>OX031056.1:13977500-15227500 GCA_943736015.1 Tridacna crocea | reverse complement strand
GTGTCAAAATCTATTTTTCACCAGGTTCCCATGTCTATGTATTTTAACAGTGGATTCTGACTTAAACTGGCATAATAACTTATAAATCAAAAGGAAAATGTTCAACTAAAAGATAGATCTAATATTTGTATGGAACAACAATCTCAAAAGACAATGTTTTTAGATAGTTCAGTTGATTTTTCTGCATCCATGTCACTATGTTATTACAATCATCCACTTTAATCAAGTGTTCAAGTTGATTTAGTAGAATAGTCAAACATTTGCTAACTAAACTGCCCTATTACCACAAAAATAAAACTGCTAGACCACCAATGCAAAAGACAGCTGTTGAAAAAGAGCTTGGAACAGGCAGCCATTACTTTTATCAAGCGACTTCATCTTTATCCAAGATGTTTTGTAAAGTTGTTTCCCCTTTTCTTCAAAATCGCTATTACAGAATTTGTAGGAGTTTTTATGGGTCTAAATGAAATCTGTGCAGTTTTAACAAGCTTGAAAAAGAGGGCTTATGGAAACATTGTAGGAAAAGAAGAAAATGTGGGTCAGCAACATATTCTTCTCTCTCAACAGTGTTTTCCATCTTATCAGACAGAAATCATCCTTTGGACTATGTTTATGTTGTCATCTGCAAATGCTTTCAATTTGCTTTAGTCAAAAGTTCTGTTGTTTAGTGAAGAGATAATTACAGGAACAACAATAGATACCAAAGCACCTTAACCCAGAACAATATCCAACTTTGAGCACTTTGGGCTCTTGTTAGCCAATAATCTTGCATAAATAAAAATTTCCTTACCTCGACACATTCCATTGGTGCAGTTAGTTGTGTCTAGGTCTGGTCCCCAGCAGTATTTTCCCCCATTGGCTGGACTGGGGTTGTCACATGACCTTCGACGATGGTGTATACAGTCTGTGTTACATGTTGACCAAGAAGACCATGCTCCCCAAAATCCATCAACTGAAGAATAAAAGTGAAATATTTTACCGTTCTCTCACTTAAACAGATATCTGCAACAAACATCTTTTTTATGACTGTGCATTCTATTTAAAGTTCCATAGATTGCATTCTATTTAATGTTCCATAGATTGCATTCTATTTAATGTTCCATAGATTGCATTCTATTTAATGTTCCATAGATTGCATTCTATTTAATGTTCCATATATTGCATTCTATTTAATGTTCCATAGATTGCATTCTATTTTAAGTTCCATAGATTGCATTCTATTTAATGTTCCATAGATTGCATTCTATTTTAAGTTCCATAGATTGCATTCTTTTCTATTTGATGTTCCATAGATTAACACAATTTATTCCTCCTGGATTAAAAATAATCAACACTCTGCAACTGTCCTACTGGATTAAAATTTGTGAAGCTCGAGAGATCAATTTTGTATCAAAATAAAGAGACCAAGATCAATATGCAAGGATGTATATGCTGGTGCAGGAGGTCATGATACCCTGGAACTTGTTAAAATTCTTTAAGCAAAGCAAAACATAAATGGCTCATTAATCATTGTGAATTCGTAAGCGGTTTGTAAAATGATATTTCACTGGCTTTTAGAAATATGATGTAAAGGGGAGTCACAACCAGCATCCAATAGAGGGTGCATCGCAGGAATCACGAAATCGGGCTCAATCAGCCAAGTTAAGATCCACATAGTGATCATAACCTTGGCTCGCGAAGATCACCAGTGGCCAACATATTCAATCGGGGTGAAACTGTAAGCAGATTTATTTCAAAGAGTTTTAAAGTCTTATGGTATAGTCAGTCAGAGTTCTTGCTGGCAAAAAAATGAATCTTAAATCTAGAATTAAAGTTCAGGCAACTTAAGTTCCAGTTATACAATTCATTTTGGCTCTTTAGCAGATCTTAAACACACACCACCATTTGACTTTCTCCTTTGTTATTGACCTGTACAGTCAGATCATGATCAGACTACGAAAAAACATCTCAAGAAAAGGAGCACATGTGTGTTATCAGCAATAAATCCTTTTCCAAGTAATTCTTAAAAAGATGCAATTGACACTGTGCTAGATGACCTCTGTGAACACATGCTTATTGTATTTTCTTCTAGTAATAATGTTCAGCATTAGACTGGTGAAAACATACCAATCTCTCGAAAACACTGGGGGGGGGGGGGGGGGGGGGGGGGGGGAATAAAAGCAATGCTTTTAAAAGCCTAGTACTACAGGAGGACCTATTTAACTCATAGCTGTAAATGTTCCGTAACCTCCCCCCTCCCTTCCAAAAAATCTGTTTCTCTCCATTGTTATTGACTTACAAGATAAATGAATAGCTTTCTAGTAGAGACAAGTCCTTCAATAATTAATTGTGCAATGTAATCAGCAGACTTTTTTCCCCTGTTACAGTCAAACTGATGCATCGATATGGTGTTTCTCCTTGATTTTCTTGTTTAACCATTCACCAAACAATCCCTGGTTTTCATGACCCTTAGATGAAAGGCTTTTGAAAACATTGTTGGAAAAAGAAAAAATGCTGGTAACCAGCATTTTCTCCTTTCCCACAATGTTTTCTTCATTTCCTAAAACAAATTTTAATTCTTTAGTCACATTCATTTTGTCATCTGCAAATGCTTTCAATTTGGACCTGTCTATAATTCTGTTGTTTGGTAAAGGGTTACCTGTTCATCAATCAATCCCTGGTGTTCATGACCCAGAGATGGAAGCCTTTTGAAAACATTGTTGGAAAAGGAGAAAATACTGCTCACCAGCATTTTCTCCTTTTCCCACATTGTTCTCTACCCCAGATGCTAGAAACAAATTTCCATTTTCAAGTTATATTTATTTTGTCATCTGTAAGTGCTTTCAATTTGGACCTGTCTAAAATCTTTTCTCATCTGTAAGTGCTTTCAATTTGGACCTGTCTAAAATCTTTGTTAGGGAGTTAACTAACTAAAGACTATGTTCATGATGACATGAAATTAGACTCATGGAAATTCACATTAGTTGCTTCCTCAAGGGCTGTTTGGACACAGAATTGTAAAGAGTTAAACCTGTTTTAAACAGTTATTTCAGTTATAGCATGGCCTCAGTTCACAAAATTATTTGCATATTTTCTGTGTTTCATCAGTCCTAGGACAGGGCTCTACAGTGCCTTGCTTCAGGACACTCAAACGTCACCAGTGCCTACAACTGGCCTCAAACACAAGGTCATCTGGGTATCAACAATTCTCATGACTTTATTCAAACCGCAGAAACCTGTCAGTCTTGGCAAATATTGGACCCATGGCCTCCCATCAAGCCAAATGTTTACAGGCCACATATTGCTGATTATTGCAGCAGACTTTATTTTGAATCATTAGACATTTATCCATCATTTGCAAAAGTTTACAAGAACTGCAAATATGAGCACTTGAGGTAAAGGATAAAACCCTCATAACAATAAAGAGTGAATCTAGTAATATGTCTGTTCATCAAATAAATGTCACTGGAAAATCCCCAAGCTTAACTCATTACCACACAAGAAAATTTTAGACTGGTCCAAATTGAAAGCATTTGCAGACGACAAAATAAAGGTGACTCAAAAATAGAAATTTGTTCTGGTGAGGGTAGAAAACACTGTGGGAAAAGGAGAAAATGCTGGTTACCAGCATTTTCTCCTTTTCCCATAGTGTTTTCAAAAGGCTTCTTTCTCAGGGGCGTCAAAAGTAGGGATTGTGTGGTAATGGGTTAAAGTCAGCATAAATGCCAAAGCAAAGACAAAGGTTTTCTTTTCTTTTTTTCCCTTACAAAACATGATCATAACTGTACAATGTGTTTTATATAATGTTAATGAAAAGTTAATTTTTGTGGGAAATTGAATCAGATAAAACTGGTATAAATTCCAAGATCAAGATATTTTAGTTATGTTTATCAGCATAACCCTTTTACCAAACAGTTAAGTTTCCAACCCTTTCCAACCCTGGGAAAGAAACCATTTTAAAGCATTGGGGACAAGAGAGAAAATCCTATTCACTAGTATGTATTCCTTTTTCTCCTAGGATGTTCCATAAAGTTTGACAGAAAAATTTTATCATTTAACCCTTTCCCAAACAGCAAATTTTGGACCAGACCAAATTCAAAGCATTTTGCAAATGACAAATTAACAGTTGCTATAAAGATTATTTTTCTACGTCAGGATAGAAAACATTGTGGGAAAAGGAGAAAATGCTGGTTACCAGCATTTTCTCCTTTTCCCACAATGTTTTCAAAAGGCTTCTATTCCTGAGCCATAAAAACCAGGGATTGTTTGGGAAAGGGTTAAGCCATATTTGTTTTCTGCAAATGCTTTCAATTTGGAAGAGTCTAGAATTTGTCATCTGGCTGTAAGTTTAACGCTTAGAGGGACAAAGAAGCCCAACAGAAATTTCCATACTATATAAACCCATTACCATAAGAAACTGACTTTTAACAACCCTAGGTGAGAGTCCTTTTGAAAACATTGTGGGAAATAGAGAAAATGCTGATAACCAGCATTTTCTCCTTTTCCTACAATGTTTTTTACTCTGTCAAAGAAAACTTGGACCTTGAGCTACACTAATATTGTCGTCTACGAATGCTTTCGATTTGGAACTAAGCTAAAATTGTGTTGTCTGGTAAAGGATTAAGACCCAAATAATGTCATTGTAAAGGATGTTTTTGCCCAAGGTATCTCAGCAGACAGTGTTAAACGAAGATCAGACTAAACCTAAATGCATGATTAAGTGTGAAGAGGTCTACAGCTAACATCAAAACTTCAAGCGCCTTCTCCGACTGTTCTAGTACTACATTTGCAAGAATCACAAAATACGGCCTGATCATGAATGTACATCTTCCTAGGCCGAATCAATGTGCCTCAAAGAAAACAACAAATAAATACAATTTTTATTCACTTTAATGTTTGGAATGATTTGCTTTTCCCATTCTGGCACCGAAAAGAATAAAAGCACAGGTCTTATGATTCAATTGACTTCTTGAGTATCCTCTACAAAATACTCTTGAGAAATCATTACAATGTGAATATAAAAATTACCCCCTCTTTCTTTGTGACTTTCTTACAAAAGAAGCAGTAATTCTTTACCACACAAGCCAAACTTTAAACAACCATGAGAAAGAGGCCTTTGGAAAACATTTTTGGAAAACGAAAAATGCTGGTAACCACAATGATTTCTATCCCACCCAATGCAAATTTCAATTTTTAAGTCACATTTACTATGTTGTCTGGGAATTCTTGCAATTTGGATAGGTCACAAAATTTTTTTTGTTTGGTGCAGAGTTAAAGTTGTTTTATTTAAAAATTGTCCAAATTACTTATTCATCAAAACAATTTACTTTCTGCTGCTGTTTTTTTTTCCCATACAACAAAATTTCAGACTTGTCAAAACTGAATCCATTTGCAGAAGGACAAACTGAATGTGACTCAAATCATGGAAATGTCTGTGAAAGTAAAGAAAACACTGTAGGAAAAGGAGGAAATTCTGGTAACCATATTTTCTCCTTTTCCTGTATTGTTTTCCAATTACATTATTGCTTTGGGTCATAAAGACTCAGGAATGTGGGGGTAAAGGATTAACCCATTACCACACAATCCCTACTTTTGATAAACCTGAGAAAGAAGCCTTTAGAAAAAACGTTGTGGGAAGAGGAGAAAATGGTGGTAACCAGCATTTCTCCTTATATCCCACAATTTTGTTTTCTACCCTTCACAAAACAAATTTCAAATTTTCAGTCTCTTTTATTCCGTCATCTGCAAATGCTTTAGACTTGGACAAACCTAACACTTTGTCGTTTGGTAAAGAATTAAAGTGCTGAGAAACACTCGTCAGTGCAGATCAAGATCAGATGGTAAAAAACATGCAAAGAATGCTGAAAATGAGCCCTGAATTTAATCAAGGTATTTAAGCTACATTTTATGACATTGATAAATGAACATGAGAACATGTTTTGGGGAGGAAACTAATGAACAATTTAAATAACTGTTTAGGTCAATTTCCTTCAATGAAGACTTCCCAAGTTTTGGCAAAGTGGTTGCTTTTGAAGATGGCTTTCAGCTGCTTTCTGTCAATGAACCCAAGACCTGTATCCACTTAAATCATTGGCTAAAAATAATTACTTTCAATCAAACCCTTCACCACACAACCCCAACTTCTTACAACCTTGACAAAGACAGATGATAAAAACATTATGGGAAAAGGAGAACATGCTGGTGATCATCATTTTCTCCTTTTCCCACAATCTTGTACTGCCCCATCGAAGAAGAACCCTATCATCTGAGCATGCTTTAAATTGTTCAGCAAATGTTTTCCATATTTATGTCTAATACAATGTCACCTAGTATAGCAGTTACATCATTGGTTCAAAATAATGGCTTCCAATTTGGAAATTAACTCTGCCTCAGTGATGCTAAGCGTAAGGTCTGTGGATTGCGATCAGCTTGCTTTATATGTGTAGCCTGATCTATGTAAAAAAAGTTTGCTACTCTGTGACATATTCCAGCCATAACAGCCATTAAATAGCAATGGCTAGGCCCCTTTTCCAGACAGAAATGTCCATTTTATTACTAAGAGGCTCTGAGAGTTTTCCAAACAAATAAAAAGCACATGTTTTGTCAGTAAAAAGAGCCAAGAGATTAAACTAGGCATCCCTGGTGTTTCGCTCAATCTTTACATACATTAAAGTATTCAGGATTTTCCAAATAAAAAAAGCCTTTACAGGTGACAAAGGAAGTATGTATTAGATGATGGAATATTTACTTGGAAGTGAAGAGAAGAAAGCTTTGCGAAATAAGGAAAAAAGGCTGATTACCAGCATTTTCTCATTCTCTAACAATGTTATAAATGTTAATACAGGATGTTTGGTAAATGATAAACCAGTGCTTGGCCCAAGACTCCTTTCTTTCCCAAACAAACAAGTGGTACAAGAGGAATCAACTCTGTTCATTTAACTTTCATCAAGCCCCCAAAAATACTTCTAACCAATAAAGCACTACTTACTACTTTAATTGGCTTTGTGGTCAATGTAGATCAATATCAGATTCTTCAAAGTATCCTCTTTGATTTAAAATGTCCGCTTTTCTAAGACACACTGGGCAAGAACAACCTTTAAATTGCTCTTATTAGGGTCTTGAAAATGTGTCTTGGTTCACTGTGCCCTTGCCCAAACAAACCCTGGTTTTTATGGGTCTGGAATAGTGGCCTTTTGAAAACATTCTGGGAAAAGGAGAAAATGCTGGTAACCAGCATTTTCTCCTTTTCCCACAATGTTTTATACCCTATCATAGACAGAAATCATCTTTTCAGCAAGAGTTGAATTGTCGTCTGCAAATGCTTTCAATTCGGTCTAGTCCAAAAGTTTGTCTTTTGGGAAAGAGTTCAGCTTTAACTATCAACATACAATCCAGATCTGGACGACTCTGAGAAAGAAAGCCTTTAAAAACATTGCGGTGAAAAAGAGAAAATGCTGGTAACCAGCATTTTCTCCTTTTCCCACAATGTTTTCTACTCTTTCCAAATCCATTTTCAATGCACATTTATTTTGTCGTCTGCAAATGCTTTCAATCTGAACTGCAACTGCTTTCAATTTGGACAAGTCAAAAATTGTCATTTGGTAAAAAGTTAAGTCTTTGGCACACAATCTCATGCTTAAACAACTCATCAGAAGAATTCTCTAGAAATACCATAGGAAAAGAGAAAATGCTGGTGACCAGCATTTCCTCCATTTCCAAAAATGTTTTCTTCCCTAGCAAAGACAGAAATCTTCATTTCAATCATATTTATTTTGTTGTCTAAAAATACTTTCAATTCAGTCCAGTCCAATTTTTTTCATTCAGTGACAAGTTAAAGGTTAACCTAAGCCCATAAACCCTGGATGGTGGGTGAAACCAATAGAGCCACAGAGGAGTGATCACAGAACTTCTTCTGTATTAACAACTAAAACAAATGTTGGACCTAAAAACTCTTATGGGGGCTCGTAATGCGGCACATCTCGGGAGTTAAATTATCATAATTCAATTGACGGAAAGTAACATGAAAGACTTCTGGTTTAATCAGTCTAGGTACTAAACAGATTGCTTTAACAAGTAACTTTGAAAAACACAAAGCCATCACTCAGATAGGTTCATTTTTCAAAATTAGTTACCATGGTTACAATCAATTTAGAACCCAGGAATTTAACTGGTGCAATCTCATTCACAGCACTTGGTTGATGACGTTGAGTCTGAGTTTCATTAAGTTTTAATGTGCTGGAATGTTTGAAACAAAGGACCTTAAACATTGCCAAGCCATGTAGTTTGGAGTGGTCGGATCTAAACAAAATTAACAGTAATTCCTTTCACTTTCCTCACAGGTGTGCTTCGATTGAAAAATAAGCTGATTTAAGATTATCTGGAACATCTGGTTTTATTTCTATTCAAGCCTTTACCTGCAGGAAATGAAGTTCTACCTGAAGGTCTAAGTCTAACAGAACTTACCATAACTCATTGGCAATACTTAGATGGAACTAAAGCAGCAAAATCACATCATGTGCGTCACTTTCTCTTCACTTAATGCAGCTATACAAAATGTTTTCTGTTCTGTAACTTTTTACCAAGCGACAGAGTTTTAGACTTGTCCAAATTTAAAACATTTGCAGACTACGAAACAAACGTGACTCAAAAATTGAAACTTGACTTTAGAAGAGTAGAAAATATTGTGGGAAAATGAGAAAATGTTGGCATTTGAAAACAAGGTAATTATTGGAAAATCATAGTGGTTGAAATCAAAAAGGTTGGAAACAAGGTGGGGGAAAGGAGAAAATGCTGGTAACCTGCACTTTCCCCTTTCCTCACAATTTTTTCAAAAGCTTTTTCCAAGGTTCATAAAACTATGTATTTGCTTCATAAAGGGTCAACAAAGGATATACAACATAATCTTTCTTACCTGGGCAAATTGAAGTGCAGGCCTGCCTCTGAACTGAATCACCATCACACTGCTTACCCCCTCCCTTAGGTGTTGGGTTTGAGCAAGTTCTCTGGCGTCTTTGGTTACCTCGGCCACAGGACACAGAACAGGCAGACCATTGTGACCAAGTGCTCCATCCACCATTCACTACAAAAAGAGTGCAAAAGTAGTGGAGGAACAAAATATGAGCACCAAATTCAAAGGGCCATAACTTTGACAAAATCCACTGCACCACAACATGCTGACAATATGTGCATGTCCTCCTTACATGAAAGCTTCCAACGAGGTGTCATCGAGTTTCATCCCAAGATTACTGATATACAGCAAACAAAGGCAACTGTTGATACCCAGACAGAAACACCAAAGGATGGCCAACATGTTGACTTAATGCTCTCTTGAAATTTGTCCAGGGACCATAAAAATTCTTGTCCAAAGTTAAAGCTTTAGGGGGTCAAAACATTACATGTGAGACTTCTGAAAGACACTGTGTGAGGGTAAATATGCTTTCAGTTAGGACCAGTCTATAAAGCTTTTTCATCTGGTAAGGAGTGAATACTAAAAGGAAAGTATATTCTGTGTAAAGGACAACTTTTTCCAGATTAACCCTTTACCAAAAGACATAATTTTAGACTGGTCCAAATTGGAAGCATTTGCTGATAACAAAATTAACGTGACTAAAAAATTGTAATTTGTTTTGGAAAGGTCAGAAAACACTCTGGGACAAGGACAAAATGCTGGTTACCAGCATTTTCTCCTTTTCCCACAATGATTTCTACAGGCTTCTTTCTCAGAGTCATCAAAACTAGGTATTATTTGGTAAAGGGGTTAAGAAAAACTTTTCCAGATAAACGAGAAATAAATCAATGTTCAAATTTGCTGGAGTATACTGTATAGTCAATGCAGAGCTCCTTATAAGAGAGAGAGTAATGGTACTCTAAATCCATGATTTCTCTTCAGAACCCTATGTTGTGGGTATTCATTAGAATCGTCTCAAAAAGACGATTCTAATGAGTACCCATACCATAGGGTTTCATTGAGAAAAATTAATATTTTCAAGTTTGAAATCAAAATCACTCTCTCTGTTGGGAGCTCTGGACTCACATGGTAAGGAGAGATGCAGAGATGTTCAAAAGCTATAGAAATGAAGTACAGGGAATAATTGGGGAGTTTGTGACAAATGATTGGGATAAAAGCCTTAATAGATAACCATTACTGTAAATAATATCACCATAAATAAGGGAGAAGCACATTGTAATCAGACCCACACTGTCATGTTAACCCTTACAGCCCAGAACAAATGCAATGGACAATTTCAGTCTTGAGATTATTTTACAAAAGACCTGTAGAGTTACACTTTTAAGGTTCTCCAGGATGTCTCTGTAAAGTGGACAATATAGATCAAAGATCAGACTGCACATTTTGTCTGATCTTAGATCCATATTGGCCACAAAGGCATCTTTAGTTATGACAGGCGCTTTATGGGTTAATCCCTTGAATGCCAATATATACTGAAGATGTCCTGTTGAGTAAGGAGTGACAGCTACAAGTTTGCTTTTTCTATCTTGTTCTGGCTAGAGTATGTGACAATGTAAAGTGGACAATATATCCAAGATCACATTGTACATTCTTTTGCAGTCTAATCGCGATCTTCATTGTTCCAAAAAGCAACAGAAGTTGTGCTATTTGCTACAAGGGTCACATGCCAAACTTGTTGATTTAGATGTCTGGACCTTTTAATGTTGAATATAATGGTAACAATTTACAGAGAATGTTCCATGGTACACTCTATATACTTGTCTGTCGAGATTTTCATTTTCCAGTTATTGTTCAGGCTATATTTAGGCCTTAGCTGTTACTAACTAAAGCTTTTGCTGTTACTAGCTTAAAACACTTGAGGAGAAATTCTTGATTTTCAATTATGATTACAGCAGGAAGAGGTAAGGAAAAGGCAAGGAAAATGATCAATCACTTAATAAGATAAAAGATGATCATGTGAAACTTGAGTGAATCAAATAAATGTGAAAACATTGTCAGCCTTTGCTTGTTTTTCACAATGTTTTCAAATGCCAAACAGAAACTGTTGGGTTTTCTTTATCATTATCATGCCTTTCAACCCTTTACGAAACCAAGAATCGTTCTACCAACCTTGAGAAAAGAGGCTATAAAAACTCACAATGACACTTTGAATTCCTTACGGAATTGTAATGAACATTAACCCATTACCACGCAATCCCTACTTTTGACGCCCCTGAGAAAGAAGCCTTTTGAAAACACTATGGGAAAA
Source organism: Tridacna crocea (assembly GCA_943736015.1). Taxonomy (NCBI): domain Eukaryota; kingdom Metazoa; phylum Mollusca; class Bivalvia; order Cardiida; family Cardiidae; genus Tridacna; species Tridacna crocea. The sequence goes on along the minus strand of OX031056.1, from coordinate 15,216,305 downwards.
GGTGAAAATGCTGGTAACCAGCATTTTCTCCTTTTCCCACGGTGTTTTCTAACCTTCCCAGAACAAATCTCAATTTTTCAGTCACCTTTATTTTTTCGTCTGCAAATGCTTTCAATTTGGACCAGTCTAAATTTTTCTCCTGTGGTAATGGGTTAAAGTGTTATTTGTAATCAGAGCTCCAGATAAGAGGGAGTGATGGCATTCTAAAACCATTATTTCTCTTCCAAACCCTATGTTGTGGGTACTCATTAGAATTGTCTCAATGAGACGATTCTAATGAGTACCACAACATAGTGTTCAGTAGAGAATTATTAATATTTTCAAACCTAAAATTTTGTAATTATTTTAGTAGTTTACATACCATATACAGTTAGGGGTACAGTGTTACTGAGTCTACGAGTTACAATGTTTTTGGCTCCGCAAGTATAGTTTCCAGCATCAGAAAGCCTGGCCTGGTTTATCAGCAAGTTGCCCTCACTGGAAATGATGAAGTTCGTATCTGATCTTACATCCAACTCTTGACCATCCTTCAACCAGAACACCTGTAATAGAAATATCTTCTTTTTGTCTTCAAAATAAGTAAATTCTTTTGTTGTCCACAAATAAATGATGACAAACTGTCCATAGATAACTGATGACAAATATTGTCCCTCCGAAATCCACAAAGTATTGAAAACCAGCAGGAAAAAGGCCCTTCACTACTGACCAGAAGGCCAACTTTTAGATTCCTTCAAATTCTTGCAGGTGACAAATTAAAAGTTTCTTATCTGACTATTTCTGTCTATGACAGGGACGAAAACATTGTGGGAAAAGGAAATGCTGGAAACTTTGCAGTGTCTTCTACTGCCAATCTGTGTATAGACAGCCTAATTTAACCTTTTCTACATCATTTTCTGCTTTTTTCAAAGACAGATTTCATCATTTGAACAACATTAAATTCGTAACACTTACAGTTTTGACAGCTTTAAAAATATTCTTGTCTAAAAAACTTGGATTAAGTCTTTACCACACAACAAACTTTTTGAGTCATTTTAAATTCAGACATTTTTTATAGGAGAAACTAAACACGGTTCAAATGATGAGACTTGTTACTGATAGGGCAAAAAACATTTTGGATAAAGGAGAAAATGCTGGTTACCAGCATTTTCATCTTTTCCCAAAACATTCCAAAAGTCTCCTTCTTTAGGAATGTTAAAAGTCTGGATTGTGTGGTAAAGGGTTTAAAGACTATTACAATTTTGTTGCAAAGAAGCACTGCCAGAAACTTGGTCAGACAGTTTATAAGACATTTACTATAGGTCAAATCAGTCTTGAAAAGATAATAAACTGGCTTTTTGCAAAGATTACAATAAAAAATTTCATGAATTTAATACTTTAATAGTTTACTGTTGTACTCTTACAGGAAGATGAAAGAGAAAACAATTTATCAGAACACAATTAAATAAACTGAACAATAATTGCAGATTAACTTTTACGAGGTGCACCTGCAAGCTGTACCCTAATGTGAGACCAACTTAGAAAATTTGAAATTAAGGACCCATTAAGGGCCAAAAACCTGACAGAATATATTTCAAAACCCATTACTTACAAGGCAGAAAAAGACATTAGTACCAGTTAGGTGACAAACTTGAAATTGGATATAGCAGTGCAGCTGAAGTTTCTTTTGTTGTACAAGTTTTTGACAAATACTGTTGATTTTATCTCAGTCCGTCCAACAGCATTCCTGCTATCATTTAACACAGAGGCATTTACTTTTTCATGCAATTACAGCAAATGAGTAACCTGAGCCATTTCATAAAGAGTCTTATAGAAATAAGAGGAGACTTTTCTTTCTGTAGAAAAATGAATGACCTACATATACACTCTTAAATCTTTGAGTGTCCAATAAACTTAACTCATATTTTCAGGCTATGGTAATACCCAAATAATGGCAATTATAAAGGTTACTACATTTAACTCATTACCAAACGACAATATTTTAGACTGGTCCAAATTCAAAGCATTTGCAGACGACAAAATAAAAGTGACCGAAAATTTGAAATTTGTTTTGTGAAGGGTAGAAAACATTGTGGGAAAAGGAGAAAATGCTGGTTACCAGCATTTTCTCCTTTTCCCACAATGTTTTCTAAAGGCTTCTTTCTCAGGGGCGTCAAAAGTAGGGATTGAGTGGTAATGGGTTAAAATGATGTCTCCAAAAGCTTCATTTCAAACAATTCTACATTTTTTGTCAAGTGATAAAGACTCAAAGTTTTTAAATCACTTCGGGAGGGAGTAAAAAAAAAAAACTCATAGTATCATTTCAATTTCTGTCATTTGCAAAACTTTTTAGTTTTTAGATATCTGAAACAGAACCACACAGCACTTACTCTGTCTGATCTCAGACAGCAAAACTACTGTCATTTAAGACTATCATTTTTTAACATAACAAGCAATTTCATTGAAATGAAATCCCCTGCCAAAAAATTTACTTCACTTAAAATCACTCCAAGTCAGCATTTTTTTATTGCATCAAAAGAAATGTGTCTCAGCAGTATGAGTTATTGTACACATGTATAAAGTTTCATGAAATTCGTGCAATGGTACTGGAGATACTCTCCTAGACGGACTGACACATGGCTGAATGGATGGAAAATGCTAAAACTATATCTCTTCTCCTGCGGGTGGGGGATACAAAAGTGTGTTACATGTTGCTCCAAAACAATGATCAAAGTACCTCTGGTAAGGGACGCCCTGCAGGAGGCAAACATGACAGAACTGTCTGTTTCTCCAGCTCCACTTTGACCGGATGTGGTGATCTCTCAAACTTCCTTTTTAATTCTGCAATGACATAAAGAAAGGAATCATAAAAATATGAAGCATAAAAATTTGGTATACTAAATCATTATCAAACATTCCCTGCTTTTTCTCCCATTCCCAAAATGTTTACTGCCTTTTCAAAGTAGCATACTTTGGGCTTCATTTTGTCAACCGAAAGATTTGAAACTTTTGATTTCTTAACCCTTTACTCCATAGATACTCATTTCTACATTGCTTGTAGGCGCCTTTGGAAAACATTGTGGCAAAAGGTGAAATTGCTCGTGACGAGCAATTTCACCTTTTGTCACAATGTTTTCTATGCTATCAAAAGGTGTCATTTACACATAACAAACGGCTTCATCCTTGCTGCCATTTAGGGTCAATTAGAAATGCCGTAGAAATGCCTTATGGGGTAAAGAAGAATATGCCACACAAGCTGACCTGGTTGAAACTTTTTGCTACTGGTATTTTTCTGCAAATCAAAGGACCAGTCTCCTCATGTACCAGTCAGTTATTAGATAATATGGACACTATGGATTTCTAATATATCCTGGGGGTAACAACCTACATGACAAACCATACATCATCAGAGACATTTTAAATCCGCCGTTTTCGTTTTAAAAGGTAAATTTCCAGCTTGTAGATTGTTGTCATTGAAGTTCCGTCCGAACAAAGTAGTGCATATGATACCCGACAACTTTCTTCTTTAGTATACATTAATATTTTGTTCATCAGTATTGTTGATTTTGCGATTACCTCCGCACAATTTTTGAAGCAAGTGACGCATGTTCGATTTAAAAATAGATGTCGAATACAATTCCGTTAAGAATAATTGTGTTGAAGTGTTTAGAGCTACGTTACATTGTTTCATGGCATTTTGATTTCACAAATAGGACAACTATATTTACCATCATCAGATGAAGTAGGTATTCTAAGTAAATTTTAGATACAAATATCTAAAGTAATTAATCTGCACTTTGCGCAAAAAATGGCAGCTATTCCAACACCACTGCTATGATGTAGGTTGTCACCCTTGATATCCCTAATATTTGACAACACGTGGGGTGCACCTAGCCCCCTTTCCAACATGAAACTCATTTATCGTTTGTACAACAAACTTGGTACTGTTTTCTGGGCATGACAACAGCAAATTTGTAGACTTTAAAATCTTGTACTGAATATTCCCTCATAAGTACAGTTTACAGTGCACCTATATATTCAGGCCCATTCAGTAGCAAAAAACCAGTAAAACAAAAAGTCATTAAAACTTCACTTAAAAAAAATAGAGTGATTATCACCGCACTGAAATTACAACTTTAGCTCATTCTACTCACTTTATGGATGATTTATAATGCAAATGCAAGTATTAAACTCTATGCAGCTTCCTCTTGACATTTATACAAGTCAGGGAATAGAGTGCTTTCAAGGTCAGTCATGAGACTTCAATGCAGAGCACTGGATAGCACATAACAGTCATTTTAATCCTAACCGAATGGCCTGCCATTTATTAACCCTTCAGAAGAAAACATTGTGGGAAAAGGAGAAAATGCTGGTTAAAAATGCTGGTTAACCAGCATTTCCTCCTTTTCCCACAATGTTTTCTACCATATCGATAAACAATTGCACTACTTGAGCCACATTGAAATTGTTGTCTGCAAATGCTTTCAATTTGGACAGACAGCAGTCATGAGACTTCAATGCAGGGCACTGGATATAGCACATTCAAGTCATTTAACCCTTTCCCAAACGACAAAATTTTAGACTAGTCCAAATTGAAAGCACTTGCAGACAATGTTTTCAAAGGGCTTCTTTCTCGGCGTCGTAAAAACCAGGAATTGTTCGGTAAATGGTTAACTCAAATCAAATAGCCAGAGTTTTATCCCATTTTCCAACAACATTTTCAAACACCTTCTTCCCTTAGGTTGTTAAAACTCAAGTTACATAGCAAAGGGTAAATCAACAGCCGATTCAAAAAGAGGCCTCCCTCCCTGAATTAGGACAGAAACTAACATTATCTTAAAGTGGACATTTTCTGCGGTAATTCTACCAGAAATTCTCTGGAACTCAATAGGAACTAATCAACAAGCTGTCATAACTGAATCAATGCTGATGAATAACAAATTCTGTCACACAGTATCTGTGAAATTAAGATGCTCCAAACTTAAAACTTGTCAGTGTCTTAGCAAGCCCTTCCTATCTTTTTGAGTGATTTGTCCTAATTTTCTCAGACTGTAGAGCAGTTCTGTCTGCCTATCTCTCTCTCTCTCTCTTCCTATCTCTGCATTATTGAGCTTAATAAGATGATCTTTACTTATCAGTCTTTACCAGAAAACGAAATTTTAGCCCTGACCAAATTGAAAACATTTATCAGACGACAATTTCAATGTGGCTCAAATGGTGAGACTGTTTATAGATACAGTTGAAAATATTGTGGGAAACAGAGAAAATGCTGGTTACCAGCATTTTCTGCTTTTCCCACAATGTTTTCAAAAGGCTTATTTCTCAGGGTCGTCAAAAGTCGTTATTGTGAGGTAAAGGGTTAAACCTGTCAATGTCTTAGCAAGCTCCTTCTATTTTATCCAAGTAAGTAATTTGTCCTTATTGTCTGTCTGTGTGCCTGTATGTTTGTCTGTCTGTCTGCCCATTCATCTGTCCGTCTGTCTTCCCCCCCCGCCATCCCCGAAATTAAAAGTTTGTGTTAACACTTAACAAAAAGGTTCTGTATTGTTGTTCTCCTGACTGATAGTAGATTTATCTGCTAATTATTTTACATAAATATACAGAAATTTTCCCAGATAAACACTTATTTGGTTTTTCATGTCACTTCTGTCAGAAAATCTTCATTGCTCGGACAGAATAACTGACAAGGTTCTGACATACTCAATCAAGCACGGCAGTTTGCTGTATAGATCTAGTTCAGTTCAATCGAAATCTTTTCAAAGTAGAAAACAGTAAAAAACACAAGCAGATCGCAGTACTGTGACTTTCAAGTTCCTCGAGCCATAAAAATATTTCCATAACAGGTACTGTAGATGAAAGATCACACAGCATGTTCTTGATCTTGATCTACACGAAACAACGCAACAAGTCAGGTCTACCCATCAAAGGGCTAATTATAAATCTTTAATCACTAAAACTTCTGAGAAGTGTTATCAATTTCAAATAAATTGTATTATTCCCCTGTGGCAAAAAAATATAAATTTGCTATCAACTTAATCTGGCCTATAATATTTCTATTCCTTTCACTCTTCAAACACAGATTACTAACTGCAGATATGATGTTTTGGCCTTGCAGTAGCCCCATGGCAGAGAGCATTATAGTGCGCCAAAGCGAAAAATTCTAAAATGTTACCACATTCACGGGATAAAGGAAAGGAACTCCATTTGTATCAATGTTCTTATAAATTTGGCAGATGCATCTCTGCCTGGAATAAAGTTGACTGCCATGCACGGGGAAAAGCGAGTTTGACCCTTTACCAAACAATCATACGATGTTTTCAAAAGGCTTCCATCGCCGGATCGTAAAAACCAGGGATGGTTTGGTACAGGGTTTATTTAACTCTTCACCACACAATTCCAACTTTCGACGAACCTGAGAAAGAAAGCCTTTGAAAACATTGTGGAAAAAGGAGAAAATGCTGGTAACCAGCATTTTCTCTTTTTTCCACAATGTTTTCAACCCTTTCCAAATCAAAATTCAATTTTTGATTCACATATATTTTGTTGTCTGCAAATGCTTTCAATTTGGACTAGTTCAAAAGGTATGCCATTTTGCCATTTGGTAAAGACTTAATGTGCTCAGTGTAAAGCACCATCACACTGAAAGTCTGTTTCAGGTCTCATCCTAAAAACTTTTAGGTAATTTCTGATGGTTCTAAGCCACAAGGATTGAACCCACACCCTCAAGTTGACCTAGATTTTGTGTTTGCAAGATCCATGGTCAACAAACTGAGGTAATTGATCAGGGCCTGTATTCACCAACCATTCTTAACCCTTTACTCCATAGATACACATTTCTACGCATTGCTTGTAGGAGCCTTTGGAAAAAATTGTGGCAAAAGATGAAATTGCTCGTGACGAGCAATTTTACCTTTTGTCACAAAATTTTTTATGCTACAAAAAGGTGTCATTATACACATAAAAAACAGCATCATCTTTGCTGTTATTAGGGTCAATTAGAGATACCATAGAAATGCCTTATGGGGCAAAGGGTTAAAGACATATTTTGCCTTATTCTCTAGAATTTTCTACATTTGTAAGTAAAACAACTTCTGATTGGCTAAACTGAATGGTTTAGCCAATCAGAAGTTGTGTTAATTACAAATATAGAAAACCTTGGAGAAAAAGACAAAGAATATTCTCAAGAATGGTTGGTGAATACAGACCCTGTTGGTCTTAGTCTATAGGTACCTAGGCAATAACAGATATGATAGTAAAGGATTTTGCTGAGGTAGAGAGTCACTTCTTGCCTTCAGAAAGATTAAGGACAGATTGTTTTTTGTCATAACAAATGGAGAGAAAAGTCTGCCTTGTACCTCACTCATGTCAATTCTGACAGCAATCATTAGCGGTACAAAAGCTGACACACTCCAAGGAGGGAAACAACCATACATAATAATGTTTGTGTGCAATTAATTACTTTCTTCCCCATCCCCCCACCCCCCTCTCTTACCCTCTTATTGCATGTTATATAATGCTTTTCCTCATGATAATGGTTATAGACATTAGCTGGTGCAGCTGTCTCTGTGGATGATCATGTTTTAAAACATTGTGGTAAATGGAAGAAACACCTTTTCAAATGAGTACTTTCTTCCTTTGCCTCAATGTTTTCCCTTCATCAATCTGCAATTCATTCTTCAACTGTTTTTTAACCCTGCTTAAATGACGGTAGCTGAGCAAAAAATTTTGAAAACTGTGTGGGAAAAGGGAGATTTAACCCTTTAGCAAATCCTGTGTTTTGAAAACAGCCCTGAGGGAAAATAGGATTTTGAAAAAAAAGGGGAGAGGGGGAGCACTGATTGAATACTTCAAACAGATATTATGTTCAGGATCATTGGGTTAAGAAGGGGGCGGGACTGTGAGGGCTTGGCTCTGAATTATGACAACCACTGCATCTGTGACAAATCTAATACTAATGTGTAACAGTTTGTTGCGCGGAGTTTGACTCTAGACATACACTGTGACAAATGAGAGATCATAAACTTTACTTATTTGGCTTTTCCCTTTTTGAGTCTTCCATCCTCACAGCATTTTGAGAAGCAATTTTCTAGTGGTTCAAAAAAGCAGAGAAAAATCCTTCATGGGATGAAAAAAACATCTTATGATGCTGCTTCAGGGTCGTAAAAACCAGGGATTGTTTGGTAAAGGATTAACCCATTACCAAATGACAATATTTTAGACTGTTCCAAATTGAAAGCATTTGCAGGCAACAAAATAAATGTGACAGAAAATTTGATTTTTTTTTGGTGAAGGGTAGAAAACATTGTGCAAAAACGAGAAAATGCTGGTTACCAGCATTTTTTTCTTTACACACAATGTTTTCTAAAGGCTTCTTTCTCAGGAGTGTCATAAGTAGGGATTGTGTGGTAATGCGTTTATTAAATCAAGAAAGATTTCTGCAGAGAACAGTGTAAATGTAGGAAACTTACGCGCTACTTCAATAAGTCCTCTTTTACTCGTAATTATAATTGCCCCTGGACTTTCTGATTGCATATCTGAAGCATAACATTCACACCAATATCCATCGGAACCAAAATACTCCTCCACTTCATCACGAGTCACTGTAATATTCGTCTGTATGATATCTTTGTTGGTCTGAGCATCAACCGACTTCAAGTTTGTTAATCGGTTCTCTTTTAGAAACTTGTTGGCACATTTAAAAGATATATGCATGGCCCCTAAAGCCTTGCATGTCACTGTGGCAGGTTTGTGTTTCACGACATAGTATCTATCCAATGGCTCCTCAAGAAACACCGGTCCTCTTTGCAAGCCACCTGCTCTGTCATACAGCCTTGGTCCACCACTGAAGTCTCCTACAAAAAAAAATTAAAAAGATATTTAATGAAAGTTCGAAATAGGTGAAGGAGAAAACAGAATTCTAGAAAACAAAATTCTAGAAACATTAATTTTGAACCCTTTACCAAACAATCCTGTATTTTATATAATTACCCTGAAGATTGATGGCTTTAGATAATAATATTGTAGTTAACCCTTTACCCCATAAGGCATTTCTATGGTATCTCTAATTGACCCTAAATAACTGCAAGGATGAAGCTGTTTCTTATGTGTATATGACACTTTTTGATAGCATAGAAAATATTGTGCCAAAGGTGAAATTGCTCGTCACGAGCAATTTCACCTTTTGCCACAATGTTTTCAAAAGGCTCCTACAAGCAATGCGTAGAAATGAGTATCTATGGAGTAAAGGGTTAAAGAATAAAATGCTGCTGTAACTATCATTTTCACCTTTTCCTACAGTATTTTCTACCATCTCAAAGACACCTATCACCAACTGAACTACATTTAACATTTTACTAAACAACAAAATGATAGATTTGTCCAAATCGAAAGCATTTGCAGATGACAAAATAAAATTGACTGAAAATTTGTAATTTGTTTTGTGAAGGATAGAAAACATTGTAGGAAAAGGAAAAAATGCTGGTTACCAGCATTTTCTCCTTTTCCCACAATGTTTTCTAAAAGCTTTTTACTCAGGGTCGTTAAAAGTCGGGATTTTATGGTAAAGAGGTAACTTGTTGACTGCAAAAGCTTTCAATATGGCCAAGTCTAAAAGTTTGTTGTTTGTCTGTTTCAGGCGATTCTAATGAATACCTACAACCTACTTTTCTAAAGAGGTCATCATGCACATTTTATCCCTTTGCAACAAGGTTTCCAATAAAGTCATCATAAGGTGTGAAAGATCTAGACAACTGGAGGTAATTTCGTGGGTGAAAAATAAGGACAAAAAAAAACTACAAATTTAGCTGTGTTCAAATAGAAAATAAAAGAAAAATAGGGTTTTCAGATGGCCTGACAATCCTACAATCAGGAATAATCATGAAACTTTTAATTGTAGCATGCAATTGCTTTTTTCATCAATGGTGATAGGTAATATGCATGGGTCATAGGGTCATACTTGATTTATATAAGTGAATCAGAGGTAACAAGTCTTTGTCAATCTGACACCAATTACAAATATTGTCTTGCTCAAAAGTTAATCAGTAATAACAAAAAAAATACCAAACAAAAAAGCTATAAACAAAACAAACATAGAAGAAATGCTAGATATAAATGAAAGAAGAGAGCGAAAAAATTCAATACTTCTTGTAAGTTTACATAGAGAGCAAGGGAGATAACTCCTCAGGGCTTGTGCAGGCCACCATAAATTTTTCCAATACAACCAAAGATAGTTGATGGCCTGTTTCATTCTGGAGCTACTGTATATCTGCTTTATCTTGTGCAAATGTAGCTTGAATCATTTATCGAGATAATAAATATGCATTAGATCTTTCATCAGTGTTTTGATATATAAATATAGTTCAATCTATGTTTTGTGTGGATCACAATCAAGTCTAATCAGAATGCAGTCAAGAAGACTAGACACTTCAAAGACTGTAGTCTGATCTTAAATCCATAAAATCATAATTTTGAGATATTGTTTACAGAAAAAAACATAAGTGATACACAATTGCTACTGTTCTCAACTTAGAAAGGAGTTCTGGGAAAAAAGCTTTGGTAATACATGTAATATTTAGATTTTTCTCCCTCAATAGGATGAAAATATTGCAGTGCTGTAGATTGAACTCCTATTAACTTATCTTAACTTAAATATTGAAGAGCTGAAGATCACCACTTGTGCTGTCTAAATATCAAACTGTTAAAGATAGGATATCTAAATAAAACTTTATTCCTCAGTTTATTGGAATGAGCATAGTCTAACCTAATTTTGGGGGGAATATCATTGTGGAAGCATTTCCAGTTTAGAGATTTAACTGTCAATAAATTGAACCTACCCTTTTTATTAAATTTCACTAGCCGACAATGCAATGCAAGACCAGACTGCTGTAAACATGCAACAAATCCTGGATAAAACTTCCATGTGAAATTGGCTTTTAAGAATTATTCTTTAAGCTGCTAAGCACAACTTAGACCCTTTTGTAAACAGGGTAGATCCAAGATCAGACTGCACAAAATGTGCAGTCTGATCTTGGATCTACATTGTACAATTAGAATATTGATTTTAAAAAGAAGTTTGAGATAACATTATTTAAGTTTTTACTTTAGGCTTGATAGTTTTATTCACTTTATTTAGGAGGAAAAATGTTAAAAAATGTCCATTTTATTTCTTCAGCACTAGCTTGGTTAACCTTTTTTAACTCTTTACCACATAGTCCAGACTTTTAATGACCCCGAAAAAGAAGCCTATAGGAAACATTGTAGAAAAAGGAGAAAGTGCTGGTACCCAGCATTTTCTCCTTTTCCCACAATATTTTCTACCCTTCCAAAGTCAGAAATCATCCTAATACCAATATTTAATTTGTTGTCTGCAGATGCTTTGAATTTGTTTGTCCAAATATTTTTCGTTTGATATAGAGTTAAGGTTTGGATGAATATTGAAACAGTGTTGATTGTATTTTATCCTGGACTAGTCAAAGTTCTTTCCAAACCACTAATCATGAAAACATTTTCCAGTCACAAAGTCTGCCTTATTAAATTTTATGGGATGCCTGAGTCGTGGAATTATGTTTTCAACACCGATATTTCTGGAGTTCCCACAGCTTTGCGGAGCAGATCATTAATTTTACTGATACTGCACATATCTTGAAAAAGGTGCCATTTTCGTATCACAAATTCTAACTCTTACACTGACAGGTATAAAACGGATCTTTTTATGACTAGGAAAACTCTCAGATATTACAAACTGTTAATTCAGTGTGTGTTTATTTTCGTCAGGTATCTCAGTATTTGACAGAAAGGCTTCAAGATCAGATTGCACAAAGTTGCTTATTGACAGTGTGGATCAAGATAAGGCCTTATGACATTTTATTTGATATAATTATCATAAATGCCTAAAAATATAGATCCAGAGCTCCAGATAGGTGGGAAAGATTTGATATCATAAAAGAAAATATTAGTTATTCTCCAGTAAACTCTATGTTATGGGTACTCATTAGAATCGTCTCATGGAGACGATTCTAATGAGTACCCACAACATAGGGTTTGGAAGAGAAATAACTGATTTAGAATGCCATGACACTCCCTCTTATCTGGAGCCCTGTAGATCACTTTTTTTTTCTCTCTTTCACATGAAACAGTGTGATATTCTTTGTTTTTGGTAATCACTCTACAAGTAATAGGTAAGTTATTTCATCTCTGACTGTAGATTATTCTTGGGAATTCTCTGTAAGAAAAACCCTCTGTTTATGATCATGTTTATTTCCAATTATTACTAAACCAGAAATAAAAACCCTTCTGTATGTAATATAACCTCCCTACCGCCATTTTAATCATGTTAAATACTCATAAATTATGAGAACACACTAAAGTTAGTGTAGACTTAACCAGAGTGTGTATATTAAAATACAAGCATAGATGTCATTATACTCAGGTAATGGTATCTTTTCCCTATCATCTTTGGGTCATTGTAAACAATGAGGGAAAAAAAAAGGTGACCAGCAGTTTTTTTCTTCTTCCATATTTTCTACCCTTTCAAATCTCACATCTTTAACGCTTTACCAAACAACAAAATTATAGACTGGTCCAAATTGAAAACATTTGCAGACAACAACATAAAAGTGACTAAAAAATTTTAAATTTGTTTTTTGAAGGACAGAAAACATTGTGGGAAAAGGAGAAAATGCTGGTTACCAGCATTTTCTCCTTGTCCCACAATGTTTTCAAAAGCCTTCTATCTCAGGGTCGTAAAAAAAAGGGATTGTTTGCCAAAGGGTTAAGCCATACTTTGTAATCACTTCCATTCTTTCAAACATTTTCAAATTCAAACAGTTCAAAATTTTGTCTTCTGGAAAAAAGAGTGAAGTTGTCTTTTCTGTGGACAATCAAAAAGCCCGAGTCTTGACAGTGATACATTAATTTTTAAAACAAATCTGCAGAAATTGGGCAAAAACGTGTGGGGCACGATACTCTTGCACCATATTCTTTTTGTTCTGGGTGTTAACCTGGGAAATAAAATCCAATTAAACCATTACCACACGAGAAAAATTTAGCCTGGTCCAAATTGAAAGCATTTGCAGACGACAAAATAAAGGTGACTGAAAAATTGAAATTTGTTCTGGGAAGGGTAGAAAACACTGTGGGAAAAGGAGAAAATGCTGGTTACCAGCATTTTCTCCTTTTCTCACAGGGTTTTCAAAAGGCTTTTTTCTCAGGGGCGTCAAAAGTAGGGATTGTGTGGTAATGGGTTAAACCAAAGTTTATTGAAATTGTAATTAACTTTATCTTCTTTTTAAGGGGTCCAGGCCCTAAAAATGCTGCCCCTATGAAAGCCTAAAAATGGGAAAAAGAAATTAAATTTTTGAGCATTATCTAATTAACAATTCCATCAACTGACTTGTTTCTTTGCCCAGTTATTTAACTCTTTACCAAAAGACAAATTCTAAGACTGAACCAGCTTCAAAGCATCTGCAGACCTTAAAATACAATGGTAATATGATGGTTTCCGACTCTGATTGGGTAGAAAATATTGTGGGAAAAGGAGACAATGCTGATTACTAATTTTTTCAATAGGCTTCTTTCTCGGGGTCGTTAAAAGTCGGGAATGTGTGGTAAAGGATAATAAGATTTTTTTTTTTTTTGAACTAGCATTTTCTCCTTTTCCCACAATGTTTTATACCCCTCCAATGACAATTCCCATCATCCGAGTGCCATTTTGTCATCTGCTGATACTTTCAATTCAGCAAAGTCAAAGTTTTTCGTTGTTTGGTGACGAGTCAAATTTCTGTCTTAGACATTACAGATCAGGAACCAACTGAATCATAACGTGATCTTTAAACTACCCTATCCATGTTTTTGAGAGGAACGGTAATAGAAAAAAGTCTTTTAATTACAGTATCTCTGTACTGATAATAAATAATGCATTACCAAACAACAATATTTTAGGTTTGTCCAAATTGAAAGCATTTGCAGACAACATAATAAAAGTGACTGAAAATTTGAAATTTGTTTTGGGAAGGGTAGAAAACATTATGGGAAAAGGAGAAAATGCTGGTTACCAGCATTTTCTCCTTTTTCTAAAGGGCTTCTTTCCCAGAGTCATCAAATTTAGGGATTGTGTGATATGGGTTAATGACCTAAATTCACTCTATCAAGTTCAAAATAATGCTTATAGACAAATTCCATTCAGATCTACATTGTTTTTTTCCCGCATGAGGCATTCTTGCTTAATTTGTCCTCTGCTAATGCCTTCGATCTGGACAAGTTCAAAATTTTGCTATCTGGTAAAAAATTCATACACCCATAGTATCACACTGCTCAGACCTTTAAAGATCCCATCATAATTTGAATGTGTTCGTGTCCCCGAAGTTTAATATCAGTTCAAATCTGTAAAACATACATTAAATTCATTCATGTAGAAATATTTTACTAGCCTGTGAATAGATACAGCTCCAAAAAACTGTTTAAGAAGGGCTGTTTATCCAATTATCTTGCTTTGGTCTATATATATATATATCGAACATGGCCACCCCTCATAAACAAAAAAAAAATCTTGTAATTTTTTAAACATGGCCAACCCTCATGAACAAACGGTAATGAGTTTCATTGTACTAAAAATTTATTTAAAACCCGTTTAAAATTGAATATGAACATCCATACTCTTTGGGTGCACCCCATCACCATCCCAGAAACATTTTTAGTTTGGAAAGAAATAACCTACTCGAATATCAAAACATTTTCAAGCAGTTTACTGATCCACCATATAGTTACTATCCATCAATATTTGGAGGTAAGTATTTTCAGCTTTCCCTATACATGGTTAGTTAAAAAAAAAGTTCTTTCAAATCTTAGGATTTTACTCAATCTTTAAAACGATGATAGTGTTCCTCATGGTGTTTCATTTATTTTCGCAACTGTTTTCTATGAAAAATTCATGTTTTAAAAATTGGAGGGGAAAAAATCTTTTCAGCTGATAATGAATATTTTACTTCAAAGTACATGTTTGAATCAATACTTTTAACGCTGGATGAAGCAATTTCTATAGTTCAACTTAAAGTTCAAAATGTTACTACAGATTTCCAGGCAATTTTGGTCAAAGGACTGTACAGGACATTAGATGAAAGATATGACTATGTTTTTAACCATTTACCACATGCCAAAACTTTGGACTTGTCCAAATTCAAAGCATAATACACATGACAATTTAGATGTGGCTGAAATGAATTGATTTTTCTTTGAAAGGGAACAAAGCATGACTGGAAAAGGAGACAATGGGGTCTTTTTTTTGCTCCTTTTCGTACAATGTTTTCAAAAGGCTTCTCCTGAAGGGTTTTCAAAACTGGGATTGTGTGGTTAAGCCTAAATCTTGATCAAAACTGACAGCAAAAAAAATGTTAAAGGTCTACCAGATACAATCTTTTGGAAAAATCTTTTTCTGCGCATGAAATGCACATCCGAAGTAAACAAGAATACCTAGAACTGTATATCTTCACCAAATATAAAATGAGAGATAATTTTCCAATTTAGTTTCATGATTTCTGTACAGCAAGACACCCACTAATTCTAATTTATTTGCCCACTTTTTCTTACCAATGACAACTGGTGAAATTGGTTTAGCTGATAAGCGGAGAATTACGAGAGCTTTAGATACCAATTCCAATTCTATCAGAAGCTATTTCTTTCTAATGGTAGCTTAACCCTTTACAAAATAATCCTTCAGAAAAATGCTTCTGAAAATATTGCTGGAAAAGGAGAAAATGCTGGTAACCAGCATTTTCTCCTTTTACAACAACATTTTCTACAACAGACCATTGGTTCATACATTTCAATTTTAAACTTACTGTCTTCAGCTGCTGTCATTTTTGAAAGGATCAAAATTTTGTTGTTTTGGAAGGAGCCGAGTCTTTCCATTCTGGTTGTGCAGTTTTTTAACAAAACCACTTATCTTTTTATCAGATGACAACACTTATAGACCTGCACAGTTGGAAAGAATTTGCAGATGGCAGGTAAAATGTTAAAACTATTGGATGCCTCTTTGAAAAGGCACCAAACACTGAGTTACATATTTTCTTGTTTTCTACCACAAGTCTCTACTGCTTTAGAAGCAAATCTCATCAGCACAACAAATCTAGTGTATTGTAACTGCATTCAGTTTCAAAAACTCTGAAATTATGTTGTGTGACAAGATTTAACCCTTTGCCACACAAGTCTGTTATCATGATCCTGCAGTAAGAAGGCTTTTTGAAAACATTTTTGGAAAAAGGAGAAAGTGGTCTTTACCAACATTTTCTCATTTTCCCTACATGTTTTCTGTCCTTTCCAATAAAATATCTACCATTTGGATCACACTCAAGTTGTCCTCTACAAAATTTTAATTATAATTTGAAACTGGACATGCCAAACTGTTTTGTTTAGTAAAGAGTTTAATACTGACATGATCATTTCAACAAGATAGTTCAAATGAAGAACGAGGTCAAATGAATGATAAAAATGTATGTAAAGTAGTAAGTTAGGTTGACCAAGAGGGTCACCTCAGACTATTTGGCATTCATAATTGAGCAGTAATACAGTGTTTACATGTACTTCATGTTATTTATACACATGCCAATTTAGCTGGCATAAACAAATCCAAGAAGAACAAACTTTGAAAGACTTCAAGCAAAACTTTTAACCTATCTATCCAGGTTACTGCAAGACACTCCTTAATAATATATCCTAATGCACATATAGCATTTCACCAACTTGCAGCAGACTTTTACAAACACTGTGGCCAAAGGATCTATTTCTTACACTGACAGCAATTCCTTCTCATGCCACATGGTTTTCAAGGTCTCAAATTTAAGTTGGTGATCTTGACTTTCTACCATTATGTTTAGTATTGGGTCTGCCTGAAATTTTGTTAGTGAAATGAATGGAAAACAAAAGAGCTTCCATTATTGAGTACAAAAAAATCTAAAAAGAATCAGAAGCAGTTGAAATTTTGGAGGAATCGTATGACAACTTTTCTGGTTTGTCCACAAGACATGTAGGAGTGTGACTGAGAATTGATAGTCAAAATCCTCCTTACATCTACCAAACATTTAACCCTTTCCCAAACAAGCCCTGTATTTTACTGGTCTGGAATAGTAGCCTTTTGAAAACATTGTGGGAAAAGGAGAAAATGCTAGTAACCACCATTTTCTCCTTTTCCCACAATGTTTTCTACTCTATCATAGACAGAAATAATCTTTTCAGCAAGAGTTGAATTGTCATCTGCAAATGCTTTCAATTTGGTCTAGTCCAAAAATTTGTCGTTTGGGAAAGGGTTAACATTAAATATTCTAGGCCACTGTTAGTAAAACTCAAATACACCTGCATTGTTCAAACAAGGAAAATGGTATTTGATTTTTTTTGTAAATGAGCAAAATAGTTTGGCTCACAAAATATTCAGCTGTGAAGATCATTATGCACTATCAGATCTAGATCTACACCATCTACAAAACAATTATGAGTCATCTTGAGCTTATATAGTGCTGAAGATCTGTAGTGACATTCTGATACACATATATATTTCAATGTGTGTGGTATGTAATATTTTCCATCTAATTAAACACAATTCTTATGTCATGAATAAACTGCAGCAAGATAATCAAGAAAACATGCCTTGGTCTAAGTTTAACCCTACCAGCTAGTGATTCAGATAGAACTTAAAAAGTTATTAAAAATTCCCTAAATATACTTGATGTTTTTATTTTCAATTAATCAAAAACTTTGAGACAGTATTGATTCAATTTCCTAAATTAAGAGAGAAATCTTACTTTTTTTTATTGGAGAACAATAGGAATTTTTAGCAAAACTGCACATGTATAAATTAAGGTAGATCTACTTTGGCTTGACTTTTATTCATGAAGATTCCAGTGTGGAACTGTAGCAGTGAAAAATAATTCAATGCACTGGGGTGCCGATAAGAGAAACATATATCTCTGTGTTAACTCTTTACCACACCACAAAATTTTAGACTGGTCCAAACTGCGAGCATTTGCAGACGACAAAATAAAGGTGACTGAAAAATTGAAATTTGTTCTGGGATGGGTAGAAAACAATGTGGGAAAAGGAGAAAATGCTGGTCACCAGCATTTTCTCCTTTTCCCACAGTGTTTTCAAAAGGCTTCTTTCTTAGGGGCGTCAAAAGTAGGGATTGTGTGGTAATGGGTTAATCTTTTACCAAACAATCCCAAGATTTAAAGACCCTGAGAAAGAAAACTTGTGAAACATTGTGGAAAAAGGAGAAAATGGTGGAAACCAGTTTTTTCTCCTTTTCCAGTAATGTTTTCAACAATGTTTTCACAGCAAATTCTCATAATAATTTACATTTTAATCTGAAAACGCTTTTATATGAACAACTTGGAATATCTTTCTACTTCTTCATCTATATATGTGTTTGTTTGGTATACAGTAAAAGAATCAAGTCAACTTCTTTCTTCACTACAACCTATGATGTGGGTAATTAGTAAAATTGTCTCTATAAGACAATCTTTAAAGGTACCTACAACAGGACAGAAATAAACCATAATGTTCGAAAATATGAAATGCATCCAGAGTAAAATAAAATAATACCATCTTCTTCCTCTGAGTTATCCACAACAACAGTGCCTTGTGATACTCCAAAAGTAACATGAATAAACAATAACAAAAGTAAAAAAACTCCACCACATTTAAATTCCACCATTTTGACTGAAGCCAGCAATCATTCCAGCCAATTATTTACTCAATCATCATTTCCGTCTACCACACATTTTATTTAAACTCCAATTATTCATTTATTTGATTAATTGACAAAGACAACAAATGCCATTTAGTATGAAAACATCCACTTATTGATACCTCCTTCTACTAAGTTCCTAATAAAACTCAATGTTTTCTTTAAATAATCCATTTAAAAATCCATTTTACTTAAACATTTAACCTCCATTCCAATGAAAAACCATTGACAATACAAATCTTTTATCTTTAGCGGTTCTCAATCAAATTCACAAAATCTCTCCAAATCTGGGACAGCAACATAAAACCATGATAATTCTGTTATTAATCCAGTTAGAGCTGATTAAATCCAAAATCCTGGCGATACTATTTAGGAGGTATCTTGTTTATTCCAAAATCCAGGTATCTGTGATTTCTAAATCCACATTTGTAAATTAAATCTATTTAAAATGTCAACAGTTCGTAACAAAAGCTACAATGTATACTCAAAATCAAACAACAAAATTTGCATGTCTCATGGCTTAACATAGGAAAAAATAATATCTATTTTCATGAAAAAAGACACAGAAACACAATATAAATCCAAAAATTTATTTAGTGTAATATTAATCCAGCCGTTTTCCACAATGTTTATTTCTTCACCAGAGCTTTGCAAACTTCTAGGTTAAAACTACGAACTCCTCACATCCTTTCACATCGACTATCAACTTATCACTGACTAGCTGTCTAGATTCACTCTAACCCAACTACAGTTTGTGCATATCCAATATTTGACTGTATTTCACTGGGCTAGGAAACCTATGCCTATCAAATACTACAGGCCCCCACATTTAACTGACAGTCAGGGCTCAATGAATGAACTGGGCTAGTGGTGTATGTAGCCAATATTTCTCATTGTGGTTGAGCAATTTTGTCAAGCATAAACAGTCTTGTTTTATAAATTATACTACATATGACTTTTGTCATTTTCTGTCCTTTATACACTTGTTTTTTTTAGTGTAAAATAATCTAGAATAATCAGGCCATGGATCACTGAATTTGACCAAGTAGCCGCAACAGTGGCTTTTATCCTCCCCATGTGAGATAGCTTTTAAAGTCAATGTGAGAAAAAGAACTAATACACATCTAACAAACAATTGCCTATTTCTACACAATGCTTTCTAAATCATGCAAAAATGGCACTTTTAATGTGCAGTCTGATCTTGTGCCACACTGGCTGCTGTAACAATGGTCATCTGCTGATATTTTGAATTTAGTCCGATTGTTGTTGTTGGAAGCAAGTTAATTTGTTGTTGTCTGTACAAGCTTTCAAAATGAACCAGCCTAACTTTCTTTCTATCATCAGGTAAAAAGTTAACAGAAAGCAAAATCATAGACTTCTTAAAAGGACCAATAAATGAAATACTGAAACCTGTCATCAACCTACTTGACAGACTGATTTTAGTAATTCTAAAATTTCTCCATTCAGAAAATGTTTTTAAAGAGTTAAAAAAAAAAAACATGAGATTGTGTAGTAGCACTGGTAACAAGGGAAGTAACCTAAAGCAGGAGACCTTCAGGTGCAGCCAAAACCTTTCAAAATTTTAATTGGAGGGCAATTTTCACCAAAATTTGATTTTGTGACAGGAAATACCTATTACCTAAATTACACAGTAATTATTCAGAGGAACTTATTTTATCGATTTCAATCTAAATAACCCCACCCTTTATAAATCTTGACCTTATTCAAATTAAGGATTTAAAGGGCAAAAAAGTAGGGAACATGTAAATCAGGAAAACGCCTACTGAGAACCAATAGCAATGGTTTTGAGGTCAATAATAACCCAAGAGTGAGAGGACTGCCTCTTGTCTCATGTCAACAGAATTCATTCATTCCAAGTTAGTAAAATGAAAAGCAGTGAATTTTTGGATTCCATGCAATGACAACATTCCAAAAACGTTCTCAAGTTTCTCTGTACTTCACAGTATCTTGAACTGCTGAAACATATCAGAATGACTGTCTGAATGAGGAGACCACTTAAGTGTAATTTGTGCTTGTTTCATTTCCTTTACCCTTTACCAGACAACAAAAGTTTTCAACTTGTCAAAACTGTGACAGCATTAGCATACGTGTTGTTAAATGTTGCTCAAATGGTGCGAGTTGTGCTTGAGGAGACAGAAAACATTTTTGGAAAAAGAGAAAATGCTGGTAACCAGCATTTTCTCCTTTTCCAACAATGTTTTCAAATGGATCTTTTCTTATGAAGGTTAAAACATTGGATTGTTTGTAAAAGGGTTGGGCTATGAGCAAATCTTAATTGAGCTACAATTATGGTTTAACTTGGTGCTACTTAAAAGCAACTTTTCCAATCCCAGAGACAGGAAATTATCTGTTATAATTTATGAACAGAAGTTCAATCCCCTCAAAACCCTTCCAGACCTAAGTAAAACTTAGCACTTTACCAAATGACATAATTTTAGACTAGTCCAAATTGGAAGCGTTTGTAGATGACAAAATTAATGTGACCTAATAAAAAATATTGTGAGAAAATGCTGGTTACCTGAGGGTCATGAAAACAAGGGATTGTTTGGTAAAGGATTAAACTGACTCATGTCAGACTGTAAAGAACATGTTTTCTGAACCATTGGATCTACACTGCCCATTATTTTATGAGATAACCTGGCCAAAAAAGCCATAGATTATGACATTGGCAAAAACAGCCATAGATTCCGACATTAAATTTTACCTTTTATAGACTGTAACAGTTCCTGTCTCTTTGGCGGAACAAGCTATTAGGCCTCCATAGCTCTTTTGGTAGCTTGTAGGAGTAGTGAACAGGGGTTCACTGGTTCGATCCCCAGCTCGGCAAAAATCTTTCTGAGGAATGATGATTATCATTGTGACAGAATCCATTCCTCTCTCACTGCTGACCAAAACACTGTTTCAACAAAGGTAAGGTATGAAAGCAGCCAGTGGCTTGGAGGGAAAATACTGCAGTTTGCTGGTAAAAGAAACTACAGGAAAGCATGGATAGGTGCACTTGCAGCTGCAATAATACTGAAATAAAGTTGAAAACGGCGTTCCACCCAAGTCAATCAATCTTTGGCAGAACAAGCTGGTTAATCTCTACCTTACTGCCATTAGTTTCATTTACTACAGATGAATGAAACAAGTTGTGCCATATTTACTTTTTCATTCATTTATTTTGCTTTCAATTTTACACAAGTCTGAAATTTTATCATCTGATAGAGTTGAAAGAAAACTTCCAGAGGACATTTCTGGAATAAACGAGAGATAAGTGATATTGTTATCAAAGTTTTGGTCTATAATCTGCATAACTCATTACCAAACGACAAAATTTTAGGTTTGTCCAAATTGAAAGCATTTGCAGGCGACGAAATAGAAGTGACTGAAAATTCTAAATTTGTTTTGTCAAGGGTAGAAAACATTGTGGGAAAAGGAGAAAATGCTGGTTACCAGCATTTTCTCCTTTTCCCACAATGTTTTCTAAAGGCTTCTTTTTCAGGGGCATCAAAAGTAGGGATTGTGTGGTAATGGGATAATGAGCCAGTATGATTTTATTCAATGACATAAGAGGCTGCATTTCCTGACTGTAAAATGAGCATTGAGGAATTTCCAGACAACATCAAGCCCTTACATTATGTAAACGAACACAACATGAAAACTAGATAAAGATACTTGTATACTGATTACAAACTCCTTCACCTAATATGCAAAGATAATTTTTCATATTTACCTCCCTTTACCTCATGATAAAACTATAACATTTGTGGTATAAAATTCTGGTCACCCCTAATGTTTTCTACAACTTTCTTCCCCACATTGCCTGGTACAGGATTAACTTTTTACTGCCGACAAAATACCATGCATGTCGAAATTTAAAAGTATTTGCAGACTACTGTACAAATGAGAATTTTTGTGACATGGAAATTTTTGTGACTTTGAGAACTCAAAAAGCTCACAAACATTTCTGTGCATATATTTTATCAAAAGCATACCAAAAGATAAAATGTCTAGAATTCGCAAACATTTCTGTTCGCAAAATGTCTGTAATCGGTAATTCCAAAAAATTTTGAGAGGCATATACTATATCCACGTACACAGTAAATGTGATGCACAATACAAATGATTACTTTTGTCTATGAATGGGTAGAAACATTGTGGGAAAATGCTTGTTTTAAAAGCCTTTTCCTCAAGGTCCTTAGCACTTGGTATTTTGTGGTACTGGAATAAAGAAACTCTGTAGCCCAGCATGACTGTGTTACCTATCCAAACTGTTTATACAGACTAATCAGCCTCTCATTCCCAAAGGTCCATTCTGTTCTCTGGTCAAATCTTACCAGAACTGGACTCTTGCGGGCAGCCAAGAACCCTTATCAACCCCTGTCCTGCAAAATTTATATTTTGACAAAAACTACAACCAATTTTGTTACGTGTCTCTGTGTTTGGCTAGAATTTCAACCCAAACCAGTCAGGAGGAGAAAAGTGGGGGAGGTAAACCAAGATTAGATTACAAATACTATAAAAGGCTTCCAATGGTCATTTCGTTTTTATGTGAAGTCTATTCATTACCCTTACCTTGATCTTCTCTGTCCACAGAAAATGGCCTGAACCCTTTACCACACAACATACTTTAACCTATTACCACACAATCCCTACTTTTGACGCCCCTGAGAAAGAAGCCTTTAGAAAACATTGTGGGAAAAGGAGAAAATGCTGGTAACCAGCATTTTCTCCTTTTCCCACAATGTTTTCTACCCTTCACAAAACGAATTTCAAATTTTCAGTCACTTTTATTTTGTCTTCTGCAAATGCTTTCAATTTGGACCAGTCTAAAATATTGTCGTTTGGTAATGAATTAAACCCACGGAAATTGGAAGCATTTGCTGACAATGCATCAAATTCAGCAAAGAATTATGGTAATTATGTTTGAAAAAGTAAAATCTTGTGGGAAAAGGAGAAAATGCTGGGTTACCAGCATTTAATCTTTTTCCCACAATGTTTTCAAAAATAATGTTTCCTATTTTCAGGGCTGTATAGTAAAGACTTAATAAAGCTGCCCCTATTATTTTCAGATTTGGACAGTTACTGTATCTATCGGTAACAATTAATTCACTATTGCCTGATCTCAAGTGTCAATCAAGATTCATTAGTGTATAATCAAAGTAATCAGAGTACTGGAACTGCTGCCTCCTGTACAGTCAGGCCTGATTTCTCCTGTCAGACCACTCATTTGCATACATAATTCTATTTTATCTGCTTTTCCTGCAGACAATCATCAATGTATTGATATTATTCTGCTGGCAATGCAACTTCATCTTGCATGCTTAACCCTTTACTACACAATCCTGACTTTTAACAACCCTGAGGAAGAAACCTTTTAAAAACATGGTGGGAAAAGGAGAAAATGCTGGTAACCAGCATTTTCTCCTTTTCCCACAATGTTTTCTAGCCTTTACAAAACACATTTCAAATTTTCAGTCACTTTAATCTTGTCGTCGGCAAATGCTTTCAATTTGAACCAGTCAAAAAAAATTGTCATTTGGTAATGAGTTAATTACATAACTTAACTTAGTGGTAGTAGTTTGTCTTTTGACCCTTATACTAACAATCTTTTATAGTAACAACCCTGAAGACGACTGCATATGAAAACATTGTGGAAAAAGGAGCCAATTTTGGTAACTAGAATTCTCTCTATTTACTAATGTACTAGATTGATCCTTTCAGCTAGAAATTTTAATTGTTGTCATATTTTCACTGTCAATTCTGCAAATTTGCTGCTACTATTTACAGAACTTTGATTTGCTTGAATATGGGACAAAAATCAGGAAATGCACATACAAGATCAGGCATAAATCTCTAAGTAGTCTGATCTTGATCATTAACCCTTTACCACACAATCCCAAGTTTTAACGACCCTGAAGAAGGAAGCTTTTTTAAACACTGTTTGGTAAATATTTGTTAATATCCTTATCCATCATTATTGCACTGCAGTGACTTGACAAGGTTTACTTGTACTGCACTGCATTGACTTTAGGCATTCACAAGGTTAACTTGTACTGCAATGCATTGACTTTAGGCATTCACAAGGTTTACTTGTACTGCACTGCATTGACTTCAAGCATTCACAAGGTTAACTTGTACTGCAATGCATTTTCACAAGGTTTACTCGTACTGCACTGCATTGACTTCAGGCATCCACAAGGTTTACTCGTACTGCACTGCATCGACTTCAGGCATCCACAAGGTTTACTTGTACTTCAATAATTACTGTCTGCAACAAGAGAATGTTCCAAACCAAAACTGATAACACAGAAGACGGAGTCATAATAAACATTGAGGCAACACAGAAAATCTCTTCTTTCCCCCAGTTTTCTATAATTCACCACAATTTATTTTTTCAAATCCTTCTGAAAAAGGTGAGTTTACACGAAGCCAACAGTTCATCAATTTTTCTCACAGTGCAAGGCAATAAAATCAAACCATATAAATATTTTTGTTCCTGCTTTCAAAGCAATAAATTATGCATAATCTTTACCGCAGGAACAGTCACACAACACAACTTTCCTGGGACCTAACCCAACACCTTGCCAGCTACTTCAGACATACATAATGCTTAAGTGTACATTTAGTCACAAAAAGAATGAAAAGGGACAGAAAAAAAAGCTTTTTTCTGTTATCAATATTAGTGGTATTGAAGACAGTGGGAAAGGAGGCAACTGTTTGAAGCAAGCAATTGCTACTTTTCCTACCGTATTTTCAAAAATTCTCCAGTACACCGAGTTGCATGGTGATGGATACTAAAGGATTAAAAGTGCTGTAATAGCACAAGTTCTATTCTGCTGATTCCACACAAAGTCAGTTCTGATTGCAAGCTTATAAATTATTTGCAAAGCAATGGCACCAAGATAAAGTATTTCTGCAGCCAGTGTTCCTGGCTTACACAAAACAGCATCACAGCATTATTCATCCTCTCTAGCACTTTGGCACAAGCCAGTAATTCATAGCTTATGAATTATTAGCAAAGCCATGGCACCCATACAGAGTATTCATGAAGTCTGTTCTTTAATCCTATACCAGCCGACTACTTTTAACACCATTGAGGAAGAAGCCTCCTTTTCCTACAATGTTTTCAAAAGGCTTTTTCTTAAATGATGTCAAAACTCAGGATTGTGTACTAAAGAGTTAAACTGAGCAACAGGGAGAAATTCACTGTCTCAAAAATCATGACCCAAGTCTCAAAGCATTTTTGCAATTAACTTTAATTTTCACAGACATCATATTAACCCTTTACAATCCCGACTTTTAAAGACCCTGAGTAAGAACTCTCTTGAAAACATTGTGGGAAAAGAAGAAAATGCTGGTGACCAGCATTTTCTCCTTTTCCCCCAATGTTTTCTATCCTGTCATACACAAAATTCCATAATTCGAGCCACACTGAAATTGTCGTCTGCAAATGCTTTCAATTTGGACAGGTCTACAATTTTGTCGTTTGGTAAAGAGTATAAAGGCTTCTTATCATTTTATATTTCATTGGATGTTGCAATCAAGACAGCACAATATCAATCAAAGTATTAATTTTATCATCAATCATCATTTTGATATGCAATTCCATGCCAAGGAAAGTAGGGGTAAGACCAAACTATGCAATATTCTTATGAACAAATTTGTATCACAGAATTCTATGGAACTGGTCTAAATAAATCATTGATGCCATCCTTATAAATACCTGATCAAGTGCAATAAATTGTCATTCATTCATTAATTACCTTCTATATTGATAGGTGAGTGCAACACTATTCTAAGTGCTTGTACATTGTACAGGCACTTAGAATAGTGTTGCATTCATCTATCAATATGTAACCTTTCATATCATCCAAGCAGACTACTTTTGAAAAACACTATGCAAGATGTTCAAGAAGAGCGCTGAATCTACATGACTGTGGTGCTAAAAAAATTATTGCTAAGGATTCAAAGTTGAAAAAGGCAATAATGTATGTAAGGACTTGGATCTGAGAAAACTCCATTTTTCACAAGACAAGACATATCAACACCCCTGCTTTAATGCTTTGATTCTGCTTTGAAAACAGCCAATCTAAATCTTGCAAGGAGATTTCTTTTCTTTTTTTTTAATTCTTTTAACCTACTCTAAAATTGGAATTTAAGAAAGCATAGGATTCCATTTTTTCCACCATTAGAATTCAAGGTTAATTTTCAAAGAAATATAAGAAATAGCTTGAAAAAATGTTTTGATTTTGACAAACTTTTGCACTCTTTCGGTTTCATCAGTATTCATACTTAATTTTCATGTCTGCTTTGGGAATATTTAATCTTCCTGCAGACGCAATAACTATGAATAAACCCAGCAATAAAATCCAATCAGTCTAGTATTGAAATATCCTTATTCATTTCAAAGATGTTTATGGCACATGTCTGATAATTCTTCAGACTGATTACAAGAGATTATCATTTTGTCTGACACAGATTATCAAACAAAATCTATTAGGTCAGTAAAACCTGGTTTATCACCAGTCTGTCCAACACTTGTTATCGCTATGTCCTGATGACCTTGCACAATATCTATCACTTAACCAAAGGACAAAATGTTAGGCTGGACCTAATTGAAAGTACCGGTATTTGCAGAAGACAAACAATGTGACAAAAAATATTGACATTAATTTTGTTCTACTAAAGGTAAAAAAACATTGTGGGAAAAAAAGAAGAAAATGCTGGTTACCAGCATTTTCTTTTCCAACAAGGTAGTAAAAATGCTTGAAATATCATATCAGTTCAACAGACAATGGTACTGGTGATATTCAAGGTGTCAGTGCCTAGAGCTACAAGAGTGGTATCTTTTATGAAAGTTGTCAACAAGGGGTGCTTGTTGATGTTTAGAAAATATCATTTTTACTCTGATGTGTTGATGGAACTTACCCTAGAGGCTTTCAGCCATCTGTTATCATAAAATCTAAAAATTGTTAAATGGAAATTGGTGTCATAATTTCAGTCAAATTTTGACAATTATAGAAGTTGTAGGCAGATTGTGGCAAGATTTATGTTGTAATTCAATCAACACATTTCTGCTTGACTTTATCAGCCAATTTTAGTCCACTGGGTGTCATTTACACTTGTTTGTGAATTTTTTTTAAGTAAAAATAACAGCAAAAAATCAACATAAAACTAACCACAGGATTATTTGAATTCAGTTGCCTTTTGTCAGTTGCAAAATATGAGACCATGTATAAGATAATTATATTAATTCTGTCATAGCATGCACCATCTTTCTTTTTTGATTAAGTTTTTTCAGAAAAAACCTATGTCAGTTTTCTATGACTGAACAGTAACAACTGTTTCTCTTTGCACATTCTAGGTCAAGAAGAAGGGTTTTACACCAGCTTGGTGACATTAGCAGATAGTTAAGATCAATTATGGCACCTTACTGTCTCTCTGCATTGTGCCTTTTTGTCTACATACAAATAGTTTCAAAATAAATGTCCCTTTGTCAGCTTTTATTTTTTTCTCAACCTTTATACAGGAAAAAGATAATATCACAGGGTGTTTTACTTTCTGTCACAGAATTACACTTAATTTGAGTTCCTATACAGAAAAAAATTGTTATTGCAAATTTTGTGTTATGTCACTAAGAGTTTAGTCATTGGTGTGTTATTCTCCCTCTTTGTTTCTTGTTCTTTTTCAATAACAATTACAGTGAATGATAGTATAATTATGCTCACTGTTAATTTTACAATTAATAATTAGGTTGCTCATTTTATGTTGGTATTTTTTCATGACTCGGATATTTATGTGAATCACGGATGTTTTACAGGGATCTTTACAGAGTTGCTTGCTGCAATTTTCTTCCAATAGTTATGCTCATTTCACATGCATTTTTTTCTTTTTCATGTCATCAGGGTAAGAAAAACAATGGTGAAACCTAACAGTATCACATTTCATGATATAGCAATACTAACATTTTGTGGGGTTCAAAGACAATGATTGAGTCATTGACAAGTTGAGCCCAAGGGCCTGGTTTCCTTGTCATTGATCATGGCACCCCCAGGGCCAAAACATGTCCTTTTTATGTCATTATTACATTAATTATCTTTTGATAAAAGTCCTGGTTGATAAGTAATAAATTTATCCCCTCCCTAATTCAAAGGCCAGCTTTCCATTGTAGTGACCAACTCTGGACTTTTTTATTGCCATTTTATGTTGCCCATTATCAAAGTTCTGATAAAAACCCATTGCCAAGAGCAGAGTGTGCAGAAATTACTGCAGTCATAAAATGGCACCTGCACCCAATCAGATTTGACAAAATTTGACCCTGTTCTACTTGCACAACTATTGTACCCTAAACTATAACCTTTTTTACTCATGATAGCCATGGGTTTTTTGGATCATTCAAAGAAAAGATGTGTATTGAACATCATGAAAAAATGGAGGTTAAAACCTATACTTCTAACAACCATTATAGTACCTATACTTTCATTTTTTCAACCTTCAAGGTCTAACATCCACAGATGGTGAACAAAGAAATTTTGTGAATGCTTTTCTCTTTATCAACTGACAAAATTCTAGACCAGTCAAAATTCAAAGCATTGGCAAACTACAAAATACACTAGGAACATTGCTGGTTACCAATTCTTGCCAGAGCACAAAATATGAGGGTTAGAGTTCCAGGGATGCAACAAATTTTATATAAGGGCATGGTGGTATTTTGTCCTATACTTGGACTTTAACTCTTTACCAAATAATCCCTAGTTTTTACGACCCTGACATAGAAGCCTTTTGAAAACAATGTGAGAAAAGGAGAAAATGCTGGTTGCCAGCAGTTTCTCCTAGTCCACAATATTTTCTACCCTGCTGGACACAAATTTTAATTTTCAATTTACATATTTTGTGGTCTGTGAGTGCTTTCAATTTGGACCAGTCTAAAATATTCTCCTTGGTAAATAGTTAAGAGTGGAGCTTTTTGTCCATTTCCCCTTTATCGGCCCCACTGAGAGACCAGAGACATTATTATAAGAGAGAAAAGGCTTTTTACAAGGAAGAGTCAGCAGTCTCCGAGAGATTCCAAAGTAATTCTATTATAATGTCTCAGACAGTGTGAAAATATTGATGTGTGTGCATTCTGTGCAAGTGTTGCCTTTCTTCTGTGAGTGATTTTCTTTCCTAATCAATTATTTATCATAAAAACCAGACCATGTCACATTATCCTGACAGTTTGGCTGTGGTATTGTATTGTCTCTTAAACAGTGCATGCCATAAAATACATCACAAAGTGGCTCTGCAAATTGTGTGGGTAATACCCCCATTCCACTAGGCCGCGATCTACGGCGCTCTGTGCGTTCATACAGAGCGCCGTAGATCGCCTCAGATCGCTGCCGGATTGGTGATTATGAGGACACTCCCGCTCAGATAACAACCAGATGACGCTCCACCGGCGATCAAGTAACGACCATTGAGATCCGATAGCGATTGAACAGTACATAGCCACTATTGTAGCCTCGCTAGGTGTTGCGACCTTATGCGACCTGTTTTCGCTCCATTAGCGACCCGAGGCTTTGACCCTCCTTTCACTCCTTCTCCTGGATGGCATACTGTAGTTCACTAAAGAATTTATTGTACCTACACTAGGTGATCTCCAAATGCGAAATGATGATATGATGACTTTGTAGGATTAAGGTCCCTCTGTGCTCGAGGCATACTAGTATATGGTATGGACCATTAGAGAAAAAGAATCGGATACCAGGAAATCCGGGTACAAGCCCGAGCTATTCTTCGAATATACCTCCTTGGTTCCTTAACGTGCCCAGTGTAAAGCACCGATACACGCGAGGCTATCTCTGGGTTCAAAATCAGTCCGCCTTGTGAGAAACACAATGTGTCTCAGAAAGGTCCTGGTTGGGCCATGTATCGAACTTCGGGCTTCATGATTGAAAGTCCATCTGCACTACCGGTCTGAGAGACAGACACTCTGTTATGTAGTCCTCCAAAAGTGCGATCGGAGTGCTATCATATCGCCACTTGATCGTAATGGAGCGCTATCCTATCGCCACTTGATCGTAACAGAACGCTATCATATCGCCACTTGATATTATGGGAGCGCGATCATATCTCCACTTGATCGCAACTGAGCGCTACTGCATCTCTAATAGTCGCTATCGGATCACATAGGAGCGCAATGACCTGCATACTGGAGGAACATTTGCGCTCTTGAGCGATCCGATAGCACTCCATTTACGATGTTTACGTTCAAGTTGCGTTTCGATAGCGATTTAAGCGATTAAGTAGCGATGTGACGGCGTTCTGTCCAGAGCGCCACGGATCTTTGTGCAAGGGAGTAGACTGGTGGCGATCTAGGCGATCTTGGAGATCCGTTAAAGATCTGTTAGCGTGCTTGGCGTTCTTGGTGCTCTGCATGGCGATCTACGGCGCTCCGTCAGAGCGCCGTGGATCGCAGCCTAGTGGAATGGGGGTATAAATTAACTCTTTGACAAACTTTCAAATTTTATAACAACCTTTAAGGAATAAGACAAGTTTTCAAAAACGGTTTTGGGAAAAGGTGACAATGCTGGGAACCGAAGACAAATTCCATCAGTCTTAAGCTACATCTGCGTTAATTTTTAAAAATAATCAAATTTTGTTGTCTAGTAAAGGGTTGATGAGTTTTTGCCATAGACAAAGGACCAACATTTTTGTGACTATTTTCATGAGCATATATTAGGACACTTCAGTTTATAGAAAAAATATAATTCAGATATGAAGGAACAGGGAGAAAGATATGGGCAGTGGGAACTAAGAAAGGAAAGAGGAAGTTGGGCACAGTTTGTTCGGCTTTAACTCTTTACCACACAATCCCGACTTTTAGCCACCCTCAGAAAGAAAGATTTTGAAAACATGGTGGGAAAAGGAGAAAATGCTGGTAACCAGCATTTTCTCCTGTTCCCACAATGTTATCTACCCTATCAAAAAGATTTGGACAAAGCTAAAATTTTGTCATCTGGTAAAGGATTAAAGCTCTTTTCACAGTTTTACCTGTCTGTGTGGTGCAGCCAATGTAGATCAAGACTGAACTGAAAAAGTGTACATTCTGATCTCTGATCTTCATTGCCCACTTTGCCACAACATTCCCTTCATAAGCAACCTTTAAATTGCCCTCATTAGTGTCTTTATTTCTCTTTTTTTTATGCCGCGTGGGTGAATTCAAGATGCTACAGGTTAAAAATAATTTAAATTTTATAATCGGATAACTTTAGCGCCAGACGACAATGAGAGAAGACAAATGGATTCTCATTCTTTTTATGTACCAATACATATTCGTCATATCAGTAGCACAACGTGCTGTTGTAGATAAGTCATTAACTATTTTATAAAAATAAATGGCCCTTAAAATGAAAAGATTTATCAAAGAGACTGCATGAAATCTTTTTCAGTCACATAACTGATAAGCCCCGAGATAAATTGCAATAAACAGATCTGATTTAAAACTGCAAGTTAAAGCTGATTTATCAGACCACACGTTGCAAATATTTAGAAATCAGTGAAAATTTATAGGGTGCAAAAGTATATTCCTCACAAATAGTTAACCCTTTACCACACAATCCCTGGTTTTCATGACCCTGACAACAAAATCAAAGTGACTCCAAAATTGTAATTTGTTCTGGAAAGGGTGGAACGCTTGTAGGAAAAGGAGAACATGCTGGCTACCAGCATTTTCTATTTTTCCCACAAGGAAAACCAGGGATTGCTTGCTAATGAATAAAATTTTGTTATCTGCAAGACAAATCAGAACTCCGGATAAGAGGGAGTGATGACATTCTAAATCAATTATTTCTCTTCAAAACTCTATGTTGTGGGTACTCATTAGAATCGTCCTGATGAGACGATTCTAATGAGTACCCACAACATAGGGTTTAATGGAGTATAAGTAATATTTTCAATTTTGAAATCAAAATCACTCCCTCTATCTGGAGCTTTGTGCAAGTGCACTTGATTCAGATTTCCTAACTTTTTCAACCCTTTCAAAGACAATATCCACCATATGAGCTATTGTCTGAAAGTGTTCTGGATTTGGCAGAACACTTTCAGACAATTTTTCAAAAATTTTAATTGCCTGATAATGAGTGAATAAGGAATTAGCAAGGATTGCAGTACATAATAACCACAAAAATCTAGATGAAGTCAAATGCTGATATTGATCTACAAGGCATGGAAGTCAACAGCATGTCAATTATCCTTTCACAAGATGACAAAAATTTACAAGTCTGCAACTGAATGTATTCCTCGAGATAAAAAAAGGTACCCGACTCAAGCCAATTGACTTCTCTTGGGTGGGACAGAAACAAAGTCTTCCTTGTGATTAGGGTGATTCTAACAAAATATTTGCCAGACTATAATATTCCAAGTTCAGACTCACAGAAATAACAAACAGACCTCTGAACTATACAAGCCTGCAGCGGCAAAATTTTCCCAATGAGGTAACAAGCAGATTAAAAGGTTTCACATGCAGATGTTACCTGTGTTAATTTCTGCAATTTATTCATTGTATAAAAAATTGCCCTATATTTTCACATGCCCTGAGCACAGGCTGACATTATCAACAGCTCTATAACAGACACAATACTTTAACACTTTACCCACTGACAAAATTTTAGACTAGTCCAAACCGAAAGCATTTCGATGGCTAAGTGCAACACTATCCTAAGTGCCTATACAAAGTATAGGCACTTAGGATAGTGTTGCACTCACCCATCGATTTGCAGATAACAAAATAGATCTGAATGAAAAATCGATAATTGCTTTGAAAAGGGTATTTTCTCCTTTTCCCACAACGTTTTCAAAAGGCCTGAACTTTTTCGGGTCACTAAATGTCAGGATTGTGTGGTAAATGGTTGAACTTTTACCATTACCACAAACTATAGCATTTTTGTTCATAATATGGTTCAGTTCATGGAATTAGTCTGTGATAGGGTACAAAACATTGTGGAAAAAGGAGAAAATGCTATTTACCAATATTTTCTTTGTTTCGCACAATTTTTTGCAATGGCTTTTTTCTCAGCAGTTACCACTTTGGTCAATGTAGTAAAGGATTCAACCTTCACTGAACTAACACCCCGGTTACACAGAGCTATCGCTGATAAATCGGTGGTCTTTTCAACCGAAGTAGGGTGGGAACCGACGAAAACCTACTTGCCTCCGATGTCACATATTGGTCACCTATTCCCAACCTATCAAAAGCTACCGGGAAAAGATGAATTTCGTCGATGAAAAGTTACCGATTTAGATTTTTAAACATGCTTAAAATTCTCGATCGGTGAAAATATTACAAAATAACCGATTGACAACTTATCTACTACCTATAGGCCATCGACAAGCCACCGAAGAGCCACCGATGAACTGATACTAATCACCGGTGAAAAAAGCTAAGAATCAAAATATGGAATGCATGAGACACATTGTTACATGCGCGACAGGCATTTTAATTCAGTTTCCACAAAAATTCACCATTTGTCTTAGTATGTCGGTCAAAGGGAACTCCCAGAAACCCGTCGACCAAGGCAAAACTGTTATGTTTGTCTCTAACGAAGTCTTGAAAGTCCAAGAAGACTCCATTGTGAAGGAAAGATGTTGTGGCCGTATATATCTTTAATCACCGGTCATATCCCGATTGGGTCTCTTCCAGCGCAAGACGGAATATTTTTAAGACCGATTGAACCCCTTTTTATCGCCGTTCACACAAACAGCTTGAAATAAGGTCACCTATGACAACCGATAAAAAAGCGAAAAAGTTTGAAATAATGACACCGATTTGAAATGGATGTAAGCCCGACAGTCTGTGTAACCGGGGTGTTAGTCTATAATGAGAGCCTTTACTGATAACAATTACTGAATATGGACCAATCGCATGTTCAGATTCAAAGGATAAAAAGAACTGTGATAACAAGAAGAACATGCAGGGTAAGTTCATATTATAGCCTCTCAGAACATTAGATACTGTTCTGGAAATCTATTTCTTTGCAGCGGAGCAACTGAATAATCTAGTCAAACTATTTTTCGACCTTTCAGCATTACATAACTTACCCTGAAGATATTTACACTATCAAAATAATGCAAATTTTAAGATTGCTCTTTTCCTGAATGTTTAAGGAAAGCCAACAAGTTAGATCTAAGATTACATGTTGTGTGCATGCATGGTGTGTGCTGTCTAATCTTGTTGTATAATTGCCTCAAAAGCAATTATAGTTGTGACAGACACTGTAAGGCTTAATGTTGTGTTCAACAGTTTTTCTGATTATCCACACAGCCTGCTGCTCTCCCATCTATTGTACCCTGATGCAATACAATGCTCTAGCATTATTGTAGCTTGTGGAGTGCATCTTGCTTATTGCAAAGACTTTCAACAAACTTTGGAATGAAATGATTGGCAACCTGAACAATAAGAACTTGAAAATTTCTGTGTTTACGTACTTTGGCCATGATACTGTAAAATTTTATTTTCAATCGAAGTATTAAAGTCATTGTTCAGAGCAGTAACAGTTATCTCATCCCTTACCACAAAATCCCTTGCTTTACAACCTTGCAGAAAAAGGTTTTAAAAAACATGATCAGAAAAAGAGAAAGTGCCTGTAATCATTAATTTTCTCCTTTTCCCACCAAGTTTTTTATCTTTTAACTCTTTGCCAAATGACAAAATTTTTGACTGTTCCAAATTGAAAGCATTTGCAGACGATAAAATCTATGTTACTCACAAACTGAAATATGTCTTGGAAAAGTTAGAGAACAGAGTGGGAAAAGGAGAAAATGCTGGTTAAAAGCATTTTCTCCTTTTCCAACTATGTTTTCAAAAGGCTTAGGTCTCAGCATCATAAAAACCTAGGATTGTTTGGTAAAGGGTTAAAAGACAAACCTAATTGTTTGAGACACATGTTATTTATCGACTGAAAAATGCTTTCAACTTGAACAAACCTAAAATTCCGTCTCATGGTGCACAGCTATCGGGCTCGATGGCACAAAACTTTAACAAGAGGGGTAATCACTCAACATTCTCTTTCACAAAAACCTGAAATCTATTCTTGAAACCACTGATAACAAATGATAAACAAAAGACAGCAAAGTATTTTATAGGCACATTATATCACTTTAATATTCAGAGAAAGAATAAAAGACAAATCCTATCTTTACTCATTTTCCTTCCAAAACTATGGTCAACCCTTTGCCACAGAATTCCCAGTTTTAAAGACCAACAGGTACACAGCTTTTGAAAACAATGTGGTAATAGGACAAAATGCTGGTAACCAGCAATTTCTCCTTTTACCATATTATTTTCAACCATATCAGAGAACTTTAAACTACTTGTATTAACCCTTTCCCAAATGACAAATTTTAGACTCTTCGAAACTGAAAGAGTTTGCAGACGACAATTTCAAACTGGATAAAAATGGCAGAGAGTTCTCCAAATGGGCAGGAAACACTGTGGGAAAAGGAGAAATTGCTCGTTACGAGCAATTTTTCCTTTTCCGACAGTGTTTTCAAAAGACTTGTACTGCAGACACATAAAAACCAGGGCTTATTTGGGAAAGGGTTAATCTTGAATTTGTTGTTGGCACTTACTTTAAGTTTGGAAAAGTCAATAATATGTTGTTTGCATAACAGTTTCTCTATATCAAACAACAAAATGCTTACATCATCCAAATTCAAAGCATTTGCAGACAACAAAATATGATTCAAATGATGAAATCTGTCCCTAATCTAGTAGTAAACATTGTGAAAAACGAAAAAATTTTAGCTACCAGCATTTTCTCCTTTTCCTGCAATATTTTCAAAGGCCTTCCTCCCCAAGATCATTCTAACTGTGTAGTGAGGTGTAACATGAACAAAAAGCATTAGGGATATTATCTAACCCAACTAAATATAATCATCTGGTTTAATTACCCTAAAAATGGTATTTAAAAACATTGGTGTAAAAGCAGAAAAGTTGCTGACGATAAATTTCGACGTCTGCAAAGTCTTTCAACTTGGAAAAGTCTAAAACTTTGTCCCCTGATAAAGAGATAAAAGACCATCAATTTCCCCTCCCATAAATAATATGGACAGGGTGCGAACATTACCATAAAATGCAGCCTCCTGCCAACCAGATAAACATGAAAGCTGACCAGTGGGTATGTGACTGACCACCTCCAATAACATTATCCGGTCATCAATCGACTATAACCCGACTGCAAGGAAACAAGAGCTGACATGCTGGGGTATTAGGTTTCAAATCCTCTAGCTATAAGTTCAAATACCAGGCAGGACATCCTTATTCGTTTTGTTGTTGCTTCTTTATCTCTCCACTGAATGGCAAGAATGTAGACTTGTCCAAATCGAAAGCATCAGCAGACAACAATTTAACCTTTTACCAAACAATCCCTGCAGGTTTTACAAACCTGAAGAAGAAGCCTTCTGAAAACTTTGTGGGAAAAGGGCTCATTTTCCCACAATATTTTCTATTCTTCCAAAGTCAAGTTTCAATTTTTGAGTCATATTTATTAAGCTTTCTGCAAATGCTTTCAATTTGGACAATCCTAAAATTTCGTCGTTTGGTAAAGAGTTAAAAGTTGTTTGGTAAAGAGTTAAGAGTGGCTAATTTTTGGATTCAGCTGTAAAAGTATCTGTTCATATGCAACTTTAAGCCCATACCACACAATTATCTCGAGTTTTAATGACCATTTGATGATAAACATTCTGTTAACATTATAGGCAAAGGAGAAAATCAAGGTAACATATAATTTTATGTCTGCCAATGCTTGAAAGTGGACAGGTCTAAAATATTTTTGTTCGATACAGAGGTAAAAAATTCAACTTAAATCCTCTTTCCCAAGGAAACAATGCTTTCTACCTGGCAGGAAACAAATTTCAATTTTATTTATTTCACTTATTTGTCATCTGCAAATACTTTATCAAAGAAATTTTTTTTTTAAATATTTTATTGTCCCCGTATAATGGTGTGTGAGGGTCGGGGAGCTAAGTGTGTGAGGGTCGGGGAGCTATAATCCCTCTCCACATCTTACAAAGCAAAATAATACAATTCATGGTAATACAGTTAGGGTCAAAGAAACAAAAACAGATAATAAACATGAGGAAAAAAAAGTGAATTTTCCCAGGTTTAGTGAAAAAAAATATTAACCTCTATCAGAGAAAAATTGCATCATATAAGCCACAATGAAATTATCACCTACAAATGATTTCCATTTGGATAAGTCTAGAATTCTGCTGTGTGGAAAAAAGGTAAGGAGATTTTTTGCATCTCACCTCTGATGCATGTTAGATGCATGTTAGAAAAGTAGTCAGAGACTTGGAAAGAAAGGAGACTGTAAGTACATGTGTGAGAAAGCCAGGAAACACATGCATAGATGCACTACGACCGCCTCGATAATTATGACCAAAGCTGTTAAAATGGCGTTAAACTCCCATACACTACAACCAAACAAAACCTCTACATGGGGAATGGGTTAAATCCTGTTTCCATTAGAAACATCTATCAGAGCTAATTTTTGGTATCAATAGATAAATGAAAGACGGAACTAAAGACTCTGCCAAAATTCATTCATGATCAAGCCTTTCATTTGAAATCACATAAAAATCGGACATGACAGTAACAAAGTGGGAGAGGTGGATCAATCAGGTTTTTGATGTTCAATTACATATCAAAGATACAAAGAAAAACTTTAGTAAATACTAAAATAACACTACAAAAGCCTAATAAAAACAATTTGAAAATGATAAGAAGTACACTGTCCCTTTTGTTCTCTTTCTTTCTTCTCTTTCACTGTTTGGGGGCTCCTTTTACTCTTTACCACAAATACAAAAATTTAGACTGGT
Source organism: Tridacna crocea (assembly GCA_943736015.1). Taxonomy (NCBI): domain Eukaryota; kingdom Metazoa; phylum Mollusca; class Bivalvia; order Cardiida; family Cardiidae; genus Tridacna; species Tridacna crocea. The sequence goes on along the minus strand of OX031056.1, from coordinate 15,177,733 downwards.
CCAAGTTGAAAGGATTTGCAGAGGATTTGCAGGATTTCTGACTGAAATCTTTGAGTTCTTTCTGAAAAAGGGTGATAAATACTGTTGGATAATGAGAAAATGTTTGTCTCTATCATTTTTTCATTTTTCCACAATGTTTTCAATAGCTTTCTATTGTTAAAGCTAAGGTTTGTGCAGGAGTTTTGTTAAATATAAGGGTTTAAAAAATCAAGAATCCCCAGTTTAAAATACTAACTCTGATTCTTTACTAAACAAAATAAGTTTAGACTGTTCAAAATTCAAAGCATTAGCAAGTGGAGGCATAGAAAACATAGTGGGAAAAGGAGAAAATGCTGATTACCAGCATTTTCTCTTTTTCCCCACAATGTTTTCAAAAGGCTTCTTGCAGGATCATGAAAACCAGGGATTTTCTGGTAAAGAGTTTAAGTGCTGAAACATTTATGGGCTCATCGTTACTCATCATACATGACTTGAACATCAAGCATTCCTGCAAAAATCTAAACTTTGATTACAAAAGTGGTGAAGCTTTTATGGGAGTTAAATATTAAATCCCACTAATTCAAGTCTGATCCCCCAAATCCCCCATACCAGTATCATACCAAATCATCTAAATTATAAACAGGGGGCAAATCAATGGGAATCTTCTTTGAACATTACTTGGTCTCAGGCTCATGTATCACATATCACATACAATCTTTACAAATCCCACAAGATTGCAACCCCAGATAACAGACTCCAAATGGATAAAATGTTTTTCTTCTGGACACAGGTCAAGCAGCTGTTGGTCAGTATCAGGTGCCTGGTTGTCCAGTTTCACTGACCAGATACTCATCTGAATCACCTTAATGCTTACTGACAGACTATCTTAGCCATGAATCAGACATGGCCCTCAAACTTGTATCACATATCAAAGTACAAGAAGTACTATTAGACTGTCTTCTCAATGAATATGAATGTACTGTTTTGTAGAAAGAAGATAAGTCTTTATGGACTATAGATACCTGGTTAACTCTTCTTTTGCTGTTTGCAGCCATAGATTTATTTTGCAGAGAGTGTAAAGCAAAATCAGACTGCACATATGTGCAGTCTAATCTTGCTTTACACACTCTGTGGTTCTTTCAAAAGTATCTGTCATGTAATTCCATTCAAAGCCAATGAACTTGACAAAATGTAGTGTTTTTAATATCATCAACTTCAGTTTGTCAGGATAAGTGTCAACTCTTTCACTACTTAACAGAAGTGAAAAGTTACATTTTTTTCAAGAGCACCAATCGATAGTTCTGTTGCAAAGTGAGGTGACAGGTTGGTCATGATAAAGCATAAGAAAGTGTACATCAACGATCAGACTGCACATTCTTGGAATTATGTGGTAGAAGGTTAAGAATTGACTGTGAATACGAGCCAAGGTCTGTTTTTGCTTGATACAAAACATCATCTCATAATTCCGGAAATCTTTGGCTACTCTTGAAATGACTTGCTTTTCCACTTGTCATAATATTACATGTTATATGCATTTAATGTTTTACATCTGCTGAATTCAACATTTCAGAGAAGTAAGAAATATGAGAGGAAGAGAAAATCTTCCAAAGCTGAGAGGTTACGATATCTGATGAGGGGACCCGTCTGATGAAACACACGAGTCCCATGTTCTGCACACTGCCTCATTGCACAAAAGATGAATTTGCAGCAGTCACATGTGAATCAAGTTAACCCATTCCCACACGAGAAAATTTTAGACTGGTCCAAATCGAAAGCATTTGCAGACGACAAAAGCAAAGTGACTGAAAATTTGAAATTTGTTTTGTGAAGTGTAGAAAATATTGTGGGAAAAGGAGAAAATGCTGGTTACCAGCATTTTCTCCTTTTCCCACAATGTTTTCTAAAGGCTTCTTTCTCAGGGGCGTCAAAAGTAGGGATTGTGTGGTAATGGGTTAAAATGCATAAATAGTTAAAAAAGCATTTTGGCAAAAAGAGAAATTGCTCACAGTGAGAAAATTCTGTTTGCCATAGTGTTAAAGAAAGCTACCTAAATCTGCAAAAGGGAAAAACATCAAGCGTATAATAAGTCATTCTATCCAGACACATTTAACAGAACATTAAGAAATAATTTTCTCATTTCCATGCATTGTAGCTAGCAAATATAATATGAGTCTTTTTTAATTCAATTTTCTCCAACTGATCTGATGCCATGACAACTACTTGTTTTGTCTGCTTTTCTGCAAAACCTGTTTGTAAATAGTTTCAGCCAGTTAAAAGTCCACACTTTCTAAATTCACATGCAATATTAGCTGTAAGGTATCTGAATAAACATTAACCCTTTATCAAATGATGAAATTTTAGATTGGTCCAAATTAAAAGCATTTGCAGACCACAAAAAATAAACTAAACTTAAAAACTGAATTGGTTTCCAGCAGGGTAGAAAATATTGTGGAAAAAGGAAAAAATGCTTTTTACCAGCTGAACATCACCATCAAGCTGCACATTATGAGGAGTTTGAGCTAAATCTTCATTAGAAGCAAAGGCAAGTGAAGTTGTGGAAGCTGCTAATAAGCTCTTTAGCACACAATCCTGAATTTTACCAACCCTAAGAATGAGGCCTCTTGAAAACATTGTAGGAAAACAAGAAAATGCTGGTAAGCAGCATTCTCTCCCTCTTTCTCCCCCCCCCCCCTCGCATTTCTCCTCATTCCACAATGTTTTTTCCCCGTTTTAAGGGCATTTCAAATTATTAAAGACCCAGTCAATCTGCTTTCTGCAAGTGCTTTTTGTCAGTATGGAAGGGTCTAAATTTTTAAGGTCTGTTTTCGGAGTTCTAATTTCAGTGAAATAGTGGTTACATCTTACAAAAACAAACAGCTTCCTTATTCAATTAAAACTTTCCATGAAAACAGACAGGAAATTTTTCGCACTTACTAGATCCCATTTCTGTCATTAAGCAATAGAGATAGCTTGCAAGACTAGATCAGAAAGCTCAAAATGTAAGTCTGATCTTGACTTAGTTCATCCAGCACTTAATTCTTAAGTACATCATCTTCCTCATTTCTGTTTCTCTGTTTGCACAGGCATAATATTTCTGGCTCTTGATAAGTTAAAATATCCTAATACTATTCTGCAGTGAGTAAATCCTGTAATTCCTTGCAGTCTGATCTTGATCTAAAGAGTTAGCAGAAGGAATTACTGTAAGGCTTGAAAAAGACAAGTGAAAATCAAGACAGAAATTCTTACTAACACATGCGAGAATCTGTGCTCTCCTGATGAAAAAAAGAACCTTACAGACAATGATTGTCTTGATTATAGAACAGTTAGCATCATCTTCAAACTAATTGGTCTCCAATTAACTGATAAGCCATGACAAAGTTTGCATAACAGCATTGATAAGGCATAATTGTGATTCTTCCTGAGCTTTGATCTTGGGCTTATCAGATCTTGCAGAATATTAACGACATACTTTTAAACCCACTACCCTCCGCGAAACTTACTGCATCTTTATGCATACCACTTTCACATACATTGTAGCCAATGGAGCTAATGTTTGTAGGAAGTAATGTTTCCTTCATCCACACTGTTTTCTCAAGTATTCATTGTGCAGATCCTACATATTTACCATTAGCTGTCCATAGCACTTACCAGAAAGAAGCAGACTTTTTCCAAATTGAAAGAATTCATTTTGATGACAAATCAACTTTGAATTCTTCAAAGAGAGGGCAGAAACCATTTTGGGAAAGGAAAAAATGGCAGATTATCAGCATTTTCTTCTTTTCCACAATCTTTATTCAAAAACCTTCTTATGTGAGGTCATTAAAACTCAGTATTTTCGGAAAAGGGATAATATACCAGGACATTATCGAAGTCTGCTACTGCAATATTTGTTGCAAACTTTGATTCCTATTAAATTTTATGATCAGTGCAACATGCTGATACAGTACTAGCACCCTGACCCAATACCTATACTGTTCATGCGCGGATCCAGATATCTTTCTCAGGGGGGTCCCACCGAAAATGCACTCGTCTTATTATATGATACTTTGATTTCCGGATTTCATTGGATAGTCAATGTTTCCAGTTCCAACCATGAGGAGGTCTCCATATTTAGAACCTTTTTTTTAAACTTATGACTGTATTTTACATAAATGCTGTGCAATATCAAACCAGTACCATTTCACGAATCTAATAACCACATTTTTGCCAAAAAATTCCAGGGGGCGTCCGGACCCCCGGTCCCCCTCTCTGGATCCGCCCATGCTGTTCATTTTTGCTGAGAAAGTCTTGTCAATCAGATTGAGACAGCAACAGTTGGGATTTTCCTCAACCTGAAAAGATTCTACATCATGTCTGCTACTTATCTGGACTTGCCTGTATAATGCAAGCATTTGCAAATGTTATAATGGTGACTCAAAATAGGTGATGTAGTTTGTTTGTTAACCCATTACCAAACGACAATATTTTTGGCTTGTCCAGATCGAAAGTATTTGCAGACGACAAAATAAAAGTGACTGAAAATTTGAAATTTGTTTTGAGAAGGGTAGAAAACATTGTGGGAAAAGGAGAAAATGCTGGTTACCAGCATTTTCTCCTTTTCCCACAATATTTTCTAAAGGCTTCTTTCTCAGGGGCGTCAAAAGTAGGGATCATGTGGTAATGGGTTAAAGGGAACATACATAGAGGAAAACACAGAAAATGCTGGTTACCACCATTTTCTCCTTTCCCACAATGTTTTCAAATGCCTAAATCTCCTTTATGTTCATAAAATCACAAGATCCTTTTGATAACTATTCCAGTGTTGAATCATACTGTTTGCATCCACCTGGTCATCACTGTGCTTTATGGGGTGAATTATGTCATTGCTTGTCTGATAACATGGAATGGGGACAAGTTCAAAGGGTACTTGATGATATATTGATACTTATAGATGATTATCATCATCATCAACATCATCTTAATCACCAGAATGATTGTAAGCATCTGTCCTATCATGTATCTGCAGAAAAACAAAAGGCACTGGTAAGTTATTACATGATACTGAATATTGACCATTATTACTGCAAAATCTTGGGGCTTTCTTTCATGCAGTAAATGCCAATTTACTTTTTTAACTCATTACCACATGACAAAATTTGAGGTTTGTTCAAATCAGAAGCATTTGCAGATGACAAAATAAGTGACTGAAAATCTGAAATTTGTTTAGTAAAAGGTAGAAAACATAGGAAAAGGAGAAAATGCTGGTCACCAGCATTTTCTCTTTTTCCCAAAATGTTTCTTAAAGGCTTCTTTCTCATGATTGTGAAAAGTAGGAATGTTGTGGCTATGAGGTAGAGCGTTGGCCTCGTAACCATAGGGTCCTGAGTTTGATACCCTTGAGCGGGTGTCAACTTTGCGATTTTGAATTAGGCCCACACATTTGGCGCAAGTACTGATGAAGTTCCCAGGAAGCAGAATTGAGAGAGGTTAGTATAAGTTGTCTGAACTTGTTTCTCAATCAATGTAAAATAAAACAAGCAATTTCGTTGAAATGACATCCCCCGCCGAAAAAGACCTTTTTTGATAGAAAATGATGAGGTATTGTGTTTTGCATGTACATGTGGCCTTTTTGTTATTGGTCCATGATGAAATTATACATTAAGCTCCCTTGTTCCATGGCACAGGATTTCATTACATAAAAAAAAATATAAAAGAGGTCCATTACAGGATTATACATTAAGTACACTTTTTGCAGAACTTGGCATTTCATAAAATGAAAACAAACAAAGGAAATATACATAAAAACCCCTTTTCCACGACATGTAATATATAATGACATGTCATGGAAAGAGGGGGTTTTATGTATAGTTCCTTTATTTGTTTTCATTTCACGATTTCATATATGTGGTGGAAAAAAAATGTATGAACAGACTATGTAATGGAAAAGGAAACATGCATGAAGTTTCATCAATTTTCGTCAAGGACTTTAAAGATATCCCTCTCACAATATAATCCGCCACACTGCTACCATTTCAAGCAGATAGCTAGAGACTAGTGTTGAAATTTGTAGCACCTGCCTGAGTAGCTGAATGGATATATGGTATTACTTGTGATCTAAAAGGTTTACGAACAGACAGATGCATGGAGAGACAAATGCACAATTGACTCATTGGTCACTGGCTTTGATCAACCAATAAAAATATGAAGTTCTATGAAAATAATGTGCAAAAGTTGGAGATACACTGATAAAAAATTAGATTTGACATGAAGTCCCCTTTTTCCATGACACAGTGATAAATTGCAAAACCCTGACAACATGTGCTAGGTTGCATGATCTGTGAAAATCTCGTCCAAATCTGTTGAGATATGTCAAGTAATTAAAGAGATACAGGTGAAAAATTAAATTATAACATGAAGCCCCCTTATTCCATGATGCTGCTACAAATCCCAAAATCTTGACAATATGCCGTAGGTCACATGATCATCCAAATCTGCCAAGAAATGTGGGAGGCATTGTGTTAGGTCACATGATAATGTAAAAATTCCATTAAAATCTCCCAAATGTGGGAGGAGTTGCCTTCACAAGAAATAGAATGAAATAAAACATGAAGCCCCCGTTTTTCATGACGCAGCCACAAGCTGCAAAACGTTGAGAATATGTGATAGGTCAGATGACAAGAAACATTCTGTGAAAATTCTATTCATTTCTGTCCAGAAATATGGGACGAGTTGCATTCACAAGATACAAAATGATATAAAACATGAAGCCCCCCTTTTTTCATGACGCAGCTACAAATAGTAAAACTTTGAGAATATGCGATAGGGCAAATGATGAGAAACAATCCGTGAAAATTCATTTCAATTCTGTCAAGAAATATAGCACGAGTTGCATTCAGAAGAAATAAAATGAAATAAAACATGAAGCCCCCTTTTTTCATGATGCAGCTACAAATCGCAAAATGTTGACAATATGCAATAGGTCACATGACAAAAAATATTCTGTCAAAATTGCATTCAATTCCTTCAAGAAATGTGGAAGGAATTGCCTTCACAAGAAATGGAATGAAATATAACATGAAACCCCCTTTTTCCATGACACCTTATTACACAAACAAGGGCAAATAACTGTGGTATTGCACGGTCAACGTAGGTGAAACTTCTTTTCCTGCATTTCCTAATGGAGGTTGACAGATGTGACAAGTTCAATGTAAAAACTTTGTATAGTTTTGAAGAGAAGACTCCAAACATCAAAAGTGTACTTAAGTGTTTCTTCAGTGAAACTTAAAATCGCTCTCAGTCGGCCATTTTGCGTCGAACCAAAAAAACAAAAAAAGCGTCTCGGGAGAATGGGTCACTGTACATGTGTATAAAGTTTCACGAAATTCCGTCCAATGGTATTGGAGATATTTGCCGGGATGGACACACAGATGGACGGACCGACGGACGGACAGATGGACGAACGGACAATGCTAAAAATATATCCCTCCGCCTATGGCGGGGGATAATAATATGTTTAACCCATTACCGCACAATCTCTACTTTTGACGCTCCCGAAAAAAAGCCTTTAGAAAACATTGTGAGAAAAGGAGAAAATGCTGGTAACCAGCATTTTCTCCTTTTCCCACAATGTTTTCTACCCTTCACAAAACATATTTCAAATTTTCAGTCACTTTTATTTTGTCGTCTGCAAATGCTTTCTATTTGGACAAGCCTAAAACATTGTTGTTTGGTAATGAGTTAATTAAACAAGTAGGGATTGTGTTGTAATGGGTTCACCCTTCACCAAACAATCCCTGGTTTTTACGACCCTGAGATAGAAGCCTTTTGAAAACATTGTAGGAAAAGGAGAAAATGCTGTAAACAGCATTTTCTCCTTTTCCCAAAACATTTTCTACCCTTCCCAAAATAACATTCATTTTTTGAGCAATATTGATTTTGTTGTCTGCAAATACTTTCAATTAGGACAAGACTAGAATTTTGTTGTTTGGTAAAGAGTTAACCCTTCACTCCATAGATACTCATTTCTACATATTGCTTGTAGGAATCTTTGGAAAACATTGTGGCAAAAGGTGAAATTGCTCGTGACGAGCAATTTCACCTTTTGTCACAATGTTTTCTATGCTATCAAAAGGTGTCATATACACATAAAAAACGGCCTCATCCTTGCTGTTATTTAGGGTCAATTAGAGATACCATAGAAATGCCTTACGGGGTAAAGGGTTAACAGAGGATGACTATGTTCAGCAACCAGACCCAAAGATGCCAACTTACATTCCAATGACAATTTTGCCTTATGTTTATCAATCAAGTTATCTGCTTTCACAAACTTCAGGATTCATTCTAGAGATAATAAGATTTTTTTTTAATCAAACATTCTGGTTACCTGCATTTTCTGCTTTTCCCACCATGGTTTTAAAAGTCTAGTTTGCTAGGGTCATTAAAACTCAAGATGGTGCGGCATCTGATGACCCCCAGGAAAAAGGCTTTTGGAAACACTTGGGGAACAAGAGAAAATGCTGGTCATTTATCACCTGCAAAATTGTTTTCTGCACAGACAAATTTGTTGTCTGGTGAAGATTAACCCCTAAAAACAACCCAAACACCCAGATTTGTTTAATGGACCTACCTTTATGAACTGGTAAACATTCCCACCCTTTTGATCCGAATTTACAAACCATTTTAGAAATTTCAGTTTATGTACTTCAATAGAGGCTATGGTGCTGTTACAATAGTATGAGTCAGGCACGTAGGAATCAATTCAAAATGGGGGGGGGGGGGGGGGGGTGGGGGGGGGGGCACTAGGCTAACTCGTATTTTTTGGAAAATTTTCTATTGCATGGACTTATTATGGAATAACAAACAACAGAAGGTCAGAAATAGGAGTAGTGGCTTAGACTAGACTACGCATTGTTGTAATCGGAGTGTAATGTTCAACATATATCAACCTCTTAACATACGAAATACATAAAAAGCATTATACGCAGTCGTAAGTGAAGTGTAGTCTAGCCGTCGAATGACCAGAACAGAGCCGCGCTCTCTACTTGTACTACAATGAGACGCGCCCGTGCACAACATACAATCGAAAGTATGATAAGTAACAAAGCACTCTTAACATAAATATAATTTAAATATATTTAATTCTAGACTTTTCCAAATTGAAAGCTTGAGCAGACAATAAATTAACCCTTTACCAAACAATGACAACTTTTAACGACCCTGTAGAAGAAGCATTTTGAAAACCAGCATTTTCTCCTTTTCCCACATAGTTTTCATCTCTGTCAAAGCAAATTGCACCATATCAGCCACTGTGAAATTGTCGTCTGCAAATGCTTTGGGTAGGTCTAAAATTTTGCCGTTTGGTATTGGGTTAAGTGCAACTCAGGAATGGGATATTTCTTTAATAGGCAGGAGAAACAGAAGGGGAATAAAACAAAATGCTGTCTGGTACCAATGATTGATTGTATTGGAGTTTAATGCCTTTTAAAGGCCTATGCAATATTACAGCTATCAATGCACCTATGCATGTGTTGCCTGGCTTTCTCACACAAGTAGTAACAAATTTTCTTTCTTTAACTCATTACCACACAATCCCTACTTTTGACGCCCCTGAGAAAGAAGTCTTTTGAAAACACTGTGGGAAAAGGAGAAAATGCTGGTAACCAGCATTTTCTCCTTTTCCCACAGTGTTTTCTACCCTTTCCAGAACAAATTTCAATTTTTCAGTCACCTTTATTTGTCGTCTGCAAATGCTTTCATTTTGGACCAGTCTAGAATTTTCTCGTGTGGTAAAGAGTTAAGTCTCCGACAAATTTCTCACATGCATCAGGGGTAAGAGGCAAAAGATCTCCTGAAAGAAAGTTTGTCTTAGCCAGGTATTAAACTCACAACCACAAGGTCACAAGTCTGATACCCTGACCACCAAGCTACCAAGGTGCTTAGTCAAGGTACCAGCATATTTTTTTTCCCATGATGATTAGGAATGTCGTCTTTATTGAAGATGTTCACTCATAATTTTGGCATTAGGTTAACCCATTACCACACAATCCCTACTTTTGATGCCCCTGAGAAAGAAGCCTTTAGAAAACATTGTGGGAAAAGGAGAAAATGCTGGTAATCAGCATTTTCTCCTTTTCCCACAATGTTTCCTACCCTTCACAAAACACATTTCAAATTTTCACTTTTATTTTGTCGTCTGCAAATGCTTTCAATTCAGACCAGTCTAAAATATTGTCGTTTGGTAAAGAGTTAAGTGCAGACCAGCTATCTCAAGGACATTATCTAACAACTTAGGACTTCGCATTTCCTCCATACAGCTTCTCTATTTCTAATGAGAAAGTCTGCACAGACAAACTGAACGGTAGATTTTTGTAGAAATCATTCACTAATGTCATGATTTCCAAATACTCATGGTCTGTTACTCACAATTTTGTCAAAGAAAATCTAGAAAATCTGATCCTGTGAGTCAATTTTCTTCTACTTCTTCAACTGAAAGCATTTGCAGACAGCAGGTTGACTGTGGCTCATATGAAAGAATTTGTCACTGGAAGGTTAGAAAACATGGTGGGAAAAGGAGAAAATGCTGGTTACCAGCAGTTCTTCTTTTTCTCACCATGTTTTCAATAGGCTTCTTTCCCTGGATGGTTAAAACCTGGGATTGTTTGGTAAAGAAATAGTATGAGTAAATTTGCAGAAAATAGTACAATTCAAAGTCATTACCAAATCTACAGAATGATGTCCATGGTGCGCTAAATCTCTGGCTGACTCTTCATGCAATCTATAATAATCAAAATCATTTTGCCCTTTTCAGATTCCAGTGTTAGGTAATTTGACAAGAAATAATTAGAACTAAACCACCGACTTGGTGTGTAAAAGCAGACAAGCTGGTTACTGTAGGAATTACCAAATTAGCCAAGCCCAAGAAGCAGCCCAGACTTTAGAACAAGGGGTTGTTGGTTTGATCATTGGCTTTGCCAATTTCTTTGAGAATCGGTGACAGTCATTGCAACAGGATTCTTTACTCTCTCAGCACTCACTGACCATTTTTTAGAGGATAATTAAGTGAGAAAGCATCAAGTGGCTTGAAAAGAATAGTGTGTAGTACTGGTAAAAGAAACTCCAGGAAAGCATGGACAGGTGAACTGGACACTTCAATATATCTGAAATTTTTTTGAAAAAGGCGTTAAATCTGAAACAATCGATCATGTAAATTGCTCTTTTGTCTCAACATCAGACAGTAATTACCAGTTTTTCCCCACATTTGTCATAATATGCTAAAAGCTCTTTGCTTGATATGCATACAAAATAACCTTAACTCTTTACCAAACAACAAAAATTTAGACAGGTCAAAACTGAAAGTACTTGCAGAAGACAAAATAAAAGCAACTAAAAATTTAAAATTTGCTTTGTGTAGGGGAAGAAACATTATGCTGGTTACCAGCATTTTCTCCTTTTCCCACAATGTTTTCAAAAGCCTTCTATGTTTTGGTCGCTAAAAGTCAGGATTGTGTAGTAAAGGTTAAAGTCCTTACCACACAATCCCAACTTTTAACGAAACTAAAAAGGAAGTCTTTGGAAAACACGGCTGGAATAGGAGAAAATGCTGGTAATCAGCATTTTCTACTTTTCTCTTTAAGTGTTTTCTACTCTATCAAAGAGAGAAATTTCATCAATGTTTAATTTATCATCTGCAAATGCTTTCAATTTAGTCACATCCCAGATTTTGTCGTTTGGGAAAGGTTTAAACATGATGGAAATAGTGAACATGATGGAAATGGTGAAAAACAATAAAGCTAAGATTGCCATCAGGTTGATGGTAAACATATTGTAAGGGCAAGTTACTTTATCTTGCCTAAATATCTAAGGACAAAAGACAGTTTGTTGACATTTCGAATTAAAATTGTGCAATATTTACCCATTATTATCTGCACAGACATCCAATATCAATTTAACCACTCAAGGTTTTTGTTTGGAATCTCAATTTCATTTTATTGCAGCAGGATGATCATTATAACATAATTGTGAACACGGTTTATGCAGAAAATGTTAATTTGTTATTAATCCTTTATGTAAAAGTAACAAATCTTGATGATCCTTACATAGAACACTTACCGAATCATTGTTCGAAAAGGAAAAACATGCTGGTAACCAGCAATGTCTGACTTCTCCCACAATGTATTTTATCCTATTTAACTGACTTTACCAAACAACAAAGTTTGGGACTCAATCAAATGCAAAGTATTAATTTTGCAGATGACCAATTCAATGTATTACATGATGATTACTGTCTTTGATAGGTTAAAAATTATTCTGGGGAAAGGAGCAAAATGCCGATTTCCAGCATTTTCTCCTTTACCCACAATTTTTTCAAAAGGCTTCTTCCTCAAGGATGTTTAAGCTCAGGACTGTGTGGTAATAGTTAAAACAAATCTCACCATTGGGCAATATCTGATTTGTTGTCAACAACATTTAATGCTTTGAATTTGGTCTAGTCTAAAACTTCATCGTTTGGTAATAGAGTTAAAGAAATAAGAGGTCCGTATAGAAGCTAAGTAATAGTATCAAAATGGTTTCCATGTGTCTTTTTCCTACCCTCTACAAGTCTGAAGAAAAATTATGACTAGAGCGTGGGCAGAATAACATAAATCCTGAACCAGCATGACTATATAGACTGAATAAAGATCTCACAGATATGATCTTCAGATAAAAGTATATGGTCAGTATAATGTAAGACCACAAAGCCAGAATTAAAGCTGACAGTTTGATATAATCATAGCAACACAACATAAATACATTGTGATCCCAGAGATGAGAGACAATGATAAAATCAGTTTTCATTGAAGTGATTGAATGTCCAAATCCATTATGTAACATCTCTCTGTAAGATCTTCTGTTTTCTATTTTCTTACAAAAGAACCTTTTGTCCAAAAATATTTTTCTTCCAAACAAAATAAGTCTATCTAAATTAATACTTGACCAACCTAACAGTCCCTCCTAAATTGGTCTTCATCAAAAGAAATATAGACTTTTCAAACCATTTTGGAAAAAGAAAAAACTTTCCTATCTCTAAAGTTTGTTTCCTTTGTAACTCTTTCACAGATATGGCATATTAGCATGGTATGACCCTGATTTAATTTGTTGTCTGCAAATGCTTGAAAGCAATGTAGAATAGTCGACAAATTTGTTGCCTACATTGCTCTGAATGACAATATCTTAAATTTGTTTCCTGGTAAACAGATAAATGTCTTTGCCAACACTGCCCGCAGAATTAATTTGCTCAAAGTATTAATTTTACAGTCAACAAGTGTTTAAGCAATAACACGTTCTATGGCCGTAATCTACTTAAAGCACTCCAGTACTTTAGTCTGTAAGCAAAGATTTGAAAGTTACATGTCCAAATCATGGCTCAGGAAGAATTACTTGGACAGATGAGAGAATTCTAGGAAAAAATTTGTTCCTTTCCACAATAGACTTATTGAGTCAATATAGAATGCCCTATTGCACGTTCCACTGTAAGGGAAAACTGACTGTCCTATCATGGTATTTCAGTTAAGAACAATTACCTGCATTATTGATAGCTTCCAGAAAACATACCGGTAATAAGAAACGAAGCAATTGCTTGGAACCTTAGCCACTGCTCCTTTTCAGATCTTCTAGATAGTGATATCCAACATATACTGAAAAGTTCACAAAACTACCTAGGCCAAACTCCAATGTTCAGTCTTAGGTTATTGGAGTGGTTCTCTCCAGGGATCAATACTTGGTCCTTTTCTTTTTCTTACTGAACTCTATACAAAATGCTAAAAACATTTAGAAAAAGTGATACTTGGAGTGTTGTGTTTTGAAAAGACCAAATAAAAAAAAGGTTGCAGATGAACATTATAATTGTAGCACTTATTGATGAGATTTGTCTACAAAAGGTGAGCAAACATTGTTGGAATAGAATTATGCTGGTTAACATTTTCTCCTTTTCCAGCCACTTTCAAAAGCCCTCTTTCTCAAAGTAATTAAAAATCTGAATCGGTCGGGGTAATGGCAAAGCTGATGGAATATGTTCTTTTCCTTCAAATAGGCCTGTGGTTTGCGAGATTTGAAATAAAATTATGTATATACATTTCAGGATAGGGCACTTTACTGGGATTCAGGTAACTTCGCCTTTCATAGCCAAAATGTTATGGATCTGGCTTAAACTCGGGTAATCTGTTATTGATGCAAGGAACCAGCATTTATCAGCCAATCAATTACAGATTACTCAAGTTCTAGCCAAATCTGTGGGATTTTTTGGGAATGAAAGGCAATGTTACAAGAATCCCATCAGGATGCCCTATTCTTCAAGATGGCCTATACTGTACTGAGGAAACACCCAACATCAAGCAAACAGAGTCCTTCAGCCTTCTCTGCTTCAAACCAAATTCCAATCGGTCATGTATTAACGGAAGTATTGAAGATTTTTTTACCTGAAGTTGGGGAATTTTTTCAAATATTGGTCATTGTTGTTGTTGTTGTGTCACGTGATTCCCCGCCGTGAAACTACTGACAAAGTGAAATACGACTCGATGAACCACTGGTGCTTTCTGATAAGCTATTACTTAATGTCTCAGAAAGGCAAAGGTTGCCTAATATTATTCAAAACTAAAGTAGAGATATCTCCTATTTTGTAATCTGTAGTATTTATCAGACATCTTTATCAATTAAACTTGACAACCATTAACCATTACCCTGCTAGGCATAACAGAACTTGTTAATGTGCATTATAAGAGAACAGTGTAGATCAAGATCTGAATAGAGAGAGACTGTGGTCTGATCTTAAATCTTCAACACCTAATATCCTTTAACTCTTTAACAAACAACATAATTGAGCTCCACAAAGTTCAAAGCATTTGCTGGGGACAAATCAACTGCAGCCCAAACAAAGATTTCTGTTAATTTGTGGAAAACGTTGTCGATAACTATATTAGTTTAGTCTGCACTGTTTCAACTATTACGCAGTTCTTAAGTTTTGTCGTATGGTATGGGCTTTAACACATTCCTGCAAAGTCGCAAGTTTTAACAGTCTAACTAACATTGTAGCAAAAGGAAAAATGCTGTTAATCATGCCTTTTTTCCTCTTTCACCAAAGAATTTTCTACCCTTTCATAAACAGTTCTGATTTTTTTAGACTAACTAAATTGGCTTTGAATTATAACTAAGTTTTGCTGTCTTGTATACCGACTTATGACCTGCTTAATTATGAATTAACATAGAAAATTGGATTCATTATGGGCTCAGATACAGAATTCTCACATAGACTTACACTATGTATAAACCCTTACCCAGAATTACCCAGAATTTCAAAGGAAATGAACAAAATCATATTAATAGTTTTTCTAAGAAAAAAAGTCCATTTACTACAATTTGATAAATTTTGCGAGAATACCTGGATTACTATCAGATACCTGGAGGTTAGAAATCAGACTGAATGCTGCTTCCTGAACACAGTCCGAGCTGCTTTTTCCACTGTATAGTATTCCATCATCAATGTCCAAAGGGTTGCCCTTTAAATTTATCAAGCAATCATGGGGTTTCACAACCCCATCCCTCAGATGGAGACTTTTGAAAATATTGTGGGAAAAGGAGTAATCGCGGTAACCAGCACCTCGCCTCCATTGTTTTCTTAGAATCCTTTACCTCTATAAATATAATTATTGAATTTCGAAATGTCAACATTTTTTTTTTCTTTCCAAAAGAGTTGACCCTTTATCAAACAATCGCAAGTATTTCAAATTCCATGTTGGATAGCTTTTGAAAACACTGTGGGAAATGGAGAAAATGCTGGTATCCAGCATTTTCTCCTTTGCCCACAGTGTTTTTAACTCATTCAGGACTAATTTCATTATTTGATTCGTGATCTGCAAAATGACCGCTTTCAATCTGGACCAATCACTTTGTACTCTGATGTTTGGTAAAGAGTAATATGCCAACCAGTTTGAATTCCAGATACAATAAAACACCCAGAGAGAAATGTAAAGTTAATAGGTTACAATTTCTCATTACTTCTTGTTCTTTGATCTTTGCAACTGTAGCGTTTAGTGACAAAGCTCGGTAGAGCTGGTATCTAAGAAATAATATATTTTTCATGAAAGAAAAAATACTTGAGTACATTACAGCAATAAAAAAAGCAAGTTTTTAGTGGACTGGAAAAAAAAAAATAGTTGGACACCTGGCTAATTACCACTGGTTCTAGATTCTGCTCTGCATTTTGACCCTTCACCAAACTTTCTTGTGTTTAAGTCTTTAAAACTCTTTACCAAACGGCAAAATTTTAGACTGGGCCAAAATTGAAAGCATTTGCAGACGACAAAATAAATGTGTATAAAGATTGAAATTTGTTTTAGGAAGGGAAGAAAGCATTGTGGGAAAAGGAGAAAATGCTGGTAACCAGCATTTTCTCCTTTTCCCACAATGTTTTCTTCCCTTCCTAAAACAAATTTCAATCTCAGCATTTTCTCCTTTTCCAACAATGTTTTCTAAAGGCTTCTTTCACAGGGGTGTTAAAAGTCGGGATTGTGTGGTAAAGGGTTAAACCACACAATCCCCACTTTTATCAACCCTGCAAGAGAAATCTTTTAAAATTATTGTAGGAAAAGGAGAAAATACTGGTAAAAAGCATTTTCTCCTTTTCCCACAATATTTTCTACCCTTCCCAAATGGAATTTCAATTTTTGATTCACATTTATTTTGTCATCTGCAAATGCTTTCAATTTGGACCAGTCCAAAATTTTGTCGTTTGGTATAAAGAGTTTAGTCTTTACCAAACAATCCCGGCTTTTAACGACCCTGAAAAAGAACCCTAAAGAAAACATTGTGGGAAAAGGGGAAAATGCTGGTAACCAACATTTTCTCCTTTTTCCACAATATTTTAAAGTCAGACATCATCACCAAGATTTAATTTGTTGACTGCAAATGCTTTGAATCTGGTCCAGACCAAGAATTAATGTCGTCTGGTAAAGTGTTTTGTCACCATAGCAGACATTGTAGATAAAAACCAGACAGCATCTTTTTTGCACTCTGATCTTGATCTAATGTGACTGCAACAGTAACTTTAGGTCCGGAATGTGCTTGGCAAGTCGACTTTCATGAAGTATCATATTGACAAGTAGTGTATGAGAAATAAAGTGACTGTGAACTTATCAAGTTTCCTCTTTTAAAAACTGAAACCTGTTATGTCTGACCCTAATGAATTCTTTACCAAATGGCACAATTTAGGCATGTCAAAATTGAAAGCATTTACAGACAACAAAATAAACATGACTGAAAAATTTAAACTGGTAACAAAATTCTGTATGTTTTTGTCCATTAGCCGGTCTGACCAAGCCTAAAGTGTTTCATTCATACAGGAAAAAAAGACTCACATTTTCGGTGATGTATTAAATCTTTACAAAACAATTTATGTCAAATGCTGATTACGGTCTTTCACAGGATAGAAAACATTGTGGAAAAAGGAGAAAATACTGGCAGCAGCATTTTCTCCTTTTCCCATGATGTTTCGAAAAGCCTTGTCTATGAGATTCATTAAAACTCAGGATTGTGTGGTAAAGGGTTAAATATCAGTAAAGAGAACAGAAAACTGAGGTAGGTCAATTTGTATGATAGTAATAACGTTAACCCTTTACCAAACAACACAATGTTAGACTTTTCCAAATTCAAAGGATTAACAGAAGACATTATAAATATAGTTGACTCATTATAACCGAATGGCTCCTGGGAGGGGCTGAAAATGTTGTGGGAAAAGGAGAATATGCTGGTTACCAGCATTTTCTCCTTTTCCCACGTTTTCAAAAGGTTTATTAAAACTCCTGATGATGTAGTAAAGGATTAAGTACCTTTGAAGATGAAGCAATCATAATAAAGCAGCAGTGTTTTGTGATGGTATTATATCCTTTATATTATGGCATCATTATGGCATCAAAGTCAACTGCTTTCTGATACAGTGAGAGAAAATAGTCAATACATCACAATGTTTCCACACAAAGTTTCCTACATATTTCAATCATCCTTATAATCTTTGTTTCCAGCATGGTACCATTAGGACAAATTCCACTGACTCCGAACAGTGTTTCCTGAAGCACTTTTCAACATTATTTCTACGAGTTTTAATAAATACAAGTAAATTACAAAATGATTAAAACCATTTTCTACATAATTATGTAAACATTAGCAGACAAGTCAACAAAAACTGAAACTGGAAAGACTTCGTTGGAGCAAAACATTGTGGCCAATGAAAAATCAGTTGATTTGTCTGAGTATTCTCTAGAAGATGTCTTTGGAAGATGATTCAAACTATATTTGAAAAGAAGGAAGAAGAATTAACACTTTACCAGGAAACAGAAACTTCGAAATAATTGTCCACACTGAAGACATTTAAAGATAACAAAATTGGTATGACTACAAAAAAATGAAAGCTGTCTTTGGAAGGGTAAAAAGTATTGTAGGAAAATGAGTAAGTGCTGGCTATAGTTGCATTTTCTCCTTATTTCACAATGTTCTCACATGGCCTCAGAGTTTCTCAAGTTTGTTGAAATTCTAGACTGTCAGGTAAAGGTTGAATAGATTATTATAGTACTTTGCCAAGTTAAGAATCAGAGAAATATCAGTTTTATAGGTACTTATACTTATCTGCTTACCCATTAACCCTTTCAGAAACAATCCAAAATTCTGAGATGGGTTTTCAAAAACTTGAACTTTGACCTACCCAAACAAATCTTACTAATAGCCCTTCTACTCATAAAGGAAAACAATTGTACCAACTTTGAACTCCATCCAGAACTCCATCCAGAACTGTGGAAATTGATGGTATGAACAAATCAAGAAGGAGGGATGCAGGTAACTATGTGCAAACACCCAGCTAAGTTGCAACCAACAACCAACAACTGTGTCTTGCTCATTCACAAGTACGCTCAACCAAAATGGATAATTGAAATAATTTGAAATGTCCAGGGTCTCAGATCTGCTTTGACTGGATTACCTTACAACATATCAAATAATGTAGACAAGTGTTGATTCATTTCTTCAACTCATTCAAACTTTGAAGCACTGCCTGCCATATATCACAATGATAGTCAATTTTAAAAAAAATTGTTTGTCATAAATCTACATTTTGGGGAAATCAAGCCTTCTAAACAAGGTTTTGAGTAAATATAATTTCATACAGAAAGAGAGAGCATTTAGGGCTAGAGTTCAATTCAATCATGTAATTCATTTTCCATGTCAGTGCAACATGAATCACTGCAATATACTGCAGACTCCAAAAAACTCTTCTCAGTAATACCTTTTGCCAAACAGATCATCCTTCAGAGCTCTAATACCATACTTCTTATCTATTACTTGATGAGACAAATTTGTTAAAGTATGTGGCATTTACCTTCAGTTTTTTCCCAGTGATGAAATGCTGCCTTTCAAGTGCCAAAAAACTCTTTAACTCTTACCAAATGATAAAATATTGAAGGCTTGTCGAAGAAGCATTGGCAGGCAAAGAAATTAATGTGACTTGATAATTTGAATTTGTATTGAGAAGGGTAGAAAACACTGTGGAAAAAGGAGAAAATGCTGGTAACCAGCATTTTCTCCTTTTTCCACAATGTTTTCAAAAGCTTTCTCATGCTAAAAGTCAGGATTGTGTGTAAAGGGTTAAATGCTTCAAGCAAATGATAGGAATACTCTGCGGTCAAAGGAGAAAGCAAAATATTGCTTGATGGATCTTCTTTGGCTCTAATATCTTTAAAACTTCGTAACAATGTAGACTGAGATTTGTATCACGTTTATTGCAATCTGATCTTGATTCCTTTTTCCAAGAACACCAGTCCTCATGTTGCCCTTATCACTGAAAGAATTCAATGATAACTGAATGCCATCAACAAGACAAGAAGTAAAGCAAAGGAAAAGAGAAGACGAATTCCACTTTCTGTTAAATAGCCATGACCAGTTCTGTCAAAACAGATTACTGGGTGGGGTGATCAAACCTTTCAATAAAATGGAGGTATTCTGTATCTATCGGCTCATAACAAACAGCTGTATACCTGGGGAACATTAGAACTGATTACCTGTAATTAGCAGAACTAACATGTTACATTAACTTTTATGTATCCAGATGTGTCTGTTTTGGTCCTGGAAACAGACACCTTCCTTTCACCAATCATGATCCCCCCCCCCTCCACTCCATTTCAGGACCGATCATTCTGGTCATTCAAATGGTATCATTATTATACCAATAAATTTTCCTGGTTCAACTACATGCATAGCATGGAGATGAAATCAGATTCAATGGACAAAAATCTGAAAGAAAACAGTGTCAAAAACGGCTTAAAATTTTGGTATGATGACAAGCCTCACAAGCTGCCTGCTTTCTGTGGAAAATTCAGGTATTTCTCTTTTTCCCAAAATGTATTCTACTCTATTAAGACAAATCCCATTTATTGAACAACAATCAACCTCTGGTCTACAGACACCTGATTTTGGACAAGTCTAAAATGTAGTAATCTGGTGGAGAGTCAATTCATGTTGATTGATTATCTGTATCTAACTCTTTACCAAATGACAAAATTCTACACTGGCCCAAATTGAAGGCCTATGCAGACAAAAATTTCAAAGTGTCTCAAATGATGCAAATTTTCTTTGACTGGTCACCAGCATTTTCTACTTTTCTCGCTTATGGTTTTAAAATACATGTAGTTATGGTAATTTCTCCTGTCACATGGTTTTAAACGAGTTCTTTCTCTGAGTCGTTAGAAGTCTGCATTATGTAGTAAAGGATTAGCACAATCTCTTCTACTGTAAAATTGGTTTCAAACAGTAATGAATATAAACAACAAAGCTGCCACACATCAAAAACAGGGGTTCAAATATCACAAGTTAGGATACCATAATACCAGTGTAACTTAACAAATTGAAATACCAGTCACCCGACTCCAGACAAAAGACAAATATGTATCCCTCATCCTGCTAAATAAACTGAATGAAACTTTCCAGTCGGCAGTAAAATCTTGACTAATGATGTTTCAAATTCATTCTTTGGAGAATTATAAAGCATATCTCTTTATTGGACAGTGAACATCCAACATCAGACTGCATGTTCTGTGCAGTCTTATCTTAATCTGCACACAGTCCAATAAGGTCAGTGAGTTGAGCTCAGCTCTGTTAACCTTTTACCTAAAACAACAGTTCTTTGGACGTGTCAAAATTCAAAGGATTAAAGCATAATGACAAATGCTACCCAAAATATCAAATTTGTCTTTCATATGGTAGAAAACATACTGGGAAAAGGAAAGGACTAAACATTGTTTTCTCTTTTTCCAAAGCTTTTTTTCCCCGGGGATGACATTTAAAAAACTAGGACTGTGTGGTATTGAAGTTGACCATTTATCAAGCAATGAATCCCAAATTTTAGCAAACCTGACAGAGAACCCTTTGGAAAACATTTTATGGAAAAGCAAAAAAATACTAATTATTACCAGCATTTTCTACTTTTAAAATTTTAACGATGTTTCACACAATGTGTCATTAATACATTCCATTTAGTTAACTTTTAAATTTCCGTCTGCAAATACTCAAAAAGTGAACAATTTGGTAGCATGGTAAAGAGTTAACTCTTACTCCATGTATATGATGTTCAGAAGCTACTGCAGGCAGAACCAATGAAGATCAGGATATCAGGAGAAGAGCAGCACTGTCTAATATTTCCAAGAGTTATCTAACTTTCATGGATTTGCAATATCTTGACTATAAAAGCAACACTGCAAATAATGCACTATATTTTTGTGCCATATAACAATTTTGAAAATGTCTATTTTAAAGACATCGTTAGACAACAAACTAACATGCTAGGAACTGTTGACTGTTTGGTAATGTGTTGACCGTGTGTAAATAATATCATTTTCCAGTTAATTCCTGTAAGTTAATATTATCAGCATTGGGCCAGAACTCAATATTTTTGTTTACTTTGCAAAAAAAACAAACCTGCAGCATCAGTTTTACAATGGAAGCTGAGTTTACAATTTGAAATACTTTCCTCTCACAATCCTACTGATACAACTGCAAGAATATCGTTTCATGAATACTGGGGTTGGAGGATGGGATGGGGTATGTCGTGATTTCTTATAACCTCAGCCAAAAACACAGGGATACACTTCTGGCCTAGTATGTCCTTCCATCTGTCTGTCATTTAAATTTGATCTCTGAATGAAGTTATCCCCAAAAAATCTACAAGGCCAACAAATATATTACATAGTTCAATGACCACATGATTGGACCAGTTTACAATGTCACAAGTAAATAGTGAATGACAACATAGATGTGCTTACATACAATTATGTTAGTAATCCAGTAAATATAGGAAACATCAGTGCTCCTTTTCAACTAATCTGTTTATTTTTGTCAGTTTGTACCACTACCCACATTTAACCCTCTACACCCACCTTTGACTTTAAAGTTATATATTTGAAAATGGTCTTATAGAAAGAGAAATTTCTCCAATTTCATTTTTTTTCTTTTTGCAGTTCTCTTGAATGTCAATATTTGAAATTTCTTTACCTAACCTATGTTCTCTTTTCTTTTTTGACTTTTTAAAATTTACTGACGAGTCTGCAGTATTGATGAGTGTAATGCTAAATGTAATCATGAAAGGGTTAAAACACAAATCAAATTTGAGCAAGGTTATTTATGCAAAGCCACATCCAACTTCTTTCTTTCTGGACTGGTTGATATTTTTCATACAAAATTTAACTCTTTACCAAACAACAAAATTCTAGACTTCTTCAAATTGAAAGCATTTGCAGACAACAAAATAAATGCAATTCAGAAAATGGAATTTGTGCTGGGAAAGATACAAAACATTGTGGGAAAAGGAGAAAATGCTGGTTACCAGCATTTTCTCCTTTCTCTACAAGGTTTTCAAAGGCTTCTTTTCTTAGAGTTGTTAAAAGTCAGGATTCTGTGGTAAAGAGTCAAGACTAGACTTAATGTTCAGAAAAAGTACAATGTCCATTACATGTCTGAAGCGTTGTTCAAATTAGCATAAAATATCTTTGTTTGTTAATTTGTAATATTGGAGTTTAATCTCATCTTAGTTCATATCATGGCAATCAGTGCACCTACGCATGTGTCTCATGACTTTCTTTTATAAGTACTGAGACATCTTTCTTTCAAAATCACTGAGTACTTTCCTAACATGCATCAGAGGAAAGTGATGAAAAATTGCCCTACAGAAAGTCTCAACCAGGTTTTGAACCTGCAACTGCCAGGTCACAAGTCGGATATGCTTGTATGCTATTCATCATACTGAATTGGACAGTGGTCATACTCATACTGCAAAGTAGTGAATTAGTGAATTGGACAGAGTAACAAAATTTCTCTGAAACAATCTAGAAAAAGGTTTACTTCCATAACCAAGTAAGCCAAACAAAAGCCATACCAGAGGACATTATGACACTATAAAATGTGTTTGGGAATCTAAGTCATGAAAACAATTTGGAAATTGAAAAAAAAAATCCTACATTTGCCATAATTTTCTCGCTTCACAAACTGTCACCACACTGCACAATTTCGGTATGAAGTAAAGGGTTTTTGTCCTTGTTTGTCAAAGTATTGCAGGAGCAATAAAACCTCAACAAACTTATTGTTCATCTATACTTATCAGTTAGTTAACAATATTGAACTAAACAAATGAGCAGGAAAAACTTCAAAAGCCATAGGCAAACATCAAATTGCTTTAATGCAATATTTTGACTTATCCCTTTATCCCCAGTCTACCATTTAACCTTCACTGTATACATTCCTGTGTTTCAATTACCTGAAGAAGGCTTTTGAAAACATTGCGGACAAAGGAGAAAATGCTGGTAACCTAGCATTTTCTCCTTTGCCCACAATGTTTTCTACCCTTTCATAGGCTAATTCTATAATCTGAGTCACAGTTAACCCGTTATTCCATAGATACTCATTTCTACGCATGGCATGTAGGAGCCTTTGGAAAACGTTGTGGTAAAAGGTAAAATTGCTCGTGACGAGCAATTTCACCTTTTGTCATGATGTTTTCTATGCTATCATAGGGTGTTATATACACATAAGAAACGGCTTCATCATTGCTGTTATTTAGGGTCAATTAGAGATACCATAGAAATGTCTTATGGGGTCATAAAGGGTTAATTTGCTGTCTTAAAATATGTTCAATATTGGGGCAAGGCTAAAATTTTCTTGGTTTAGAGTTAAAACCTAAAATTAACTCCTTGTGGAATGGCCAAAAAAGTTTTTCAAATTGTGGCCAATGACTCTATCAAGATCCTTCTGCACAGAACTTGCAGTCTGATCTTGGATTCACAATGATCAGTATTTTGTGAGATATCTTCTAGTCAAAAAATCTTGAAACAGTTATTAAAATGTTTATTTCATTAAATGGATTATTATTATATATCTAAATGTCACTCTTTACCTATTAAACCTCACTAAACAATTAATGCTGTGTTTCAATGAACATTGTGGGAAAAATAAGAAAACCCTGGTAATCAGCTATTTTTTTTCAATTTCCCAGAACGTTTTCTACATTTTAGAAGATGAATCCAATCATGTAACACTATTTACCACACAATTCCAAGTTTCAACAACCCAGAGGTCCAAAAAAGGCTTCTAAAACATTGTTGGAAAAGGCGAATATGCTGGTAACCTATTGTACAGTCAGGTGGTAGCCTGAACTTGCAGGGAAACTAGTTCACGGCTATCGTGAATCACGTTGCCTTGAGCCAAAGGAGAGGTAGCGACATGATTCACCACAGCCGTGAACAAGTTTCCAAGACCGGGGGCAGGCCTGCCACCTGTACAACAAATTTATTATAGTGCAAAGTTTTACCATTCAAATGTTTGTTAAGCGAATCTAATCTCTTTTTTTTGCATTGAAAAATTGAGTATGCTGACAAAGTAGACTTCCCTTCTGAGTACCCCAATTCAATGAAAACTGACGTCACTGGGAACTTACTTCACTGAAACCTTGGTAATATGTGCTAAAATGTGCAGCTTGGTGCATTATCTTGATGTTAATCTTGATTGACACCGCCATTTTAGATGTTCTGTTTGTAGTGTAGTCATATAATACTGGTTCCCTAAATGGAAACTGCTTTTATTTGGGTTTAGCCAGTGTATATCATACACATGTTCAGTGCATATTATCCAATAAAATCATAAGAAATTTCTTTACAGTATAATAAAATCAAACGTTTGTGGTCAGCTACGGATAACTGGGCCATTTCCACAGTAATTCAAAAGTCATAGGCAGTGCATACAGCAACAGAAGTATAAATACTATAAAAATCAGGCAAGAGTAGGAATTTGTTTCGCAGAAAAAAAATAATCCAATAAATATTCTTTATGTCAACATTCAAGTACAGGAAAAAATTACAAAGTAAATTTCCAGGCAAATAGTTGGCAAAACTCTGAAGCATATGGGTTCTGTTTGGAAAGAAAAAACATCACATCGGTTCAATTCATTCTCACTTTTAACTATAAATCTTCTACACCTTCTGATACCCGAGCTCCTTTCATACTGATAGGGCTCCAATTTATGGGTGATAACCGTCAACAAGAAATATTAAATAAGAGCTAACATATACAAACTTTTTTTCTACACTTTACTCAATCATAGTTTGTTTTTTCTCATAGATAGTTATTTTGTTAATTCATTACCTGTGGTAGACCTTCTAAAATAGTGCTGCAAAACACCACTGAAAACATTGCAGTAACAGGAGAAACTGCCTGTAACCAGTCATTTCACTATAGACAACTAATTATGTTTACATTGTTAGCTACCATGGATCATTCATAGGTTTGAAGTCATCGACATCAAGTATGTTCAAGGACAATGTTAGTGTAGAACTAAATTCGAATTTGTCTCTGAAAGGTCTGAAGGGGGAAAAGGCTGGTAACCAACATTTCCTCCTTTTCCTAAAATGTTTTCAAAAGCTTTATTTTTTTCAGGGTTGTGAAAAGTCAGGATTGTGTGGTGCAGGGTTAAAATTGTCAATGGAAAATAGTAACACAAAATATAATAGTAACTGTGTGTGTATGGCATACAATTGGGTATCAGTTTGTCTTAAAAAGTGTTTTAATATTTCTAAAATTTCTTTTTTACACAGGCTTCCATGAAATACCTATAGATATAAATGGCAAGTTCCATAGGAAAAGTGTAAGCTCTGAGCTGCAGCCTACATAATGACAAAAACAGAAGAAGCTGTGTTTCTCATCTGTACCTGACAATTTGATGTTGTAACACTATGTTTCTTCTTGGTCACCCCTTCATCTTCATCAGACAAGGAATTCTATACTAAATGTCCATATTGGAAATACTAAATGTACCTGGTAAATCAAAATGTGTATCGACCTCATAGGAGCTGTTTCTATCAAAAGCAGCAAATGCATTTGTGCCAACACTCTATTGACAGTGCTAGATTTTCAGTGTTAATTCAACTGAATTGCTTACCTCCTCCTGGTATATATGTTCCCACTTTTGGCAGCTAGCACAATTTGTCCAAGTTTGAAGTAAATATTTTCAGTAATGAGAAATATAATAAAATGTCGAAGTTTTTGAAATCACAGTTTTTGCATAATAACAATAGCAATTACTAGATCTTACGAACAAAATCCGTAACTAAGAAACAAATGAATAAATGCATGGCAGAAATAAGGTACCGAGTGGGATTCGAACCCCGAACTCCCGGACGCAAGGCCAATACCATAACCACTGAGCCAAAGAGAGATCTCTCTGACGCAGTAGCCAGGTATTGTATTTAAATCGGGAGAATGCCATGCAGGAAGGAGTGGTCTCCCGTAACACACCCCCTCCTAAAGTCATCATTTATTGATGACTCAAAGCCTTATTAGGCAGGAAGTTCGATTTTGGACAACAAATGGGATTAATGGCTCAATGGCCAATCCCGGACGAGCCCCCATCTTACGAACAAAGTCCGTAACTAAGAAACAAATGAATAAATGCATGGCAGAAATAAGGTACCGAGCGGGATTCTCCCGGACACAAGGCCAATACCATAACCACTGAGCCAAAGAGATATCTCTCTGACGCAGTAGCCAGGTATTGTATTTTAATCGGGAGAATGCCATGCAGGAAGGAGTGGTCTCCCGTAACATAGTATTTTGTACACAGAAGGACACATGGACGGACACACAGACAGACAGACGGACCCACACACGGACAGGCAGGCTGATTCCTGTATACCCTCTGAAAACATTCATTTTGCAGGGGGTATAATAACAAAGATCTGATTGCATGTTTTAGTCTGTCTGTGCCCTTGATCTACACTCAGGCATCAATGGCAAAAGGCCTTATAAGGTTAAAAGTTTTCAACGATATAAAATCTTCATTTGTAACAAAACATAAGAAAAAGACTGTGCAAAAGGCAAAAAAACTGCACTTAACCCTTTTCCAAGATACCGGCAAGCCCTGTTTTTTATTGATTTGAGGTTGAAGGCATATTAACCCATTCCCACACAATCCCTACTTTTGACGCCCTTGAGAAAGAAGCATTTTCAAAACACTGTGGGAAAAGGAGAAAATGCTGGTAACCAGCATTTTCCCCTTTTCCCACAGTGTTTTCTACCCTTCCCAGAACAAATTTCATTTTTTCAGTCACCTTTATTTTGTTATCTGCAAATGCTTTCGCTTTGGACCAGTCTAAATTTTTCTCGTGTGGTAAAGAGTTAAATTGAAAACACTGTGGTAGGAGAAAATGCTTTCTTCCCTTACAGATGAAAATATCACTTTTCAGTCACTTTAAATCTGTCCTCTGCAAATTCTTTCAATTTCAGCAGACCAAACTTACCTCATCTAGTAAAGAGTAAAACTATTTTTGTAATTTATTTACTAAAAATGTCTGTTGGCTTTATTGGGTAATTAGTTTTAATGTTCTTCAGGCATTAGATAAGTCACTAAAAAGAAAGAATATATATTGTATATATTGATAAGAAATTCGAGACATGATGAACAAAACAGTGAGGGCTTCCAGGAGAAAGTGGGGGGCAAGATATTTCTGTCTGAAATGTTGCATAAACACAACAAAAGCAGTTAACTAAACATGTCAAATGCACAAAGTAAACATGGCAAAACATAAAAACACAAAATTGGATGGTGTGCAATCTATTTTTACAGCATGAATGATTTAACTCTTAACTCTTAACTCGTTACCACACAATCCCTACTTTTGACACCCCTGAGAAAGAAGCCTTTTAAAAACACTATGGGAAAAGGAGAAATGCTGGTAACCAGCATTTTCTCCTTTTCCCACAGTGTTTTCTACCCTGACCAGAACAAATTTGTATTTTCTAGTCATCTTTATTTTGTCGTCTGCAAATTAATGCTTTCAATTTGGACCAGTCTAAAATTTTCTCCTGTGACAAACAGTTAACCCTTTTGTATAACAATCCTGAATTTGAACAATCCTTTTACAGAAGGCTTTTGAAAAACACTTTGGGAAAAGGAGAAAATGCTGGTACCAGCATTTTCTCCTTTTACCTTAATGTTTTCTACCCTTCCACTAACAAATTTGTGTTTTTTGTCTGTAAATGTCTTCAATTTGGGCAAATCCCAAATTTTGTCATTTGGTAAAAAGTTAACGAACTTTTTACAAGTACAATTGCTTTTGTGACCCGAATAGATCAACATAAGACTGAAAAAAACATTCTGTGTGAATTCTTTTATCTATACTGTCCAGGAAGTTTTAGCAATGTTCACAGCCAATAGATGAAGTAGCAATTTTTTGCTTGCTATTTTTGGACTAAAAACATCTGTTGGGTTTAACCCTTTACAAGACGACAAAATTTTAGAACTGTCCAAATTGAAAGCATTTGCAGACGACAATGTCAATGTGGCTAAAATAGTGCAACTGTTTATTGATAGGGTAGAAAACATTGTGGGAAATGGAGAAAATGCTGGTTACCAGCATTTTCTCCTTTTCCTACAATGTTTTCTAAAGGTGTTTTTCTCAGGGTCATTAAAAGGCAGCATTGTGTTGTAACGGGTTAATCAGCTCTCCAAACCCTTTCCCCATCGACAAATTTTAGATTTTCCAAAACTAAAACATCTACAGACTGCGATTTTAAAACTGGTACTAATGGGCTTAAATTTCCTAAAATTTTAACATAAAGCATCGTGGGAAAAGGAGAAAATACTGGTTACAGCATTTTCTCCTTTTCCCACAATGTTTTAAAAAGGCTTCTTTCTCAGGGTCTCTCATGATTGAGTGGTAAAGAGTTAAAAGGTTAAGATATTATTTCATTCATAGTTTCTTGGGAGTTTCCTGAATAAGTACTTTACATAGTATTCTTTCCAAGCCTTTGGCTCCTTTCCCACACAATCATTATCAAAACAATGGTCAGCTGTGAGAGAATAACCAGTCCTGTCCTGATGACTATCATCCATCCTCCACCAGAATTTGTACTTTGGTCTGCTGAGCCTGGGGTTCGAACCAGCCATCCACTGATCTCAAGTCCTATCCACTATTAACTGGGCTATGGGGCTAGTGGCAGAAAGCTTTAAAAAAAAAAGATGTATAAAAAGGAGAAAACGCTAGTACCAAATAATTTTTCCACAATGTTTTCTACCCTTATCAAATAAGAACCAAATCATTTGAGAAGCGTTTATGTTGTCTGCAGACTGTTTAGATATGTACAAGTGGAAAATTTCGTGCTTTGTTAAAAAGTTAAGCCGATATGTTTATTTGAGACATGAATATAATCCTCCATGAAAGCAAGATTTCACAATATCCCTTGGAAGTAAATACCACTCATTGTTTAATATCAATAAAAATCCTGAATATTTTTTGTTTAATTAAATATCAAAAGAAAACCTTAAAACAAAATTTCCCTTTGATGATAAACCAATATTGCATGAAACATTTCCTTTTTCTTTCAAAACCCTTACACTGCAAAACGAATTAAATCAAAATTAACCCTTTCCCAAACAATCTCTGGTTTTTACAGGTCTGGAATAGTAGCCTTTTGAAAACATTGTGGAAAAAGGAGAAAATGCTGGTAACCAGCATTTTCTCCTTTTCCCACAATGTTTTCTACCCTATCATAGACAGAAATCATCTTTTCAGCAAGAGTTGAATTGTCGTTTGCAAATGCTTTCAATTTGGTCTAGTCCAAAAGTTTGTCGTTTGGGAAAGGGTTAAAGACAGTCCTGCCTTCTTATGTCTTTTTCAATGACACAATCTTTTACTTGTCCAAATTGAAAGCAATAATCGAAGATGACAAATTCATAGAAGCCAAGGTCTACGGTCCCTAACTCTTGTACTAAAGAACATAAGCTGCCGAAATTGGCTTAACAGGTTTTACGAAAACAGTTCGACGTTACACAATATTTACTGACGAGTTAATGAGATTGGCTGAACAGCCTTTACGAAAAAGTCGCTGTTTACCAATAGGTTAGCGGCCACAGACCTCGAGTCTTTAACGCTTTACCACAAAATCCCAGCTTTCAACAACCTTGAGAAAGAAAGGCTTTGAAAACATTGTGGGAAAAGGAGAAAATGCTGGTAACCAGCATTTTCTCCTTTTCCCACAGTGTTTTCTGCCCTATTCAAATCAAAATTCATTTTTTGATTCACATTCATTTTGTCGTCCGCAAATGCTTTCAGTTTGGGCTAGTACAAAATTTTGTTTGCTGATAAAGAATTAACCAACAAGAAAGATTTTGGACTTCTCTGTAATCAAAGCAGTTGCCAACAATACATCAAATGTGCTTTAAACTTTGGATTTGTGTATGATTTGCTTGAAATTGTTGTTGGAAATCTTGCTTCTTTCCAAGAGTTTGGGAAAACACACAACATCCCCAACTTTTCACAACTCTCAGGTTGAAAGACAATTTGGAAAAAACTTGTGGGAAAAGGAGAAAATGCTTGTAACCAGCATTTTCTGTTTTTCCAACAATTTTTTCTAATCTCTCAAAGTCCATGATTCATTTGTGAATGCCTTAAAATATGGGCAAGTCTAAAGTTTTGTTGTATGATAAAGAGCAAAATAGGCCCTATCAGTAAATTAAAGAAGGTTTAAAACACCTGAGTAAGGCCTACAGAATTTTGAATCTCAATAAAGGCATACCATGTCAAAGCATATCAAAGCATAAGCCGTAATAAAAATGAAATGAAAAGATTTTTGCCATTCATAGTTGGCAAATAAAGGTCTATCAACTTGCAATATAACCTTAGTTGATATCAAAATTGTCCAATTTCTCATTGAGACTGTTGGAACACCCAACCATGTACTCTTTATGTGTCACAATGCCGCATCTCATTATTTGAATCATTCAAAATATTTTGATTGGAAATTCACTTATGGTGAAAACTGTGAAAAGCTGCATCAAAGCAGGGCCCGATTTCCCAAAAAAAGGTTTTACTGAAGGCCGTTGTTTCTAGTCTTGTTGGATACACTACCTTTTTCATGGTAGTGTTGTTGGGCAAGGCATTTTCGGGCCCCAGTCAAGTACTAATGAAACCCATGAAACCTGTGAATATCAGGGTCAAACAAATCCACTCATCCACTCATCTTTACTTGTAAAAGTTTGGTGATAGCAAGTGGATTATCAATCCTTCTTTGTCTAACTGCAGGACAAGTGCAAAATGACAGGAGGACAAGACTTAGTAAGAATTCCGAAATTTTTTGGACCCTGAATATGTCAGCTGTCATCATGATGCGACTGAACTGATAAACAGCATAAAACACCACATCATACTTCAAGTCCAGAATCACAGGTCTGTATGGAAAGCCATGGCTGTCCAATATACTGTTCTTTAACAGTTCATTGGACCACTCATCATAATATATGGGTTCATTTTAACCATATATGGAATGAAAACACATTAATATGGAACTTCATTTATATGGTATTTAGTAAAAACCAGGTGAAATGTAAGTTAAAAGAATTACTGTTGAAAAATGTGTGATGAAACAATTTCAACAAATACTGTTACAACCATGTGTCATATACTCTACAGATCACCTGACTGATCATAAGACCTGGTTGGTTACCTGCATCATCTTCATGGGTGGGTCTGCCCTAATTTGGAGATGTAGATCAAAACAAGAACCAATAGAGCAAAGAAAATGTCCCGAAACAAAGCTGATAGCCATCAAAAACTGGGCAGTGATGCAAGTCAATGAGGTCTTAAACTTTTAATGAACACCCAGGAGAGAAGATTAAAAGGCTTTTAAAACTATCTGTAAATCCTGTTGATCTCAATCTACACCTGTTTAATAAATTTGAAAACAACAGATGGACTTAAATCCTTCATCCCTACAAGCCTTGAGGCAAGAGGAGCTATTGCCTGAAATAAGTAATTTTCTACCTTTTGACATTTTTTTTTTTCATTTTCAACTGACCACCACTTGTGCTATACAAATCTAATCCTTTTACCACACAACCCCTAAGTTATAACAGCACCCTGTTGTAGAAGGCCCCTGGAAACATTGAGAGAAAAGGAGAGAATGCTCATGACCAACATTTTCCCACAATGCCTTCTACCCATCAAAAAAGTGGCCCATAACTTTATACTTACTTTGTTTCGTGCAAATCCTTTGAGTACTTTGTTGTTAAAACCCTTTCCCAAACAACAAATTTTAGACTCTTCAAAACTGAAAGAGTTTGCAGACGACAATTTCAAATTTGATAAAAATGGCAGAAAGTTCTCCAAATGGGTAGAAAACACTGTGGGAAAAGGAGAAATTGCTCGTTACGAGCAATTTCTCCTTTTCCCACAGTGTTTTCAAAAGACTTGTACTGCTGACAAGTAAAAACAAGGGCTTGTTTGGGAAAGGAATAAGGAAATACCAGGTCAAATACAAAAACAATTCTTGAAAAAATTATTACAAATAAATAAGTGTTATATTGTAATCCGGCTGTTCCACCACATGTCATTTTCTTGCCTTTCCATTTCAGAACTCTCTTTGCTTATCAGACCAAAACAGTCATCATCACCATCATCATTACAACAGATTACAAATCTATGAATGGTATCACTGGTAAGCTGGTAAGATCAAGTCACTGATACCATTAAGCTGTTATATAACACCTTTTTGACTTCAGAAGCAGACTCCTGACAAAGTAATAGACCAGAGCTAATTGGGCCCAATTAGGGAGATCTCCGAGTACCTATGTTACTTTGATCTGTGTCAAGGTGTGGTAATCCAGGCTGATGAACCCAGGATTTGTAATACATCCCTGGATTTGTGGGGCTCACTTTGTATATCAGATACAATAGTCGGATCTCCGATTACTAAATTAAAACCTTTCTATTTTTAATCTGTTCTAAATTAACCTCTCATTCCTTAAATCCTTACTTTTAGCTCAATGTGCTTTATCATTCAACTTTTACAAAATGAAAACTTCTAAATCCTGACTGTACACGTAATGGTTGTGTCCTGCCTATGCAAAAACTTTAGTATGGAGAAAGATACATTATATTCGTCCCTTTGCCTTAGCATCTAAAATTTTCTGAGAAAGCATTTTCTCCTTTTGCAGAAATGTTCTATACCCTTTCCAGAGCTCCAGGTTGAGGGAGTGATTTTGATTTAAAAAATTGTAAATATTAATTATTCTTACCTAAACCCTATGTTATAGGCACTCAATAGAATCATCTCATCGAGACGATTCTAATGAGTACCCACAACATGGAGTTTGAAAGAGAAAGAACTGATTTAGAATATCACCACTCCCTCTTATCTGTAGCACTGCCCTTTCAATGAAAAAAACCTGTTGTTTTCAAATGCTTTCAAACCTTATCATCTGAAAAAGAAGAAGGTCAGCTGATAGGCTTGGTGCATGAGATTGTCAAGATGGATCCCACTGCAAGAAGACTCAGATACTGCTCACAAACCATTATCACAAAAAGCAGTGGGAAAGCAGCCTGATCTTGAATGTTGTTGATAGGAACTTGTACAGGAATTCAAGGTTCTTGGCATTAACCTAATGAATTAATAGTTATTTGTGGCTGGTCAGAAAGGTTGACAAGTTTATTCTGCAAGTGCCTTCACAGTACTTGTGGGAAAATTATGATAACAATGTATCTCATTACCCAACGACAAAATTTTTGGCTTGTCTAAATTGAAAGCATTTGCAGACAACAAAATAAAAGTGACTGAAAATTTGGATTTGTTTTGTGAAGGATAGAAAACATTTTGGGAAAAGGGGAAAATGCTAGTTACCAGCATTTTCTCCTTTTCCCACACAGTTTTCAGATGGCCTCTTTCCATGGGTCATTAAAAGTTGACATTGTGCAGTATAGGGTTAACTCTTTACCACACAATCCCGACTTTTAACACATCTGTGAAAGAAGCCTTTTGAAAACATTGTAGGAACAGGAGAAAATGCTGTTAACCAGCATTTTCTCCTTTTCCCACAATGTTTTCCTCCCTTTATAAAACAAATCTTGATTCTTTGGTCACATTTATTTTGTCGTCTGCAAATGCTGTCTCTTTTGACCAGTCTAAACTTTTGTCGTTTGGTAAAGAGTTAAGCAGGCTTTTGATAAAAGATATTTCACGTTTTTTATACCTTGATTGTTTCCTCAGTTTTCAGTAGATGTACCGTATGTATATCAAAATATCTCTAATTGAAGCATAGTTGTTGAAGAGCAAAAATGTACCAGTAACTGCAGGTAACCCTTTACGCAACAACCCAATTTTATGAACAAACCTGTAAAATTGACTTTTGAAAACACTTTGGATACGAGAGAAAAGGCTGTTAACAAATTCTTTTTCTTCACCACGATGTTTCCAACCACTAGTACATGTATTTCTTTCCACCAAAGCACCTCTTAATTTATCTTCAGCAAATGCTTTCAATGTGGACAAAGTATACAATTCTGATTTCTGACAAAGGGATAACCTTTTACCACATGATCCTGACTTTGAATGACCTTAAGGAAGATTGCCTTTGGAAATATTGTAGGAAAAGAAGAAAATTCTGGTAACCAGCATTTTCTCCTTTTCCACAATATTTTCTTCCTAAGGATGAATTTTGTCATCTGGGCCACCTTTAAATTGTTGTCTGTAACTTGTACCATTCTGAACTTTGTGGAATGGTAAAGAGCTAAAGAGCAACATTGTCTGGGAATGTTTTACTTGGCCTTTATTGCTATTCAATTTCCGTATTTCAAAGTGCTGATTTTACAGGGAGATTATAAACACTTCTTTGAAGAAATCTTATGTCAGAACATGATTAACGAGGTATCGGCAACAGTTAATTCCAGATAAAAGAAAGAGGTACTGGGTTAGAAGAATCATCCGGTTTGCTTTTTTCCAGAAGATTCACCCTTCAGTTCTTGACTACTTGGTCATTTTGCATTGACTATGATTTAGTTTATACTCCCTACCAAATGATAACATGATAGACTGGTTCAAATTGATAGCATTTGCAGACAATGAATTTGATTCAAATGATGGGATTTCTTTTTAACCCTTCACCAAACAGGAAACATTTTAACCTTATCCCTTTCCCAAACGACAAATTTAGGACTCTTCCAAACCGAAAGAGTTTGCAGATGACAATTCTAGATTTGGAGAAAATAGTAGAAAGTTCTCGAAAAGGGTAGGAAAACACTGTGGGAAAAGGAGAAATTGCTAGTTATGAGCAATTTCTCCTTTTCCCCCAGTTTTTTCAAAAGACTTTTACTGCAGACACGTAAAAACCAGGGCTTGTTCGGGACAGAGGTACAATTAAAGAAGCCATGTCATAAAAGCTGAAAATGGCCCAAATGAATTAGGCTTTATCCTTGGAAGGGTAACAAACATTGTAGAGAAAGGATAAAATGCTGGTTTGTTTGTGTTGTGTACATGGTTGTTCGGTTGAGCGTCGGCCCTGTAACCATAATGTCCAAAGTTTGATGTCTGGAGTAAGTGTCAATGTGATTGTTCATTGGCTAATACATTTGGCACAAGTACTGGTTTGACTCTTTACCACACGATCCTGACTTTTAACGACCATGAGAGAGAAGCCTTTCGAAAACATTGTGGGAAAAGAAGAAAATGCTGGTAACCAGCATTTTCTTCTTTTCCCATTATGTTTTCCACCCTTCCCAAAACTTATTTCAATTTTTTATTCACATTTTATTAGTTGTCTACAAATAGTTTCAAATTGGACCAGATTAAAATTTTGTTGTTTAGTAAAGAGTTAAGTTCCAAGGAAGCAGAATCAAGATAGATTCAAATGAGTTGTAAAAACATGTTTCTCAGTTGATTTAACCCTCTACTAGCCCACAAAATTTTAACCTTATCCAAATTGAAGCATTTGCAGACAACAAACTTACCTTTTCCCACAATATTTTCAAAAGGCTCCTTTCCCAGGATCATTAAAAGTCAGCATTGTGCGGTAAAGGATTAAAATTAGTTAACTGTTTATTTATTAATCTAAACTGCAATGCTGGTAACAGGCAATTTTTCTTGTTTTCAAAAGTCTTGACCATCCCAGGGTTGTCATGACTCCAGTTTGTTCGGAAAGAGTACCGGTAAATAATTCCGAAAGAAACTATTTCGGGGAAAGTGAAGACTTTCTTAAAGATTTGTAAAACACTTGTGAAATGAAATCTGGTTGGATTCATCTTGATGCTTTATGACAAAATTTTGGACTCAATGTCCAAATTCTTGTAAAGACGTGATATCAAAGACTGATAAAAAAAATTAAGCATGTTCTTAATTGAGTAGAAAATATTGTGAGAAAAGGAGAAAATGCTGGGTATCAGCATTTTCTCCTTTTCCCACAATATTTTCAAAAGCTTTGTCTATCAGGGTCTTTAAACTTAGGATTATGTGAAAGTGTTAAAAATAATAATGCTGAAACACTAAGGCAGAAACATGAACAGTTTGGAAGCATTCTCTCTTCGCAACAGAAGGCTTATTCAGCCCTAATTCTGTTAAGGCTGCAGAACATTGATTCTTATCTTTTTTTTCCTTTCCATGCACTCGGCTAATTCACTTAAAGGTGACAAATTGTTTACGGTTTAATTATGTCTGCTTCCCATTCTTTTCTCAAACTACGTTATCCCTTCACTTGGCACAAACATTGACCCAGTCTAGTTCGCTTTTCGGATCTCAAGTAAACACAAATAGGCCTATGCTATTTCATGACCAGCAATTGGACCATTACTTTGAGACAACTGCAGACTTCAACAGCAGTACTGCATTTTACAACTACTGATGGTTTCTCATTTTTCTCCAAAATATTACATCATATCTCTGATTTTCTATAGGTAAGAAGGAAAACACTGTCTGATCGATAACAGCAATCATGAGAACTTTCTCTATTTATGCCCAAGATGAACAAGTATGTCTGACTTTGACTGATTGAATTCGTAACTCTATCTGTAACCTAAACTTTTAGAATCCTTAAGCTGTATTCTTAAGTTTAATGACTAACAATAGTTACACAGCTGTAAATGGTGTGTGACAATAGCTCCTTAACCAGTCAATGAAACTTTAGCCTTTTACATATTGAACGCTTTCTTAGATAACAAATCTAATCTAAATATACTACTCAAACTTTGATAGGGATCACTTACATATTTCTGTATGGGTTTAGAAGTTACAACAATTTTTCATAAACTCTTTATCATACTGTAAAACTCTAGATTTGTCCAAGCTGAAAGCATTTGTTGACCAAAAACTAAATGCAGCGTGCACTATGTTGTCTGTAATAGGGTAGAAAAAATTGTTGGAAAAGGAGAAAATGCTGGTATCCAGCATTTTCTCCTTTTCCAACGATGTTTTCCAAAGGCTTCTTTCTCAATGTCTTTAACAGTGGGCATTGTGAGGTAAAGGCTTAAAGATCCATTTCCACCAGTCATTTTATTGCTCAGCGTGGCAATGTAACTTATTGTAAAACCCATACATGATACATGGCACATAATATTTAGAGTGAATCTTTTAGGGTGATCCCTAGCACATTTTGAGTAGTATAATTTAATTTTTCTTCTAAAATACAGGAAACACTTTGGGAAAAAGAGAAAATGCTGGTTACTATGTTTTCAAAGGCTTCCTCTGCATGGTCATTAAAACATGAGATAATAGTGCAAAAGTGTTTAATCTTAATCCAAGATTATTCATTAACCATATAATCTCTGGATACTTTCAAAGTTGTATGCTGGGAATTATGTGAGAAAATCTTAGCAGTGACATTGTTCTATGATTTCATAATGCTTGTCCAAAGGAATACTAGGCCTTACAAAGAACAACAACACCTAAACCTGACTGACTACTTAATTGCTTGACCCAAATCTATAGTAACCCCAGCTTCCCTAATTAAAACATGGAGTGTTTGAATAGTTCTGCATAAAACCTTCCACTCAACCTGACATTAAATAGCTGCCCTGTCCGAAGTCATTAGCAAAAAGACTTTGCTTTATGGCCTCTCCTGATAATATGTACATAAAGGTGTTGCTGGCATCTTTTTATGGCCAAACATAAAACCTGTCAAGTGCATCATGGGATTGCATTGGTCCACCATTCCTTAACCTACAGCAAGATTGGTCTTTAGTTCCATCATTAAAATTTCCCTATTGCATTTGGCTATGAACTAATGGCAATCAAACATCCTTGGATACTCTTTTTCCAGGCCATCTACAACATGGTCTCTATTGGCCTTGGCTTTGACCTTTCACCAACCAATCCCAAATTTTTTAACTCTTTACCACACAATCCCGTCTTTTGACGACCCTGAGAAAGAAGCCTTTAGAAAACATTATGGGAAAAGGAGAAAATGCTGGTAACCAGCATTTTCTCCTTTTTCCACAATGTTTCCTACCCTACACAGAACAGATTTCAAATTTTCAGACACTTTTATTTGTCGTCTGCAAATCCTTTCGATTTGGACAAGTCTAAAATTTTGTCGTTTGGTAATGAGTTAAGACACTATAGAAGATAGCTTTTAGAAACTTATCAGCAAAAAAGTGCTGGTTCTTAGCATTTTTTCCTTTCTCGACAGTATTTCCTACTTATTCATTTACAAATCCTATCATTAGAGCCAATCTAATTCTTCATCTGCAAATCCTTTCAGTGTGAACCAGTATGAGACTTTGCCATGACTAAGGGCTAACAGATCTTTATTCAAATTTGTTTGGAAAAGATTCCATTAAAACAATCAGTTAGGTACATTCTCAATATCTTACTTTGTAACAGCATTCAACACAAAGGAAATTTTGGTGCATTTAAGCTCATAACCAATTCTTCAAATGGTTACCAACCATAGAAATCTTTAGAAGACAAGGAAAACATTTCATTACAGAAAGTGTCAAAAAGCCAATATGTCTGACACTTTGGTCCATCCTCATTTTATGACCTACAATCACTTAATGGCTCTTTTATTTCCATCCTAAACTCTTGCACTATAGGGTTTGAAAATCTTCACCCTTCCAGACCTTGCTCGTTTCCTGTGCCAGATTTTCTTAACTCCTTACCAAACAACAAAATCTTTGGCTTGTCAAAATGGAAAGCATTTGCAGATGACATAATAAAGGTGACTATAAAAATTTGAAGTTCGTTTCGTAAAAACATTGTGGCTTTTGTCCGTTCCCCTACAAACACAAAGAGCTTTGGTCAAAACAGTATTTGTGTGCAAATCTCCCAAAAATCTTCAAGCTGCATAATATTTTGATCTTTTCTACCACATGCATAAGTGAGAATATTAGATCCTAAAAATCCCCAAATCATGCAAAATGAACAACATCAATCCAGAAACTACAGAAAGTGTGGGTTTTTGATGGCTGAAAAGTGCTCAAACTTGGAACAGAATTGAAAAATTTCACCCAGAAAAATAACTATTTTACTCTTTACACACAATCCTGACTTTTAACGACCCTGAGAAAAAGCCTATAAAAACATTATGGGAAAAGGAGAATATGCTGGTAACCAGCATTTTCTCCTATTCCCACAATATTTTCTACCAAATCAGTCAGAAATCATCACATTACCAAGATATAATTTGTTGTCTGCAGATGCTTTGACTTACAAAAATTGTCGTTTGGTAAAGAGTTAATTTGCTTGTAAGTTCAACAGTGTAATTTTTGTCACACAAAAAATGTAACAAGAGGACCATGATGGTCCTATATCGCTCACCTGAGTATATTTGTAACTTATATGGTTTATCAAGGGCAGGCTATTAATTCTTTTCAAACAAGGCATACCCTGGGGTTTGTCACAAAAGTATGTTTACAGATTTTCTTCTTTGTCTTTGGCCAGTGGAGCTAAAAGCTGCTGCTTATCATCAATTTTTCTCTTCACAGTGTCTTGTTCCCTTTTTGACTTTTAGTTTAGCCATTACCAGACAACAAAATTTTAGACCGTTCCAAATTGAAACAATTTGCAGACGACATTTTAAAATGTATCTAAAATGAAAAATAAGTGATCTATATGGTAGAAAAGATTGTGAGAAAGGAGAAATTGCTTGTTACAAACAATTTCTCCTTTTTAGATGGAATTGATTTTAAAAATTTCCTTCTATGATTCCATGTGAAATAATGAGCACCAGGGCACAGAGCCAAAATATGACCCCAAGGGGATAATTTTAATTATTTTTATAAAGGGTCACTAGATGATGCTACATGCAAAATATGAATGCTCTAGCCTTTATGGTTTGTCACCAGTAGATTTTTAAAAGATTTCCTTCTTTGTTTCTATGCAAAATAGGGTGCGCCCGGGCAGAGCCCAAATATGACCGCAGAGGGATAATTCTAGCAATTTTGGTAGAAGATTATCAGATTTTGCTACATAGCAAATATGAATGCTCTAGCCATTAGGGTTTTTCAGAAAAAGATTTATTAAAGGTTTCCTTCTTTGTTTCTATGTAAAATAGGGTGTGCCCGGGCAAAGCCCAAATATGATCCAAGGGGAATAATTTTAACAATTTTGGTAAGGGGTCACCCGATAATGCTTCAAACAAAATATGAACGCCCTCCGCCTTATGGTTTGTCACAAGAAGATTTTTAAAGATTGTAAAAAAGGGTGCGCCCGGGCAGAGCCCAAATATGACCGCAGAGGGATAATTCTAGCAATTTTGGTAGAAGATTATCAGATTTTGCTACATAGCAAATATGAATGCTCTAGCCATTACGGTTTGTCAGAAAAAGATTAAAGGTTTCCTTCTTTGTTTCTATGTAAAATAGGGTGTGCCCGGGCAAAGCCCAAATATGATCCAAGGGGAATAATTTTAACAATTTTGGTAAGGGGTCACCCGATAATGCTTCAAACAAAATATGAATGCCCTCCGCCTTATGGTTTGTCACAAGAAGATTTTTAAAGATTGTAAAAAAGGGTGCGCCCGGGCAGAGCCCAAATATGACAGCAGAAGGATAATTTCAACAATTTTGGTAGAAGATCATCAGTTAATGCTACACACTAAATAGGAATGTTCTAGCCATTATGATTTGTCACCAGAAGAAGTTTTAAAGATTTCCTTCTAAATTTCTATGTAAAATAGAGTGCGCCCGGGCAAAGCCCAAATATGACCCCATGGGAATGATTTTAACAATTTTGGTAAGGGGTCACCCAATGATGTTTCAAACAAAATATGAATGCTCCCAACCTTATGTTTTGTCACAAGAAGATTTTTAAAGATTTTAAAATAGGATGCGCCTGGGCAGAGCCCAAATATGACAGCAGAGGAATAATTTTAACAATTTTGGTAGAGGATCATCAGATAATGCTACATACTAAATATGAATGCTCTAGCCATTATGGTTTGTCAGAAGAAGATTTTTTAAAGCTTTCCTTCTTTGTTTCTATGTAAAATAGGGTGCGCCCGGGCAAAGCCCAAATATGACCCCAGTGGAACAATTTTAACAATTTTGGTAAAGGGTCACCCAATGATGCTTCATACAAAATATGAATGCTCCCGGCCTTATGGTTTGTCACAAGAAGATTTTTAAAGATTTTATCCATTTTCAGCCATTTTGTTGCCATGGCAACCAGAGTTTTTGTTGGAATTAAATTCTTTTAACAATTTTTGTAGAGCTTCACCCAAGGAACATTCCTGCCAAGTTTTATGAAGATTGGCCTTCTGGTTTTGGAGGAGAAGATTTTTAAAGAAATTGTTAACGGACGGACGGACGGACGGACGGACGCCGGACGATGACCGGTCACAATAGCTCCCCCTGAGCACGTTGTGCTCAGGTGAGCTAAAAACTAAAATCATATAAATTTTTATACATATATAAAATAAAATACATTTCTGTATGTTGAAAATGTAGCCCATTTTGAAGTTCCATTGTATTTCTGGCCCCAGTATCTCACAAAAAGAATGGGTTGAGATCAGATTCCATGGTCTGTGCTGGCCTTTCTTAATTTTTATGGTCT
This sequence comes from Tridacna crocea, assembly GCA_943736015.1. Taxonomy (NCBI): domain Eukaryota; kingdom Metazoa; phylum Mollusca; class Bivalvia; order Cardiida; family Cardiidae; genus Tridacna; species Tridacna crocea. Next base: position 15,135,415 of record OX031056.1, on the reverse strand, counting down.
GCATAATGTATTGGAGGTAGCTCTACATACCAGTTGGAAAGATGTCTGAATTATTTCAGACTAAAAAAACTTTATAGAAACAGACATTTTCTTTTATGAAGAATAAGATTTGAACTGACCCATCTTGAAGTTGACTTGAAAACCCTCTTACCTGAAAGTAGAAAAGAAACAAATATTTACCTTAAATGCAAACAAGTATCTTTACTCAAGAAAATTATCACTTATGTTAACCCTTTACCAAACAATCCCACGTTCTTAATTCTTTACCAAACGACAAAAATTTATACTGGTCCAAATTCAAAAGATTTGCAGACGCAAAGTTAAATGTGACTGAAAGGATTATTCTTGTTATTGACTGGGAAGAAAACATTGTGGTTACCAGCATTTTCTCCTTTTCCCACAATGTTTTCAAAAGCCTTCTTCTAAAGGGTCGCTAAAACTCGGGATTGTGTGGTAAAGGGTTAAATGCAAACAAGTATCTTTACTCAAGAAAATTATCACTTGGGTTAGCCCTTTACCAAACAATCCCACGTTCTTAACCCCTAAAGCGCCTGTCACAATTTAATTTGCCTTTGCAGCCAGTTTAGATCAATTTCGAATCAAAATAGTCTTCTTTCTATTGTGGTTTATCTTTCAATAAAGCATGTTGTGAGTTATGAGGCACAGTGAATAAAGCGCTTGTACTATTGCCCTTGTGGATTATTTATTGTGCCTCATAATTCACAACTATGGTTTATTGAATAATAAACCATGACAGAAAGAAGATTATTTCTTAATTCATATTAACCCTTTACCAAACACCAAAATATTTGACGGTCCAAATTAAAAGTTTGTAGATGACAAAGCTAATGAGAATCACAAATTAAAATTTGATTTGGAAAAGGTAGAAAATGTTGCGGGGAACGGAGAAAATGCTGTTAACCAACATTTTCTCCTTTTCCCACAATGTTTTCAAAGGCTTTCTTTCTCAGGGTCATTAAAAGTCGGGACTGTGTGGTATAGAGTTAAAAGAGTATGTTTTCGACACTGTCTGCCAAAAAAGCCAAAAGAGAAAAGTTGCTGAGAAAAACATGATTAACTTTAAGATTACAAGATATCATAAAAGAAAAAAAAATCCTTTCAACCAAACACACTCTTTGAGTGTTGTATAAATGAAAATGTTTTTTACAAAATACCATCATCCCTTCACTTAACAATCAACAATCTCAACTTTTTGAAGACCCATAGAGATTTAGGCTTTTGAGAACATTGTAGCCAAAATAGAAGGTACAGGTAACAAGCATTTTTTTTCTTATTTTCCCACCAATTTTATACTACATTTAATTTGTTGTCTGCTTTCAATATGGGCATGTCTAATGCACGTCTATCCATTTCTATCTAGTGAAAGGTTTCACTACTGTAAAATACAAGCATTGCTTACGATCATCATACAAAATATCAGACCAATCCATAACTAAAGCATTTGCAAAGAGCAAATTCAGTACGACTCAAATTATGAGATTTGTTCTGTGAAAGGTTAGGAAACACTGTGGGAAAAAGGAGAAAATGCTCAGGCAACTACCATTTTCTCCTTTTTCCACAATGTTTTCAAAGGTCTCACTGATCCATCAAAGGTCTGTCAAGGGCGTCCTCAGTCAGTGTCATTCAAACTCCAGACCGTATGGCAAAGGGTTAACTCTTTACCAAACAACAAAATTTTAGACCGGTCCAAATTGAAAGCATTTGCTGATGACAAAATAAATGAAATTCAAAAAGCAAAATTTGTTTCCAGCAAGGTAGAAAACATTCTGGAAGAAGGAGAAAATGCTGATTAGCAGCATTTTCTCCTTTTCCCACAATGTTTTCAAAAGGCTTCCTTCTCAGGGTTATTTAAAGTTGGGATTTTATGGTAAAGAGTTAATGGTAAAACTTTCCAATAGAGGAAAAAGTGAATGATGGGGAGATGATTACAACACTTCATAGTAATGATAACTTTCAAAGAGAAACCCATATGGAGAGTGTAATGTACTGTTACATTCAAGCAAATGAAATTCCTATTGACCCAAAAATATTTGCCCAACATAAAGACTCAAACAGCCTGAACAAAACTGCTTGATTATAGAAAGTGTGTATTAAATTCTCATCATTTCCTTTTTCACAATTATTAAATTTAACCTTTTGAACGATAATGAAAATATGAAGTGAGTACTTCCGACATTTCAATCCAATACCGCCATTCCACTAGGCCACGATTTATAAACAGTAACGGCGCTCTCTCAGACCGCCATAGTTTGCAATGCAGAGCGCCAAGAATGCCAATAAGAGTTAAAGTACAGAAACCTAAAGCCTTTACCACACAATCAAGACTTTTAGTGACTCTGAGAGAGAAGCCTCCTGAAAACATTGTGGGAAAAGGAAAATATGCTGGCAACCAGCATTTTCTCCTTTTCCCACAATGTTTTCTACCCTTCCCAAAACAAACATTTTTCAGTCATTTTTTTTTTGTCGTCTGCAAAAGCTGTCAATTTGGTCTGGTCCATATATTATCATCATGATCAAAACAGCGTTCTAATTAGTCTGATCATTGATTCACAAGATAAAAAAAAATCATCCCGCCTATACAAGCTTTCTTGAATGCAATATTTGGACTAAAAAGTTGTTTCTATTCGTAACACACACAAAGGGTGAAAAAAAAAAATTAAAACATTCATGGAAGCTCTTCAGATTGTCTCGGCTACATTTCTTCTCATCACTCTCTTATGCAAATTGAGATTTTCATTAAGTATTTTCCTTCATTCTGCAATTTAACAGAGTCTAGTAACTGTTGTTTGAAAACCAAACCAACACAGAAGAAATCAATGCACATTGAAAACTAGAAAGATAACTGTTAATAGTAAGAACAGGTTATTGACATCATTGTAGAAATAGAAACACTGCACATAATGACCAATTTTCCCATTTGCAACATTTTCGACATTTGCTCTTGTTTAAATGAAAGGAGGGATAAAAAGCCCCCAAGTCCATTTGATGCTTATTCTGACAAAAAGCCTTTGATACAAGTGGAAAAACACTTCATGGTATGGTTTCCATGAAATGAACATTGACAGTTTGAATTTGTCACTTATTGATAAACCCTCAGAAACCTGATGGAGTGTATGATTGCCCCAAACTGGCCTAATATTACACCCCCCTGGGACTACTTTTTAAGCATGATGAAAAATCAACTCTTTACAACACAACAAAAATGGACACTTGTATAAGTTGATAGCATTTCCAGACAATAGCTGAAATGTAACTAAAGTGATAGAAGTTATCTTAGATACAGTTGAAAACCTTGTGGGAAAAGGAGAAAATGCTGTTTATCAGCATTTTCTCCTTTTCCCACAACGCTTTCAAAAGCCTTTTCTCTCTCAGGAGGGTCATTACAAACTCAGAATTGTCTGTCAAAGGTTTAACCCATTACCACACAATCCCTACTTTTGACATAACATAAACTGCTTTTGGGTGAGTGTAGATCAAGACCAGACTGCATACAAAATGAATACTGTCTGGTCTTTGATATTTTTTACTAAGTCTGACAAATAAGTCCGAGTAACAAAGTGGCATCACAAAGCTAAGCATACTGTCTGATCTTTGATATTTTTTACTAAGTCTGACAAATAAGTCTGACTAACAAAGTGGCATCACCAAGCTAAGCATACTGTCTGATCTTTGATATTTTTTACTAAGTCTGACAAATAAGTCTGACAAACAAAGTGGCATCACAAAGCTAGGATTCTTCAGACTCTTTACCCAAAAACAACATTTTTTTCAAATTTATTAAAACTATTGCAGACGGCATATCCATAATGTGGCTCAATTATAATGAAACTTGTCTATGAAAAGGCAGGTACCTTTGACAGACAAGGTGATAATGTTGATTTCCAGCAATTTCGGTTAACAACAATTTTAACAATGTTGAATGATACTGGGACAACAGTACACCTATTCATATTTCCTTAGCTATTTATTAGCTGAGCAAAATCTCTGCCAAATGGACATTCCTCAAGTGAGCATCAAACTCCTGACATGCGGTATACATGATGACAAAAAAAGACCCCTCTTGTTCAACAAGTCTATGGCCCAAATTCGTGAGAAAATCTGAATTCATAGACCTGCAATAGAAGATTAGGGCAAAATAAGGTTATAACTCTTCACCAACTGACTAAAGTAAAACTTTTGTAGACCTATCCAAACTTAATCCTTCACAAAACAACAAAATTTTAGACTGGTCAAAATTGAAAGCACTTGCAGGACAAAAATAAACGGAACTTAAGAACTGAAATTTGTTTTCAGGAGGGTCGAAAACATGGTGGGAAAAGGAGAAAATGCTTGTTACCAGCATTTTCTCCTTTTCCCACAATGTTTTCAAGATGCTTCTATCTCAGGGTCGTAAAAACCAGGGATTGTTTGGTAAAGGGGTAATTAAAGCATTTACAGATGACAGAATCAACATAGCTCAAATGATATTTTCCACACTGTTAGAGCAGAAAACTTTATTGGTACAAAAGAAAATGCTGTTCATCAAGACTTAGGTATTACTAAAATTTAATGATGTTTCAAAAAGCCGCCTTCTTCCTCAAGAAATAAATGACATTGGTTAATCAAACCTTTGCAAAACAACAAGCCTGTCTGCCTAAGCAAATTTAAAAGCATATTGAAAACATATCTAAAACTGCATATGGACAAGCACAAAATGTTCTGTAAAAAGGAGGAAATGTTTGTTACCAAAGTCTTCCTGAGGTTTTGGATTGTTCCATAAAGAGCTCACGAGAAAAATTTAGACAAAAAAAAAAAACGAAGAATGGACCTAACATTTGAGTGCAAAGTGATTGAAAGGGAAATATGCAGTCACAAAATGGTAAGCTTCAGAAAGCAGCTATTGCTATATCTTACAAAATAGCAGACTTTGTAGGTCCATGATTTAACTACATGATCGTAACCCTATGGTCTTGGTCTACACTTCAATAGGTAAGTCATGTTATCCTCAATTGTATAAGGGTTGAAATTCTTCAAAAAAAAATCCACAGCAGTATCATCCCACCATGTTACAAAATGATTCAGACTTCATTTCTGTTTATGACAGACTGGGTGACAAGTTTTTGTCAACTTCTTCCCTTGTTATACAAGACACAGCAGAAGCAGTCCTTTTTAACTGTCTTACATGTGACATTTTGTACTTTTTGTAAATGTTGTTTTAGCTCAAGTCCTTTTTTGGTATTCTATTTAAAAAAACAAACATTTTTCATGGAGTGGCATGAGATAACTAACTCCTGCAAAAGCATTTTTTGGTAAGAAATTGAGGGGGTGGGATGGCTCAAAATTCCCTTCATTAATGTTTTTTTCAATACAACCGTTTTCACATGACCGGATAAACATGTACTCAAAATGGATGATTTTGGAAACATTTGAATTAGTTATTTTTTGCTGATATCATGTCTATATTTCAAGATAATCCAATGAACAAAGGGATCGACAGTGAAATAAACAATTCTGTCTGAACAGTGTCCTAAAATATTTATTCTTTTACCACATTATAAAGTTTTAGATCCTTCCATATCCACAGCGTTTACAGTTTATAAAGCTGATGTGGTTGAAATGATGTAATTTGTCACTGAAGGGTAAAATACATTGTGGGAACAGAAAAATGTGCTGGTTACCAGTTTTTTGCATAAAAGGGTAACTCTTTCAAAAGCAGGAAGATTTATTTAGACAAGCCTGGATAAGAAACAATGAGTTAGTTACAAAGGCTGGGACACAAAAAATCATCGCAAAACATCACATAACGGGGACTGGTAAAGTTTCAGTCTGCATTCATGAGTGCTCCTGTTTGTGTATCAAGTTAAAACTGGTAATTGTATGCCTGAACACATGCAATTTGGTCTCTTGGGTTATAAGATCTATGGCTGTCAACCACCACCACTTATAAATGAATCAAATTACAAAATTATACTTGAACAAGTGTAACAGCCCCATTCCTGCTAGTGGTCCTGCACAGCTAAGTGGTAGAGTGTAAGACTCATAACCTAAAGGCTTTAGGCCCAAGGAAGCACAAGGTTTTTCATTGCAGAGTACTATGGTATTTAGACACTTCAGAGCCCTTTAACTCATTACCAAACGACAAAATTTTAGGCTTGTCCAAAATGAGAGCATTTGCAGACGACAAAATAAAAGTGATTGAAAATTTGAAATTTGTTTTGTGTAGGGTAGAAAACATTGTGGGAAAAGGAGAAAATGCTGGTCACCAGCATTTTCTCCTTTTCCCACAATGTTTTCTCAAGGCTTCTTTCTCAGGGGCGTCAAAAGTAGGGATTGTGTAGTAATGGGTTAAAGCCTTATGCTTGTAAAAGCAATGGTATACATAAACATGTTCATTCATTCAATCAATCAATCAATCATATTTCAGTTCAATACTTAACATAGTAGAAGACTGTAAAAAACTGAGAAAATGCTGTTTGTCAGAATTCTTTTCCTTCTCTGACAATGTTTTCAACAATATTCTTCGTCATTCAAAGTCGAGATTGTGTAGTAAAGGGTTAGTGCTTAATTTTCAAGCAGTTGTAATTTCAAGTTCTCCAGGAATTAGGAAAAGTCAAATGTGAATGATTAAGGCTTTGGTGTTCACTTTGAGGACATTCTCCATTTATTATAATACTCAAACAATAAATGAGGGAACAAAAGTTTCGAGTCAGGCATGTAGTTTCATGTAACATCATCACTTAAACGGCAGGTTCATGTGAGGTATGCAGCCCAGAAGACCCTTGTACTACTGAAATATAATAGTAATTTCAAACCCTTACACTGATGCAATACAATGGTATTTTGAAAAATAAAAATACAATGAAATATTAGAAAAGTAGAGAAGTCCTAAAATAATTGTATGACAGGCTTACTCCTTTTAACCTGTCAATTTATGGAGAGCTTGTAAGCTGTTCAAGATTCATTATGATTTTTGGAAAGTAAAATGAAATCAGACCATAATATCAGTAAGCTGAGGAACCTTTCGATTTGCCAGGTCTTAGAAAGCTTTTGAGTATTTCAAATGAACCAAAATCTTTTTCATTTTGAAAATGATAAAGGAGAATAGCCCTTTTTGTCCTTTTCCTGACAGTGTGAGAAACATTTTTTTTTTTTAATTAACTCTACCACACGAAAAAATTTTAGACTGTTCCAAATTAAAAGCATTTGCAGACGACAAAATAATGGTGACTGAAAAATTGAAATTTGTTCTGGGAAGGGTAGAAAACACTGTGGGAAAAGGAGAAAATGCTGGTTACCAGCATTTTCTCCTTTTCCCACAGTGTTTTCAAAAGGCTTCTTTCTCAGGGGCGTCCAAAGTAGGGATTGTGTGGTAATGGGTTAATAGCTTCACAATTAAGATTGTCCAAATCAACTACTACACGTAATTAAAAGTCCTAATCGACTATGCTGCATGATTGTAATTAATGTTACTCAAAACATAAAATTTGCATTTCATACAGTAGAAAACTGTTCCAGGGGGAAAAATGCTTTGTTTTCGGCATCAGTAAAAGTCTGCCAGGATTGTGTGGTAAAAGGCAATTGTTTTAAATCTTTAATAGCGTGAGAGCACAGTATTAATTGTTTAGAAAACTGAAAAATGAAGGGTTGTATTAAAATTGCAGTTAGGTTGAGGACATGCGACCAGGTGTTAGTTAAACCCAATACATCATTGTTCATGTCTTTTTGTATGTTGTAATTCTTTTAGTGTTACCAAACATGCTGGTATTTCAATGACCCTGAGGAATAACTTTTTTGAAAACAATGTTGGAAATGGAGAAATTATAGAAACCCTTTTGAAGACTAAAATCATCATTTGAGCCACTTTAAATGCTAAAATAGCTGCAGCCCAAACTGTGCAGGTGTTAAAAAGAATTTAAATCTAAATCACACCAGCCAGAAGAATGGAAGTTATTATGGAGCTGAAAGTTTGTTAGGTTGGTCCAACTGTTAGCTGCTGTCAGAAGAAATTAAATGAGAGAGAGAGAGCAGCCTGGCAACTTATGGTATACTTCTAAAACTTGGATTAAACTGGGAACAACATGGAACAAGTGTAGACAAAATGGGAAGAAAAATGAGGAAAGAAAAACAGGGTAATAAACCCAAAATGTTCCACTCCAAGCAGATTCTGCAGATTGTTGCTTTTTCAAGCTTGGTTTGTTATAATGTCAACAAGAGACTGATGACAAATCATTTCAACAGCCATAGAGAGCTGATGAACACCCCATTGGCATGTTGTCATCAGACCTAGCCTTGGAACAAGGGGGAACCTCTGAAGCAATCTTCTTTTCATTCCTTTCCCTTGCATCTAGAGCTTTTGAAAAAGTGCAGAAACTAAACCCACTGGACTTTTTCAGTCTAGAATTAGACCAAGATAATTGCAGTTTTATGGCTGCTTTTTGTGTGTAGTGTTTCATTGAAGCTGACAGTGTAAACAGACTGAAAGCTCTATTCCTGAATTTCATTGGAGAAGGTCACTTTTGAAGGTTGAATACATATCACATACATATCACAAAATGGAGGCTATGGGATATGTCTCTCAACACCTATGGGATTTCTCAGTTACAAGGCTGAATGTCATGACAACATACTGGGAGTGACAGTTTTTCCATTCCATGCTCTGTGTTTATTCAGAGCTGCATCCTGGCAAAAACATGGATATCAGAACTTAAAATAGCGGTAATTAATGATACTGTTGCATCAATGAACTGGGACAAAGTTATACATTTGCATATTCTGCATCCAGTTTCATGTTTGCCTCTCTAACAATCCCTACTTTTGACGACCCTGAGAAAGAGGCCTTTTGAAAACCTTGAGGGAAAAGGAGAAAATGCTAGTAACCAGCATTTTTCCCCTTTTCCCACAATGTTTTCTTCCTTTCCCAAACCAAACTTCAAGTTTTTAGTCAGATTAAATTTGTCTTTCCAGTAGTATAAAATTTCTTCATGTGGTAAACAGTTAATGAACCATCACTGCCTCTCTAATTTCAGACTTATTCAAACTAAAGCATCTGTAGATGACAAACTTGAAAATGATACAAATGAATGGAAGTTCCTTTACAGTGCAGAAAGAAAATCACTGAAATTAGGAGAAAGCAAAAAGTATCGACCCAGGTCGACCTGCACAGGCTGACCTGGCCAAAAACCTTTTACTATCAGTCAATTTTCTGCATGTCTACAGGACCAGTTTACCTGATGACTCATTTGGTTGTTAGAGAAAGTACATTTTATGGATCAGAAATTATGTGATGATCATCACCATTACCTAACTCTTTACCAAATAATCCTTGTGACAGAAGCCTTTCCGACATTGGTTTATATATTTTGCAGATGCAGTTACTTCTTTTTATTCTTTTTAACAGAGAATGGCTAAGTTCTGTTATTGGTTTGAAAGTTATTATGTAATTAAATGTATCATTCTGTCTGCCAATAACAAAATCATTGCTCAATGCCTTATTGGTAGATTTTGTAAAGTTTTTTAGCATTGAAGCTGTTTGTGTCTATAGAAATCAAACAAAAATTGTAGGTTCACTTCCAAAACCTCTTAACTACAGCTTGACACAAGCTGTATCTACGAGGTTTTGGAAGTAAACCTACGATATATTGATAGATAACAATGTCTATCATAAATATAAGTCTTTTACCAGATCTAGATGTAGCAACAGTGAGGAAAAACATTGTTATGACAGATAAAAGTATTGCTCATCTTCTGCAGTGTGTCCATTTGTCAAAGTAATTTGTGCACTTGTCAAATGTTGACAAACCAAAAGAAGAAGTGTTAATTCAGACAATCAGTATGACTTTTGAAGCAACAATTTTATCTGACCAATAATTGCAAATGGCCACCACATTAGATACAGAAATTAGTGTGGAACATTGGTATAAATTATAGCTGTCAACACCTTTTGCCTGTCCAGTTTGTAAATGGTGTACAACTGTTTGCAGGCCTTTTCAGACAATGGTCACAGCTGGACGGTGGTCATTTCTGGCCCTTTGAAGTTAAAATTTATGTGGCCATAAACCAAAGTTAGTGTCGGTATTAAATGCAAGTTTTCCATTTAGTAACATCAGAGGCTTTAATCGATTCCAAACATAAAATGGGTAAAAACCAATTATCACAAAACATTCTAATGGATTTCAGTGCTCACCTCTAAGTTTAGGCCTTGGTCATAGTCAAGGGTGTCTATGGCAGGGCAAGCTTAAATGCTTTTCTGACTCAGTAAATTGCAGATCAAACTAATACAGACTCACAGAAGATTAGGTCTTGTCTTGGATCTTCTATATCTAACACTAACAAATTTTGGCTTATTACAAAGCTAGCCAGCCATTTTGTTTTCTGTTCTAAATTTAAGCATGACAAAATACTGTTTAATTTATCTAGGGTTAAAAGGGTAAAGCCATCAAAAATCCAAAAATTTCAACAAAGACATGATAACCAACCAACTTTTACAATGAAAAAAGAATACTTGTAATAATTAATTTTTTGAATTACTTCCTAAAACAAACTCTTTAAAAAGACCCTAGAAATGCCATAATATCAACGTTTTTTGTCATGGAATATTTCACAAAATCTGTTCTTCAGCAAAGCACTATAGAGAGTCCAACAGAAGAAATCAACAGGGAAATTCTCATGACCTGAAGCTCCCAGTCTGATTTCTAATCTTACATGAAGAATATTAACGAAGTATACAAACACAGAGAAAAGTATGAAAATCTAGTTTCAAAGTTAACAGTTGACTTAAGTAAATGACCAGGGTTACTTCTACGCTTGTCAACTCTCCTCTATCAAAATTTCGTCAAACTTGTCACCCCAGGGTGCAGGCATCTTTTTCAAGTATCATTGTTTATCATTTGTGTATTGTCTCTGACCCCAAAAATTTACCCTATTTCTTCAAAGTGGTTTCCTGGTACCACCTATCAAACTTTTCCCAAAAAATTGTCAGTTTTTTTCTTAACCCCTGCTCCCCTAAGGGCCAAGAAGTATTTAACTGAAATTAGTGTTGGTGAAATGAAGAAAGAAATCATTAGTGGCTAAAATATTTTAACAAACAAAAAAATATGGACTTGTCCAAACTGAAAGCTTTTGCAGAAGACAAAATTAATGCGACTCCAAAATTGAAATTTGGTTTGAGAAGGGTAGAAAACATTGTGGGAAAAGGAGAAAATGCTGGTTACCAGCATTTTCTCCTTTTCCCACAATGTTTTCAAAAGGCCTCTTTCCCAGGGTCATTAAAAGTTGGAATTATGTGGTAAAGAGTTAAAGAGTTTTTAGACAGAAAGACAAGACATTTTGGCAGTGTAATCTTGATAATTATGTACAGCATTCAAAAATCAGCAAAGGTGTGCTGAGCATTTTCAATAACTGAGAAACATCTCTGGTTTTGTTAATTCATTTTTCTATCCTATGTTATCATAGCGTTAATTCATTTATATTTTCATGTATTTCATATGATTTCAATCTTCACAAAAAAAATAGCTTTCTTTTTTTAGCAAAGATTACAACATCATTTCTTTCTCTCTTTTGTTCTCTGTTATTCATCTAATTCAAGATGAGCAGATAATTGATGTCTTTGAAATTAAAAGGCAAATGTGAATGGCTACCCCTGAAATTTCCCTTTCACTGTGCTATTTCATGATAGCTCCCTTTTATTTTGGGTACTTTTCCCCTTTTGGGTCATTTAACATTTCTTCTGCTCCATTTGCTCTGTTTGACTTGAAAAATCAGATACCAGTCTACACGGGTAACTAAGGGTATTATTACATCAAGCGCTCTCTATGTTTTCGCAGGTGTTGTGGAGGACCTGTCACGCAAGGTACCACAAAGTTGGTTTTTTCAAGTCCATTTCTAATGAGTTTCACTTTCACTGAACCCATTTTCTCTTTGGTAAAAATCAAATATTTTGTTGTTTGGTTAAGTCAGATAACTCTTAACCAAATGGCACAGTTTTAGATTTGTCCAAATTTGTTAGCAATTGCAGATAATTGATTAACGTATTACTCACATGTCAAAGTGTTTTTGGCAGAGTAGAAAACAATGTGGGACAAGGAGAAAATGCTGTTTACAAGCATTTTCTGCTTTTCCTGCAATGTTTCATAAAGCTTTCATTCTTAACTCATCAGAACAGTCTTAAATGGAACTTGAGAGGGTAAGGGGGTTAACAGACATTCCTTATTCCAATATGATACTTGCAATTTATTCACATTCTCACATTCCTTCATTAAATAAGACTTTGTATCACTTTCTATCAAATTAACTCTTCACCACACAACCCTGGCATTTAACAACCCTGAGAAAGAAGCCTTTAGAAAACATTGTGGGAAAAGGAGAAAATGCTGGAAACCAGCATTTTCTCCTTTTTCCACAATATTTTCTACCCTATCAAAGTCAGAAATCATCATACAACCAAGATTTAATTTGTTGTCTGCAGACACTTTGATTTTGGTTCAGTCCAAAAATTTGTCGTTTGGTACAGAGTTATCAAAAAAAAAAAGTCATCCAAATTGAAAGAGGGATTTTAGTCTAGCTCTTTTGAAAAAGATTAAATTAAATAAGTTTTTCATATGTAAGATCTACACAAAAAAGAAATTTCATGCAACATTTATTCCCCATGCAGCTGGCTTTCTTTAGCATGAAAGAAAATGGCAGCTTGCAATAAATAATGAAAATTGATGTGTCCTAGGCATGGCCTATTTTACTAAATAAATTCATTCACCTTTCAGCCTTTACCACATATGCCCTGAGAAGTAAAACTTTTGAAAACAAAGCAGGAAAAATAAGAAAATGCTCCTTTTCCCACTGTGTTTCCTACTCTGTTACCCTTGCACCAAGATTCACTCATCCATACCTAAAGTATTTGCAGAATAAATAACCCTTTACCCCATGTTGCATTTCTATGGTATCTCTAATTGACCCTGAATAACAGCAACGATGAAGCAGTTTCTTATGTATATATGACACCTTTTGATAGCATAGAAAACATTGTGACAAAAGGTGAAATTGCTCGTCATGAGCAATTTCACCTTTTGCCACAATGTTTTCCAAAGGCTCCTACAAGCAATGCCTAGAAGTGAGTATCTGTGGAGTAAAGGGTTAAAATAATAATTTCAAGGTGGCTCAAGTAATGCAAGGAGGATACAAGTTTTCTATAAAAAAAAAAAAAGAGTTTGCAGAAGTCATATTCCTTGAGGAATATAGGGAGTAAAGTCTTCAGTCAGTGGCTTGAAAAGAATATTGTGCAGAGTACTGGTAACAGAAACTCCAGAAAAACATGGATAGGTGCTCTGGTTGGTACAATATAATTGAAATAATGTTGAAACAGCATTAAACACCATATGGTCAATCAGTCAGTGAAGAAAAGCAGGCAAAACAGAAGCACATCAATGTCCATGCTGTTTTGACAAGAGTAATTCCCTCAAACTATCCTATAGAAGGATTTATCATACTGCACATTTCATGCAGTTACATTTTAACTACATTTTAGCCGCCACACAATTCTGGCTTTTAACGACCCTAGGGAAGAAAGCTTTTGAAAACATTGTGGGAAAAAGAGAAAATGCTGGTAACCAGACAAATTTAAGTTTGGTAAAGAGTTAGAAAAGACATTTTCTAAATCTATGAAACTATTTCCACTTTAAATAATTGTGTCAAAATACTAGGCAGGACAGACACAAGCTCAGACAGCACAACATAGAGCCTGATGTTGACATACTCTGTCTTTAATACTGACCTAGATTCAGGCTCTGTACTTCAAGGGTTATAGACGTTCAGCATCAAGTTTGTCAGGTATTTGGCCTTACAGAAAGGTGTTCAAATTGGAGTTAAATCACTGCAAGTCAGGCATGAAACTTTTGGCAACCCCTGCGGAAAGTTTTACAAATGTTCTATTGTTGATGGCTGGTGAAGCTGATTAGGGGATTTCGTTTAAACCCACCCAACTACTCAAAACCTTTCTGTCATAATGCATTTTGCCCCTCTTCATATATTCATGGTAACATTGTGCTGAGGGGGCAAATTGTTAAAACTAAGCCATTTCCACTTTCATCTTTCTGTTTTATATCAATTTTACCCATTCCACTAATAAATTCAAGTTTTGTGTTATTCTAGTTTTCTCCTCAATACAGGAGTTGATTCTGCACTAGATTTTAATTTTTATGACTAATGAGGCAACTTATGAAATGTTTTGGCAGAAATAAAACATTCACAGCAAATTTGAGGCTCTGTAAAGCATGTTTTGAAGTCAAACTGGCCAACAAAGCAATTGCTCATAAAAAGCAATTTCTACTATCAGAGCAATGTTTTCATATGTTAACCAGTATTGGCTTTTAACTCTTTACCAAATGTGGTAATTTTGGTCTGCTGAAATTGAAAGAATTTGCAGATGACAAAATTAGAGTGGCTACAAGGGTGGAATTTTTTCTGAAAGGGAAGAAACACTGGGGAAATAGGAGAAAATGCTCTAAACAAAAGAAACTAACTTTTAGACGCATCTTATATGTAAACATTTACAGTCGACCAATCAAATGTTGCTCCAATGATTGTATTTGGCTTTGAAAGAGTGTAAAGTATTGTAGGAAAAGGAGTAAAATGTTAATACCATACTCTCACATCTGGCTAAAACAATTCTACCACTGCATTGCAAGGTCTGGGTCCATATTCACCAACCATTCTTAAGAACATTCTTTGTCTTATTCTGCGAGATTTTCTGACTATGAAAGTAACAGAACTTCTGATTGGCTAAACCAATTGGTTTAGCCAATCAAAGTTCTGTTACTTTCACACTGAGGAAATTCTGAAGAAAAAGACTGTGAATGTTCTTAAGAATGGTTGGTGAGTACAGACCCTGGTAACACCATACTTCTTGGAAGAGTTGACTTCACTTATTCAATCTTTGACATGTTGACACTTCCTGTGGTTTGTACCTTGATCTGGAAAAAGTTTATTAACCCATGTTACCCTGCACAGTCTGTGCAGACTGATCCACGTTGAAACTTATTGCAGTTGGTAAACTTTCTGTGCTTCAAAGGACCATTTTCTCACAATTTAGTGGTCTTTCAAAGACAAAAAGAGTCCAACTTATGCATCAAATTGCTTGGTATTGCTCATCATGAAGGTACAATAAATTCCACTTATGCAGAGGACACTGCTCATATATGAGAAAAGCTCTGGCAAAAGGGGGCTTAACTCTTTACCACATGACAAAAGTATGGACTTGTCCAAATAGAAGCATTTGCAGACAACAATTTAAATATGGCTCAAGCAAGCAACGGAATTTGTATTTGATACAGTAGAAAACATCATAAATCTAAACTAGCCACTTTTTTTTTTTTTAACCGTCAACTTAATCATGAGGCAGACTGAGCCTTAGATATACACAAAGTTGACCATCTGCGAAAAGTTTTGGCCAAGGTAAGCCTGGGCAGATTGTGCAGGCTGACCTGGGTTGAAACTTATCACAGATGTATTAAGCCCCCTTTTCACAAAGCATGGCTGCGATATTTTCAGCCACCTCTCTTGAGGGTTTTACCACTATAAAGACATAGCAGATTTCTGACTTCCCTGGGTGTGACCACCATTGAAGAATTCAGTGGTGTTATTATGACAGCTCAAGGTCAATTTTTCTAAAAGTTTTCATAATTACATTTTCTTTTTAATTTTGAAAACTACAATTACAGTAATTACAACCATTAAAGTTTTAAATTTCTTTATGATCTATTCAACAGTCATATGGAGGCCAAGGTTTTTTTTTTTCAGCTTTTATCTTTGTAATCACCAATGACAAAATCTCAGACATGTCCAAACTGATAGTGCATGCAGACAGATGTCTAAATAAATGTAACTAAAAGCCCTTAACCAAATGTCCAATTTTTGGACTGGACCAAATTCAAAGTATCTGCAGAAAACAAAAATAATCAAATCTCAGTAATATGATGATTTCTGAGTTTGATAGGGTAAAATATAAAGTGGAAAAAGGAGAAAATTCTGGTTACCAGCATTTTGTTTTCTCCTTTTCCTACAATATTTTCTATAGGTTTTTTTCTCTGGGTCGTTACAAGTAGGGATTGTGTGGTACAGAGTTAAATGATCAGATTTGCTTCTGATCATGGATGAAGACATGGTGGATAAACATGGGTTCTGAAGTAATTCCTGCCCAAGGCCACTCCTAGGGAAAACTGAGGGTTTACAGTCAGGCTCAAACTCAAAGTCCTACAGGCAAGAGTCCTACAATTACTACTGGGCCAATCAGAGCCCACAATCTTAAACAGAAACTTGATCTATTATTCAACCTTACTTCATTTGATTAACCCATTACCACGCAATCCCTAAACTTTTGATGACCCTGAGAAATAAGCCTTTAGAAAACATTGTGGGAAAAGGAGAAAATGCTGGTAACCAGCATTTTCTCCTTTTCCCACTATGTTTTCAACCCTTCACGAAACAAATTTCAAATTTCCAGTCACTTTTATTTTGTCGTCTGTAAATGCTTTCAAATTGGACAAACCTAAAGTTTTGTAGTTTGGTAACGAGTTAAACAAAGTCAAGCAAGTAAGAATAAGCAAGCCCAGTTATTTCCGAACACAGGTGATAACCTACAAAATATAGTTCAGACCGCTAATCTAGCAACAGATAAGAGGATCTCTTCATTAAGCTTAGCTAAAATAATGCAAGTGAACAAATGGACAATAAAATGATAGATAACCAGAAATATTCTGCTGATAAAAAGAAAATATCATGGAAGGTTCACAGGCCCACCTCCAGTTTTACATGACTTTCCTATCAGCACAGATAATATATTATTACATTTCTTTTTTTTTTTGTATAACGACTCTCCACATCACCATGAAGTCATAAAATGTTAGTTGTGACCTTAGAATGACGCCTTTCCAGACTTTTTACTTCAAGATCAGACAAATAAGAACATGTAAACTGCTCCTTGATCGCAGTAGCACAGTATTTTTCTATAAATTTCTGGTGAAAAAGATCATGAAATTGGTACAATAATTGGTTTTCCCTTCAATGACAATTTCATTCATTTCAGAATATCTCTCTCCTGAAAACATTAATTTTCCTGACAACAAAATTAAATGATCAAATGAAAAGCAATGAAAACTAATGTGATGAACTAGAAAAGAAAGAAAACATTATGGAGATAAGAGAAAATGTTTTAGTGTACCATCAGATTTCACCCCTCCCCCCTCTCCCGTGGCCCCCAAAAAATATATATGGGACTTTATGTCAGGCACAAACAGACCAAGTCTTGCACTTCTTCAGGGTCATCTTCAACAAAATATCTCAAAAGCAACTCGAGATGAGCTTTGGCATCCAAAAGTAAGTTGTATAAATTACTAACAGTATCCTAGAACATCATGGAAATGCATATAATACTGTTAACCATAGAGACAGAATGATTATCACAGAGTTTTCCTGTAATGACATAATAGCATTCATGCACATAAAACCTTTGGACTAAGAAGGTGCATAAGGTACTTTAGCTAAGTTAGAAGCTTTTTGCAATTCTAGACAATAATGCATCAAAACAGATTTTGGGTTTTGAACTATTTAGGCACCACAAGCCTTACTCCATAAAATCCAATAGAAAACTGGACTCTTTTAGCTGTGTTTTATAGCTGTAGAAGAGATTACAGCAAACCAGAGAAATACAGTAGATTCCGCTTATTTGCAAGTCCTATTTGTCAGAGGAAATGTCCCGAATAAGCGGTCGGCCCGATAATCCGATGGCTCTTTTCAGACCGGAAGTCTAACCAGAGATGCAGACGATCGTTTCGTTCTAATGACAGACGTTCAGGTCTTGCATCCCGATCATTTGATTAATGCTCATATTTTTTTTAAATATGTGTATTTCAAACTAAACAAGTTTAAAAAAAATATATTTGTTTGCTTACTTTATTTACATATCAAGTGCACAAAGTACCAGAAACGATCCAGGCTGTTGGCCATGGTGATGCTTCGTTTGACATAAAATTCAACACAAACTTTTTGTAAACACAGGTTTCGACGCATATCTCCAGTTTCTGGTTATCTAACAATTACTCCTTGTGTACATGCACATTCTTACACAACATGATCGTGTACTGTGCACCTGTATAAACCCCGACTTGCCACCCTGTTTGGTTGAATGGGTGGGTAAAATTTTGTGTGACGTCATAGACTGATTGCCGCACAGACGATTCCGCACAGACGATTCTATTTTAACGCCTTAATTTAGGCCATACCATTCAAAGCAGACCTAAGTAAGAAACGGTTTTCTGTGTTTTTCACAGTTTACATTCGGTACACCTTACTCTCACGCCTGTAGTCAAATTGTTTGTCACAAATTGGATTATCAACGAGACACTTACAAACAGTTAAGTTTTTTTCTACCCAGTGTGTAATTATCTGATCGGTGATAGGTTAATTCGATCGGTCTTTCTTGTAACAGGTAAAGTGCCGAATTCGTCTTCAGTTGCTTTCGGGGAGCGTAGACCGAGATCAGACTGCACAGTCTGAAGTCTGATCATACAAAGTCCATGTATATTTTTTTTTAAATTTTTGCAGAGTTATACCAAGACAAGATTTAAGTACAAGTAGTAATCTTTTCGCCAATTTTCCTGCACTAAAATTACCATTTTATTTATCAGTGCTCTTGGTGGTGGGTGTACAGCCTGGTACCCGAAATAACGCGTAACCGTCCAATAGTTGAACTTGATAATCGGCAACCAGTGAAGTAAACTAATGCACGAATGCTGCAAAACAGCCACTGAGTTAACGAGGTCCATATTCAGAATGTCGGCCATTTGCAGATGTTTTGTAAACGTTACTGCACTTTCTTAAATGAAAAGAATAACATGAAATACGCCAAGAATTTTTATCTTTAATGACTAAATTATGAAAACGGATCATGTCAGACTCGTCGTTTGTATGCAGTTGCATCAGTTTTTATCTGTGATTCTCCGTATGCACTGAAATTCGACTTTCATCGTTTTGAGTAACCTTTTTTTTCTCAGACAGATTGGAATTTTTCGCTGTCTTATCCCAAGGAATTGCTAATAAACACTAGAATTTCGAATAACTTGCAAATTTTTCGTTGCAAAAAACCGAAATGTTCTATTTATAGGATCCCGATTAAGCGTTGAAATTTACGTTGTCTAAATAGGAAATGGATCGGTGCTGGACCATATCTTGCATATAACCGAAAATCCCGATAAACAGGGTTGCGATTAAGTGGAATCCACTGTACCACTCCTGGATTTTAATTGGTTAGAAATGGTTCTGATTTATGGAAATGGTAGACCATTACTGCTATCCACAATCTGACAGGAGACACCCAAGGTAAGACTTACCCTTTCCCCAACAATACTAAATTTAAACAACCCTGTGAAAGACTTTAAACTTTAGAAAACATTGTTGGAAAAGGACAAAATGCTGGTGACCAGCATTTTCTCCTTTTTCCAGCAATGTTTTCTCCCCTATCAAAGATAAGTACCTTTATTTGAAATATATGAAATAATTAATGTTATGTACAAAATGCTTTCAAAAGGTTATAATTTTGTAGTGTGGTAAAGAGTTAACCCCTTACAAAGCTGAACAGGACTTTAGTTGCTTTTGCAAACTTATGTAGATCAAGATCATAGTGCACAGAATATTCAATCTGTACTTTCCGATGTTTCCTAATTACTTCCAACAAGAACTGACTGAGCCATGAACTTCCTCACCAAAATCCTTTTTCAGTAACAATAAATTTTCAATTTATTGAGCACTTTGTGGGTGAACTCTTGTTATCCTAATGGGAGTTCTGAGGTTTTTACCACAAACATAATGAAAGCATTATGATAAAAACAAAAACTGCTTATAAACCATTTATTTGATACAGGAGGCATAGTCTGAGAGGAGATATGCATGGTGCATTTCGTGCAATATGTTGTTTTGCATTACCAGCGTGTATGCCGACTGAAATGGTTTGGTGACCAAGGAACAACCCCTACCATTCCTGTGGTTTTTGCACAAGCTTGATGACTCTTCTCTGTTTAACCCCTTACCACAAAATCCTGAGTTTTAATGACGCTGAGGAAGAATATTAAACCTGAAAACATGGTGGGAAAAAGAGAAATGCTGGTAACCAGCATTTTCTTTTTTTCTCACCATGTTTTCAACCTAATCAAGGCTAAAATAGAATTAATACTATCATTTAAAAAGCTATTAAATTGTCATTCTGTGAATTGATTCAATATACCTTAGTCTAACATTATCTGTGTGGTAAAGGATGGAGATTTAAAACCAGAAGGTCCTGTGCTTGAATCTCACAGAAAGTGATGGGGTTGTCCTTTGACAAGACACTTCAGAGCTCTAGCCCAGTTTCTGCTGAAACCCAGAACATGGTCATAAGTAAGTCAAGAGTCACACCGATATCACTGAAATATTGTTGAAAGGCATGAAAAATACCACTAATCTTGGCTGCTCCTTTACCGCACCATCCTGACTTATAAAAAGTCTGAGGATAATGGCTGTAGACAAATATGAAAAAAATATGTGAGAAAGGGAGAAAATTTTGGAAACTAGCATTTTTTCCTCTTCCTACAATGTTTTCTATCATTCCCGTATCAAATTTCAATTTTCAAGTGCCATTTATTGTTGTCTGCAAATGCTAACAGTTTAGATAAATTGAAAAAGTGCATTACTTGGTAATGTCTATATAGTTTTGTATCTCAATGCACAAGTATAATTAACTCATTACCACACAATCCCTACTTTGGATGCCCCTGAGAAAGAAGGCTTTTGAAAACACTGTAGGAAAAGGAGAAAATGCTGGCAACCAGCATTTTCTCCTTTTCCCACAGTGTTTTCTACCCTTCACAAAACTGATTTCAAATTTTCAGTCGCTTTCATTTTGTCGTCTGCTCATAAATGCTTTCAATTTGGACAAGCCTACAATATTGTGGTTTGGTAATGAGTTAATCTGTGTGTGTGCTATGTGTGTTTTGGGCTGATGATGCTTGAAGAATACCATCTGTCTATCTCCCAACCCTTACAGCGGAGAGGTTTTACCACCGTGAGGTTTGGCCGTGAGAATGCTGTCTTGAACAAAGAGTGAAAAAGACCATTTGGTATTGACACTCTGTCATGGACAAAAAAGTATTATGCAGCCTATGTGTTCAAGCTTTACTTACCAACAAAGTTTTAGACTATTCCCAATTGAAAACAGCTGATGAAAATACTATGTCTTACATGATGGGATATGTCTGGAAAACTTTGTAGCCGATTGTAATTATCAGCATTTTTGCCAAAAAGCTTAACCATGTAACAGAGTCCAATGATGTGATCACCAACTACCCAGCACTAAAGTAATTCCTTAAAATACAGTAATTTGGGGATCTTTTCACATGATGCTAATTTATAATTATTGTACAAGAACAAACTAACAATCTATCAAAATGATCAATTTTCTCTTGCTATCACAGCATACTGAGCAGAGAAACTACAAAACAAAAAGTATTTAGAAAAGGTTATAAAAAGTAGGGTCAACTGAATAGGTCTGACCCAATAGTGACCTGAAAACTTGATATTGTTCAGCAGGTAATTACTGCTTTGGAATTGAGTTGACCTGCATTCCATTAAAATCACATGTTTGTCACCCCTCCCCCATCTAAACCTATTTTAGTATAAGCATAAATGTATAGGTTAGATTCAAAGTCTGCAAATTACACAATGTTAATTTTTCTGTGAAAGAACACTGACATAAGGATGTTGGATCATTTGTTGTTTTTTTATTCAAACCTAAGTTACAGAGAAACAACCCGAAGGAATGGAATCTAGGACATTTGTGGTGTACATATTATTAAGTCCCAAAATAAGTATATATTACAATTCATCATAAAGACTATTTTGAATGGTAAATGTCTCAAATTACTACATAAGCCCCCACAAATGACTTTAAGTGGTTAATCTTTCAAAATGACAAAAAATCATGGGAAAGTGAGACAGCTAACTTTTTACAAACTTTTGTACAAAGACATACCTGCTGTGAACACAATTGTTCTTTCAGTAAGAACTAAAATTTGCCTCTTTTTTCCCTGTTTTCCATACCATAGCATATATTGCAATCTTATAAAACTTAATAAAACTTCAATTCTCAAATACCTGTAAGTATCAAAGAAATGCGACTAATTAGGTGGACCTCATTGAGTATACCAAGAGTAACTCATCAAATGGTTCCTTTTTTGCAACCCATGATTGATTTTCACCATTTGTTATAGGAGTCTAGCTCTTGATCATACAGATAACCCATGCAAGTTAGGAATCCAGTTAAAAAATGCTGACTTCTATTTAAAGTAAACAGGAAATGTTATTTTTCGTCTTCAATCCCCCCCCCCCCCCCCCCCCCCCCAAAGACTTATTGATAACAAATTTCCTTTGTTTTTCAATAAGATTCGAGGTACCAATCAAAGCTCCAGATAATAGGGAGTAATGGTATTCTAAATCCTTTATTTCTCTTCCAAACCCTATGTTGTGTCTCCATGAGACGATTCTAATGAGTACCCATAAGATAGATTTAGTGGAGAATATTAACATTTTCAAATTTGAAATCAAAATCACTCCCTCTATCTGGGGATCTGACCAATGTTGTAAAAAAAGTTGTGTAATTTTCACAGACTTTGTTTAAAAAAAAATGCACTTTTTTTGTGGAAACAAGAGAAAATCTCATGGATAAGACACAAGAAACCACAATGTGACATACTTATAATTCTGCTGGCCCTCTGCAAGTATTGCTAAAAAATAGATATGTATACATATTGCAAAATAACCAACCTTTTTTTTTTCTAACACAAAATTCCACATATTTTGAACTTTCTTTTTATCCTTTATTACACAAGTTTTGATGACCCTGAGGAAAAGCCATTTGAAACAATGTGTGAAAAGGAGAAAATGCTGGTAAACAGCATTTTCACCTTTTTTTCACTTACCTATTGATCATATTATGTATAAATTTGATCATTCAAGCCACATTTAAATTGTCATCTGCATTTGATGTCAATTTTGATATTAATATACATTTATTTCAAACATCTCTGAAACTACCCATCCAAAGTTTTAAAATCGCTTCATAACGATACCTCACTGACCTGTATTATTTGGTTATTGTGCCCTTATCTTGTGGACCTTTACAAGGATTAAGTAATAATAACTCCTTGGTCAAAAATGGCTCTGTCCGGAGGTAACAACTTTCACATGGGCTGTAGTAGAAAACTTTGTTCTTGTTCTTAACCATGTGGCCTAGAATTGTACTAGTACTTAGGTATGTATGATTTGTATTTATCAACTAGTAGAGTGATACAGGGTCATCAATGCTCTCCTGTTAAATTTCTGGTTTGGAAACATTAAAATCATTTGTTGCTCCTTGAGTTTACCGATTAGTCAACATATTCTTCTAACTTCCAGGAAATATATAAATATTTGAGCTGTCACTGTCTTTATGACTGAAATAATATTGTTACTAACATCATTCAGTCGATCAACTTCTAACTCCAATAAAAGCTATCTGATAAGGTCAGACTAAAAATGGCTTCCCAAAATGTTTCCCATAGTGCTTTTCCTTGGGGTTGTTAAAACTGTGTGTGGTACAGCTTGCATCAGTGCAGGGAGGTTGAGTTTTATTTGTTCAAACTGTTGATGGGAGTTTTCATAATTCTCCAAGTTATACTTACTGACAATTGCATCATTTTCCAGAAATTTTGTATGATTACCTGTGATTTTAATGTTCTAAACAAAAATAATCTTGATTTGATTTTCTAAGATTCTGTTGCCATGTGTTATAATTTTATAACTTGAGGCATTTTCTTTTCCTATCATAACATTTCTAAGCTGTTTTAAATATTCATATATAAACTGAATGAGGTCTTTGTCTGTTTGTATATAAATAGAAATCCTGTCGATCTGAAATGAAATAACATGTAAAAGTGTTCATTAAGATTAATAATCATGTGATAATATCACACTTATTTCCAGAAAAGATACTTTGAAGATCTTGGTGCACTTTATCAACCTGCAAGACTTAACTCTTTACAATATGACAAAATTTTGGACAGGCCCAAATTGAAAGCATTTGCAGACAACAAAATAAATGTGATTTTAAAATTGAAATTTGTTTTGGGGAGGATAGAAAACATTGTGGGAAAAGGAGAAAATGTTGGTTACCAGCATTTTCTCCTTTTCCTACAATGTTTTTAAAAGCTATCTTTCTCTGGGCAGTTAAAAGTCAGGATTGTGTGGTAAAGAGTTAAAAACTTTCGGTACCTCTTGCACTACTTTATCTGACAGTCTTTAAAACATTGTGACATAATAATGAAAAACAGAATTTTTTTTCCTTTTATCACAGCCCAGTTTTCTTCATCTATTGCTCTTTTTTTTATTTAATCTAATTTCTAAATCATATCTTTGAAAAAAATGACTTTAAGTGGTTAATCTTTCAAAATGACAAAAAATCATGGGAAAGTGAGACAGCTAACTTTTTACAAACTTTTGTACAAAGACATACCTGCTGTGAACACAATTGTTCTTTCAGTAAGAACTAAAATTTGCCTCTTTTTTCCCTGTTTTCCATACCATAGCATATATTGCAATCTTATAAAACTTAATAAAACTTCAATTCTCAAATACCTGTAAGTATCAAAGAAATGCGACTAATTAGGTGGACCTCATTGAGTATACCAAGAGTAACTCATCAAATGGTTCCTTTTTTGCAACCCATGATTGATTTTCACCATTTGTTATAGGAGTCTAGCTCTTGATCATACAGATAACCCATGCAAGTTAGGAATCCAGTTAAAAAATGCTGACTTCTATTTAAAGTAAACAGGAAATGTTATTTTTCGTCTTCAATCCCCCCCCCCCCCCCCCCCCCAAAGACTTATTGATAACAAATTTCCTTTGTTTTTCAATAAGATTCGAGGTACCAATCAAAGCTCCAGATAATAGGGAGTAATGGTATTCTAAATCCTTTATTTCTCTTCCAAACCCTATGTTGTGTCTCCATGAGACGATTCTAATGAGTACCCATAAGATAGATTTAGTGGAGAATATTAACATTTTCAAATTTGAAATCAAAATCACTCCCTCTATCTGGGGATCTGACCAATGTTGTAAAAAAAGTTGTGTAATTTTCACAGACTTTGTTTAAAAAAAAATGCACTTTTTTTGTGGAAACAAGAGAAAATCTCATGGATAAGACACAAGAAACCACAATGTGACATACTTATAATTCTGCTGGCCCTCTGCAAGTATTGCTAAAAAATAGATATGTATACATATTGCAAAATAACCAACCTTTTTTTTTTCTAACACAAAATTCCACATATTTTGAACTTTCTTTTTATCCTTTATTACACAAGTTTTGATGACCCTGAGGAAAAGCCATTTGAAACAATGTGTGAAAAGGAGAAAATGCTGGTAAACAGCATTTTCACCTTTTTTTCACTTACCTATTGATCATATTATGTATAAATTTGATCATTCAAGCCACATTTAAATTGTCATCTGCATTTGATGTCAATTTTGATATTAATATACATTTTTTATGTGTGGTACAGATTATTTGGCAGCATTTTTATAATTATTCACATAAAATTTTCATTCAAAGCAAAAGTCTGATTGTGCCCCATTTAGAAAACAAAATTAATGGCCACTATTTTGGGTTGAAAACCTATTCATGCCATTTTGGAAGAACAAACTGTTCATGTCAGTTTTGTTTATTGACAATCTACAAGTTATGTGGAACAAAAGGAAAGTACAATTGCATGAACATAAACAACAAAAGCTGAACATTTCAAATGCCATAAAAATTAAAATAAACATTGTAATGAGCTGCGATAACCATTGAGTCATGAATACCGTAAATGCAGTAGTTTGATGCAGAAACATTGCTGACATTTCAAACATTCATTATTTGTTTAGATTGAAAATTCCAATAAAAGGCATGCTTAGTGGACCATTAGATACCTTAACTCTTTCCCAAACAAACACAATTTTAGACTGGTACAAATTCAAAGCATTTGCAGACAACGAAATCAATGTGACTCAAATATTGAAATTTGTTCTGGAATTGGTGGAAAACATTGTGGGAAAAGGAGAAAATGCTGGTTGCCAGTATTTTCTGCTTTTCCCACAATGCTTTCCAAAGACATCTTTCTCAGAGTCAGGAAAACCCATGATTGTTTGGTGAGGAGTTACCTCTTTACCTAACAACACAATTTTAAGACCATTTCAAAAGCAATACTTTTGCCCTGAGTTTTTGTTATTGGTAACCAGATTAGGGATAACTTGATGCAAAACTGTCGCTTTTCTTTTTTAATTAACTCTTTACCACATGAGGAAAATTCAGACTTGTCCAAATTGAAAGCATTTGCAGACAACAAAATAAAGGTGACTGAAAAATTGAAATTTGTTCGGGGAAGGGTAGAAAACACTGTGGGAAGAGGAGAAAATGCTGGTTACCAGCATTTTCTCATTTTCCCACAGTGTTTTCAAAAGGCTTCTTTCTCAGGGGCGTCAAAAATAACTCAATGCTCTTGTTTTGAACCACTGTGTTTACGTTTTACTACAAGCAGATAACTTGTAAAATACAATTACACAAATCTAACAGCATTACTCAATGCCATCTGTACATTTGCAATTATCTTTTTCTTAGTAGTTTATACACACTCAAACTTGGCTATCACAAGTGCTTCTTTTCTTGAGTCATATTCCATAGGATGGGCTCCAAACCTTGACTGCAAAACTTCCCATACCCAGTTTCCACTTGACACTAAACATACGTCAAACTCCTGAATTGTCTTATTCCAGACCAGTGGAAAAACTAATAAAACAGACACATTTGAGAGATAAAATACCCATTTTTAATAGTATGGTAAACACTAAGGGCAAAAGAGCTATTAGTACCTGTAACAATCATTTTAACTCTTTACCAAACAACAAAATTTTAGACTGGTCCAAATGGAAAGTACTTGCAGATGACAAATTAAACGTAACTCAAAAAAAGAAATTTGTGTCCAGCAGGGCAGAAAAACATTGTGGCAAAAGGAGAAAATGCTGGTTTCCAGCATTTTCTCCTTTTCCCACAAAGTTTTCTAAAGGCTTCTTTCTCAGGATCGTTAAAAGTCGGGATTATGTGGTAATGGGTTTATGAAGCTTTTGTGCCTTTGTCAGAGCTTAGCAATCCATTATGCTCCAACTTGAACAAGTTTATTTTTCTGGCAATTTCGGTCAAAGAGGGACATCTTTACCCATCTGAGTTCAGTACAAGTACAGATTTTACAAACTGTGGCCAAAGGGAGAAGTCGTTTAGCCCTTTAACAGTAAATTTCCTGTTTCAGTGTCCTTTTAGAAAAAGCCATTTGAAAAAATTTTGGGGAAAAAGAGAAAATGCTGGTAAGTAGTATTTTCTCCTTTCCCTTAATGTTTCTTCCCTTCCAGAGGCAGAAGTTTTTGAGCCATGATTTAGGTGCTGCCTTCAAATGCTTTCGATTTGGACCATTCTAAAATTTTATTGTTTAGTAAAGAGTTAACCAATTACAACTGGCATGAAAAGTACATTGAAAATGAACTAGTTCAATTAGGTATAACATTCCTTCCACAGAAAGCTCTTTAGAAAAGTGACATATTGAACAAGATCATTATCAGTGAAAATACTTCATCGTAATGGCCTTGAATTCAATACTTTTTTTGAAATTTTATTTTTGCCAACATTGGCATTTTCTACCCTGACATGAATTAACCTGTAACACTTTACCACACAGTCCTGACTTCAAATGAACCTGAAAGACAAGGCTTTTGAAAACCATGGGAAAAGACAACAAGATCACAGTTTGCTGCTACTACTGTACTAGAGTTGCTTGATTTTGGTGAAAAATCTTTAGTTAAAATGGGGCATAACTGTGTCAAAAATACTTCGATGGTTATCTGCCCATATTGGGTATATCAACTCTTTACCAGACAAGAAAATTTTAGACTTGTCCAAATTAAAAGCATTTGCAAACGACAAAATAAAAGTGAAAATTTGAAATTTGTTTTGTGAAGGGTAGAAAACATTGTTACCAGCATTTTCTCCTTTTCCCACAATGTTTTCTAAAGGCTTCTTTCTCAGGGTCATCAAAAGTAGGGATTGTGGGTTGACCCTCATATAATAACAGAGATATTACATAGTTTTTATGTGACGACATAGATGACAATGGCATCAGACGCCAATTACAATTATACCTCAACATTTTCTTTGAAAAACAGCCAAGTTAAAAATGCTGGTACCTGGATTTTTTTGTTATTCCCAATATCTTTTTATGCCCTGTCACAAACTACTCCCATCATTTGAGATGCATTTCATATGTGGTACAGAGTAGAAAAGCCAAATAAACATTGTTGGTCTAAAACTGACCTGAAAGTGTAGATCAAAGATCAGAGATCAGACTGCAAGTGTCCTGCAGTGGGAGGGAAAAAGACTACTCTTAGATGAAAGCTTTACTTGAGCAAATCAGAAAAGATCTTAATGCCACCTAGTGTCCCAGCCCATAAATTGTGCAATCAACTCTTACAAATTCAGAATTAGAAAGCACAAAACAGTGACTGCAGCCTTACTTTTGGCTCTACACTGTCAATTAATGTTTGAAAGTCAATTGATAGGTTGTTTGGTTATATCAAGACTCCTACTCATGCTTTCCTGTTGTTACTTCTAATAGTAGTTCCCATAATATTCTTCCCAGCAACTTGTTGCTTTCCGACACAACTATAATGGAAACAACCATTAGTTGTTTCTATGGAATAAATCTTATCATGCTGATATAACTTTTCAAACAAAAACTGGAAACTTTCTCTATAGTTTTTCTTATGGTACCACACAGGTGTAGAATAGGGTGTCAAGACAGCAGACATGAGAAAATGAAATGAAAATGACATAGTTTGGGAAGTTTATGTCTTTGACTTGATTTATCACTGAGAAGAGCTCTGTGTTTCTATTACAGCCAGAACATTTCCCACACTGTTGTCAAACAGCGATCTCAATATAAATGTCAAAAGAATCATAGAGACCATTCAACCCTTCACCAAATGACAAAATTTCAGACTTATCCAAATCTAGAGCATACAGAAACAAATGAGAGAAATAATAATTAGAGAAATGTTGGTGTCATCCAGGGCCCGTATTCACCAACCATTCTTGAGAATATTCTTAGTCTTATTCTTCAAGGTTTTCTACATTTGTAAGTAACACAACTTTTGATTGGCTAAACCGAATGGTAATTAGCCAATCAGAAGTTGTGTTACATACAAATGTAGAAAAAATTGGAGAACAAGACAAAGAACGGTCTTAAGAATTGTTGGTGAATACGGGCCCAGAATGTACAAGCAAAGTAGAATGGATAAATAGTTCAAATGCAAGTTTTTTGCAGTCATATCTGCTACAAAAGACTGCAAACACATCAAACAAAATGAAAGGAGCTTTACAAATAGGTTTATGCTGAACACTTTAGCACACAATCCCAGGTTTAACAACCTCCAGAAGTAGACCTTTCAAAAACATTGTGGGAAAAGGAGAAAAACTCTATGTTTTCTAGATTATCTGATACAAATTCCATCATTTGTGCCAAATGAATTTTGTAGTCTGCAAGTGCTTTCAAATTAGATCAGTCTTAAATATTGTCAATTAGGAAATCAATAAAGCACCTTTCTCAACTATAGAATTGCCTTGTAAATCAGGATCAGACTGCACAAAAGATGCAGTCTGATCTTTCATCTACACTGTTCACTTATCTTAAACACTATTGACAAAAGCAATCTTCAAAGTGCAGTAATTTTAAAAATTATGTCTGTTGGGTTTTTGGGTGCTGCAACAGTTAAGAATCATCTTGGTCTGATAGACAGGAAGTACAAATTATGCCCAGCATGTTCCAGACATATGAGCCTTACAACATGGCCTAGCTGTGCATGTAAAAATCTCAAGAACAAGAGGATTTCAGTGAAATAATGTAGACATGGGGGGTATTTCAGAGACAACTTAAATTTACTCTCAACTCATTTACCAAACGATGAAATTCTTGGCTGGTCTAATTGGAATGCATTTGCAGACGACAAAGTAAAAGTGACTGAAAATTTCAAATTTGTTTTGTGAAGGGTAGAAAACATTGTGGGAAAAGGAGAAAATGCCAGTTACCAGCATTTTCTCCTTTTCCCACAATGTTTTCCAAAGATTTCTTTCTCAGGATCACCAAAAGTAGGGTTTGTGTGGTCATGGAATAACAAAGCAAGAAAATTTTAGACTTCACCAGCCTGAAAGGACTCACAATTTACACAATATAATTATGTAGCTCAAAAGAAAAATGTTGTATGTGATAGGTTAGAAAACATTTTGGAAAATTTTATTCCATCATATTTTCAAAAGGCTTCTTTCGGAGGGTCCGTAAAGGTCAAGATTGTATGGTAAAGAGTTAAACAACTGCTGAAAAACTTTGCAAACATCATGACAAACAGAGAAGGTATTTTATTTAGCATTTTATGCATGAATCAACTGCTGTCAGAAACTTCTGTATCAGCTGATAACTTAACCCTTACAGCGCAAAATAAACCCAACTGATATTTCTATACTAGGAAAAGGAGCCCTATATGAGCAATGTTAAGGTTACTATTGTCCAGAATATCTCTGCAAACAAGACCATGAAGATCAAAGATCAGATTTCCTGTTTTGTTCAGCCCGATTGTGAACTATGCTGCCCACTCCTGTGGTAGTAAAAGGTGCTTTTCAGAATCAGGTGAGACTGAATATTTGGTATTCCTATCCTGTATGGCATCATGATTTATCTTCTTCAGGACTTGTTCTTATGTTTTATGTGTAAATGTCACTTTCTGACTCTCAGAGAACATTGGGTATACTGTATTCTGCATGACCTCCCTCTTGCTTCTGGGTTAAAATTACCTTTTACAAACTGAAAATACCCCAGATTTATGCACATTGATAGGAAGTGCATAAAGTAAATTTTTTGTGGCCCTAATTACATTATTTGTTTTTTAGAGTAGGAAACTAAGGTGGGAAATGTGGGTAACAAAATAAAACAATATCTTCTAAATCCCCATTCCTCTGGGTTGTTCCTGCATGAAACTGTTTTGGTACACACTTAACATGTAATGACCAATGACAAATTGAGAAAGATTCAGAACAGCACAAAAGGTACCATTTGATCTTTGATCTACACTATCTCCTTTACTGAGACATTCTGAACAATAATAACTTTAAATTGTGTCATGTCCCTGTGAACCATCCTTGCTTGTGCTGACATATATTTCAAACATCTCTGAAACTACCCATCCAAAGTTTTAAAATCGCTTCATAACGATACCTCACTGACCTGTATTATTTGGTTATTGTGCCCTTATCTTGTGGACCTTTACAAGGATTAAGTAATAATAACTCCTTGGTCAAAAATGGCTCTGTCCGGAGGTAACAACTTTCACATGGGCTGTAGTAGAAAACTTTGTTCTTGTTCTTAACCATGTGGCCTAGAATTGTACTAGTACTTAGGTATGTATGATTTGTATTTATCAACTAGTAGAGTGATACAGGGTCATCAATGCTCTCCTGTTAAATTTCTGGTTTGGAAACATTAAAATCATTTGTTGCTCCTTGAGTTTACCGATTAGTCAACATATTCTTCTAACTTCCAGGAAATATATAAATATTTGAGCTGTCACTGTCTTTATGACTGAAATAATATTGTTACTAACATCATTCAGTCGATCAACTTCTAACTCCAATAAAAGCTATCTGATAAGGTCAGACTAAAAATGGCTTCCCAAAATGTTTCCCATAGTGCTTTTCCTTGGGGTTGTTAAAACTGTGTGTGGTACAGCTTGCATCAGTGCAGGGAGGTTGAGTTTTATTTGTTCAAACTGTTGATGGGAGTTTTCATAATTCTCCAAGTTATACTTACTGACAATTGCATCATTTTCCAGAAATTTTGTATGATTACCTGTGATTTTAATGTTCTAAACAAAAATAATCTTGATTTGATTTTCTAAGATTCTGTTGCCATGTGTTATAATTTTATAACTTGAGGCATTTTCTTTTCCTATCATAACATTTCTAAGCTGTTTTAAATATTCATATATAAACTGAATGAGGTCTTTGTCTGTTTGTATATAAATAGAAATCCTGTCGATCTGAAATGAAATAACATGTAAAAGTGTTCATTAAGATTAATAATCATGTGATAATATCACACTTATTTCCAGAAAAGATACTTTGAAGATCTTGGTGCACTTTATCAACCTGCAAGACTTAACTCTTTACAATATGACAAAATTTTGGACAGGCCCAAATTGAAAGCATTTGCAGACAACAAAATAAATGTGATTTTAAAATTGAAATTTGTTTTGGGGAGGATAGAAAACATTGTGGGAAAAGGAGAAAATGTTGGTTACCAGCATTTTCTCCTTTTCCTACAATGTTTTTAAAAGCTATCTTTCTCTGGGCAGTTAAAAGTCAGGATTGTGTGGTAAAGAGTTAAAAACTTTCGGTACCTCTTGCACTACTTTATCTGACAGTCTTTAAAACATTGTGACATAATAATGAAAAACAGAATTTTTTTTCCTTTTATCACAGCCCAGTTTTCTTCATCTATTGCTCTTTTTTTTATTTAATCTAATTTCTAAATCATATCTTTGAAAAAATTAAAAGATTTCATAAAGAATATTTTGTTTGATAGGGTAAATGGTTTGCATAGTATGTCTATCTCTTCTCAAGATTTGAAAATTTTCGGCTAGCAAATACCAAATGTATTGACAGAGAATATTCCAAAATATATCTAAAATGACAGAATCTGTCTTTGGAAGGGTCCCAAATACATTGTGCAAAAAGGAGATTTTCCATAATGTTTTCAAAAGGATTCTTCCTCCTGTGCTGGCTCCTGCATCTATTATCTTACCTATTTCCTGTGGGGAGGTATGGGGGCTCCTACTTTATGCATCTTTGATAATTATCTAGGAAGTAATCGATTTATGAGAGCAAAAACAGTCATTTTCTTATTAACCCTTACCAAACAATCCCTGGTTTTTAAGACCCTGAAATAGAAACCTTCTGAAAACATTGTGGGAAAAGGAGAAAATGCTGGTAACCAGCATTTTCTCATTTTCCCACATTGTTTCCTACCCTGCTGGAAACAAACTTAAATTCAAAGTTGCATTTATTTTGTTGTCTGCAAGTTCTTCCAATTTGGACCAGTCTAAATTTTTATTGTTTGGTAAAGGGTTAACCCTTCACCACAAAATCACAGATTAAAAAAAAATGCAGAAAAGGCTAATGAAAACACTGTTGAAAGAGAACGCTGATTACCAGCATGTCTTCCTTTCTACTCTGTAACAAATACAGTAAATACAGTAAAACTCCTCTATTAAGACCACCCACGGTACTTTTAAAATTTGGTCTTATTAGTGGGGTGGTCTGATTTCCGGGTTTCACACGCCTACAGTTTGATATAAACCCAGGCTCTGAGTAGACTTGTGTAGGGCTAAATGACGCGAGTAGTAAATGCATTTGACGTAGGGAAGTATACAAATGAAAATG
This sequence comes from Tridacna crocea, assembly GCA_943736015.1. NCBI lineage: Eukaryota > Metazoa > Mollusca > Bivalvia > Cardiida > Cardiidae > Tridacna > Tridacna crocea. The sequence continues at coordinate 15,101,793 of OX031056.1, read as the reverse complement.
ACAACACCATTTTCATGTTCACTGAAAAGTATTATTTTTCCTTAAATTTGTGAAATAAATCCACCTGTAAAAGCATGTCAATTCATAATTGCCTATTTAAAACAATCAAAACCAGGTATGTACATTAACTAAATGCATCTGAAGACTAAAGGATCTTATGTTAGTTCTGATAGAATTTATGCTTTTTCACTTCGTGTAGTCTTAAAAACTCATACTCCAACTGCCGAATTTCATTCTAAAACAAAAATTTTCAAATACGGGCCGATCTTTGAACGATTAACCTATACGGAGGACTCCCCAACCTTCTACTTTTTCATCCGAGTTGAAAATTCGAACAGGCCTGCTAATCGTCGCTCTTACTGTCTTCGTGTTCACTTGTTAACAATTGCATATTCGTTACGGTATAATTACAGTATGTAAAGTTCCAAATTCAAAATGATAATCCCATCTCGATCACCGCTAAACCCAAATTACGTAAATTACATCAGTCAGCTATAAACAATAAACCTGGTCACCCGGATGTAGACATGTTTGTTATCCGGGTCAGAGACGTGTGATAAACGCTTGATTGCCGTGTGAAAGCCAAATCGATGGTTTAAACATATCCATTCACAGGTCATTTGATTATGTTACGTAACATCCTGATTAATTACCACAATCACGTTACAATCAATTGTCAGTGGACAAACAACAGACCGATAATTGATTGTAATTTCCATCGGACCCAAGAATATTCGTACATGTGGCACAGTCTATGGTTCGCGATTACGGACGCGTGAAAATTGCCTGCTTGCAAATATGTTATGGAAATCGAGCGGTCGTTTCTCGGGGTGAAAATCCACAGGTAAATTCATATTGGTACTGAAAATGGTGGTCGTAATTTCGGAATAGCGGGTTTTCGTATTTCCGGGGTTATGATCATTGATCTTGAAGAAGGAAAAATTCCGTTCTGGCAAAAATCGTTCTTAATAGCGGGTTGCTCGTACTGTCGGGGTGGTCGGGAGGAGAGGTTTTACTGTAACAAATCTAATAGTCTGAGCCGAATCTCACTTTTCATCTGAAAATACTCTGATTTTGGATAAATCGAAATCTTTAACCCTTTACTCCACAGATACTTGTTTCTACGCATTGCTTGTAAGAGCCTTTGGAAAACATTGTGGCAAAAGGTGAAATTGCTCGTGACGAGCAATTTCACTTTTTGTGACAATGTTTTCTATGCTATCAAAAGTTGTCATATACACATAGGAAACGGCTCCATCCTTACTGTTCTTTAGGGTCAGTTAGAGAGACCAGAGAAATGCCTTATGGGGTAAAGGGTTAAGGGTCAACTAATTGCCACCTGCAGACAGCCTTTTTTTGTGGATCCTGCAATATGCAACTTGCAAACCAAACTGACTCTTCAAACCTAAATAACTGCATTGTTTCTAATGACAAAGCCCTGAGATCAGTCTGCACAGAAAAAGCAGTATTACAGCAATTACAGTTGTGAAAGATGCTCTAATCCTAAATAACTGAATACAATAAAAATTTTGACTTTCTCACCCTTTTGTCACAGTATTTTGAAATGTGTTTTGCTATTTTGAAATGTGTTTTGCTGCTAGACCAAAGAAAGTCATCTGCAGAATGGTGGTTTATACTCATAGGCACTCTGTTTCCATGAGTTTCACAACTTAACATTTACACCTGTATCTTAAATACTAGACAGCTTCACAGTGGCAAAAGTAGCCTACAGTTTTCAATATTTTAGCTTTTCAAACAGTCCATAATTTATCTTTTTCATTTTACATTGGCATGATATGCAGTTTACAAAGACATTATTAGCATGTTGACTGACATCACTTTAATCTTTAACTCTTTACAAGATCTAAATATTTTTCAGAAGAAAAGTTCTTGACTCTTCCAAACTACAAGTAACTTTCTCCGTGCCACAAAATTTTAAGTGATAAAAATATATCAAAGTTCTTTGAAAGGGTAGCTAAACCTACCTAGGAAACCTAGGGTGAGCAAAGGAACAGAACAGAACAGATTTTTAAACAGAAAAACGACTCGAACAAATAAGGTTCATCGTCGACATACATATAAACAAATAAGGTTCATCATCGACATACATACATAATAACATACATACGTATAAAAGTATGGACATAAACTCATATATGGATTAACCCATTACCACACAATCCCTACTATTGATGCCCTTCAAAAGAACCCTTTCAAAAACATTGTGGGAAAAGGAGAAACTGCTGGTTACCAGCATTTTCTCCTCTTCACACAATGTTTTCTATCCTTTATAGAACAAATTTCAAATTTTCAATCACTTTTATTTGTCGTTGGCAAATCCTTTCGATTTGAACAAGCCTAAAATTTTGTCGTATGGTAATCGATTTATAGATACGTATCATTAGTGCGGAAATAATTTTACCAGTATTTTCTCCTTTAACCGTAATGTTTTCAAAAGCTCTCTCCTTCAGGGTCGTTAAAACTTGGGGAAATGACAAAATTATATACTTGTCAAAATTGAAAGCATTTTCATAAAATTATCACATAAATTATTAAAAGTGTCAATCAAGACAAGAAATTTATGTTTAATAAGAGTACAAAAAATTGTAAATAAAGGGAGAAAAAAATGCTTGTTAACACCTTTTTCTTCTTTTACCAGAATGTTTCTAGGTATTTTGTTTCTTAGTGTCTTTAAAAGTCAAGCAGATCACACAAAGCTATTTTCAGTCATTACCAGTTTCATTGTCCAATTCAATTTAAAACAAAAAAAGTCTTTCTGAGTGAACGTTATTTGATTTCACACATAAATGGGCCGATATTTTGAATTTTTATGGTGTGAAAATAATGCAATTATGAAGTCAAGCAGATAGTATCAATAATTCAATAGAAATCTCTTCTCTGCCCTTATGATCCAATCTTCATAATGATAAGCTCAGAAATCCTTAGCCTTACCCTCTAAGCTCAGTCAGTACAGTGCAAGCACCATCAAATGGCCTAGTTCTTGACCCTTTGCCACACAATCCGAAGTTTTAACAACCCTAAGGGAAAGGACTTTACGTTAGACAGTGTGGGAAAAGGAGATTGCTGATAACCAGCATTTTCTCCTTCATCCATAATGTTTTATAACTTTTATAGACAAATTAATTTTCATCAATTATGCAACATTAAACCTTTTACTGCACAATACAGACCTTTAACGACTCATGGAAAGAAGGCTTTTTGAAAACATTGTGGGAAAAGTAGAAAATGCTGATAACCAGCATTTTCTACTTTTCCCACTATGTTTTCTACCCTGTCACAGAGAAACTGCATCGTTTTAGCCCCAATAAAATTGCTGCCTGCAAATGCTTTCAATTTGGACAAGGCCCAGATTTTGTTGTCTGGTAAAGGGTTAATTTAGTGTCCACAAAAGTTTCTAATTTTGATCAATCCAAAAATTTTATTGTGTGATGTAGAGTTAAGCTACAGGGTTACACTATCCTGGGTGCATCAAGTCACAATTCTCAGCATAAAGACTTCAGTGCTTTATAATGATGACAGTCCTTCCAACTGGATTCATTTAGAACTCCATCTCTGCTGAACACTGGTGTGTCTGTGTGTATGAGGGAGAGTACAGTGGCTTAGTGTTGTTCTAAATAATGGCTTAGCATTGTTCTTAATATTGGTGAATGAAAGTATGGGATCAGATGGCTACTGGTGCACTGGATACCATGCTATGAGCGAAGTACTGTCATGACTGTGAGAAACCCTGTTCTTCTGGAAGACAACATGCTCTGACTAACAGTAGGACATCTTTCATCAGCTTACTCTGCAGGCTGTTTTTTGACCTACCAAAACCTATTGCACATTTCACAAAGACCAGACATTTGAAGAAGAAGACATCAGTTTGCAGGAGCATGGAAAAAAATAGGAGGACCAAACAGCCCATCACAGGCTATCCTTCCTTCCCAACAATGGATGTACCTGACCTGTCAGATTTCAAAACTGTCAACTGTCAGCTGTAACAATCCTGCTTTTTGCATCTCTAGGCTCAGCATCCCCAAAAAAGCTACTTTAATATTTTGTTTTGTGGGAAAGGATCAGATAAACTTTTCACAACAGCATCCATACATGTAAAAGATGGACATGGCTTCGGATAACACTAAGCTAATGACAATTTGATGATAAATCACTAAAACTGGTACTACTCATTCTCATAAAGAGCTCTGCTGTAAAAAATGAATAAAATATGAGAGGAAAAACTCCATAAATTAAGACCTATATGTACCACAACACCACATCCTGCTGGGTTTTAGACTGGACACATGGTCTGGTTCCCCATCTAAAATCCATTTACCTCACACATCAAACTCATTATGGGGCTCAAGCAAACTGATCTGACCAAGATCCCATAGAAATCTACTTCAACTAATGTATACAGAAGCTCAATCATAATGCATTCTTAATAATCACCATTCAGCCTTCTGTTAACATGGTTTATAATGGCCAATGAGGAATATATAAATAAAACACACATACTTAAACTTAATGGGAACATCACTCCAAGGTAATTTGTTTACAAATGTGTTTGTAAGTTTTACTGCATATGGGATTTTCAGATTTGAAGATTGAATCTTCATTAAGTTTTGCCATTACCATAATCTTTCTTCTTTGATTTAACAAAAGGAGGCATCCATAAAACCAACCCAACCTGGGCAATTTAAGTAAATGGCCATTTGACCTTTGTACCCCTAGGAATGTCTACAATAGGGTGTTACAGTATAATTCCTACAACATCTGGTAAACCCTCATTTCAGATGTGTATAGTAAACTGTCATCAGTTCCTAGTGTTCAAAGCATCATGGAGATAGTTAAAATGAAAGTTCACAGTCATGAAGTAAATCATTTGCTTACTTATACTTTGGTATCACATAATTTGTTCCAATGAAAATAAATGATAGCACACCATAGAAAGCTCTGTAATACTTAAGTTAAATTTGGTAAGGTACATGTAGCCATTCTGGATACTTCACTTTTCTTATTTTGCCATGGGTTGGTTCAAAACATGTTCTTTATGTTTAAATGTTTTCCAACTTCCACAGATGTTTCACAGCCTCAAGCACCTGCCATTGTTAATCCCTTGAGCTATCCTAATCCCTAAATCCCCAAACTTCAAATAATGGGGCCCTCAAAGCTGAAATTCTGAGACTCTTAGAAAGAAATGTTCATTGCTCCTGCCAGTAATTGCTTTACACAGGTATCTCATTATGACCTGCAGACATTTTTTCCCCCTTCAGCCAAACTCTTTCAAAAAAGCATTATGTCAAAAAGTACAAAAACTGCTTTAATGGCAATTTCTTTTTGCCACAACATTTCACACAGTCATGCACATAGTATTTATATCAATTAATGATTTTTTTTCAAAGAATGTTAAAGACAGCAAAATTTTAACTTTTCTTAACTGAAAACATTTGGACATTACAAAACAAGAGTGAATCAAAATACATGATTTGTTTTTAGCAATAATGGCAATAAGCATTTCGGAAAAGAAGAAAATGCTAGATACCAGCATTTTCTCCTTTTCTAACAATTTTGTTCAAAAAGCTTCTTCCTCATTAGGTAGTGTGATACCAGGGTAACCCTTAACCCTTTACCACACAATCCCTGATTTTTACGACTCTGAGATAGAAGCCTTTTGAAATCATCACAGGAAAAGGATAAAATGCTCGTTACCAGCATTTTCTCTTTTTCCCAGAGTGTTTTCTACACTACTAACTCATTACCAAAGGACACAATTTTAGATTGGTTCAAATTGAAAGCATTTGCAGACAACAAAACAAAGGTGACTGAAAAATTGAAAATTGTTCTGGAAAGGGTACAAAACACTGTGGGAAAAGGAGAAAATGCTGGTAACCAGCATTTTCTCCTTTTCCTACAGTGTTTTCAAAAGGCTTCTTTCTCAGGGGTGTCAAAAGTAGGGATTGTGTGGTAATGGGTTAGAGTGCTGAATTAAAACAGGAGACATTTTTAAATAGGAAAAATATCTGAAATATTGCTGTATCAAGTTTTTTTTTTGCCAAAATATGTAACAAATTAGAAGACAATGTAGATCTAAGATCAGACTGCACATTCTATGCAGTCTGTCCACAAAAACAAGTTAAGTTGGTTCCAGGGCATTAAGAGTTACAGAGGTAAAGCCAAGGTATTTTGGCACAGGTCTCACTCAAGTTGATGGTGAATTATGCCATTACTATAAAACTGGTGCTTAATTTTGGATGTTATCATAATTCAGAAAATTGAACTTTACCCTCCACCATTTTTTTTAAATAATTATCTTTTTTTTTTCATAGCAGATTAACCCATTATCACACAATCCATACTTTTGACGACTTTGAGAAAAAGAAGCGTTGGAAAAGGAGAAAATGCTGGTAACCAGCATTTTCTCCTTTTCCCACAATGTTTTCTACCCTTCACAAAACAAATTTCACATTTTCAGTCATTTTTATTTTGTCGTCTGCAAATGCTTTTGATTTGGACAAACCTAAAATACTGACGTTTGGTAATGAGTTAAAGTACAAAAAATGAAAGATCACATTTTCCTAGACAAAAAATGCAAAACATGGACCATGATAGCCCTGAAATCGCTCACCTAAGTCTATGGACCGAACGTGAGCCATTTTCAATCTAGTTTCCCAGTGACCTAGTTTTTTATCAGACATTACCCACTATCAAACACTTTTGAGATATCAATAAGACAAACATTCTGACCAAGTTTTATGAGTATTGGACTGAAAATGTGGCCTCTACAGCATACAAAAGGTTTTTCTAAGATTTGACCAAGTGACCTAGTTTTGGACCCAACAATATTACCCATTATCAAACTCTTTTGAGACATCACCAAAACAAACATTCAGAAGAGTATCAGGCAGAAATTGTGGTCTCTACAGTGTACACAAGGTTTTTGAAATATCTGACCCAGTGACCTAGTTTTAGACTCCATATGACCCATTTTCAAACTCATTCAAGGTATCACTAAGACAAATATTATGAAGAAGTTACAGGAGTATCAGACTGAAAATGTGTCCTCTGAGCCATTGACCTAGCTTTTTTTACCCAACATGACCCATTTTCAAACTCATCCAAGATATTATCAAAGCAAACATTCTGACCAATTTTCAAGAGTGTTGGACTGAAAATGTGGCATCCAGAACATATACAAGGTTTTTCTAATATTTGACCTGGTAACCTAGTTTTTGACCCAACATGACCCATTTTCAAACTCATCCACTATGTCATCAAGACAAACATTCTGATCAACTTTCAAAAGTTTTGGACTGAAAATGTGGTCTCTAGAGCGTACAAAAGGTTTACTAACATTTGACCTGGTGACCTAGCTTTTGAGCTGACATGACCCATTTTCAAGCTCATCCAACATATCATCAAGACCAACATTCTGACCATCTTTCAAGAGTTTTGGACTAAAAATGTGGCCTTTAGAGCATACACAAGGTTTTTCTGAGAGTTGACCTAGTGACCTAGTTTTTGACCCTACATCAACCATTTTCAAACTCGTCCTAGATATCATCGAGGCAAAGATTCTGACCAACTTTCATGTGTATCATACTTAAAATGTGGCCCCTACAGCATACACAAGGTTTTTCTAAGATTTGACCTAGTGACCTAGTTTTTGACCCAACATGAATCATTTTCGAAATCATTCGAGATTTCATCAAGGCAAACACTCTGACCAAGTTTCATGAGTTTCGGACGAAAAATGTGGCCTTTAGAGCAAACATAAGGTAAATAGTTGAAGACGGACGATGGACACAGCACTACCACAATAGCTCACTCTGAGTACTTTGTGCTCAGGTGAGCTAAAAAAGTGTCCAATACGAGCCCATATTAAACTTGTAACCCACAGGATCGGGGCAAATTTAACCTCAGGGCTTTAATTTGGGCACCTTTAGTAGATAACCACTTGATAAAGCTAGATGCAAGCAAGATTGAGTAGCCCTAGGCCGTATGGCTAGGTACCAGAAGGATTTTAAAGTTATCCTTATATAAGCCCATATAAAACTTGTGACCCTCGGGATGGGGCCAAATTTGACCCCTGGGCTATATCATTTGGGCACTCTTGGTAGAAAACCACTTGATAAAGATACATGCAAAATTTGGTAGTCCTAGGCCCTATGGCTAGGTACCAGAAGGATTTTAACCCTTTACCCCATTCGGCATTTCTATGGTATCTCTAACTGACCCTAAATAACAGCAAGAATACAACCGTTTCTTATGTGTATATGACACCTTTTGATAGTGTAGAAAACATTATGGCAAAAGGTGAAATTGCTCGTGATGAGCAATTTCACCTTTTGCCACAATGTTTTCCAATGGCTCCTACAAACAATGCGTAGAAATGAGTATCTATGGAGTAAAGGGTTAAAGTTTTCCCTATATAAGCTCATATAAAACTATTATTTGAAGGAACTTGATAGAGGTCCACTAGATAAAGCTACATGCCAAATGTGGTAACTCTTTACAACACAATCCTGAATTTCAACAGCCCTTATGTTTTCAGAGAAAAAGATTTTTGAAAATGTTCAATATTTTTCAGTTTTAGAGTTTTTGAGAGAATAAAATTCTTTCAAGGAATTCTGAAGAGGACCATAACAGGATCATTTCTGTAGTTTCATCAAAATTGGATGAGTATAGTTTCAGAGAAGATGTTTGAAATAAAAGTTAATGCACACACGGATGGATGGACACATGCACAGACAGATGGGCGGATGCATGACATAAGCCTGCTGGCTTTCAGCCAGTGGAGCTAACAAACTATAATGCTGTGTTGTGCCTTATGAGGCTAAGATTTTGACTTCTGCTGTCCAAAAGAGTCAAAAAGTATTTCAATCAGAAACTTGTAAATTAGGTAAAACAAAGGTGTATTGGTAATGACTCAGTCCTAGAAAATCTTATTAGAGATCTGTGATACTGTGACCAGATTAGACCTATTGATTAATCAAACAGGTGCAAAGTAACCCTTGTCTCAATGGAATTAGGATTAACTGTCGAGGAACTATCCTTTACCTGATAGGATGTAGAAGTTCAAAATTTTAATGCCAAATACCAGTCAAAAATTGGATGGTTTAAAATTAAAATCATCTGGTGGTTAAAAAAAAAATCTGAGCTTCTGGAAAGATTGTAATCAATGCATTTCCTATAACCCATACAATACCAAGGTACCAAGGTTTAATTCTATACCAGACGACATAATTATAGACTGCTCTAAAATGAAAGCGATGCAGTCATGATATAATATGTCAGAAAAGAACATTTGTTTGAGAAGGGTTGAAAACCTTATGGTAAAAGGAGAAAATGCTAGTTACCACCACAATGTTTTCTAAATGCTTCTTTCTCAAGGTCATTAAAGTCCAGATTGTGTCAAGTAAAGAGTTAAAGATCCTGACTGAAGGTTAACATATCCCACAATGTTTTTTCCCGTCTCACAGGCAGTTTCTCCCATTTGACCCATATTCAAGTTCTTGTCTATAAAAGCTTTGGATTTTGACAAATCCAAAATTTTGGTGTTAATTAAGCCTTTACCAAACGAAAAAATTTTAGACCGGTTTAAATTGAAAGCACTGGCAGAAGACAAAATGAATTTAACTGAAAAAATAAATTTGTTTTCAGCAGGATAGAAAACATTCTCGGAAAAGGAGAAAATGCTGGTTACCAGCATTTTCTCCTTTACCCACAATGTTTTCAAAAGACTTATTTCTCAAGGTTGTCAAAAGTCATGATTGTGCGGTAAAGAGTTAATGGTAATCAGATATTGAAATTCTTTAATCTGTTGTCTGCCAAATGCCTCCAAAAGCAGTGTAAGTCCCATAGTTTGTAATATTATTCATATGATTGATTGTGCATCTATCAAGAAATGGTTACAAAACAAACAAAGATTATAAACTATTTGAAATACCAGACATTATGATTTTAAAAGGACTGTTTTGGCAAACATTTGATGTTAAATTTGCAATGTCATTGATCATTTACAAACAGAAAACCAGTCTTCCCCCCTTAATCAACCCATCACCACTTAATGCCAAGTTTTAATAACCCTGGGAGATTAAAACTTTTGAAAATATTGCAGGTTAACCCATTACCACACAATCCCTGCTTTTGACAACACTTAGATAGAAGCCTTTAGAAAACATTGTTGGAAAAGAAGAAAATGCTGGTAACCATATGATTTTCAGTCACATTTATTTCGTCGTCTGCATGTGTTTTCAATTTGGACTAGTCTAAAATTTTGTTGTTTGGTAAAAGGTTAAAAGGAGAAAATGCTGTTAAAATAATTCTCCTTTTCCCATGATGCTTTTCAATTTTACAGGAAAGCTTTCAATAATTTTACCCGCATTTGGTATGTTGTCTAAAAATGCTTTCAATTTGGATAAGTCCCGGAAGGTCAGTCAGCAGCGTGCAGGACTTGAGAACAAGGGGTCATGGGTTTGATTCCTGGCTTGGCCATTTCTTTCTAAAGATCGATGATAACCATTGCTACAGGATTCATTCGTCTCCCATCGCTGACCATTGTCCAAGGATCGATGATAACCATTGCTACCTGAAAATTGTCCAAGGATCGATGATAACCATTGCTACCAGAAAATTGTCTAAGGATCGATGATAACCATTGCTACAGGATTCATTCGTCTCCCATCACTGACCATTGTCTAAGGATCGATGATAACCATTGCTACAGGATTCATTCGTCTCCCATCACTGACCATTGTCTAAGGATCGATGATAACCATTGCTACAGGATTCATTCGTCTCCCATCGCTGAAAATTGTCTAAGGATCGATGATGGCCATTGCTACAGGATTCATTCGTCTCCCATCGCTGAAAATTGTCTAAGGATCGATGATAACCATAGCTACAGGATTCATTCGTCTCCCATTGCTGACCATTGTCTAATTCGTCTCCCACCGAGGAAAAAGCCATTTGACAACAATGTAGGAAAAGGAAAAAAAACTTAACCTGCACTTACTTCCTTTCCCATTACATTCTGTACCCTTCTTAACCCATTACCACACAATCCCTACTTTTGACGCCCCTAAGAAAGAAGCCTTTTGAAAACACTATGGGAAAAGGAGAAAATGCTGGTAACCAGCATTTTCTCCTTTTCCCAGAGTGTTTTCTACCCTTCCCAGAACATATTTCTATGTTTTAGTCACCTTTATTTTGTCGTCTACAGATGCTTTCAATTTGGACCAGTCTAAAATTTTCTCGTGTGGTAGAGTTAAACATCTTTCATTTTTTTATCACATTTAATTTGTTGGCTGCAACTGGTTTAACTCTTTACCAAACGACAAAATTTTAGACTGGTTCAAATTGAAAGCATTTGCAGACGACAAAATAAAGGTGACTGAAAAATTGAAATTTGTTCTGAGAAGGGTAAAAATCACTGTAGGAAAAGGAGAAAATGCTGGTTACCAGTATTTTCTCCTTTTCCTACAGTGTTTTCAAAAGGCTTCTTTCAAAAGTAGTGATTGTGTGGTAATGGGTTAATTATAGACAAGTCTAAAATTTTGTCTTGTGGTATTGTACCTTTCTATCAAACAACATTTTAGACCAGTCCAAAATTCAAAGTATTTTCAGAAAAAGACATTTACTGTGTCTCTTAAATGATAGAATTTGTCTTTGGCAAGGTAAAACACATTGTGGGTAAAGGATAAAATGCTGCTTACCAGCTTTTTCTCCTTTACCCACAGTGTTTTCAAAACTATTATCCTTCAGGGCCATTAAAACTTTGGGACTGAATGGTAAAGGTTAAAGTAAGGAATAAATATGGCACATTCGCGCTCAGAGACAGCCCTCAGTTGCACAATTCATTAAAATTACAGGAGCTGTACATAAATTTTGTTTTCTCACACAATACTTCCTTACAATTTTCAAGTGCATCAATCAATGAACTGTTTCCTTTTACCAGAACTCTTTACCCTATATACTAGAGCAATTCTTACCCAGTTTGATGCTTTCTATGCTGCTAATAGCTTTAGATGAAACTTTCAAGCCGACAGGAAAAACTCAAATTTTTAAAGGAACTTCTGAGGACAGATCTATACTCAACAGACAGTGTGGATTCCAGTCAGACTACACATTTCGTGTAGTCTGATCTTGATCTGAACCAAAAAAGGTCAGTGAGTCCCGCGAGCAGCTTAAGAGTTAACCTTTAACCCATTACCACCCAATCCAGACTTTTGACCACCCTGGGAAAGAAGCCTTTAGAAAACATTGTGAGAAAAGGAGAAAATGCTGGTAACCAGCATTTTCTCCTTTTCCCACAATGTTTTCTACCCTTCTCATGACAAACTTCTATTTTTTTAGCCATTCTTATGTTGTTGTCTGCAAATGCTTTCAATTTGGATAGGTCTAAAATTTAGTGGTGTGGTTACAGGTTAAGTAACACCTTGTCCAAGTTTGATGTAAATATCTTCAGTTATACAGATATTACAAAATGTTTGAAATTGTTGTTTACAAATGCTTTCAATTTAGATAGGTCTAAAATTCAGATGTGTGGTTACGAGTTAACCCATTACCACACGATCCCTACTTTTGACACCCCTCAGAAAGAAGCCTTTAGAATACATTGTGGGAAATGGAGAAAATGCTGGTAACCAGCATTTTCTCCTTATCCCCCAATTTTTTTTACCCTTCTCAAACCAAATTTTAATTTTTCAGATATTTAATCTGTCGCTTGCAAATGCTGTCAATTTGGACCAGTCCAAAATTTTCTCGTGTGGTAAAGAATTAACTCTTTACCAAGATAGGTCTAAAATTTAGATGTGTGGTTACGAGTTAACCCGTTACCAAACAAACCCTGGTTTTTTCGACCCTGAGATAGAAGCCTTTTAAAAAAAAACATTGTGGGAAAAGGAGAAAATGCTGTTAATCAGCATTTTCTCCTTTTCCCACAATGTTTTCTACCCTGCTGGAAACAAATTTCAGTTTTTAGTTATGTTTACTCTGTCACCTGCGAATGCTTTCAATTTGGACCAGTCAAATATTTTGTTGTTTGGGAAAGGGTTAAGTAACAACTTGTCCAAGTTTGAGGTAAATATCTTCAGTTATAAGAGATATTACAAAATGACAGTTTTTGTATAAGGACAACCATGCAGACAACAATACTGATGACAACAACGGTGCCAGGGCTCCCAATTACTCTTTATTTGCCTCAAAAACCAGCAGAAAAAAAAATATGATGGTTTATTTACCGCACGTTAAACTTAAATGACACATATAACTAACACACACTGCCGTTTTTGGACTTTTGGACATTTTCTGTGATAAAATAAACTCAAAGAAAGCAATCTGATCAGTCTCTAGAACACTCCAGGGAATATTTGCATGGTATACTATTTAATAATTAAAGTAATCTTGAGTCATGCTGGCTTTCAGGTTTTCCCATAAAAGAAAACATTCTTCAATTAATATTGCATGGCAATCAACCTCTGAATCACTCAAGAAAATGGCCTCTTAACCCACATAACCACACAATCCTGACTTTTAATGATCTTGAGGAAAAATGTTTTCAATATATTGTGGGAAAAGGAGAACACATTGGTAACCAGCATGTACTCCTCTTTAAACAATGTTTTCTACCCTTTCCAAATTAAATGTCATTTTTAGGTCACCTTGGTCATTTGCATATGCTTGCAATTTGGACAAGGCTGAAATTTTGTCATTTGGTAAAGGGTTAACCCATTTTACTGCAAAAATACCGCATCCCTGTCCTCAAGTGCTTTTGGAAAGTTTGCCAGAAAAGTAACAATAGCAAATTTTTGCAAGCAATGGTTCCCTCTCCAGCAATGTTTGCTACATCATTTTAAAAATATTTTGTTCTTCCAACACCTCTTACTTTTTCAAACTACACTTCGTATAATTATACTAAACCTCTTACTTTTTCAAACTACACTTCGTATAATTATACTAACAGAAATTATGAGCTGAACCAACCATGTGCACAAAAGCACAAGTATAAGGTCATTAGTTTTTTATCTCGGCATTGTTTCCCAGCAAAAAGTTTTCAAGAGTCACCCATTTCAACATCAACATGGCTTGTCATCCCAATTGTATGTAAGGCAAGGTTTTTGAAAACAGCAATGGAAATGGAGCAATTGCTTGAAACCAGCAATGTCCCTGTTTTCCTCAATGTTTTCTACATAACAAGGAAACTTATTTTTCTTTCTGATGCATATTCTCTTTGGTGCGTCTTAAACCAAATTTTTTGGTCTATTACCGGTCTATGCAGTGATGGATTAATGCATTTCCTTCAGTCATGCAGCACTTGGCATAAAAAAGTATTATAGGAAATGAATATGAGAAAATGTATTTTAAATGACAAGTTCCTGCAGGTTCCATTTTGTATTTGAGAATTGTGTGCCAGTATGGGAGGGGGTTGCTTATGAGTCTTGTTAGAATCTGAGATTCATTTTATATAAATAAATTACCTAATGTGCTTTAGTTCTATAAAGTGCTTATCTAATTTCTAAGCCTAGACCACTTTGCACAGGAAGATTGTTGCATTGTGAAGAGAATAAAACACAGGACATAAAAGTCAGTTTACATTGTTTTGTAAAGTGTTGAATATTGTATTACCTATACCTGGTACTGTATCACATGGCAATGGACATTCTTTATACAATGCTTGCAACCCAAGATCAGACTTTATTGCTGTCTAGTTTCATCTTTGTCTGCTCGTCACTGTTCTCAAATTAGGCATCCCAGAAAAGGGGTTGGCCGCAATACAGACCAACATTGGCAGTATTTGTTTCTATGACAACAATGGCACACTTGCCTGTGACAGTGTGACATACTGATATTCTGGAAATTACATTTCAAAATCTATCACAGCCACATTGTTCTATCTGACATACTTCCCAATAATCCTTTTACATCATTACTGCTCTTACCCATAAGGGTATCAAGCCCTCATTATCAGGTATATTATCACCATCAACTGTCTGAACAATATCTGTGAAAATATTGAAGAGCTTGTCAGTAGAGTTAGCACTATGTTATTCAATACAACAATGATCAGATTCTAGTCCCTTTACTATGCCTTTCTATAACCCTGAGAGTGAAAAAAATAAACCAAACAGAAATTTTTAGTTGAAAATGAGACCCAAATAAATGCAATACTATGGTTGCTATTGTTCAAAAATTTAGGAAAACGGACAGTGTATATCAAAGATTTGGCTACACATTTTGTACATTCTGATCTTGATCTACAAAATGCAAAGGCAAATATAGTATGAAAGGCACTTTAAGTGTTAATACAAATTCCATAAACAACATTCATTTCCAGGAAAAGCTACAAATATGGGACATATTTTGCTAACTGTCTTACCGAACATTACTTTAGGTTTTAATGAATAAAATTTAATGGCCTTTAGGATAGGCATTTCAAAAAATGTCAGAACAAGAGAAAATGATGATTTATAACCAGCATTTTTTTTTTTTCATTTTTTTTTTATTAGCCACGTCAACTGGTATGATGGGAGTCGTGGCCATCTCCCACCATACCTTACAATTCAATGTTAGTAGGTTTCTAAGTAATTTGTTAGTACTCTTAAACAAAAGATGTTTCATATGCCTAACAAAAATTGTATTTTTTGTAAAGTTGTTCTATCACTTGAATGTGGCCTTATTAAGAAAGAAAAAGAGAGAGAGAGAGAGAGAAAATCAGAAATCAGGGTAGAAAAACATGAAATAGATGTAAGTATGTGTGTGTGTGTGGGGTTGGGGGGGGGTTTGGGTGAGTGGATATGCAACTATGGAGTAAAGAAACTGGAATCTTTCAGAAATTTTATAGAAATTCGTTAATATTTACTACCTGTACACTATACTGGCAATAGGAGACTTTGATAAACATGTTCTACAATTGTCATGTGACATTTGTCAATTTCATATGTGTTTGTGCATTTATGAATATTCAAGGTTAAGTTTAAAGTGTTTTTAAAGCCAATTATTGAGGGTATTTTTTGTTTATTCCTACAGTGATAAATATATTTCTTAAGTTCTAAAAGTAGCCTGTCTAATGGTACGTTTGATGTACGTGTGCCTAAAAGTAAAGTTCGACTATCAATTTGCAGTGTATGGTCAAAAATACTTAAAATTGTTGCTATATTATTAATTAATGATTTGGTGTGTTCACAGTCATGAAATAAATGTAGCATAGTTTCTTCATATCGTTTACAAAATGTACATGATAACCAGCATTTTTTCTTTACAATGTTCTCTACCTTGTCAAAGACAAAATCCATCATTTGAGCCAGACTGACTCTGTGGTTCCCATGTGCTTTCAATACGGACCAGTATGAAATTTGATGATCTGGTCGAAATAACCAGATTTTGAAACAAATTTAAAACAGACAAAAATTTTTCAGCCAGCTCAACATGTTGGCTTTAACCTGACATCCATTTTGGTACAGATAACTACTGAATAAGAAGAAATTTTTGATTGGTAAAAAATGTATGTATACATGTTTACTCCAAGACAGTTCAGGTTTTCATCATTTCCTTCTTTTCCCATACTGGCTTTTACTCTTTACAAGACAAATCCCAGCATTTAAGCCATTCGTTATTGTAATCGTCTGCAAAATGTTTTCAACTTGGTATAGCCCAGTTTTTTGTCATTTGGTTAAGAACTCAAAAATAAAACAATTTTTCATAGCAGTTTTATGTAATAGCTGGTAATGTAACAACTTGGTGTAGCCCAGTTTTTTGTCATTTGGTTAAGAACTCTGAAACAGAACAATTTTTCATAGCGGTTTCATGTAATGTCTGCTAATTTGGCAGTGTCACTAAGAGTGTCAAACTGAAGTACATCGGCTTGGAACAGTTCTTTTCAACACAAGAATAAGAGCCATTCTTCAGTTATTTCCCTTGATTACTGTCCAGTACACACTGGTCCTAGAAAGTGGATAACTTTGACTTTATCCTTGATTTTCTTGCACTGAACAGCTACATTCTACAGATAAATATTACAACTAACTCTTTACTAAAAGACAATATTTTAGACTGGTCCAAACTGAAAGCATTTGCAGGCGACAAAATAAAAGTGACTTAAAATTTGAAATTTGTTTTGGAAAGGGAAAAAAAAACATTGTGGGAAAGGGAGAAAATGCAGGTTACCAGCATTTTCTCCTTTTCCCACAGTGTTTTCAAAAGGTTTCTTTCACAGGGGTGTTAAAAGTCGGGATTGTGTGGTAAAGGGCTAAATGTAGACAGACTGTTTTACTGGTCCATTTATAGGCAGTTCCTGGTGGTTAAGAACAAAATTTGATTTGAGTTGCATGTAGATCTTGCACATAATAAATCATTGTTACATTTATTGCAACAACCCAAAGGGAACCAAGAAATACAGGTGAAAAGAACACATCTATTATTTGGTTACCTTTTGACTTTATCTGGAAAATGAGATAATTTAATCTACAGTATGGAATGGAATGGCTCCCATTCTATAGCTAGAATTCAAAGACATTTTCTCTTGACACTGCAAGATTTTTTTCTCAAAAAGTTTTAACAAACCTTCTTTCTTAAGGTTGTTAAAACATGGCATTCTTTGGTACAAAGTTAAATCCCTACCGGACTCCAAAAAGTCTCTAATTTTAGCTACCTTGAAAATGAATGCTGCTGAAACATTGTCAAAAACAGAGATAATGCTGGTAGCCAGCCTTTCTTCCACAATGTTTCCTACTTTTAAAGAATCAAGTTTCATAAATTAAGCCACAGTTGATTTGTCGTCTGCAATAGCTTTGAATTCGGACGACTGCAAAAATTTGTTTCTTGGTAGAGAGTTAAGCATACCAAGTAATAGTGCACCATCTGCCATTACTAAGAGTAAATGTTATGCAAATCCAAGTCAAGTTCCAGACACTCCTGTTACAAATGTAAGCAATTGGATTTGCAATTTATGTCTTGTCACTGTAATAACATCACAGATCTTTTCTGAACTTGCACTCAGTTGCAGCAGTTTTGCCCTTGTCATTGTACCAGGATTTCTTCTTGGGTATCTTGTACATCTGAATCAGGGGGGTCATTCCTTCATTAGATATTAACTCTTTAGAACACAATCCTGACTTTTGATGACCCTGAAAAAGAAGCCTTTTGAAAACATTGAGGGAAAAGGAGAAAATGCTGGTAACCAGCACTTTCTCTTTTTTCCCTTAAAGTTTTCTATCTTATCAATAAACAATTGCATCATTTGAGCCACAATGAAATTTTTGTCTGCAAATGCTTTCAATCTGGACAGGGCTAAAATTTTGTTGTCTGGTAAAGGGTTGAAGCTGGCTTCAGATTTAGTCTTAACCCATTACCACACGACAAAATTTTAGACTGGTCCAAATCAAAAGCATTTGCAGATGACAAAATAAAGGTGACCGAAAAATTAAAATTTGGTTTGGGAAGGATAGAAAACACTGTGGGAAAAGGAGAAAATGCTGGTTACCAGCATTTTCTTCTTTTCCCACAGTGTTTTCAAAAGGCTTCTTTCACAGGGGCGTCAAAAGTAGGGATTGTGTGGTAATAGGTTAAAATAAAAAAATGGAACTTTTGCATGCCCACAAATTTTATACACTCATTGTGGAGAGGTTGGATTTAAGATGAAAACAAAGTTCTAAAAAAGAAAGGGAAGGAAAGGGCCACAATTCAAGCATCTGCAAAACAATTATGGATGAAATTTCAGGTGATAACAAAGAACAAGGTTAACAATATCCGAAATTCAGAACAGTTATCTATAAACTGTTATAAGGACAACATGACTATGAATTCTAGAGAAAAAGAATAGTATTAGGAATGGTTGGTCAAATATGGATCCTGAAAACATTAACCAAAACTGGCCCTCACACTTATAATTGGAATCAGACCCTTTGATAAGAAACAATCTACACCTATACAACTGATGTCCCCATTTTCACTCACAGACAAGAAAGTCAAACTCTCTTGCTGCCCCGTGTTTAAAAAAAACACCTCTTTTTATTTTTTGGTAAACTCCATGAAGATTTTTTTTTCCACAGCTTCCTTAAAGACTCAATCTCTTCAATATTTTGATCTTTGTACTGATTTGAACTCCCTTTGAGGAATGGTTCATACTGCATTAACCCTTTACTAAACAATACCTGGTTCTTAGGACCCTGAGATAAAAGCCTTTTGAAAACAATGTTTGAAAAGGAGAAAATGCTAGTAACCAGCATTTTCTCCTTTTCCCACAATGTTTTCTTCCCTTCCTAAAACAAATTTTAATTCTTTCATCACGTTTATTTTGTCATCTGCAAATGCTTTCAATTTGGACCATTCTAAAATTTTAGTCATTTTGGTAAAGAGTTTAACCCTTCAATAATTGATAAAAATTTTGATCTTCTAAAACTATCAAGATTCAGGCAAAGAGAGAAATGATGGCAGCATTTTCACTTCTTTCCTACCAATCCAACTACAAATTACATCTTTTTGACCAAGTTCTTCAGTTTGTTGTCTGCAAAATGCTTTCAATGCGGATAAATTCTAAGATTCTGTGATGTGGTAAAGAATCAGGTTGTCAATAGTGATGCTCTCCAGGGACAGGAAATTTGTTGTCTCATCAGCATTATGCAATGACGATGTGGGATAATTTGGTTATCTTTCAATAGTGAAAACCTGAAGGAATAAAATTGTCAGCAGAAAGGAATAAAACTGTGTTGTTCAGCAGTTTGAACCTTGCCATTTATGGGACGAAAAATCTTTAAAGTGCAACATCATTTTACACAACCCTCTACAACACAATCCCCTGTTTTTGCTACCCGAAAGAAAAAGCCTTTGGAAAACATTGTGGGAAAATAAGAAAATGCTAATAGCCAGCGTTTTCTTCTTTTCCCGCAATGTTTTTATGCCCTTTCAGTGATGTATCTTATCGTTTATGCCTAACAATTTTCATCGGTAATACTTTCAAATTGGACCAGTCGTTAAGAAAATTGTTGTTCTGTACAGAGTGAAGTTAATATTCAGTTTGATGCAACTGCAAGAAAAAAATATATAAAGAATGTTGCGTTGTCTGCGCATGTCATATTCTTCAAAGATTCTACTGTCCTATATGACACATCACTAGCCCCAAAAGCAGGCCGACTGTAATATTACGCTCTATAAAGTAGTAATGTAGAAAATAGCTTTTATCAATAAGTTTCAGGAGAAATGAGACCTACCTGCTTTAGCTCCAGATTTCTCTACACTGCTGATCATAGCTGAGTGAATTGCATGAGGTGGCATTTTAATTTGAGTAAACGTTTATTTTAGTTTGAAATTCAAAGTAACGGTTGTCACTTATGAAAGTGGTTTGGTTCTGTACCCAGGATGCCCAAATTAGATAGATGAGCATTTATAGAATGCCATCTAGCGCGAGATAATGAAGAATGTTGATAAATGTAGAAATGGTTCATTTTGATTCATTTCACATCTTTTCAACAGTCTGTTATTTCCAGTACTCCACAGCTGCTCAATTTGACAAATTTTGTTTATTTAACCATCTTCTACCACACAACAAATTTTAGAATTGCCCAATTTGAAAGCAGACTACAAATGTACTATGGTTTGAAGAATAAAAATTGTCTCTGAAACAGCATAAAAGCATTTTAGGAAACTGAAAAAGGCTTATTTCTCTGTGTCTTTGTACACAGCATTTTTTATTGCCATTCCTTACATTTACAGCAACAACAACATTCCAGAAACTGTAGGAACAACATATTTTTGCTTTCCCCTTTACAACATCATCCTCAGTTTTACTCTTTACCACACAATCCTGACTTTTAACCACCCAGAGAAAGAAGCCCTTAGAAAACATAGTACATTTGAATAAGGGGGTCATTCCCCCATTAGATATTCTTTAACTCTTTACCACACAATCCTGACTTTTAACCACCCAAAGAAAGAAGCCCTTTGAAGACATTGGTAACTGGTAACCAGCATTTTCTCATTTTCCCACAATGTTTTCTACCTTTCCCAAATGGAATTTTAACTTGATTCACATACATTTTGTCCTCTGCAAATGCTTTCAATTTGGACTTGTCTATAATTTTGTTATTTGGTAAAGAGCAATAAAGCAGCCTGATAGAGATGGATTTTGAAAAAATCCTGAGAAAAGGAGTAAGTGCTGGTAAAGATTGGATTATGTAGAGTAAAGAAGAGACAGTGTGTTATGCAGTTTTATTTTGCTCGTCCTTGACTGCAATCAATGGAATCTCTTACTGCTCAACTCCTAACTGTACTCCACATTTTCTGACCTACAGGAAAAACTAGTACAACTTGCAAATGGTTACAACAACATAAATTTTGAACAAAAGGAAAATTAATTGTTTTCAAAACATAAAAACAGGGTGAGAAAAGGAGCAATGCTTGGAAGTTAATAGCTTTAAGATTTCAAAAGCTTTCTATCACAAGGATGTTTACAGAGCCAGGGATACAAGTTACTTGGATTCTATTGCTGTAATAAAAAAGAAACTCATTTCTCATTCCAACTTTCCCAGAGCTAATTGGTATCTTGTTAATTGACTGTAAGCTGAAGAAATGTTACCGGGCATTTCTGCATACATTATAATTGTCCCTGGATCTATTTTCAATTAAGAGGAAGATTAAACCGTTGCCTTGCCAACTCTGCTTTACAATTAATACTGATGTGCATATTTCTTTTTATTAAATAAAAGAGAGATATGTAAGTATTTTACAGGTCTATATCATTGTGACATGTTCATCCATAAAGTCTTCTTCATGAGAATTTGTATGAAGGTTTTATTCAGTCTCAGTATTTCTGTAAATACATAATTCTTAAAGGTATGCAGATTTTCTTTTTTTGTATTGACAGCCTTAATTCTTCACCACACAATCCCGACTTTTAACGACCCATAGAGAGAAAGCCTTTGAAAACATTGTGGGAAAAAGGAGAAAATGCTGGTAACCAGCATTTTCTCCTTTTCCCACAATGTTTTCTACCCTTCCTAAATCAAATTTCACTTTTTCAGCCACAATTTTTTTATCGTCTGCAAATCCTTTCAATTTGGACCAGTTTAAAATTTTGTCGTTTGGTAAAGAGTTAAAGTATGATTGCAAATGAAAAACCTGTTTCAGTGATTGTACAGCTTTGTTAAAACTACATGCAAGAAAGATTTATTTTACCTTTTACCACTCAATCCAGACATAAAGGGATCCTGAGAACATATAACTTTTGAAAATAATATGAGAGAGCACTTTACATACAACAAATCATCTAGCTGCAATTATAGAACTCCCTTATCTCTGAAAGAATAGATCTAGAAACAGAACCTTTGCAGAAAAGGAGAAAATGGCAAATTAGCAGTTTTAGCTTTGTTCTAGATTCAGAGAGAAACATCATTTCTGATAGACTAAGCCAGTGAGCCAACTAAGCCAGTGAGCCAATCCAAAGTAAGTTGTTTTCAACGGGAAAATTCTTGAGAAACAACACTTTACTTCACAACAAAATTTTAGGCTGTTCCGAAATGAAAGCATTAGCAGACAACAAAATAAACATGACTCAAAAATTGAAAAATCACAAAGAGTAGAAAACATTGTGGTAAAAGGAGAAAATGCTGACAATGCTTTCAGAAGGGTTCTTCCTCTGGGTGATAAACACCAGGGACTGTTTGGTAAAGGGTTGAACTAAGTTGCCAAGAATGGCGGTGAATACCTGGGCCCGTATTTGCCAACCATTCTTAAGAATTACTTTGTCTTATTCTCCAAAATTTCCTACATTTGTAAGTAACGTAACTTCTGATTGGCTAAACCATTCGGTTTATGAATAATTGGGCCCTGGTTAGCATTCTCTCCCAAATTTCCCTTGACGATGTCAAAGGCTTTTCCCTAAGCATTATGAAATCAGGGCTTTCCATTGGTAAAGGATAAGTCCAAGCCACATTTTGTACAGGTCAATTATGCCTTGTACAACAAATGTCTTGGGGTTCAATAAACATTCAGTGACATCCGTTACAAATTGTTTAGAGCAGTGTGATAATCTAAATAACCTGGAAGAAATACACACAAATGTAAACACTGTAAACAAACTTTCACGACAATGTAAAAACTTTGTGTAAACAGGGCTGGAGAGGCAAAGTCAACACAAAAGTCAAGATTTAGGGTCGATAGTACACAACAGCTGTGAGATAAAAAAACACTAGGTATCACTCAAAATGATTCATTAATTTCATTACTGGAGGATGAGAAGCTACAATAGCAGAATTCTCAAATGCTCAGCTTCATCGGAATTTTCTAGCATTGTGTCATGTTGAGTTATTATGGATTCAATTTTGGAAATACAACTTCACACATTTCCATACGCTGGTGACTTTTTAGTCTCAAAGGAAACCTCTGTATTAGATTCTGCATCAAATACTTATGTCTTTTCAGAACATTTTAAAATTTGTAATATGTACAAATTTACTTCAAGAGGTCATTTATTTAATGTCTCTAGCTTTTCTACACTATTGTAGTTTAGGATTATAGACTTTGCCCTTTGCCACAGTCTTTGCACATGCACTCATGTAATAAACCTGTCTGATTTTGCATGTCTCTATGTTGTAAGCGTGGTGACTCTTTGATGGCCAAACAAACCCACAATACAGTTTCAATCTATAAATAAGACACACAAAAAAGTAGATAGAGTAAATCAAAGGTTATGCAGAATGCACGTTCTCTGCCAACTGATCTTGACCTTCATTACAAAAATGTTATCAAAACTTGTAAAAGACTTTCCAATATTTACCAATAAAAAATGTAGTCTCAATTGAAAGCACTGGCATCCAGACAAATGTGATACCTAATCGTGGAATATTTAACAGAGCATTCATCACACTGTGGACTGATATCCTTTCTCCACAATGTTTCCAAGAACTTTCTTTCAAAGGTTTTTTCAACCTAAAGATTGTAAAGTAAAGGTTTAAGGATTATAAAGTCAGCTGTTGCAAATCTGATCCAGGAAGTAAAGAGTAAAAAAGTCTGCAGTGCTGGGAATATCAGACATCATGGATGGGTTCCATTTGAAAATTGGAACCTAACAATGAGAGGTAATAAATTCTGCAATCTCTCCTAGAATGTAGACAAAAACCAAGCAATTTTTCTAATTGCATGGTGGAAAATTCTTTAATACAATCCTTCCTCCTAGCCAATGTAATTGCATTATCAGCGGACTTGACCCAATAACAAGCAATGCCAACACCAGATGGAGAAGATCAAGCTTAGTGGCTCTGATTAAAGACTTGCCATGATTCATCATGAGCTACACAAAATGTAATCACTTTGTTGTTTTGTGAACACCTCTGAGAATTGTCTAGGTTGACATTTTGTGGGAAAGCAGCCAATGCCTTTTGAAAGAGAAATATATATATAGCAGTGCTTTAACCTTTACCAAACATTACTATTTTAGACTTTGTCCATAATAAAATAATGACAAATGGCAAGATAAAAGTTGGTTAAATGAATGAATTTTCCTTTGAAAGAGTACACAACATTGACAGAAAAGGAAAAATTCTCATGGTTACCTGAATTTCCTCCTTATCCTCCAGTGTTTCCAAAGGTCTCTTCTTCAGGGTCATTGAAACATGGTGTTATTTGGAAAAGGTTAAAAAAAAAAAACAATCAGAATCCATACTTAGTCTGATCTTTATCTCTGCTCTTAACAAAACCATCTTATGTTGATCTTGACATTAATAGCTTTACAATGGATAAAAGGTAACCAGTAGAGACAAGTATATTTGGCATTTACTGTGTTTCAAACAGTCTATTTCCTGTCCTTTATTTCCTCTAAAACACCCTGCAAAATAATAAAACCCAAAGTAGTCTTTTAGCTCTACTAAACAACAAAATTCTTGACTGTTCCAAAATGAAAGCATAGACAGAGACATATTAAAGGTTGCCCGAATGACAAAATTAGTCCTTAATTGGACTGAAGACATTGTGGGAAAAGGAGAAAATGCCCCTCTTTTCCACTATGTTTCAAAAGGCTTCTTTCACAAACAAGGTTGTAAAAGTTGGGATTCTGTGGTACAAGCGTACACTAGTATCCTACAAATGCCTATGGACACCACAATGGTTTAATTTCAATTACAACAATAGGGCCTGTATTCATCAACCATTCTTAAGAACATTCTTTGTCTTATTCCCCAGAATTTTCTACATTTGTAAGTAACACAACTTCTGATTGGCTAAACCATTCTGTGTTGTGTTACTTACAAAATTTATGTAGAAAACCTTGAAGAATAAGACTAACAATATTCTCAAGGATGGTTGGTGAATACGGGCCCCCGGATACCAAATGATTAGGCAACATAAAGGTATATGTGTAGTGTCTTTTGCCTGGAGGAAGATCATCAGCCTAGTAACCGTTAGATTGGGAGCGATTCCCTTGGGCAGGTGTAAACTATGGTGGAGCATTTATTGGACCATACATTCTTCGTGTATACTGGCATTGTTTTCCAGTAAACGGAATCTGAGTGAA
Source organism: Tridacna crocea (assembly GCA_943736015.1). Classification (NCBI taxonomy): domain Eukaryota; kingdom Metazoa; phylum Mollusca; class Bivalvia; order Cardiida; family Cardiidae; genus Tridacna; species Tridacna crocea. Next base: position 15,076,292 of record OX031056.1, on the reverse strand, counting down.
ATTAGTATCAGTAGCAAGAACTTGTTTCTGAATTGATGTAAAACAAATAAATGTTTCAAGTTCTACAGAGGTATGAAGGTTTATGGTATCAATAGCTATAAGAGATTTGCAACCATGATCAAGATCAGAATGCACAAAATATGTGATCTTATCTATGATCTACTGTTATTAACTATACTTGGACAATTTTGCCAAAAGCTGAGCCTTGACAAGGTTACTATTTCGGTCTTTCTTTCCAGACTGAAAATGCTGAACTTAATCCGTTTCAACACAATCTCCAATTTTAAGGACCCAGAAATAGAAGACTTTTGGAAAACATTGTGGGAAAAGGAGAAAATGCTGGTAACAAGCATTTTCTCCTTTTTCCAGAAATGTTTTCTACTCTATCAAAGTCAAATTGCATCATTTGAGCCACAATGAAATTGTCGTCTGCAAATGCTTTCAACTTGGACTAGTAAAAACCTTTGGTAAAGGGTTAATGCTTCAGGAGTTAACCCTTTACCCCATAAGGCATTTCTATGGTATCTCTAAATGACCCTAAATAACAGCAAGGATGAAAGCCGTTTCTTATCAGTATATGACACCTTTTGATAGCATAGAAAACATTGTGACAAAAGGTGAAATTGCTCGTCACGAGCAATTTCACCTTTTGTGTCAATGTTTTCCAAAGGCTTCTACAAGCAATGCGTCGAAATGAGTATCTATGGAGTAAAGGGTTAAGAGAATTCTAGGAATCATAATGTGAGGATAAAGTATGGAACAAAAAATACGAATTGAAAGCTTTAAAAAGAACTACACAGTATTTCCTGATAATTTCTAACAAGTAGACAGCATCAAAGACATCGCCTTGGTAAGCATTCATAGTATAACGTCATATGCTCGCGGGCGTCATACCCTCGCGTTAACAATATTTTCCGATATAAACAAACACTAGTGGCAAATTGTTTATGGATACAAAACCGTCATGGAAGACTGCGCCAATCTTTCAATCCAAAAAAAAAAACCAAGCAATTTCGTTGAAATGACATCCCCCGCCGAAAAAAGACCTTTTTTGATACAAATGTATAAGAGGTATTGTGTTTTGCATGTACATGTGGCCTTTTTGTTATTGGTCCATGATGAAATTATACATTAAGCTCCCTTGTTCCATGGCACAGGATTTCATTACATTAAAAAAAATATAAAAGAGGTCCATTACAGGATTATACATTAAGTACCCTTTTTGCAGAACTTGGTATTTCATAAAATGAAAACAAAACAAAGGAAATATACATAAAAACCCCTTTTCCATGACATGTCATATATAATTACATGTCATGGAAAGAGGGGGTTTTATGTATATTTCCTTTATTTGTTTTCATTTCAGGATTTCATATATGTGGTGGAAAAAAAAATGTATCAACAGACTATCTAATGGAAAAGAAAACATGCATGAAGTTTCATCAATTTTTGTCAAGGACTTTAGAAGATATCCCTCTCACAATATAAGCCGCCACACTGCTGCCATTTCAAGCAGGTAGCTATAGAGACTAAAGTGTTGAAATTTGTAGCACCTGCCTGGGTAGCTGAATGGATATATGGTATTACTTGTGATCTAAAAGGTTTACGTACAGACAGATGCATGGAGAGACGAATGCACAATTGACTCACTGGTCACTGGCTTTGATCAAGCAATAAAAATATGAAGTTCTATGAAAATAATGTGCAAAAGTTGGAGATTCACCGATAAAAAATTAAATTTGACATGAAGTCCCCTTTTTCCATGATACAGTGATACATTGCAAAACCCTGACAATATGTGCTAGGTCGCATGATCTGTGAAAATCTCGTTGAGATATGTCCAGTAATTAAAGAGATACAGGCGAAAAATTAAATGATAACATGAAGCCCCCTTATTCCATGATGCTGCTACAAATCCTAAAACCTTGACAATATGCCGTAGGTCACATGATCATGTGAAAATTCCATCCAAATCTGCAAAGAAATGTGGGAGGCATTGTGTTAGGTCACATGATAATGTAAAAATTCCATTCAAATCTGCCAAATGTGGGAGGAGTTGCCTTCACAAGAAATAGAATGAAAAAAAAACATGAAGCCCCCTTTTTTCATGACGCAGCCACAAACTGCAAAACGTTGAGAATATGTGATAGGTCAGATGATAAGAAACATTCTGTGAAAATTCTATTCATTTCTGTCAAGAAATATGGGACGAGTTGTATTCACAAGATATAAAACGTCATATAAAACATGAAGCCCCCTTTTTTCATGACACAGCTACAAATAGTAAAACCTTGAGAATATGCGATAGGTTAAATGATGAGAAACAATCTGTGAAATTGCATTTCAATTCTGTCAAGAAATATGGGACGAGTTGCATTCACAAGAAATAAAATGAAATGAAACATGAAGCCCCCTTTATTCATGACGCAGCTACAAATCGCAAAATGTTGACAATATGCAATAGGTCACGTGACAAAAAATATTCTGTCAAAATTCCATTCAATTCCTTCAAGAAATGTGGAAGGAGTTGCCTTCACAAGAAATGGAATGAAATATAACATGAAACCCCCTTTTTCCATGACACCTTATTACAAAAACAAGGGCAAATAACTGTGGTATTGCAAGGTCAACGTAGGTGAAACTTTTTTTCCTGCATTTCATGGAGGTTGACAGATGTGACAAGTTCAATGTAAAAACTTTGTATAGTTTTGAAGAGAAGACTCCAAACATCAAAAGTGTACTTAAGTGTTACTTAAGTGAAACTTAAAATCGCTCTCAGTCGGCCATTTTGCATCGAATCAAAAAAACAAAAAAAGTGTCTCAGGAGAATGGGTCATTGTACATGTGTATAAAGTTTCACGAAATTCCGTCCAATGGTATTGGAGATATTTGCCGGGACGGACGGATGGACGGACGGATGGACGGACGGATAGACAGACGGACAATGCTAAAACTATATCCCTCCGCCTATAGCGGGGGATAAAAACCAACGATGTTTCGTTTATCAGTAATTAAACAATTACAAAATCAATGTAGAATTCAGTACCTTTATCACCTACATGAAGACTGCATAGAAACCCCATTTTCCCTCTGAAAAAATACAAATCCCATTGAATTCCGACAGATATACGGTTTGGCTGCTCAAAATTGTAAACAAATAATAGTTACATGAACTGCCTTGAAGTAAATATATGATACATTTAGGCCACCATACACAAGTTTTTTTCATTTACCGCAAATACATGATGTCATCATCAAAGATGGCTGGTGTTTGGGTACACACGTCCAGACGCCGAAAGAGACTGGAATTCTCTTTCAAAACCACTGTATGACGACTTATTTGACCAAATTGAATGAAATGATAAGTTAATTCATGATAATAATAAGTGCCTTCTGTTCTTTGTAGTTAATATTGGTTGTGTAAGCGTAAATACCGCGAGCATATGAAGAGGCAGTCTAACTATTTATCAAACAACAAAATTTTAGACTGATCAAAATTAAAGTATTTGCAGACAACAAAATTAAAGTGACTGAAAATCTGAAATTTGTTTTAGGGAGGGTAGAAAACATTGCAGGAAAAGTAAAAAGTGCTGATTACCAGCTTTTTCTTTTTTTCCTAGACTTATTCAAAAGGCTTCTTTCTTAGGGTCGTTAAACGTCGGAATTGTTTGGTAAAGGGTTAAGCCTTTATCGCACATTATGCCAAGTTTTCACGAACCTCAAGAAAGAAGCCTTTAGATAACCAGCATATTCTCCTATTCCCAAAATGATTTCTAGGCTCCAACAGACAAAATCATTATTTGAGCTACCTTTGTCCTCTGCAAATGCTTTCTCTCTGGTAGAGTTCAAAATGCTGTTCGGTAAAGACTTAAGGCAAACAAACAGACAGGATAAGCAGGCTTCTAAATGCACACCAAAGATTTTCCTGAACATTACTGCACCAACATTTGACCCTAGTTGGCACACCTCAGATTTGTTTGTTATCTTGTTATTTCGATGTTTCTCATTTACTACTTCAGCAGAAATGTTACACATGGCCAACAGTGTGACTGGCAAATTTTTCTTCCAGTACAATTTATCATGTCCGCCTAATGGCCGCTAATCTCTAAGATCAGCAAGATAAGGATGAGCTCTCCAGGCTCTGCATCTGTGAAGTTTCTGTCTTGGTTATGCCTGTAAAGTACGGTGGTTTCCTCAACTCTTTACGAAAAAATCCTGAGTTCTAACAATTTTGCCTATGCCTCAATATATCATACTTTACATCCTTTGAACTCCATACAGGAATGGAACAGAAACGATGAACATATGCCATGTCTTAAATTTTGAACAATGCCGCAGTTCTTGGTGACTGACCTGCATAAAGAAATTTTGTTGCATATGCCACTGATACGCAACACTCAGAGAGTAGCATAAGAACCTATCCCTTTGAATAATGCTTACATATAACATCATGTTGACCTTGACACACTAACCTTTAACCTTGAAACTCTATAATATAGTCTACATGACACCCCTCATATATCTGCAGAAGATTTGAATACACTAGGTCAAAAAGGTACCTTCTTTATCACCTTGTTAAGTATTGCAATGTTAAGAGACATTATGATCTTGACATTTGACCTCATAATTGATCCTCAGCCAAGGCTCATACTTTACGTTAATTACTTATACCAAGTTTGAAAAATTCCGGTCAAAAAAGTATGTGCATATTGTTTGGATAGTGCTAACCACGTTCTGTATCTTTGACCTACTGATCATCTAGTCTTCATTGTAGTTACCTGTGCTAAGTTTGAGGAACAGATATTAAAAGTTGTGTTAAACACTGTTGTGAAAAAGCCAGAAAACACATGCAATGTGTAATGACCGCTGTTATAAGACCCAAGCTGTTAAAAGAGCTTTGAACTCCTAATCAATCAATCAATCAATCAATCAATCAATAATCTACACTGCCTGTTAAAGCATCTAAAAGTAATTGCCTTGTGGTACAACACTTCACAGCATAGACAAGTAGAGCACATACTTATGCTCTGTACATAAAAACAGACCCAAAATTTGTGATTAAAAATTCAGAGTATTGCACTTCCCTGTGTATAAATTACTGTGTGTTTCAGTGCAACAAAACCACTCTAAGCCATGCATAACTAAACAGATTAATCAAACAGTACTTTCTACAATAGACAACAAAAAATATTAATTTCTTCTTTCACTTGCTGTAGATTACAGACATGTTTACAGCTGGTACCCCTGGTCTAATTCCCAGCTTGACAGACATTGAGGTATGGGAACCGAATGCTCCATTCTTCATGCTGTCTGGCAATGATTGCTCCCGAAAAATTCCCCATGATATTTACTACCACCATTAAATGGAACATAAATTCCTGCTACTGCCCTGTTTTTCTCGTTTGTATCACAACTTTTGACAGGTAATGTAATAAATTGTCACACATGGACAAAATTTTGTCACAAAGAAAGAAAGACTTGAATTCCTGTCTGGAAATTGTTTGAGAAACTAATCAACTACAAAATACCAAATTTAACACCAAGTATATAAACAGAGGTAGTTTTAGATCTCAAAGTGAAAAAATTCAGAGTTAATTTAGAACAAGTCAAGTGCAATGTTCCTGAAAAAATAACATCAGTGCTTCAGTATGTGTATAACTTTCTGAGACAAGATTAATTTATTGCAGATAAAACTTTACATTCAAATTATGAACTTGAATTTGTGTTGTTGCCATCTCCTATATCTCCTATCTATTGAACAGGTTAAAAAATTTACCACACAATAACGACTTTTGATGACCCTAAAAAAGAAGCCTTTTGAAAACATTGTGAGAAAAGGTAATGTTTTCTAAAGGCTTCTTTCCCAGGGTCGTTCAAAGTAGGGATTGTGTGGTAATGGGTTAACCAAAATACCATTTTCCAACAATTTATGACCATTCAAATGAGCCTTTCCAACATAGGTTGAGCATCAAGCAGATGGTACAAAGTTTCAATAATCTGCCAACAACAACAAATCTGCAGACATTTTTCATGCACCATTTATTCACCATAAAAACATCTCAACTGAAGAAAGACTAATAAAACTGCAATTAACAGTGCCACTGCTTTGACAAAGAGAAAGCATGTGTTTAGACAGGAAATGACAAAACAAAGGTGATGTCACACACCACCCTGCAGGGCAAAAATCTTGAGGATGGAGAAAATATGTTTGATCTGGTTCTTTCCTATCACACACATAGTTTTCAAAATCTTCTTGACTTTTTACCACTCTGTTATAAGTTTAAACAATCCTGAGAAAGAAGGCTTTTGAAAACATTGTGGGAAAAGGAGAAAATGCTGATCCCATTTTCTTCTTTTCACACAACATTTCTGTACATCTAAATAGAAATTTTAACCTTTAGAGTCACATTTGTCTGCAAATGCTTGGTGCTGTCAGTTTGTACATGTCTGAAATTTTGTCGTTTGGGAGAATTAGCTGACCTTAACTTCAACATCAAGTTTTAGACTTTTTCGAGAATATTAAATGCATCTGTGGACAACCATGGTTAAAATGGTGGGATTCATTGGTCATAAAAATAGGATGGTAGCTAGAAGAGGTTGTGGCAAACTGAGAAAAGGTTGCTCACCAGTATTTTCCCCTTTTCTAACAATGTTTTCAAAAGCCTACTTCTTTAACCCTTTACCACACAATGATGACTTCTGACGACCCTGAGGTAGGAGCCTTTTGAAAACAGTGTGGGAAAAGGAGAAAATGCTGGTAACCAGCATTTTCTCTTTTTCCAACACTGTTTTCTACCCTTCAAAAATCAAATTTCAATTTTAGAGTAACATTTATATTGTCATCTGAAATTACGTCGAATTTGGACTAGTCCAAAATTTTGTCACGTGGAAAAGAGTCAAGTGCATGCAGTTTTTGATTGTTTGGAAGAAGATGACTACAATCTTTTTTACTAAGTCTAAAATGATTTACAAGTAAATGTTCACCATTTATTTTATAAAATATGACAGATGGTCGCATAAAATTAATGATCCACAAAATAGTCTTAATAATTTAAGTCTTTATGATGCAAAAGCTAAATAAGCATTTTTTCTGATTCGTGTATCTACAATGAGATGCTAGTCATGTTGCATATTAAGTATAATAATTCATGGAAATCTCTTCCATTTGTCATACTGTATTTAGCATACATCACAGTTTTTGCAGATGCATTAACAAATGACCACCTGCAGGCAATATTGTGGGTGGGGATCTGAGCAATTTCTCCTTCTACCAAAACATTAATAATAAATATTGTTATAAATCAAACCATAATTCAGTAATTGTTGTTGATAACCTTTTTCCCAGGATGCTCTCCTTGTCATCTGCTGCAAATTTGTTTCAGTATGTAAAGAGTTAAAGTTTAATACATGTTTCTGTACCACCATTTGTTCCTTTTCCCATAATGTTTTCTACCCTTCAGAAAATAAATTTCAAGTTTTCAGTCACTTTTATCTTGTTGACTGCAAATGCTTTTGATTTGAACAAGTCATACTTTGATGGCTAGAAAATGACAAAGTGTATAGATCCCAAGAAGTTGCAAAATATTGAAAATCTGTTTTTAAGAAGTCTCAAAGGCTACAATTTCACCCCAAAACGATATAGTCATGTTTTTATAGAAGATGTGACCATTTTACTTTGTAATACTAATTTGCTCCTTTTTAGCGACCACAAACCAACCCACAAACCAAATTATTACTTTGTCTTGTTATAAGAAAGGAAACTTTAATAGACACAAGTTTTCTCAAGTACATGATAAAAATGATAAAAAGATTTTGTGGTTTTTTATCCAGACCATTGTGAACCATTTTATGCTGATAATTTAGCTCTCTACCAATTTAGCTCTTTACCAAAGGACAAAATTTCTGGCTGGTCCAAATTCAAAGCACTAATACTGACAAAATAAAAGATTGCTATAAAAAAATAAATTTGTTTTGGAAGGGTAGAAAAAATTGCAGGAAAATGAGAAAATGCTGGTTACCAGCATTTTCTCCTTTTCCCACAATGTTTTCACAAGGTCTTTTCAATATTTGATTTGAGATTGTGTGGTAAATTGGTTACCACCTCAAACCACAAAGCCAAAGCTTCCGACAAGTTCGGAGTCCTAAACCACTCATTTTGTATGAACAGCTTTCACTTGCCTCTCTCCTCTCAAAGCTCAGGCAGGTACCTCAGTCAGATTAGCATATCTGACTTGTGACCTGGTGGCTGCGAGTCTGATACCCAGTGGAGACATATTTTCTATCTGGCAATTTTACGACTCTCACCTCTGATGCATAGGAGAAAAGTTGTCAGTAGCTTTGAAAGAAAGTTTTGTCAGCACATGTGAGAATAAGCAAAGAAACAAATGCATAAGTGCACTTACTGGCATGATGTGACCTGATATGTTAAAATGGCATGAAGCTCCAACACATTACAAAATACTCTTCTGCTAACCCTTTACAAAACAATCCCAAGTTTAACCCTTTACCCCATGAGGCATTTCTATGGTATCTCTAATTGACCCTAAATAACAGCAAGGATGAAGCTGTTGCTTATGTGTATATGACACCTTTTGATAGCATAGAAAACATTGTGACGAAAGGTGAAATTGCTCATCACAAGCAATTTCACCTTTTGCCACAATGTTTTCAAAAGGCTCCTACAAGCAATGGATAGAAATGAGTATCTATGGCGTAAAGGGTGAAATGATGATAAAGAAAAAAGCTGTGGGAAAAGGAAGAAAATGCTGGTTAACATGTCAACCGCTTGTAGATTTCGATATTTTATTTCGGATATTCATCATCTGAACAGAAAAAATATTGTAGGAAAGAGAATATGCTAGTTACCAGCATTTTCTCCTTTTCGAACCATATTTTCAAAAGGCTTCTTTTTCAGGGTTGAGAAAACCTGCAACTTTTTAATAGCGAGTTTGGTAAACCCTTTACAAGACGTGACGAAATAGAAAGTATTTGCAGATGATTTCAATGTGCCTGAAATGTTACATTTTGTAGAAAACATTGTGGGAAGAGGAGAAAATGCTGGTTACTAGTGTCTTCTCCTTATTTTCCAATGTTTTCAAAAGGTTTGTTTTCAAGGGTCTTTAAACTTCAGATTATTTGGTAAAGGGATGAGACACTGACAAAACTGTTGTTTGTATGTTTGCTCTGGATCCTATCTTAGAAATCTACAGATGCATACATGTACTGGTATATAAACATACCTGACAGGGGGTTACAGAGAGATTGATGGGCTGGGTCACACTGATCAACGTGAGCCGCGGACACCATGTGTTCTCGGTACACCAGATCAAATTTTTACATGGAAGAACCGGTGGTGGTGTAAGTATTTTCATTTTTGTGGACCTGGTTTACCTAGATAGAAATGTTGATTTACAGCAATGTCGAGACGAATGATTGATCTGTTTACATACAAACTAGGGAATAATAATACCATCCTCTAAGCGGGCTGTGGCTTTATGAGCAACTGGGGTCTTATTGTTTTGCAGTTTATTGCCAAATTTTGAACAAAATCCCAAACCATTGTTCATTTTACAAGTTTGTATGATAAGATAAATGTATTCCCTATAGGAACACAAAATTTCACTTAGAAATGTCCATCCAAAGCTAAGATATACGTTTTTGAATGGACCTAGGTAGAGGAAAGTATGCTAACAAGACACCAATTTTATTTTCAATGTATGCACATGGACACCAGATCAGAAAAAGCTTGGGGTAACTGGACACCAACCTTTAAATCATCAATATTTCTGCCTGAAACTCGATGCATGGGCTGTGTACGAAGACTATTTTTGTAAACATTATGTCTCTACGGTCCATTACCTGATAAAGAGCGTGTTCAACCCAACTTCATTACTTCTAGCACTTGCTTTTTTGAAATATTTGCAATATTACGGCAATTTACGAAGTAGACTTACGATGCTTGATCACAATTGACCGGTCATTGCCTCCAATGTTGGTGCAAGACATGTTCCTTGTTTACAGCGTTTCAGTTTTATGAATGTCGTATTAACCCATTACCAGGCAATCACGAGCTATAATGTCCTCGGGAAAGATGGCTTAGAAAAACATAGTCCCTATTAACTAGTCAACGAATTTGTAATTCGTGTTCATTACTTTGAGTGCAAGAATTTGTCACACTGGCCAACGTATGTATACATGTACGTTAGATCGACGGCTTTGAGTTGGATTGTACATACACCGAAAATGTTCACTTCTTTCATTCTTGATGGTATTAAAAACTTTTTTGTAGAACACGCTACATGTCGAATGGGACTATGAAAATTAATTATCTTCAAGATAATGCTTAATACATAATAGAAATATTTGTAAACATTCGAGTACTGATAAAGAGGTGAGTTTGTTTTTGAAATTTCTCAGCAACTTGATTACTGACATTTTTTTCACTTGTACAATTTTCACTTTGAGTTTGATACTACCTTTCGATGCTCTAGAACCAACTAAAGACTTCTGCATGGATAAAAAGAGGGAACAGAATCAGGTTAAATTTATATCGCTCAAAGGTACGTAGTGTGCTAGGAAATTATTAGAGAGGTTAAATGCAGCCAAGGCAAATTACTAAATGAAATCTTTTCTGAAATTCGTCATATATAAAAATAAACCACGTCTATTTCCTGTTTCGTTTTTTTTTTCATTTCGCTTTATTTACAAAACTATGACGAAACAGACTGTGTATCAGAACAATTACGCTCGAAGATATAGAATTAGCAAACTTTCTGGCAGTCTGAATTTCAAAATCACCACTGTTGGAGGGTCTGATGGCCTCTCCAATAAATTTCAGCAATACGAAATACAGTGAAACCTGGCATGTTGATCACCGGTATTAAGCAAGCAAACTGAATAAACAAGCATATATTTAGTTCCCGACAAATAGCAATGCACCTGTAGACATTCATCTATATCAAGCATGCACCTGCCTTTGGCAAGCTCTTTCGACCGTCCCTTTGGTAATTGATTAATATAGGTTAAACTGTAACTATATCTGAGCACTATTATGCTGTATTTCCAAGAACTATGTAAGTTTGTAACAATAAAGATAAATATCTCATATATCATGATCACCCAGCATATTGGATGAAATGAAACATTATCAGAGATCATCTGTGTTACGAAATACATGTACATGTATACATTTATTATCAATGAATTTAAAGAGGTGCAAGTACTTTCGCTTTATGACACTAAGAGAAAATAAGCCCCACCAACAAAAGCCATGTTTTTCAACAGATCAAAATTTATTGAAGGAGTGTGATAGAAAACTACCCAATGCCAATCTCGTGATTGAGTTCTTTAGAGAGGACAAATTTTACAATTTCACAACGCGCCGTACACGGAAAATAAGCTCTTTCCACATAAGCCATGTTTTTTTTAAAGGATCGAAGTATCTCGAAAGAAACTTATGGAATCATCCACGTTGATTTTTGTTGATTTCCACTTGGTGGTTTAATTCTGAGGAGAAGTCTATTAAATAAAAAATTTTGAAATAAACGCGTAGACGAACAAACGCACGCATGTAAATGTACGAAGGGTACAACGACATTCTAACAGTTGGCCAAGCGGATTTGAAAATTATTTAAACTAAGAATCAGGCCAAATATGGTAAATAATGTACACACTGTATTAGTTAATAGGGGTTTTTCTTTATGGACAATGTTTTTCTAAGCCATCTTTCCCAGTGACATTAAAGCTCCTGATTGCGTGGTAATGGGTTAATTACGCCATTCATTAAACTGAAACGCTGTAAACAAGGAACATGTCTTGCACCAACATTGGAGGCAATGACCGGTCAATTGTGATCAAGCATCGTAGGTCTACTTCGTAAATTGCCGTAATATTGCAAATATTTCAAAAAAGCAAGTGCTAGAAGTAATGAAATTGGGTCGAACATGCTCTTTATCAGGTAATGGACCGTAGTGACGTAATGTTTACAAAAATAGTCTTCGTACACAGCCCATGCATCGAGTTTCAGGCAGAAATATTGATGATTTAAAGGTTGGTGTCCAGTTACCCCAAGCTTTTTCTGATCTGGTGTCCATGTGCATACATTGAAAATAAAATTGGTGTCTTGTTAGCATACTTTCCTCTACCCAGGTCCATTCAAAAACGCATATCTTAGCTTTGGATGGACATTTCTAAGTGAAATTTTGTGTTCTTTTAGGGAAAACATTTATCTTATCATACAAACTTGTAAAATGAACAATGGTTTGGGATTTTGTTCAAAATTAGGCAATAAACTGCAAAACAATAAGACCCCAGTTGCTCATAAAGCCACAGCTCGCTTAGAGGATGGTATTATTATTCCGTAGTATGTATGTAAACAGATCAATCATTTGTCTTGACATTGCTGTAAATCAACATTTCTTTCTCGGTAAATCAGGTCCATAAAAATGAAAATACTTACACCACCTCCGGTTCTTCCATGTAAAAATTTGATCTGGTGTACCGAGAACACATGGTGTCCGCGGCTCACGTTGATCAGTGTGGGCTGGGTGAGTCAACATGGGGATTATTTTACCTATAAACTTCATATTTTGATACATCCACCTAGCTCGGCTGTTGAACACGGTCATACCATGGCAAAAACAGAAATTAACTCGAGGAAAATACATTGTACCATTTGCCACAATATTTTCTTGGCTCCTCTCTAGATTAAGACAACAGCGACTGTAATTACTGACAAGGAATAAACTTGTCATGTATTAGTTTCTCCTTTGACCCTTTCCCAAACAACAAATTTTGGGCTCTTCCAAACCAAAAGAGTTTGCATACGACAATTTTAGATTTGGATAAAATGGCAGAAAGTTCTCAAAAAAGGTTGAAAACACTGTGGGAAAAGGAGAAATTGCTTGTTATGAGCAATTTCTCCTTTTCCCATAGTGTTTTCAAAAGACCTTTACTGCAGACACGTAAAAACCAGGGCTTGTTTGGGAAAGGGTTAACCATTTTTTTTTCAAATTTCTATATTCCGAGAAAATGTAAATATAACATCATCGGTATTGTATCATCTAACCCTTTCAAAACAAGCTCTGTTAAAAAGGAAGAAGCCTTTTAAAAACATTGTGGGAGGGGAAAATGCTGGTTACCAGCACTTTGTCCTTTTCCAACAATGTCTTCTACCTTTTCAGAGGATTTCTGTTCCTTTTCATCTGCCGGTATTCTAAATTTGTCATCATTCTGCAGAATGTATTCAGTTTTGATTAGGATTAATATTTTAGAGAAAAAGAGTTAATTCATTATTGCTGAAACCATAAGTGATAGCTTTGATCACTGCTCTTTTTGCAAGAACTTTTCTCAAATTCCAGCGGCTAGAAGACAACAAAATGTCCCATGGCTAAATGTCTACACTGGGGAAATTCAATAAATGTCCAATGAAGTATAGGGAGAAATATATCAGTCATCTAATGGTGTTTATTTTTGCTCTATCAGATAAGCTCATTAAACCAACAAACAATAGGTCAGTTAGTGACCACACAGCTGACCAGTGCTAAGTATCTGATGGGCCTTGCAGAGGTCAGCCTGTTCCACATTGCCAGAATACTTCCCATGTCAAAAGATTTACCCCTTAGCACAGACAGCTCATTTCTTACACTGAAAAAATAGACCTATCATCTAAATGTTGGGCAACAGGTAATTATTGCACAACAGAGTTAATGCTGTCTTTCAAGTAAATTTTTCCTCAAGATTTATCAGGTTGTGACACCTTATTCTAAAACCTCTTTCTTTTGCTTATCGGTTAGGTAAATTAATTGTTTCAATAAATCTGTTTCTGGGAAAAGAGTACAACCCACTACATGCAAAATGGAACATGTAGCAGTCAGTTTTCAAAATATTTCTGTGAAAAAATCAACATGAAGTAATGTCATTTTACATCAAATTACATAAACACAGGCAAAAAATTTGTGGCAAAGGCAAAATTGCTTTTAACAAACAAGTTTTCTTTTGGCTACAATGTCTTCAAAAGATACTTGTAGGTGGATAAAAATTGTGGGCAACAATCAGAGGAAAGAGTTTAATGTAAATATTATTGCTTTCTTTCCTCATTAGCCATCATCTGGATGGGCATCAAGGTGTCCCAAAGGAAAGTTTGAATGGGGTGCTTGTCTGGTTCCATTCACTATGAAGATAAAACAACTGACAGGAAACCAGCCCACAGGAAATAAAGCTTTATTAAAGAGTTGCATTCTTCTACGACCCTGAGTATGAAAGCTTACAACAATTCTTACATAATGGGTAAAAATGATGATAGGTGGCACTTTCTCCTTTCCCCACAATTTACTTTAGCCTTCCAGAGACATATCCTATTACTGTATTTTAAGCTACATTTGTTTTCTGCCATCCTCTCAATGTGATTCGGTCTAAAACTGTGTCCTCTAGAACAGAGTTGACCTTTTCTTGAATTACAAAATGTTAAACTTTACACAAGAGCATATACAGGACAAAATCAATCAAGCTCCAAAGATGATTTCTGTCATTAAACTGGTTGAAAACATTTTGGGAAAAAAAAGAGAGAAAATGCTGGCTACCTGAGCATTTTCTCCTTTTCCCAAAATGTGTTCAAAGGGCTTCTTTCTTGGCATGATTGAAACATGCAACTATTTGGTAAAGGATTAAACCAAAGTAATTCAGAGAAATGGGATTCAGGATGGCAGAATACTTTTGTCTACTGAAGGTCTAGATTGTTCTTCTTAATTTTGTTGGTTTTTGTCCTGAAGCTTTCCTCTGGAGATTAACCACAATGTGACAGACTGATTTATGGTTTCTTTCTTTCAGAACCATTTGTTTGGTAAGGTAAATCTAGAAACAATCCAATAAACTTTCACTACTAGACCCAGTCAACTGAATTATCCTTGTACCATCACAATGCTGACTTTTTCAGGATTACAACCTCAAACTAATGGGTAAATATCATGTAAAATCAATGTTTTTGGAAAAGGCTATTCCAGGCCAATCTCAGCAGAATCCATTGTTTAATTATGAGAGTTTGGGAACATTGTAGACTTAACTTCCTTCAGGAAGAAGGCTTCAGAAAACATTTGGGGAATTTTCTCCTTTTTCCAAAATGTTTACTATCCCATCAAGAACAAATTTTGTCATTTGGGCACCTTCAAGTAGTTGTTTACAAAATTAATGCTTTCAGTTCAGACCTCTCTAAATTGTCATCTGCTAAAATGTTTTTTGAATCTGAAAAAAAAAAACACTTCTTTTGTTTGTCTCTGAAAGCACTTCAGGTCAATAGGGGGTCCAGTGTTGCTGTGTCAGGTATTTCAAAGGTGTAGAGATTTCAACCTTGTGCCACAGATTTAATCCTCATCCAGCAGTTGAGTTTTTCTCTGGATTGTCCTGTAGTCCATGAAACTGCAGGGCCTATGTCTGGCACTGGTGAATAACAGGATACACATTTATACTTAATTGTTGCCGAAATATTACTGCAGTGTTGAAAAGGGCATAAAATGCTGTTAAACAACCACCGTAAGGTTCAAAATACTGACAAAAATTGACAAGCACAAAATGCAAATGCTCATTGCAACCAGATTTCCGGTAAATATGTTTTATATAGTAAGATCAAACATTAGGCTGACTGTTTTGTGCAGTCTAATCTTAATTGATACTGACTGAGAAGGCACAGGTCTACTATTGGTAACAGGCCCATAGAGAGTTTGTTATACCATATCATTACATTTTGGGAGAAAACAAAAGGTTCAAAATACTGATCAAAACTGATAAGCACAAAATGCTTATGTAACCAGATTTCCAGTAAAATATTAGGTTTTTTGGCAAGATCAAAGATCAGGCTTTTTAGTGTACTCTGATCTTAATGATAGTCTCAATAATGAGACGCTCCGGTGATCTTTTTCATATTTGGATATTTACTGTACACCGTACCGTCTCAAGTCCATCGTAAATTTTCCGGTAGCAAATATAGAGCGCTATACCTACTTTCGGTTTCGTCGGTTTTATCTGTATTGCAGTGAAATGCGATTAAATATTAGTACTAATCATGACCAAAAACAAATTGTTAAACCATTCATTACATAAAAAGCTTTCAGAATTTGTTTACAACATGTTTATCTCAGAAAAATCACGGATGAAATTTATCGTGCATGGCGGCCATTTTGAATGTTTTCGGGAACGTAAACAGCTCAGGTCACTGATGAAATGCACAGTATTTTCTCACGATCAGCGTTTGAATTGAAAATATTTGTATTCTAAATGAAAGAATATTGAATACGCAAGCCACAGGTATGTTTAAATCCTAGTTTTGTGCTCTATTCAGGAAATTATAAGAGTTCAAACTTGCGTACAAAGTCTGTGCGGAACTTTCAACTGATTTTGTCCGGATTGTCTCTGTACCCAGAGGCGACCAGTCGAAAAGTAACATCGCCTTTGGGGACAGTTATCTGTACTAATCTTAATGAATACTTGCTAAGAAGGCACCTACATTAGTGACAGGCCCATAAAGAGTTTTGTTACACTGCATCATAACATTTTGGAAGAAGAAAACACCATGAAAGCTTGTCATTCCTTAACTCTTTACCAAATGACAAATTTTAGACTGGTCCAAATTGAAAGCATTAATTTTACAGATGACAAAGTAAAAGTGACCGGAAATATAAAATTTGTTTATGGAGGGTGGGAAAACATTGTGGGAAAAGGAGAAAATGCTGGTTACCATCATTTTCTCCTTTTCCCACAATGTTTTCAGAAGGCTTCTTTCTCAGGGTAGCAAAAAAGTCCAGATTGTGTGGTAAAGAGTTAAACACTAAAAGCCACCATATTCTTAAAAAGTTTCTCTGCTTATAGGATCTGCTTAAAAATAGTTAAACATGCAAGTTAACAACTGAAAAAAGAGAGAATGTATCAAAACTACATAAAATTTCAAGAATTTACTACAATTTTCCAAAAATTCTAATTTCAAACAAAAACAGCTCTGTTTCTGAGGAACTGCAATGTTTGGCTTTGTATTAGTGATATCCTGTGTTCTCTTCCCATTTCCTGTTCATGCTGAAAACTGTCTGCATCCATACAACACTGGGAACCAGACACACTTTGTTTCAAGACCAGAAAATTGGATCTGCCTGCTTCACAACAAATAAAAAGGATGCCAGATTTTCATGAAATTTTACAGCATATTTATATGTTGTTCTGGTTTAGCTTGCCATGGACTAACTTGAACATTAATAGCTAAAACAAACAATACAAAATAATGGCACAATCTTCCAGCATCTGGTAAACTGGAAAAGAGGAACTTCTTGTGAGGGGTTGAACTTTGTCTTTTTCAAGAGCACCTTGCTTTAACTCATTACCAAACGACAAAATTTCTGGTTTGTCCAAATTGAAAGCATTTGCAGACGACAAAATAAAAGTGACTGAAAATTTGAAATTTGTTTTGTGAAGAGTAGAAAACATTGTGGGAAAAGGAGAAAATGCTGGTTACCAGCATTTTCTCCTTTTCCCACAATGTTTTCTAAAGGCTTCTTTCTCAGGGGCGTCAAAAGTAGGGATTGTGTGGTAATGGGTTAAGTCTCTACCACACAATCCCAAGCTTTACCAATCCATAGAGAGAAAGCCTTAAACTCTTTACGAAACGACAAAATCTTAGACCAGTCCAAATTGAAAGCGCTTGCAGAAGACAAATTCAGTGTGACTAAAAATTAAAATTTGTTTTTCGAAGGGAAGAAAACATTGTGGAAAAATGAGAAAATGCTGGTTACCAGCATTTTCTCATTTTTACCAAAATGTTTTCAAAAGGCTTCATTGGCAGGGGCCTTAACCCATTACCACACAATCCCTACTTTTGACGCCTCTGAGAAAGTAGCCTTTTGAAAACGTTGTAGGAAAAGGAGAAAATGCTGGTAACCAGCATTTTCTCCTTTTCCCACAGTGTTTTCTGCACTTCCCAGAACAAATTTCAACTTTTCAGTCACCTTTATTTTTGTCGTCTGCAAATGCTTTCAATTTGAACCAGTCTAAAATTTTGTCGTGTGGTAATGGGTTAAAAGTCGGAACTGTGTGGTGAAGGGTTAACTTGTTACCAAAAGACAAAATCTTAGACTTGTCCAAATAGAAAGTACTTGCAGACAACAAAATAAATGTGACTCAAAAATTGAAACTTGACTGTAGAAGAGTAGAAAACATTGTAGGAAAACGAGAAAATGCTGGCTACCTGCATTTCCTCCTTCTCCTGCAATATTTTCCAAAGTCTTCTTTCCAAGGGTCATAAAAACAAGGGATTATTTGGTAAAGGGTTAAAGATGTTGATGGAGAAAACTGAGAGAATGCTGGTAACCAGCCTCTTTTTCCGTTCCATCTATGCTTTTTACCCAGCCACAGAAGGTCTCATCATTTGAAGCAAAAATTTATTTGTTGTCTGCAAGGGCTTCTGAATCCGACGACTCCAACACTTAGTTATGTGGTAAAAAGTTACGCTAGACAGCTCTTTAGATTTAGTTTAGTAACTGTAAAAAAGCATTATCAACAAAAAAGACTTTCTTACCAGAATTTGTTACTACAAGACATTATAATCTGGTTTGTATGTGATTGTAAGAAAAAATTAAATTAAAGCCCCCATTCACCAGAGCCATGTTTCTTGACGGATCAAAATTTCGCGAACAATTTTTGAAAAGGGTCATCCAAGGAACATCTCTGTGAAATTATTTTAAAATCTGACCAGCGGTTACAGAGAAGAAGAATTTTTAAGAATTTCTTCATTTCTGTATAGTGCAAGAAGCCCCCATTCACCAGAGCCATGT
Organism: Tridacna crocea; assembly: GCA_943736015.1. Lineage (NCBI taxonomy): Eukaryota > Metazoa > Mollusca > Bivalvia > Cardiida > Cardiidae > Tridacna > Tridacna crocea. The sequence continues at coordinate 15,057,486 of OX031056.1, read as the reverse complement.
TTCTTGACAGATCAAAATTTCGCCAACAATGTTTGAAAAGGGTCACCCAAGGAACATCTCTGTGAAATTATTTTAAATCTGGCCAGCAGTTTCAGAGAAGAAGAATTTTTAAGAATTTCTTCATTTCTGTATAGTGCAAGAAGCCCCCATTCACCAGAGCCATGTTTCTTGACGGATCAAAATTTCGCGAACAATTTTTGAAAAGGGTCACCCAAGGAACACCTGTGTGAAATTATTTTAAAATCTGGCCAGCGGTTTCAGACAAGAAGATTTTTAAAGAATTTCCTAAAAAATTCTATTTCGTTGCCATGGCAACCAGAGTTTTTGACGGAATCAAATTCTGTGAACAAATTTAAAAGAGGACCTCCCAAGGAACATTCCAGCCAAGTTTGGTCCAAATCCGCCCAGCGGTTTAGGAGGAGTTGATGTTTAAAGAATTGTTGACGACGCACTGACGCACGACGGACGACGGACACCGGGTGATCCTAAAAGCTCCCCTTGAGCACATTGTGCTCAGGTGAGCTAATAAACAAATAAACAATTGATAAGCCTATTTGACTTTTCTGCCCAACAATGATGGCTGGAAAAAAATTCAGAAATCATGAAACAGTATTTAGATCTTCTTGTAGCAATCTAAAAGATCACTTTCAACAGAACCTTGATTTACAGGTGTTCTTTTTATTACCTGAAAAATTTATATTAGCATTAGAAATAGATCCTACAAAACATCCAGCATTTGCTGATAAGCCAAAGAGGTCAGACCAATCTAATAAATGTTTTATTACCTGGCCAGCAGTTTTTTTTTTCCACATAGCTGGATTTACCAATTCTCCTTTACATAATATTATTACAAGGATTTTTGGGCTTTGGCAATAGAAGCTAAATCATCTCTTTACCAAACAACAACATTTTGGGCTAGTCCAAATTGAAAGCATTTTGCAGACGACAAAATAAATGTGAAGGGAAAATTGAATTTTGATTTTGGAAGGGTAGAAAACATTGTGGGAAAAGGAGAAAATGCTGGTTACCAGCATTTTCTCCTTTTCCCACAATGTTTTCAGATGCTTTCCTTTTCAGGGTCACCAAAAGACAGGATTGTATGGTAAAGAGTTAGCCGTGGCCTAAACGTCCTACAGTCCTGTCAGTGATGTCACAACCTCACTTATAGTCAGTCCTTCTGTCCTTGCAGATCTATCAATTTTGCTTTTGAACCACTAGCACAATGGCTAATGTATACCACACATTCCATGGAGACAATAGTTTAGTGCCAAGTAAAGCAAAATTAACCATTAACCCTTTACTCCATAGATACTCATTTCTATGCATTGCTTGTAGGAGCCTTTGGAAATCATTGTGGCAAAAGGTGAAATTGCTCGTGATGAGCAATTTCACCTTTTGCCACAATGTTTTCTATGCCATCAAAAGGTGTCATATACACATAAGAAACCTCTTCATCCTTGCTGTTACTTAGGGTCAATTAGAGATACCATAGAAATGCCTTATGGGGTAAAGGGTTAACCATGTCAGCTTTCACCTAAACAATCATTAAAACTAGGAATTGTGTGCTAAAGGGTTATAACACATACAAATGGATGTTGCAAACCTATGGTTACAAAGTCAAGTAGATCTACATGCATTTTCAGCTTCCAACCATCTGTTATTGCAAAAGCAGAAATTTTTATGTGAAATACTGACTTATCAATGAGTACAATTTCTTTGATGTTTAGAAAGTTTTTTAAATTAACAGAAATTTACAGAACAAAAGGCTTTTTGTGACTAAAAGTCCTAACTATGTTGGTATCCAGCATTTTCTCCTTTTCCTGCAATGTTTTCTACCCTTCACAAAACAAATTTCAAATTTTCAGTTGCTTGTATTTTATCGACTGCAAATGATTTTGATTTGCATAAGCCTAAAATATTGCTGTCTGGTAATGAGTTAATGATAGAAAAGGTGAAACTTGTTTAACCTATTACCACACAATCCCCACTTTTGACACCCCTGAGAAAGAAGCCTTTAGAAAACATTTTGAGAAAAGGAGAAAATGCTGGTAACCAGCATTTCCTCCTTTTCTCACAATGTTTTCTACCCTTCATAAAACAAATTTCAAATTTTCAGTCATTTTTATTTTGTCGTCTGCAAATGCTTTAAATTTGGACAAGTCTAAAATTTTGTTGTCTGGTAATGAGTTAACTGTTACTCAAATGGTTAACCCTTTCCAAAACAATCCCTGGTTTTTACGGGTCTTGGATAGTAGCCTTTTGAAAACATTGTTGGAAAAGGAGAAAATGCTGGTAACCAGCATGTTCTCCTTTTCCTACAATGTTTTCTACCCTATTATAGACAGAAATCATCTTTTGAGCAAGAGTTGAATTGTTGTCTGCAAATGCTTTCAATTTGGTCTAGTCCAAAAGTTTGTCGTTTGGGAAAGGGTTAAACCTCAAAGCCCTAAACCAGACTACTTTTGTGGACAATATAGGTTCAGATTAGACTGCAAAGATTATACATATTCTCCCTATTGAAAGCAATAGCAGATAATAATGGAAAAATGCGTCAAAATGATAACATGCACTGGAAAGAGCAGAAATCATTGCATGAAGAACCAAATGCTGCATAAAAGCCAGTTTTTCCTTGTCCCAAAATTCTGACGAAACTTTCTTTTCTCAGAGTTGAGAAAACATAGGATTGATGGAAAAAGAGAATAAATTTCTCTGCAAACATACATAGTAGGATTTGTGGAGTATCAGTTTTGGCTTTAATGTTTTCCACACAAGAAAAAAATAGACCTGTCCTTACAAGTTTTGCAAAATTAATAGCAATTTAAATCTTTACCAAATGACAGAACTTTAGACTTGTTCAAACTGACAGCATCTGCAGACAGCAAAATTTATGTGAATCAAAATTGATGTTTGTTTTGGAAACAGTAGAAACCATTGTGGGAAAAAGAGAAAATGCTGGTTACCAGCATTTTCTCCTTTTTCCACTGTGTTTCCAAAAGGCTTCTATCTCGGGGTTGTAAAAACCTGGGTTTGTTTGGTAAAGAGTTAAATCCGACTGAAATGTGGAAATTTGCCATTGATAAGGTAGAAAATATTGTGGGAAAAGGAGAAAATGCTGGTTACCAGAATTTTCTCCTTTTCCCTCAGTGTTTTCAAAATCCGTCTTCTTCACGGTTGTTAACCCTTTACCCCATAAGGCATGTCTATGGTATCTATAATTGACCCTAAATAACAGCAAGGATGAAGCTGTTTCTTATGTGTATATGACACCTTTTGAAAGTATAGAAAATATTGTGGCAAATGGTGAAATTACTCGTCACGAGCAATTTCACCTTTTGTCGCAATGTTTTGCAAAGGCTTCTACAAGCAATGCGTCGAAATGAGTATCTGTGGAGTAAAGGGTTAAAAGTCTGAATTATTTTTCAAAGGGTTTAGGCTACAAGAGGTGAGGTTTGTTCATCAAATGATAAGTCTCCCTTACATAACGACAGCTGACTGATAAGCCCTGAAGTTTTTTGATCTATATCCTTTTCATTGTTTTAGTGGTTTAATAGCATAATATCAAATTGCTCACTTTTCATAAAAATTTGACCTTTAAGCTCTCCAGTACAAATCACTGACATTTTACTGACAGTGTAGATCAAGATCAGATGGTGCAGAACTTGTAGTCTCACCAACATTGTCCAGTAGTAAGATAATTTTGAAAAAGCAGCCAGGGCTGTGGCTGCATTATTCAGGGTTTCACTCTCAGCTTCAATCCTTTACCATAGAATCCAGACTTTTAACTACCTTGAGAAATTGGCCTTTTGAAAACATTGTGGGAAAAAGAGAAAATGCTGGTAACCAGCATTTTCTCTTTTTCACGCAATGTTTTCTACCCTGGCGGAAACAATTTTTTTTACATTTTTGAGCAATATATATGAGCAACATATATTTTGTCATCTGCAAGAGCTTTCAAATTGGACCAGTCTAAAGTTTTGTCATTTGGTAAAGAGTTGAAGTTTCACATAACTTATTTAACAGTTTAACCCTTTACTAAACAATCCCTGGTTTTTACGACCCTGAGATAGAACCCTTTTGAAAACATTGTTGGAAAAACAGGAAATGCTGGTAACCAGCACTTTCTCCTTTTCCCACAATGTTTTCAACCCTGCTGGAAACAAATTTCAATTTTTGAGTTATGTCTATTTTGTCATCTGCAAGTGCTTTCAATTTGGACTAGTCTAGAATTTTGTCATTTGGTAAAGGTTTAAAAGTTAGAAGAAAGTAACTATGTTGTCATCAATTTATGTTAACCTTTAACTTATTATGAAAACAGCACAATTCTTAGAATGATCTACATGAAAAGCATTATTTGTGTACATGAAAAGCATTATACAGCAAACAAATTAACCCTAAGAGCATGGAATTAACCCAAAGAGCACTTTAGTTCTCCAAACAAGACCTGTTATATAACTGGATTGGCAGGCTTGTTATCGTCAAGAATGTCTCAGCATACTGTGGACAAAGAAGATCAAAGGTCAGACTGCCCTGCAATTTCTCCTTTTCCAACATTGTTCAAAAAAGTCCTTCCCTTTCTGGACGGGTAAAATTTAGGATTGTATGATAAAGGGTTAGCTCTATACAAAACAATGAAATTTAAGATGGGCCCAAATTCAAAGCAATTTCAGTCAACAAATTGAAACTCAAATGATATACTTTTATCAGAATGAGTACACAAAAGTGTCAGTAAATGAAAAAATGCTGGTTACCACTATTTTTTAAAACAGCAATTATGTAATTGCTGTTTTGGTTTTGAACTGTTTGGATTTTTTCGATGCGCCTTCTGATAAGCAACCCCTGGCAACAAAATTTCGCTGTCCACCTCTGTTTCTAGAATGTTTTTGAATGCCTATAACTACAATTTCATTGAAACTTTAATTCCTGTGGTAAAAAACATGTCAAACTCGTTTTGGTGTGAAAGTTGCAGCAAAAATGCTACTCACGGCCAGGCTTTGAACCAATGATGTTTGGGTAGTAGACGGAGTGCTTTGACACTACACCACTGCTCAGTAGAACAGTGTTACAGCTGTATGGCACAGCACAACACAGAGAACAAAAACAATGAACAGCTAGAAACACCAATGAATAGAATTAATTCATCTACCAGATTTCTCCAAGCCTCAATGGAGCTATAAATCTTTCATACCTTTCTAAAGTTATCTTACTGTTTCTCACCCTCCACAAATATATCTTTCAACCCTTTACAAAACAACAAAATATTAGAATAATTTGTTGAAATTGAAAGCATTTACAGATGACACAAATGAATTGACTTGTCTTTGAAAGAGTACAAAACATTGTTGGAAAAGGAGAAAATACTAGTGACCAGTATTTTCCCCTTTTCCAAAAAATCCTTTAAAATGGCTTTGCCTCAGCATGGTTAATACTCTGAATTCTGACAAATAAGGTTAAACTCTTTACCAAACAACAAAATTTGAGACCTGTCCAAATTGAAAGCACTTGCAGACAAAAAAATAAACCAAACTCAAACAATGAAATTTGTTTCCAGTAGGCTAGAAAACATTGTAGGAAAAGGAGAAAATGCTGGTTACCTGCATTTTCTCCTTTTCCCACAATGTTTTCAAAATGCTTCTATCTCAGGGTCATAAAAACCAGGGATTGTTTGGTAAAGGCTTAAACTTTACCCAAATATTGGCAAGATGTATCATTCCCTGCAGTAAGACTTTCGAAAACTTTGTGGAAAAAAGATCAATGGTAACTAGCATTTGCTACTTTTCCACTTAAGTTTCTCTGCCTTATTCAAGACAAATCCCATCATTTGAGCCACATTAAGTTTGACAAATACAATGAAGCCAAAACAAAACATTAGCAGTATACATGAAAATAGGTTAAGGAGAAAATATTCTATCAATCTGTTCATACACTGACCCCTAGCAAGTCGTACATTTTCAGCTTTGAGGTGCCAATGCAGAGTGTTGATCAACATCCTCGGATACCCCAGGATCTCCCTATTTGCTACGCTACATCGACCCTGGGACAATTGACTACTAAAACTTTGAATCAGCCGCCGAAAATCGATACGAAACATCATACCGTACAGTCCACTCGCCCATCACAAAATGATGATAGAACCAATGAAAAGCCAGCATTCGGCCAGCGGTAAAGCGAGCCGCCGAAAATCGATACGAAACGTCATAGCGTACAGTACACTCGCCCATCACAAAATGATGATGGAACCAATGAAAAGCCAGCATTCGGCCAGCGGTAAAGCGAAGGAAATTAAACTAATTGTCCCAGGGGTCGATGTAGCGTAGCAAATAGGGAGACCCCGGGGTATCCGAGGATGGTTGATCAACATCAGAACCTTGAGTCTTAACCCATTACCACACAATCCCTACTTTTGACGCCCCTAAGAGAGAAGCCTTTTGAAAACACTGTGGGAAAAGGAGAAAATGCTGGTAACCAGCATTTTCTCCTTTTCCCCCAGTGTTTTCTACCCTTCCCAGAACAAATTCAATTTTTCAGTCATCTTTATTTTGTCGTCTGCAAATGCTTTCAATTCGAACCAGTCTAAAATTTTGTCGTGTGGTAAAGAGTTAAATCATGAATCAACACTGTTTCGCCTTATTAGGTAATATAACTCTATTGTCTCTAAATAAATTGAGGATTGTGTGTCTGGTATAAAAAGGTTGCCTAAACTCTAAGCCAAAAGTTTTCCATGTGGTGAAAGAGATCGACTGTCAACTGGCAAGATTATACAAAGGTACTTGAACTGTACCAGATAGGCCCCCCACCTACCTGTACAAGTGATTTGCTTTTGTTTTTTGTTTGTCTTTTGACAGTTCAGTTATCTTGTTTGTTACTTCTAAACATTAAATAAGGAGTTATCATGGCATTTTAATCAAGGCATGATTTGTGCCAATGATTCCTCCCCTATATAGATAACTAACCTTAGGGTAACTTTGTACTGATATGGTCTTTGTACCAAGTCTTTGTCAAAATTTAAGACTTGTCTATAATGAAAGTATCTGAGGAAAATAAAGTGTATCTCAAATGATAACAGGTAAAACAAGAGGGCCATGATGGCCATAGATCCTTCACCTGACTCAATAGGCGACTCACGCAATTCACTCCATAAACCCTCGTGCAGGGCCAGTTTTGACCCCAGGGGCATATACCAAATATAAAAGCCTTATGCCTTCTTCTTTCAGGGAAGAAGATTTTTTTTTCTTCTTGTTGCCATGGCAACCACAGTCATGGGTGGAATTCAATCTCTTGACCAAATTCAGTAGAGCTTCATCCAAGAATCATCTCTGCCAAGTTTCATCAAGATTGGCCTAGTGGTTTAGGAGACGATGTTTAAAGAAATTTTGGATGACGGACGGCAGATGATGGGCATTTGGCTATCACAAAAGCTCACCTTGCATAAAGTTATGAATACAGTAAGTTGGTTGTGTATATTATAGTATCTACATTGCCAGGGATGTACATTGTATCTACATTGCCTTTAATCAAAGTGCTAGGAGTAATCAATGAAAGAGATCCACGCTATAGATAACTGATATATGTAAATGAAAGGAACCAGTCAACCTCCTCTGATGACATTTACATATGGGGAATCCCCACAGGAATTAATTCAATCTGATTGGATCATATAATGACACCAACAATGTTTGATTAGTAATTCTTTGGGAGATGGAATTTTCTGAAAGGGCTTCCTTCACCATTGGGTGTCCCATACACTTCGAAATTTTGTATAAACTTGAGGCAAAAGGCTAACAATGGCATTCTGTAAGATTTAAGTATGCACATGTAACTTAATTAACTTATTACAATGACTTTTGAAATATCAGTAATTGTGCCTGTAAGCCATTGAAGCATCAAATTGCACTTCAGATTACAAGTACCATCACATTTCACCAACCAGGTTCCGTTTTGTGCTGATGAGTTAAAGCCTGTTCAGATACCTTTCTAAACAAAATTAACCATTTGCAAACTGACAGACTTTTTAACTTTTCTAAATCCAAAGCATTTGCAGACAACAATTTACATGTGCTTCAACTGATCAAACTTAAAGTATAAGGGTAGAAAACTGGGTAGGAAAAGATTAAACAGCATTTTCTCCTTTTCCCATTTTGTTTTTTCAAAGCTTTCTTTCTCAGGGTTGTGTGATGAAGGGTTAAAAGAAAATCATTTAACTTGAAACAGATTTTTCCAAGATTTGAATCTGAATGAAATGATCAGATTTATTTATGACCACAAAGAAGAATGTTACCAGCATGTCCTCTTTTTTCCACATTTTTTTTCAAAATCTTTCTTCCTCTGGTTGTAGAACCATCAGATTAATTTGATTAAGAATTGGATAATATTGCATGAAACCATTGCAACTAAAGAAAATACAGGATAAAAGCCTGGATAACAAAACAGGTTCATGTTTCCTTATATAGCACCAAGAGGCATCAACTTTACAGTTTCTTATTTGAATTCAATTAAAGCTCCAGTATCATTTATATTCCCCAGGAAACAACACATTATCTGAAACGATAACTATCAATTCTCCATTTAGGTATTCAATAGCTACTGCCAGAGAAGAGTGTAAACTCTTTTCCGACTTGAAGCGCCATCAATTTGCCTTCTTATTTCCATACAGAACTCATCAAATGTCTATCTTTTCCCCTGAATGAAATATTTACAGCAAATCTTACACCCCCAAAACAACATTCATCATATGCTAGGCAAATACAAATTAACAGCTTCTCTTGGCTACATTGAGCTAAGCTTGGTGGTACATAGATGTAACAAACTTCCAATATAAGATAGGGCTTCAAGATTCTATTTCCAGTACCGTACTTATTCCTCCAAACTGAAATGTAAATAATTTACATGCATTCAATTTGGGAGCATTGTTTCTTAAGAAAAAAATTTATTCCAGTTGAGAGAAAACAGGTTTGAATATTAAAAGCTCTGAAACGATACCATTTTGACTTGTCTGAATTGACAGCATTTGCAGAAAAGAACCTTAGATGTTACTCAAAATGTGAAATGTTTCTGCAATAGGGTAGAAAACATTTCAGTGAGGGAAGGGGGGTGGGAGAGAAGGAAATGCTGTTTCCAGCAGTTTCTTTTTTTCCTGCAATGCTTTCAAAAGCCTCCTTCCCAAGGTGGAAATCAGCAAATACTCCTTTTCCAACTATGTATTATGCCCTATCACAGACAAAGTCAATCACTAAGTCACATTTAATTTGTTGTCTGCCAATGCTTTCAATTTGGACAAGCTTGGCATTTGTCATTTGGAGTGCCAGACCCACATGTACAGGATCTTAGTTATATTGTCTGCTATTCTTAATATCGTATTCTGAACAGGATTGTAACTTTTTAAGACCGAAAGATGTCCAATAAATGTAACACTCCATGGGTTTAAATGTTGTAGAATGAGGAAATGGGTTAAAGGCATAGTGTTGAACAAAACTGGTATTTAACATCCATTAAAACTGGGCTGTTTGCAATTTGATTGACTAGGGGGGCTTAACAGATAGTTGCTATCCATTGCTTAACACCCCAGCCAACAAAAGATATCTGAGTCCACAACTTAACACCTCTCGGGTTCAAAAGGTCTATTTCAAAGCTAAAAAGCCTTGGTATATGGGCTATGAATTAATCTTTTAGGAAATCTCCATGCATCTCATTAATTGGTAGTATTTGCTAAGGGTGGCAACATAAGGGGCTTCTTCAGAAACTGTAGATTTAGAACAAGCTGCACAAAACATGCAGTCTTATCAGTTATCTACTCTTTCTGATACATTTAAGATATCATGGTCAAGACAGCATCTAAATTACATGATATGGGTTGCAATTCATGTTTAGGTGAAGTGTACCACTTAACCCATTACCACACAATCCCTATTTTTGATAACCTTGAGAAAGAAGCCTTTTGAAAACATTGTGGGAAAGGAGAAAACGCTGGTAACCACATTTTTCTCCTTTTCCCACAATATTTTCTACCCTTTACTAAACAAATTTCAAATTTTCAGTCACTTTTATTTTGTCGTCTGCAAATGCTTTCAGTTTGGTCCAGCCTAAAATTTTGTCATATGGTAATGAGTTAATTAATTTAGTGCTGCAATGCTTTAACAGATGGAACTATATCAATTTTAGAACACGAACCTTCTTCTGAAGTCCACATTTCATTCAGTTGTTGAGTGGCCATCTTTTATATATCAGGACAAAATCAACAGGGCCTTGAAATATAACAAAACAGCCTTACCTGAAAGTAGAAAAAAAACCAATAGTTAAAAAAAAAAATATTACAGTAGGACATAAAACATGTTAACCCTTTACCGTATAAGGCATTTCTATGGTATCTTTAACTGACCCTAAATAACAGCAAGGATGAAGCCATTTCTTATGTGTATATGACACCTTTTGATAGCATAGAAAACATTATGGCAAAAGGTGAAATTGCTCATCAAGAGCAATTTCACCTTTCGCCACAATGTTTTCCAAAGGCTCCTACAAACAATGCATAGAAATGAGTATCTACAGAGTAAAGGGTTAAGAGACTAATTCCCCTTTTACCAAACAAGATCACTCCATATCTATACAAAAACACTGTATCCAATCTAGCATCCACAAAATTTACCTTGTAAGTTGAGAATTTTACCAAGATTTAACCATTTTGACCTACTGACCTAATTATTTACCAAGTTTAAACCTTTTTCATGTTCATAATTTTGTGACATGGTTTGCATATTTTGCTCCTCTTGGTTGTTTGAACACAGAATTGTTTGGTAAAGAGCTGACAATACTTCTGATGGCACGCTATCACTAAAGCCTCAGGTGAGCCAAAAAAAGTAAAGAGATTATTTCAAAGGACACCACCCAAATGCAATAAACATTAAAAATAAGTTTGAGAGGGACAAATTCATGACAAGCAATCATGAAATAAAAAGAGCTTTAACATTTCCTCCTATAAAATCAATTGAACATTAATGAATTATTTGTAAAAGAGAGGTTAATTGTAGGCAATTAAAAAGTCATAAAAAATTGTTGAAAAGACATAATTAGAGAGGGGGTGGATGTCCTTTAAAAGCCCATGCATGAACTTTTCATAAATTGAGGCTTTCATACTGCAGTGCAAAAACATTACCCCTAAACATCAGCAGATCTGTAGAGACAAATTAAATTACTTGGCAAGATTGTCATTTTTTTTTTCAGTTTTAATTTTTTGTCAACTTTTTTGTTGAAATAAAAATCATTATTGAATGTAAAAAACACAAAGACTTTTGCCCAAGTTTGCCTGTACTGTATGGGCAATATGAAGGATACCACCCACCAGCTAAAATATTGAAAGTTTTGTACGTCATAAAAATACAATAACCATATAGTGCCCTTTATCGAACATTCCTTCATTTTTCGACCCTATGCAAGGAAATCTTTGGAAACATATTCTAAGGAATGGGAGAATTTTAGAAGGTAAAATCCTGCATTTTGTTCCTTTTCCTTAGTCTGTTCTCCACTGTAACATAATTTGGTTGTATTGTTGACTGTATTGGGTTTTAATGTCACTTTAACAGCTACGGTCATATCATTGCGGTTGGTGACGCACACGTGTTTCCTGGCTTTCTCATACTAGTACTAATACAACTTTCTCTCCAAAGCCACCAACTACTTTTCTCACATGTTTCAGCAGAGGTGAGAGGCGAAAATAGGCCAGGAAGACAGTTCACCTAAACCAGGTATAGAATTCCCAACCACCAGGTCAAGAGTCCGACACGCTAGCCACCGAGCCATCCTGGCTGATGTCCGTAACATGGATCCGTGCCTCACATGAAAGTTGTTTTATGCACAATGCTTTGAATATGGATGAATCTACAATTTCATTGATTGGTAAAGAGTACAACTTAACACAACTGAAAAAGAAATTACTTTAAATTCCAGAGAAAAAACGCTCTGAGCATTTGAATTCTTGCAAAATTTCCAATATCAGTGAATGTAACTTTGTGAAAAGGGTCCAGTCTATTACACTTTCGTAACACATTATATAAACCTAAATGTTACATTTATAAGGACATATTTTGTGAAAAAACTGCCTGCATCAAAAGGCGAAATGGTCTTTTGATGGGCATAAAATTTACCAACAACAAAACGTTCTGACACACACCAGCCTGCGCAGTTGACACAGGCTGACATGGGCCTTAAGTTTCTTTAGATTACATTATTGAATTTTTTTTTGATAGATTTGAAATCAAGAAGAGAACATGTTTAACCATCAAACAGGCATAAGAAAAAAGCATTTCCAGATCCTATGAAAAAGTTTTTCTCTTAAGTGTGGTTTTTGATAAAGTTTCATTGGCCACACTTTATTGTAGCAAAGAAAAGAATGGAATATTATATAATGTTACATGATAATAGAAATTGATGTCTTTAAATTCTGGCAGAGCCTCCCAAATGCGATTGGTACAGGTTTCATGAAGGCACAGATAACTGACTCCAAGTTACTGCTGGTGCAAAAAATGTATTTCATTCGGAGTGATTGGATGCAATATAAAAGCAATATTTCAGCCCTGCCATTGGGAACAAAAAAATCTGTCTATTTCCAGCTAAATTTCACTATTGATACGGTTTTAAGCGATTTTAATCAATGTCATTCCCATGTAACGTCTTTGTTACATTACAATTATTGTCAAAAGAAATGCAGAAACAGTCCCTATAACCCTTTACCCGATGACAAAATGTTACACTAGTCCAAACTGAAAGCATTTGCAGATGGCAATTCAATATAGCTTAACCCTTTACCACACAATGACGCTTTTTAACGCCCCTGAGGAAGTAGCCTTTTGAAAACATTGTGGGAAAAGGAGAAAATGCTGGTAACCAGCATTTTCTCCTTTTCCCACAAAGTTTTCTAAGCTATCAAAGCAAAAATGCACCATTTGAGCCACTCTGAAGTTGTCGTCTGCAAATGCTTTCAATTTGGATTGGTCTAATATTTTGCTGTGTGGTAATGGGTTAAATGATTAATTATGTTTAAGATTTGAAATCATTATGGGAAAAGGAGAAAATGCTGGTCACCAGCATTTTCTCCTTTTCCAACAATGTTTTCAAAAGCCCCTTTTCTCAAGGTCGTTAATGACCAGATTGTATGGTAAGGGGTTAACACTTCCCTTCATGAATACTGATTAATTGTCCAAGATTACTTGAATTTATGGAACACACACTACCACAAAAATCTCATTCTGTGCAAAGTATTCCTTTGTCTTAACCCATTACGACAAAATCCCTACTTTTGACGCCCCTGAAAAGAAGCCTTGAGAAAACATTGTTGGAAAAGGAGAAAATGCTGGTAACCAGCATTTTCTCCTTTTCCCACAATGTTTTCTACCCTTCACAAAACAAATTTCAAATTTTCAGTCACTTTTATTTTGTCGTCTGCAAATTCCTTCGCTTTGAACCAGTCTAAAATTTTGTGGTTTGGTAATGAATTAAAGGTTCCTCCAAAATAAAGCTGAAAGTCGAAACAAAATTCATAATAAAAAAGTATATAGTGCTAATTCAAGTTAGTTCACAAAGGAAGAAATGAACCCATTTACAATAAAAAATTGCTTTCAGGGGGAAAAAAATTAAAGTGAACAGGCATACAAAAATAATTTTCATTCCTATTCCAAATATTATTGATTAGCTCTTTCATCTATTTTGAATAAAAGCTCTTTGCAAACATTGGGAGAAAAAGGAGGGAAGGCTGGTAACCAGTACAGTCTCCTTTAATCAAAATATTTCTACCATTTCAGAGACAAACTTAGTCATTTCAGACACATTTCATTGGGACAAAAGCCCAATAGGACAAAAGCCTACTAAAACAAAAGCCCACTAAAACAAAAGCCCCCTGGGACAAAAGCCCACTAGTACAAAAGCCGACCTTTAGTAATAAACATGTATTTAATTAAATGTTTGTATATAATACTGAAAAGAAGAAAACACCAGTATAAGCAGCATTTTCTCTCTCTCTCACAAATTTTTCAAAAGTCTTCTTTCACATGACTGTTATAAGTAATGGGGAAATGTTTCAGGGAATTAAACATTTAGAAGAAAGACAGGCAATTTCATCATTCTGATTATTAAATCCCTAATGTGTTTTTTCTTACAAAAATGATAAAAAAAATTTCTAACACTTTTTTATCAGCAGTGGGCTTTTGTCCACTCTGCCAAAATTAGCAGTGGGCTTTTGTCCCAGTGGACTTTTGTCCGTTCCCTCTGTAAATAATGCGTATCAATACAGACAAGTCTAAAATTCTGTGGCCATGACAGGGAGTTAACAATTAACCACAGGACAAAATTTCTAACTGGTCCAAATTGAAAGCAACTGCGGACACCAAAGATCTACTGATTGTTGCAAAAATGATGGAATCTGTCTTAGAATGGGAAGAAAACATTGCTGGAAGAGGAGAAAATGTCGATCAAAAATCAGGTTAGGGTTGTCTGGTTAAGGGTTAAAAACACTAGTTCTTCAACATGCATTTTATGCAGTTCAATCCATTATTTCCCCCCCTCCCCCAAGATATTTTATTTTGTGCAACTTCACCATTTCCTTTCTTTTTCAAACAATCTACCAATCCTCAAAATTAAATTCTTTAAAAGAACATTTCTTGTTCTAATGTTTAGGTCCCCATAGTGTCATGAAGTAATGATAATTATTAAAAGGTTACAGTCATGATTAAACTTCGTTCAATGACTCCCTTTGTATAGAGACCACTTGGCAAACAAAATCAAGGGCCACTTCAGCACAAGAATGACACTCTAAAATTTACTCTTTTTCGCTAATCTTTTTATTAGCGGGAAAATAAATTGATCAAAAGTCCTTTAGAGGCCAACTGTAACTATTTTAGCCCGTTCAAGTGGATTTAGCGTCCTTAACTCCTTACAGTACGACAACATTCTAGTTCTGTGTAGTTCGAAAGCATTTGTAGAAGACATTCAAATAAAATGTGTGTTTGTGATAGGATTTTGTTATTAACTCTTTACAAATGAACAAAATTGTAGACTTGTCTAAATTCAAAGCATTTGCAGATGACAAAATAAATGTGGCTCAAAAATTGACCTTTGTTTTGGAATGAGTAGAAAACATGGTGGGAAAAGGAGAAAATGCTGGTTACCAGCATTTTCTCCTTTTCCCACCATGTTTTAAAGGGCTTTCTTCTCAGAGTCGTTAAAACTCGGGATTGTGTGGTAAAGAGTTTAAGGCTTTAAAAAAGTAAAACTTGTTATTAAAGGCTTGAAAAAATTAACCCTTTACCCCATAAGGCATTTCTATGATATCTCTAACTGACCCTACATAACAGAAGGATGAAGCCATTTCTTATGTGTCTATGATACCTTTTGATAGTGTAGAAAACATTGTGACAAAAGGTGAAATTGCTCGTCACGAGCAATTTCACCTTTTGCCACATTGTTTTCCAAAGGCTCCTACAAGCAATGTGTAGAAATGAGTATCTGTGGAGTAAAGGGTTAAAAAGAGATAAAAAAGCTGGCTGCTACTGTTTTCTCCTTTTCCCACAATCATTAAAAAAAGAATATTCTAAAGCACTGTAAAAGGTTGTGGATGTTAAATGTTTTGGCTGATAACATTATTCAGAGAATAAGAAATTGATATTTCATTAGCCTAAAATATTTTAGTCTTGATATAAAATTTTAACTGCAGTACCTTTCATTACTGGTGGAAAACCTATAAAAAGAAGCATAATGCCTGTATTTAGATTCACTCCAGGCTAATTTGTTAGGGAGCATGCCTAAATCACAACCACTTAGGACACACCTGGCAAACCCTGGGGTTAGAGATCCTCCATATCAAGAGAGAGAAAGGAAGTAGAACAAAATGTTTTGCTTCACAACAATCATTGGGTGCCCTTGACACTTTCCCAGTTATTTAGCTAGGTTCCCCATTGGAAGTTATATTGAGACAAAAGGCAAGAAGCATACTTTTTATTATGGGTTTGAATGATGATATAATTTACAGATACGGTAAGTTAGCAAGCTTTGCAGCAGGGATGGTCAAAAACTGAAACATTGGTCTAAAAATGGCATAGAATTACAAAGGCATGATTTCTGAATACTATTAAGTATGATATTCTGTAATAGGGAAATTGACCCTGGATACTAACCAGCTTTGATTTTTTTAGAGATCTGTAGCTGGCTTCATGTTCTGCATATTTTTCTTCATTGATACAAAGTAATCTGCTGTATTAACTCCGGGTATCAAGGTATTAGTAATACTTTTAAAAGTTACTCATAAATAATTCTGTCAGCAAAATTTTGCACCCCAAAATGTATTTTCTGAAGATTCTCTGCCAATTGCCTGAGAAGACATTGGCCCCTAGTGTTTCAAGTAAAGGGTACATTTAACCCTTTACTCCATAGATACTCGTTTCTACGCACCGCTTGTAGGAGCCTTTGGAAAACATTGTGGCAAAAGGCGAAATTGCTCGTAACGAGCAATTTCACCTTTTGCCACAATGTTTTCTATGCTATCAAAAGGTGTCATATACACATGAGAAACGGCTTCATCCTTGCTGTTAATTAGGGTCAATTAGAGATACCATAGAAATGCCTTATGGAGTAAAGGGTTAACCTTTGAGCTGCTAAGCACAACTCACTGACCTTTTGCGGACAGTGTAGATCAAGATCAGACTGCACAGAATGTGCAGTCTGATCTTGGATCTACACTATCCAATGAGGAGATACCAATTGCCCCAAAACATAACTTTGAAATAGCAATATTTGGGTTTTTATCATCAACTTGTCAATTTCATTTTAGTTATTTAGCCGGATAAAGGTTAACCTAAAGTGTCACCTTGTTAGAGGTTGCACATGGCCAGGATACTGTACAAGGGAACATGTGTCAATGTGGACAATAGGACAGCATTCTGGCATCTAGAAAGGGCCATCATCAAAAGAACGAGGAATAACTAAATTGCTTTCTTTTTTATTTTGACCACAAGACAAAATTTTGGACGTACCAAAATTGAAAGCATTGAAGATGTCAATAGAAATGCGCTTAAAAAGGTGCAATTGGCTATGAAAGGATAAAGAGCATTGTAGAAAACAGAAAAAATGCTGGTTTTCAGCATTTTCTTCTTGAACAACTTCCTTTTCAGAAGCATTCTCATTCAGGGTATTTAAAAAAGAGACTATTTTGAAAAAATGGTGAATGCTAGTTTCAACAGAGTTTCTGTCATAATACATTGACAGTTTACTTATTTATATCTTTTATTATTTTCACAAGTGTTAAACATGGTCTCTGCATTGCTTTGTCCAAGGCAACACCAATGCAACCAGATGGAATCATTCCAGATGATCATCTTACTATTACTGAGCCACAGAGGTTCATCAGACAGTGCCCCCCCCCCCAACCCATACAAAATAGGGAACTTGAAGGACCAGGTCAAAAATAATGCAGCAGTTGTTTGAAACAAAGCTGTCAAAGTATGGAAAGTATCATCTAGCACTATGAACAGAAAATGAAGTAAAGCATATTAAAATGTTTGTGGGATAAACAACACATTATCTCCTTACATGAATTTACAGCAAATGATATGGAAAACATCAAGGTATTTTACTGTAGATTGCCACTGTGAGCCAAGGTTTTATACCCAAATGCACATGAAAACACTGTGGCAAAAGAACAAATTCCTCATTCTGAGCAATATCTTCTTTTTCCACCATTTTTTTCCCAAAACTATACTTTTGCAGGGCACTGAAGTAAATCATTTTTCTGCAAGAGTTAATGAGGAAACTGTTCAATATCAAGAGATTAGTTTAGTTTAAACATATTTATTTTACATCGATTGAGAAACAAGTTCTTACAACTTATACTAATCTCTCTCGATTCTGCTTCCTGGGAACTACACCAGTACTTGCGCCGAATGTATGGGCCAATGAAAAATCCCTGAGTTGACACCCGCTTATGTTATGAGGCCGAAGCTCTACCTCACGACCACAGACACCACGCCTGTTTATAATCAAGAGATTACAAACAGGATACATACTCAGATGACATGGTCTACAATGTTTTGAAAGTTCACTCTATAAATCATCAACTGGACATAATGAATTAACCTTTCTCTGATAAAGCATCCTTTCTTCAAACCTTTGTTGGGATCCTAATGGCTTAGTGATAACGTGTACTCATGACCTGGAGGCTTGGGATCCAAGCCTCAATGTGCAGGAATGTCCTTGGGCAAGACACTTAATAGTTCTAGCAAAAGACTGATGAAACCCAGGAAAAACATGAATATACTAATCCCATTTAGTCCTGGTTGACAAATGAATATGGGACCTTTCATCTTGGTGCGAAGCCTAACATGCGATGTTTTGACCAACTTTCAGATCTGTGTGGGGTCTTATCAACTCGTGTAGTAAACTAACAAACAGTGAACATTTACAAAGATTAGACTGCATAATATCTGTTGTCTGATCTTGAATCCCAACCATTCACTATTCAAATATACCCTGTTTAACTCTTTACTTGATGACAAAATTTCATATTCATACAATTCAAAAGCAACTGCAGACAACATTTACCATTAAAATTTACTCAAATGATAGTTGTCTTTGAAAATGGGGAAAACATTGTGGGAAAGGAGAAAATGCTGGTTACCAGCATTTTCTCCTTTATCCAAAATGTTTTCAAAAGCCTTCTTCCTTCAGATTGTCAAAACCCTTTTTTTTTTGGTACCATAAGGGCTAGAAGCAGCCATGAAACAACCACTTTATTGAGTCTTGCCTTTTCATTACAAATGCCACATTAGTTTTCGTTAACCATTTACCAAATGATAAAATTTGGGATGTGATCAAATTTGAAAGCATTTGCAGACAGCAAAATAAACATTGATGAAATGATGATTTCTCTCTTTGATAGAGTAGAAAACACTGAGGAAAAGGAGAAAATGCTGATAACCAGCATTTTCTCCTTTTCCCACAGTGTTTTCCAAAGACTTCTTCTTTAAGGTTGTGAAAAGTCGGGATTGTGTAGTAAAGACTTAAAGAATGAAAGAAAACATTGAAAAGAGTGAGGATTAAAGAAGAGGGTTTAATCTGGATTAAATGATCTATGATAGGAAAACAAATTATCTGCTTGAAATCCCTAATCTTTAGGGCTGACATTTCTAATCATACAGCTACAAGTCTTTTCAGAAAGGGAGAGAGAGGCCTGCCTGACCAGGTTGCAAAAAATAAAACCATTAGAAACCATAGCGAAAAAGATTTCTGTTTGTTTGCATTGGGAGTTTAATGCCATTTTAACAGTTTATATCATATTGTGGCGGCCAGTGACGCGACCCATGTGTTTCCTGGCTTTCTCATACCAGTGCTAACACAACTTTCTTTCAAAAGCCATTGACTATTATTGTCACATTCATCGGAGCAGGGGGCGAGAAATTGCCTGAAAGAAAGTCCACCACAACTGGGTGTCGAAACTGCAAACTCCAGGTCACAAGTCAGACACACCAGAAGGGAAGAATAGAAAGTAGAAGGAAAGAAAGTTATTGTAAAGTTATCCCAAACTATATTGATTGCAGCAAATTTTCTTACCAAACAACTGTATATACAAGGAGCTATTTGAAAACACTGTGGGGAAAGGAGAAAGTACTGGTTATTAGCAGTTCCACCTTTTTCCACATTTCTCCCTATCCCTAGCATGTCAACCACCCTTTTCTCTGACCCATACTGTCTGCTCTGCTCCAATTCTGCAGACAACAGTAACTATGAAATTGTGGCTTTTTGGGTCTTTTTTCTACACCAACTATAAAATACTGTTTTTATTTGGCATTCTTTTTGGGTTAACCAAAGGCATGCTTGTAAACTATGGTGAAGGTATGGGATAATCTGTTGGTTCAAACTAATCCCTCTTGTAACAGTCAAGAGGTCACTTAGTCAATTAAGTACCACAAAGTCACCCTACTGTCCCTATCAACCTTTTTGCCCCATTATCCATTCATACCAAATATTAAAATAATGGAATTATAGTTTATGTTTGATTTTACAAAGCTTCCTTATATTTTACACCGAGATGAGCTAAAGTCCACTGCTTAACTCATTACCACACAAGAAAATTTTAGACTGATCCAAATTGAAAGCAATTGCAGACGACAAAATAAAGGTGACTGAAAAATTGAAATTTGTTCTGGGAAGGGTAGAAAACACCGTGGGAAAAGGAGAAAATGCTGGTTACCAGCATTTTCTCCTTTTCCCACAGTGTTTTCAAAAGGCTTCTTTCTCAGGGGCGTCAAAAGTAGGGATTGTGTGGTAATGGGTTAACCCTTTACACCATAAGGCATTTCTATGGTACTGTATCTCTCATTAACCCTAAATAACAGCAAGGATGAAGCCGTTTCTTATGTGTATATGACACCTTTTGATAGTGTAGAAAACATTGTGGTTAAAGGTGAAATTGCTCGTGACCAGCAATTTCACCTTTTGCCACAATGTTTTCCGAAGGCTCCTACAAGCAATGCATAGAAATGAGTATCTATGAAATAAAGGGTTAAAAGTTTGCTACAAATTTCCATTACCATCCAGTCAAAATTTCTTTCTGTAAAAACAATCAAATAATGCAATTTCATTGCTGTTAATGGGAGGGGGAGGGGTGATTCAGAATTTTTCAAATTGATATCAGACATTTTAAAATCAGAGATAAGACTGCACGATAAGTGCAGCCTGATCTTGATCTACTCTGTCAACAACATCATTTTGAAACTGTATTCACATTCAAGAGCTTTAACTCTTTATCACACAATCCCTACTTTTAACAACCCTGAGAAAAAAACCTATTGAAAACATTGTGGGAAAAGGAGAAAATGCTGGTAATCAATATTTTCTCCTTTTCAAACAATATTTTCTACCCTTTTCAAAACAAAGTTCCTTTTTCAGTCACATTTATTGTGTCTTCTGCAAATATTTTCAATTTGGGCCAGTCTAAAATTTTGTCGTTTGGTAAAGAGCTAATAGAAAATATACTATCTGTACTAAAAATATTTACAAGCTTGTCTCTACATTATACAAATATTTTGAAATTGTTTTTTCAAGATTCCCTCATTCAAATCTTATCCAAATCCTTCATGAAATTCCTTTATCAAACAATGCAGTGTAATAATGATCATGAGAATATAGGATTTGAAAACATTTTGGCAAAGGAAGAAAATGTGTAAAGTAACCAGCGGGGAACGGACAAAAGCCCACTGGGACAAAAGCCCACTAGGTCACACAAGCAGCTAATGTTGGCAAGGAGGACAAAAACCCACTATTTATAAAAGAAAGTTACAAGGTCTTTTTTTAAATCTTTTTTGTAAAAAGCATTTTCTGCTTTTCACATAATGTTTTCTACTCTTCTAAAGACAAGTCACATCATATTTATGATATACATGATCACAACTAGAAGTGGGCTTTTGTCTTTGGTGGCTCTTGTCCCAGTGGGCTTTTTTCCGGGTGGGCTTTTGTCCTTAGAGGGCTTTCAATGTCCTACACCCGTAACCAGCATCTTCTTTGCTTTCCACAATGCCTTTTATCATTTCATTTGCGTGTGTCTAGTAAAGTTTTTCTTGGTTAAAAAATGTGCCCGAGTTCCAGTGAATTTTTTTTTCGGTAAAATGAGGTTAATTCCTTACCAAATCAAAGCGTTGAGAATGATGAAGTGGTATTTGTCAAGGAAACCCCTTGTGTGGAATTAATAGTTTGAAAGAAACAGAGACATACTGTCCAAATATTGGCTTAAAAGTCAACCCACTAAGCAAATGAATACCTTTTGGGTTGAAGGGAGAGTACTCATGACAAAGTTTGGTTTATTTTTGTATAAGTGGTATCCCTTTGATCATTATCAAAGAGCAGGAGTAAAGCCCCTTGACAGTAGGATGTATGACGAATAGAGAACAAAATTAAGTTTTTTTCCTGAAAACTATAAGTTTGAAATATCTCTAGCCTTTTACATTTAATTTCCAACATTACAATCAATTACCTCGATTTATAAATATTCATGAGCAATCAAATGGAGTAGCGCACACTCATAGGACAAACAAGCCATGGAAAGAATTTGTTTTGGAACGAAAAAACCCAGGGTCAGTTGGCAAATTTGTATCATTGGGCCAATAAAAGGCTATGAGCAAGAGAAGCTATTTTCAATAAAAAATAAGCATCTCAATGATTGATGGCCTCGCCCAATGAATTTTAATATGCCATTTCAAATTACATATCTGAGTGCCACTGTAAAACTCATTTGCCTGAGAAAAAGTGAGTTTAACTTGGTTTATTTCCTTTGGCTTTGCACAAAATAAGATACATGGTTATCAAAATTCAATCTTGAACTCAAAGTGGTATTGTCTTCAACCAGCATTTTCTCCTTTTCCCACAATATTTTCTGTTCAGACAACAAAACCACCTTTTCAGTTACATATAATTTGTCCTCTGCCAATGCTTTGAATTTGGTCCAGTCCGAAATTTTGTTGTTTGGTACAGAGTTACCCCTTTACCACAAAGTACACAGTTTTAATAAGCCTCATGAAAAAGCCTTTTGAAAACGTGTGAAAACAAGAAATGCAGGTAACCAGCATTTTTCTTCTTTTTTCCATGATGTTTTCTGCTCTATTATTAACAAATTCCAAAATTTAAGTCAAAATCAAACTGTTGTCGGCAAATGCTTTCAATTTTTACTGTATTTTTGGCATGTGGTAAAGAGTTCATTGAATTTTTAGCACTAAAAGGGTTAGAGATGACGCTGAGTTCATAAAATTTCAGAACATTGTGCACTTGAAAACAGTTGTATTCCTTGCTTAAATCACGCTAGATCATTATTAGAGAATAAAATCCTCATATGAATACAGATTTTAATAATTGAAATATCATACTTTGTAAAATGTAATAAAATACCTACTTAGAAATTCTAGAAGATTTTATCATGCTTCTCAAATTTGATTCATCTCTTTCCTTTCATAACTTAATTTTGTTACCTCCTGCACACATCTTTATTCATCTTGCAGCATACAACCTTAGAAAATTTTGTAGTAGAAATAGTGAATGATTGCAAGCCATATTTCTTTCCTTTTGGCACAGTATTTTATATATACTTAAGTAGCATAGCTGCTTTTATGCAGCTCCAGATATGAATCTACACTGTGCATCATTAACCCTTTACCACACAACAAAATTTTAGAGCTATTCAAATTAAAAACATTTGCAGATGACAATTTCAAAGTGGCTCAAAATGGTGAAATTTTGCTTTGACTGGGTAGAAAACTTTGTGGGAAAAGGAGAAAATCCTGGTTCCCAGCATTTTCTCCTTTTCCCACAATGTTTTCAAGAGGCTTCTTCCTAAGGGGTGTTAAAAGTCGTCATTGTGTGGTAAAGGGTTAATCATTTGTATAATTATACTGCAGACATATTTTAAGGTCTGCAACTTGAGGTAGGAATAAAGGGGCTGTTTAGATGAAGATGCAAACATTAACAGCTCACAATATTTTATTTTTTTGGTGTGATTAAACTACAAAAGCAGCTTTGAACATGCTTGCACCATTCACACATTTCTTCATATTTCATCTTCATAATGTTCACTGATTTACCTGTGGTATCCTATATTTTTACCACACAGCAAAATTTTAGACGTATCCAAATTCAAAGCATTTGTAGACAATAATTTCATAGTGGCTCGAATGATGCAATTTTCCTTTGACAGGGAAGAAAACTTTGTGGAAAAAGGAGAAAATGCTGGTTACCAGCATTTTCTCCTTTTCCCACAATGTTTTCCATTTAGGCTTCTTTCTCACTGTTGTGGTAAAGAGTAAACCGAAGAGCCCACAATAAACAAAGCCAATAATTTGTGTCAAATAAAAATATAACACAAATAATTTCAATTTTAAAGTTGCTTTTATTCAGTTGAAGGGAAGAGGATAAAAAATCGGACCACATCTTCTTTGCAGTCAGATCCTAATCTACATAGGCTACAAAATGTATGAGTTGTTAAAACCTCTTTAACTCTTTACTACAAAAAAAAATTTTAGACAGGTCCAAATTCAAAGCATTTTCACACAACAAATTCAAGGTGGGCCAAATGTGGGAATAGGAGAAAATGTTGGTTATCAACAGAACTATTCTCCTTTTCCCACAATATTTTCAAAATTCTCTTTCCTAAGTCATTAAAACCCTAAATTGTGTAGTAAAAGGGTTTACTTCGGATTGTTCAGTAATGGGTCTAGGTTTGGATCACCAGGGGCAGTATTCACCAACTATTCTTAACAGTCATATTCTTAGTCTTATTCTCCAAGATTTTCATAACTTGAAAATAACACAACTTCTGATTGGCTAAACTAAATGGTTTAGCCAATCAGAAGTTGTGTTATTTTTAAATTTAGAAAATTCTGGGGACCGAGACCAAGAAAATTCTTAAGAATGGTTGGTGAACCCCTGGTTGGTCTACAGAAGTAGTATACAATGAAGTTCAAAGATCTTACTGCACATTCTTTGAAGGTTCAAAGGTCACATTGGCTTCAGATTTACTAAACCATAGCATTACATATGCGCCTTATAGAACAAGGCACCCTTATGGGATTCATGTAACATTTGTATAACATTGCCTTTCATCACAAAAATCATACATATTCGGCTAAGACTCAGGTAACAAGTATTCGAGGCAGGGACCAGCTTCTATCAGCCAATTGATTACAGATTACCCCGGTCTAGGCTAAATCCTTACGTTTCTTTTTTTGGCAATAGGAGGCGATGTCACATGTTTCCCATTAGAGTGACCTACCCTTGATATACTTAAATTTGCTGACATTGTAAGACCATTTTGACAAGAATCTAATAAACAATATTCACAGAGCTTGATTCTACACTGTAGAATACTTTGTAAAATAAAACTTCAATGATGGCTTAAAAAGACACCATTTGGGTCTTGTCTCCTGTTTGAATATGTTTGCAGTAAAGTTATGAAACACTGAAAAGAACAAACTGGTATGAAAAACAGAAGATAAAAAGAAATTGTATCCTGTTGTAAAACAGGCTGTAACTCATATCATAATGTAGCGGGAAATCAACAAAATCAATTTATTTACCATTGTTGAGGTCACATTCAAGGGTCTAATTAATTCTATCCCTGTTTGATAATACAGACTTAGCCCTTTCCCAAACAATCCCTGGTTTTTACGGGTCTGGAATAGTAGCCTTTTGAAAACATCGTGGGAAAAGGAGAAAATGCTGGTAACCAGCATTTTCTCCTTTTCCCACAATGTTTTCTACCCTATCATAGACAGAAATTATCTTTTCAGCAAGAGTTGAATTGTCATCTGCAAATGCTTTCAATTTGGTCTAGTCCAAAAGTTTGTCGTTTGGGAAAGGGTTAAAGTCCTATATAAATACTACTGCAGAATATCAAATACTTAGATGATATCTGCAAGAAAATGACCTAGAAACTTTCCCCTCAACAGTCACATAATTCTTTGATATCAAACAATAAAATTCTGGCAAAAAATATATGATGACAAAGATTTATTTCCTACTTTCATCATAAATAATTTCACATGGAATTTTGCCATCTTTTCTATTTGAGACTGGTTAGTTAAAGTCTTTACCAAACATCAAAATTTTAGACTGGTCCAAATCAAAAGTATAATAATTGCAGACCACAACATTAACATGACTCAAAAATGGAAATTTGGTCTGGGAGTGTAGAAAAAATTGTGAAGAAAGGAGAAACTGCTGGTTACCAGCATTTTTTCCTTTTCCCACAATGTTTTCTAGCCTTTCCAATACAAATTTTAATTTTCAAATCACATTAATTATGTAATCAGCAAATGCTTTCAATTTGGACAAGGCTAGAATTTTGTCGTTTGGTTAACCCTTTACCAAACGACAAAATTTTAGATTTGTCCAAATTGAAAGCACTAGCAGACAACAAAATAAAGGTAATTCAAAAATAGAAATTTGTTTCGAGCAGGGTAGAAAACACTGTGGGTAAAGGAGAAAATGCTGGTTACCAGCATTTTCTCCTTTTCCAACAATGTTTTTAAAAAGCTTCTATCTCTGGGTCATAAAAACCAGGGATTGTTTGAGAAAGGGTTAAGAGTTAAGCCTGCAGCTGCACAATCAATGGGCTTGCTCACATTGCCCTTTTTCCCACACTCTTTTCTGTGAAGCATTAAAAGCAGGATTAAAAGTGAAAGACAAAGTTAATCCATCTAATTCTATGACCGGCCGAATATGGTTAGATTTCCTGTTGTTCCATTGGATTTTCTTTATGCAGCTAGCCACCAAACTGTCTCCAAATGCATTATGTTTTTTTCTGGCATTAAGATAAATTTCTGATAAGCTTCGACTGTCCCACAGATATCCTTTTGTGGCTGTACAAGATAGCAATCTATGATTTTTTCTGACATTAGAGGAGATTAACCCTTTACCACACAATACCTATTTGCATGACCACACGAGAGAAGCCCTCTGGAAGATTGTCGGAAAAGGCGAATATGAAAGCAATCAGCATTTTCTCCTTTTCACACAATTTGTTTCAAATCCTCTAAGAAAAATCCAGTCATTCAAGTAAAATCTACTTTGTTCTCTGCAAGTTCAGGTAAAAGGTTAAACAACTTTCATTTATGTATATTAAACCTTTACTCCCACAATCCCGAATTTTAAAGATCCTGAAAAAGAAGGCTTTTTGAAAACATCGTGAGAAAAGAAAAAAATGCTGCTAACCAGAATTTTCTCCTATTCCACAAGGTTCTCTACACTTTGACAGACAAATTCATCATGGCAGCCCCATTTGATCTTTTGCCTCTTCCTAGGCCACTGGTTATCATCCACAATAAACAGACAAAATTGCTACTGGCGTTGTCTCCTTTTCCCAAAATTTGTTCAAAATCATTCTCCTTTCTGTAACTAACACTTTACCAAACAATCCCATATTTTAATAACCCTGACATACAAATAATTTATAAACAATGTGGGAAAAGGACAACATGCTGGTAACCAGCACTTTTTCATGTTAATGGTATTTGAGTTAACCCTTTACCAAACAATCCCAGGCCTTCAGGAAACAAAGCTTTTGAAAACTGTTGGAAAAGGAATAATTCCTTTGTCACACTGTTTTGGCCTTATCAAAGAGCCTAAGCTCGCTTGAACTATGAATTAGTCGCCTGTGATTGGTTTGAATCTAAAAGATTCTGAATTTAGTGGTATGGAAAAGGACTTTATCCAAAGACTGGGCCCTGTAACTGACTGTCACCTTGAGGGACTGTCAGCAGTCCCTGATGAGATCAGACACCTATCCTCATTGTCAATTACAGAACCAGTCCTCCCTCAGACAAGTTTAATTTCTTTGTCAGTTGGGGCCAATTTTAGGCATTCAATGGAAATTTATTCCTTTTGTCCCCTTTATTGGATAACTCCCCTCATGATCTCCGAAAATTGTTCCTTTTGGGCCATTAACTCATACAGGACCCTTCACAAAAAATTTATGTCAAGAGTTGTTCCAAACGCTGCAACCCTCATCAAGTATTGGCACACTTTCGACTTTCACAAGCATAAATCAAAGTACTGAAAACTCAGTGAGCTCAGGTAAATACATCTTTTAATGTAAATAATAAATAAAATTTTGTAGAATTTTATCTGTATTTAAAATCGGATTTTTACTTTAAAGGCCTAATTCTAGAGCTAACAAATATACCAAGAAACAAATATATCATCTGTTTCAAAATGTTGCACACAAAATAGGATGCAAAAAACCCAAATTAAAACTTCTTTCCTACATCTCCACAATATACATCATACAAGTATACATACATATCTTTATATCAATAGGCACATGAAGGCATGAGATCAAGCAATTGATAGGTGATGTCTTTATCCTTTTACAGCACTATCTTGACTTTTAACTCTTTACCAAACAATAAATTTGTAACAGAGTGGCCCAAATCAAAAGAATTTGTGGACGACAAAATAAATGTGACTGAGTAATTGAAATTTGATTTGGGACAGGTAGAAAACATTGTGGGAAACAATGCTTTGGAAAGGCTTCTTTTCCCGGAGAGTCAAAAGTCAGCGATGTGTGGTAAAGGGTTAATTTATTATTCCTGGGAATGGACATATTTGTCTGAATATAAATGAGATATACAGAAAGTATAGGGAAACTAGTATTGCTCCTAAAACTCATCTGATTGTCACCCTTTACCACACCATCCTGAGTTTACAAATTAGCAACCCTGAGGAAGAGGCTGTTTACAACCATTATACGGAAAGGTGACATGTTGGTTACTGGTATTTTCTCTTTTTCCAAAAATGTTTTTTACCCTACTGAACATAACTTCCAATATTTGAGTGACACTAAAATTGTTGCCTGCAAATGTTTTCAATTTGCAAAAGACTTAGTCTACATTAATGTGGCTTGGTAAAGATGTAATCCTTTACCAAGAAACAGTATTTTAGAATACATATTGAAAGCAGTCTTAAAATTTAACTCACAAGTGGCTCAATGACTGACTCTTATTTAAGATAAAACAAACATAGTTGAAATAGGAAAAAATACTGGTTATCAAGCTTTACCAGCATTTTCTCCTTTTCCCATCATGTTTAAAAAGGTTTTTTTCCAAGGGGTTGTACAAACAAGGGATTATCTGGTAAAAAAGTTTAACTCTTTACCAAACGACAAAATTTTAGACTGGTCCAAATTGAAAGCATTTGCAGACGACAAAATAAATGTGACTGAAAAATTTATATTTGTTCTGGGAAGGGTAGAAAACACTGTGGGAAAAGGAGAAAATGCTGGTTACCAGCATTTTCTCCTTTTCCCACAATGTTTTCAGAAGGCTTCTTTCTCAGGGTTGTTAAAAGTAGGGATTGTGTGGTAAAGAGTTAACTCTTTACCAAACGACAAAATTTGGGACTCGTCAAAATTGAAAAAAATTGTAAATGACAAATTACACATAGTTCAAATGGTGGAAATTGTCAAAATTGATAGGGACGAAAACATTGTGGAAAAAGGAGAAAATGCTGGTTACCGGCATTTTCTCCTTTTCCCACAATGTTTTCAAAAGGCTTCATCCTAGGGGTCATCAAAGCTTTGGATTGTGTGGTAAAGAGTTAACTGCTAAAGCAAAACAGATGAAATAAAGAGAAATTTAACTTTCTCTTTTCAGGCAGCGTGTAATAATGAGCAATTTTCATGCATTCCCTTATCTTGCTCCGTATCAGAACAATATCCTCCCTATCTTAATGATGATCAATTGAAAAACATTCTTCCAGCGTCAACTTTCAAATTTAATGTGAGAAGATAATTAAGTTCATTTCAGCTTTTGAAGTTCATTCTAATATTAATCCATTACCCTATGCAGAGTTATTTTTGTGTCATACAATAACATTTCATAAAGTATTGTGGAAAAATGGAGAATTTCCTACTAGGTGTTCTTGTAACAAGCAGTTTCTCCTTTTGCTACAATCTATTTACATGTATTTATGTGTAACAGGTTAATGTTCATGTTAACCCCTATCCTGCTGAATAAGTTGAACAAATTTCAGGCTCCGAGTAAAAGTCAGAATAATGCTATTTCAAACTTATTCTTTTGGACAAAAACATCTCCTTATCAGATAATGTAGAACCAAGATCAAAGTACTGAAAGTACTGAAAACCCAGTGAGCCAGTGATGACATTCTGTGCAGTCTGATCTTGATTTACACTGTCTGCGAAAGGTCATTAAGTTGCTCTAGGCAGCCAAAGGGTTAATTATTACTATTTTTAACAAAGATGCTCTTTTGGAGTTGTCTGTTGATTTCAACAGATAAAAAATGTGCTAATCCCTTACCATGTATTCCCCACGATGAAGTCTTTGAAAGACTTAAACTCTTATCCACACAATCCTGACTATTAATGACCCTGAGAAAGGAGCCTTCTGAAAACATTGAGGGGAAAGGAGAAAATGCTGGTAACTCCCAATGTTATCTTACCTTCCCAAAACAAATTTCATATTTTCAGTCACTTTAATTGTTGTCTGCAAATGCCTTAAATTTGGACTTGTCTAAAATTTTGCCTTTTGGAATAGAGTTAAAGGAAAGGACAAAATGCTGTCTTTTGGTAAAGAGTTAACCTTTTACCCCATAAGGCATTTCTATGGTATCTCTAATTGACCCTAAATAACAGCAAGGATGAAGCCTTTTCTTATGTGTATATGACACTTTTTGATAGTGTAGAAAACATTGTGACAAAAGGTGAAATTGCTCGTCACGCGCAATTTCACGTTTTGCCACAATGTTTTCCAAAGGCTTTTACAAGCAATGTGTAGAAATGAGTAGCTGAGGAGTAAAGGACAAAATGCTGTCTTTTTTTGAAAGTTTGTTGCAATCAGTTGAGACATGTTTCGTATGCTTTCAGTTCATACAATTTTGTCATATGATGTCTAAAGCTCACAGAATTCAATTATTTATGACTGATGTCAAAGTTTTTAAAAATATTAAGATGTCTGACAGCATCCTGCTTACGTTATTTGACAGAAGGTATATTTGCATTAATGGAACATTTAGATGTTAACTTTTTACCACAGAACAAAATTTTAGACTTGCCAAAACTTTGCAGATGAAGAATTAATTCTTTACCACACAAACCCAACTTTTAACGACTCTGAGAAAGAAGCTTTTGAAAACATTGTGGGAAAAGGAGAAAATGCTTGTAACCAGCATTTTCTCCTTTCCCCACAATGTTTTCTGTCCTTTCCAAATGTAATTTTAACTTTTGATTCACATTTATTTTGTTCTCAGCAAATGCTTTCTCAGCAAATGCTTTCAACTTGGACCTGTCTATGTTTTGTTGTTTGGTAAAGACTTAAAGGCAGCAGAAATAGTGGGATTGTCTTTTTGAAGAGTGGAAAACTTTGGAAAAAGGAGAAAATGCTGGTTATCAGCATTTTCTTCCATTCCCATAATGATTTAAAAAGTCTTCTTTCTCAAGGTCTTTTAAACTCTAGACTGTGTGGTAAAGAGTTCAATTCCTGATTCATGTTATAGTTCTATTGAGGCACTCAGTCTGCAGCACTGACATCATTGTCAAAACACTTTTCTGATACGACATAATTTTAGACTTCTCCAATCTGAAAGTGTTTGAAGATGTCAACTTGAATGCAACTACAACAATGACAATTGTCTTCAAGGTGGTAGAAAACACTGTGGGAAAAAGGATAAAATAGTGGGTTTTAGCATATTGGATTCAGAAGCCTTCTTCCTCAAGATGGTTAAGTCTTTACCAAACAACAAGGTTTTAGACTGGTCCAAATTGAAAACATTTCGCAGACAACAATATGAATATGAGTGAAAAATTGAAATATGTTTGGAAAAGGGTAGAAAACATAGTGGGAAAAAGAGAAATTACTGGTTACCAGCATTTTCTCCTTTTTCCACCATGTTTTCAAAAGACTTCATCCCAAGGGTCATTAAAAGTCTGGATTGTGTTGTGAAAAGTTGAAACACAGACGTAGGTAGAGGATTGAATACTTTAAAGTATGATCGTGATATATGTTGCAATGAAAAGGTTTTATGCAACCTGTGTCCCTGACAAAGTCTACAAATCTTATAATGCTTTAACATTATCTAATAAGCCACAGACAAATATTTTAAGTGGGTGGGGTAAATTGTCAGCAAAGCAAAATTTTCCAATCTATCATGTGGCGCTATCAGCAATCTAAATATACTTCAGATTTCCACAGATTAGGTAAAGAAAAGAACTGCACCATTGTAATTCTGGTAAATCACCCTTTCTTTCTTTCTTCTTTCATCCTGAGACAAAAAACTTTCAAAAACATTGTTGGAAAAGCAGAAAATGCCTGTTGCTAGCATGTTCTCCATGTCATATAATTATGTTTTCTTCTTTGCAGGTGATTTGCAAGATTCCAGCCACATTAAAACTGCTGTTTGCAAATGCTAAATCAATTTGGAAAAGAATAAAATCATGTCATTCGGCAGAGAGTTAACCCTTTACCACACAATGATGTGGTTATAGGACCTGGAAATAGAATAAACATTGTAAGAAAAGGAGAAAATTTCTGAAATTAGCATTTTTTTTCATTTTCTAAGAATGTTTTCTACTCCATGAAAGACACAAATCATTATTTAAGACACAATTTAGTTGTTTTCTGCAAATGCTTTCAACTTGGTTGGGCTAAGCAAATTTCTTTGTGTTTTTTTTCTCACCAATTTTCCCATTCTTCTCAAGTTTTTATATTAACCATACAGCTTGTACATGCATTAACTCTTTCCTAAAGGCCAGAATTGTAGACTTTAAATTTAGAACATAAATAAAATTTTGCAGATGACATTATCAGATGTTACTGAGAGATTCTGTCTTTCATGGGGTAGTGTGTGAAAAGAAGGAAATGCCAGTACCCAATACTTTCTCCTTTTTCCCATGTTTTCTGCTTCCTCTTTCTGAAAAAATAGGATGGTATAGTAAATGGTCAAGATAAATTGCTTCAGACTTGCTTCATGTTTGTTATTTGCAATTTGTGCCTACAGACAGAAGGACAGACTGACCAACAGACGGATGTGGCGATTCCAGAACACCCCTCCACTTTATTGCTGGGCGTATAACAAGCGCATGAAAAAAGTAATCATAACCAGTATTTTCTGCTTTTTCCACATTTTTTCCAACTATTTCACAGCAATATTCAAAAACACCAAATTCAAATTCTTGTCTGCAGAATTAATGCTTTCATTCTGGAAAAGTCTTGTAATTTGGTGAGGAGATCTTTATGGAGCTATGTAACTCAAATGGACATTATGAGCAATTTCATGCCTGCTTTTCTAAGGAAACCTGGAAAAGAAGCAGATAGTGTAAAATCTATCATCAGACTGCATATTCTGAACAGTCTGATCTTAAACTTAAATGTACAGAATTAGCAATTAAATACCTGCTCAACATTGAAAGGGTTAAATTGCCTATCAAGAGCAAACTTTTTCCAGTAATGCACAAGAAATGTTGCGTGATTATGTCAAGTGTATTTCCAAGATGTTCATTTATTCTTTCAAGTTCTGTTGTAAAAAGCAATCAACCCTTTACAAAAGGACAAAATTGAATTTTTAATGCAATCTACAGAAAGAAACGTTTTGAAAACATAATGGGAAAAGAAGATTTTTCTTACTGCTTTCTACCTTCTCCCCCCAAACCCCCCTCCCCCAATTTTTTTTTTTTTTGTTTAGTCATAGTTATCTATTTTGTCATCCACAAAAAAATAATGCTTTCAATTTCAACTACTCTGAAAGGTTGTGTCTTGTTAACCCTAAACCACACAATCTGGACTTTAACAACCCTGACAGAGAAGCCTTTTGAAAACATTGTGAGAAAAAAAGAAAATGCTGGTTACCATGCATTTTCTTCTTTTTCCACAATGCTTCCTTCCCTTGCTAAAACAAATTTTGATCCTTCAGTCATTTTCATTTGTTGTCTGCAAAATTTAAAGCTTTTGATTTGGAGCAGTCTGAAATTGTCTAGTTTGGTATTAGAGTTAACTCGTTACCTAAACACAAAATTTTAGACTAGGCCTAATTGAAAGCATTTGCAGACGACAAACAAAAAAGTGAATCAAAATTTGAAATTTCTAGTGGGATAGGAAGAAAAAATTGTGGGAAAAGGAGAAAATGCTGGTTACCAGCATTTTCTCCTTTTCCCACAACGTTTTCAGAAGGCTTCTTTCTTCAGGTCGTTAAAAGTCGGGATTGTGTGGTAAAGGGTTAAGCCAAGCCCCAGTAGCACACAAACAGGCACATTACAGGACTTTAGAAGAAGGTTTTGTGGGCATGAACCTCCTACTTGGCCAATACATTT
This sequence comes from Tridacna crocea, assembly GCA_943736015.1. Taxonomy (NCBI): domain Eukaryota; kingdom Metazoa; phylum Mollusca; class Bivalvia; order Cardiida; family Cardiidae; genus Tridacna; species Tridacna crocea. Next base: position 15,023,657 of record OX031056.1, on the reverse strand, counting down.
CAAAGAATGGGTGATAGTCATTCTGACAGGATTCTTTCCTTTCTCACTGCTTTCAGTTGTTTTGATGATGGTTATGTGGGAAAGCAGCCCGTGGCTTTGAAAGAATATTCTACAATATATGAGGTAAAAGACATCATGATAGGAAAGCATGGATAGGTGCACACTCGACATTACCATATCATTGAAATAATGTCGAAAAGGCATTCAACACCACATAATCATTTAGTCTCTTTAATCAACGATGGAATTGTACATTAGGCCAGCAATAAAAGTCTAATTCGTTCCCTCGATGGCAAAGAGTGAACAAACCTCAAAATAGGTTTTTTTATCCATGCTCTAACATTTCTCAAGAGAAAAAGCTTGAGCGTCTTCTATTGAATTTGTATCCTAGTAATCTAAAACTGTTACACGCGTAGAAAACGGTACATTGCTCTTCTGTGTAATGTTATTGACACTAAATAATAAACATGTCAAGATAAAACTGTGCAGCAGAGAAGGAAAAAATATTCAATCTCTGTATCCCTCCCTGCATCTTCAATCAAGTCAGCTGATCTAGAATGTTTTTGTCAATTCTAATCACAAGACTGCTACATAAATGTTACAGACCCATTCAGTTAGGAAAAAAGACTCAATTTTGCATTTCCCTTTTGAGGAAGTTTTTAGATTAACTAAGCCTCAAATTATGCTGATTTGTCCATTTACAGCAGTATTAACCCTTATGCTGCTATGTGCAACTCACTGATCTTTAGCAAAAAGTGACAAGATCAAGATCAGACTGCACAGAATAATGAGATATCTTTCCTCAAGAAATACCTTTGACATTGGAAAATTTGGGGTTTTCCTATTGAATTGAAAGTTTCATTTCTTTTATATATGAGAAAGATTAAGAAGGTCTTGCACTAATTTGTTCAAGGGGCAACAAACAAGTCAAAGGAAACAAATTGAAGCCTAGAATCTATTGATGAGGGATAATACAGGACAATCAATGGTTTCAGTCCATTTTGTCAGAGAACATTCCTGTATATATGGTTAGGGTCATCACATCTATCATCCTACTCATGTATCAATGTCATCCACACTTTTCTCTCCCAGTAGCTATGGATACAATAATGGAGGCCATCAATATAGTTCCAGAAGTACACAAGATGGAAACAAACAATACTGTATCTCAGGACCACTCAAACAATAAGACTGTTTGTTTGATTAAGTGACACTATACATTGTATGTTAGGGCATAACTGAAGTCTGAAATTTGATCAGCTCTGCACTTTCTGTACAAGTAAACTGTTAGAAAGTATTTGTGCACACCAAACTCAATGTTGCACCAATCATAACATTCATTTTCAAAACCCTTCTTTAATTATCATAGCAAAGCAGAAAAGTTGATAAAGAATGAACTCCGATTCTAGCATATAAATAGCAACGTCAGTTTTAGCAACTTAGGTGTCCGCTAGTGTTTCTATTTTCTTTGCATCTAAAATAAGACTAAAAGCTAATAAACAGAATCCTGACAATGACAGAGCAATGCTTTTTGCAAGCCGTCTCTATTTAATGGTCCAAGAAGGAAAGTCCATCTTTGTATCCAATTTGAAGTTAAATGAAGGGATATCATTTGGATGCAATTTGAAATTCTTCAAGTACCTTCTTAAAAAGTGTTGAAAAGTAAACTCTACTGTATGGAGCTATTGGAAACTTTTGCCTTTGAATATAAAACAGCTACTTGTATGCCAGCCAAGGAATTGTGTGTGGATGAATGGTGAAAATAATTGCACCAGACCACTTCACTGTGACTTTTTTAACCCTATAATTGCACAATCCCCTGTTTTAGCAATGCAGATACCAAAATTCTTTTTTTACAAAACAGTAATGCTAAAACTTTGTCTTTGGCAAAACTTTTGACATCAATTCCTAAAGTCCTCTCCAATACTAAATCCGAACAAATATTACCATAATCTCCTGTTATGGTGATTACAGAGAATTTCGTGGAGAGAAAAAAGGTTCTTGGAGTCTTTAGATGCATGCAAACGTTGACAGCTGTATCATTCAAAGCACTATTCTGGTACAAGTTATATCCATTTAGTCTTGGTCTTCATTGATTACTCTCGCAGACACTTATCAATGAAGGGCTATTATCTCCAAAACCAGTGTCCAGTTGCAGCAATATCCTCTCTCATGGGAGACATCATGATAGGAACCCAATTTACTTACTGGAATGAATGTCCTGGGTTCTTTTTGTAACTTTGACATCAATATTGGTGATTCTTCATTGATTCTTCGCAGGAAGATGTGTTGCGATTAAACTGTCTAAATGCACTCCCACAGTTTAAGTTTACTCGAATGCATTCAGAGATAGTATGCTTTAACCACCTTGTTTTGGAACCTGTACCATGGTATCCCAAATTGGCGGTTTGGATATTTTGACTGAAGGTAAACAATTACACAACTTTTAAATTCCAAAGAAATTAAAATTTCATACATATTTCCAGATTCTTGTGATCTAGCACTTATCCTTGGCTTTAATGTCATACCCCTTGGCTTTTTACCTAAAAATTGTCCAAATTGAAGGGCTGTATCGTGCAGACAACAATGTACATGTTACTCAAAAACAGAAATTTGATTTCCCAACATTTTCAAAAGCTGTCTTCCTTGGGGTCATTGAAACTTTTAGCATTGTGTGGTGAAGGTTTAACCCTTTCCCAAACAAGCCCTGGTTGTTATGTGCCTGCAGTAAAAGTCTTTTGAAAACACTGTGGGAAAAGGAGAAACTGCTCGTAACGAGCAATTTCTCTTTTTCCCACAGTGTTTTCTACCCTTTTTGAGAACTGTCTGCCATTTTCTCCAAATATAAAATTGCCATCTGCAAACTCTTTTGGTTTGGAAGAGTCCAAAATTTGTCGTTTGGGAAAGGGTTAAAACCATTTTAGTATTGACTAAGATCAGCATACACAGTCAGAACAGGCCAATGTGACTGCACACAGTGACATGGTTCAAAGTTTTTTGTAAGTCACATTTTTGCATGTCAAAGGACAAGTCCAGCACATGATTCAGTCAATTGTTAGACGAAATGGGTGCTATATATATATATATCCATAATTTCGTGATGACTTGCTTGGTATAATACATGATGGAGATGCATCATATCCCCTTTTGCCAAAGCATGGGTTATTAACTCTTCACCAAACTACAAATTTTTGGACGAAATGAATGTGAATGGAAAATTGAAATTTGGTTTGTGAAGGGTAGACAACATTGTGGGAAAAGGAGAAAATGCTGGTTACCAGCATTTTCTCCTTTTCCCACAATGTTTCAAAAGCTGTCTTTCTCAGGGTTGTCAAAAGTTGGGATTGTGTGGTAAAGAGTTAATACATCTGATTTTTCTAGGGTTTTCAGATCAAATCAAGAGGAATGACTAGTAGGCTCATGTTTGAAAGTTGGTAGCTATTCTCACTACATATTCCACTAATACATCTTCTTCAAGGACAAATTCACTCAATATAATTTCTACTAATACAGCTTGTTCAAGGTCAAATTAATGTAACTAGAACACAAAATACATGATTGTTAATTCCAATAGTTCTGTTATGGATGAAACAGCTATCAGAACTGGCACTGCTTAATTCTTTCATTCAATTTTCTTCTGCTACATTACACTTTTCCCTCTGAAGCATTTTTTTATCCAATCTTGTATGGGTTTTCCCAATACTGTAATAATTGTTAATCGCAAACATTTAGAATGATAATCAAATAGGAGTGAACACCATGTACATCCAGGAAACTGAAACACTGTAACACACAATCTGAGTTATCATGACTCTAAACAAGAAGGCTTTTGAAAACACTGTAAGGAAAAGAAACAAGAGGGCCAAATGGCCATAAGGTTGCTTACCTGTCCCTTTCACAAAATATTATTTTATATCTCTTTGGAAAGTGTAAAAAGGTTTTTCTAAGATTTGACCTTGTGACCTAGTTATTAACCTCAAATGACCCATTTTCAAACCCATCCAAGATATCATCAAGACAAACATTCTGACCAGTTTTCAATAGTATTGGACTGTAAATGTGGCCTCTAGACGATTCTAATGAGTATCCATAACATAGGGTTTGGAAAACTATAATTACTGCTAATATGTTCAATTTTGAAATCAAAACCCTCTATCTGCAGCTCCGCTTTTATAACATAACTCTCAACAATGCCATTCTGCTTCTTTTCTGCTGTCTAAAGATTCATCACCAACAAGGATAATTATCAATATAGATGAATACCTCCTAGAAACTGTAATTCAACTGACAGATAAATTGGGAGAAATGATAAATTGAATGAATCTATCTTTCATAAAGAAGAAAAGTGTTCCGTTATTCATTCTCGACAATGTTCTCAAGATACAAAATTGATTTGCAACTTTTTTGGTCTCCACTATTGTGTGTCCATACACTGCAATAGTAAAATAGATAAAACATATTTTTTTGTCATTGGAAAAGTCACCTGAATATCACAATGTATTTGTCAAAATATCTTGGAAGATAATCTCTACACCAGAGACCTTAACTCATTACCAAACGACAAAGTTTTAGGCTTGTCCAAATTGAAAGCATTTTCCGACAACAAAATAAAAGCGAGTGAAAATTTGAAAAATGTTTTGTGAAGGGTAGAAAACATTGTGGGAAAAGGAGAAAATGCTGGTTACCAGCATTTTCTCCTTTTCCCACAATGTTTTCTAAAGGCTTCTTTCTTAGGGTCGTCAAAAGTAGGGATTGTGTGGTAATGGGTTAAATCAGATTGCATATTCTGTGCAGCCTATCTCTCTGTAAAAGTGCTTTTAAATAAAAACAATATTGAATCACAAACTTGTGACTTATCATCAAAATCCAAACCATTTGCAGAGGATGTATTAATGTGGCTCAAACATTGGTAGTATGAAAAAGTAAAAATCCAGTATGATATAGGGAGAAAATAATTTTATTCTTGTCACAAGCATTTTATTTCCCTTTCCCACAATGTTTTTGATTGCCTCCTCCGTCAGGATTGGTTAACCCATTACCACACAATCCCTACTTTTGATGCCCCTGAGAAAGAAGCCTTTTGAAAACACTGTAGGAAAAGGAGAAAATGCTGGTAACCAGCATTTTCTCCTTTTCCCACAGTGTTTTCTACACTTCCCAGAACAAATGTCAATTTTTCAGTCACCTTTATTTTGTCGTCTGCAAATGCTTTCAATTTGGACAAGCCTAAAATATTGTCGTTTGGTAATGAGTTAAACTCATGATTGTGTGCAAGAGTAAGGTGTACATTAGCTTCTGGAGAACTAATTGTAGATGAAATTCATTTGCAGGAGTAAAGTATATATAATTGAATGATTAAGCTAGACTTACCTTCGTAGAAGTAAGGCGAAGGTTGATCATAATTTCATCCGACACAAAACTCCCTTAGGGCTCACACAGATTAATGACGCAGCGTCAGCAACCCAGGTATTCATATTTTAGAGTGTACACGCGTAGCGTTGTATATACACAATTTTGTAAGGAATCGTCGGAAGGGTGGTTGAGGGTGGGCGTGTGAGCCCTAAGGGAGTTTTGTGTCGGATGAAATTATGATCAACCTTCGCCTTACTTCTACGAAGGTAAGTCTAGCTTAATCATTCAATTTCATCCAACACATAAACTCCCTTATGGGCCCTCACAGATTCTTTAGAGTTGATTACTTACAAAATGGGTTGGTAAAAAACCAAAAAGAGAGAAGAGCTAACTTTCACTGATTATTCAATATATGTATAGGTAATATAGCGAAGTATACACGTAAGAATTTTCAGTCTATGGTCTCTTTGTTAGTGTCAGTTACTGATCTCAGAATTTTACATTGCATGTCCTCAGTATTGTGAATAATCGGTCTTTTGTAATATTTAGCAAAAGTTTTAGCGTTGCTCCAGCCAGCTGACTTTATAACTTCTTTTAAAGGCACCCCTTTGTAATAAGCTCTTGACATGGAAGCCGATCTTGTGCTATGTGGCTTGAAAATGTCTGGTATGCCAGCTTTAGACATGATTGATTTAACCCAACGACTAATTGTTTGTTTACTCACAGAATTGTGTGGTTTCACTGTACTAATAAGTAATTTACTCCCATTTCTCAGGTGTTGTGTGCGTTCCATATATTCCTTTAGTGTAGTAACAATGCAGATTTTATCGTTCTCATCATATCGATGTAAAGTGATAGGTTTCAAATGAAATCCTGGCCTGCTGTGTTTCAGAATATCCGTAATATGGACTATTATTCTGTCCTCTAAAGTTTCTATGTCTGTAGCGTTAATCAAATGCAAAGTTTGGCACCTTTGGCCAGTTACAAGTAGAAATAACATACACAGTTTTTCGGAGAGTAATAAAAGCGTAGAAGTATCCATTTTTTCTAAGTAATGCAGAACAGAGTGTACGTCCCACGTTACCGTGTATCTCGGCAGGGAAGGCTTTTCATTGAATACACCTTTCATAAAACGACTGATAATTTCATTTTCATGTATGTTGATATTGCCAGTCAGACGCACGAAGTTACTTATCGCAGATCTAGCTGTATTTATAGCTGTGTAGCTTAAACCATTTTGGTACTGACTAACCAGGAATTCCGTCACAGTTTGTGCAGTGGTTTTAAAAGGATTTCTTTTCCCTTCACAGAAATGTAGCCATCTGTTAATATACGTGTTGTATTGTTTCTGTGTACTTGTACGCCAGGATTTGAGAATGAGGTCTTCAGCTGTTCGCGAAATGCCTTGCTTTCGTAAGGCTGTCCTGATATACGAAAACCCGCTAACCGCATTTTTGTCAGTGGGTGTTTCAGGTTTGGTTTGTGCATTAATTTCAGAACGTTTGATGTTTTTGGAAGTAAATAACAGTTGTCCGTGATAAGTTTGATCAGATTCGGCCACCAAGCTTGTGTTGGCCAGATTGGTGCAATCAGAAGTGCTTGAGTTCCTTCCTCTTCTATTTTCTGTAGAATTCGTGGAATTAAACTGAAAGGAGGGAATATGTAGAATAACTGATTACACCATGTGAACGAAAAAGCATCAATAGCCCATGCTTCTGGTTCAGGATATCTAGAAACATATGATGGAAGTTTTGTATTCAAACGCGATGCAAATAAATCTACCTGCATGTCTGGGTAAATCTGCTTTAATGATGCGAAAACATTGGCGTCTAATGCCCATTCAAGATCATCATTTCCACTCCTACTGAGCTTGTCCGCTTGTTTATTTGTAACTCCGGCTATATGATAAGCCGATATATGTATATGCCGTTCTATGCACCAAAACCAAAGTCTTCGTGCAATTTCATCAAGATTTGAAATCTTCCCACCGTAATTATTTATGTATGAGCAACTTGTAGTATTGTCGGTGTACAGGCGGACGTGCACGTTTGTCGAATTTCTACAGAAAGTGTGAATGCCGATTTCACATGCTTTCATTTCTAATATGTTAATATGTAACCTTTGCTCTTCGGTCGACCAGAAACCTTGTGTTCGGGAATCATTTGTCTCATCATATGCTCCATACATTTGTAGTGAAGCATCCGTGTAAATAGTAATATGAGGTGGATTTTGTGTTACATGTTTGAAACTACTACCTATGTTGTCAATCCACCAATTCAGAATGTCATCTATGACCCGTGGTATATTCATGTAACTGTCGAAGTTACCGCAGTGTCGCCGTAATTCGACTTCTTTAATTTTTTCCAGTGGCTTAATGAATAGTGTAGCATGTTGCACGCCTGGCTCTGCCGCGTTGAGCTTTCCAATTAGTTTTGCGAAATTGCGGATTGTAGTTCTTTTTGCGTTTAGAAAGAAATTACATAGAACTATGATATCGTTGCTTTTTTCTGATGTTATTCGTACAGTCATGGATTCTGAGCACATAATGAAACCTAGGAATGTAATCCTTTTACATGGCACGAGGACGGACTTTTTCTGGTTAAGCGTTAAGCCTAAATTGTCCATTAAATGTACCGTATCTTGCACATTCCGCAGGCAAGTCTGATAGGTCTCGCCAAATAAACATGAGTCGTCAATGAAATACACGCTGATGTGACCGAGTGACCTTAGATAAGCGAATACAGGTTTCATTAGTTTAGTCCAGATTCTGGGACTGCATGAGTAACCCATAACTAACGCGGTAAATTGGTATTTAATGCCGTTAAAGATAAAACGGAAGAATTTTCGATCCTGTTCTCTTATTCTGATCGAGTAATAGGCATCTGATAGGTCGACAGACGCGAAATAGCAATCTTTTCTCATTGCATTAAGAGCCGAACGGAGCGATTCCATTTTGAAATGATTTTTCTCTACATAAAGCGAGTTGAACAGTTTTAGGTTTAAAATGAGTCTTATTCTACCATCCTTCTTCGGCCGAATAAAGATATTTGAAATGTATTCGTCATTAGTGTAACCATCAGATACCTCGATAATGCCGCAATTAAGAAATCGTTTTAATTCTGCGCTTATTTTCTGATTTTCTTCTGGTGTGAAAAGTAGCTGCCTCGGTATGAATGACTGCTGTGGTATTTGAGAAAGTTCAATAGTGCACCCACGTATGGTATTCAGTATCCATTCGTCTGTTGTAATAGTCTCCCAGAGCGAAATACATGCGGCCGTTTTACCGGCCTTGAAATTTTCAGGTGTATTTTGTACTTTTATTTTGATATTCGGACTTACATCTATTTCTTCCCAGGTTTTGCCCTCTTGTACTGAGGTTGGTAGTTGTTGCTTCCGCGTCGGTTGGTTTTGTTTCTTGGGGGAAAGGAGGCTGAAGTTTGGTTCCGATTGTAGTAATGATGGTAGTTGTTGTTGTTCAGTTGCCCCCCTCCCCTTTTGGCCAAAAAAGGCTTCTTGTTCGAGGTTGGACCCAGCATTGCCTTTGTCTCTTTTATATGTTTGATTTCCTCGTGTAATTTTTCTCCAAATAGTTTCGTTGCTGAAGCCTTTCTGTCACACAGGGACCTGTACATGGGAGTCAGATCTTTACGAATTTTTTGCTTTCTCAATTCATTGGATTGTACAATGCCTTGTGCCAGAATTTTAAAAATGTCGGCTGTTAATTCCGTGGATTCTGCCGGTGTGCCTCCGTGCTTTTGCAATTGCATCAGTTTTAATGTTGGTACTAATGCGTGGCAAAGCATGGTTTGTGATTTTTGAATGGCGTAGTCGAACGCCTTCGTATCCCTTTTCAATTGCCCCCACAGAATTTCTTCAACTCTCGGTACTTGTAAATTCTCAACATTGCTCGGTCGCTTATGTTTGACCTGAAGAGCATTTACCTTGTCCTCTTTTACTTTTCCTCGCAGAACGGCGTTGGCTATGTTGGCTAATTCTGGTTTGATCTCCTCTCCTGTATCGGAGTCATTTTCAAAGCAATCCGAAAGATTTACCCATTCGTTGTCAGAGTTTTCTCCCTCTTGCGCCTCTGTTGAACTTTGGCCCAGAAAGGTGTCTATGTCCTCCTCCTGGTCGGAATCATTGTTAAGGTCATGACCAGATAAGGGAGGGTCAATAACCTCTCGTGATCTCTTTATCCCACGAGTTCCAGGTGATGCTTGAAATGTTTTCAGAGATAATATTTCTCTCTGCATGTTAATCATGTGTTCGTTTATTGCCTGGAGTGACCTTACAACGTCCGGTGCGTTATTCCCATTGACAGAACTGACCGTTGCATTCCCCATTTGGTCAACTATTGAATACATATTTGGAGTGTGCGTAGACATATCTTGTACGTCATTTCCGCCCTGGCCGGCTGCCAACTCGGCCTGGAAATATATATATTTATTCCCTGTGAGGATTCTAAATAAGACTTACGCTGTCGCAAATCGATTCAATAAAACTTTCATCATTTCATAATGCCGAATTATCTTATGATTCGTAGATGGCTTATGCATGTAGTTATCTTACCCTGACGTAAATCCGTCATGTCTTGGTTTCTGAATTAATTTTTCCAGATGCTTGTGTCACAATGTTAACTCATCGGTACTACAGTTTAGCTCTATGCTAAATGCATTTGTAAGAGATGATGTAAATCCATCATCAATAACCTTTGATAAAGGTCTCATTTCATTTGCACGACGTAAATCCGTCGTAAATAAGGAACTTTCACTATAACATTTACTGGTGTTTAATTGAAGAACTGAAATAATTGTTTTTACAACTGTCGAATAGGAAGGCACATGAACGACGTAGATGCGTCGTGAATGGAGTTTCCATTATCGTAACTCTTGCTTGTTGGAACGACGTAAATGCATCGTTTATTGTTATTGAAATGAAGCCCAATTACTATCGAATTTGAAATGCATTTGGAATTATTTAGATATGTATGCATTCATTTTTCCTTTAGTATTAAAAACATGATTTTTTTTTTTTTTTTTTTTTAAATAGCTCTATATCGATGGGATTTATTATTCCATGAAAGAGAACTCACCCCTTCCGATTCCATTCTGCTGATATTCCGTTAGATTATAATACACAAATATATTTCACACTTTAATGATATATAATTGGTTCTGTGAAATACGTCCTTTCCCAGGTTGCTATTGCCTCGTTATGAATACCTGGGTTGCTGACGCTGCGTCATTAATCTGTGAGGGCCCATAAGGGAGTTTATGTGTTGGATGAAATGGGTTTCTGTGTATGATGTTGATTTTGTACCTGCTGTGTGAAACGGCAGTGTTATAGCAACAACCATCACATCTGAATGTTTCTGAATTCAGGTGGTGATAGACACCCCTCTTTAATAGTATTTACATGTTTTTGTCAGAATTATGAGATAGTGATGACAGAAATGAACTGTATGATGGTTTTTAAATCAGCACCACCACTGAAACAATAGTTCAGCTTACTGAAGCCTGACAAGTTCTGGGATGATTCATATTCATGCATGTCCAAAAATGAAGTACATTGTTTGCAATCCCTTGGGAAAAAAATCCCATACTCTTGAATACAGTCAGTAAGAATGTTCTTATCTTACGCACCTTTGAGGTAAGGTTTTGTGACATCAGAAAACAATGTGATGTCATTTGTTTGAGTACTGTTTTCCCGCCTGTATGGTCCAAACCAAGGTGAACACCAAGTTTCTGCAGTCTCAGGTCCATTCAACTGTGAAGGTTATGATTGTGTAAAAGAAAAATGTTTAATTTTTAGTTTTTATTCCTTAGGCTCATGCAGTCAAATTGTAGATCTAAACGGTATGATAAGCAGAAATCTTTTCCTGAAAATACCTATTAACCTATTACCACACAATCCCTACTACTGACGCCCCTGAGAAAGAAGCCTTTAGAAAACATTGTGGGAAAAGGAGAAAATGCTGATAACCAGCATTTTCTCCTTTTCCCACAACGTTTTCTACCCTTCACAAAACAAATGTCAAATTTTCAGTCACTTTTATTTTTGTCATCTGCAAATGCTTTCAATTTGGACAAGTCTAAAATATTGTCGTCTGGGAGTTAAACAGCAATATTTGGGTTTGTACTATCAGTTTGAAAGTTCATTGTTCCTAGCAGGATAATGCTTAATTAACTCTTTACCACACAATCCCGACTTTTAATGACCCTGAGAAAGATGCCTCATGAAAACATTGTGGAAAAAGGAGAAAATGCTGGTAACCAGCATTTTCTCCTTTTTCCACAATGTTTTCTTCCCTTCCCAAAAGAAATTTCAAATTTTCATTGACTTTTATTTTGTCATCTGCAAATGCTTTCAATTTGGACCAGCCTAAAATTTTGCCGTTTGGTAAAGAGTTAAAATCAAGTAGTCTATACTATCACTTTCTTTGGAACTTTTTCTATCCCAAACATCCCCCTGTCAAAGCAGTTGGTTGATCTCATCCATAAATATACTTGGATGATCATGTCAACCATTATCAATCTTCAGAATTCTGTGACCATCTCTCTGCTTCTCTGTACAATCTCTCTGCCTCTCTGTACAATGCATATCAAGGTTAGATTGAACCAAATGCTATATCTGTTATGGGATGTGCAATACCTGACATATTAGAGATACTCTGGCTCATAACATTAACCAGTTTACCTCTGGGCCACCTCCTCTCTGGCGTGAACTCTGACAGAGCTCATCCACTGTTAGCAGGGTATTGTAAGTCTAAGAAGCTGTTGCAAGAAGTGTCTCACAGTGTGTCATCGCTAATAAGTTGTATGTACTGTAACACAGAAGTATCTTACAAATTCTCACAAAATCCACCTAAGATTCAGTGGTAAAAAGTATGGGTGTATGACAACTTTGATCCTGGCTTGCTCCACACATTCCCTCTGGGCAGTATTCTGGTAGTCTTTAGGAATATTCAGAGAACAAAAAGAGATTTCAACCCTTAACTCTTTACAACACGAGAAAAATTTAGACTGTTCCAAATTGAAAGCCTTTGCAGACAACAAAATAAAGGTGACTCAAAAATTGAAATTTGTCCTGGGAAGGGTAGAAAACACTGTGGGAAAAGGAGAAAATGCTGGTTACCAGCATTTTCTCCTTTTCCCACAGTGTTTTCAAAAGGCTTCTTTCTCAGGGGCGTCAGAAGTAGGGATTGTGTGGTAATGGGTTAAATCACCAAATGAAACAAATATGCCAGATTATGAGACCTAAATGACTGCAATTTCGATGTCACCAATATCTATAATTACTCATCAAAGCAGATAGTAGATCTATAGATCAAAGACCAGACAGTACCTTCTATGCAATTTGATCTTTTATCCATACTTGCCCCCAAGGCAACCAGTCAGGAAAGGCATATCAGAGGTTAAGTTTTATTTCGATAGCTCTTTTAAGTTCCTTCACCACACAACAAAATTATAGACAGGTCCAAATTGAAAGCATTTGCAGATGACAAAATAAATTTGATGCAAAAAAAATGAAATTAGGTTTGGGGAGGTTAGAAACCATTGTAGGAAAAGAAGAAAATGCTGGTTATCAGCATTTTCTCTTTTTCCCACTATGTTTTCTATCAGCTTCTTTTTCAGGGTCGTTAAAAGTCAGGCTTGTGTGGTAAAGAGTCAAATGTACCAAGCAATGTAAATTTTATCAGTGAGGACCAATATTCCCAAAACACTTCACAGGGTATAAAGACAGCAGAAATCCAGAAGTGAGTCAATTTAAAAGCATTTAAAAACCTTAAGCTTTTCATGGCAAGTTGAAAATTTTTCTCCACAAACTGGTGATTCATGGCAAAGTTATTGTATCTGTATTAATTATTCAGCTTTCTCATTGCCACAATTCTTAGGAAGAAGGAGATTTCGCCACTTTCATGACAGAAGCCACAATGTTGCTACCATGTTTTTCTGCAAAAAGCAAGTGCTTTGGGACCACTAACCCTTTTATCACTAAATGATACTTATAACTAGAACTGCCACAAACTAAGAGCCAAATACTGCAATGGCAAGGCTGTCTGGGTCAGTTATTCACCACAAACCATTGGGAAAAAACAGGCTGCAAATTCTGTGTGGTCTGATCTTGATCTTCCCGGTCTAAAAAAGCTCTGATAATTGTTCCTATGATACTAAGGATGCATGCATCATTACAAATAATTTAAATTCTAACCCTGTATGACTAAGAAATGTGGTATTAAAAATGAAATATAGAGACAAAGCCTCACTGATAATTCTACAGATAACCATCAAAATGTGAAAGTTTCCTTTCCACGACTTTTTTCTCTTTTGTGTGATTTGTAATACTAATTTTGTGAACATTCTTAAATAAGCCTGATGGTTTAGAGTTACCAAAACTAAGAAATGAATCTATTTTAAGACATTTTCTTTTCTTTTCCAACTTTTTAGCAGACAACACACCCTAGACTTGTCCACATTGTAAGTTTGCAGAATGGCAAATCAAAGGCAGTAGTTATCTTCGAAAGCTTTGAAAACATTTTGTAAGAAAATGAGAGCATGCTGGAAACAGGAGTTTCCTTGTTGTTCCATAGTATTTTCAAAAGTTTTCTTCCATACAGAATGTTAACTGAAAACCCTTTACTTCATAGATACTCATTTCTACACAATGCTTGTAGGAGCCTTTGGAAAACATTGTGCCTAAAGGTGAAATTGCTCGTGATGAGCAATTTCACCTTTTGCAACAGTGTTTTCTACACTATCAAAATGTATCATATACACATAAGAAACAGCTTCATCATTGCTGTTATTAAGGGTCATTTAAAGATACCATAGAAATGCCTTATGGGGTAAAGGGTTAAGTGACATACAACTTGACTGACTTCAAAAAAAAAATTTTAAAAATTGAAATTTGATAAACTTTATCATAGAAATAGATCTAGCACTGATAAGTTTGACAAGCACCAAACCCTAAAAAATGTCCTTTAGGTGACCTAAAACCAAAGCTTGTAATTCCTTTTTACATGCCTCCATCATGCTCAATTTAAAAACTTCCACCTGCTTTTCACTAGTACAGATGGTCTTTTATTTTGAGGCCTACTGATAAGCAGCTCATAAAAGTTTTAAAACACATGCCTCATTCAAATAAATGTCTCATGACTAAAAAGACACTTTTGTTTTTCACAGAAATTTGATGCATATCTTACAAATAATTATCAAATTAGTAAGAATATTCATTTCACTGAAGAACCATTTTGTTTTTGATAATGAAACAAAATGGTTTCTGTTAAAGACAAAGCTTTAAAAAATATAAAAATGAGCCTCACAAGGATTTACAATTAAGTTATAGTAAAATGAAACCAGCCATAATGACTTAACTCATTACCAAACAGCAAACTATGAGCTCTTTCAAATTCAAATTTGTAACAAATTAGCGTCAAGTCCTCTTTTAGGTATCCCAGCAATTCGTCCTCTCCAAACGTTTCCAAAAGCTTTCTTTTACAGAATCACTACAAGTAGGGATTGTTTGGAAAAGTGTTAACCCTTTACCCTATAGGGCATTTCAGTTGTATCTCTAATTGACCCTAAATAACAGCAAGGATGAAGCCGTTTCTTATGTGTTATGACATCTTTTGATAGTGTAGAGAACATTGTGGCAAAAGGTGAAATTGCTCGTCACGAGCAATTTCACCTTTTGCCACAATGTTTTCCAAAGGCTCCTACAAGCAATGCGTAGAAATGAGTATCTATGGAGTAAAGGGTAAACCCTTTACCACAAAATCTTGACATCCAATACACCTGAAGAAGATACCTTTTAAAAACATGAAGCGAAAAAGGAAAAAATGCTGGTATCCAGATTTTTCTCCTTTTCCCATGTTTTCTACCCTATCATAGACAGATATTAGCAGTTCAGCTTCATTTGGTTTGTAATCTGTGAATGCTTTCATTTTGATAGGGTCCAAAATGCTGTCTCCTGGTTAGGATTCAAGCAAAAGGTTCGTGTAACAAAGACTGGTTGGCAAGTATTGAACCATGACCATGTCACAGCCACAGTCATCATATAATGTCACCAGGAACAATATCAGCATTATCTGATGAACTTTTTTCCTTAGCAACAGACTTTCCTAGATATTGCCTCAAATATGACATGGATCTGACCAAGAAACTCTTCTATTTGACTCATAGCTTTTACAGATGTTTCTTGTTAATTCACATTTCAAAAGGAAGTTTTAGAAGTTTGGTGCAAATTTGTAACTTACAACTGAGTTAAAATTTCACTTCACCTTTTTATAGAATAGAAATCATTACATGAAACTGAACCACAACTTTATGAAGGATTATATTTTTATGAGGAAAAAAGTCTATTTTTTTTCCCATAAGTCTGTGCCACTAATTCTAATTCTTGAAGGGCCTTTCACAACTAATTGTTACTCTCTGGCCAATTAAAATCAAACTCAGAGTACATGAAGCATGCAGCCTGATCTATGACCTGAACTGTCCATTAAGTTTGAACACTATCCATAACCGCAACCAAGAAAATGTAGTCATTTGGGTCAAATATGTCCATTAGGTTCATTGGGCGCTCTAAGCATTAACTCTTTACCCAACAACAACAATGTGGACTTGTCCACACTGAATCAATTTGAAGACAAAAATGTAGTTCAAATGATGGAATTTGTCATAGGGTGGAAAATGTTTTGGGAAAAGAAGAAAATGCAGGTTACCAACATTTTCTCCATTTCAACAGTGTTTTCAAAGGGCTTCTTTCTCACAGATGATTAAACTTCGGACAATGTAGTAAAGAGTTAAAAAGTTTGCCTCCTATTGGGTAAAGAATGGGCGCCTGGAATGAAGAAGCAATCAGGCAGGGGTTAACTGCCATGTGGGTAGGATCATCCACTTTACTTCCCACTGTACTGCATCCCTGGGATTTTAATGGATTCCCAACAAAATGTGTGCCATGGAAAACACTTGCTCACAAACATTTAAAAAAACATGTTGCTTCATTCCGGCCAGCTCGCCCAATATCTTTCCGAGAATTGATTATAGTCATTATGACAGGGCTCTTCCTCTTTCGCTGCTGATCATTGTGTCAAGATGGTTATGTGTGAAAGCAGCTAGTGGCTCAGAAAGAATATTGAGCAGAGCGCTGGTAAAAGAAACTCCGGAGAAGCATGGATAGGTGCAATAACTGCCATGATCGTACTGAAATAATATTGAAAACAGTGTTAAACACCATACAATCAATCAATCAAATCAGATATGTAGAAGAAAAGGATTGCATAAGATATCTCAATTTTACATAAGAATCTCAATTTTGTTATTTAGGTAAAAGTAAACATAAAAGAAGATAGGTTAATTACCAATTTACACTGTAATTGACATCAAGTCAAGATTGAAAGTGTTCCATGACTCTGTTGGCTTTGTATATCTAAATTCATACTACATCTGTTCTGGGAATGTTAACTCTTTACCAACAACAAAATTTAAGACTTGTCCAAATTGAAAGCATTTGCAGAATGTCAACGTAACTGTGGCTCAAATGATGAAATTTGTCTTTAATAGAATAGAAACAATGTGAGAAAAGAAGAAAATGCTGTTTACCAGCAGTTTCTCTCCTTTTCCCACAATTTCTTCAAAAGTCTTCTTTTACAGGGTCGTTAAAACACTGGATTTTATAGAATAAACCAAAAAAGCATTTTCAGCCTCGCAATAACACCCAAATAATTGAAATTTGAAGTTTGCTCTTGTCTATATTGTTTCCCAGCAAAGCAGACAGGGTTGATGATAAATCAGACTACACATTTTTTGTGGTCTCATCTGGATCTACCCTGGTCACACAGGTAAGTTGTTAAAGACTGTCTAAGGAATAACCCTGTACCACACTACGAAGTTTTGGGGTTGTCCTCATTCAAAGCATCTATCTGCAAACAAACTAAATGTGACGAACAATTTCGATAGTAAAGAGACTTTGTGGAAAAAAGAGAAAATGCTAGTTACCAGCATTTCTCCTTTTCTTGTAATGTCTTAACCCTTAGACTGCTTAGCGCGAGTCACCGACCTTTTGCAGACAGTGTAGATCAAGATCAGACTGCACAGAATGTGCAGTCTGATCTTTGATCTACTCTGTCTGATGAGGAGATACCATTCCCAGAAGCTTAACTTCGAATCAGTAATATTTGAGTTCATAATTTCAAGTTTGAAATTTAAGTTTAGTTATTCAGCAGGATATGGGTTAAAAAAAAAAACTTTTTAGTTATTCAGCAGGATATGGGTTAAAAAAAAATCTTTCTGAGGTTGTTAAAAGTTGGAATTGTGAGGTAAAGAGTTAAAACGTTGAAAACCTGGTTAACTTGGACAGAGAAAGTGAACTTATTGCTGATTTTATCAAGCCCATTTGCACCGCAGTCTACCTATAACTGCTCATTGATCCACAAATACAAAATACAGGGGTTTCGAAGTTATTTAGGAGAACACTTTGTAATTTCTTGTTTTGATTTTTATCTGCTTGATAAACCCAAAGCCTGGGTCTTTTTTCTAGTTGTTCATTCATAATAATTTTGTGCTCCCAACCCCCCCTCTTTCTTGTCGGGATAATTATGTGGTGAAACACCTGCTTGCTATCACTAAATCATTTCTTCATTGGGTCTTAACTCAAAACCCTTAAAATTCTAAACAAATCAAACAAACATTTTCTGTTGTACAGAAGAACCTTCTTTGCTAATTAACCCTTTACCACATGATCTCCAGTTTTAATAAATACTGAAGAAAAACCCTTTTGAAAACACTCAGGAAAAGGAGAAAGTGTTGGTAAACCAGCGTTTTCTCTTTTATAGTCCGGTCTGTTAACTCGATTTTTTAGCAAAATGTTTACACTCCGGACGAAAGCAACAAATTTTGCACACAGTTAATAGACATCATTCCGAACCATTTGCGCCTGGTGTGCCCGATTTCAATGGCCTAGTTCATTAATTACTGCCTATTATATATTCGGATAGATGTAGTGTCCGAATACTCTTCCTTTGTATTTTATCAGAACACATATATTAGTATCTCACAATGATTTGATCACTGATGGTCGATCAAAACGCTTTCAAATTTAAGAGAACTTCATTTCTTTATCGAAAATTTGTTTTTTTGTTTACTTTGTAGGTTGATTTTGGTTTATTTTCAGTAATAGAGATATGAATAAATCCGAAATGATACCCAGAATGGGTATTTTAGTAATTTTTTCACTTTTATATGAAGTTCCGAAATTTTTTAAAGGTCAAAAAACCTAAAACGGCTGTGCCGGTAGTTTTATTAATCATCTTTTTCGAAGATACACACACAAAAAAGAAATGTCGTTTTATCAATCTTTAGGTAGACTTCAGAGAGTAAAGCAGTACCATAAGCGTTATTTTCTGTCGGGCGTGTTGATAGGACTTTTAGTATGCAGACTACATTAACCCTTAGGCTGCCAAGTGCGACTTAATGATCTTTTGCAGACAATAAAGACTAAGATCAGACTACGAAGAACGTGCAGTCTGATCCTAGATCATCTACACTGTCCGATACGGAGATATTTTTCCTCCAGATATTCCTCTGAAATAACATTTGGGATTTTACGATCGGCTTTAAAGTGTCATTTAATTAGGAGGATAAGGTTTAATAATTTGAAAAAAAAAATCCTCCAGCCCATTCCGAAAGAAATAAGTGCAGATATACAGTTAAACTGGGGGCAATTAAATCAGGTTACATAATAATGCATTTGAAAACCGAAAAAAAAAAGATGCTCGGGCAGAAAAATGCATCTTTTAGGTCCAATAATTAGAACAGACTTATCCCCTGTAGCAGATTTTAATCATTCCAAACCTTTACAAGTGATATCAACGTAAGGCTGAACAGGATAAACATTTAATTATGACACGTGTGTGTTAGTTGGTGCTCTGCTCGAAGTTCTGTTTTTTCTAGAAGAAATGGAAGGTTTGAGATTTGAATTGAATTTTGTTATTACGATAGTAAATTTATAAGGTAGTTTAAACAGGAACATGACAAAAATGCAACTATGGAGATTTTAAATATTATTTCAAAGTCAGGATTTTCGCTGTAACTTGAAAATGTATATTATCCCAGGTTTTTGGTAAATAAACTGCCTCTGTCTATTTGCAGAATACTGGAAGGATTTTTTTAAAACAAAAATTATTACTTTAATAGTTTAAATAAATCAAACTACCGATTCCTGGATTTCGAGCCAGTACGTTAAAAAACTTAGCCACGGAATTCGGCAAACATTAGTTGATCAATCAGACATAAAAATAGGAAAGGTCTACTGCAGTTATATTAATGTTATTTTTCTCCCTTTTCCACAATTTCTTACAATACTGAATCTTCATCAACCTTCATCAACTCTTTACCAAACGAAAATTTGAGACTTGCCATAATTGCAAGCCTTTGCAGACAATTTGAATGTGACCTGAAAAAATGAAATTGTTTGTAAGAAGGATAGCAAATGGAAAAGGAGAAAAAGGTGGTTACCAGAACTTTATCACTTTTCTACAACATTTTTAAAAACTATATTTCTCAGGGTCGTGAAAAGCTTGTGTTATGCGGGATAGGGTTTTAAATAGTTACGGTGAATGTTTTCACCCGACGACGTCCATATACTTAGTATATGGGCGACGGACAAAAGTCCACTGGACAAAAGCCCACTGGGCAAAAGCTCACTGCTAATATTTGACAGGGAGGACAAATGCCCACTGCTTATAAAAAGAAGTGTATAAAAAATAATTTTTTAATCATTTTTGTAGAAAAAACACAGAGATTTAATGATCAGAATGATCAAATTGCTTTTTTTTCTTCTCAATGTTTAATTCTCTGCAACATTTCCCACTCTAATAACAACCATGTGAAAGAAGAAGAAAATGCTGCTTATCAGCATTTTCTGTTTTTCACATAACGTTTTCTGCTATTTGTAGAGACAAGTCACATAATATATACGAAACTTATTAATTCCATACATGATTAGAACTAAAAGTTCTATTGGGCTATTGTCCCAGTGGGTTTTTGTCCTAGTGGGCTTTTGTCCCGTGGGCTTTTGTTCCATTGGGTTTTTGTCCTACACGCAGCATATGGAGACGATAGAATAAATGTGGCTCAAATGGTTGTAATTGTCCTTGAAAAAGTAAAACATATTGTTGAAGCTGGAGAAAGATTTTTTCTTTCCCAAGATTTTCTCTCACACTTTGAAAATTCATTTTTCACAGATATTTTTGAACTATACATTGATTACTTTTTTTTGCGGGGGTGGGGGCGGTGTTGAGGTTGGGGATGTGAGACAAAAAATAGAAAGTGGGACAAATCAGCACGTGTGCCCCCTTTTTTTCGGGTCGCCAAAAAACGAAATACTTTGGTAAAAGGTTAAATAGCGGTCCAGTGTCTTCAGAGAGACAGGGACAGTCCATTTACTGATATTACAGCACTATTATCAAACCGTCTTTGTTGCGTTTTCAGGCATGTTCCTATTGACGAATAACTTCATGCTATAGATCATGAGCAAAAGAAACCTGGCTTCAGATCAAATTTCAAACCTTCCATACCGTTTTCACAAAATACTTATTCAAATTTCATTTTGAGCATTTAAAGATGTGAAAAATGGGTAAAGGGTTAACTCGGTGTTCCTTTGATCTCGGTATCGCACTGCAGGGTGGGTGACCTTCAGAAAAGTTGTAATGTACTGTCTTCTTACAGATTTACAAACATGTGTCACATTAAACTGACTCTTCCGTATCTTTTGTTTTATATTAATTAATTCTGGTGATCATTAATGGACGGGATTTTGAATTATACACAGGTTACAGAGGATTCATTCTTAGTCTCTATATGCTCTTTATTTCAATACGATCTCATAAAATGCATATTTTGTCTGTTTATGATTTTTTTTTTCAAAAGCAATACCACGAAATATTACTAAATTGTGTTAGAATTGATTTCCTCTAGATTTTTAGCTATGTCATTTTCTCTTCAGTTGTGAATTTGTCCAAATTTAAAGGGTTTGCGAACGGGACATACAGCATTTGTCACTGAAAAAAAAAATGCTTTGGATTAAAAGAAAATATGCGTTATATCAAATGTAATCGGCAAATCGTCTATTGCATTGTATGCGGAAATCTGAAGGCAATTTGATTTGTCCTGCCGATCGACCAAATTCAAAGGAATCCTAAACGCGAAATTCAAAGTCAGTTCTTTTTTAAGTATATAAAGTGCAAGCAAATGACAGGCAAATGGACGGACAGATAAACACACAGATACGAAAAACATATAGAATATTCATAAAATCAATCCCTAAATCTAGCTGTGCCTTTAAAATGGCAAAATACTTCTGAAACACCATTTTTTGTCGATCATACATTGTGACTAAACGTGAAACAACCAAATTACTGTTCTACAAAGGAAGAGTATTCGGACAGTACAGTTATCTGAATTTCAAATCGCAATAAAAATTGATCTAGGGCCTTAAAATCGGGCACACCCCTTTTTTTCGTTTTAGAAACGCATTGTTTACATCATATAAAATTTTCACACTTTCGTCCGGCGAGTAAACATTTTTGAGCTAACAGACCGGACTATTAATGGCATGGTTATCTACCTTAACAAATTTGATCATGTAAGCCACTCTGAAATCGTTGTGGCAATACTGATGCTTTCAGTAACAAGCCTTTTTGTAGTGTGTGAAGATTTAGAAATCGCCATCAAATATTGTCAAGGTCTCACACAAAATACCTAAAAGGGTAGAGCCACGATGAGATTTCAAGCACTAAGCAATCTCCTGTTTGTGATCTGCTGTTGACTTTGTAAGTTCCTCTGTAGGACCCCAACCCATTGTATGTCAAGAGTTAATTTTGTGTGACATTTTTCTTAGATGGAGCAGAAAATATAGTCAGAAAAGGAGAAAATGCTGATTATCAGCATTTTCTCCTTTTCCCCCAATATTTTCAAAAGGCTTCTTCATCAGGACCATTTACAATAGGCATTTTTGTTAATGGGTTACATAGACAAAATTTTGGACCCATCCAAATTCAAAGGTGCCAAAGATTTCCAGGTGCCTATTTATAGAATTTGTCTGTGAAAGGGCATAAAACATTGCAGAATAAATCAATTTCTCCATTTCCAAAAGTCTTCAAAAGTCATCTCTCAGAGTTATTAAAAGTCAGGATGGTGTGGTACAGGGATAAAGACTTAATTCATTCCTTTTTTGTATACAATTAAAGTAATTTTTGAATGATTGCTTTTTCTTGCTCTAAATCACAAAGTGTGCTGGACTGAAGTTACATTCAAATAGCTTTTCTATTCAAATTTTTTGTTATCAATAAATAATTCACAAAATTATACATTAGATAGTTATAACTTCAATTTCATAAATTATCCCAACTTTTTACAACTCCCTTTACTAAATGATCAAGTGCTTTACTCTTTACCAAAGGACAAAATTTTGGACTAGTCCACTGTGAAAGCACTTGCAGACAACAATACAAATGTGACTCAAAAATTGAATTCTGATTTTGGAGGGATAGAAAAAAATATGGGAAAAAGGAGAAAATGCTGGTTACCAGCATTTTCTCCATTTCCCACAATGTTTCAAAAGCTTTTTTTTGTAAGGTCGTTAAAAGTAGGAATTGTGTGATAAGGAGTTAAACAACCCTGAGAAATATTGTGAGAAAAGAAGAAACTACTTGTAACAAGCATTTTCTATACTTTTCTTTCACCAGCATTTTTTCCAAAATGTTTTCTTTCCTTTCCAAAACAAATTTCAGTTTTTGTGGCCCTTTTATGTTGTCTGCAAATGCTTTCAATTTGAAAACGTCTATAATTTTAAGACTATTAGTATTCTGTAGTATATGGAAATACTGGAATTGTGGACAAATCCAAAATTTCCTGGGGTGGTAAAGAGTTAACCCACTGCCAAATGACAATATTTTAGACTTGTCCAAATTGAAAGCATTTGCAGACGACAAAATAAAAGTAACTGAAAAATTGAAATTTGTTTTATGAAGGGTAGAAAACATTGTGGGAAAAGGAGAAAATGCTGGTTACCAGCATTTTCTCCTTTTCCCACTATGTTTTCTAAGGGCTTCTTTTTCAGGGGCGTCAAAAGTAGGGATTGTGTGGTAATGGGTTAAGCGCATGATTACAATTGGTGACCATCTAATGCAGCAACTGTAATTGTTTCTGTCATCAACAGTTTATGTTTTGAAGTTCAAAAGGTTGTAAGGGATTTTAGCACACCTGTACAAGCTGCATATCTCTGACCACAATATTAGGCTAAACTCCACCTACATTTTTTTTGCAATGGTTGATCATTGATGTGCTTCACGTAAATAACAGACCATCACCTATATGGTTTATTTACCCAACCCACTTCCTCATACTGACAGATTTAGAATCAAAAGAGCAGAATATAAGGCTAGACAGTACAGTAACAAACGATAAAGATTACTAGAAAGAGGCAAATTCTTGCAATTTTTATGTTTCCAAAAATACCCTATGCATCACTCCTATTTATAACACTTTCTCCTTTTTTTTCACCTTCTTCTTTTACCTCAACCTCCAGAGTTTTAACGACCTAGAGGAAAAGTCTCTTGAAAATATTGCAGGAAAAGAATAAATGATGGTAACCAGTATTTTCTCCTTTTTCCACACTGTTTTTTGCCCACTTCAAAGGCGATTCCCATAATGTAAGCCACACTTAATATGTCATCTGCAAACTATATCAATTTGGACAAGTCTAAAATTGCATGGTTTAGTAAAGCATTATGCCTCAATGTTCAAAACCAGTCAATAACCCTGTAACACCTGGGTAAACTAAATATACAATGTATAATCACATCTGATCATATTGTATGCAGGGGGTAACTTATCAGTCAATAAGTGCTTTATTGTACCCTTCAAGAGCTAAATAAATGAGCAGAATGCTCTGGTAAAACGGGGTTCAACTCATTACCAAATGACAATATTTCAGGCTTGCCCAAATCGAAAGCATTTTCTCCTTTTCCCACAATGTTTTCTATCCTATCAAATACAGATTTCCTCATTTGAGTTGCTTTTAAATTGTCATCTGTAACTGCTTTCAAATTTGGACAAGTCTACATTTTGCTTGTGTGATAAAGGATTAATGCATTTCTGTGATGTATTATTCTGTTCATGTCATAACATAATTGGATCCATAGTATCCATTTAATATTTACTTTTGCTTTATTGTTTTTGCCTGTGGTACAGGCCGAAAGCAGGAAAATATATGAAAACTTAAGATAGTGTAGCACTTGCTTTTTCTCAGATAATTCTACATTAACTACCAATTACTATGAAACATAGCAAAATATTGTGACAATGTATCGCACAAACTATTGTGATATATGGCCTGCAACATGCAAAAAGAAGCATTCGGACATAGGCATAAAGTGTCATCTCGGATCAGCCTGCACAGTTCATCCAATTTAATCCGAGACAGTACTTTACAACTGCATTAGATTTTGTCCTACAGTAGACTTGCCCAAAACTTAAAATTAATAAAATAGGGAAGTTTCTCTCAGCAGGCAATTTACTCTGTCTGACCTAAAGGGCTGGTATTTTTCTGGTAACACTTTGGGACATCTACCGCCATCTCTGTATTTACATACAGAATTGTTAGGGGCCAAACAGCTTATTTGTACAGAATGTATAAATGACATGCAGTATGTGGTGTTTCATTTCACCTGTTACACTACCTTTCTTTCCCTTCTGAAAAAAATTTATGTTAGATGTCCTTGTCACCTTTTAGAAACAAACAGAACTTTCAAAAGAAGATTAAGAAGGTATCTTAGTAACAATACTGATATTCAAAATGAGGTAATGCATTAGCATAATGAATGAGAAAACAAGGAAGAAAGTATTTCATCCCTTTTGGCCAAATTATTTTCTGAGCATGTAGGGCCGTATTCACCGACTATTCTTAAGAACATTCTTTGTCTTGTTCTCCAGAACTTTCTACATTTGTAAGTAACACAACTTCTGATTGGCTAAACCATTTAGTTTAACCAATCATAAGTTGTCTTACTTACAAATGTAGAAAATCTTTGAGAATAAGACTAAGAATATTCTCAAGAATGGTTGGTGAATACGGGCCCTGGTGATGAATGAACACTACCCCTGCTCCAATTTCACTGTGTGTGTGGTGTCGGGAGGGTGTGTGTGTGTGATATTAGTTGGATTCAATTAGACCTTTTACCAGACAACAAAATTCAAAGACCATTAAAGACTAGCCAAAATCAAAAGCATTTTGCACACAACAAATCAAATGTAGCTAAGATGATTGGATTTGTCTGTGAAGGGGAGAAAATATTGTGTGAAATGGTGGAAGTGCTGGTTATCAGCATTTTCTCTTTTTCCCATAGTGTTTTCAAACAGCTTCCTCCAAAAGATCCTTCAGACTTAGTTCCATTTGTTAAAGTGTTAAGACAGCTGGGTTATAAAGATGGCCTCAACCACTTAACCACAAGAAGACCCCAAAGACCCAATTGAGCCAAAGGCTGGGGAACATGCTGTCAAATAAATAATTGGTGTCCAAATTTCTCCACAGGGACAAAAAGTGACCATGAAACAAGCCCTCCATTCTTAAACCTTTACCAAATGACGAAATTCTGTGGATGTCTAAATTTGAAGCCATTTCAGAAGACAAATCATATATGGTTCCAGTTGTGGAATTCATCTTTGTATGACAAACACTGTGGAAAATGAGAATAATGTTTTTAAAAAGCTTTCTTTCTGAGGCTCATCAAAACTTGGACTGTGTGGTAATGGGGCTTACTCAATTTTCATTCAGTAATTTCAAAACTAGCCTGATGATTGGCTTAAATATAACATGGCAGCCAATCAACTGGCTAGCTTTGGAGTGTTGAATTCATAATGTACATAACGAAGGGTTCTGAAATCACAAACTCTTGTCTGAATCTTTGACCATCATTGAGATATGACTCAGATGGGAGTCAAACACTACTTCACCTACCCTCCAAACAAACAGTCTGAACTCTGTAGTATCAGTGTGAATGATGTGAGCATTTTTCACAGGGAAAATTTAGTTAAATTGACATTTTTAAGTCTATTAATTTCAGGACAGATTTTTTCTCATAGGAATAGCCAGTGCAGAACAAAGATATGACTACATATTCTTTGCAGTCTGATCTTGATCTACACTGTCCTCAAAAGCATTTCATGCTCATCAGGGCAAGTTAACCCTTTACAAGACCACAAACTTTAGCCTTGTCCAAACTTAAAACATTTGAAGACAATGATTTCAATAAGGCTCACATGGTGCAATTTTTCCCCTGACAGGGTGAAAAGAAACATTGCAGGAAAAGGAGAAAATGCTGGTTACCAAAAGGCTTCTTTAATAAGGTCATTAAAAGCTGACATTGTGTGGTAAAGGGTTAAGTACACCTGAGGGAAAAGCTGTTACAGCAATCAATCTGATACAGAGGATATGGAAGATTTATTCTGTGAGATATCTGATAGCAGACTGACCATTCTCAATGTGGAAAACATCAGAAAATAAACAAAGGCTCAGAAGTCTCGCCTTTTTGTGGTTACATATCCACATTTAACTGTTAACTCTTTACCAAACCACAAACTTTGGACTTAACCAAATTGAAATCATTACCAAACATTGCTGTAAAAAAGAAAAAGCAGAGTTTAATTAAACTTTTGATATGCTAAACTTCAACTATTTAGCTACTTTAGCAGGCAGCTTAGATCAAGTTGTTATGAAAAATTAGCACATGCAGTCAGAGGTTACACTGTGAAGTAATTAACGAGACCATTCTAAGCTATTTGACACTGTGCATAACAGCATCTAAGGGCACATTATTAGTATGGTAAGAACAAAAGTCATAGGAATATGCCAGATGTATTATCTTGTTTTAGGGTTTTGACAGAAACATCAGATAGTGAGTGTCCCTCTGAGAATGGTTTAAATGGTAAAATGATTCTGGCATCTTGACTGTAATTCCTTTGTACTGTTACACTAATGTTTCTCCTAACTCCTCAATGAATTCTGATAAATAGTTTAATAGTAACACAAGGGGACAGAACTAGGGCAACAGGCATTTATTTTCAAGGAATTATCAGCAGTCATTTCAAGCAGATGTAGAAATAAAATAATCGGGAGGAAAATTCTGGATGGCTGCACTGCTTATGGGAGCATCTTTGAGCAAAGCTCTTTGGAGACCATGCATATTATAACTTGTATAATTTGGGAATGCATTTTTTCAGCATAGCTGAGAGCGCTGGCTTTTGATTTAGTCTTTTTGGTATTGATAATTATGTTAGATTAAATAAATAAAGATATGTGATTGGTAAAAAATGTGGAAAGGTTTATTCTGCAGGCTCCTGTTTAAGCCTATTGACAAATGAACTTTGTACATATTTCTTTCCAAATTTTTATAGGATTAACTCTTTCACTACCAAGTGAGTAATTTACACTTTTTCATTGGCTGTAAATATTAAGTCAACTGCAAGATGGAGAGACAGTTTGGCTTTAACCCTTTACTCCATAGATCCTCATTTCTACACATTGATGTAGATGCCTTTGGACAACATTGTGACAAAAGGTGAAATTGCTCGTGACGACCAATTTCACCTTTTGTCACAATGTTTTCTATGCTATCAAAAGGTGTCATTATACACATAAGAAACAGTTTCATCCTTGCTGTTATTTAGGGTCAATTTGAGATACCATAGAAATGCCTTACAGGGTAAAGGATTAGTCTAAAATTAAGTTGTGGACAATGTAGATCAGAAATAAGAACATGCAGTCTGATCTTGGTCTACACTATCCAATAAAGGTTCTGGTGTCATCAAAATTAAGGAAAAGTCTAAAGCAAAGCACTATGCACAAAAATAGGACAGAAGGAATAATTATAATTATGCAAGCTGATCTGAAATCTGCACTGTGTAAAGTGGTTGAGCCATAATTTGATGAGAGGCAGCAATATAGAGATTTTCTATTCTGACTGACTGATTAGTACTCTGGAGAAAATTTTGCCTTTCACTCACGTTATACAACACTGGGAATATTTTCATGTTCTTTTCTTATGCTGGTAAGCTGTCAATGAGTTAAGTTTTTGTCTTAGGTCAACATTTTACCTACTTATTTCCTCAAAATAAAAATATTGCCAAGTTTTTGTCCAGAGCAATGCGAAATCAATGCATGACAAAAAGCATGGCTCCATACTCAAAGAAAAACTGAGGCCAGTGACCGACCGCTCTATTTTCAAAATTTGGCCATAATACAAGTACACCTTATCACTACAACATTTTCATGAAATTTTATGTATCACTGCCTCTGAACCCAAAGAATCAAAATAAGTGCTTTGTGTGTTTGTTGTTTAACTCTTTATCAACTGATAAAAGTTATAGACTGGTCCAAAATGAATAGCATTTGCAGACAACAAAATAAATGTGGCTGAAAAATCAAAATTTGATTTGGGAAGGGTAGAAAACATTGTGGGAAAAGAAGAAAATGCTGGTTACCAGCATTTTCTCCTTTTCCCACAATATTTTCTAACGACTTCTTTCTCAGGGTTGTTTAAAGTCAGGATTGTGTGGTAATGGGTTAAATGATGATCTCTGCTGGCCTTTCAACAGTGTTTCAGTCTGTATCATAGTGATAGCTCACTAATTCATGTCTCTCTTGCTTTTCAGCTGTACTATGCTTGGTCTCTGAAGTGCTTTGCTCAAGGACATTCCCATATAACCAGTGCAGCTGGCCACAGTGGATCTCCCAAGGCTATGAAACTTCACATTCAGTACCAATAGCACTAAGGATAAAATGTTGTGTTGGTCTTCCTGATTTCCAAAACTGTCCGCTCAAAAATAAAGGAAAAACATTCTTTGTACGATCGTGTTCTTTTGCCTTTGAATTTTGAAAAAGGGAGATGTCATGCAATGCTTTGGTCTTTCAAAATGTTTTCTACATCATGTAAAGTTGTAGAAAAAAATTTTTTTGACATTCATTCGTAGATGAAAATGTGCAATAAGATTATAAGGGCACTTCCAGGGTAAATTTAGCACTCTAACAGGCAAAAGAAAATGTGAATGATCAGCCATAAATCAAAAGATAGTTTGTCAATTATTTCACAATTGCATGAAATACACCCATTCAACCAGGTGGCCATAAAGTTTGGCAACCTGACATCAATTAAAAGTTGGTTGCTCTGTATCCCACTTGCCTTTCCTTCTTCAAGTTTTGTCTGTTTCCCTCATTGATTCATTCTTATGCTCAGATGTTCAAATATACTATTAAATACAGTAGTACTGATAAACTTATCACACTACCGAACATCAGAACCTTGGACTTGTCCAAACTTTTAAGCATTTGTAGACAACAAAATATATATTTGCAGCTTAGAGAGTAAAACAAGTCCATCAAAGACAGTCTCCATAATATCAGCCAAGACTAAAATGTTATTTACAGATATTTTCAATATGGAGGACTTCAATACTAATGACTTAATTAATATTTTCTATACTTTTTTTTCGGGGTGAGAGTGGGGAGGGGGCTGGGGGTTTGATGAATGTTTTACTGAAAGCAAGCTATTCACCTGCTTTATCTGTGTATGATCTTGCTCTGATGGTGTTTTGAAAAAAAAAATTCCTCAAAAAGATGTCCTTTGAGACCCATCATTTTTCTTCACTCTATCATACTGTGATTTTTAAGCCTGTGCTCAAAAAATACTCAAGTGAAAGGCATCTGCAAGCAACATAACTGTGGATAAAATGTATAGGTCTTTGAAAAGGTAGAACACATTGTGTGATATGAAGAAGACAAATGCTGGATAGCAGCATTTTCTCCTTTTCCTATGTTTTCCGGAGCTGTCTTGGAACAGAGTGAAACATGCGATCATTTGGAAAAGGGTTAAGTTGGGCTCATGGCCATACACCACAACCAACCAATTTTGATATAGATTACCTTAAATGGCTACCATGACAACACTTTTCCCTGTTTGATTGAGGAAAAGTGTGGACTACCTGGTGGCTCAAGTTACCTAAACTTGAAGCTAAATGGGCCATTTGACAGAAGAAAAGAATTCTGATGTGAGAGTGTTCCATGTGCCAACCTGCCCCTAAACAATCATGGGTGCAAAAAGGGGTCATTTCACACTGAAAGGCTTAATGAGCGGAAGAGAAAAATGGGTAACTGAGAAAATCACCTGGCCATCCAAAAATACCAGCGAACTTCTGTAACTTAAACCAGGCTACATGTTTACTGTAAATCAATTAGAAATATTAACCATGGGAATTTCAACCATAACAATATACACAGGTCTTGGTTTTTCAATTTCACCAGACTCACCCAATCTGGAAATTGATGAGGATATCTTGACAGCAACAAAGCCATTAGAACCTGATGGCTTCATGTTCAATACACAGGGATGGTTCAATTCACTTCAAGGCTGCCCATCATTTGCACTAGAACTATGATCTTTATGCAATTTCTTCCAAGCATGAGATCTGAAAAGATTTGCTTCAAATGGCAAACTAACAGAGTGTCCATACAAAACCAGTGAATAGTATTAAAAAGAAAAACATCAGAGCATGTTGCCATGTGCTTTGTCAAAGCTGTACAGAAAATCAAAGGCAGATTGTTTAACAGTTTACAAAACAACAGAATTTTAGGCTTGTTCAGAGTGAAAATAATTTGCAGACAACAAAAAAAATTTAATGCAACTCAAAAATTGAAATTTGCCTTGGGATGGCCAGTAAAAAATGTCTGAAAAGGAGAAAATGCCTGTTACCAGCATTTTCTCCTTTTCCCAAAAAGTGTTCAAAAGGTTTTTTCTTATGGTCATTAGATCCAACAGTAGTCACCCTGTATGGTAGAAGACTAACAACTTGACCAATAACAAAATTTCAGATTTTCCAACAGTGGTCACCCTGTATGGTAGAAGACTAACAACTTAACCAATTACAAAATTTCAGATTTGTCAAAATTCAAAGCATTTTGCCAAAGAAAATTGGTTATAGGTCAATATGTGACTAGGTCGAGACTAAGGCATTTCTAAATGCAATGTAGGGTGCTTCAGTCTGTAGTTCTACAGTTTGATTCATTACCAAAAGACAAAACATTTTGGCTGGTCCAAATTGAAATCACTTGCAGACGACAAAATAAAAGTGATTGAAAACTTGAAATTTGTTTAGTGAAGGGTAGAAAACATTGTGGGAAAAGGAGAAAATGCTTCTTACCAGCATTTTCTCCTTTTCCCACAATGTTTTCTAAAGGCTTCTTTCTCAAGGTCATCAAAAGTAGGAATTGTGTGGTAATGGGTTAAGTGCCCAGATAGGAAGCGCAATTCCAACTTCACTGGCTTTTCTCATCTAGATTATATTCGATAGTAGGAAGCTGTAAGATAATGAACACCTACATCATTAGTTTCAGGTATTAAATGAAGACTCTTATGAAAGCATACAGATCTGAACCTTCCTGATAAAGTACCTGCTTCCTGATACCACTTGGTTGGACTACTATGTAACAAATGACCAAACACCTCATGGTTCACATGATTCATAAAACTTTTGACTTATTGACCTAGTTGTTGATCTCTTTGGGCACTAACATAAAAGTAGCAAGATAAAGGTCATAAAAATTCAACAATCGGAAAAATCAACAGCATTAAAATCTCAAGTCTTTCAATTATCTTAATGAAACAGATAATGTGTTGTGGGTGAGTACACTTAACTGGACAAGATCTGTCATATATTGCTGTATTGCTTCTAGTTACTTGTATCTTTTATGAAGACACTTCCACACCTGTCCAAGTCTGTAATAAGATACCCCTGTTAACAACATTTGTTGTTCCATCCCAAGATCTTGGACAAACCTTGAAAAAATATAAGAGGTGGGACCCTAACACTGATAAATGAAAATTCTGTTGTAACAATAAATGCAAAGACTAGCCATCTGATTGGCTGAGGCATTCTGTCCTGGCTAAGCAGAAGGCAGTCTTAACATTTGCAGTTCGAAGGAACATAGAAAAGTTGGTTAATAATGATTAATGTCCTTTGGGCTTTCTGTACTGACCAAAACTGATCAGTTACAAAGACTCAAACTAGTGCCAAAGGTATTAACCCTTTACCACACAATAACAACTTTTGATGACCCTGAGAAAGAAGCCTTTTGAAAACATTGTGGGAAAAGGAGAAAATGCTGGTAACCAGCATTTTCTCCTTTTCCCACAATGTTTTCTACCCTATCAATAACAATAGCACTATTTGAGCCATACTGAAATTGTGGTCTGTGAATGCTTTCAATTTGGACCAGTCTATAAACTTGTCGTCTGCTAAAGAGTTAATAGACCTTCAGTTACTTTTTTACAGACTTTGCCAATCATGAAAGGACTGATCGTAGGTCTCCCTTGTTCAATACCTTTTCAAGCATTTCAGCAAAACCAGCCATTCTAATTCAAGTATTTATCTTCTTTGCTTTCCCATGAACGAAAATGTCTATATAACTTTAACAGCTCTTGTCCTCCAAGGATGACAAAGGGCGTATAATATCTGTGAACTTGATGTTTTTGCTGATAAAATTTTATTAATTACAAATACATAATTAGATAAAATCTGTCTATCAATCTAGACTGCCCAGCACTGACCATTGTTTGACAAAATCAATGGGGACATCGGACTGTAAACTCACGGTCAACTATTTAAGTCAGCTAATTGGTCAGTCAGGCTGTAACTTGCCCAAAGGGACATGTCTGTGCTGTAACAGTCGAGATAAGAAAATTATGACTTGCAAAGGTCATTTTCACATAATGATTGTTATGTATTCCTGCTTGTTTACACCAATTACTTCATGAGTAAATAAAGCATGAACTTATTTACCAAATGAAAAAATCATGAGCTTGCCCAAATTCCAAGCATTACAGACAACAAATTAGAATCAAAGCATTGAGAATGCTGAAGTGGTATTTGTCAAGGAAACCCATTGTGTGGAATTAATATTTTGAAAGAAAAAGGGGCATATTGTTCAAATACTGGCTTAAAAGTCAACCCACTAAGCAAATGAATACCTTTTTCGGTTGAAGGGAGAGTGTTCATGTACTATAATTCTGAAATATCTTTAGCCTTTTACATTTAATTTCCAATATTGCAATCATTTACTTTGATCTATAAATGTTCATGAGCAATCAAATGGAGTAGTGCGCAATTACAGGACGAACAAGCCACGGAACGAATTGGTTTTGGAACGAAAAAGCCCAGGGTCAGTTGGCAAATTTGTATCATTGCACCAAATGAGCGAGAGAAGCTATTTTCAATGAAAAATAAGTATCTCAACGATCGATGACTTAGCCCCATGTATTTTAATACGCCAGTTCAAATTACCTATATAAGTGCCACCGAAAACCTCATTTGACTGAGAAAAAATGAGTTTAACCAGGTTTATTTCCTTTGGCTTTGCACAAAATAAGATACATGATGATCAAAATTCAATCTTGAACTCATAGTGGTCTTCGACAAATACCACAAAAAACTCAGATAGCAATGAGTAAAAGACATTTTGGGAAAAGGAGAAAATGCTGGTCATCAGCATTTTCTCCTTTTCTCTCAATGTTTTCAAAAGGATTCCACACCACAGTTGTTAGAATATGTGAATATTCAGCGTACCCTTATAAATGTAGCATAGTTAACCCTTTACCCCATGAGGCATTTCTGTGGTATCTCTAATTGACCATTAAAATAACAGCAAGGATGAAGCCTTTTCTTATGTGTTTATGACACCTTTTGATAGTGTAGAAAACTTGTGATGAGCAATTTCACCTTTTGCCACAATGTTTTCCAAAGGCTCCTACAAGCTATGTGTAGAAATGAGTATCTATGGAGTAAAGGATTAAACAAGTACAGCAAATAGAGACATTTCTCATAACATAAGTGCTCTGATAGCCAAAACCAGAAAAAGGCTACAAAAACAGATTTGCTGAAAAGCAAAAACCTGATGATGAAAAGATCACACAATATTTCATATCGTACTGTGATGATAATTACATTTATATGTTTCCATGACACTCTAGCCTATAAAAATGTGTCCATTATCCCATGATAATGTGTCATAAGGAAATTGCAATTATAATTACTGTAAGTGCAATTACTTGAATCAAAGAGATAAAACAAACCATTAACATGTCCTCTAACGACTGCATATAAATACCCCGCATAAAATTACCTAAATGTGTTTATATGTCACTGTGCAAATCTTTGGCTGCTTCTGTAAACAGTACAAAACAAGATCAGACTAAAGAAAATGTGCAATCTGATCATGGATCTACACTAACATTTTGTAAAGTATGCAGAATAACATGGCCTTGAGAGAGTATGTAACCAAGGCTTTTTTTTTTGACAGACAGAATGACATTCACTTATAAAGCCTTGTAAGAATCAACCATTTGCAACCAATCTCAAGCTTCAAACACCCTTGAAGGAGTTATAAAAACATTGTGTAAAAAGAAAAAAAATCTGGTAATCAGCTTTTGCCCCTTTTCCCACAATGTTGTCAGTTCTTTCAAAGTCAACTATTACCAGCTGCACAATATCAAATTTGCAATCTGCAAATATGCTAAATTGGACCAATCTAAAATTTTGATGTTTGGCACAGAGCTAAGCCCCTAGTGGGCCAAGCACAACTAAGAAGCTTTCATGGCCAATATTGACCAAGATCAGACAGAACAAACTTGCACTGAGATCTTGGATGTACACTCTCTGCAATAAAAAGATATTCTGTTCACACAAAAAGCCATGAAATGTTGCAGTTCTGTAGTCCTTGCTGTTGAATGCAAATGTCTTAATTTTGTTACTATGTGTTCTAAGGGTTCATTGCAGTGCATGTAAAATATATAATTCTTATCATTTTCATCATACTTGATGGATCTCAAGTGATTTGAGATGCATAAACCTTGCATTTTGGAGTTATGATTTACAGCAGTCTCTCCTTAAACCTTTAGTGTGGTATTCCGGCTTTGAGCCACGCTCAGATAGAAGCTTTATGAAAACATGGTGGGAGAAGGAGAAAATGCTGGTAACCAGAATTTTTTCCTTTTCCCATTATGCTTTCTACCCTTGCCAAAACAAATTTCAATATTTCTTTCACATCAACTTTGTCCTCCGCAAGTGCTATCATTCTGGAATAACCTAAAATTTTGTCCTTTGGTAAAGAGTTAACCCATTACCACACAATCTCGAGTTTTAACAACCCTGAAGAAGGAGCCATTTGAAAACATTGTGGGAAAAGGTGAAAATGCTGGTAACCAGCATTTTCTTCTTTTCCCATAATGTTTTCTACTCTATTAAAAAAAAAAATCTATCATTCGAGCCTACTTGAATTGTCGTCTGCAAATGGTTTCAATTTGGACCAACCCAAAATTTTATCGTATGGTAAAGAGTTGAACCTTTATCAAACAATCCCATGTCTTAACAACCAAAGAAGGAGAAGGCTTTTGTAATCGTTGTGGGAAAAGGAGAAAAAAGCTGGTAACCAGCATTTTTCCCTTTTCCCTTTCAGCCTCATTTCATTTGTAGTATGCAAACGGTTTCAATATTGGTGAGTCCGACATTTTTCTTGTCTGGTAAAGAGTGTGACAGTTTTCTCTCTAAGCCTGCTATGCAAGTGTTTAGTTCCTTTTCCAGACACAGCATTATCATGATCAGATTGTCCAGAACATTACAGTCCGATCTTTGACCTTGGCAGTCTGGTTCTTAGTGAAATATACTGACCAAACAGGTACAAAAATGAAATGCTTGAATCTTTTCTCTTGATATAAACATAATGTACATCTTTGGAGAAGGCATTTTCATAAACCTGCAATTTTACCTGATGACTCTATCATGTTTGTTTCATGGAAGTCTTGAATATTCAGCATGAAAAAAATTAAAGGTTGGTATCATGCCACAAGATTGATTAACCCATTACCACACAATCCCTACTTTTGACGACCCTGAGAAAGAGGCCTATAGAAAACACTGTGGCAAAAGGAGAAAATGCAGGTAACCAGCATTTTCTCCTTTTCTCACATTGTTTTCCACTCTTCACAAAACCAATTTCAAAATTTCAGTGACTTTTATTTTGTCACCTGCAAATGCTTTCGATTTGGACAAATATTGTTGTTTGGTAATGAGTTAAGAGAAAGGTCACAGTATTTGTTAGTAGCATCTTTTTCAGGAAACTTTATCCCAGGGTGGAAAAATAAGGGACTTGACTTTGCAAAGGTTTTAAAGAAAGATCTGTTTAACCCATTACCACACAATCCCTACTTTTGACGCCCCTAGGAAAGAAGCCTTTTGAAAACACTATGGGAAAAGGAGAAAATGCTGGTAACCAGCATTTTCTCCTTTTCCCACAGTGTTTTCTACCCTTCCCAGAACAAATTTCTATTTTTTAGTGACCTTTATTTTGTCATCTGCAAATGCTTTCAATTTGGACCAGTCTAAAATTTTCTCGTGTGGTAAAGAGTTAAATGTTCACAGCAATGATTCTGGATATAGCCCCTAAATATACAGTGCTAGTTACTATAGTTACCAATATTTCATCCATTTTACCACCATGTTTTAAAATGCCTAATATCTCATGGTCTAAAAAGAACACACAGGAAGGGTTTTATCATGGAGTCACCAAGGTGCCCTCTCATCACTAAAGCACTCCATTCTGTCAAAAATTCTGTTGTTAAAATCAATCACTCTGTATAATACCTGTCAATCGCAAAGTTTGTTACATTGGTCACTTCTGGTCAAGCAAGGAACATGTCCATAAATATCATAACAGTTAAGCCAACATGGGGAGACAGAGGGGACACAGCCATGTATCAATGTTCAAAACTTGTGTCCATCCCATCCATCAAACCCATCCACAAGCTAATAAAAAAGAACATGACAGGTAAATACCTAGACACTGTCCTTTATACCTTTAACACACAATCCCTACTTTTGACGCCCCTGCGAAAGAAGCCTAAATTTAGAAAAACATTATGGGAAAAGGAGAAAATGCTGGTAACAGCATTTTTTGCTTTTCCCACAATGTTTTCTACCCTTCTCAAGACAAATTTCAATTTTTCAATCACTTTTATTTTGTCGTCTGCAAATGCTTTGACGTCGCGTCAAAAGGTCGTGTCCCCTGTTTAAATTTGGTAATGTGAGCATTCATTTAGTGTACGATATAAAACACAAATTTTTGCTATGCTACTATTATATATCAAAATAAAGGTAAATGATTGCAGATTTCACTGGCGTTGGAATTGATTGAAAATACCTGCATATCTGCGTAAAATTGTCAGTGCATATTCCAATGGTTGGTAAAAATTCACCTGTCCCATGTTACTTTTCCGTCAGAACCTCACCGAACCTTGCTTTATGCAGACGATTAAGGCGGGGAAACTCATTATTGTTGTCTGTAACATTGATGTGACGTCATTTTCGGATGTTGTACTGGAATTTGTTTTGTTGTATGACACTAACTGAGAACGCTTTAGCGAGTTTTATTATTGAGGAGAAAGTGTCCCACATGCTACTAAACTTGTCAGTCAAGTTTTTTATAACATATTTAACATTGAAAGAATCATCACCAAACATTTTTAGATTTGCACGAAAATACGTTTTTTGTGTAGTTTCGAAATATAGTGTCGTTTTAGGAAATACTATTTACATATTTCTGTAATTCGAAAAATAGTTTGTTCCCTCAAATGTCCCTTATCAAGAAATTGACGTCAATTTTTTCATTTAACACACTTATAAGCTTTCAATTTGACTAATAGTCCTTTGTAATAATAAAATGTTTTCTGTAGAAAAATACGATTTTTCTTGCGATTGTAATGACATACAAATTAAGGTAGTTTTTTATTTACTAATGGTTTTAGCAGTAAATTAAGTTGTTCCCATGAAATGTCCCCCCGACGTTATTTTTCCAAGATGTCCTTAAGGAAATGCTCTTTTTAAATATAAAGAGTCATCATAGATTTATAAGAAATCATGAAAATTGAAAAGAAAATATTCATGTGCCGCTAATGCTTTAA
Source organism: Tridacna crocea (assembly GCA_943736015.1). NCBI lineage: Eukaryota > Metazoa > Mollusca > Bivalvia > Cardiida > Cardiidae > Tridacna > Tridacna crocea. The sequence goes on along the minus strand of OX031056.1, from coordinate 14,985,247 downwards.
TAAATGCATTGATAGGTCCACAACAAAATATCCTGATTGCTGTTATTTTTATTTCACACAGACGCTGAAAATATCAACGCTGAAAAACATAAACGTTACTTTATTGTAACACAGGAGGTCACCAGTATTTGACACGACGTCTTTCCATTTGGACAATCCTAAAATTTTGTCGTTTGGTGATGAGTTAAACCTTTACAAATCTTACTTTCAACCCTGCTTAAAATAACTTCACTCTTTACCACACAATCCTGACTTTTAACGACCCTGAGAAAGATAGCCTTTGAAAACATTGTGGGAAAAGGAGAAAATGCTGTAACCAGTTTGTTCTCCTTTTCCCACAATGTTTTCTACCCTTTCTGAATCAAATTTTAATTTTTAGTTCACATTCACTATGTTGTCTGCAAATGCTTTCAATTTGGACTAGTCCAAAATTTTGCTTTTTGGTAAAGAGTTAAATTAAACTTTTAAGCCAATAGTAATGACCAGATAATGCAACTTCAAATTTTTTCTTTTAGAAAAACCATTTTCTTATCAGATAGTGTAGATCCAATATTAGACTGCACACTCTGTACAGTCTGATCTTGTTCTACACTGTCTGCAAAAGGTCAAAGAGTCAGGCTTAGCAGTCTATGGGTTAATGACAGCAAGAAAGAATTAAGACCCTTGAAATCATTGTAAGAAAAGATAAAAATGCTGGTATCCAGAATTTTCTCTCTTTCTCACTATGATGAAATAAAGAAACTATCATTTTTAGCTACATTAAATTTGTCTGTAAATGCTTCAGTTCGAAATTTCTCTTTTGGTAAAGGATTAAAATAAAGAAATACTGGAAGACCTAGTTTTTTTTTGGCACATTTTGAGAAAAATGGAAATATTTTCTCAAAAGGAGAAAGTCTCTCATTTTTCACAACATTTTTACAACAGTCCCTTATTTTTAGATAGTATTAATTTTGTTTTAACTTTCTCACAATTTTGTCTTTTACCCTTTTTATTTTAAATCTAGGACTAAATTAAACTTGCCAAAAAAGTAACCCTGTAACACACACAAAAAAACCTTGCCTGCACTTTTGTGGCCTTGTGGTACAAACCAAAACTTCCTTGCAACCTGTTTTATATCCATTTGGATGATTAACCTCATTAAGTTATGACAGTCAAGGTTGTTCTCATGTTGTTTATGGCACCACCACGACAATAAATCTTTTGGCTAAGGACTATGCTTGCTATTCATTTATTGCAAGATCCACTTGCCAGTATAAAATATGACCAGACAGTGGTATATATAACCTTTTCTGTCACAACAATTATTTCAATTAGATTTTTTTTTTGGTCTTACCATTTATGCCATAGTCATATTCTTTTAATGCCATTCCACAGTTTCCACGAAATAGACATTGAAGAATGAACAATGAACCATTGTTCCATAATCATGAAAGCTTTCTTCAGTGTTAATATCAACCATGTTTTAACACTTTACCACACGATAATGATTTACACTTGTCAAATTTGAAAGCATTTGCTGATGAAAATTTGATTCTTGCTCAATTGATGGTATTGGTCTTTGATAGGGTGGAAAACATTGTGGGAAAAGGAGAAAATGCTGGTCATTAGCATTTTCCTCTTTTCCCACTGTGTTTTCAAAAAGCCTGTGTCACAGGGTCATCAAAACTCGGGATGATGTGGTAAAGAATAAAACCAGTTTGTATTAAAGATGCCTGTCTACAGCCGGTGAGCAGAAACGCTGTTAAATTTCATAAAGAAAAAGAGAATGGTACAGAAATCTGTCCTTTGTGTACACAAGGATAAATTACTGACATACATCATGTAAATGAAAAAAGAAACACGGGGGTTTGTGTGAAAAACCTAAAATTGGCCAGAAGAAAACTGGCTGACGATCGAAGGTGTAAACAATGGAGGTGACTCACGGAAATTTATCGTTGGTTTCCGCCTAGAGTCGGATACGGTGTACCTCAATCTCCGTCTAAAAATAGAGGCTGTAACAGAGAAGCTTCCATTTTCCTTTATTTACCGCATCAAGGCCAAGGTCAAATATAGTCACGTTACAGTATGCATGATCATCATACGAATCTACCCGAGTGTATAACGGATATCGAAAATCTTCGATTGAAAATCCGGAAACAACCAGTTTGTTTACATTGAAGGCCGCAAGTCCGCGAAATGCATTTTATATCAGGCGTAATCTAAGCAACCTTGCAACCGTCAGGCGCAATATTTGGCATAGATATATAAGAATGACTATATTTTGATAAAATAAAAACAAATTAAGTTAAAACTGGCTTAAAATGAGTATTATTGCCTCTTTAACCCTTTTACACACACTTTTTACTGATGTTGAGAAAAGCGGCCTTTGAAAACATTTTGAGAAATGGCAAATATGCTGGTAACCATTATTTTCTTCTTACCCCACTATTTTTTCTACCATATCTAAGAAAAATCCCATCTTTTGGGCCACCTCTAACTTGCTGTCTGCAAATGTTTTCAATTAAATTGGTCTAAATCTCAGTCTTTGGTATAGAAGTCAGGTTAACATGAACATTCAATTCTTAAGCACTTAACATAAAATGTTTTCTAGTGGTCTCAAAAAAGAAGTAAAGGATGCCACTTATATTTTTTACAGGGTTCAACTAAAGCAACAGAGCTGCAGACAAAAAAAATCACCCCAGCTATCACTGCATGGGTTTCTAAAAACATTATACTGCCTTGAACCATGAAGTCCTGAAAGAACGCTCTAAATTAATAGCATTTCTTTTGCTTTGAAGACATATCTTTTCAAAAGTTACCTACCACAAAAAATTAAATGGGAGCTGAAAAAATACATAAACATCCAGTACATTTTGAATGATTTAACCCATTACCACTCAATCCCTACTTTTGACGCCCCTGAGAAAGAAGCCTTTTGAAAACACTGTGGGAAAAGGAGAAAATGCTGGTAACCAGCATTTTCTCCTTTTCCCACAGTGTTTTCTACCCTTCCCAGAACAAATTTCTATTTTTCAATCACCTTTATTTTGTCGTCTGCAAATGCTTTCAATTTGGACCAGTCCAAAATTTTCTTGTGTGGTAATGGGTTAAACAACCTCCCCCCCTTGATTTGGTAACAATTTTACTAAGTAATTGGAAAGATAACCCATGATCATACATCAGTTTTCTGCCAAAAGGGATGGTTGTCCTACTGGCATGAAAAATTATGGCACATTTTAAAAATGATGGGACACCAGTGGAGTTTTAACTGAGAAAATGATGCATGATTTTTCTTCTTTATGAATTACAGTTATTGTTTTGTCCTCAGAAAACAGTATACCACATAGCAAAGTTTTAGACCTTTCCAAACCCACAGCATGTACAGACAATTTTTATGTGGCTCACATTGTCGCATTGTGTTTGATTGGGTAGAAACTATTCTGAGAAAAGGAGAAAAAGCTGGTGTCCATATTTCTTCTTTTCCCAAAATGTTTTCAAAAGTCTTCTTTCTATAGATCATTAAAAGTCAGGGTTGTATGGTAAAGAAGTTAACATACTCATGGCACTCTTAATCTTATACCACACAGTTTCCAGTCTGGGAAAGAGACCAGTTGTGTGTTTGGCCGAGAAATTCCATGTAACAGTTTCTCTCTTTTTCCACAATGCTTTTTACTGTTTCATTCTCCTTTTCCCATCATGTTTTCGAAAGCCTTCTCTTTCAAGGCGGTAGAAACTTGGGATTTTGTGGTAAAGAGTTGAAATAGTTAATTAAAACTTGAGCCTTGAAATACCTGGGACTATTTTCCAGACTAAATCATTAACAGCCTGAGGGTGATATAACTGTAATTGATGCATAAGATGATCCTGTAGAACCTAACTAAGGGCCACAACTCTTACAAAGCTTAATCCTTTCCCAAACAATCCCTAGTTTTACGGGTCAGGAATAGAAGCCTTTTGAAAACATTGTGGGAAAAGGAGAAAATGCTGGTAACCAGCATTTTCTCCTTTTCCCACAATGTTTTCTACCCTATCATATAGAAAAATCATCTTTTTAGCAAATTTTGATGTCATCTGCAAAAATTGCTTTCAATTTGGTCTAGTCCAAAAGTTGCCATTTGGAAAAGGGTTAAATAGAAACAAACATTGCAATTGTGGACAAAGAAGATCATGAGAAGTCGGTGCGACCACAGACAAGATCTGAAAACACTTATGCAGCCATACTGTTGATCTACACTGCCTTATACTATCTCAAAATATCTAATTTTGTTTCTTTGTATAAGATTTTAGTGCAGTTTTAACAGCTTACCAGTAGGTCCTATCACAGCAGTCAGTGCCATTACATAATTACATTTCCTGGCTTTCTCTCACCAGTTTTAACACAACTTTCTTGCCAAGAAACAATCTTTTTTCAAAATGCAAAAGAGGCGAGATATATAAAATTGCTGGGTAAAAAAGTTTGTCTCTAAAATAGTCTGCCTAAACTGGAAATACACTCACAAACAATGTCTTGGTCACAAGTCAGAGAGACTAACCACTGATTGATTGATTGATTATTTTCGTTTATTTATCGTCGCTACCGGTTGCCCATCTGAGCGACGCCCCCAGAAGATGGTTAGTTGTTACGGGGGATAGTGCAAGGATACAGGACGAAACTACTGAGAATTTCGCCTGGTTCTTTAACGTGCTTGGTGTGTAGCACCGTCACACGGGACCTCGGTTTAACGTCTCATCTGAAAGACTATTAGTAATTTTTAGTTGGCCAGCCGGGGATTCGAACCCACAACCTGTAGGACATTGTGTTCACAAGTCCTACGCTCTATCTACTGAGCTATATCAGCTGGTGACTAACCACTGAGCTACCCAGTCAAGCTATTTAAGCCTTAACCCTTTACTTCATAGATATTCATTTCTACTCATCGCTTGTAGGAGCCTTTGGAAAACATTGTGGCAAATGGTGAAATTGCTCGTCACGAGCAATTTCACCTTTTTCCACAATGTTTTCTACACTATCAAAAGGATCACATAATTATATTACACATAAGAAACGGCTTCCTCCTTGCTGTTATTTAGGGTCAATTAGAGATGCCACAGAAATGCCTTATGGTGTAAAGCGTTGAGGGCCCATGAGGTACTATATACTAACAGTCAAAGGGTTCTGAGCCCTGGGAAACATTATCCCTTGTAAATGGCCCATAACAAACAGCTGATCCCGGACCTTTCATTGATGAAAGTTTATCTCTGTAACAAACTGTTGTGCAATGATCTGGTAACCAACCATATCTTTCTACTGCTTGTGGTTCCCCACTAACAAGTGCAAAGACCATTCATGCTCTTCTGTAGTCAAAAGTATTTATGGCACTCTTCCTTTGAATTTGTTTATATTCAAAGCACTTTCAAGTAATACAATTTAAAGTTTCTCAAATTGCTTGTCCTTGAAATAGAAACACTAATGGAGTAGGAGAAACAGTGAGAAAAGGAGAAAATGCTGGTTACCAGCTTTATCTTCTTTTAGAACAATGTTTTTGAAGGTTTATTCTTCAGGGTCGTTAAAACTCAGAATTATGCTGTTAAAGGCCTGTTTACACATTCACGATTTTTGGCTACGGTGCCGCTACGATTCGCCACGATTTGTAAAATTGTCGTGTACCGTTGTGATTCGTAGTAGAACCGTGGTGAATCGTGTGGAATCTTGATGAATCGTGATGATTCGGGAAACTCCACGGTAGCGCTATGGAAGTTTTAAACTGTTTAAAACATTCGTGGCGAATCGTGGTGGTTATTGGGCGTGGCCTAATTCGTAGCGCAACCGTAGCGGAATCATGCTTATTCGTACTGACACCGTAGCTATATTCGCGGCTACTCGTGAGAATAGCCCACGACCAGTACCGTATCGAACCGTACAAGCACCGTGAGCATTCCTTGTGCCACCGTGGTCAATCCTCATTGACCGTAGCGTTGCCGTCATGAATCGTCATTGATTCGTAGCGATACCTTACAGACACCATACTAATAGAGTGGACATTCTTACTGGAATCGTAGTGACACTGAATATTTCTACTTTTCGCCACGATTCATCCCGATCCATCCTGATTTTTCTGACCATGAGAAATCTGGGTGAATCGTAGAGAAAATCGTGAATGTGTAAACGGGTCTTAAGGATTAATCAATATGTTGTCTGCAAATGCTTTCAAAGTGGACTGAAAGAGATACATGACTAAAAAATGAGATATCCAAAAGATCTTTGACCCTTTACTCAAAAGATACTCATTTCTACACATTACTTGTTGGAGCTTTTGGAAATCATTGTGGCAAAAGGTGAAATTGCTCGTGACGAGCAATTTCACCTTTGTTCACAATGTTTTCTATGCTATCAAAAGGAGTCATATACACATAAGAAACAGTTTCATCCTTGCTGTTATTAAGGTCTATTAGAGATACCATAGAAATGCCTTATGGGGTAAAGGGTTAATAAAGAGGAATAATTTCTTTTAGAAATTGTCTGACTATGCAATATCCTAAGTTGAAAAAAAAAAAGCCAATGATTACATCAATACATAGAGGATATTTGTTTTTTTCGGTGTAAGATCGAAATTTATTTCATCGCAGCCACTCTTGAAAATATTACCGATGGTGTTCACGAGATGAAATAAATTTCGATCTTTCACCGAAAAAAACAAATATTCTATTTATTTTATGCTTTTAACCCTTTCTGGGAGGAGCTTTATCAAAATTCAGTACAATTCTTTTCCCTCATTCCCCGTGGCGTACCCCTCCCACATAGCAACGTTACGTCAAGCGCGAGAAATGTAAGGTATATGACGTCATATTTCCCATCTGGTTGTTAGGCACGCGCAATTTACCTAGGCAACAAGAACGTGAAAATCGGTATTTTCACTGGTGGTACCAGTGTAAGATCGAAAAATATGTTCACTGCTATTTCTCGATATCCTACCGGAAAGCATGAAATAACAGGAGTTAATGCAAATAAATTCTACATAATCCTCTCCTTGTGTTGTTGCATGATAAATCCTTTCCTAATATATTTTTAATTTAAGGAAGTTTTACCATAAAATCCTCATTTATTATCTGGTACAGCAAGTAATTAAAATTCTTTGTTTTTTCATTCTCCATGGTTACATCAAATGCTGGATACCATAGAAACAAAGAGGCTGATTCTGGATCATGTATTTACATTTCTTTCATCATAATCCTTAGTACAGGGAAGTGAGTCATAAATGATGGCTGAATGAAAATGTCAAAGAAAGCTCCCGGACTATCAAATTTATTCATTAGGCATTGTTTATAATTTCTTTTCCTAGGTAATATATATAGTGTTTTCTAACCTTTTTCTAAAATATCCTGAGTACGTAAATGACCTTGAGAAAGAAGACCCTTCTAAACATAACCTCCGAACTCGAGAAAGAAGACCCTTGAAAACATAACTAACTTTTTCTTCTTTTACCTCAATGTTTTTCAACTCTTCACAGATAAACCAGAATTGAGTTGAAAATATATCATCTACTTGCTTTATTTTGGAGCAACAAAAATTGGAAGTTTTCTCAGATGTCAAAGCACTGCTGAAAAAGATAGGTAGTTTGCTACCGATTTTGGTAGAATTCAATCAAAAGTATTCTCCTTTCTCTCCAATGTTTCTCATTTTTCTCTCTTATGTATTATTTTCTTCTTTGGACAGATAGAAAACTTTCAGATGAGGAGCAAACACCATCCTTGTGTAAACAAAATCCTTGTGACCAAGCCTCTTTGGAATTACTTGTGTTTGTCATGTACCTGTCAAAGTAGGTTTCATGTAAATTTCGTAACACATATATGTGTGCTGATGCTTATTATGGAGTATAACTCATATTAAACTCGTCCACCAATAAATATTATGAAGCAAGTCATTGGCGAGCTTATGAACATTTTCTGTGGACTCGTTCAATGAAATTTTATCACAAACACCAACACAAGTCAGATCCTATACATATATATCAATCTGTACATTACATTTAATTTAATATCCCTAGGTTACTGTAATATTTAGAAATTAAAACTTGTTTCAGGGGTTACAGAGTTCTAAAAAAAAGTTATATATCAAAAGATGGAGGAAGAAAGATAAGGAATTTCTGAGGACGTTTAAATGGTGAGAAATATGCATTAATGGCTGCATTAAATCAAACCTGAAGTAATTTACTGTTTCAAGTCTTCATTGTTATTCAGCAATTAGCAAAGAAAATCTACATAATGAAAGCCTGCATGAAAATCACAATGTACATTTCTGCATAATAAGTCTGACAAGCAAAGGAAATTCAAAAGGAATGCCTCAAGTATTAAACTCTTTCACAACATGGTAAGGTTTTAAAATACTGATACAATTCATTTGGAGCAAGTAAAATACTAAGAGAGATAACCAATACTTATGTAATGATAACAAGGTAAATAACTCTATCCCCCAATTTTGACAACAGTCTGGTAAGTGTGCCACAAAAAATCTAATTGCTTCTACAGACATTAGGGATCAAGAAAAGCACAGTAGCCAGAATATGCAGTCTGATCTTATATCTACCATGTCTTAGTTATTTTGCTATTCTAGGTTTTCTAAGGTTTTGATCTTTTCCCAGAAAAAAAGCTCCTTTAATGAATCCTTCACCAAATTGTTAGAACAACCTTAAATAAGGATCTTTTCAAAAACACTAATGAAAAAAGAAGAAATACTACTAAACAACATTTTCTACTTCTTTCACAATATTTTTTACCCTATCAAAGACATAGAGCATCACTAAAATTACATACATTTTTTCATCTGCAAATGTTTTCAATTTGGTTCATTGTATTTTTTTTTCATCTGCAAATGTTTTCAGTACCGTCAAGTCCAAAATTTATTTGTTTGGTAAAGACGTAAATAAATACTCAATTTTTCAATTGTCATTGTTTTTTTTCATGAAAATCAAGCATTGGCTTTTTTTGAAGAACATCATAAATTCTCTTAGTTTGAAAAAAAAAAGGGGGGGAGGGCAGGGGGGGGGCAAGAAAAAAACAAGATCAAGGACAACTTGTGATGAATGAAAATGAATTTTTCATGTTTGTCTTTTCCATCTCGATGATTTGGGCAAATGTTCCTCCTCTTGTTTTACAAGATCATTTTGACTTGTGTAAACAGCTGATTTTCACACTACATTTCCTCTCAACGATTTCTTGTTTTCTCTCCAAACACTGGCACACATACATAAACATATAAAATATCCAAGTTTTTTCTTCTCTGTCTCAGGTAGCCAAGCTGCGTTATAGGTAATCATTCCCAGTCTTTGTTTATTTACTGAATCATTAAATTAGCTTTTTTTCTGTGGTAAACCTTCCCTCTCTGCACCTGGAAGTCAAGTCTGAATCCTTTACCACAAAAATGCTGCAGGCTTTCTAAGAAATGATGAAGACAATTTAACCCACAGTGTGCTAAATAAACCCTACATACATTTTTCAGCCTGTTGTCTTTATGACAATATTTTAACAATGACAATATGACAATATTTTAGGCTTGTCCAGATAGAAAGCATTTGCAGATGAAAAAATGAAAGTGACTGAAAATTTGAAATTTGTTTTGTGAAGGGTGGAAAACATTGTGGGAAAAGGAGAAAATGCTGGTTACCAGCATTTTCTCCTTTACACACAATGTTTTCTAATGATGTTTTTCTCAGGGTCGTCAAAAGTAGGGATTGTGTGGTAATAGGTTAATCAACTGGCACACTTTCACTAGAATTTTCATCTCATTTCTTTCCACTGGAGTTCAAGGCACATTGTCATATTATTATCTGATTAGTCCACATTGCAACCAATAGCTGCCATCAAGAGGTTTGATGGTGCCTGTTGTCTGGGCAAGGGAGGTAAAACATGTACAACCTAAAGGAGCCATCACACCATGACATTCTAGTCAACGTTCTCTGAGCATTTCAACTGTTCAATTTTTTTGCGTTATAGAATGAGGATGGCACATCTAGCGTGTAATTAACATGTGCCTTACGCATGTATGTAACCCATGAGAAGTGTGTAACAGCGACCAAGTAAGATACCTCTGATACCTCTATATGCATGGACGTTCGGGAAATGCTTGAATGACACTCAATGGATGCCAAAAGGATGTTTGTTTCACTTTAGTCACATGCTGTGCCCGCTAGGAGACTGTTCAGCGGTCGCTGACAGGTCGCCAGTGAGATGTTCACAGAAAGCAAATGATTAGTAACAACCAAGTAACGCTAGAGTAATGACTGACTAACATTAGCCAAAACGTTCCACATGTGTTCTTTAATGATCTTCAGCATTTAAAATTAACTGTTGAAGAATGGTTGGTGTCAGCGAGAACTTTTGTGCATGTTCAAAACTTTTTTTGCAGACTAGCGTTCTCCACCGATTCCCGGGGATCACCGACGATAACCAACTAGCATTTACACAATGCTCTTCTGGCGCTATCCAAGCGACCATGGGCGACTAAGAATGTTTCCTCAAATGTCAAAAAACGTTGACCAGAATGTCATGGTGTTACAGCTCCTTTAGTCTCTACAAGTTATTGTTACAACCATGGTTGACATTCCAATCATATATGGTGAGGTTAGTACTATCAAAACGCGATAACTGTGGCCTTTGTTTACAAACACTGGATCAGTTCAAAACATTCAAATAGGGAATACCAGGGATGAAGCAGTTACTTATTGGTAAATTTCAACAAAGATGTGCAAGTAACGCTGTGGTGCAGTGGTCAAAGGGACTCTGCTACCGCCCAAACGGTTCGAGTTCGAGTCACAGAGAATTTTTTTTTTCAGTAAAGCAACTGTTTTTTTTAAGCTAAGTCATGGTTACATTATTTTTTATGACATCATAGTGAATATTTTTACTTTTACTTTGTAGTTTTATTCATATTTAATTGACATCACATGAGATTGCACATTGATCCTTCGAAAGTTAGGAAAAATGAACCAAGACATTTCTTGTACAGGAATTGAAATAGCCTCGTGTTTTAGACTTCTAAGATGACTAAAGCCACAGATTTCTGGCTACTAGTTTACTTCCTGTTTCATGGCTTTGACAGAAGAGACATGTCTATATACTCAATACAGTTGGGAACTTGCGCACCTTGGAAACTTGACTGAAGAACTAAAGCAACCTAAGTGGAAAAGTTACAAGTTAAAGTATATGTGCAGTCTTAGCAGAATAAATATTTTTTCAAAAAGCAGACATTGCAGTTCAAAACACCTGTGAGCAGTTCAGCGACGAGGAAGCAACAAATACTGAATGTTAAGAGGGTTAGGGTACCGATAAGGCCAGTGAAAATGAAGCAAGTTCCGATACTGCTAGAGCACGGGATGAGAGTAGCACACTTATCATTTTATTGTTGAGACAGTCATATAGAAATATGCTTAAAAAAAAGAAGAGTAAAATGAATAAAAATAAAATATAATAGTAACAAAAGAATATCAATGACAAAAAAAAAACATGTACACTCTAAAAAGGAAGAAGAAAGGATAAAGAAAAGAAACATAAAAGACAATCAAACAAGGAAAAGAAAAGTATGGATAGGAAAAAAAGAAAAGTAAAGCGAAAACCGAAAAAAAAAATGCAACATGATTAAAAAAAAAAGGTAGGTCTGACGGCTCGAACAAGGATCGCCGGCTTTAGAGGCAGCAATGTTATCCATTACACCACTGCTCGCTTAGTACAATAGAGAACTTGTAAAAGTTTTAAGCCTTTTCAATTTACATTTTAACTGAAATTATCGGATAATTTACCTGTCTTTCCCGTATACGAAAATAGAATGGTCTGAATTGTTGTAAACAAAGGCCATGGTTATCGCGTTCCATTAATACTAAACATATTCACAAAGCTCTGGGATAAACACAACTGTTGCACAGTAACTAATATTCTCCACTGATTGCCTTGCAACTGAATCAAGAAAATATCAAGGGCCTTATCTTAGTAAAACAAAGAAAAAAATGTGGCATGGTCCAAACTGAAAGCATTTGCAAACTACTATTCAAATGTGTCTTAACTGTGCAACTTGTCTTCGATAAAGTAAAAAAATGCTGGTTTTGTACTGGTTACCAGGATTGTGTGATTAAAGGAGGAACTCCTGTAGTATCTATAGACAATCCTTATGAAAACTATGAAAGCCTGTCTTTTAATGACAGAATCCTTCCATGAAAATTTCAGCCCAATCTGTTGAAAAGTATAGGAAGAGAAGGAGACAAAAAAATAGCATCTAGGAACAAGGTATAGGCCCCCTAAATTCTTTGTGGGAGGTATCATCTACAGCAAGATGTGTAATACTGATTTTCAGGACAAATTAATGAGGTAGTTGAGAGGATTATTGAGGGGAACAATTGACTAAAACTCCTATGAGGGAAACTTTAACTCTTTACCAAAGGACAACCTTGCAGATTGGTCCAAATTGAAGGCATATGTAGACATCAGCTTAATTGTGGCTTGAAATTAATGATTGAATTTGTTTTACAATGGGCAGACAACTTCGGTAGAGGAGAAAATGCTGATTTTTATTGTTTTTCTTTGATGATCATAATGGTCTTTTTTCAGGTTAAAAAAAACAACACCTTAATCTTCAAAGTCAAAGCCACTTCCCTTATAAATTTGAATGGGTATTTTTAGAGCATTGTGCTGATAGGTAATTTCTTTTCTTTTACTATAAAGGTTTAACATGTAATCATGATATCCCTAATCAAAAAAATTCTCTACTTCAATCCTGCTTGAAACAGTAATTAATATTACTACATTAAGAAAAGTGGTTCTAGATAACAAACAAAGATACCATAGTTATTATGTTTTGATCCCAAACTTCTATTGGAAAAAAAAGTGCAGGTTAGACCTATTAAGTTTTACTCTATTATTGAAGACATTATGCAGGGTTTGTTTGCATTGAATAATCGCCCACCTGGGCTAGTCAAGATTAAATTCCTTCCATAGTCCGGGCTCATTAGATACCCACAAATTTGTTCTTGAGTCCCTTCTTCATAGGGTCAAAGGTCAGGGTGTAGTGTAAACATCTCAGTTATCTATATCAAGTGAAAACCATTACAATACAAGAATGAGGATAACTTGCTGACTTGCAATGGCATGCTCAGGTATGTCACATGACAGCAATTTCCCGAGGTAAACATTCAATTAATTCTAACATATCAAACAGTGTGTCATCACTTAGATAAGATTGTTAAATAATGGTCAATCTGGTGGAAATAATGCTTAACCCCTTACTAGTCGACAGAATTTCAGATGCACTGATACAGAAAGAATTTTAGACATTATCCATATTGAAACGATTTGCAGATGGCAAATTGAATGTGGCTCATGTGATGCAAAAATGCTTAAGTTACCAGGATTTTCTTGTTTTCCAACCATGTAACCACAAGTTTTTACCTCAAGGCCACCAAAGTGTCTTGTTGTTTGGTACAGGGTGCTCAAAAGTTGGACAAGGCTTGAATTTTGAAAGATCTGAGTTGGCCTTGCCTGTTTGCATCATGTCAGAACTCGGTAACTGTTTCTCAAGACAGTTTTCCAAAGAATGCAAAACTATATTAACCCTCTCCCAAAAAAGCCCTGGTTTTTACGTGTCTGCATTAAAAGTCTTTTGAAAACACTCCGGGAAAAGGAGAAATTGCTCGTAATGAGCAATTTCTCCTTTTCCCACAGTGTTTTCTACCCTTTTTGAGAACTTTCTGCCATTTTCTCCAAATCAAAAATTCACTGTCGTCTGCAAACTCTTTCGGTTTGGAAGAGACAAAAATTTGTCATTTGGGAAAGGGTTAATCCTATTTACTTTGTTCAACCATTGACAGGTCAAAAACTTGGAATCATCCAAACTCAAAGCATTTGCAGACAATAATTAAAATGTGGGTGAAAATTTTAGTTTTCGCTGTGAAAGAGTAAAAAGCATTGTAGGACAGGAAAGAATGCTGGTCACCAGCATTTTCTCCTTTTCCCACATGTTTTCTTCCCTTTACAAGAAAAAAAATTGAGGTTTTGAGTAACTTTGAATTTTTTTGTCCGCATAATGCTTTCAACTTGGACAAGCCTTGAGTTTAGTTGCCTGGATAAGAGTTAACCAAGATATCAAAGTGAACTCAAATTCTGGAATAATGGTGAAGTTAAAGCTGACCAGATAATAAACCAAGCCTTTGACAAATATAACACCCTTTTCAGACACTCTAAAAGATTGGAGTTTTCATGTGCCTAACAGAGTTAAAGACTTGCAAAAACTCTCATATTTATAATTCTTGGTGAGAGACATCATTTCAGGACAATTTGTTGTATATACAGTGATAGTAAAACATGTATCAATTCTTTTTCAGACAACAAATTGTACAATAAATGTGGCTTATCCCTTTACTACATAATCCCAAATTTTAATGACTCCATACAGAAAACTTTTGAAGACCTTGTTGGAAGAAGAGAAAATGTGGGTAACCAATCCTGTTAGTTCATTTAACTTTTTTTTATTTGTTGTCTGTAAAGGCTTTTAATTTAGACTAGCTTGAGATTTTGTCATTTGGTAATAATTTAAATGACTAGATTTTTCTTTAAACAGAAGCACATTGTGGGGAATGTTTTCAAAATGCTTCTACCATGTGACCTTACAGGGGACTGCTTGGTAAAGAGCACAGTATAAATAAAAGGACCATGCTTCTTTCATACATTTTCAAAGCTATTTCAGATTTTTTTGCAGCAGCCAGTGCACCTATCAATACTTTCCAAAAGTTTTTTTTTTTTCAAGAAAATTGGCCTAGCTGTAGTCAGCAGACTGTTGGTTACTTAAAGGTCAAACTCAGTTTTGAATTTAGACACTCAAGATTAATTAAATCTCTACCAAACAATAAATTTTTCAACAGGACCAAATTCAAAGAATCTGCAGATAACAAATCAAATCTTGTCAATATGATGATTTCTGACTTTCAGATAGATGGGGTAGAAAATATTGTGGAAAAAGGAGAAAATGCAGGTAACCAGCATTTTCTCCTTTTACTACAATGTTTTCTATAGGCTTCTTTCTCAGAGTTCTTAAAAGTTGGGACTGTGTGGTAAAGAGTTAACTCATTACCACACAATGCCAACTTTTGACCACCCTGAGAAAGAAGCATTTTGAAAACATTGTGGTAAAAGGAGAAAATGCTGGTAACCAGCATTTTCTCCTTTTCCCAAAATGTTTTCTCTCTGATTCGATACAAATTTCAATTTTCAGTCACTTTTATTTTGTCGTCTGCAAATGCTTTTGATTTGGACCAGTCTAAATTTTTGTCCTTCTGTAAAGACTTAAAGTTATAAAGGAGAAAATGCTTATTCCTACTGTTGCAGAAGTGGTCCTCCTCAAGATCAAGAAAAAAATGCAGCAGGAAAAGAAATATGAAACAGAATCATGCAACTCTATGTAAAGTCTAATTTCAAAATACTTTTTCCTACAAAATATTTTGGAATCTTCAGGTTAATTGGCTTTTAGGATTTCTCTATAGTCTTATCTAAAGAAACATCTTTTTTCTGGAAATTGTCTTTCCTTTTGAGACTTTTGTTATATTGGGGTTTAACGCCACTTTAACAGCTAAGGTCATATCATGGCGGACGGTGAAGCACATGTATTTCCTGGCTTTCCCACAGCAGTACTAACACAACATTCTTTCCAAAGCCATCGACTACTTTTCTCACATGCATCAGCAGAGGTGAGAGGCAAAAATATGCTGTAAAGAAAGTTCGCCTCAACCTGGTATCCAACTCACAACCACTAGGTCATGAGTCCGACATGCTCACCACAGAGCTGGCTTTTGAGATTTTCAAACACCAAAAAAGAAAATTGCTTAACCCATTACCAAACAACAATATTTTAGACTGGTCCAAATTGAAAGCATTTGCAGACGACAAAATAAAAGTGACTGAAAATTTGAAATTTGTTTTGTGAAGGGTAGAAAACATTGTGGGAAAAGGAGAAAATGCTGGTTACTAGCATTTTCTCCTTTTCCCACAATGCTTTCTAAAGGCTTCTTTTTCAGGGGTGTCAACAGTAGGGATTGAGTGGTGATGGGATAAGAATAGTCTTCCTATAAGGTAAAAACCTAACAGTAAGGTGGACAGATTCAAGCACAAAACAGGGAAAAGTTTAAGATATTTGTTTTCTATTTGGTATCTATCATCACTGATAGGCCTATCATTATGTATACAGAGCTATCTGGCCAAATGGTCAAATCATTCTGGACTGGGCAAAGCACACTTGCACTTGTCCAAACACTGACTCACTCCAAGATCCTGAACCATTACCTCCTTTTGACAGTTTGATACACACAGCTAAAATAGTACTTTAAAAATTATGTTGTGAAAATTGCAACATACAAAAATAGGAAAATGGTATCCCTTAATGCCTTGCATATGATTGATCCTTTATTCTTACATGACACGCGACTTTGGCTCTATAAACACAGTGCAAGGAAAACGTGGTAAAATCTGCAACAATCCATGTAGAGTGACGTCATCCTATATCGAGTGATGTCATTCAATGAGTGAGTTATTCAATGGAACATAATCTTCATCCGCATTTTTACTCACAGTTTGAACTTGTTTTCCTTTCATTAAGAATTGGCCATGTTAGAAT
The DNA here is from genome assembly GCA_943736015.1 of Tridacna crocea. Classification (NCBI taxonomy): domain Eukaryota; kingdom Metazoa; phylum Mollusca; class Bivalvia; order Cardiida; family Cardiidae; genus Tridacna; species Tridacna crocea. The sequence continues at coordinate 14,968,644 of OX031056.1, read as the reverse complement.
CGAAATAATCTTCTTTCTATCGTGGTATATCATTCAATAAACCACCTTGTGAGTTATAAGGCACAATGAATAACCCACTCGGGCTATCGCCCTCGTGGATTATTTATTGTGCCTCATAACTCGCAACTGTGGTTTATTGAACAATATACCACGATAGAAAGAAGATTATTTCTTAATTGAACTAATGATGAAAGTTAAACAGGATTATCTATGTGCCAAGGTACCTTAGCTTAAATAAAAGACCGATGCAGTAGGCCGCACAGCCGAGATATCATTTTGATATTAGTAATTTTTCAACTGTTGAGTTTTCCCCTCTGATCACCATATTTCTCAATTATCGGCCTCATTGCAATGTGTAACAAGAGCAGCAAATTGTCGCAAGATACGCCCGTCTTACCCTAAGTTGTAAAGCTGGGGCATGCACCGGACAAAATTCAAGTATGAAAAACAACAAAGGGCACTAACTCAAAAAATAAGCAAGCAAGAGTTATGATTCCTGGGCACTGCACTCCCCCTTGATGAGATCTATCCACCCATGAAATTTCATAACCCTAGTTAGTACAGTTTGGGAGATATGCTCCAGACAAAATTCAAGTATGAAAAACAATAAAGGGCACTAACTCAAAAATTAAGCAAGCAAGAGTTATGATTCCTGTGCACTGCACTCCTCCTCGGTGAGATTCATCCAGCCATGAAATTTCATAACCCTAGCTAGTATAATTTTGGAGATATGCGCCGGACAAAATTCAAGTATGAAAAACAACAAAGGGCAATAACTCAAAAATTAAGTGAGCAAGAGTTATGGTTCCTAAGCACTGCACTCCCCCTTGATAAGATCTATCCACCCATGAAATTTCATAATCCTAGCTAGTATAGTTTTGGAGATATGCTGCAGACAAAATTCAAGTATGAAAAACAACAAAGGGCAATAACTCAAAAATTAGACAAGCAAGAGTTATGATTCCTGTGCACTGCGCTCCCCCTTGATGAGATCTATCCACCCATGAAATTTCATAACCGTAGCTAGTATAGTTTTGGAGATATGCTCAGGACAAAATTCAAGTATGAAAAACAACAAAGGGCAATAACCCAAAAATTAAGCGAGCAAGAGTTATGATTCTTGCGCACTGCACTCCCCCTTGATGAAGTCTATTCACCCATGAAATTTCATAACCCTAGCTAGAATAATTTTGGAGATACGCTCCGGACAAAGCACTGGACGCCGCCCGCCTGGATGCCCGCCCGCCTGCCGGGACGCCTGCCCGCCACGGGTGATCCCATAATACATCCTGTCTTCGACGGGCATATATAAAGGCAGCCTCATCAAAGACAGAAAAGATTGCTTGAACAGTTATCTAAATTATGTCATGGAAAACTGTGTGCTTTGTGGATAGTTTGGATTTAGATAGCCTGCAAAGAACCTAATATCTGATCATTTATCTTCAGGCCATTAGATCAAATTGCCCTTTACTAAGAAATGAAAATTTCAGTTCACTTATTAAGTATTTACCAGTCAAGGGGAATTAACTTTAAATGGATGCCAGCAAGCATTAGAACAGAAACATATTCACAATCCCAGCAAGCATTAGAACAGGAACATATTCACAATCCCAGCAAGCATTAGAACAGGAACATATTCACAATCTACTCTTAAGTTCAGTTCCATTAGTAAGACTAGAAATGAAATGTTTTGTTTCAGCAATAAGATTGCTAACCATGGAAATAGATGTGGAAGGTTATTTTGAATGCAGTGCCAAGGCTTAAGGACACACTCATCTTATTCTTTTTGCACTCGTAACAGACATTGTAAATTATTTGGTCCTTGTCTATGTTGAAAAGTCCTTTCAAAGTTACTATAGCAATGACCATCAAAGCTTTCATATTACATAACAGTCCAAGCTTTCTCATACTATGATAGAAAATTCATCCAAGTATGGAGTATTTTTCAAAGAGACGATAAGGGTCATCAAAGCCCTACAAATGGGTATACAAAAGTCAACAACTGACCACATGTAACCATAATGACATTATTTACAGACACTCCAAGTGAAGCTAGTTTATGGGGCAACTTGCCATGTTTTAAAACCAAACCCGTCAAGAATTTAAATAGCCTATTGACACACATATATATTTGACCCTCATACCCTCATATAAACTCTGAGTGCCGTCAGTCCTATTAACTCTGTATCACACTTAAAAAACTTTAGTCATCCAATCTAAAACAGTCTGCAAACCAAAAATGTTGTCAGACCTCTAGATAGTAGACCATTCTAATAAGTACACACAACATAGGGTTTGGAAGAGAAATAATGGATTAACCCTTTACTCCATAGATACTCATTTCTTACACACTGCTTGTAGGAGCCTTTCGAAAACATTGTGGCAAAAGGTGAAATTGCTCGTCACGAGCAATTTCACCTTTTGTCACAATATTTTCTATGCTATGAAAAGGTGTCATTTACACATAAGAAATGGCTTCATCCTTGCTGTCAATTTTAGGGTCAATTAGAGATGCCATAGAAATGCCTTATGGGGTAAAGGGTTAAGGAAACCATCACTCCCCCTATCTTGAGCTCTAATATGAGGCTCAAATGACTCTGGATTAATATAGGGTTAATTCACGTTTTTGAGGTCATTAACATTCGCAGAGGCCCGAAAAATGCTTTAACGCCTGAGTGCGAAGCACGAGGGTGTTTAAGTATTTTGAGGGCCTCTGCGAATGTTAACGACCGAAAAAAACGTGAATTAACGCTATTATTGCATAAAGTAAAGGTATTCTAACAATAATTTGCACAGATAGCAAAAATATTTCCATAGAAATGCACATAAGCGAATTTCAAATGTACTGTACGCAAATAGGTCAAAACCGGAAGTCGGCGAAGAAGTTTTTGTTACGATTAGGAAAGGGCCGTTAGTCCTGTATGCCAGTTTTGATTCTCTCGCTGTAAATACAGTTTTATTGATTTTTAATACACACTGGACTTCTGTGGAATAAACTTGCACACATTTGGACGATTACAACTAGGATGAATGCGTGGATATAAATTTCTGTAACTGAAGGCGATAGAGGGTTCGATATACATCAAGCGAGGCGGACCGATCACGTCAAAAAGTGGGTGAGATGTAGTTGGTTTAGAGTACATTTCACGGGTGAATTTTTGTTCAGATCTCGATTAAACTGAGATTCTGTGCAAAGGTTTGTTTGTGGTGTACTAATATCATCAAAGACATGCCATGGAAAGGATCGAATATGGTACGAATTCCTACAGATTGATGGTCGGAGTCGAGGGAAAATCTAACAAGGACAAACGTTGTTTACAAGGTAGGCCCGAATCGAGGATATTGATAGGACAAACCCTGGCGTTAACGGCGCGTGAATTTACTTATTAATACACGTTTTCTCCCGTTAACCGCCCGATTTTTACCCGTTAATACATGCTTATAACGGCCCAAAATGGCACGTTTTATGCAATAATATTTGAAAGAGGAGAAAACCTTGCTGAAAAGGAGAAAATGCTGTCCCGAGATCCCAGCATGTTCTGGATTACAAACAATGTTTTCCATGCTTTTTTTCTCAGGATCCTGCTAACTTGGGATTGTTTGGTTAAGGGTTTAATCTTTATGAGACTGCAAAAGATTTGAAATATCCATATTGAAAGCAAATAACACATCAAACCAGACTAAAATGGTGTATTTTGTCTTTGAAGGGATAGATCACAGTGTCAGAAATGGATAAAAATGCCAAATGCCAGAATTTTTCCCATGATCTTTTAAATAGCCTGAAGTCGGTAAGAAAAAAACAGGATTGTTTTGTTAAGTGTTGTACAATGTTTTAAAACTTCAGTGTCAACATTGGAATCCCTATAAATCTTTCAAAGGTCATAAGTCTGCAAAAAACACTTTCAAAATGAACTCTGTCCCTGACAATACAATTTTAGACATGCCTATATTGAATGCATCTGCACATGACAAATTACACATAGGTTTTCCAAAGGGACTTTTCTTAGCAGAGGTGGAAAATATTCTGGGTAAAGGAGAAATTGCTGATTATCAGCATTTTTCTCCTTTTCCTACAATGTTTTCAAAAGCCTTCATTTTCGGGTTGATGAAACACTGGAACTGTTAAAGTTTCGTGGATGGTAAACCTACTACCATCCAATCTACTTTTAGACATAAAAACATATTAACCCATTACCACACAATCCCTACTTTTGACGCCCCTGAGAAAGAAGCCATTAGAAATCATTGTGGGAAAAGGAGAAAATGCTGGTAACCAGCATTTTCTCCTTTTTCCACAATGTTTTCTACTCTTCACAAAACAAATTTCAAATTTTCAGCCACTTTTATTTTGTTGTCTGCAAATGCTTTCAATTTGGACCAGTCTAAAATATTGTTGTTTGGTAAAGAGTTAAGTACAAATGACCCAGACAAAAGAGAATTTCCAATGGAGGGAAAGAAAAAATTTTCATCTGTTTGTTCATCACTTTCAACATCATTCCAGTTATATCATTATTATCAGTGTTGGGAAAGAAAAAAATTCATTTGATACATCACTAGCCTGAAACAGTCAGGTTGGCAGGCTGTTAAGCTCAAACTTCACATGATACAATACCATAAAAAATATGCTAAATAAGCTCCTTGATTTATGTACTCAATTACTATGTCTGGTTTTAATATAGTGTTCAATACTGAATCTATTTAACATAACATTTCTGAAATATGAGATTTTACCATATTGAAACCTGAAGATTTGAAAATTCATACAATATCTTGGAAGCAAATGTCTTTGACATGTTTTTCACTTTTCACATGATCTCTCCTCATTCACAACTATATGTCACTATTTCATCAACATGATAAAGCAAGGTCCCATCTTTCTGTAGGGCACTTCCAGTTGGTCCTTTGGTCAAGGCACTCAATTAGAAGTCTGCATTACATGTAAGTGTCCATTAGGCAAGTCACCTAGTTCTGGTGAAACTTAGTAAACACAAGAAGATAATTAGGAGGTTTGACTGACAAAAACAAAAACACTAATTCTATCATCTTCCTCACAGCAGAATTTGGTAGCAAAGATTATATTCTAGTTTGATTTGTTTCAGCAACCATTTCCTTCTTTTTCACGTCCTCCATGGTTTCCATGGTACTAGCCTTACCCAAGGTCACTTTCACATCACCTGTGCTGCTCATGTGCATTTCTACTCCTCTGTTCAAATGAGGTATAGAATGGTGTAAGGAAAGGTTTAGGGAGGGGGATATGTCCAAAGGCACCCTCTTTCCAAAGGCCATTTCTCAAAACATAATCTTGCATTCTGGGCATTATTTGGAGAATCTTGAGTGCTTTTTTTGTACCAAAGATCCTAAATTCAAGATGTATGAATCAAAAACAATTTTTGAGTCTTTATGCAGAGTTGTGTGTATTCAGCTGCATTATTCACTTGTCAGCAGATCAGTTGGGACCAAGCTGGAATTTCTTGATTACAGACCCAACATATTAACCAATGAGCCACAATCCAGTGCAAGCACAAGGACCTAATTCTGAAAGATTATGGCCAATTGGAAAAGAAATGAAACCAAATACAGAAAGGGTAACACTCGGGCAATGCTCTTGAAAACATCAATAAAACAATATAAAAGTAAAATACAGGCATCCTTTGGGGACTTTGATAAATGACATTGTGACACGAGGACATACATACTCTCAACATTCATGCGATGCCATTTCCGCCTCTGAACTCTTTTTTTCTCACTGCAACCACTTAATCCTTTACCACACAATCCCGACTTTTGACAACCCTGAATAAAGAAGAGTTTGAAAACCTTGTTGAAAAACGAGAAAATGCGGGTAACCAACATTTTCTCCTTCTCTCACAATATATTTTTACTCTTTCAAACACACATTTCATCATTAAAGCCACATGTAATTTGTTGTCTGCAAATGCTTTCATATTTGAATAGTCTAAAGTTTTGATATTAATTTTGGTAAAGATTTAAAGCTTCACAACAAGACAAAATGTTAAATTTGTCCAAATTCAAAACTTGTGCAGACAACAACTTTGATGTGGCTCACATAGCAGCTTTGGTACAGGCCAAGTGTACAAAACATTGTGGTAAAAGATTAACCAGCTTTTCTTCTTTTCCCACAATGTTTTCAAAGGCCTTCTTCATCAGGGTCATTCAAATTAGGCTTTAGTGGTAAAGGGTTAACCCATTACTGCAAAAAAATACCACTGTCCATAGCCCATTACCACTCAATCCCTACTTTTGATGCCCCTGAGAAAGAAGCCTTTAGAAAACATTGTGGGAAAAGGAGAAAATGCTGGTAACCAGCATTTTCTCCTTTTCCCACAATGTTTTCTACCCTTCACAAAACAAATTTCAAATTTTCAGTCACTTTTATTTTTTCGTCTGCAAACACTTTCAATTTGGACAAGTCTAAAATATTGTTGTTTGGTAATGGGATAGACAGTGTTTTTGGACAGCTTTGGAAAACAATTCAAAAGCAAGAACTCTTTGTCTTCAACAAGTGACTGCTTTTTCCTTCAACTCTTCCCAAGTTTTAAAAAAACAGCAATTTTTTTTTTCTTTTCTCCAAATTGTGGTTTGTTTTCCAATGGATTTTGTGGTGTTAGGCATATAGCTTATTTGTTAAAGGTCAATAGACCAGAAATTCATTTTCATCATCTAAGAAAGAGAACTTACCACAACAGCATTAAAACATTGTAAGTATGCTTCACTCACCTGAAACGGAAAGAGAGAGAAAGCATATTAGGTTAAATTTTATTGACATTTAATAGTAAACCTAGATAACCCCAGCTAACAGCATTTTGTAATGCACCTCACATGATATGACTTGTGAAACATAGTAAACATCAGGGTTCGTATTCACCAACCATTCATTCTTAGGAGTATTCTTTGTCTTGTTATTCAAGATTTTCTAACTGTGAAAGAAACAAAAATTCTGATTGGCTAAACCATTTGGTTTAGCCAATCAGAAGTTCTGTCACTTTCACACTGGCAAAATTCTGAAGAATAAGACCAAGAATGTTTTTAAGAATGGTTGGTGAATAATTATGGACCCAGGTATACCTGATTAACTGATGATTGAAGGGCATTTTATGCAACTTTCACAATCATTTCAGTTCATATCAGGGCAACAGATTGCTTATAACTTAAACTTATAACTGTGTATAACTTAATAGTTACACCCTATCCACTGCTTCAAAATGTCTTGCCCCCCCCCCCCAAAAAAAAAAAGTGGGGAGCAAACCTTGGTACCTTCAATTTGCAAATCTGTAACCTAAACCACAAAGCATGAGGGACCTCCTGAACTACCCCTATGGTAAGGAACAGTGAAACTGTTGAAGGCACTACAAATACCATTAGCTCTTTCCAAGAAGCAAAATTTTACACTTAACCACAGCAAAAGAATCTGTATGCCACAAGTCAATCATGACTTTGTCTTTGACAATAGGATTTGTCTTTGACAGGGAAAACATAATGGGGAGAAAAGATAAAAAGACTGTTTTCAGAATTTCCTTCTAATTATTGCAATGTTTTTTAAAGCTTTCTTTATCACGATTGATAAACACAGGTCTGTTTGGTAACAGGTTAAGCTAGATTCTAGAACATAATCGACAAAATTGTCAAGCAAACTGGGATATATGACAGCTCAGCTTATCGTGTGACAGCAATACAAAAGGTTTCCAATTATATTTGTGGAGTCTCCGATTCCGAGAGTCCCCTCCCTCTGGAATAAAGCAATTCCTGATTATTTTCTGATACATAATGTGCTAATATTAACCTTGTGGAATATCATAGAGCTGTAAGACTTTAAAATAATTATTTTGCACTAAAAGTGCTGTACTCGTAAATTGGCTCAATGTAAGAATGTTTAAATGGGTACCAAAAATATGAACTTTTGCAACAAACTCAAGAATTCTGAAAAGTTAACTTTTTCCCAAACAGCAAATATCAAACTCTTCCAAAATGAAATAATGTGCGAGTGCCTTTAATAGAACTCTGTGAACACTCAGTGAACGCACTATGAGCCCCTGTCACACTATATGGTACTTCCATTCCCCTGGCACAGCGTTGTTAAATTTCCAAAAGTGCAATGAGATCTTAGGAATAATCAGATATTTTCCTCAAAGATGGAGATGTCAGTCTGCGTTCTCACCACAACCAAGGCATTGCTACAGAGCTCCTATGCTATGGCATATTTTTGCTTTCTTACAGAGTTTTTTTTTTGCAGCTCTCTGCACTGCCACAGCACTTCAACTGTGTACTCTGCACATTCGTGGTGCTCATAGTGCAACCACTGGGTGTTCAAGGTGTTCTAAAGGTGCTCACACTATGCCCACAGCATGTTGTTGATAAACGTTTGAACTATCTCTGAAAACGAATTGTACACATCTATTCATCAAATGTTCGTCACTTGTTTCTTTGATGTGGTCTCAAAAAGTCCATGGAGAACAAAATTGTGCACATGAAAATAAAAGAAAAACACAGGACAAAAACCCCAACCCTCTCAAACAGAAGCAAGTCATACAGTCATCTCATCAACCATTACTAGGCTACCGCAGATCAGTCATGGTGAATTTAATATTTATTTGCATACTTCGTCGACTGTATGGTTTTTTTTTTTTTACAAAGATTGATGAACACAGTAGCAGCACCTTAGAAGCACAGTGATAGCTGTTGCAGCTCGGTGTTATTTTAAAACTGCAGTAAAATAAATAACACAGTAAATAATGCAGTGACATGTCTGAGCACGCAGTACAAGCACCACTGACAACCATAGTATTTGGACTGCAATCTCTGCCTGCACTGGCTGAGCTCCTGTCACCTTGTTGGAGATCTTACTGCACTGCTAGGACAGCTTTCCTGTGATCTCATAGTGCTCTTTTTTGAATTCCAAGCCATAGTGTTTGTTTTGTGCATGCTCAAAGTGTGTGCTGTCCCTCGGCATCCCAGACATTCCCATCGCATCTTGCGATGGCACTACATTACAGTGGCAATGCTTGTGATCCACTGTGCACACTGTGGCTTTCTGCATTTTTTCATGGACACCTTGGGATAGCCACCCTGGTGTGACAGGGGTACGAAGTATTACTAATGAAATCTTTACCCCATGTCAAAATTTGCTAAATATGTTTTTTCCAGTTATTTGTTTTCTACTCTTTTTCTAACAAACTCCTCCATTTAAGTAAACCAAAATTAGTTTGTTGTCTGAAAATGCTTCCAATGTTAAAAAGCCTAAAGTATTGTCGATGGTACAGGGTTAATCAAAAGACACCATTTCAAAGGTCAACATTAGGATGTTTAGCATGGTGTGGCTTTAATCAGTTGGACTCAATTAACTCATCGAAGCATTTCATATTTTATGATCATTTCTGATTAAAAAACAGGCAAAGGCTTTACACATGGAGAAATTCCTGTGATTCTAATTATCAGGCACTCCATAAACCAGTCATAAAAATCCTTTGCCTGCTTGTGGTCATTCTTGTTTGGGGTTAAGTTTTTACCAAACAACATTTTTTTTTTTTACCAAACAACCAAATTGTACACCAGTCCAAATTGAAAGCATTTGCAGACAACAATGTGAGTATGGCTCAAAAATGGAAATTTGTCTCGGGAAGTGAAGAAAACATTGCAGGAAAAGGAGAAAATGCTGGTCCAGCATTTTTTTACTTTTCCCACAATGTTTTCGAAAGGCTTTTTCTTCAAGGGCATCATACCTCGGTGTGGTAAGGAGTTAATTATTAATGTTTATAGTGATATTACAACCTGTCTGCTTCAAATTTGTTTTCACTTTGTGTGCTTAGAGTTGGATCAATTGGATTTGACATAATATATACTTTTTACCGGAACGACAATATTTTAGACATGTCAAAATTGAGAGCATTTGCAGAGAACAATTTTAATGTAGCTCAAGTGCTGCAATCTTTCTTTGATAGGGTAGAAAACATTGCAGGAAAAAGAGAAAATGCTGGTTTCCAGCATTTTCTCCTTTTCCACAATGTTTTCAATAGTCCTCTTTATCAGGGTCAACACAAGTCGGGATTATGTGGTAAACAGTTATAGTGATCAATTCCCTTGAAAACAAAATACCAAGCACATGACCCTGCAAGGTCAGTGACCCTTCACTGATAGGATCATAATGACCTTTGGGCCCCTTATGGATCCCTTCCGAGTCATAATGTCTCAACCCAATTAGCCCCTCCAATATGTTCATCATGAGGCTGGTCCCAAGTATTAACACTTTTGGTGACAAATTCTATCAATTTTACTTTATTTCTTTTCTCAAGAAAACTAAATTGTGCTTTTTGCGGTGATGGAAGAATGATTCTGGTGGCATTATAACTTTCCCCATAGACAGAAAAAGAATCCTAAGACAGGAGACAAAATCAATTGATTGACTGGTTGTATTATGTGTAAAACCATTAACAACATCATTTCAGTTATATTGCGGCGGCCAGTGCACTTATCCATGAGTTCCTGGAGTTTCTTTTACCAGTGCTTCACACAATTTTCTTTCCAAGCCACTGACTGCTTTCCCATATGACCATTATCCAAACAATGGTCAGGTAAGGGAGAGGAATGAATCCTGTCCTAGTAACTATCATAAATTTTAATGTTGGGTAGAAATCAGTCTTTATTTTTCTTTCAATTTTACTTTGTAACTTTGCATGGGAAAATTACATTGTTTTACATACATTTGATATTTTTATTTGCAAAACTTTAGTGTCATATAATTGACCTTTCTGCCGATTTTGATTGACAGGTCTACCAACGTCTTATCGGCCAATGAAAACACAGCAATGGGCATCATGTACACAAAAGTCTTACACAATTTGTGGTTAGCTTGACAGGCTTGGCAACCAATATAGCATGTGCCAAACTCGCGTTTACAGAAAGGTCAATTACGGCAGAGTACAAAAATCTGTCATCTGGCAGTTCTATACTTGATTATCTATTTCAAATCAACATAGCATATCCACGTTCTATGCAGCCTGATCTTCAGATCTATACTGTCTGCAACATACTTAGCAGCCTAAGGGTAAACAACACTGGCCAAGAAACCTTTAGGGAATACTGCAGACAAAGGAGAAATTGCTTTTAACCCATTACCACTCAATCCCTACTTTTGACGCCCCTGAGAAAGAAGCCTTTTGAAAACACTGTAGGAAAAGGAGAAAATGCTGGTGACCAGCATTTTCTCCTTTTCCCACAGTGTTTTCTACCCTTCCCAGAACAAATTCCAATTTTTCAGTCACCTTTAATTCGTCGTCTGCAAATGCTTTCAATTTGAACCAGTCCAAAATTTTGTCGTTTGGTAAAGAGTTAAGGTAGTACACCTAATACCTCTAGTGCTGAATTGCATAAAATTTTCTTGATAGTTCGTTGGTAAATACGGATTGATACAGGTATAATACTTTTGCACATTTTTAAACGGACCAGAAATTTCTTAATGCCTATATTGAAGTTATTTGTAGATACTTTTGTTAGTTTTCAAAGGGAGTTGATTACTATCTCTCTTTGTAATGAAAATATAGTGGTTTTAGATTTATAAATGATAATTCTAGAAAAGACAAAAAAGCAAAAGTGGCTTGGTTAAAGCAGTACAATACCACTCTTTTTTAATCATAGCAAATTTTATAGGATAATATTATTGTGGAAGTAATTTCCTAATGCCTATATTGAAGTTATTTGTAGATACTTTTGTTAGTTTTCAAAGGGATTAATTACTATCTCTCTTTGTAATGAAAATATAGTGGTTTTAGATTTATAAATGATAATTCTAGAAAAGACAAAAAAGCAAAAGTGGCTTGGTTAAAGCAGTACAATACCACTCTTTTTTAATCATAGCAAATTTTATAGGAAAATATTATTGTGGAAGTAGCTGTTTTTTTATTAGGGGTCTACTACATTAAGAAAAACATACTGGAAAAAGCAGAAATTGTTATCAGCAATTTCTCCTTTCCTGACAATATTTTTTCAAGAGGCTTCTTTTCTAATTGGCATTAAAACTCTGGATTGTGTGGTAAAGGGTTAAGCTATGAGGCAGTCCAAACTTTGCTGTTTCTGTATAGAGTGAAATCTGGTTGTATGAATAGCACCATAAAAGCAGATATAAACAGGGCAGATATCCGAGATTATCCCATTAAAGGAATGTGTGAGGAAAGGATATTTCCAGTCTATTACCTCTTTCCTCTATAAATATGAGTTCCATCCCTTTACATCACATTCTTGAGTTTTAACGACCCAGATTTTTAAGTAAGTAGCCTTTTGAAAACACTGTGGGAGAAGGGGAAAAAGCTGGTGACCAGCATTTTCTCCTTTTTCCCACAATGTTTTGTATCCTTTGAAAGGTAAATTTGTAATTTGCGAAGCAATGATTTTGTTGTCCACAAAAGCTTTGAATTTAGCCAGTTGGAAAATTTTGTTGTTTGGTAAAGGACTAATCCTGTTACCAAGGGGAAATTTCTAACATTATTTGCATATGACCAATGTGCCTCAACTGCTGGAATTTTTCTTTGAAAAGATAAAACAGAGTGGAAAAATGTAGAAATATTGGTTTCAGGTTGTTTTCGAAAGCCTGAATCCTCTGGAAGAAGATGGAATAGGTAGGCTGGAGCCTGTTTTACTGCCTTTATCATGGTATTGTCACGATCAGTCCTGTGGCTGGCCAAACAGCTGCGTCCTAAAGGATGGTCCTAGCATATCTACTTTTGAAAAGCTTTTTTTCCAAAAGCAAAAGCAGCATAACCACTTCTAAAGAGTTCTCAGGGTTTATTTTTTAGTGAAATTTTTGCTTGAATTGTCATTTGACAACTTTTGTGAAATGGCGTTATAACAATTATGGCAGATAAAAAAAGACAGAAATTTCCCAGACAGCCTTGGTTCCATAAAACATGATAAATCCCTGGATGGGTTCCATAAATTTTATATCAAATTACTTTTCATCACATTTTCCCAACAGAACAATAAAACAAGTTTGATTACAGATTCTGATATCCCTTTACCATTTACAACCCTGAAGGAGGCTGCTTATGAAAACATTGTTGGAAAGGGAGACAATGCCGGTAACCACTAAAACAGAATTTTATCCCAAAAATTTTTCTCTTCTTTCCGAGAGGAATCCATTTATTTTAGCCATCTGTCTATTTGTAGTCTGTATATATTTTGATGTGGACAAATCTAAAACTTTGTTGCCTAGTAAACGAGTAATGGGTAATAATGCCAAATGTGAAAACTCTCAAATATTTATGGAGACAAACAAATAAAAGCAACACAGTCATAAAATGTATCAAATGCCTGTATCAAGACACAGAATTTACAGCATTTTTGTTTTCAACTCTTTGCATTAGAGTTTGGGACTTTTGGAAAGGTTAAAAATATTATATCACTCAGAGCCCATAACAAAATCTTCCTAATCCCATACCATTAAGATCTTGAGAAAAAGGACTTCTAGAAACACTGTAAGAAAAGCAGTAAATGCTGGTAGCCAACAATGCCTATCTATTTCCCATGATTTTGTCCTTTCTTCATCATCAGTTCTGGGCCATATTATTTGAAATCTACAAGTATTGCACTCAAACTCTGGACATTAGTGCACAATTTGTCATCTGGTAAAGAGTTTAATTCTTGTCCAAATTGAAAGCATTTGCTGATAGCAATTTCAATGTGGCTCAAATGGTGCAATTTTTCTTTCATAGGATGGAAAACATTCTGGAAAAAGGAGAAAATGCTGGTTACTAGTATTTTCTTTTTCGACAATGTTTTCAAAAGTCAGCATTGTGCGGTACTAACTAATTTTCACTTTTACAGCCTTTTTATAAGTATGGTTACCTTTGCCGCCAGTATAAAATCAAGATCTTTATCGTAACACTGTGGACAAAAAACCCACTATTCCAATTATTCATTTATTTTCTGGGAAAACAATTTCTGTAGGTTTTATTCTGCACTCTTAAAGGCTTAATGACGTTTTACAGCATGTTCAATAGTATGTCACGTATTCAATCTGCAGAGCCTTGTCAAAGGAAATCATCATGTGTTTTTTTTTTTGACAATATACATAATCACTTTCAAATCTCAGTGCTTTGGAATTTTACTATTGACTTCGAAGATTCACTTTAATTGTATAGCAGCTTACCCACATGGCAAAATTTTAGACCTATCGAAATTGAAAGCATATTTGCAGATGACAATTTCAAAGTAGCTCAAATGGTGCAATTTCAATTTGAAAGGGTAGAAAACTTTATGGGAAAAGGAGAAAATGCTGGTCACCAGCATTTTCTCCTCTTTCCACAATGTTTTCAGAAGGCTTCTTCCTCTGTGTCGTTAAAAGTTGTCACTGTGTGGTACAGGGTTAAGGTTTAAAAGGCAAAAAGTCCCACCTATTATTCAAACTGAAATATGATCTTCTTGGAGTTCATTATCTCCTGCCAGATGGCATTCTACAAATACACATCTATCTACTTTGGGCATTCTGGGTACAGAAATGGACTTCTTTTCGAAACAAACATTACTTTGAATTATTTCAAAACGGAATAAACATTTACTCAATAAAACACTACATGGTGTGATTCATTCAGCTATGATATGATCAGCTTGCATGAAGCCTATGCATCGGCCATTTATTCACTCATTACCAAATGACAATATTTTAGGCTTGTCCAAATTGAAAGCATTAATTTTGCAGACGACAAAATAAAAGTGAGTAAAAATCTGAAACTTGCTTTGTGAAGAGTAGAAAACATTGTGGAAAAAGGAGAAAATGCTGGTTACCAGCATTTCCTCCTTTTTCCACAGTGTTTTCTAAAGGCTTCTTTCTCAGAGTTGTCAAAAGTTGGGATTGTGTGGTAATGGGGTAATTATAACAGCCCCTACATGCTTGGGTAATAGGCTAATAGCTTCGATATAAGCTGTACTTTTTCCTAGATTATGCAGGGATAGGTGAAAGCAGATAGGTCAAATCTTTGAAGAATATGACATGCGCAGACAATGCCTTTGGGTTTGTTCAGAGCTCTGACAGTTAACCACCCATAAATTTTTATTTACTATACCACGAGTCAAAATTTTGCATACAAATAAACAGTTGGAGTGCCACATTGAAACATATCCAAACTTGTATCACAAACCCAATCAAAATTCACATAAAAGCCTGTCTATATATTATAACCTGTCAAAACCATTATTTAAATTATATTGTGTTACTTCTTGTCTAAAATCTCTATGATAAGATTCTTTTTTAAACCCTAACCCTTAACCACACAAACAGAGTTTTTACAACCATAACAAAGGCGATATTTACAAACATAGTGGGAAGAGGAGAAAATGCTGGTCACCAGCATTTTCTCCATTTCCCACAATGTTTTCTGCCCTACACAGACAAGTTCCATCATGTGAGTTTCGTGTAACTTCTTGTCTGCAAAAACTCTCAATTCAGAAATGTCAAAAATTATGTTGTGAAGTAAGGAGTTAAAGGGGTTTAAAAGACAGTTCTGACTGAAAGGAAAGCTTTATTGGTTGAACGGTGTTTTATACCATTTACAGTATTATTTCAGCTATCATGACATCTGCTCATATATTCATGCATTTTCTGAGTTAAGTGCTCTGCAATATCTTGTCTGAGGACACTCCCAGAAATGAGAAGGCCCTGAAGGGCCTGAAATTGCTCTACTGACAAAGATTTTGCTTTTAAGCGAGCATACATTATGAATTCATGATGCAAACCGAAAACCAGTAAAAATCATTGTGAAGGAAAGCACTTACATGTATAAACAAGAAATGGAAATTTTCAACTTCGAATCGCTAGTCGTTTTCCATATTGATAGTCAGATTTTTTTTAAAATCAATAGGTTTCCTGCTCTTGATGAGACAAAGCAACTGTGCAAGTTTCATAAAAATCCAACCACAAATGCTGACTTCATCATGTAAATTAGAAACTGAAATTTTCAACTCGAAAGGGCTATTTTTCCATTGCTGTTGGTTGGATTTTTTTCAAGATCAATAGGGTTTAAGCTATTGATGATATAAACAAGCTAAGCAAGTTTAATGAAAATCTGACCTCAAATGCAGACTTTATCATGTAAACAAGAAATGAAATTTTTCTTAAGAGTTAAAGTATATTGGTGCAAATGAATGGACCAGTGATTTAAGACAAGATTTTTGGTACCATGAAAATGGACATAGAATTGTTATATAATTGTTTACTGGTAGACTGACAGACAGAATGATGACAGCTAATATCCCTCTGAGGAACATTAAGCTATTTATATTTTTCCTCCTAAATCTGTTTTGATGACCCTGAGGGAAAAGGCTTTTGAAACCAATGTTGGGAAAGGAGAAAACGGAGGAAACAAACATTTTTCTCAAATTGTTTTCTACCCCATTCTATTAGACAAAATACATTGTTTGAGTATCGACGAAGTCTGAAGTTTTGCCTAAAGTAAACAGTTTAACATGAGAAAAACAGATAATTGTCCAAATTCAAAACATTAAGGGAAAAAGGAGCATATGCTGGTTTTTGAAAGCTTTCTTTTTCTGGATCATGAAAACTTTGGATAGTGCAGTAAAGGGTTAAGTCTTCAGCAAACAACACTACATTTAAACAATCTTGAGTAAGAAGGCTTACAAAACCATTGTAAGCAAAGTAGAAAATGCTGGTAGGCTATGTTTTCTCTTTCCCATCAAAGTTTTCCACTCTGTCACAGAAACTTTCCATTATTTAATTTGTCACCCACAATATTTACTCTCAATCTTCTGAAATCTGTTGTCTGGCAAAGAGTTAACTCTTTCCCAAACAACAAAATTTTAGACTGGTCCACATCGAAAGCATTTGCAAGCAACAAAATGAAAGTAACTGAAAATTTGAAATTTGTTAGGGTAGAAAACATTGTGGAAAAAGGAGAAAATGCATTTTCTCCTTTTTCCACAATGTTTTCAAAAGGCTTCTTTCTCAGGGTCATTAAAAGTCGGGATTGTATGGTAAAGAGTAAAATCAGAGTAAACCATCTCTTCGGCTGAGTGACAGGGTGCATCTTATCATTGTAAATCATGTAATATTATTCATACCAAATTATTCAATTATTATTAACTTACAGGAACTGACCCAGATCTGCAAGAATATTTACAAATTCTTTATCGCAGTGCTCCCATAGGCAAAGATCATTCCTCGGAGGACGAATTTTTTCACCCTATTTGGAGAACAATAAAGACACCCTATTGAATATCAATGGATGTAAACCACAGATTGGGCAAAGCCCATGCAAGCCTCATTAGTTAAAATCGGAGATTAGGGCTGATAATTAGACCTGATAATTAAAACAATAGGAACACCTGGGCTTTAGAAGAGGTGACAAAACCATTATGACTGTGGGACACACTTAGCTTTTTTTCTTCAAATGATGGCAGATCCGAATTTTCTTGTGCAATAAAGAATCTATCAACCCTTTACACACAATCTCAAGTTTCACCCCAACACATAAGCCTTTCAAAAGCATAGTGGGAAAAGGAGAAAATACTCAGGTGACCAGCATTTTCTCTTTTCCCACAATGTTTTCTAACCTTCCAGTGCAAATTTTCAATTTGTGAGTCACATTTATTTTGTTGTCAGCAAACATTTTGAATTTGCACAAGGCCGAATATTTTGTCGTGTTGTAAAGAATTACAATATAGCCACTGTGGTTTACAGGAAGAAAACAGCCAATTTAACCCTTTACCAAACAATCCCCAGTCGAAATGAAACACCTAAATGATTGTCATTCCAATGCTACTACTTCCAAGTACGTCTCAAAGAGTAATAAGACAATAAAGATCTAAGGTGAGACTGCATTATACTCTTCAGTTTGATCTTGATCCACTCTTGCTTCAAACATACCGGTAATCAAAGTTGTTATAGGAGCTCTGAGGGACACATTACTAAATGAGTTTTATTATAAAACAAGAGCTTTCAAGAAGCAGTTTTGTCTTGCTAAGTCAAAGGCCATAGCATTCTTTTCATCAAAACATATGTTTACAGCTTTATTAGGCTAACTCTTTACGAAACAAAAAAATTTCTATCTGTTCAAATTGGAAGCATTTGCAGACATTAACCCTTTACCCCATAAGGCATTTCTATGGTATCTCTAATTCACCCTAAATAACAGCAAGAATGAAGCTGTTTCTTAAGTGTATATGACACCTTTTGATACCATAGAAAATATTGTGACAAAAGGTGAAATTGCTCGTCTCGAGCAATTTCACCTTTTGTCACAATGTTTTCCAAAGGCTTCTACAAGCAATGCGTAGAAATGAGTATCTATGGAGTAAAGGGTTAAAATAAACTGGACTCAAAATTTGGCATTTGTCAAAATAGGGCAGAACATAATGTGGGGAAAGGAGTAATTGCTCGTTGCCAGCATTTTCTCCTTTTCTTACAACTGTTTTCAAAAGGCACAGAGACCAGCAGCATTTTAACTTGTACCTCACTTTGAAAGATAAATGTTGGTTCTAAAATGTTCGCGACAAAATAACAAAATTTTAGAAAGTGTTTTGCATAATGTTTGGGTGCTTTTCGGTAAGTTTTCACAACATGTAAAATGATCTCAGATTAAATTATTTGAGAGATCATCTTTTCTTGCCAGATTCTGTACAACATGGGCAAATCAGTAAATTTATTGCTGCACATATAGAGACTAAAATGACACCTTGATACAGGTGTATGACATTTGAAGTTCTCAAATACATTATTTCCTGCTAGATGGCATTCTACAAATACACATCTATCTTGTTTCAGCACTCTGGATACCAAACCAGACTACTTTTAAAAAGACCTGTTACTTTGAATTTCATCTATTTCAAGGTTACGCAATAAAACACTACCTGGTGCCATTTATTCAGCTATGATCAGATATGGGGGATGTCTGATGGTTCATAGCAGACAGGTTGAATATGACATGCGCAGACAACAACTGCAAATACCAAAGCATTTCAAACTTCAGTGGACAAAAAAGATAAAACTGACAGCACAACATGCTTTTCCAAAACAGTCAGTTTAGAAATGAAATTGATAGAAACAACGTTTTCAAAACCAGTCTTAGGGGTGGGGTGGGGGAGAGGAGATTTGGTTTTTCTGCATGGCTTTGAAGTGTACTGCCCAAGGGTGCTCCTGCAGAAAATGCCTCAAGTGACAATAAAACCTGGAGCCTGCAACATAAGCATAGCCAGGATTAAATTATTCGTAAGCACAGTGATGCAGAATGTGCCAGTGGATGGGAGTGGCAGGGGAGCGGGAGGATGGCACATCAATTTAACCCATTGCCACACAATCCCTACTTTTGACGCCCCTAAGAAAGAATACTTTAGAAAACATTGTGGAAAAAGGAGAAAATGCTGGCAACCAGCATTTTCTCCTTTTCCCACAATGTTTTCTACCCTTCACAAAACAAATTTCAAATTTTCTGTCACTTTTATTTTGTCGTCTGCAAATACTTTCAATTTGGACCAGTCTAAAATATTGTTGTTTGGTAATGGGTTAATCCATCTATTTACTTTGAAAGACGAACGGATAAAAATAATAATTATACATTTACAACATGTATATGATACTGTTAGTTGCAACTTTGGTCACGGCTTTTAATACGCATGTGTGTATCGTGCATAGAGAATGCTACGCCCTTGCTGCAAGCCACAAATCCCTAACCTCACCAGGGCCCCCCATCCTTGAAAACAGTCTGCTATAAATTTATTTCTTGAGGTAATAATTCAGTCAGGCAGAATCCATTACTTTTTAATAAAAATATGATAGCAATAAACCTACACATTGCTGAAAAGGTAAATCAGATAACCTGAAATTCAAAAGGCCGTGAATAATGAAAAATGTCCGCCTAAAAGCATTCCAAAACCTGAAGCATTTATCGCAATCTGTCATCGCAATCTACCTTCGATCTTTAGAAAAATAGATTTCAAACAATCAAATCCAGTGATCAATTCAATGATACAGGAGAAAAAATATAACTGAATAAGCTGAGGCAACACAGTGGTAACCTTATATAATTCACCCTTTTCATTGAAGTCTAAATTTTGACCTTTAGCAAAACAATCACATTTGTTAACCCTTAAACCTTTACCCCATAGATACTCATTTCTACGCATTGCGTGTAGGAGCCTTTGGAAACATTCACACAAACAGAGGCAAAAGGTGAAATTGCTTGTGACGAGCAATTTCACCTTTTGTCACAATGTTTTCTTTGCTATCAAAAGGTGTCATACATACATATGAAATCGTTTCATCCTTGCTCTTATTAAGGGTCAATCAGAGATACCATAGAAATGCCTTATAGGGTAAGGGGTTAAAGAGCTGAATTAATACACGAGACATTTTTAAATAGGAAAAACATCTAAAGTATTGCTGTGCCAAGGCTTTACTGGCCAGAATATGTAACAAAACAGTGGACAGTGTAGATCCAAGATCAGACTACACATTCCATGCAAGTCTGATCTTGATCTACACTGTCCACAAAAACCACTAAAGTCGGTTCTAGCGCTTTAACGGTTAAAGACCTCAGAAAACATAGAACTTAGAAACATCATGGACATACAGGAAAATATTAAACCACCATTTTCTTCTTTTCTCACAATGCCTTTAATATCGGAAGCCAAGACTGACGATTCACTACATTATTCTACCATTGGCGGATCAAGCTTGATTTTTACATTCACCCGATACGCTTTTTCAATGGATGCAGCCAGCTCTAGCTACAACGAATGAAATCACTTGTAGCATTTCATCTTTGATAAAAATAGAACAAGGTCTCTACCTTTCGAATAGAAGGTAAACGTGGAAACCCACATGGATGTCTGCTAATCGCTTCATGTGTATCCGTAAGCGGTTTGTAAAACGATAATTCATTTGCTTTTAGAAATATGATGTAAAGGGGGGTAATAACCAACGTCCAATAGAGGGCGCATCGCAGGAGTCTCGAAATTGGGCTCAATCAGCCAAGGTAAGATCCACGTAGTGATCGTTAACTTGGCTTGCTAAGATGGTAACTTGGGTCACCTGCAAATGCTTGTAATTTGGGAAGTCTACAAACTCTCATTTGGTTAAGAGTTAACCTTTACTGTAGAGTTCCCACTTTTACCCTGGTAGGTCGGACTGGAAAATATTGTGAGAAAAGGAGAAAATTCTGATTACCAGCATTTTCTCCTTTCCTCACTATGCTTTCCACTGAATCATAGGGACGAATCGTCATTTTGGCGATATCTTATAAAAATGTCATCTGCTTTCAATCTGGTCGAGCCAAAATTTTTGTCGTGTAGTAAAGAGTTAATAGTTTCTTCTTTGTAAAAGGACACACAGTAATATCTATTTAATTTTCAATAATTTTCACAAAAGTACTACCCCAGGGTTTTAACAGAACAGAACATCATTCAATCATCATTATGCTCTCAATTTGACTCTTCACCAAACAACAATATTTTAGACTTGTTCAAATTAACTCATTACCACACGAAAAAAATTTAGACTGGTCCAAATTGAAAGCATTTGCAGACAACAAAATAAATGTGACTGAAAAATTGAAATTTGTTCTGGAAAGGGTAGAAAACACTGTAGGAAAAGGAGAAATGCTGGTTACCAGCATTTTCTCCTTTTTCCCACAGTGTTTTCAAAAGGCTTCTTTCTCAGGGGCGTCAAAAGTAGGGATTGTGTGGTAATGGGTTAAAAGCATTAATTTGTAGAAAAAAATTCAACTGTGTCTCAAATTCTAGACTTGACAAAATGCAAAAAAATTGCAGGGGACAATTCAGATGATATGCCAGTCCCACTGCCAGTTGTTAAGGGAGGATGATAATAATCATAAACGGCAGGTAATGCAACAAACATGTTTACCAAGTCTGTCGTCAATTTGACCCGAGATGACAAGGTTCCATTGCCGACAAGAAAGAAATACCACAAAAATGAAGATCGAAGTAGAATTACTCAAAATCCGCGCTTGGTAGAGTTACTGTTCTTGTGTACTGTACTCCTTTATATTGCAACAAACATTCCAAGATTGAAGTCATTCTGACTTGAGATGACAAAGTTATAGTCCAGAGAAAGCACCATAATGCTTGATGATCAAGGGGAAATAACTCAAGGACAGCACAAGGACGAGATACAATTTTTGGGCAGCTAGTGTACATCCAAATATTGCAACAAATAAACAGTCCATATTTCAAGTCATTCTCAAACAAGCCCTGTTTTTACGTGTCTGCAGTGCCAGTCTTTAGAAAACACTGTGGGAAATGGGGAAATTGCCCATGATGAGCTATTTCTCCTTTTCCCACAGTGTTTTCTACCCTTTTTAAGAACTTTTTGCCATTTTGCCCAAATCTGAAATTATTGTCTGCAAACTCTTTCGGTTTCGAAGAGTCCAAAATTTGTTGTTTGGGAAAGGGTTAAGTCATTCCTACCTAAGATGACAAAGTTATGCACTGGACTTGCAAGAAATGCTATAAGAAGATTAAAGGGGAAATAACCCGAAATTCATGCTAGTAAGAGTTATGGTTCTTGTGCAGAGCGCTCTGTAACTTTTCAACAATCATGCATACCACATTAGAAGAAGTTTAGACTAGAGATGACGAAGTTACATTCCGGACAAGAACAAAATGCTGTAAAAAAGATGATCAAATAAATAACTCAAAGAAAACGCAAGGTAGATTTATGGTTTTTTCACACTGTTTTACTGCAGCAAACACAAATGCCAAGTTTCAGTCAATTGCATGGAAGATGCCAAAGTTATGCACTGGCCAAAAACTGGACGCAGCACCCCGCCTGTCTGATGAGTACAAAGAACAGCTTGAAATGTGGTTATTATTCATTAGCTTTGTTGTAAAAACTTTATCATTGGTTGATTGATTTGACTAATTGGTGTTTTACACCACTTTTAACATTATTTCAGTCAAATCATAGCTACAGCTCACATATTCATTTAATATGTCTTGGGTCTCAACTATTCTAGATTCGGGCTCTTAAGTGACTTGCCCATTGAAGTCTCATGAGACATTAGAGTGCTTCTGGTGAAATTTGAATCTGAGGCCTAGAAGACACAATTCTTACACTTACCAGTGAGTCATGTGAGACTCTTCATATGTTTTAGGAGAAGAGCTCCTCTGATATCGCCTATCTGGCCAACAAATAATACAGTTTACCTACTCTGTACAATAATAAACAGCAAAAAAATAGCAATGACCACAACCTGGCCACCAGCAAATGAAAAATGACAACACACAATTGAAGCCAAGTACATAAATAATCAACATGCCAAAATACAGTGGCCTTCAGTCTTCAGTCAGCTTGCTCTTATAAATCTTCGCAGTATCCCTAAAGTGACCTCCCTTTGACAGCCTTACATGACGGCCAACAAACAATTAACACTTTCCCACATAGTCCGAAGTTATAACAACCCTGACATCGACCATTTGAAACCACTGTGTGGGAAGGAGGAAAATGCTGGTAACGAGCGTTTTTTCCTTTCCCACAATGCTTTCCTACGGTACACAAAGGCAATGTCAATATTTAAATCTTGATTTACTTATTGGCTGCTGTTGCTTTCCATTTGGTGAAGTCTAGAAGTTTGTTATTATGTTACAAGCAGTTAACCAGACCACATATTATTATTAATTAACCCTTTACTCCACAGATACTCATTTCTATGCATTGCTTGTAGGAGCCTTTGGAAAACATTGTGGCAAAAGGTGAAATTGCTCATGACCTTTTGTTACAATGTTTTCTATACTATCAAAGGGCGTCATATACACATAAGAAACGGCTTCATCCTTGCTGTTATTTAGGATCAATTTGAGATAACATAGAAATGCCTTATGGAGTAAAGGGTTAACTTAAGACTTGTCCATACTGGATGCAATATCTTAACTCATTACCAAACTACAATATCACGGCGGGGAATCACGTGACACAACAACAACAACAATGACCGTTATTTGAAAAAATTCCCCGACTTCAGGTAAGAAAATCTTCAATAATTCCGTTAATACATGACCGATTGGAATTTGGTTTGAAGCAGAGAAGGCGGAAGGACTCCGGGGATTTGCTTGATGTGTTAGATTTTTTAAACAACACCTGATAAAAAAGTTATTGACGAGCAAACAAATTTTTTACCATGGATAATTTGTTTGCTCGTCAATAACTTTTTTATCAGGTGTTGTTTAAAAAATCTAACACATCAAGCAAATCCTCGGAGTCCTTCCGCCTTCTCTGCTTCAAACCAAATTCCAATCGGTCACGTATTAACGGAATTATTGAAGATTTTCTTACCTGAAGTTGGGGAATTTTTTCAAATAACGGTCATTGTTGTTGTTGTTGTGTCACGTGATTCCCCGCCGTGAATATTTTAGGCTTGTCTAAATTGAAAGCATTTGCAGAAAACAGAATAAACATAACTGAAAATTTAAAATTTGTTCTGTGAAGTGTTAGAAACACTGTGGGAAAAGGAGAAAACCAGCACTTTCTCCTTTTCCCAAATGTTTTATATCCTTCACAAATCAAATTTTGATTCTTCAGTCAGATTTATTTTGTCGTCTGCAAATGCTTTCAATTTGGACCAGTCTATAAATTTGTTGTTTGGTAAAGGGTTAACTGGTTCCCCTGTGATTTATGGACACCATGGCCAGTTCCCTCCACAATGTGGTCAGTCATAATGATAATGGATTCTCTGTGAAGGTGGTCATTATGGTGTTTATTTATTCAATCTAAAAATCTGGGTTATTTAAGGACAAAGAGACCAGGCCATATTTCAGGCCATTTTGAAAAGCCATAGGTCACTGGCAAGCCATTTCCAGAAACAGGAATATTATTTCCGTTGTAATCCAAGACAGCTGTTTACACTTCAAAACTAGTTAATATTTATTTTGGAATAATTCAGAATAAACAATAAAAAATCTAAGAACACTATCGGTGATTCACAAATTTTTTATGATCTTACTACAGATCAGTCTTGTAAGCATTGTGACAGAGAAAGAAAATGCTCACAATGAACAATTTCTCCCTTGCCACAAGCCTTTCATCAGTACTCATGTATTCAACTCCCATTCTATGACAAAAATCAAAGCGTTGAGAATGCTGAAGTGGTATTTGTCAAGGAAAACCCATTGTGTGAAATTAATAGTTTGAAAGAAAAGGGGACATATTGTTCAATTATTGGCTTAAATGTCAACCCACTAAGCAAATGAATACCTTTTCGGTTGAAGGAGAGTGCTCATGTACCTTAAAACTATAATTTTGAAATATCTTTAGCCTTTTACATTTAATTTCCTACATTACAATCAATAACTTTGATCTATAAATATTCCTGAGCAATCACATGGAGAAGCGCGCAATCATAGGACAAACAGGCCATGGAACGAATTGGTTTGGAACGAAAAAGCAGGCAAATTTGTATCATTGCGCCAATAAAAGGCTATGAGCCATAGAAGCTATTTTCAATAAAAAATAAGTATCTCAACGATCGATGGCCTCGCCCAACGTATTTTAATAT
Source organism: Tridacna crocea (assembly GCA_943736015.1). Lineage (NCBI taxonomy): Eukaryota > Metazoa > Mollusca > Bivalvia > Cardiida > Cardiidae > Tridacna > Tridacna crocea. Next base: position 14,943,121 of record OX031056.1, on the reverse strand, counting down.
GCCATTTCAAATTATATATCTGAGTGCTACCTAAAAACTCATTTGCCTGAGAAAAAATGAGTTTAACTGGGTTTATTTCCATTGGTTTTGCTCAAAATAAAATACATGGTTATCAAAATTCAATCTTGAACTCATAGTGGTATTGTCTTCGACAAATACCACAATTATGTTTACAGAGCTCCAGATAAGAGACAGTGATGGTATTCTAAATCAATTATTTCTATTTCAAACCCTATGTTGTGAGTACTCATTAGAATCGTCACCATGTGACGATTCTAATGAGTACCCATAACATAGGGTTTGGTGGAGAATAATGAATATTTTTAGTTTTAATTTAATCAAAATCACTCCCTCTATCTGGAGCTCTGCTATTGTTTATTACAAGGATGTTTGCTGTCATGTACTGCAATTATTTTTGTCAGTTAGTAATTAAGTTAGACGGTCAGTAAAGTAGAAGAAAAAGCAGCCAGTGGCCTGAAAAGAATATTGTGGTGTGGTTAACTTTTTACCAGAGGAAAAAATTCCAGCCTTTCCCTAATTGAAAGCATTTGCAGACCTCACTTTTGATTTTATAAGGGATCTCGATAGGGTTGAAAACATTGTGGAAAAAGGAGGAAAGGCTGGTTACCAGCATCTTCTCCTTATCTGACAATGTTTTCAAAAGGCTTCTTTCCTAGAGAGTGATAACTTTCTTCATTGTGTGGTGTACCGTAACTCTTTACCGAATGAAAAAAAAATTAGACCTATCCAAATCGCAAGCATTTGCAGACAATGAATGTTTTCAAAATGTTTCTTTCAGGGTCAGGAAAAGTCGGAAATGTCAGGTAAAGGGTTCAAGTCTATGCAGACACCAAGTATGATTTACAATGCACATTAGCCGGCAAGTTACCATAAATCTTCACTTCACAATGACAATCATTATGAAGATTCTCTTCATGCTTCAAATTGTTTTTGGATAATATAAAGCATCAACTCTTTACCAGACGACAAAGTTTACGACTATCCATCGTGAAAGCAGTTGCAGCTGACACAATAAATGTTGCTGTAAGATTGAAAATTGTTTTGGGAAGGACAGAGAGTATTGTGGGAAAAGGAGAAAATGCTGGTTACTTTGAAATTAGAGTCATAATTATTTACTTTGTTGTCTGCAAATGCTTCCTGGAAATTTTGGCTAGTCAAGAACTTTGTATGTGGTAACCCTTTACTCCATAGATACTCATTTCTATACATTGCTTGTAGAAGCTTTTGGAAAACATTGTGGTAAAATGTGAAATTGCTCGTGACGAGCAATTTCACCTTTTGCCACAATGTTTTCTACACTATCAAAAGGTGTCATATACATATAAGAAATGGCTTCATCCTTGCTGTTATTTAGAGTCAATACAAAATGCCTTATGGGGTAAAGGGTTAAAGAGACTTCTATAAATATGCTCCCTTTCACTACCTGAGTAGATCAAGATCAGGTAGCAAAGAAAAGTAAGTCTGATCTTGGGCCTACATCATCCACTATGATGTAACATAATAAAAGTAATGGTGTAAAAGAGGGCAAGATATTTCCGATAATTTTGCGGGGTTGATGATCTTTGATTTTGTTTGTTGGGCACTCTAAGTTTGTTTGAAAAATGCCTAATCCTGAAAAAGGGAGCCTCATACTGGAATACTCAGAAATCTCAGATACCCACATTAGTAGCCTTGGTCATTGGATTAGGAAACAATTCCAAGGGCATTAACTCCTGTAACAGTAATTTCAACCAACTGTTGAAAGTTCCAAGTGCATGATTTCCTGTAATAGGAAGGCTGCCATCAAGTTTACAGCAAGACTTTTTACAAACTGTAAGAAGAGAAACATACAAAAAAAAACATGTCAATGGATGGTCAGATGAACAAATGATTGTATTCTTGTATACCTCATCTAATTTCATTGCAAAGTATAACAGAGAGTAAAATATAACCAAAATATAACCTTCCAACTTCAATTAAAATTCTTTGATAAGAATCTATAATTTTTTTTCCCCAAATTCTGCTTTGTCTAATCTTAATCTAGACTCTCAAAATAAACATAAATTTCCCTTGGCTCCCAATAACAAGCCATCAAATCTTTGATACATGACTCCTCTGTGACTGAAGCTATCAAGGAAGTGTATGTTTGGCATTAGATTTATGACGCACCAAATAAAGCATGAATGTTTTCACCAGTTTAGCATTGAGACAGTTGCCCTGATTTGCATATGTGAATTGTTAAAGCATGACATCAAAGAATGACTCCTAGTACAGCAATAAATCATAAAAAATTCCTCGGCTACAGTCTTCAAAGTATGGAAATCATATTGTTAATAGAAGGACACTGGCTTTGCTAAAGTTTGCCCTAAACCCTTTTATAGAAAAGTCTTGAGTAATAAGGAGAAAGGCTTTCAAAGCTATTGTTGGAAAAGGAAAACAAGCCTTTTCTCCTTTCCTACCATGTTTTCTATCCACTCAAAGACAAGTTCTATTGTTTTTTCCATATCATTTTTTGTCAACTGCAAAATTTAATGCCGCCAATTCGAGCAGGTTCATTATTAATTGTTTTGAATAGTTTACCCAGCAAGTCATTGGCACAATACATTAAGACCAGAGCTCCAGATAGAGGGTGTGATTTTAATTTCAAAATCGAAAATATTCAATATTTCCTCCTAAACCCTATGTTGTGGGTATTCATTAGAATCGTCTCGTCGAGACGATTCTAATGAGTACCTACAACATAGGGTTTGGAAGAGAAACAATGAATTTAGAATATCATCACTCCCTCTTATCTGGAGCTCTGATTAAGACAGAAGCTTTTTAGGAATGTCTGCAAAGACAAGATAATAATTTTTTTGAATATGCAATAAGACATTTAAACATAAAGATAGTGGCAAAAGGTGAAAATACTTATGATGTCCCAGTAACTTATTTTTGTTTTTCAATACAATATACAGCCATCTGTATTGGAATGTTTCTTTTGTGTGAAAAGAAAAGGATTAAAGGAAAATACATATTTCCACTGCTAGCAATAAATATAAAGGAAAGGCCATTGACACAGAAACATTTTTTCAAAGAACTTTCTGACTTTAAGACTGAGCATGCCCAAAACAAAAAGCCTTATTTTGGCCATAGCTCTCAATTAATCTCATAATTATTTTGAGAGTCATGTAAAGTCCTACAAAGCATTATGACTCTTCACCAGCGAACAAAAATGTTAAAATGGCCCAAGGTGAAAACATTCACTGACAACAAATGAAATGTGGTGCAAGTGATGGATTTTATCTCAGAAAAAAAAAGGAAGAAAGCATTGTGGGAAAAGAAGAAAATGCTGGTTACCAGCATTTTCTCCTTTTCCTACAATGTTTTCAAGGATCACTAAAAGTTAGGACTATTTTGGTGAAAGGTTTTCAGGGTAAAATATTCATATAAAAACAACTACATTGTATCACTGATGAGGCCTTCTCAACATTCGGTAAGATTGATTGACATTCTTTTGATCCGAATTCCGTCACCTACGAGATCCCCCTTTTCTATAATCAACATAGGTCAAGTACGGCCATTTTTCTTTAACTCTTTATCAAATGACAAAATTTCAGACAGATCCAAATTCAAAGCATTTGCAGACGACAAAATAAATTGGACTCAAAAGTTGAAATTTGTCGGTCATAGGGTAGAAAACATTGTGGGAAAAGGAGAAAATGCTGGTTACCAGCATTTTCTCCTTTACCCACAATGTTTTCAAATGGCTTCTTTCACAGAGTCGTCAAAAGTCGGGATTGTGTGGTAAAGTGTTAAAGGTTTCTATTCTTTTGTATCTATTCTTAACGTCGTTTACAATCTACCAGATGAAAAATTTAGACATATCCATATTAACCCTTTACCACACAGCGCCAACTTTTAACGACCCTGAGAAATAAGCCTTTTGAAAACATTGTGGGAAAAGGGCAAAAGTGCTGGTAACCAGCATTTTCTCCTTTCCCACTAGGTCCTCTCTCCTCTTCAATACAAATTTCAAATTTTCAGTCACTTCTATTTCAATGTCTGCAAATGCTTTCAATTCGGACCAGCCTAAAATTTTGTTGTTTGGTAATGAGTTAACTCATGGTCCACAAAAGCTTACGACTATAAGTTCCGCATTAAAAAAGAAACACCATGAAATCCTAAATATTGACAACTTTTGCATGGAACACTTTTGTAAAAAACATTGAAACATGAGCTACATCGAAATTGTCATCTGCTAATGCTTTCAATTTGGACAAGTCTAAAAGTTGATTATTTGGTAATGGGTTAAAAAAGGGTAGGTAGACAGTTAAAAACTTGTCTTCTTAAAATTTAACACAACTAAACAAATGCCATTTTAGACTTTCCTAAAATCAGAGTATCTGATGAGACAACAACTGGAATGTTGCTCAAACGATGGAATTTTTTTGTGATAGGGTATACAACATTGTTGGAGTGGGAGAAAATGCTGCTTTCCAGCTAATCTCCTGTTCCCACAATATTTTAAAAGGCCATCTTCTTAAGACAGGACTGTTCCGCAAAGTTAATAGAATAAAATAGCTACATTAAAAGGCACACGACACAGCTTGATTAAAATTTAACGGCCTGTAATTTATGAGGGGGAAAACCAGGGTTATCTTTGAACAATTCAACTTTGATACTGAACCCAACTACCCAGGAATTTCGTTTGGGGAGGAACTTTATCATTATTAAATCATTACTTTTCAATTTTCTTGGGCTTAAAGCACAACCAAGTTGTCATGAAGTATTTTCAAATCCCTTTACTCTATACTGACAGTGCATTACCATAGATTCAAATAGTGTTTTATCAGTGGTATTAACCCATTACCACACAATCCTTACTTTTGACAACCCTGGGAAAGAAGACTTTAGAAAACATTGTGGGAAAAGGAGAAAATGCTGGTAACCCCAGCATTTTCTCCTTTTACCACAATGTTTTCTACCCATCACAAAACAAATTTCAAAATTTCAGTCACTTTTATTTTGCCGCCTGCAAATGTTTTCGATTTGGACAAGCCAAAAATTTTCATGTTTGGTAATGAGCTAACTCTGTACCTGACCACAAAATTTTAGACTGATCTAAATTTAAAGCTACTGATGTGACTTGTATTTCAACTGCTAGAAAATGTGGGAGAATGAGAAAATGCTGGTTAGCAGTATTTTCTACTTTTCCCACATTGTTTTCATTCCTTTTACTACTTAGGAGTTGTTAACACATGTTTTGTCAATGATTTAACTCTTTACCAATCGACAAAATTAGACTGGCCCAAATTGAGAGCATTTGCAGACAACAAAATAAATGTGACTCCAAAATTGAAATTTGTTTTAGAAAGGGAAGAAATCATTATAGGCAAAGGAGAATAATGCCGGTTACCAGCATTTTCCCCTTTTCCTACAATTTTCTTTCTTAGTCGTTAAAAGTCGGGATAATGGTAAAGAGTTAACCAGTATTTCAGATATAGGGTGTCTACTCTGCAATTTTTGAGCAAATTTGATTGCAGTAAAAGCTAATGGATCTGCTGTTGTCCAAGGACAAGAGATCTGCAGTATCTTTGGTTCGTTGTATTTAGGGTTTAACGCCACTTCATTTAATAGCTAAGGTCATATCATGGTGGTGGGTGAGACACATGTATTTCCTGGCTTTCTCATACCATTACTAACACAACTTTCTTTCCAAAGCCACGACTTCTTTTCTGTTACCAAAGGAGTCACTCCAACAATGCCTGTGCAACAGCAGGAATTCAACTCAGGTCCTCTATTTTAGACTTGACTCAAAGCTCGACTGCTCTTCAATATAAGGCTACAAAAATGTCAAGCAGAGAAAGCGGAATTAAATCTTTCACAACTTTATCATATGTCCGAAACAAGGTCTCGTTAGTTTAACAGCTAAATTAACCCATTACCACACAATCCCTACTTTTGACAACCTGGAGAAAGAAGCCTTTAGAAAACATTGTGGAAAAGGGAGAAAAGGCTGGTTACCAGCATTTTCTCCTTTTCACACAATGTTTTCTACTCTTCACAAAACAAATTTCAAATTTTCAGTCACATTTATTTTGGAGTCTACAAATGCTTTGAATTTGGACAAACCTAAAATTTTGTTGTTTGATAAAGAGTGTTAAGGTCTTTTCATGCTCTTGAACAAAGTTTTTATCAATTTTATTAGAAGTACTGGTATTACAAGACCTGCTCATAAGCCATGATTTTATCTGACAACCCCTGATTCTTACATCATATAATTATTACCACTGTTCTTACCATTGAACTATTTAACTCATTACCACACGAGAAAATTTTGGACTAGTCCAAATTGAAAGCATCTGCAGACAACAAAAAAAAAGGTGACTGAAAAATAGAAATTTGTTCTGGAAAGGGTAGAAAACACTGTGGGAAAAGGAGGAAATGCTGGTTACCAGCATTTTCTCCTTTTTCCACAGTGTTTTCAAAAGGCTTCTTTCTCAGGGGCGTCAAAAGTAGGGATTGTGTGGTATTGGGTTAACTCTGTATACCACAAAATCTGGACTTTTTACTACCCTAAGACAGAAAGCCTTCAAAAACATTCACGGAAAAGGAGAAAATGCTGGTAACCAGCATTTTCTTCTTTTCCCACAATGTTTTCTACCCTTTCCGAATCAAATTTCAATTTTTGATTCACATTTATTTTGTCGTCTACAAATGCTTTCAATTTGGACAAGTCCTACATTTTGTTCTTTGGTAAAGAGTTAATTAAACTCATTACCAAACAACAAAATTTTAGGTGTGTCCAAATTCAAAGCATTAGTTTTGCAGACAACAAAATAAAAGTGACTGAAAATTTGAAATTTGTTCTGTGAAGGGTAAAAAGCAATATGGGAAAAGGAGAAAATGCTGGTAACCAGCATTTTCTCCTTTTCCCACAATGTTTTCTAAAGGCTTCTTTCTTAGGGTTGTTAAAAGTCGGGACTGTATGGTAAAAGAGTTAAAAGACAACAAGCGAAATTCAAAGTTGCTACCTAAATGTGAAATCCAGTTTTATTGATCCTGGCAAAGTATTCTATTCTGATACATTTTCTTTTTGAAACTGTTAATATGCAGGGATTGCTTGGTAAAGGGTGACTGGGCCATAAGATTTAAAAGTAAAGTATTAAAACTTTTATAGACAACAGGTGTTCTATTTTGTGGCCAGCAAATCTTAACTCTTTAACAGACGGCAAAATTTTGGACTGGTCCAAATTTAAAACACTTGCAGATGACAAAATGAACCTAACTCAAACACTGAAATTTGTTTTGAGAAGGGTAGAAAATACTGTGGGAAGAGGAGAAAATCCTGGTTACTGTCATCTTCTCCTTTTCAAACAATGTTCTCCGAAGGCTTCTTTCTGAGGATTCTGTCTGGTGAAGGGTTAATGGTGAATGTCAGGTTTGACCCTAAAAGTGCCATAGTTAGGGCTTTGACGGAGGACAGTGGATCAAGATAAGAATGTACAGACAATGCATTTTCGATCTATGTCACCCTTCACATGATTATTGCCAATTTAAAAACCAACAAAATTCAACAAAACTGTGTATAGTTTCAGGTAGCATTAAGTATTTTTTAAAGACAAGACAAATCTTTTAGCAAAATAAGATTTAATAATCGTGCAAATAGTTCCAAGCGCAGACAACATTAGCCAAAGTTATGTTTGGACAGTAATTCAATCATGAAATATTATGGTAATAGAGGTAATTTATTTCAAGTCAATTTACTTGGGTAATACACTACCAATGGCACTGTCTGCCTCTGCCAGAAGAGCGTTAAAAGATGGTCTTAAGTGTTAAATGCGGAGAACCCCTACTCCAACATGAAACAAGAGGGCCATGATGGCCCTGAAATCGCTCACCTGAGTCTATTGACCAAACATGAACCAGCTAGTTTCCCAGTGACCTATTTTTTTATCAGACATTACCCATCATCAAACACTTTTGAGATATCAATAGGACAAACATTCTGACCAAGTTTCATGAGTATTGGACTGAAAATGTGGCCTCTACAACGAACAAAAGGTTTTTCTATGATTTCACCAAGTGACCTAGTTTTGGACCCAACAATTACCCATTATCAAACTCTTTTGAGACATCTGACCAAAACAAGCATTCTGACCAAGTCTGAAGAGTATCAGGCAGAAAATGTAGCCTGTAGAGTGTAAACAAGGTTTTTCTAATATTTGACCCATTGACCTAGTTTTTGACTCCACAGGACCCATTTTCAAACTCATTCAAGGTATCACTAGTGCAAATATTATGAATAAGATTTAGGAGTATCAGACTGAAAATGTGTCCTCCAGAGCATACAAAAGGTGTTTATAACATATGACCTATTGACCCAGTTTTTGACCCAACATGACCAATTTTCAAACTCATCCAAGATATTAAAAAGGCAAACATTCTGACTAATTTTCAAGAGTGTTGGACTGAAAATGTGGCATCTAGAGCATATACAAGGTTTTTCTAAGATTTGACCTGGTGACCTAGTTTTTAACCCCCATTGACCCATTTACAAACTCATCTAATATATCATCAAGGCAAACATTCTGACAAACTTACAAGAATTTTGGACTGAAAATGTGGCCTCTAGAGCCTACAAAAGGTTTTTCTAACATTTGACCTGGCGACCTAGTTTTTGACTCCACAAGACCCATTTTCAAAGTTGTCCAAGATAATATAAAGGCAAATATTCTGACCAACTTTTAAGAGTTTTGGACTGAAAATGTGGCCTTTTAGAGCGTACAAAAGGTTTTTCTAAGACTTGACCTAGTGAACTAGTTTTTGACCCCACATGACCCATTTTCAAACTTGTCTGAGATATTATCAAGACAAACATTCTGACCAACTTTCAAGAGTTTTGGACTGAAATGTGGCCTCTAGAGCGTACACAAGGTTGTACACAAGATTTGACCTAGTGACCTAGTTTTTGACCCTACATGACCCATTTTCAAACTCGTCCAAGATATCATCCAGGCAAACATCCTGACCAACTTTCATGAGTATAGGACTGAAAATGTGGCCTAGAGGCCACAAGGTTTTCCTAAGATTTGACCTGGTGACCTAGTTTTTGACCAGACATGACCCATTTTCAAACTTGTCCGAGATATCATCAAGACAAACATTCTGAAGAACTTCCAAGAGTTTTGGATTGAAAATGTGGCCTCTCGAGCGTACATAAGGTTTTTCTAAGATTTGACCCAGTGACCTATTTTTTGACTTGACATGACCCATTTTCAAACTTGTCCGAGATATTATCTAGGCAAACATCCTAACTAATTTTCATGAGTATCGGACTAAAAAAATGCCCTTTAGAGCGTACACAAGGTTTTTCTAAACTTGACCTAGTGACCTAGTTTTTGACCCCACATGACCCTTTTTTTCGAACTCGTCCGAGATTTCACCCAGACAAAAATCCTGACCAACTTTCATGTGTATCCAACTAAAAATGTGGCCTAAATATGGCCTCTAGAGCGTACACAAGGTTTTTCTAAGATTTGACATAGTGACCTAGTTTTTCACCCAACATGACCCATTTTCAAACTCATCCGAGATTTCATCGAGGCAAACATCTTTCATGAGAATAGGACCGAAAATGTGGCCTCTGGAGCATACACAAGGTAAAAAGTTGACGACGGACGACGGACACAGCACAATCACAATAGCTCACCATGAGCACTTTGTGCTCAGGTGAGCTAAAAAAAACATCTACATAAATTTCCAGATGTAGTTTATTTTCAATGAAATTGTGAAGTTAATTCTACAACATAAAACATTACAATCATTAAAGCCTTACTTAGAATAATGAAAAAATGGTATTAAGAACTAAAAGCATAGATAAATATTAGCTTTCAATAACAATTTACTTTCATTATTTACCTTGAAGTAATAACACTTAAATAGATAAATAAAAATACATTTTTAGGTCATTAGAATAGAACCAGATAATATTATACCAAATAATTCCAATCCTGCTTTACCAAAAACAATGCATGAAAATTATCAGTGAATATTAAAGATCAGACTGCATGTCCCCTGCAGTTTGACCTTGATATATCTTAAAACAGCTACAACAGTCCTTGACAAACAAAGAGTTTCACCTTTCCCAAACAACCAATTTTGAACCAATCCAAATTCGAAACATGAAGATCAAAAATTCTAAATTGGTACAGACAAGCTTACATTCTCTGATAGAATAGAAAACAATGTGGGAAAAGGAGGAAATGCTGGTCACCAGCATTTTCTCCTTTCTCACATTGTTTTCAAAACCCTTCTTCTTCAGGACTGTGAAAATTCAAGATTGTGTTGTAATGGGTCAAAAACAGAGGTGTAAGTTTTTTAGACAAGAGTAAAAGTTTTCGAAGAGGTGGGCGAGAGAGTTAAACAACCTTTTTTGTAAAATATCCATTCAAACTGAGGGATTAACTTATATCCTGCAAATATGACTTAAAAGTGATTTTATTGATTACATCTTTTGATGTTCACGTAATACATTAAAATAGATGTCATTAGAAGTACACAGAGTTATCCAAGAACACCATGAAATGAATCTCGGAAAAGTGGGTCAAGAAAGGTATTATCATATCAAAAAGCATTTTCTCCTTCTATTTTAACAATTTACCGAGTATTCTGATGTTTTAACAACCCGATCTTGGAAAAAAGTTTTCTGAAAACATAGTGGAAAAGGGGGAAATGCATTAAAACAGTACATGTACTTTGTTTCTTCCCAATATTTAATACCAAATTTGAACTTTTTACCTACCTCATTCACCCTTGAAATACAACATAGCCCTCCAGATAAGAGGGAGTGATGGTATTCTAAAGTCATTATTTCTGTTCAAAACCCTGTGTTGTGGGTACTCATTAGAATTGTCTCATTGAGACGATTCTAATGAGTACCCACAACATAGGGTTTAGTGGAGAACAATTAATATTTTCAATTTTTAAATCGAAATTACACCCTCTATCTGGGGGCTCTGATGGCTCTTGACTAACATGGGTCATGTGTGGCTAAGCTAGTGGTAAAGTACAAAACTTTTACCCCAAAGACCAGATTCAAACCTCACTGGAAACACTAAATTTCTCTTGTAAGTTGTTAACCACTTCAGACCCCTCACCTTGTACTAATGAAACCCAAGACGTACATGAATGTCTGAGCTGTCACTGTGATATGACTGTACTGATGTCAAAAGGAGTATAAAACACCATACAATCAATCAGTTAATCTCGACTATCAACAGGAGACATGCACCATGTTATATCCCGGTAAAAGCTCACTCTCTAGCTGGGTGCCAAGCCTGATGCATCACTGTTCATAGCATATAAGACTGGAAACCAGGGAGTCACCGGTTTGAATCCCCTACTCAGACAATTTCTTTCCATGGATTAGCAATAATTATTATAAGAGAATTCATTCCTCTCACACCTCTGATTAATGTTTTGATCATGGTTATGCAAAAAGTAGCCAGTGGCTGGTGAAAAAATATTGTGTGAAGTATCTGTTAAAGGAAAACTCCCGGGGAGCATGGGTGGCTGCACTTGCCATTGGCCATGGTGACTTAGCTGAAATAAGGTCCAAAATACAAAATGTTTGACCAGACCGAATGTAAAGCATTTGCAGATGACAAATGTCACTAGATTGAAGATTTTGGTCTCTGATAGGGTAGAAAACACTGTGGAAAAAGAAGAAAATGCTAGTTCCCAGCATTTTCTCCTTTTCCCACAATGTTTTTAAATATTTCAAAAGTCAGGATTGTGTGGTAAATGGTTCAAGGAATAAAACACACACTTGTTTAGACTGAAGGGATTTTTCATCTCTGTACAACAAACTAATGACAGTTCTCAGTGTACAGATGAAGATAGAGGAAACAAAATGCAAGCAATTCCATCAAATTTACAGAACGACATTTTCTTCCCTGAAATTTGGTTATTTACTATTCCACCGAGATATGGAAAATTCAAACAAAGACAAGAGTAATGAAATGAAGCTTGGAATAATCAATTCCGTCGGGAAAAAAGCAAATAATTACTTTCAAATCATAGAGCACTAAGTGAGGGCCGTTAGGAAAGCAATATCACTCCAACAGTGCAAACAAATAGTGCTTTGAGAAATTGTTGGAATAACTCTTTTCCATCTTTTAATACTTGATGGCAAAAAATTCATTTAAATCAATTCTAACTTTTAATTTATTTGAGACTAAACAGCTATCCTTTGTATCTTCCTCTTTGGACTCTTACATGTACCAAATAGGTCCATCACACAAAAAATGAATTTCCTGAAAATCCTTTACTTAGACATCTTTCAGTGCATGGAGTTATAATCTTCCAAAGGCACAACTGGCTTTATAATCATATTAACCCATTACCACACAATCCCTACTTTTGACGCCCCTGACAAAGAAGCCTTTTGAAAACACTGTAGGAAAAGGAGAAAATGCTGGAAACCAGCATTTTCTCCTTTTCCCAAAGTGTTTTCTACCCTTCCCAGAACAAATTTCAATTTTTCAGTCACCTTTATTTTGTGGTCCGCAAATGCTTTCAATTTAAACCAGTCTAAAATTTTGTCGTGTGGTAAAGAGTTAATTTCATTCAACTTACATGGTAATAACACATATCAATTATTGTTTGTGAACCTGAGAAAGACAGCATATAAATTTTGAAAAATTTGTGAAAAGAAAAACAGAACAATAGTTCAAAACAAGTAATTTTTGTCACACTGTCTCAGCAATGCTTTGAGAGAAATAAATCTGTTTCATGCTAAACACACCTTCAAAGTTCAACCGCTTTAATTCAGCATTCTCTCCCTACCTATGTTTTCTACCATATTATATCTGAAATAAATTCCATATTTACAACTGCATTTAATTCCACCTTTGTCTTCTGCAAATCGAGGGGTTAGTGCAAGAACGTGCTATCTTCACATTTTGAGATTTTTCAGGAGAAGCGTTTTTCTGTCTCAATTCTATAATAAAACATACACATGATCCAAACTTGGACACTTTATTTATGTTAGTGTACTTGATAATGCTAAATATACCCCACAGTCAAATAAACATTATTACGGCTTGAAATTGATAAAACTTATATAGCCACTAAAAATTGCCAAATTGAGCACAAAGTATGTTATGCCAAAACAGTCTATCAGGAAATAGCTGGTTTCAACACTCATAATTTTGATGTTTGGTTGACATTTATTTGTGCAAGAACGGGCTATAACTAGATAGCCAGCAGGAAACTAATGAAAAGTTTGTGCCAAAACATGCTATCTCTTGATAGCACTTTTTGGCAGCAACAAATGTGGTTAAATCTGGAACAATTCACAATGCCAGAAGAATCCATCAAAAGATGGCTGGTTATGGCAGAAGCAATTTTTGTTATATGTTCATAAAAACTACTCACCATTAAAGGCTAATCCTTTCATAGCTCTTTCTTGCACAAAAATCATGTGTGTAAAAACATTTTGGGAAAAGGAGAAACTGCTTGCAATGGGCAGTTTTTCCTTTTCTCAACAAGTATTCTATTATCTCAGTAAACTCTCTTTCATTTTAATCATGTTTAAAACTATTATCTTCAAACTGGTTTGAATTAGAGACAGTCCACTTTGTCATCTGTTAATGTGTTACAATAACTGTCATTGTGATTTGGATAATTGTATTACACTTAACTTATATTGTTCTATATTACTGTTGGTTCTGTTCTAATTTTAAAACATTTTTTCGTTATTTATTCTTCTGACTCATCACTAGAATCTTCCAGCGCATCTTGCTCTGGCAAACAGTCTTTGGCGTTGTTAACTTGAAGGCAGGCTTTTTCTAAAAAAAAAAATACTTGTGATACTCAGGAGGAATAATGCCACTTTTGCAAAGATTCAGAAGGTCTTTTTTCTTGGCTGATAGAATTGGCTGATTTTTCTGGTTTTTGAATGACACATTGTCATCAGGGGTGTGCTGTTTCTTAGATACGGCTATTTTATTTTTTTGGAACTCGGCATACACTGCATACTTCAAATAGCATGCATCAGGCTCTGACTTCAAGTACTGCACCCATTTCATTTTATTTAAAAAAATCTTTTGGAGGAAGAGAAATCTGAAGATAATGCGACCCTTCTTTTTGTCATTACATGTATGTGAAACACAGGTATTTGTGATTTGTCCAGAAATACCATTTTTATTGACTTCTAGTGTTGTCTCATTGACGGGTTACACTGTTCACTATAAGTAGAATTTTTACTCTTGTCCCTTCGACTGTCATCGTTTTCAGATTTTTCATTCGTGTTATCCATTATCTGTGGTCCATTGGTAGACTCCTTACAATTGTCCTCGCTCGACTTGGTATTGCTCGCTCGACTTGGTATTGCTGGCCAAGGCACCACGGCAGTTCACTTGTCAGAATTCTCTATATTCTTCTTTGAATAGTCTTTGTCATTAAAACCCTAACTTCTTCCCCCAACCATTTGCTTTGGAAATCACTTTCCATCTAGAGATTTTAAAAAAATAGCAGAAGACGAAAATGTGCATTTTAAGAGCTTCTATTTGTCAAAACCACACAATCTGAATTAAGGAATATTATGATTACAATTTGTCTTAAATGTAATTGAATAACAGTTTATTGGTACTGAAAATGAGAAGAAAAAAGGAAGGCTTTAAACCTTTTCCTGATAGAAGCAACTATTGGCAGGTATGCAATGGACCTCTTATGAAAACATTGTGGAAAAAAAGAAATTTCTCATTAGGAGCAATTTCTCCTTTTTCCACTTTTGCTGTCCACCAGATATGTCATTTTCTTTCTTAAGGTAAGAACTGTGTAGTACACTTCCGGTGAAAATTCTAATTGGTTGATAACTAAGGATAAATAAGGATTTATGCAGAAATAATATTTTTGCACATTTTCTTACGGATCAGAAATTTTGTTTATGTCTATCTTAAAATTATTTTTTGATACTTTTGTTTGTTTTCTGAAAAGGGAGGTAATTATTATCTCTTTTTGAATTGAGAATATAGTGGTTTTAGATTTATAAATGATTATTCAAAGAAGGAAAAAATGAAAAGGCTAAAGTAGTTCAATTATTATACTAATTTTTAATTATAGCTGATTTTGAAGGATATTTTAGTGGAAAAAGCTGTTTTCCATTACATAGGTCTAAACTTAAGAACTTTTGAATTGGAGCAGCTTAAGATTGTGTATCAGGAAAAACATACGTATAATAGAACAACACTGTTAGCACAAATACGAATCCAAGTTTCATCACAAAACTACATAACCAAGACCCTTTTGATGCGCCAGTTCCACTTTACTCTCAATACAATTGTATAACGGGAAAAAAATAATTCTCTGTAAAATGCAATTTCTTTCTCCAGAATATTTCAACTAGATCTATATTAGAAAATTATATTTAAATTTCCTTCAAGCATTCAGATGCTTTATATATTTGTTATGATAAAAAGTTCTAAACAAAGATGTCTTCATGTATAGCCTATGTAATTTATCCATAAAGCGTTAAATGGACGAAAACAACTTTTCCAGTAAATGAAAAATACAAGAAAGTACAATTTAGAATTATTGGAAAAAAAAAACACCTGAAGTATTTCATTTCAAGGCTGGTTCAATTTTACCTGACGACAAAATTTTAGGCGGATTTAAATTAAAAGCATAAATCATGCAGATACAAATCATGGGCAATTCTATTGAGAAAATTCATTTTGTTCCTCTTAGAGTGGAAAACATTGGGAAAATAAGAAAATGCTGGTAAGTAGCCATTTTCCCATTTTCTTACTATTTTCCTAAAGGCCATTTCTATCAGGGTTGCTATAAATCGAAACTTCGTAGTAAAGCGTTAGGTAGAACATCTCAACATAGCAGGCAATAGAGAACCAAGATCAGACTGCATGTTTTATGTGGTCTGGTCTTGATCTATACTATCCGCTTAAAATCTAAAGTTGTGCCCTAGGATTCATATCATAATGAAATTACTTTGTGAAACTCGTTTACACTTTACCAAACATCGCCACTTTTTACAGGTTAAAATGGAAAACATTTACAGACGAAAGCATAAAGGTCTAAAAGCTGAAATTTGTCCCTGAAAACAGTGTGGGGAGAGGGGAAATTGCCAGTTAAAGCTATTTTCTCCTTTTCCCACATTGTTTTCAAAAGCTCAAGCAGGGTCTTGAAAAGCAGGGATTGTGTGGTAAAGAGTTAATGGTAGTATTACATTTTTAGGGGAAAGACAAAATGTACATACATACCTTATTGTTGTTCAGTGAGGTAGATATCTTGATAAAACAGACTTATTCCATGGAAATGAAATACAAATTAGTGGACGAAAACTTAACCATTCCTCTTGCAGGGAAATTTCATAGCTCGTTATTATCACATAATTAGGCTAATGTCATGCTGATTTGTCCATGCAAAACCAGGCTTTGTTTCAATAGCCCATTATTGATACTGTAATCACACATTAAGATACCATGGGGGCGTCTGCAAAATGCAGCTATGTTGACATAACTTCATCTTGTAGAAAGCAAGTATTCCATTGTATCAAATTGAAAGAGGCTATCTTTTTATAGCCTATTTTAGCACACTTTTTTTACCTTCAAATTTCTGATTTAGATTGTGCCAGAAACAGCTATTTCACGTTAGCTGCTTCTTGCATTATAAAGATCCCAATGATGTTGGTATTTTGTTCCTGCCAAAACATGCTATCTTTTGATAGAATGTTTTGGCATGATTTCAATCTGTATGACCTGAAAAATATGGCAGTTATCTTTAGATAGCTCATTCTTGCTGAAATGTCCAGTTGCTTTATACTCAACTTCAAAGATAGCTGGTTTGGTTTCTGTGGTATATCTTGGAAAAGAAGCTACATATTGATACGGGGATCAGGCGGAAATGTGAGAAATGGAAAGCTGCATCATATTTTGTAAAAAAACAAAAAACGCAATTTTAGTAGATAGCATGTTCTTGCACTAACCCCTCGAAATGATTTGTAAATGTGTATAAAGTATTATGTGTCTGGCAATGGGTTAACTGACAGTGGAAATCCGTATCATTCAATTTGGCACTCTAACGATAAAGTTAAGAAAAGTCTAATCTAAAATGTGCCAATAAGGATTACTGAAAAACATAAAATGAAAAGATTTCCTAATTCCATGGATAAAGAACATCTTCCATGGGCCATTTATTGAAAAAATCCATTTTTGTAAAAGAACTTTGTGTGGGAAAACATTTTCATGACTTTTGAAGATTATATTCGATTTAAGAATTCAATTCAAAGATATTTACCTGGTATGTAAGAATCATATTTTAGAATTTTGAAATGTTACTGGTATGCAATCATGTTTCTTTCAATTTATAAATAATGCTGAATATATCACAGCGGAGATGGAGTGTGGAGCTCATAGTCTTTGAACTCTAACCCAACCACAAAATTTTGAGAATTATCAAAAGTGAACGCTAATTGTAGATGAAAAATTAAATGAGACTAAAATGATGAGATTTGTCCTAGAATGGTACTAAAATATTGTGGGAAAAGAAGAAACTGCTGTATACCAGCATTTCCTCCTTTTCTTCCTCCATCAGGGTAATTAAAACATGTATGTGTGATAAAGGCTTAAAATAATCAGCAAAATATCAACTATTTTCATTCTATAATTCACAATAACTATGGACAGTGTTGAAAGCAACCCTCTCTAACTGGTATCATTGTGCTAAAAACAACCTCAAGTGGAGTCTTTACTGTAGACAACAAGCAATTTCGTTGAAATGATATCCCCCGCCGAAAAAGACCTTTTTTGATACAAACATATAAGAGGTATTGTGTTTTGCATGTACATGTGGCCTTTTTGTTATTGGTCCATGATAAAATTATACATTAAGCTCCCTTGTTCCATGGCACAGGATTTCATTGCATAATAACTCAAAAATCATAAAAAGCAGAGTTATCATTCTTGTACAATGCAGTCCCCCACAATAAAATCTATCCACGTATGAAGAAACATGTCATTAACTGAAATAATTTTTGAGTTATGCCCTGGACAAAAATTGAGCCTGAAAAATAACAAAGGGCAATAATTCAAAAATCATATTGTCAGAGTTATCGTTCTTGTACACTGCACTCCTCACAGTAAGATCCATCCACCGATTAAGTTACATGTTCATATCTGAAATAGTTTTCAATTATGTTCTGGACAAAAGTTAAGCCTGAAAAATAAGAAGGGGTAATAACTCAAAAATTATGAAAGTTAGAGTTATTCTTCTTCTTCACTGCACTTCTCCTTATTGAAATCTAGACACATACAAATTTTTAAGTTGATATGTGAAACAATTTTCAAGTTATGTGCTAGAGAAAAAAAATTAAGCCTGAAAAATAACGAAGGGCAATAACTCCAAAAATTTGAAGGACAGAGTTGTCATTCATGTACACTGCACTCCTCCTTAACGAGATCTATCCACTTACGAAGTTTGAAGTTGGTATCTGAAATACTGGTTAAGTTATCCACTAGATAAAAATCGGGGATGGAAGGAGGGACTGACAGAGACTATTACCATATCCCACCCCCCACCAGGGGGATAATAAGTATGAAAAATAAACTAGCACTTGTTCCAGAACAGGATAAATTCATCAAAGGGTAATCAGTCAAAAAAAGCCTGTGAATCTAGATAGAAATGTGCTAACAAATATCCAAAGTAAAAATTTACAAAGGGCAATAACTCCAAAAATCCTGAAGATATAGTTATGGTTCTTGTGCACTGCACTTCTCCTCAATTAGTTCTATATGTGTGTGAAGTTTCAAGTTCCTAGCTTTTATACTTTTGGAGATATGCTCCAGACAAAAATCCAAAGTAAAAATTTACAAAGGGCAATAACTCCAAAAATACTTCAGATACAGTTATGGTTCTTATGCACTGCACTTCTCCTCAATGAGTTTTATATGTGTGTGAAGTTTCAAGTTCCTAGCTGTTATACTTTTGGAGATATACTCTGGACAAAAATCCAAAGTTAAAATTTACAAAGGGCAGTAACTCCAAAAATACAGAAGACACAGTTATGGTTGTTGTACTCTGCACTTCTCCTCAAATAGGTCTATATGTGTGTGAAGTTTCAAGTTCCTAGCTTTTATACCTTTGGAGATATGCTCCGGACAAAAATCCAAAGTTAAAATGTACAAAGGGCAATAACTCCAAAAAAACTGAAGACAGAGTTATGGTTGTTATGCACTGCACTTCTCCTCACTGAGTTCTATATATGTGTGAAGTTTCAAGTACCTAGCTTTTATACTTTAGGAGATATGCTCCTGACAAAAATCCAAAGTAAAAATGTACAAAGGGCAATAACTCCAAAAATACTTCAGATATAGTTATGGTTGTTATGCACTGCACTTCTCCTCAATGAGTTCTATATGTGTGTGAAGTTTCAAGTTCCTAGCTTTTATACTTTTGGAGATACGCTCCGGACAAAAATTCCAGAAAAAAAGTGTACAAAGGGCAATAACTCCAAATATACTGAAGATAGAGTTATGGTTCTTATGCACTGCACTTCTCCTCAATTAGGTCTATATGTGTGTGATGTTTCAAGTTCCTAGCTTTTATATCTTTGGAGATATGCTCCGGACAAAAATCCAAAGTAAAAAGTACAAAGGGCAATAACTCCAAAAATACTGAAGACAGAGTTATGGTTGTTATGCACTGCACTTCTCCTCAATGAGTTCTATATATGTGTGAAGTTTCAAGTTCCTAGCTTTTATACTTTCGGAGATATGCTCCAGACAAAAATCCAAAGTAAAAATGTACAAAGGGCAATAACTCCAAAAATACTTCAGATACAGTTATGGTTGTTATGCACTGCACTTCTCCTCAATGAGTTCTATATGTGTGTGAAGTTTCAAGTTCCTAGCTTTTATACTTCTGGAGATATGCTCCGGACAAAAATCCAAAGTTAAAATGTACAAAGGGCAATAACTCCAAAAATACTGAAGATAGAGTTATGGTTCTTATGCACTGCACTTCTCCTCAATTAGTTCTATATGTGTGTGAAGTTTCAAGTTCCTAGCTTTTATACTTTTGGAGATATGCTCCGGACAAAAATGTGGGACGGAAGGACGGAAGGACGGACAGACTAATACCATATCCCCCGCCGCCTTTCGGCGGGGGATAAAAAAATAGACTTGCCTGGATACAGAAAGTATTTGCAGATAGAAAACCAAATGGAATACAAACAAATCAATGATGGCATTTCTCTTGAAAAAGAGGCAAAAAAAATCTGCAAAAGACAATGCTAAGAACTAGCAGTTTCTCACAGTATTTCAAAAACTCTTTTTATCCACTGTGGACAAAACTTGGGATCACTAATGGTAGAGGGTAAAGTTACTGTGTCAAAATTTGAAATGATATCAAATGAAATGATATTGAATGACAAGAGAGGCTTCCTACCACAGAATGTCATAACAGAAATTGTAGGCCAGAGATTTAAATGATTACACAAGCAATAAATTTACCTCCTTTATTTTTTTCTCTGGCAACCTCGACAACTGTCTTCTTTCATCTTCACAAAACAATCATAAGGGTTTACGACTTTTAAAAAAGAAACTGTTAGAAATATTTTGGGAAAAGGAGAGAATGCTGTTAACCGGAACTTTCTCCCTTTCCTACAATTTTTTGTATCCTTGAAAACCAAATCCCATCCTTAAAATAAGCCAAATTTTATCTATTATATTGCCAGCATATCATATGCTTTCATTTTAAACTGATCCGCAACTTTTTCATTTGGTACAGAGTTTAAACTTGCAAGGTAACCTGTTATTTGTATTTGTTGGCATTTAGTGCTGTTTTCTGGACTTCTGCAGCCATGCCATGGTAGCTAGTGACATGACTAAAATATAGTAATAAACTTGGTAAAACATCAGTCTAATAAACATTGCATAATTGTATGTGTGTGTTTATCAATGTTTTCCACAACATCACAGTTATATCAGTCAATTCTACTATCAGTGTCTTCTTGCAGTTTCTCTACTGGTATCTAGTGCTAATAATACTTGCTCATTCGACCGATGTTTTCCTCTATAAACAACACTTTGTGCAACCTGATCATTGATCTACACTGTCAGCATTTCAGTTACATCAGAACTTGGTGCCACTACCCATGTCTTCTTGGATTTTCTTTTCTAGTATCTAGAGCATAACTTTGACCTGCCAAGCCACTGTTTTCCTATATAAACAACACTTAGTGCCGTCTGATCTTTGAACTAAAATGTTGGCATTTCAGTTACTTCAGTTGGTGCCACTACCCATGTCTTCTTGGATTTTCTTTTTCAGTATCTAGTGCGTAACACTCTGTCTGAGCTATTGCTTTCCTATTTAAGCAATACTTTGAAGTCTGATCTTTGACCACACTGTCTACTTACTGCTTATACATTCTGCTTAATGGTAATCTTGAAATAGCAATGATTCAAGTCTTTTTAGTAGATGTAAAAATGTCCATATTATTAGGTAATCAATTAATTACTCTTAACCAGCAATTGTGATTTAGCCCTTGACCCATACAGAGAAGGCATTTGAAAACACTGTACAAAAAGGATAGCCTGCTTTTTCTCCTTTTTCTGCAATGCTTTGTGCTCAATATATGGACTGAAATCATTATGTAAGCTTCATTTCTTATTTCCAAACGCTTTCAGTTAGGTCTTTTTCAATGTTTCATTACTCAGTATAGAATTAGTAGTAAATATAACTATACTGAGGTTACAATCTTTGTCCCTAGATAGTACTCAACTTCATCAAAAGGTTTTTTATCAATTTAAAGCCAATAAGAAAGCCATAAGGCCAAGGTTAAATGGTACAAAAAGGAAATAAAAAAGTTATTGCAAGTCACATAAAAAACAACCACGTTTAGCAGATGGTGTCTGGCTTTGGGTAGTTAGTGAAATTTAGATTGAGATTCGTGCATTTATCTAATTAATTCTTACTAATTAATGAATTTTTTCCCTCTACCCTTCCCTTCATGAAACAGCTGGTTTTTACTCAATCATCTCTCTTCAGCCTTCTAAAGTTTATTATGGAAAAACATTGCAAAATATGATTGTTTTTTAAATTATAAAGCATAAAGTCTAAACTAGTCTTAATATGTTCAACCTGTTTCCGACAATGTACTGTTTCCATAGCACTTTCTTTTCATGGCACATTAAAAAAATGAATTTTTTTTTTGTATGTTATCAAATGCCCTTTTCAACATCATTCAGTTATATGACAACAAGCACATCTTTCCTGGAGTTTCTTTAGCACTACTTCATATAAGTTGCTCTCTCACAAAACCATTATCCAAACTATGATCAGCAGAAAGAGATGAACGCAATCTAAATGTCTATCATATTCAATCCCTCAAAACAAACAGGCCCAGCTGGCAATTCAAACTGGTAACCCTATCGTTTCAAGACCTGCAAGTAACCACAGTAGGGGTAGCCACAAACTGCAGAATTCATACCTTGCTATCTGACACTGGTGCATTATCAGTGCAGAAATAACAATACTGAACCAATCTCAAGTGCACAGGAAGTCTTTTGTTTAACTCTTTCCTGAAAATATATGGCATGCTCATGACCCTTCAGGTAAAAGCTTCCAAAAACATTGAGAATAAAAATGCAATATTTTCCTCTAAACAAATTTCATGATTTGAGTCAAAGATGTAGTTAAAAAATGCTTTCAGTATGTAACAAGCTCAAGACTTTGTTTTCTGACAAAGAGTTCATGTAATTGAGTTCAACAAGGAGAGTAAGTGAAATGTGGCCTTCATAAAAAGTCACTAATTGCCTGTAATTCTCTTATAATAAGCAGAAATGCTAATTTTTGTTAAAGAGACTTTAATGGGGAAAACAGTCCTTTTACAGTCTATTATCTCTGCCTCTCTACTGAGTCATCTTTCCAGCCAATCAGATAAGGGGAAATTTCCTACAAACAATCAGATTTATGGTTTTTGCTCATTTACTGTAGAGCCAGGATTTAGACCTACTGAAAACATAGGGCCGTAAGTATGCAGCCCAGTATAGTAGGGGTAACAGCTACGTCTTAGCTAGCATATATCATAGGAGACATTTAAATCCGCCATTTTCGTTTTAAAAAGCTAGGTTTTTCAGCTTGTAAATTAATGTTATTGAAGATCTGTCCAAACATAGCAGTGCATAATTATGGTACCTGACAACTTTCTTCGTTAGTATACATTAATATTTTGTTCATTAGTTTCGTTGATTTTGCAATTACCTCCGCACAATTTTTGAAGCCAGTGACACACATGCGATTTAAAAATAGATGTTGTATACAATGCCATTAAGAATAATTGTGTTGAAGTGTTTAGAGCTACAACATTGTTTCATGACATTTTGATTTCAGAAAAGGATAAATATATTTACCGTCGCCAGATGAAGTAGGTATTCTAAGTAAATTTTAGATACATTTGTCCTTTTCAAGTAATTAATCTACACTTTGCACACAAAATGGCGGTTATTCCGACACCTCTGCTATGACGTAGGTTGTCAACCTTGTATAGACATGGAAAGTTTTCCCTATTGTGTTTTCTACCTTTCAAAAAAAATATTACTATAGCTATCTTTAACTTTTTACAAAACAACATAACTTTCGAATAGTCCATATTGAAAGTACTTGCAGACTACAAAAGAAATGTCACTAAAAAAATTAAATTTTATAATGGGAAAGGTAGAAGCATTGTGGGAAAAGGAAAAAATGCTGGTTAGGATAGAAAAAATTCTGGGAAAAAAGGATAAAATGCTGTTTACAAGCATTTAGTCCTTTTTCTGCAAAGTTTTGGTGAGCCTACTTCCTCAGGGTCGTTAAAAATTGGGACTGTGTTGAGAAGGCTTAACTATTTACCAAACAATTTTGACTTTTGACAACCCTGAGAAAGAAGCCTTTCGAAAACAATGTGGGAAAAGGAGAAAATGCTGGTAACCAGCATTTTCTCCTATTCCTTCATTGTTTTCTACCCTTCCCATACCAAGTTTCAATTTTCAAGTCACATTTATTTTGTTGTCTGCAAATGCTTTCAATTTTGACAAGTCTAAAATTTTGTCGTTTGGTAAAGAATTACGAACTTGTGATTCTGAATTTTCTTCGCATTGTGGTCTGATTATTAATCTACAATGGACCATTTTTTTTAAATTTACAACATTATACATGTAACAGTGAGTCACTATTTCTGGAAAAAGAAAGTTAAAGGTAATATCAAGTGAAAGTGTTCCATAAATTTGTTTATTGAATTTCACTTCTTAAAGGGATTCAAATTTCAAATTAAGTGGATCAACCTGCTCAATCTTCCTTGCCATTTACAAATCCATCAGTCTGCACCCGGGTAGGGTTATTTACAGCAGGTGCCATGTTGATGTCAGTGGCCAGAGTCATTTATCACCAAAATGTTTTTTTAACCATTTCCCAAACAAGCCATGGTTTTCACATGTCTGCAGTAAAAGTCTTTTGAAAACACTGTGGGAAAAGGAGAAACTGCTCGTAAGGAGCAATTTCTACTTTTCCCACAGTGTTTTCTACCCTTTTTGAGAACATTCTGCCATTATTCTCAAAGTCTAAAATTGTCATCTGCAAACTCTTTCAGTTTGGAGAGTCCAAAATTTGTCCTTTGGGAAAGGGTTAACTCTACCAAATGACAAAATTTGAGAATGGCCCAAATTGGCAATAGCCCTGATGACAAAATTTACCCGAAATGGGATAGAAAACATCATGAGGAAGGAAGCTTTTCCTCCTTTGCCCAAACTATTTTTAAAAGCTTTCTTCCTCAGGGCTGATTTAAAGATGATTATGTAGTAAGGGCTAACTCATTACCAAATGACAAAATTTTAGGTTTCTACAAATCCAAAGTATTCTCAGATGACAAAATAAAAGTAATTGAATATTTGAGATTGTTTTGCATTTTCTCCTTGTCCCACAATGTTTTCTAGAGGCTTCTTTCTCAGGGTTGTCAAAAGTAGGGATTGTGTGGTAATGGGTTAACTGGAAAAAAAGGACACTGTTTTCCCAAAAACCTTTTAGCAAAATCGGGGTATCTAAGAGTACAGTGTAGATCTATATCAGACTAAAGATGAAAATTTAGTTTAAACATATCTTTTTTACAATGATTGAGAAACAAGTTCTCGATCGATTCTGCTTCTGGAACTACACCAGTACTCATGCTGAATGTGTGGGCCAATGAAAAATCCCAAAGTTTACACCTGCTACCCTTAGGTTATGAGGCCGACGTCCTACCTCACAACCACGGACACCGCACAAAACAAGAGCCGTCAGAGACGGGTTATGCTCCCCGAACAAGTGCTTGTCATAAAATATATGAAATTGATAGAAATTTACTTCCTTTATCCTAAAAGGACCTGTTCATGCTCCCCAAAAATTGAATTGAAAAGGCAATTACTATCTTAGAGATGGCCAACACTTACTTGTAGAGGACAATAAGCCCCCTTTTAGCCCTCTTTTCCCACAAGGCAATATTGCATCATTGAAATAAATACAAGTGGTGTGTGATTTGTGACATTTTTTAATAATAATTCAAAGTTCAAAATTTCATAAAATTTTGAGCAGTCATGTTGTAAATATTACATAAAACGATTTTTTACATGAAGCCCCCTTTTTCCGTGACACAGCCTGAAATTGAGAAACCGGAAGAGAGGTAGCTGGACAACGTTCCAACAAGTTCAGATTTGAAATTTCACAAAATTTTGAGCACAGATGTAGAAGATACAAGTGAAAAACAATTTTTTCCACGAAGTCCCCTTTTTCCATGATGCAGCCTCAAATTGAGAAACCAGGAAAGAGGTATTTGCTTATTAATAATTGATAAATTGATAATAACAAGGGAACATTTTGAAACTTGTAAAACAAGATATAACCATGAAGTTTCACGAAATTTTGACAAAAACTAATGAGATATTAGTCAAAATTGCAATTTTGCATTAAGGCCCCTTTTTCCTTGGCATTTTACAAGAAACCTCCTTTTTCCATGACAGGGGGTCAAATTGAAAACACATAGATAAAGAAACAAGAGCACATGGTGAAACTTTGAAAAAACAATATAACCATGAAGTTTAATGAAATTTTGACCAAGACTGAATGAAACATTAGTAAAGATTGGAATTTTGCAAGAAACCCCCTTTTTCCATGACAGAACGTCAACTTAAAAAATGCCTAGATTAAAAATAGCAAAGGCATATGCTGAATCTTTCCATAAAGAATATAACCATGAAGTTTCATGAAATTTTGAGAAAAACTGAATGAGATATTAGTAAAAAATGCAATTTTGCATTAAGCCCCTTTTTTTCATGACACGGGGTCAAATGGAAAAACCGGGAAAGATACGTCGGCGCATTACCTTAAGGAGTTCATATATGAAGTTTTATCCAATTTGGTCCAGGGGTTGTGGAGAAATGGCTTCGGACGGACGGAAGGACGGACGGACAGACGGACGGACAGACGAAGCGGCGACTATATGCTCGTCCTTCGGGAAGCATAAAAAGATGAAAATTTGAAACATGAAGTGTGCTTGCTGATCAAACTCTTTCCTTTGAAAGATAAACCCAAATGTTTGAGCTACATTCAACTCTTTACCACACAATTCAGAACTATTGACAACTATGAGGGAAAAAGGTTTTTGAAGACATTGTGGGAAAAGAAAAGAAAATGCTGATGATCATGGTCAGCATTTTTTCTGCTCCCCAAATGTTTTGTACCCTTTTAAAGAAAAACTTGAGCTATATTTGATTTGACAAATGCAAATGCTGGGCCCCAGTAGGGCAACTGGGAGTGTTTAGGATTCAAGAACAGTGGTCACTGGTTTGTTCCCCAGCTCTGCCAATTTCTTTCTGTTCAAGTAAGAAAACATTATGGGTAACCAGTATTTTCTCTTTTTCCTGAAATATTTTCCAAAGGCTATTTTGTCAGAGTTGTTAAAACTAGAAAATTGGAAAACTGGACAAGCATTAACCCTTATCCTGCTGTGTAAGTTAAACCATACCTTGAAATGGAGAGTTAAGAAACTCAAGGGTTGCTACTTCAAATTTAATTTCTATGGAAGAAATATCTTACTCTCGGACAGTGTAGATCAAAGATCAGACTGCACATTTTATGCAGTCTGATCTTGATCTCTACACTGTCCACAAAAGGTCAGAGGGTCGCAATCAGCAGCCAGAGTTAAGAGTACAAAATTAAATATGGGTCATAAATAAGAATCTGGTTAGGAGAAATCATAAAGGATGCAAAGTAGTATCAAATATATAAATCTTACAGAACACATGTTTAGCTTGCTGTTTTGTGATATGTAAAATCAGTAGGTCTATTTTTCTTTAAATTTATGACATTTCAACAATACCCTGGGTAAGTCCAAATGATCAGATTTCATTGCTAAATGTCAGCTTCATCGTGAAATATGGATTCTGCCAACATATAAATTAGGGTAGTCACCCTAGTGCAAAGCTTCACCTGAACCATTTCTCAAACAAGAGATGGTACATAGATCTTCGCAAGCCAAGGTTACGATCACTACGTGGGTCTTACCTTAGCAGATCAAACCCGATTTTGAGATTCCTGCGACACGCCCACTATTGGATGCTGCTTATTATCTCCCTTTACATCATATTTCTTATAGCCCATGAACTGTCTTTTAACAAACCGCTTACGAATACAATAATTCAACATGAAGCAATAAGTACAAACGTAGTTCGACATTCCATGGTCAGCTGCTGGGATTTAGCCTAAAATATCTGATAATTGATTGGTCACATTGAAACTTTAGGTAAATATTGTTTGTCTAAGTTTTCTACGGTAATAAAACATTACAGATCCTGCACACATCCACAGAGGTATTCATGTTTACCTTCTATTTTTATCGCAACCATGTTCTATTTTTATCAAAGATGAAATGCTACAAGCCATTTGATTTGAGCTAGCTGCAACCAATGAAAATGCGTATAGGGTGATTGTCGAAATCAAGCTCAATCCACCAAGGGTAGAGTAGCGTAGTGGATCGTAACCCTTGGCTTACGCAGATGTGGGTACATACTGAGCAAAGGTAATATGGCTGCAGTGAAGTCCATCTAAGCAGCCTTGCTCTCTTACTCTTTACCATCAACTAAACCAAATTTAAAGCATTTGTATACAAAATACAGTGGATTCCACTTAATCGCAACCCTGTTTATCGGGATTTTCGGTTATTTGCAAGATTTGGTCCAGCACCGATCCATTTCCTATTTAGACAACGTAAATTTCAACGCTTAATCGGGATCCCGTAAATAGGACATTTCGGTTTTTTGCAACGAAAAATTAGCACATGATTCGAAATTCTAGTGTTTATTAGCAATTCCGTGGGATAAGACAGCGAAAAATTTCAATCTGTTCGGGGAAAAAAAGGTTACTCAAAAAGATAAAAGTTGAATTTCAATGCTAACAGAGAATCGCAGATTAATAACCAATGTAGCAGTATACAAACGACGAGTCCAACATGATCCGTTTTCATAATTTAATCATTAAAGATAAAAATTCTTGGCGTATTTCATGTTATTCTTTTCATTTAAGAAAGTGTAATAACGGTTACAAAACATCTGCAAATGGCCGACATTCTAAATATGGAGCTTCACTGGTTGCCGATTTTCAAACTATTGGACGGTAACTCGTGATTTCGGGTACCAGGCTGTACATTCACCACCAAGAGCGCTGTTAAAATGGTAATTTTAGGGCAGAAAAATTGGCGGAAAGATGACTACATGTACTTAAGTCTTGTCTTGGTATAACTCGGGAAAAAAAAAAACGAACATAGACGTTCTATGATCAGACTACACATTCTGTGCAGTCCGATCTTTATCTACGCTCCCCGAAAGCAACTGCAGACGAATTCGGCACTTTACCCGTTACAAGAAAGATCGATCAAAATAACCTATCACCGATCAGATAATTACACACAGGAGGAAAAAAAAACTTAATTCTTTGTTAGTGTCTCGTCGATAATCCAATTTGTGACAAACAATTTGACTACAGGCGTGAAAGTAAGGTGTACCGAATGTAAACTGTGAAAAACACAGAATACCGTTTCTTGCTTCGGTCTGCTTTGAATGGCATGGTCTAAATTGATGCGTTAAAATAGAATCGTCTGCGCGGCAATCAGTCTATGACGTCACACAAAATTTATCCACCCATTCAACTTAACAGGTGGCGAATCGGGGTTTATACAGGTGCACAGTACACGATCATGTTGTGTAAGAATGTGCATGTACACATGGAGTAAATGTTAGATAACTGGAAACTGGAGATATGCGTCGAAACCTGTGTTGACAAAATGTTTGTGTTGAATTTTATGTCAAACGAAGCATCACCATGGCTAACAGCCAGGATCGTTTCTGGTGCTTTGTGCACTTGATAGGTAAATAAAGTAAGCAAACAAATGATTTTTTTAAACTTGTTTAGTTTGAAATACATATATTTAAAAAATTATGAACATTAATCAAATGATCGGGTTGCAAGAGCTGAACGTCTGTCATTAGAACGAAACGATCGTCTGCAACTCTGGTTTGACTTCCGGTCTGAAAAGAGCCATCGGATTATCGGGCCGACCGCTTATTCGCAATATTTTCTCTGACAAATAGGACTTGCAAATAAGCGGAATCTACTGTATCAAATATGGCTGAAATTTAATTAGTATAAGATAGGGTAGAAAACATGATGGGAAAAGAGAAACTCTGGTGACCAGTATTTTCGCCTTTCCCCAAAATGTTTTCCAAAGTTGTCTTCTGCAAAGTTGATAAATATCCAGTTTATGATGTAAGGGAATAAGTAACAGAGTCCTGGGAATTACATTTTCTGTCACTTCAAATTTTAATTTCTGCCAGTAGCTATGTATTTGACAGGGAACTCTCTGTCTCGATCAGCAAATAAGAAATCTGATCATCTTGGTCAAAATCTGAATTGAATTTCAAACTCTTGGTGAAAAGTACCACTAGAAGTCCTCAAAATCATAGCATGGATAGACAGAAAGACGGTCCTACAACTGTCCTCAGGGGGTAATTGTCCTGATACAATAAGTAAGACTTACTTATTGTGCCCTCAATACAATGTGTTCTCAATATCAAATACAGATTTCTGCAAAAAATGTCACAAGTGTCTCTAGCATTCTCACCTATATACAGGACAAAAAATGGTGTGGTATATCATTGTATATAAATATGCAAATTAGACTGCCACTGTTATATGACACAGGTATTAGAACAGTTTGATCTCCCAAAATAATTCAAATTTATTCATAACTGTCCCCTGCAATATTTGTTAAACACCTTACCCTGTGGGGAGAGTGTCAAACTAGGTTTTCATTTAAAACTTCTCAAATATACTTGTACAAGAAAATTACAGTATAAAGACTACTTTAGGACAATGTATTGTAAACAGTTTTCCATCAACCAGTGATTCATTTCTGACATCACGCTGGAAATGTAAACTTTTAATGAAAAAAGTCTTCTCATGTAACCGAGATTTCTTAACATCTTGTGTGTCCTTTGATATTCGATACAAAATTTTAACATTTTGTCTGACAAAGACAAATGGGGCCTTTTAAATTCGCAGAGAATCCATGCGCTAAAAAAAAAATCTCAAAACCTATTTTTCATTATGTAACGCAGTTTGTTGTTCACACTTTGAACATATATAGGATGTTCTATGGCAAAAGAGAGTTTAACTCATTACCAAATGACAATGTTTTAGGCTTGTCCAAATCGAAAGCATTTGCAGACGACAAAATAAAAATGACTTAAAATTTGAAATTTGTATTGCAAAGAGTAGAAAACATTGTGGGAAAATGAGAAAATGCTAGTTAGCAGCATTTTCTCCTATTCCCACAATGTTTTCTAAAGGCTTCTTTCTCAGGGTCGTCTAAAGTAGAGATTGTGTGGTAATGGGTTAAGGCATCTCCATGATGCATTATAACGAGAATGTCGTCCCAATATTACGAATCCATAAAAGCCATCTTGTCTGACAACCAAGTAGATCATGAGGCAAAGCAGTATGGTCCTTTCACATTCAGAAAATATACCAATAGCAGCAAAATTCAACCAATATCAGCCTGCATGCGCAGAATACACAGACCAATTTGAGCTGGTGACTTTCGCAAATCCATTCAATTGCTATGGAAACCAGCACTTTCTCCTTTTCCCACATTATTTTCTACCCTATCACAGTCAGAATTCATCATATTAACTCTTTACCACACAAGACCCTGAGAAAAAAGCCTTTTGAAAACATGAAAAAAGGAGAAAATGCTGGTAACTAGCATTTTCTCCTTTTCCCACAAAGTTTTCTACCCTTTGCAAAACAAATTTCCAGTTTTCATTCACGTTCACTTTGTTGTCTGCAAAATCTTTGAATTTGGACCAGTCTATCAGTTTGTCGTTTGGTAAAGAGTTAAAAGATTTAATTTGTACAGTCTGCAGATGCACTGAATCTAGTCCAGTCCAACAAAAATTTGTTATTTAGTAAAGATTTCAAAAAGCTAAGAACATTGTCTACTAGCGAGCTAAGAAGGAACATTGCCTACTAGCGAGCTAAGAGTTGAGAATCATGAAACAGTTATTCAGTTAGAAAATCTTGCTGGAGCCCCCATTGGGGCAGTTTTAACACATTGAAGCCTAACCATGATGTAAAGTTATTACCCACACCAATAGTGTGGGATTCTCGATAAAAATTATTAATAATTCAATGCCCGACTAATTTCTTGTGGCAGAAATGGGATTTAACACTTTCCTGAAACAGCAGCCTTTAAGCATACAGCTTAACTCTTTACCACACAAGAAATATTTAGACTGGTTCAAACTGAAAGCATTTGCAGACGACAAAATAAAGGTGACTGAAAAATTGAAATTTGTTCTGGGAAGGGTAGAAAACACTGTGGGAAAAGGAGAAAATGCTGGTTACCAGCATTTTCTCCTTTTCCCACAGTGTTTTCAAAAGGCTTCTTTCTCAGGGGCGTCAAAAGTAGGGATTGTGTGGTAATGGGTTAAACCTTTACCAAACGACAAAATTATAGGCCTGTCGAAATTGAAAGCTTTAGAAGACCATAAAATAAACGTGGCTTCAAAATTGAAATGTGTTTATGGAAGGATAGAAAAGAGTGTGGGAAAAGGAGAAAATGCTGGTTACCTTTTCCTACAATGGTTTCAATAGGCTTCTTTCTCAGGGAAGTTAATGTTAAAAGTCAGGATTGTTTGGGGACTGTTTACCTCTGAGAGAATGCAGTTTATCTATTCAGTATGAAAGGTACTATTTCATCTTTCATCCCATTTGTAACGTAACCTTTTTGAATGGGGCAAGGGACAAAACTCTTAAAAGTTAACTCTTTACTGGCACACAATCCTGACTTTTAATGACCCTGAGAAAAAAAGCTTTTGAAAACATTGTAGGAAAAGGAGAAAATGCTGGTTACCAGCATTTTCTCCGTTTCCCACAATGTTTTTTACCCTGCCTATCTGAAATTTCATTTTTTGAGTCACATTTATTTTGTCGCCTGCAAATGCTTTGAATTTGTAATAGTCCAAAATTTTGTTGTTTGGTAAAGAATTAATCCACTGAAGTGACATTGTACTTCTATACTGACATAATAATTTCAAAATGATATCAATTAACCGTTTACCAAATAATCCAAAGTTTTAAATACTACATATAAGACGCCATTGTAACCACCATTTTCTCCTTTTCACCAAACAAAGACAAGTTTCATCATTTGAGCCAAAATTTAACGCATTACCAAACGACAAAATCTTAGGTTAGTCCAAATCGAAAGCATTTGCAGACGACAAAATAAAAGTCACTTAAATTTTGAAATTTGTTTTGTGAAGGGTAGAAAACATTGTGGGAAAAGGAGAAAATGCTGGTTTCCAGTATTTTCTCCTTTTCCAACAATGTTTTCTGAAAGCTTCTTTCTCAGAGTCGTCAAAAGTAGGGATTGTGTGGTAAATTGGGTTAAACTACTGTATGCAAATGCTTTCAATTTGGACAAATACACATTTTTGTCGTGTAAAGGGTTAAGTATTTACCACACAGTACCAAGTTTTAATGACCCTAAGAAGAAAGCCTTTAGAAAACATTGTGGGAGAAGGAGAGTTATGCAGGTAGCCCCATTATCTCCTTCTCTCACGACTGCTGATTGAGAAATCAGACCGGTAAATAAACAGTTTCAAAGTGCTCTCCTTCAAAGAAACTGGTTTTCCCTTTTAATATAATGAAGGGGAGGTAATTTACCATCAACTCTTTACCAAACGACAAAATTTTAGACTGGTCCAAATTGAAAGCACTTGCAGATGACAAAAAAAATTGAAATTTGTTTCCAGCAGGGTTGAAACATGGTGGTAAAAAGGAGAAAATGCTGGTTACCAGCATTTTCTCCTTTTCCCACAATATTTTCAAAAGGCTTCTGTCTCAGGATCGTAAAAACCAGGGATAGTTTGGTACAGGGTTAAACCGCTAAATAGCCAGGTGTGCCTATGTTTACTCTGCTTAAGTTACATAATATACTCAATCTCACATCAATGGCACTTTTAATTTATCAAAGAGCAAACATTTTAAGCAAGAGACTTAAATTACTGATAAACTTGAGGACTACTTGAGTGCAACCTGCAATTAACCCTTTCCTCATTCTGCATTTTTTGAAGCCATGCCAAATATGTGACTGTGGTGTCCATGGTCATGAAGAAGAGCGTCGGCCTCATAATCAAAAGGTCCCGAGTTCGATTCCCGGGAGCGGGTGTCAACTTCGGGATTTTTCATCGGCTCACACATTCGGCGCGAGTACTGGTGTAGTTCCCATGAAGCAGAATCAAGAGAAATTAGTATAAGTTGTCATAACTTGTTCCTCAATCTATGTAAAATAAATATGTTTAAACTAAACTAAATATGTGACCAATATATAATGGAGAGATCTTTCAAAAGAGATAGATGGCTTGACCCTTTCCCAAGCAACAAATTTTAGACTCTTTTGTAACCCAAATTCTTCTTTCCTGGAATCGTGAAAACCCGGGGAACGGACAAAAGCCCACTGGGACAAAAACTCACAAGGGCAAAAGCCCACTGGACAAAAGCCCACTGCTAATTTTGGTAGGGAGAACGAAAGCCCACTTATAACTTATAAGAAAGTGATAAAAAATAATCTTTTTATCATTTTTGTTAGAAAACATTTTCTGCTTTTCACATAATGTTTTCTACTCTCCTACAGACAAGTCACATCATATATATGATTTTTTTTCAATTAAGTACAGGATTGTACATAAAAGTGAGCTTTTGTCCTAGTCGGCTCTTGTGCCAGTGGGCTTTTGTCCAGTAGACTTTTGTCCTAGTGGGTTTTTGTCCTACACCCTGAAAACCTGGGTGGTTTGGCAAAGGGTTTAACTTGCCTGCAAATAGGCCTGCAATGATGGGCTCTCAGAATAAATATTCCATGTTTCTGACCAATTGCAAATTCCTAATTATTCATCTGAATCAATTTCAAAGATATATTGATTGATTGAATGGTCTTAAATGCCATTAACCCTTTACCTGATATGCCAATTTGAGGCTCTTCCACTTCAGCAGCAAATAAAGGTATGATGTCAAAAATGTGGACAAATGTGGATACAAATATCTGATTGAGTGGAAAACATTGTGGGAAAAGGAGAAATTGCTCATTATGAGCAATTTCTCCTTTTCCCACAATGTTTTCAAAAGCTGTCTGTTGTTGATATATCAAAATGAGTATCTATGGAGTAAAGGGTTAAACATTATTTAAGTATCCCTGCCGCCAGTACACCTATTCATGCTTTTCTGCAGTCTCTTGTACTAGTACTTCGCACAATTTTCTTTCCAAGCAACAGGCTGCTCTCCACCACAACCATCATCAAACCAATGATCAGTGGTGGGAGAGGAATGAATCCTGTCTGGTAAAGGGTTAACCCTTTACTCCACAGATACTCATATCTACGCATTGCTTGTAGGAGCCTTTGGAAAACATTGTGGCAAAAGGTGAAATTGCTCGCGACGAGCAATTTCACCTTTTGTCACAATGTTTTCATCAGTATCAAAAGTTGTAATATACACATAAGAAACGGCTTTATCCTTGCTGTTATTTAGGGTCAATTAGAGATACCATAGAAATGCCTTATGGGGTAAACGGTTAAACATGTCTGTTGCCATATGAAAAAGAAAAAACATTGTCTGCAGGATATAATAAGTTGCATATTTCACTCTAAACAAACTACCTGATGACATATTTGTAGACAGGGCCAAACTGGAAGCATTGGCAGAGCTGACAAAAATAATCTTCCTTAAAAATGGAGTCCCTGTTCAGAAAACATGGGAAAGAGAAGAAAATGCTGGAAACCAGCATTTTCCTCCTATTCCCATGATGTTTTCAAATGCTGTCTTTCCCAGGAATTATTTGGCAAAGGGTGAAAGAAAGTCCACAGGTGAAATTGCTTTCCAACATCTCTTATCTGAAATCCCACCATGTCATTTTAAGAAGTAAACTTCCTCTCACTTTTCTCCTTGGGCTTTATCAAAGGCATGTCAGCCTTGATCAGTCATTTAACCCTTTACCACAAAATCCTGAGTTTTGGCGACCCTCAAGAATTGGCCCCTTTAAATCATTGTGGGGAAAGGAAAAAATGCTGGTAACCAACATTTTTTTCCTTTTCCCACAATGTTTACTACCCTTCCTGAAACAAAATTTATGCATTCCTTAACCCTATACCGCTAAGTCGACAGTTTTAACAATCCTGAGGTAGAAGAGTATGAAAACACTGGGTGAAAAGCACTTTGCAGCATTTTTTTTCCCATGATGTTTTCAACACATTAACAGACATTTGGTCCATTGAGTCAAGTTAAACCTTTACCAAATGACAAAATTTCAGGTCCAAATTGGAAGTATTTGCAGAGGACAAAATAAACGTAACTCAAAAATTTAAATTTGTTTCCTGCAGGGTAGGAAGCATTATGGGAAAAGGCGAAAATGCTGGTTACCAGCATTTTCTCCTTTGCCCATAATGTTTTCAAACTGCATGAAACTGGCACCTTAGAGGTAGGCAGAGCTTAATTCAACAGGACCTTTCGAATATGGCTAATATCAATCAAGGGGGAAATACCTAGACACATTCTAGGTTAACTCTTTACCACACAATTCCAACTTTTAACGAGCCTGAAAAGGAAGGCTTTTGAAAACATTGTGGGAAAAGGAGAAAATGCTGGTAACCAGCATTTTCTTCATTTCCCACAATGTTTTCTACCCTATTAAAGACAAGGTCTAACATTTGAGTGCAATCTAAACTGTCGTCTGCGTATGCTTTGAATTTGGATAAGTCTAAAATTTTGTTGTGGTAGAAAGTTAATTAATGGCACACCTGGGTATTTTATAGCAGTTTATAAACTCTTGG
Source organism: Tridacna crocea (assembly GCA_943736015.1). NCBI lineage: Eukaryota > Metazoa > Mollusca > Bivalvia > Cardiida > Cardiidae > Tridacna > Tridacna crocea. The sequence goes on along the minus strand of OX031056.1, from coordinate 14,906,672 downwards.
AAAACAATCTGTGTTTATGTACTCTGCTTTGCCAATTTACTTCTTATACAGATCCCCTGTCAAGTAAAAAAGAAGCCTTTAGAAACCATTGTGGGAAAAGGAGAAATACTGGTCACTTAAGCATTTCCTCCTTTTCCCGCAATGTTTTCTAGCCTTCTCTTACCAAATTTCAATGTTTTAGTCACATTTATTTTGTTGTCAGCAAATGCTTTCAATTTGGACTGGTCTAAGGTTTTCTACTGTGGTAAACAGTTAATTTAGACCATTTATTTTTCAACATGACTAATAAAATGTGGCTTTAACTCTTTACCACACGAGAAAATTTTAGACTGGTCCAAATTTGAAAGCATTTGCAGACGACAAAATAAAAGTGACTGAAAAATTGATATTTGTTCTGGGAAGGGTAGAAAACACTGTGGGAAAAGGAGAAAATGCTGGTTACCAGCATTTTCTCCTTTTCCTACAGTGTTTTCAAAAGGCTTCCTTTTCAGGGGCGTCAAAAGTAGGGATTGTGTGGTAATGGGTTAAGTATGGTAGTTCTCTGTGAAAGCCTAAAAACCTGTGATAAAAGTTGTTTACCACCATTTTCTCCTTTTCTTCCAATGCTTTCAAAGACCCTCAAATTCTGGATTGTTAACCCTCGGTATACTTTTTCCAAACAAGAGGGCCATGATGGCCCTGAAATCACTCACTTGAGTCTAATGACCAAACAAGAACCACTTTCAATCTAGTTTCCCACTGACCTAGTTTTTTTAATCAGATATTACCCATTATCAAACACTTTTAAGATATCAATAAGACAAACATTCTAACCAAGTTTCATGAGTATTGGACTGACAATGTGGCCTCTACAGTGTACAAAAGTTTTTTTCTAAGATTTGACCAAGTGACCTAGTTTTAGACCCAACATCTGCCTATTATCAAACTCTTTTGAGACATCACCAAAACAAACATTCTGACCAAGTTTGAAGAGTATCAGGCAGAAAATGTGGCCTCTACAGTGTACACAAGGTTCTTCTAATATTTGACCAAGTGACCTATTTTTTGACTCCACATGACCCATTTTCAAACTCGTTCAAGGTATCACCAGGACAAATATTATGAACAAGCTTCGGGAGTATCAGTCTGAAAATGTGTCCTCCAGAACATACACAAGCTTTTTATAACATTTGACCTATTGACCTAGTTTTTGTCCCAACATGACCCATTTTCAAACTCATCCAAGATATTATCAAGGCAAACATTCTGACCAATTTTCACAAGTGTTGGACTGAAAGTGTGGCATCCAGAGTGTATACAAGATTTGACCTAGTAACCTAGTTTTTGACCCAACATGACCCAATTCCAAACTCATCAGAACTATCATCAAGACAAACATTCTGACCAGCTTAAAAGAGTTTTCAAAATATGGCCTCTAGAGCATACAAAATGTTTTTCTAACATTTGACATGGTGACCTTGTTTTTGACCCAACATGACCCATTTTCTAAGTTGTCCCAGATATCATCCAGGCAAACATTCTGACCATCTTTCATGAGTATCGGACTGAAAATGTGGCCTCTGGAGCGTACTTAAGGTTTTTCTAAGATTTAACCTAGTGACCTAGTTTTTGACCCAATATGACCCATTTTCAAATTTGTCCAAGATTTTATCAAGGCAAACATTCTGACCAAGTTTCATGAGTATCGGACGAAATAAGCTGACGACAGAAGCCGGACGCCGGACACAGCACTATCACAATAGCTCACTCTGAGCACTGCCTGCTCAGGTGATCTAACAAAAAACAAAACTCATCATTTGGACATCACTTAACTCATTACTAAACAGCAATATTTTAGGTTGTCCAAATCAAAAGCATCTGCAGACGTCAAAATAAATGTGACTGAAAATTTGAAATTTGTTTTGTGAAGGGTGGAAAACATTGTGGTAACCAGCATTTTGACCTTTTCCCACAATTTTTACTAAAGGCTTCTTTTTCAGAGTCGTCACCAAAAGGGATTGTGTGGTAAATAGGTTACTCTTTACCACACAATCCCATCTTTTAAACATAGTTTAAATATACTTTTTTTACATCGATTGAGAAACAAGTTCTTACAACTTATATTAATGTCTCTCGATTCTGCTTCCAAGGAACTACACCAGTAGTCGTGCCGAATGGGTGTGCCAATGAAAATCCCTAGGTTGAAACCCGCTCGCGGGTATCGAACTCAGGACCTTATGGTTATGAGGCCAACACTCTACCTCACAGCCACGACTTTTAATGACCCTGAGAAAAAAGCTGCGGGAAAAGGAGAACATAATGGTAACCAGTGATTTCTACTTTTTCCCCACAATGTTTTCTACCCTATCAAAGTCAGAAATCACCATATTAACAAAATTTAACCCTTTACTCCACAGATACTCATTTCTACGCATTGCTTGTAGGAGCCTTTGGAAAACATTGTGGCAAAAGGTGAAATTGCACGTCACGAGCAATTTCACCTTTTGTCACAATGTTTTCTATGCTATCAAAGGTCTCACATACACATAAGAAACATCTTCCTCCTTGCTGTTATTTAGGGTCAATTAGAGATACCTTAGAAATGCTTTATGGGGTAAAGGGTTAATTTGTTTGTCAGCAGATACTTTTGTATTTGGTACAGCTAAAAAATTTGTTGTTTGGAAAAGACCTCAGTCATCAGTTTCCTATTCCTTATAATGGATATTGACTGACACCCTTTCACTGTAATAATGTTGACTTTCTAAGATTCCGAGATAGAGGTTTTCTGATAATACTGCTGGAAAATGATAAAATGCTTCTAACCAACATTTTCTCCATTTCTGAAAATGTTTTCTACCCTGTTAAAAACACCTTTCCCCACTTGAACTATATTTCATTAATTTTGTCTTCTGCAAATTATACTGCTTTCAATTTTGACAGGTCTGAAATTTTGTCTTCTGGTAAATAGCTAATCCCTTTGTTTGAGCTGGGATGGAAAGCTCTATAAACCACTCAGTTAGGGCACTGATAAAACAGTTTACAAATATGTTTCAAACAAGTTTCAAATCAATTACATTTAAAATTCAAATAACAAATATTGACCAATTTGGCAATGCAAACAAGCTAATTCCTTCAGGTGGGCTATCATGTCAATTTATCCCACCCATTTCATGGAGTTAGATCTGATATGAAAGATAACAACCATCAAGTTGGGTGTGCTACAGACAGCAGAACTACATGCCTTTACATATACTGTAGATTCAGACCAGACTGTGCACATTGTTTTGCCATTAAGTGAGATGGTTTCCCTTATTTGAATCAAATTATCTGCAAACAAAAAGTATAAACAAGACAATATTTAGCCCCACTCCCACAAAGCTTTGTGTCTGGGGCACCTCTCTGCGAAAAGAACCATCAGGGTTCCAAAAGTTGTGGTAGGATTCTTGTATCAAATGGTAGCAAGAGGTTGCTAATAAGTCACCCAACAAATTTAATCGCAGCCAGTCTTTTCAGCATGTACAAAAGAATAGCATGGTGAATTTGATTGCATACTGCAATAAGTTACTAATTGGTCACTGATAGGCTACCGATCGATTTCATCAACAACTTGGCTATAAAATATAGCAACCTTACTAGAACCAATCACTTCTGTACATTGACTGATCAGATGATGGTGACTGCTTAATCAGCTTCTAATTTGCTGTTTCCTACTGCTTGCCAAGGGGTTGCAAGGAGGTTTCAAGCATGAGTAATAGATCACAATAAGTTTGCAGCTCAAACCAACAGTTACTACTCACAGACAATTTGCCATTTGGATGCAACTTGTTTCTGAAGAGTTGCTGACCGATCGCTGATTTTTAACTACCACTCTTACTTCAGTGCTACCAAGTTGCCAATCCTGTGACAATCTGACAGTGACAGGTCACGGATCAATGGCCAAATATAGGCAAAAATTATTACCAGTGCCTGGTGGTCCATTGAAAAATAAAAATCTGATTTGGGAAGGCAAGACAAAATTATGGTAAAAGGAGAAAATGCTGGTAACCACAATGTTTTCAAACTCTCCAATAGGGTCTTTAAAACTAGAGATTGTGTGGTAATGGTTTAAGTCTAAATAACTTGCTTAGTGGTTGATAATGCATGTAAGCTTTTATGAATGAATATTACAATGGAATCATTCTTTCCAATTACCCATCTCAGTAAGATCAAAAGTAACTCCTGAATAGGTAGTGCCAGGTAATGGAAGGGAAGTAACTCTCATACAGGATTGGAAAAGAAGCAGCTATTCACAGGTAACCTTGGACTTATTCAAAAGATCCAAAAACAGATTTTTTCTAAGTCATTCTGAGAACAAGAAGGGTCGGCAATAAGCTTTTTTTCCTTTCCCACAATATTTTCCAAGACGTTCCTCACTTAGACAGCTGAGGATAATATTTGAAAGGATTGATTTACTCTTTACCACACAACAAAATTTTAGACTGGTCCAAATTGAAAACATTTGAAGATGACAAAATAAATGTAACTGAAACATTAAAATTTGTTTCCAACAGGGTAGAAAACGTTGTGGGAAAAGGAGAAAATGCTGGTTACCAGCATTTTCACCTTTTCCTACAATGTATTCAAAGGGCTTCTTTCCCAGGGTCATTAAAATTCGGGATTGTGTGGTAAAGAGTTAACTCTTTACCACACAATCCTGACTTTTAACGACCCCGAGAAAAAGGGCTTCTATCCTTTCCAAACCAGATTTTAATTGATCAGTAACTTTTATTTTGTCGTCTCGAAATGCTTTCAATTTGGACCAATCTATATTTTTATCGTTTGGTACAGAGTTAAGAATTTTGAAAATCGGCATCAGTCTTACCTACATCAAAGAAAGTCTCTACAGCCACTTTCAATATCATAAAATTACTTTTTCATCCTTGAAATAATTATGAAAGGTTATTTGTACTATAGATAAATTTATAATTATTTTGTTATATCTCGAGTATTTTCTGAGTATTTTAACTAATTTCCTTCCCTTTCCATAGCAAATATTTCAGATCTTCATCAGGTCAGGGAAATGTAGATCAAAGATCTGATACACATTCTTATCTCAACCCATTTGAGTATGCTAAAAAATGTATAGATGGGCTAGGTGCTCCAAAAATGACTAAAATTTTCCGTATATGCATTAACTCTTTACCACACGAGAAAAATTTAGACTGGTCCAAATTGAAAGCATTTGCAGATGAGAAAATAAAGGTGACTGAAAAATTGAAATTTGTTCTGTAAAGGGTAGAAAACACTGTGGGAAAAGGAGAAAATGCTGGTTACCAGCATTTTCTCCTTTTCCCACAGTGTTTTTAAAAGGCTTCTTTCTCAGGGGCGTAAAAAGTAGGGATTGTGTGGTGATGCATTAACCCTTTATCAGACCGCAAAATTTCTTTACCAAACAACAAAAGACTTGTCCAAATTGAAAGCATTTGCAAACAACAATATAAATGTGATTGATCATTTGGTTTGGAAAGGGTAGAAAACATAGTAGGAAAATGCTGTTTAACAGCATTTTCTCCTTTTTCCAAAATGTTTTCAAACGCCTTTTTTCTCAGGGACGTTAAAAGTCGGGATTGTGTGGTAAAGACTTAACCCTTTCCCAAACGACAAACTTTTGGACTAGACCAAATTGAAAGCATTTGCAGACGACAATTCAACTCTTGCTGGAAAGATGATTTCTGTCTATAATAGGGTAGAAAACATTGTGGGAAAAGGAGAAAATGCTGGTTACCAGCATTTTCTCCTTTTCCCACAATGTTTTCAAAAGGCTATTATTCTAGACCCGTAAAAACAGGGATTGTTTGGGAAAGGGTTAAGACCCATCCAAACTGAAAGTATTTGCAGACAACTATTTCACAGTGGTTCAAATGTTTTTCCCACAATGTTTCAAAAGGCCTCTTCTACAGGGGTGTTTAAAGGCGTCACTGTGTGGTAAAGGGTTAACCAAACTTAACCACCAGCCCTTGAATCACTTTGAAATAAAACTTATTAGATCTATGACTGATTTCATCAGACAAACTTGTTTTTTTCAGTATAGCTCCAAGTCAACAAGGGGCAATGAATAAAAGACCAGCGGAACTACAAGTTTTTAGTAAACAACAAAATTCTAGACTAGTCCAAATTGAAGGTGTTTGCAGGCGAATAAACATGACTCAAAAATTGAAACTTGACTAAACAGGATTACAACATTTCTGTTAAAACTTATACTCACCATGAAGGAATTCATGTTATGGATTAGAAATTTATTAATGATATATTGCCATTAACCATGATGCTTTATAACCGAGAAACTTTTTCAGTCAGCACAAACAATACTTATAGTGCAATTTTAAAAGGCTTTTTTGTTGGATAATCTGTCAAAGAAGCATGCAATATAGATCGAAAACCAGACTCTACTTCTGTACAGTCAAATCTTGATCTACTTGGCTACCTGCATATACCGGTAATAAAGCATTGCCAGATTTCAAAGGGACAAGTCTTTAACACAGAGAAAAAAATTCAAGACTTTTCAAATTAAAAGGATCTATAGATGAAATATCAAAAGCAGCTAAAAAGATAGATTTTTGTCTATAAATGGGCAGAAAATATAGTGAGAAAATGCAGGTTACAAGCATTTTCTCCTTTCGCACAATACTGTCGACCAGCTAATCTTTGTCGGGGTCATTAAAACTCACAGTTATGTGGTAAAGAGTTAATGTGACAAGCCATCATAAGTTAATAATTAATTCATTTTATGAAGCTCTGATAAAATTACTTCTGATTAATAATGACCTTATCATTCAACTATAAAATATATAGACTCTTACTCTTCTACCAGACAACAAAATGTTAGATTCATCCATATTGAAAGCCTTTGCAAATTAACTCATTACCAAATGACAATATTTTAGGCTTGCCCAAATCGAAAGCATATGCAGACGACAAAATAGAATTGACAGAAAACTGGAAATTTGTTTTGTGATGGGTAGAACACATTGGAGGAAAGGAGTAAATGCTGGTAACCAGCATTTTCTCCTTTTCCCACAATGTTTTCTAAAGGCTTCTTTCTCTGAGTTTTGAAGCCATTTTGGTTAACAGCATTTTCTCCTTTTCCCACAATGTTTTCAAAAGGCTTCTTTAACAGAGGTGTTAAAAGTCGGGATTGTGTGGTAAAGGGCTAAACAAGGAATTTCTCCATTTGTTCAAAATCACCTTATTTAATCATCTCTGCATGTAAGTTTCATTCAAGGTTGAAAAAAGAGAAAATAAGAACATCTTAAGATTTGCCGTCCAAATTAGAAATCATCGATCCAAAAACGATGAAACTGTTCATTCGTGAAATTAAAACTCATGCTCCATGTCCTAGAAGAAATAAAAACACTTCTATTGTCCCCAAAAAGCCTGTTTAAAACAATCAAGTCTGACTGTGTCCCTTAACCCTTTACCAAACAATGCCTGGTTTTGACAGCCCCAGAGGAAGAAGCCTTCTGAAAACACTGTGGGAAAAGAAGAAAATGCTGGTTACAATGTTTTCTACTCTTCCAAAGTCAAGTTTCAAATTTCTGACTCATGTTTATTTTGTCATCTGCAAATGCTTTCAATTTGGACCAGTGTAAGATTTTGTCCTTACAAGCATTTTCTCCTTTTCCCACAGTGATTTCAGAAGGCCTCTTCCTCAGCGGATTTCAGTGTGGCTAAAATTGCAGAATTTGGCCTTGATAGAGTAGAAAACATCTCACAGCAGCAAGAAATGGCCCAGTTTGCAGTTTGATTATAGCATTAGCACTGCTTCATGAAGGCTGCATTACAATAAAATTTAACATTAAATCTTTACCACACGACAAAATTTTAGACTGGTCCAAATTGAAAGCATTTGCAGACGACAAAATAAAGGTGACTAAAAAATAGAAATTTATTCTGGGAAGGGTAGAAAACACTGTGGGAAAAGGAGAAAATGCTGGTTACCAGCATTTTCTCCTTTTCCCATAGTGTTTTCAAAAGGCTTCTTTCTCAGAGGCATCAAAAGTAGGGATTGTGTGGTAATGGGTTAAATCATAAACAGTGCAACTGGCAACCTAGAAGAAAAGAATACAGGTTTCCCATATTATAATGAAATCTGCCAACCTAAAATACGTTATTATCTGATGACAATACAACCAACATTTCCTCTGACCACAATGTTTTTACATGTAAATATTTATTAACCCTTTAGCACACAATCCAGAGTTTTGATAATCATGACAGACAAAGGCTTTAACTCTTTACCATGCAATCCTTACTTGTAACAACCCTGAGAGAGAAGCCTTCTGAAAACATTGTGGGAAAAGGAGAAAATGCTGGTTACCAGCATTTTCTCCTTTTCCCACAATGTTTTCTACCCTTTCCAAAACAAATTTCCATTTTTCAGTCACATTTGTTCGTTGTCTGCAAATGCTTTCAATATCCATGTAAAATTTTGTCATTTGGTAAAGAGTTAAAGAAACATTATAAAGAAAGGAGAAAATGCTGGTAAACATTACTCATGCTAATTATCTATATATGAGTCTGCTTACAATATCAGTTCTATAGTGGTCTTATGAGCTAGTGTAGCTCAAGATCAGACTGCAAAAAAACACTAGTCTCATCTTTGATCTACACTATCAGCTTTGCTGAGATATTTGGCTGAGCAGGGTAAATACTTCATGGAGATGCAAAAGCCACCTTTTCACAGAGCATGTTTCATTACAGTTTAGTCTCGATGATTTGGACCTAACAGTCAGGTCAGGTTATGACCTTAACCTTTTACCAGACGACCAAATTTTAGACTGGTCCAAATTGAGAGCATGATTTTGCAGAGGTCAAAATAAATGTGGATCAAAAACTGAAAATGGATTTGGGAAGGATAGAAAACATTGCTGGAAAAGGAGAAATACCAGCATTTTCTCCTTTTGCGACAGCGTTTTCAAAAGGCTTCTTTCCACGGGTTGTCAAAAGTCATCATTGTGTGGTAAAGGGTTATCCAACATAAAGTTGGTATCTGACCACACATTATCAACTTATCAGCAGTTCCTACCAGGCTGTCTGATAAATGACCTTACACTTTTAAAATTCTTAAAAGACCTAAAGAAAATAAAATATAAGCACCTAGTATAAGTTATTGATCATATATTTCATTTGTATGGAATTAAATCGGACCGACGATTTAGTTTCATACAAATGAAATATATGATCAATAACTAACTTACAGTTTGCCCTACTTTCTAATTGACTGACAGCTAAGAATTGGTGGAAAGAGCCATACAAGAACGACAGAAAGCTCAGTTCGACACGCCTCTTTTGATTGACGGTTGTACGTACGTGCGTTTTCAGTCGTACGGCGTTAAAACTGTTACTCAGGTTGTCCTTGAACTAGTTTCAGGACAATTGTCTGCAGTCAGACTCATTCGGCATATCACGGGTGATGGTAGCCATCATATCCCTTGTCTGTATCTAGTGGATTGATATGAAGCAGATCGGTACACTCGGAAATACGCCGGTATACCGTTCTGAAAATTGTCAGGCTCCTCTTCCAAAAGAAAACTTGGGTTTTAATTTTTTATCGAAATCTTTCGAACCATATTTCGACAAACAATTCGTAGATCTACATTAATTTTTTTTTATCAATTTCGATTGAAGTTTTAACCGACAGATACACAGATGTGAATAACTTCATTGCGGTCGTTAAGTCGTTGCTAAACGAATCACATTGGCCCGCCATTGTATAAGATCATGTGACTCGCAGTTCATATGTAAACGGCCGTTTTACGGGCGAGATTAGATGTAGGTACGGAAACTGCCGAATTTCATGCTCTTTGAAGCGATAGATTCAGCAATGGATGCATGCTTTGAGCCGGTTGAAGACGAGGAATTTTATAAAGAATTTATTTTCCCCGACAAAGGCGACGTGTTGCTAACACAAATGTGTACAATAAACACCCATGTCCCTCTAAAGTGGCTCATTGTCCAGGATCTGCTTCATACCAGATAAGCCTTCTTTTTTACTGCCCTGAGGCAGAAGGCGCGTGAAAACATTGCGGGTAGAGGAGAAATTGCTTGTAAGGAGCATTTTCTCCTTTCCTGCTATGTCTCTTTTTTTTCTTTCCACAGACAAATCCTTTAATTTGAGCAAGTACCAAGTTGTTGTCTGCAAACGGTTTCAAATTGGACCCAAGCAAAATTTCCCAGCCTGGTAGTCAAAACCAAAGGTTATTTGGTAAAGGGTTAAATACCAGGTGGCCAAGTACGAGTTATTTAGTCCCGATATTCACGTGGAAATTACGTCACTTTTTTGGCGATGATGCAATTACTTGGAATAATCCCCGCCCCTTTTACTACAGTGTATGCATTAGATTGGTATTTACTCTACAAGGACCAGCTAAAATACTGTGGGCGGAGCTTCTCGTTAACCGGGATACAACTGTATATAGGTCAACCATTTAATAACATATTGCAACATATTGAGTTTGTATGGAATTAAATCCAGCAGTTTTGAACGAAATCCGGCGTTTTCATTGGTTTAGAAAGTAGGGCAAACTGTAATAAGCCTTTGAGAGCAACAAAAACATTCTGGCAAATTGAGAAAGTACTGCTGATTAATGCAAATTCAGCTTCTTTTAACTCATTACCAAACAATAATATTTAGGCTTGTCCAAATCCAAAGCATATAATTTTGCAGACAATAAAATCAAAGTGACTGAAAATTTGAAACTTATTTGTGACAGGTAGAAAAAATTGTGGGAAAAGGAGAAAATGCTGGTTACCAGCATGTTCTTCTTTTCCACAATCTTTTCAAAAGGCTTCTTTCTCAAGGGTCGTCAAAAATTGTGGGAAAAGGAGAAAATGCTGGCACACGATTGTGTGGTAATGGGTTAAAAGTTATCAGCTAATGACTTTAAATTGTTTATGGGCCGTTTCATGCCAATTTTTTCAAACACTTAAGTTTCAGTTTTAACCTTTTACCAAACAACTCTTAATTTTTGGTATCCTGAGGATTTAGCCAGATTTCTAGCCATCCAGGAGAGGACTACGTTGTAGGTCATAAGCTTAAAATCCTCTCCCAGGCAAACCTGTCTTTCACAAGTCTGGACAGCAAATCTTTTGAAAGCACTGTGGAAAAAGGAGAAATTTCTCCTTTTCCCACAGTATCCTTTTCCCACAATGTTTTCTACCCTATCAGACAACTTTCTGCCACTTTTATCAAATTTATCATTGTTGATTGCAAACTTTTATTTTGGGAGAGTCTAAAATTTGTTGCTTCGGAAAGGGTTAAGAAAAATGACATATTCAGACTTGACTTGCCATTGATCTATCAAGGTTTGAAAACTTAATGAAGAAATAGGTTCTGACTGAGCAAAGTGGGCCTAATCATTTCAGATGATTGACATGTTTTGGTGTTACCGAGGTTATGTATCCATCAAACAGAGATCAATTCTTTTTTTGGGGGGGTCAGACTCCAACAGAGATGACAACCTTATTTCAACTTTGTACACTGCTAAATGATTACTTCATGCTTAGGTCTTACCTCTTAACCAAATGACAAAATTTTAGACTGGTCCAAATTGAAAACATTTGCAGTCAACAACATTTATTGTGAATCCATGATTGAAATTTATTTTGGAAAGGGTAGAAAACATTGTGGGAAAAGGAGAAAATGCTGGTTACCAGCATTTTCTCCTTTTCCAATCATGTTTTCAGAAAGCTTCTTTCTCATGGTCTTGAAAACCCGGGATTGCTTGGCAAAGGGTTAACTCTAAACAAAATATTCCTGTATTTTATCAATCCTAAAGAAAAATGCTGATAAAGACATTTGGTTGGTTGGTTGTATTGGGGTTTCATGCCACTTTAACAGTTATGGTCATATCATGGCGGTCGGTGACGCACATGTGTTTCCTGGCTTTCTCATACCAGTACTAACACAACTTTCTTTCCAAAGCTGACAACTTTTCTCACATGCTTCAGCTGAGGTACTGATAAAGATAGCGTTAGAAAAGGAGAAAATGCTGATCATCACCATTTTCCTTCTTTCCCACAATGCTTTCTATCTGTCAAAAGACAACTGCAAAGTTCTTAGCCAAACCTGATTTGTCATCTGCAAATGCTTTCATTTTGTACAAGTCTTCAATTGTGTCATTTGGTGAGGAATTACCCCTTTATCATAAAACACTATTCATATTAAAGGCATTAATTTGTATTTTTACAGTAAACTGTCCAATTCTGTCGCCTATGCCCCTTTCACAATACTATACAACATTTTGCAATCGGAAATCGCACAAGCTTTTGCATACATTGCACGATGTCTCACATTCGTTGCATGCGTTTTAATGGTCGCATCAAGTCTCTTCAAAACAGTATTCAGATGCAACCAAATGCGATCCAAATTATCGAAATACAACACACAAAAATTAGTGTACTCACAAGAGTGATGCATGATTTTTAAAGGTCGTAAGATGAATCGCAGCAGTCTATGCGTGTGTTTTGCGAACTATGAGACTGTTGCTCAACATGTCTCAAGTAATCTTGCAATGCTTTACTATCATTGCACGATTTATCAGCTTCAATTTGCCATGCCTTGGTATTAATATATATACCCTGTAGAAGCATTTCTGTTTCAGATAATATGCGATTATTTCGATTACAGTTACGATCCAAATCAAAATTTATCAGTCGCACGAATATTTTGTCGCTTCTACTCGTGTGCCAATTGTGAAAGCCTCTTTATTGGTATAGCCATTGTTGCCTAGACAAATCCTGCCATTTCACTCTTTACCAAAAACAAAATTTTAGATTGGTCCAAACTGAAAGCATTTGCAGACAACAAAATGAATATGCCTAAAAAATTGAAATTGGTTAAAGGAAGGGAAAAAACAATGTGGGAAAGGGAGAAAATGCTGGTTACAAGCATTTTCCTCTTTTCCCACAATGTTTTCAAAAGGCTTCATTCACAGATCAGTGTTGAAAATCAGGATTGTGTGGTAAAGAAATAAATCACATGAGATATGTTGTCTGCAAATGCTTTCAATTTGGATGTGTCTAAGATGATATTGCTTGAGAAACTGTTCACCAAGAAAACATTGAATACTCTTGTTATAATGTCTGGGTTCCAAGAAAGTAATTCCATTTGGATACCTGCAGAGCTCTAGATAAGATGGAGCATCGGTATTTTTATGTCATTATTTCTCTTTGAAACCCTATGTTGTAGGTACTCATTAGAATCATCTCGGTGAGACGATTCTAATGAGTACCCACAACATTGGGTTTAGTAAAGAATAATTAATATTTTCAATTTAAAAACAAAATTTATCTGGAGCTCTAGGATACTGAAGTGAACCTGAGAGTCCCCATATTAGGTCAGATATGGACTTTCACAATTACTTGACATATGAGCTGACAAATCATAATGGGTAATAAGATGGATGAGTGGGAGCAAGTATGGATTAACCCTTTCCCACACAATGACGACGTTTGATGAACCTTGGAAACAAGCCTTTTGAAAACATTGTGGGAAAAGGAGAAAATGCCAGTTAACAGAAATGTTTCTCGTTTCCCACAATATTTCTATCCTTTACAAAATTCATTTTAGTTCTTGAGTCACATAGATTATGCCAATGCTTCTATTTGGACTATTCAAGACATTTTCTGTGTGGTAAAGGGATTATTAACCCATTACCACACAATCCCTACTTTTGACAACCCTGAGAAAGAAGCTTTGAGAAAACATTGTTGGAAAAGGATAAAATGCTAGCAACCAGCATTTTCTCCTTTTCCCACAATGTTTTCTACCCTTCACAAAACAAATTTCAAATTTTCAGCCACTTTTATTTTGTCGTCTGCAAATGCTTTCCATCTGGACAAGCCTAAAATATTGTCATTTGGTTAATGAGTTAACGAGACATCTCTCCTAGGAAATCATGACAAAATGATCATTAATAAAGTGCTAATACGGGGTTCAATTTTTGCTTATGATATGACAGTCGCATCCTAAATTAGACAAAAGATTGGCAATCCTAGGAAGAAGCAATTTCTCTAATGTAATTAACGGCACTGATAATCGATCATGTATCTGCTCTTTTGTAACAAGCATGAGCCATAGAGCTTTCAAAATCTGATAAAGAAACAAAACCAGCACAAGAATGATGATGATGATGATGATGTTGATGATGATGACGATCACAATGAAGAAGACGGTGGTGGAAACAAAGAAGAAGTGGAAAGAGAATAGCAAAATCAGACTGCACTATTGTAACCTAATCTGATGTATACTGTCTGCAACTTAACAAACTAACATTGTTGGTTAGTATCTGGCAAAGTATGAACTCTTAACTCTTTTCCAAAAGATAAAATTGGACTGAAATGAAAGCATTTACAGACAACAAATTTAATGTATTGCAAATTATGATTCTTGTCTTTGATGGAGTAAAAAACATTGTGGGAAAAGGAGAAAATGCTGGTTACCAGCATTTTCTCCTTTTCCCACAATGTTTTTAAAAGCATTCTCCCTCTGGGTTTGTTAAAACTCACAGCTGTTAGGTAAAAGGTTAACAGACAATAAAATCCAAGACTCATCTTTATCAAAACCATTTCCAGACAAGTTTAACCCTTTAACACATAATCCCAACTTTTTCTCCTTTTCCCACATTGTTTTCTTCCCTGTCGAAGACAACTTCAACAACTTTGGCCACATTTGATTTGTCCTCTACATATACTTTTGGTTTGAACAAGTCTAAATTTTTGTTTTGTGATAAAGGGTTAATATGTCTCAAACGATAAGACTTACCTTTGAAAGCGTAGTTAACACTTTGGTATTCTTTACCCACTAAGTTTACAAAAGCTTTCTTCATCAAGGTTTTCAAAATTCAGGATTTTGGAGGAAAAGGTGAAAATGTATTCAGTTTTGCATATGAAGTAAAGGATTAAGAATCAATATGCAGGTTGTCCAATTTGCATGAATTTCCATACAACTCCTGTTGGTGTGATCATTTGCATATCTGTGTCCTTTAAAAGTACATGAAATACTCTTCTCAAAGCAAGTTTTTCATTTTCTTAAAATTAATTAATTAAATGGTTCAATGATACAACCAAAAAAAAAGAAAAAGGCTTTGGATTTAACAAGTATCTCGCGCACTTCAAAACTAGAAGCAGGCTTCCAGAGTTTTCATTGATTTGTACTGTCACGCAAATTTTGTACATTAAAAAAAAAAAGGAGATTAATTTATCATGCAGACATAATACAAATGAAGAAATCCTAACTTTGCTTGGATAAAATGAAAAATTTATTGCCAACAGATTATCAGCATGACTGAGTAAACTACTATACCAATATCCTCAGGACAGGTAACTCTGACAGAAACTAAATTACACACTTAAGTCATACAAAGGTTACCTCCCTTAAAATTCAGCAGACTCTTAACCCTTAAGCTGCTAAGTGTGACTCGAGCACCTTTATTGGACAGTGTAGATCAACATCAGACTGCACACATTATGGAGTCTGATCTTGGATCTACACTGTCAAATAAACAGGTATCTTCCCTCTAAAAATACCTAGAAAATGGCAGATTTTGGGTTTTTTACATTCTGCTTGAAAGTTTCATTTCAGTTCTTTGGTAGCATAAGGGTAAATTGAAAACCCACTATTTTCAGTAACTTGTACCAGGCTCTTGACTTTGTTACATATGAATCAAATAAAAAATGAAAATTGTTTTAAAAAGGACGATGGGTTAACACACCATGAAGAAAACATTAATTCTGTACCAGATGACAAAACTTTGAACCAGTCCAAATTGAAAGCACTTGCAGATGACAAAATAGATGTGAATCAAAAATTGAAAATCAATTTTGGAAGAGTAGAAAACATTGAGGGAAAGGAGAAAATGCTGGTAACCAGCATTTTCTCCTTTTCCCACAATGTTTTCAAAAGCTTTCTCAGAGTTGTTAAAAGTAGGGATTGTGTGGTAAACAGTTAATAAAGTGAAAAAATTTAACTGATGAGCTATTTCTCCTTTTGCTACAATTTCTTTACATGCATATCACACCTTGACTAATTATAATGGAGAATCCCAATTGTAATAACTCAGATAAACAAAACTGTTTAAAACACTATGGGAAAAGAAGAAAATGGTGATAGTATTTTCTCCCTTTCCCACCAGGTTCCTACCTTATCACAGACAAATTCTATCATTTCACCTACATTTTAATTGTCTTTTCCAAATGCTTTCAATCTGGACAAGTCACATTTTAGTGTTTGGTAAAGATTTCACACTAAGGCTGCTAAACAGGACATAAGGACCTTAGACAAAAGTGCAGATCAAGATATGACTGTAGATTTTGTGCAGTATCTCTGATCTACACTGTCTTAGGTAAGGAAATATTTTTATCAAAAAAAAAACTTTGAAATAGCAATATTGTGGTTTTTCCTATCAAACTTGAAGTTTCATTCAACTCTTTTACAAAAGAACAAAATTTTAGGCCAGAGTACATTGAAAGTATTTGTAGACAGCAAAATGAATGTGACTACCAAATTGAAATGTTTTAGGAAGGGAAAAAAACATTGTGGGAAATAGAGAAAATGCTGGTTGCCAGCATTTTCTTCTTCTCCGGTGTTTTCAATAGGCTTCTTTCACAGGACTGTTAACCCTTTATTCCATAGATACTCATTTCTATGCATTGCTTGTAGGAGCCTTTGGAAAACATTGTTTCAAAAGGTGAAAATGCTTGTGACGAGCAATTTCACCTTTTGTCTCAATGTTCTCTATGCTATCAAAAGGTGTCATATTATATACACATAAGAAACAGCTTCATCTGTGCTGTTATTTAGGGTCAATTAGAGATACCATAGAAATGCCTTATGAGGTAAAGGGTTAATAGTCGTGATTGTGTGATAAAGGGTTATTCATTTAGCAAGAGAAGGGTTAACTCTTTACTAGACCACAGTATTTTAGACAGGTTCAAATAGAAAGCATTTGCAGACAACAAAATAAAGGTGACTGAAAAATTGAAATTTGTTCTGGGAAGGGTAGAAAACACTGTGGGAAAAGGAGAAAATGCTGGTTACCAGCATTTTCTCCTTTTCCCACAGTGTTTTCAAAAGGCTTCTTTCTTAGGGACGTCAAAAGTAGGGATTGTGTGGTAATGGGTTAATTATGTTCATAGTAACTGGATGTTTCCAGTGTGGGCTGCTGAAACTTGTGCTTCAGCGGGAAATGGGCTAATCAGGAAATATTTCTGACAAGTTCTGCCATTTCATCTGTAACCAGCTTTGATCAATGTGGCAATACATGCAACATGAAAATGCTATAATTCAATGCCTGTATCAATACCAGGAAAATATCCTTCCACTGTCACAAAGGAAAATGTCAAACCTTGCATTGGAGGAAATGAAATTGTAAACGAGCCATGTAATAGCCTTGTATTAATGCTGTATACAAAGCTCCTGGAGTTAGAGGAAGTGATTTTGATTCCAAAATTGACAATATTAATCCTACAAGAAAATTTTATTGAGTACCAACAACATAGGATATTGAAGACAGATAGTAATTACTTTGGAATACCATCCCTCCCCCTTATCTGGAAGTCTGTGTATAGAGTAAGAGACAGACACTTCCGTCAGCAACTTTTAGCATGTTTCTCTTCTACCAACAACAAAATTTTGGACAGGACCAAATTCAAAGCATTTTTTCAGATGCAATATTTTCTACCTTTTGAATCAATCATGTTTCACTCACCCTGTGGAAAGCGGCTTTTAAGAACATTGTGAGAAAAGGAGAAAATACTAACAACCTGTCTTTTCAATTTTTGATGTTTTTTCCAAAGCATCTCATACCAGTCAACAGGAAGAGTCATCTTTTCCTGGCTGTATGCTTGTCAACCCTGTTTTAGAGATCAAAAGCACATTCTTGCATATTTTCATTAAAAATTCCATTTTGACCTCATTAAACACATCACTGCAGACAATTGTTGTCTTTTTTTCTGGCTGAAGACAGCTTTCAAAAATATTATGGTAGATAGAGAATTTGTAGAGAAATTCTCCCCTTGCCATGTTTAACCCACACAATCCCTACTTTTGACGCCCCTGAGAAAGAAGCCTGTAGAAAACATTGTGGAAAAATGAGAAAATACTGGTAACCAGCATTTTCTCCTTTTCCCACAATGTTTTCTACTCTTCACAAAACAATTCAAATTTTCAGTCACTTTTATTTTGTCATCTGCAAATGCTTTCAATTTGGACAAACCTAAAGTTTTGTCATTTGGTAATGAGTTAAATAATCAACCCATAGTGCATGCAAACCTTTTACCACACAGTTGCATGCTTTAACCCTTTCCCAAACGATAAATTTTAGACTCTTCCGAACTCAAAGAGTTGGCAGACGACAATTTCAAATTTAATAAAAATGGCAGAAAGTTCTCTAAATGGTTAGAAAACACTGTGGGAAAAGGAGAAATTGCTCGTTACGAGCAATTTCTCCTTTTCCCACAGTGTTTTCAAAAGACTTGTACTGCAGACACGTAAAAACAAGGGCTTGTTTGGGAAAGGGTTAATTCTTTTATTGAAAGCATTTGCAGACAAAATAAATGTGACAGAAAATTTAAAATTTGTTTTCGAAAGGGTAGAAAACATTGTGGGCAAAGAACAAAATGCTGGCTACTAGCCTTTTTCTCCTTTTCCCACAGTGTTTTCATGGGCTTTCTTTCTCAGAGCTGTCAGAAGTCGGGATTATGTGGTAAAGGGTTAAATCCACTATTTCTCTTACGTTGTGGGTTCTCATTAGAATTGTCATGATGAAAACTTATGTTGTTGGTACTCATTAGAATCATGAGTACCAACACCATACGGTTTAACTCATTACCAAACGACAGTATTTTAGGCTTGTCCAAATCAAAGCATTTGTGAAAAGGGACAATCTGGGAATTCCATATATCAAGTATATAAAAACAGATCAGAGACAGCGCAGACCAATATAAGTTGATTAAATGTTTGTTTAATAAGGTAGAATGACCCATATTTTCCATACAGAAAATATCATAAAAGTGGAAAGTCTTGACCCGAGTCAGCCTGCGCTATCTGCGCAGTCTGACAAGGGTTGATATGTTCCACGGTTCCCAGATGGCCCATTTTTGTGTGACTGGTCACATTTTTTAAAAAGTCCAAATCTAGAGCAAATGCAGACCTGTGACAGATCAAATTTGGCTAAAATGACAGGGATTGTCTTTGGAAGAAAAGACGAACTTGTGGGAAGGAGGAGAAATTGCAAGTAATCAGCACTTTCTTCTTTCCCAAAAATTTTTCACACATCAAAAAATGAAGAGGACATATTAATAATGACTCAAGAATTAGGATTTTCTTTTAAATTTATAACTTGTGCAAAACTTAATTTGATGTCTGCAACTACTTCTCTTAATTGTACCAGTCTAGTTTGGAAAATGATTTACCGCAAAGCCACATAGGGCCAAGTTAAGGTTGTCCCAAGCAATGGAAGGGTAAAAACTTGATGCATGGTTAGATGCCAAGAACTCTGCACTTGCTTCTCTCCATCACATGTATTATTTAGAGTGATGTAATTATTTAAGAGGGTTTCAGATGCTTTGAAAACCCCTAAAACATCAATTCTGAATGTTTTATGACTTTGTCACACTGAATGATCCCATTTTCATAGTTTAGGCTTAAAACCATCTCAACAAAGTGCTTTAAACCTTCACTACACAATTCTGAGTTTTAAACAACCCTGATGGGAGAGGCTTTTGAAAACATTGTAGAAAAAGCAGAAAATGCTGGTAATCATTTTCCTTTTCTCACAAAGTTTTGTACCCTTTCAAAGGTAAGTTCCTTCATTTAATGCTTTCAAACTAGTCCTATCCAAAATTTAGAAAGAATTAATAAGGCAATATTTCAACCTTTTATCTCACAATCCTAAATTTCAACAGCACTGAGGAAGAAGAATCCTTTGGGAAACATGGTGGGAAAAGGAGAAAGTGCTGGCAACCGATCTAAGAGAACTTCCATCCATCAGCCAAAATCAAATTGTTGACTGCAAGTACTCTCAATTTATGACTAGTCTGAAAATTTGTTTTTCAGTAAATAGTTAGAGATATCAAATAGGTTCTTGACAATCAAGACCCCACAAGAACATACAAGGGTAAGTGAAGTCTGTTACAAGAACTCTTTGAAATTATCATATTAACCCTTTCCCAAACAATCCCTGGTTTTACGGGTCTAGAATGGTAGCCTTTTGAAAACATTGTGGGAAAAGGAGAAAATGCTAGTAACCAGCATTTTCTCCTTTTCCCACAATGTTTTCTACCCTATCATAGACAGAAATCATCTTTTCAGCAAGAGTTGAATTGTCATCTGCAAATGCTTTCAATTTGGTCTAGTCCAAAAGTTTGTCGTTTGGGAAAGGGTTAAAACTTTACCATACAATCCAAGTTTTAGCAGCGCCAAAAGAAAGGCATTTGGAAACTTTGCAGGTGAAAGGAGAAAATGCTGGTAATCTAAGACCTCAGAAGAATACACAAGGGTAGTTTAGTCAATTTAATGTACAAGACTTCATTGAAATTGTCTTATTAACTCTTTACCACACATTTTCTCCTTTTCCTACAGTGTTTTCAAAAGGCTTCTTTCTCAGGGGCGTCAAAAGTAGGGATTGTGTGGTAATGGGTTAAGGCTTTTAAAACCTTTTGGGAAAGGAAGAAATACTGGTAACTAGCATTTTCTCCTGTTCCAAGTGCTGACCCCATCTGAGCAAAATCTAATTTTCTATATGCAAGTGCTTTCAATTTGGGTGATTTTAAGATTAAGCCAATTAGCACACAATCCCTACTTCCGACGACAGAGAAAGAAGCCTTTAAAAAACATAGTGGGAAAAGGAGAAAATGCTGGTAACCAGCTCTTCAATAATAGCGTAACAAATTTTATAACTAATCCAGGGAAACTAATATAGAAAGAAGTCCTTCATTTGAATAAGCAAACTATCAAAAAATAAACTCGGGGAAAAAAACACCACTGAGCTGTCACCATTTTTGTTATAATGTTTTTCTGCAGACACGATTGTCATAGCACCCCAACGCAATAGCATGAAGTCTTTCCTTTCTGTAGATGACACAAGAAGCTCTTTTGGAAAGTGTTTTTCATGATCAGACTTCATAGAATGCAGGGTCTGATCTCTGATCCACACTGCACAATATTTTTACTCTAAATTATGACTATACTGTCCCTTCATCTTACTATGAAACTATACTTTTTGTCATTTAATCCTTTACAAGTATGGTTGCCAATGGACTTGAAAAATCTGAACAGAATTTTTCAAGAAATTCATAGATCTGATGAGAAAATCAGAATTTGGAATTTTAACTCATTGCCGAACGACAAAATTTTGGACTGGTCAAAATTTAAAAGCATTTGCAGCCGACAAAATAGATGTGACTGAAAATTTGAAATTTGTTTTGTAAAGGGTAGAAAACATTGTGGGAAAAGGAGAAAATGCTGGTAACCAGTATTTTCTCCTTTTCCTACTATGTTTTCAAAAGACTTCTTTCACAGGCGCCGCTAAAAGTCGAGATTGTGTGGAAAAGAGTTCAGGAAGGAGTGAAAACATAGGGAGATAAGGAGAAAATACTGGTTACCAGCAATTTCTCCTTATCCTACAATGTTTTCAAATGGCCATTTCCATAGGGTCATTAAAACTCTGGGACTGTTTGGTAAATGGTTAATTCAATAATCCATGTTCAAACATAGCAGTCAAGTTGAACTGATAGAAACTATCACTATCAAAGAGAGGCCACTTGTGAAGTTATTGGAAACATTTCCTGGAATCTTTGTGCTGTGTAGCATACAGCTATCCCAGACATGGTTAATATTGGATTGAAGACTTTTTCATGTTTTGATACTCTGGTGCTGAATTTCTGCAACTGTGTTTTGACCCTTTACTTAAATAATCCCTAGTTTAAAGACCCTGAGACAGATACCTTTAGAAAACATTGTGCGAAAAAGAGACAATGCTGGTAACCAGCATTGTCTCCTTTTTGCACCATGTTTTCTACCCTGCTTGAAACTTCAATTTTTTAGCTAAGCTCATTTTGTAGTCTGTAAGTGCTTTAAATTTGGACCAGTCACATTTTTTTGTCCTTTTGGAAAAAAAAAACCATCTCTATCATTTGAACCACATTGATTTTTCATCTGCAAATGCCTTCAGTTTTGTTAACCCATTACCAAACGACAATATTTTAGACTGGTCCAAATTGAAAGCATTTGCAGAGAGAAGATAAAAGTGACTGAAAATTTGAAATTTGTTTTGTGAAGGGTAGAAAACATAGTGGAAAAAGGAGAAAATGCTGGTAACCAGCATTTTCTCCTTTTCCCACAAAATGTTTTCTAAAGGCTACTTTCTCAGGGGCGTCAAAAGTAGGCATTGTGTGGTAATGGGTTAAGTCTTCAGTTTTACTTTCTGGTAAAGAGCAAACCATGTAAATGTGACTTTTAAAAGTATCTTTAGCGGGCAGTTTTCAAAAACAAATAGAGAAAAAGAGTAACTGCTTTCAACAGTTATTTTTCCCTGTGCTGTTAGATTTTCTGTAGATATTGAGTAACCCAATGACATCATAAATGTGCAACCTTTTTTGCAAACTTTTTACAGGTTCAGGCCTTGTGTTATACATCTTCTTTTCATAGAAAATGCTGCAAAAAACAAAATTACAAAGTTTCTAATATCATCAATGAATTAAACAGCAATTTCATTTCTGCCTTGAGTTTCTCCTTGGATTTTTTTTTTTTCAATTAGATTAGAAAAACTCTAAAGTGCAATCTGATCTCAACAAACAAAAACAACCTAAAGCTGGCCCAAGATGTAACCAAGAAATAACTCTTTACCAAACTATAACATTTGGGAATAGACCAAATTGAAAGCATTTGCAGACCTTCTCTCTGCGATAGAGTAAAGTAAACATTGTAGGAAAAGAAGAAAACAATGGTTACCAGCATTTTCTACTTATCCCATAATTTTTATAGACTTCTCTTTCAGGGTTGTATAAAATCAGGATTGTGAGGTAAAGGGTTAAGTAGTTTTGTGTAATTTTCAAATAATGATATTGCAGCAATATCTTAAATCATAAACCAACCAAAGATCTGCCCTGTTAATTTAAAAATAAAGTTTAATTCATTTCCTTTATCCCTTTACCTGATATGCCAATTTGAGACTCTTACATTTCAGCAGCAAAGAAAGATATGATGTCAAAACCTTGGAGAAATGAGGATACAAATATCTGATTGAGCGGAAAACATTGTGGGAAAAGGAGAAATTGCTCGTTACGAGCAATCTCTCCTTTTCCCCACAATGTTTTCAAAAGCTGTCTGTTATTGATACGTCAAAAATGAGTATGGAGTAAAGGGTTAAAACAAATTTGTATCACAAACTTTTCCAAACGAATTTGGCAGAGTTTTAAAGTACACATGAATTAAGTTTCCTTAAAAATATTGTGGTAAAAGGAGAAGATACTGTATAAGCAATTTATCCTTAAAATTTAAGCAATGTTTTCAGATGCGGCTTGTCCTCGCATGAAAAAAAATAAGGGGATAGGGATTTGCAAGAGGTCATAATAAAGCCTCCCACAAAATAAACTTTTGGAATTCATGCATTCATTCATTATTGTAGTATTCTCTTATCGTTAACTCTTTCAGTGCCAAACGTATGAACTTTCCTTATATGGCTTACAACGCGGGAAAAGCCCCGGGCATTTGGACATTTTCATAAAGTGTCATCTCGGATCAGGCTAATCTGAGACGGTATTTTACTACTACATTAGATTTTGTCCTGAGTATACTAGTGCAAAACAGAAAATCACATCAGAACGGAAAGAGTCGTTTCAGATTTGTCTGCGAGAAATGCCCTGGCTGATCCGAGGCAACGCTTTATGCAAATGTCCGAATGCCCTTTTTCACGTGTTGCAGGCCATATGGCAGCAATATATACAACCAGCTGCAACTTCGAAAGTTTTTTTACACGCTTGACTAACAAATGAATGGTATATGTCATAGATCAGACTGCACATTTAGTAGATTTTGATCTATACCATCCACAAAAGCCCGTAAAAGCAGGTGACATTAGATGATGATGTCTCTCAGTCTGACAATTGTTTGGTGAAGGGTAGAAAACATTGTGGGAAAAGGAGAAATGCTGGTCACCAGCATTTTCTCCTTTTCCCACAATGTTTTCAAAAGGCTATTTCTTTATAGCCATAACACTCTGGACTGTTAGGTGAAGGATCAAAAGGACAAAACCATTGATTTACACAAAATGCATCCCGCAATTCATAATTGATTCAGCAACTTTGAACATTACTAAGTGCAAGAAGGTTTTGCTTGGCAACAAATCACAGACATCATTGCCAATATTTTGCAGAGCACTAGTCTTCTGAAATTCTGTTGACATTAATTCTGAGCATGGGCATCAAAGTGCACTTACATATCAGTCATGATCTGTCAAAAGGGATGTGAATGCATCTGCAAAAAAGTACTGACCCAGTAGGGACCAAAGAATTTCAGAATTCTTACTTGTCCTCCTGCCATTTTGCACTGTGTCCTACAGTTAGACAAAAAGGATAATCCACTTGCCCTTACCAAATTTCTACTAGTAAGGACGAGCTGACAAGTAGATTTTTTTTACCCTGCCCATGTAAGGCTGTGCAACCCATACAGGCTGCCTTGTATTTAAACTTCTTGCTTTTCATAAATTTTCCACATGTCCAAGGACTACACTACCTCAAGATTCTGCCATTTACTGTACAAAATGGATTTTGTGGCTATAATTCTGTGATGACTTCTGTGATGAATTCTGTAAGATGCATTTAACCCTTTACAACACAATCCCTACCTCTGACTACCCTAACAAGAGAAGCCTCTTGCAAAAATTGTGAGAAAAGGAGAAAATGCTGGTTACCAGCATTTTCTCCTTTTCCCAAAATGTTTTCCACCCTTCCCAAATCAAATTTCAATTTTTGCTTCATATTTATTTTGTCATCTGCAAATGCCTTCAATTTGGACTAAACCAAAATTTTGTTGTTTCATAAGGGGTTAACACATGCATTTAACCCCCATTTGCAAAATATGCTCGTATTCATATTTTCAAGATACATGTAGTAGGTATATAATTGAAAATTAATGTTTCATTTTATAACTTTTCTCTTTTTTCCAACTTCACACTGAAGAACTCAATTTTAGCTTCACACTAAAATCCAAAATCAGAGGGTGCAGCCTGACCTATCCCCTATACTCTCTGATATTAACCCATTACCAAACGACAAAATTTTAGACTGGTCCAAATTGAAAGCATTTGCAGACAACAAAATAAAAGTGACTGAGAATTTGAAATTTGTTTTGTGAGGGTTAGAAAACATTGTGGGAAAAGGAGAAAATGCTGGTTACCAGCATTTTCTCCTTTTCCCACGATGTTTTTAAAGGCTTCATTCTGAGGGGCGTCAAAAGTAGGGATTGTGTGGTAATGGGTTAATAAGATCTTTGATCTCTGACACCTTCTGAAAAAAAGAAATTATTGGGTCCATCTACTACCAGAGAATTTGCATGGGATTTTATACCCTTGAAAGTAACCCCTTAAAACACAATCCAGAGTTTTAATGACCTTAACCCTTTACCAGAAGACAAAATTTACCAGCCACCCTGTCCAAATTGAAAGCATTTGCGGACAACAATTTCAATGTGGCTCAAGTTTTCCAATTCTTTATTGATAGGGTAGAAAACATTGTGGGGAAAAGAAGAAAATGCTGATTACCAGTCAAAACTTGTGACTGTGTGGTAAAGGGTCACAAGAAGAGGCTTTGAAAACATTGTGGGAAAAGGAGAAAACGCCAGTAACCAGCATTTTCTCCTCTTCAAACAATGTTTTCTACCCTATCAAAGGAAATTTACACCATTTGAATCAAATTGAATTCGTCGTCTGCAAATGCTTTCAATGTGGACGAGGCTAAAATTTTGTCATCTGGTAAAGTAGGGCTCCGTACCGGTACTCGATATATATCGAAAACCGGTATTTTACGTTCGATAGATATATCGGATCGAACGTTTCTGTATCGAACAAAATATCGATCATCAAAAGAAAATAAAAGTAAAGTATATAAATACCCAGTTTAGTTGTTTTTAACGGTGAAATTCATTACGAGTTTACTTTAGGCAATCTCTAAAATCGAGTAGTCGTAGAGGTAGGTGTGGCTACCTGGGAAACTTACAACCAATCGAAATGCGTCATTCTTTATAACTCGCCCTGTACCCGTTACACAATGGATGACAATTAGCTTATACCCCTATTCTCGTTCCCCCGTCATGTTGTTTGAAATCTGCAAATTATGCATCAAACAGCAGATTGCAGACAAATTTACGCTGATAATTGGTCAATGTAGTTGATTAAACAAAGGTAATGAACATCTCGTGATGTGATCGAGAGGTAGCGATGGAAATAATTGAAGCCGTGACCTTTCAACCTTCCTAAGATTTTATTTGGTCGATCTTTTAATATTGCCGAAAAATGTTGCTCGAAAATCAAATCTCTTTTTCCATTAGATTATCTGAAATCAGTGTTCCGACTCGCGTAAATTATTGTGTAAATCATTTTATAGACTTGAAATTTGCATAATAAATGTTAATCACACGCGAGACCTCACGTAAGAAAAAACATGGACAAAAAAGGCCATTATCTGTTTATCGTGAGTAAAATAACAGGTTTTGATGCTAGTTCTAATCCTTATTGAGAAATCTATGTCGAATCATGCGAACATACCTATCCAGAAATTAACACGCATGAAAAATTGTTCGGTGAAAAAAAAAAAACACGGAAACCCATGACACAACAAAATGTCTCCTTGACATTTTCCGATCAGAGTCCTCTTAGACTGTCTTTTCAGCTTTTTAATGAGTAGTAAATGTAGATCTAGTTAGAATTCATATTAATTTAGGCCTACATAATTATGAAATTTCAATACAATCTAGAAGTGTTAAATTTGCGGTACTTTGTTTTTCAGGTATGCTTAAAAAAGAACAAACACAATTTTCGCATTTTTTCTGTCTTTTCTTGAAAATTGAAATATCATATGATATATCGAATATCGATCATTTTGTATCGATACAAATATCGTATCGATCAAACTGACCGATACGGAGCCCTATGGTAAAGGGTTAATCACTGAATAGCGTTTTATGCATCTTTCAACACTGTTTGAGTAACATCACCAAAGAGCTTGCTTATTCATGTGTGGCGCTGGTTCAACCAGTACTAGGCCAGGGTTTGGAAGTGTCTTGCCCAGGGATGCCTAAACTTAATGCTGAGATTTACCTATAAAGGTAAGAAAACATTGCAGGAAAGGAGAAAATGACTTGTTTGTAATGCCAGCATTTTCTCCTTTCCCCACAATGGTTTCACAAGCCTTCTTTCTAAGGTCGTTAAAACTCTAAATTGCTCAGAAAAGGAATTAAACGTGACTGAAACAATACAAATCATCCTAAAAGCTATAGAGGAATCGGTCCACAGAGAACGGAATTTCATTTCGCTAAATTTTGCCCCTCCAATATTAACTCTTTCCTTGCCAAAAAGAAAAGTTTAGATTTGACCATATTGAAAGCATTTGTAGAAGACATGAAACACTGCTTGAAAGATTGGTTTTGTCTTTTAACCCTTTACGACCCTGAGAAAGAGAAAGAACTCTTTTGAAAATATTGTGGGAATAGGAGAAAATGCTGGTAACCAGCATTGTCTCCTTTTCCTATAATGTTTTCAACCCTGCTGGAAACAAATTTTAACTTTTGAGTTACATTTATTTTGTCATCTGCAAGTGCTTTCATTTTGGACCAGTCTAAAATTTTGTTGCTTGGGAAAGGGTTAGATGATGAAATTTGTCTTTGATGGAGTAGAAAACATGGTGGGGAAAGGGGAAAATGCTGCTTACCAGCATTTTCTCCTTTTCCCACCATGTTTTCAAGAGGCTTTTCCAAAAGGGTCTTTAAAACTTGTGATTGTGTGGTAAAGAGTTAAAGGGCAGAAAATATTGCCAATGCTTAGCCAGCATTTTCTTCTTTTCCAAAATTGTTTTCAAAAGCCATGATTGTTGTTTGGCCACATGTATCATTTGGTGAAGAGTTTGTGATCAGAGAGCTAAACGTGTTCTTGCAGGGATCATAGATTAAGATCAGACTGCCATTTTCTTACTATTAGACTGTACACTTTTGCAGCCTGCTGATCCTGAATCTACACTCCCCTTTTTTGTTAAATATTGTAGCAAAAACACCGATGATAACTGTAATGTTGGGTTGTTTTGTCTTAAATGCTCTGTCACATAATCTCAAAATTAAACAAGTCCCAATGAAAGGAACTTTTGAAAAGATTGCGGAAATAGAAGAAATTGCTGATAAGCAGCATTTTCTCCTTTTCCTATAATATTTTCTATCTGTTCAAAGACCAATTTCATATTTTTTGCATCAAGAGAAAATGCTGCTTACCAGCATTCTCCCCTTTTCCAACAATGTTTTCTACCCTGCTGGAACTGAATTTCAATTTTTGTGTTATGTTTATTTTGTCGTCTGCAAGTGCTTTCAATTTGGACCAGTCTAAAATTTTGTCATTTGATAAGCGTTAACCACTGTTACATGTAGTTTGCTTTTGGATTTGGTGCAGGCAGAGTTTCAGGTAACAGGAAGTGATAGTGTTCTAAATCCATTATTTCTATTCGAAACCCTGTGGTTGTGGGTACTCATTATAATCACCTCGATGCTGGTAACCAGCATTTTCTCCTTTCCCATGATATTTTCTACAAATTTGAGGAAGGTAATCATCTTCTGGGCAAGATCAAACAGGTTGTCTGCAAATGCTTTCAATTTGGACAAGTCTGAAATTTTGTCATTTAGTATAGAGATAATACCTATTATGGCTATATACACTTGAAAACATTGTGGCACTGGAAGATACGGTTTCTCACATGCAACCTTTACTGTAGCTACGGTACAGTAAAAAAAAAGTTTGCTGCAAAGTAAATTTAAAAATTTTAAGTTATGTTTAGATCAAATGTTGGCAAAAAAAAGTTTATCTCATACAAAACAACAAAACTTTAGACTTGACCAAATTGAAAGCATTTGCAGATGACAAAATTAATGTAACTCAAAAACTGAAATTTGTTCACAGGAGGTTGGAAAACATTGTGTGAAAAGGAAAAAATGCTGGTTACCAGCATTTTCTCCTTTTCCAACAATGTTTTAAACAGTTCTTTCTTAAAGCTGTGAAAACAGGGGATTGTTTAGTAAAGAGTTATCCAAAACTCCCAGACTATCACTGGTTAGATAGTAATCTACAAATACACATCTAATTCATGCTTTCTGGAAACAGAAGTGGACTACTTTTTAAAACGACAACCTTTACTTTGAATTTTAGACAAAATCTTTCCTCAATAAAATGCAACCTGGTTCGAATCATTCAGCTATGATCTGCTAGCGTGTTAACTTATGCAACGGCCATGTATTAAAATAGCCCCAACGGGCTTAGGTAATAGCTTTAATGCAAGCCATGCTTTTCAGTGGCATATGGGATGGGTGATGCATCATTGCAGACGCTTCGAATCTTTGGGGTATGCCATGCCCTGACAATGCAAGACTCCCGAACCTCAAATATAAGTAGCTGATTCAGAAAAGTAAAGTTCTTAAATTTTTACCCTTATGCTGCTAAGCATGACTTAGCACAATTTTGAACTAAAAACAGATGAATATCAAACAAACTAGTTTTACACATCGCAAGAGAAGACGTTTATTTACAATATTGTATGTGGGAAAAGGAACTGCTGGTAACCAGCATTTTCTCCTTTTTCCACAAGGCTTCTATCCTATCAAAATCAACTTCCATCACTGAGCCAAACTTAAATTGTCAGCAAACAATTTCAATAGAGGAGTGAAATATTTGGAACCATGCTCGGTCAAAAGGGGGCTTTATGCATTTGTGAGGAATACAAACCCATGTCCGCCTACTCAGTCTGCGCAGGTCTACCTGTGCTGAAACTATTGGCTATTGGTCAATTTTCTGTGTGCCAAAGGACCAGTGTACCACATGATTTAGTAGGTTGTTGTAAGAAAGGGATTTTAGGATTGTATCATTCTGTGATGACTTGTTTGGTATAATGCATCACAGAGATGTATTAACCCATTACCACACAATCCCGCCTTTTAACAACCCTTAGAAAGCAGACTTTTGAAAACATTGTGGGAAAAGGAGAAAATGCTGGTAACCAGCATTTTCTCCTTTTCCCACAACGTTTTCTACCCTGCTGGAAACAAATTTCAATTTTTCAGTCATGTTTATTTTGTCATCTGCAAGTGCCTTCAATTTAGACCAGTCTAAAATTTTGTCGTTTGGTGGAGAGTTAAGCCCCCTTTTGCTAGAAAGCTACTTTTTTTCATTTAACCCATTACCACACAATCCCTACTTTTGACGACCCTGAGAAAGAAGCCTTTTGAAAACACTGTAGGAAAAGGAGAAAATGCTGGTAAACAGCATTTTCTCCTTTTCCCACAGTGTTTTCTACCCTTCCCAGAACCAATTTCAATTTTTCAGTCACCTTTATATTGTCGTTTGCAAATGCTTTCATTTTGAACCAGTCTAAAATGTTGTCATGTGGTAAAGAGTTAACCTTTTCCAAAACAATCCCTGGTTTTTACGGGTCAGGAATAGAAGCCTTTTGAAAAAATTGTGGGAAAAGGAGAAAATGTTGGTAACCAGCATTTTCTCCTTTTCCCACAATGTTTTCTACCCTATCATATAGAAAAATCATCTTTTTAGCAACTGTTAATTTGTCATCTGCAAAATACTTTCAATTTGGTCTGGTCCAAAATTTGCCGTTTGGGAAAGTGTTAATGACAGTTAAAATCAACAAACAGATACGCAAGATATGGAATCACTGGCCTGGGACGGAAACATTCCGACTTACCTTTGATTTGCTGGAACAGGCATAATCCAATGAAGAAATATAATCCAAGGTTAATATTAATCCGGGACACACCCCTTTCCCGGGGGTAGCAACTAAATCCACGCATCATTTTGTCATTGCACGATACAGACGACAATTCCACTAGAAAAGTCCAGAGCAGCGAAAACTCGTCAAACTAATTTTCACTTAAAATAATCCAATATCGGAGAGAACCCTCGCGAGAAACTAAAATAATATTGTTGTTACAAACCTGAAACTATCAACTTAACAATTTCCGTAAACAATAAAACAAGACGCGTTCATTAAAATCCAAGACACATTCATTAAAATCCAAGACAATTTTCACAGTAAAAAGGTTGAAATCCACCACCGCGCGAGTTTTTCAAAGCACGTGAGCGCGTGACAACTTTATCACGTCTGCTGCAGAATCCAATATTGTTATGACAATGTCTAAGATTAATCCAATGTCAGCAAAAGAAAACAAATTACACTGAAATAATCCGCTTTAACTAAGTCGTACTAAGTAATTCATAAGTTTTCATACGTATCATCTGCAAAATGAAGCTTACGGTCTGTGGTTAACGTACCGTTCAATTTGTGTGTAGATAGCAGTAAATTCACCGTGTTGACTTCACGATATTTACTTTCGAGATCCCAAAATTCTATTTGCAGTAGAGCAGTGGGGTGTCTCGAAACTGACAATCACAGCACGCGGATTTACTTGACTGACAGTTATCGCAGTGCGGTACCTGTAATTCGACTGGATGATTAATAAGGTCACGCCTACTTTGCGGGGATTTTGATTCAATTACTAGGCGGAGTCTGAGGAACGTGCCGGTAGAGATCGGTGACACAAATCCTATTTATGATGTATCAAATTTTTTATTGCTGATTTTTGTCGTCTCTGTTAATATATTCAGATCATTAAATCCAGACAGTTTAATTACTTGCACAATGCAAACGCTGTAGGAAAAGTGTCGGGGAACAGATTGAAAACGGTTAAAGGCAATCAGCCGTGGAACAGGAGAAACAATATTCATTTTTTTGGCTGTCAAAACTATGAAGCAGTACCTCCTGTACTGAGTGGTTACTCTATACGCTAATTTCAACCTAATGGCTCATGGAGACAGTGAAGATAGGATCATACTGCACAGAGTTCACAGTCTGATCTTTAATTTACAACGGTAGCCTTGACATTGAAGTACTTTACAAGTTCGTGTTTACATACAACATGACATTATAGCATTTTGATTTTACCCTTTTATCACACAATCACGGGCTTTTACGAACCTAACAGATGTTTTTTGAAAACAAAGTAGGAAAAGAAAGAAATACTGGCAGCCATTTTTTTTTTTTCTTTTTCAGCAATGTTTTTTTTTTAAACCTATCACAGACAAGTTTCATCATCTGAACCACATTTTAATCCTTGGTTAAAAGTTGGTACAGTGGTATTAATTAATTATTAATAATATGAAACTTTAACGGACCGTACCGTATCACATTATAAAACTGAAAATGATATCCTTACTTATAAAGGTTGTGCATTAAATGCCCAGTAACTATAAGCGCGTATAAAATACATTTCATTTTACGTCATATCATTTAAAAGTATGGAAACAACTGTGAAGGTGACAATTTTCGATTGCAAGGTCGGTCTTTTTTTTTATCTTAAAAAAAAATATATCAGACAGAAAGTAAACAAAGGAAAGAGCTATTTCGCATTTTTTTTTACCTAATTTTAAGATTTACTAGTATATTTCAATATAATATGTCAATAATCAACATTTGGACCGACCGTTTTCTTGTAATAACAGATTGACATCTCAATGATTTCCTTATATACTTTTTCATGGTATGCTTTGAATTTTAATTCACTCTAAAACCCGCATTGTTTACTTTTGCCTGCTACTGGGTCTTTAACCATTATCCTGCTTAATAAGTGAAATGAAACTTTTAAGCCGATTGTAAAACCCAAGTTTTGCCATTTCAAATTTTTTTTTTGCCGGGGGGGGGGCACATATATCCCTATCGGACAATGTGGATCCAAGATCAGACTGCAAGTTCTGTGCAATTGGATCTTGATCTATACTGTCCGCAAAAGCTCAGCAAGTCGCGCTTAGCAGCCTAAGTGTTAAACCATTACCAAACGACAATATTTTAGACTGGTCCAAGTTGAAAGCATTTGCAGACGACAAAATAAAAGTGACTGGAAATTTGAAATTTGTTTTGTGAAGGTAGAAAACATTGTGGGAAAAGGAGAAAATGCTGGTTACCAGCATTTTCTCCTTTTCCCACAATGTTTTCTAAAGGCTTCTTTCTCAGGGGTGTCAAAAGTAGGGATTGTGTGGTAATGGGTTAAATATGCCTGCAATATGACTCTTGGGTCTGTATGCACCAACCATTCTCAAGAGTATTCTTTGTCTTATTCTGCACATTTTTTTTTTTACGTTCGACAGTAACAGAACACAGAAGTTCTGTTACTTTCACAGTCAGAAAATCTTGAAGAATAAGGCAAAGAATATTCTAGAGAATGGTTGGTAAATACGGACCCTGGTTTGTTTACTTTTGACCGCTAGTGGGCATTTTAGCCATAAAATTATCGAATGCAGAAGAAGGACGAATGTCGCACACGCCAACTTTTCATAGTTGTAACATGCGTGCGTCACGGGTGTCAAGCGAATTAAGACTGTTAAAGAGTTAAGTATCCTTTGGAGCAGTTTATAGCCTTTGTATCACTTTGACCTTTTGCACTGCAACACTTGTGCAGCTTTATAGTTTTTGAAAGCGATGTCGACGGAGTAATTCCTTACCATACAACCCCCCTTTTTTTCCAAATGAACGTGGGAAGAAAGGCCATTGGAAAAAATGAGGGAAAATTAAAAGATGCGGGTGACCAGCATTTTCTTCTTTTTCAACAAGGCTTTTTACTCTTTCACAAACATATCCCATCATATGATCCATAATTAATAAATATTATATCGTATGCAAATGCTTTTTAGATGAACAAGACAAAATTATTGTCGTTTTGTAAAAAGCGAATAAGGGTCAGTTCACAGGAAACAGTGTCAAATGCGAATAGACTCATTGACGAATCTGGTAACTCGGACACAGATTTCAATTCGTCGGTTTTCTTAAAAAACCTCGTAACTACAGCTTTGAAACAACCTGTAGTTACGAGGTTTTTGAAGTAAACCGACGAATTATATGATTTTGTCTTTGGTACCATTTTTAACTCTTCATCGCTGATATGTATTTTGGATTAATCCAAAAGTATTTGCTGACGACAAATGAAATGTGACTTGCGTGATATGGTATTTCTTGCAGAGAGTAGAACATATTTTAACCCATTACCACACGATCCCCACTTTTGACGACCCTAAGAAAGAAGCATTTAGAAAACACTGTGGAAAAAGGAGAAAATGCTGGTAACCAGCATTTACTCCTTTTCCCACAATGTTTTCTTACCTTCACAAAACAAATTTTCAAATTTTCAGTCACTTTTATTTTGTCGTCTGCAAATGCTTTCGATTTGGACAAACCTAAAATATTGTCATTTGGTAATGAATTGAGGAATGAAAACATGCTACTTTTTATTTTACTCCATTATTTGAGCCACTTTCATTTGGGGGGTGGGGGATGCGGGTGGGTCTGCAATACCTTCAATCTGGACAAATCTAGAACTTTGGTGTCTGATGAAGCACTACCTTACTGTTATGTACATACCCAGTTATTCCTAGCTTTGTTCATGTGTGTATTTATTTTGAATGGTTTTCCCCTGTTGCTATTTTTAGAACTGGATTCTCTCTTGTGGAATATTGTTCTGGAAGTTTCCGGGCCTTTTTACAATCTGATTACTGGAAATTATGCAACTGATTTTAACATGAATTTTCTGGAAGTTTCCCTGCTATTATAAAAGGAAAAGCTTTTTACATCTCGGCGTTCACTAGTTAATACATGATTGCCAGACTACAGTGGGGATTATCTTGTGTTTGTGTTATATAATTAGTGCTTGGATTACATTCAGTTTGGATTAGGATCAGACTAGACTAAAGTGAGGATTATTTCGTGTGCTTGGATTACATTCAGTTTGGTCCAGGATCAGACTGGAATTAAGACTGGAATAATTTGTCTTTTGAATTTAACGTCTAAGGTATTGTTTTGTACTATTGTAATACTGTCACTGTTTATTTGATATTTTTGTTAATAAATTCTGTTAATTGTTATCGTTTGTTGCTGGCTTCTACTTTCTAGTTACGCCTGGTTCGTAAGCGGGATACTTACAAAAGTGACCAGGTTGATAAGAAGAAATGGGACAATGTTACTGGACAAGGATGGCAGCTATACGGCAGGTTTCAACAACAATGCGATAATGAACAGTAATTCTACCTGAGAGGATGAGCTCAAAAATAAATGGCCCCCATGGGGTAGCATATATCACCATGGCCAGGTGATTGTGGGGCTGTTGACGGGGATTCTTGCCCTATTTGACCTAAACGTAAAAGTAACATTATTATTTCGTTTTTCCAAGACTTTATCTTAATTTACATAATTCAAGAGGTTTATTCCGATAGAAGTAGACAAACTGACTGAAAATCGGGATTTTCACTGGTGGTACCAGTGTAAGATCGAAAAATATTTTCACTTCTATTTCTCGATATCCTACCGCAAAGCATGAAATAAAGACGGCACGTCATCATCTAGATGATATTAACTTCAAAATGAACATCAGCTGAAAGCCATTGAAATTGTCCTCAGCATCTCCTCAGCATCTCAAGGGTTGCGAACATAAAGAACTAAAAGAAACATAAACGGTAGTCAAGCACCAATAAAACGCTATTGACAGGTACTTTCAACATGACCTTGTTAATTAATGTTAATTAACGATAATTGGTAGAGAGGGGAATGGATCGCATCTTACCCGTGGGTGCACTTCGAGGCTCCCCTCCCTCCTCTCTGGGGGATAATTTTCACGTGGTGACACTGACTTTTCGCGCTCAACATCAAGATGAATGATGTGAATGAAAGAATAGACGTAATTCTGTTATCCCTTTACCAAGCGACAAAATATTAAACCAATCAAAATCGAAAGCATTTGCAGACGACAAATTAAAACTGGC
Source organism: Tridacna crocea (assembly GCA_943736015.1). Taxonomy (NCBI): domain Eukaryota; kingdom Metazoa; phylum Mollusca; class Bivalvia; order Cardiida; family Cardiidae; genus Tridacna; species Tridacna crocea. The sequence continues at coordinate 14,870,595 of OX031056.1, read as the reverse complement.
CCACATGATTATATTTGCTCTTGTTAGGTTGGAAAACATTGTGGGAAAAGGAGAAAATGCTGGTTACCAGCACTTTCTCCTTTTCCCACAATTTTTTCCAAAGGCATCTTTTTTAATCTTGTAAAAACAAGGCATTGTTAGGTAAAGAGTTATTGGTGACGTAATCATTTTGCTTGAGCGTTCTTGGTATAGTGTTTCAAGGAGTGTCAATATCAGTCCATTCAACCTCCTTACATTCTTCGCCATACGATTAAACTTTGAACGTTACCAAATCCAAAGCATTTAGAGACGGTAAAGTAAATGTGGCGTGCATGAAGGAGAAAATTCTGGTTATCAGTATCATTTTTCTTTCCCACAATGGTTTAACCCTTTCCCAAACGACAAACTTTTGGACTATACCAAATTCAAAGCATTTGCAGACAATAATTCAACTCTTTCTGTCTATGATAGAGCAGAAAACATTGTGGGAAAAGGAGAAAATGCTGGTTACCAGCATTTTCTCCTTTTCCCACAATGTTTTCAAAAGGCTACCATTCCATACCCGTAAAAACCAGTGGTTGTTTGGGAAAGGGTTAAGGAGGCGTCTTCCCCATAGTCGTCAAAATTCGGTGGTAAAGGGTTATTTAAGAAATAATCTTTCTATTGTGGTTTATCGTTCAATAAACCACAGTTGTGAGTTATGAGGCACACAAAATAATGCACGAGGGCGATAGCCCAAGTGGTTTATTCATTGGCCAGATTTGCGGCTCATAAATCACAACGTGGTTTATTGAACGGTAAACCACGACAGAAAGAAGATTATTTCGATTCTAACATGACCAATTCCTTAGAGTAAAAACGCGGATGAAGACTATGTTCCGTTTAATAACTCACAAATTCACTTTACACAGTATGACGTCACTGCATGGAATATCGCAGATTTTACCACACTTTCCGTGCACTTTGTTAATAGGGCCGAAATCGCATGTCATGTTAGAATGTATTGAAATCCGACTTGCCTATATTGCGTGGATGGGGGAGGCAAAACATAAAATCACATTTCCCTTGCTGTATTTGTTGGTTGATGTTTAGCATTATTTCTCGGCATCATTTTATCTATATATAGTGGTACGATCCTGTCCCAACGACTGTCACTTATGACTAATACACAGAATTTAGACGATCTTAGCCAGTGTTCCAGCACGATATTTTTTTTCTTTTTATGTCAAAAATCGACAAAATGATTTGCTACAGATCCAGTGAATCGAGATCGTGATAATTATGGAGTTTTTAACCCTTTTCCAGACAATTTCGACTTTTAACAACTCTGAAGAATGTGGCTTTTGAAAACATTTTGGGAAAAGGAGAAAATGCTGGTAACCAGCATTTTCTCCTTTTTCCACAATGTTTTCAACCTTCAAAAAATAATTTCAGTTTGTAGTCACATTTTATTTTGTCGTCTACAAATGCTTTCAGTTTGAAAATTTTGTCGTTTGGTAAAGAGTTGAAAGATTACTAGAATTACCGCCTTGACCCATCCTCGGATACCCCGGGTCTCCCTATTTGCTACGCTACATCGACGTAGCGTAGCAAATAGGGAGACCCCGGGGTATCCGAGGATGGCCTTGACCCAGGCACGATTGATCTGGAAATGGAACACCAAGGCTTCAAGCCCCGTATATTACCGACTGAAGTATCGGGCGCGGTTCCTCTATACAGGGTTAGATATACATGTTGGAAAAAAAAAGGAAAATGTCTGTTTTCTTCATAACGGGGAAAACAATGTTGCAAAAAAGATAAATTGCTTGTAAACACCCGCAATTTCGGAGAATAATGAGTCACCCTGTTTTATCTACAAAAAGTGATCGTACAATGTTCCTGTATAAGGACAATAGATTGTTGAGAAGTTAACATATTTTCTTTTCACAAATTTTGCATAATTATCGTACATTAATAAGTCTATAACCCCTCCTTTTCAAGCAACGTTTGAAAGCCCTCCACTATACAGGGAGGCTGGAAGGGGGAGGGGGGGTGTGGGGGCGGGGTATGTGTGCACACGTAAAAAAAAACCCTAATAAATTACGCATAAAAGGACTTAAAATAATAGTCACGAATTTTACTTTACCACAACGTTCAGATTTTTATTACAGCTGTATCACTCTATCACCAGGGCGGGTTTTCATGTTTTTTATGCAAAATCGGAAAACCTTAAAAATACCGCTCATCAATTATCCTGTTTTGATTGGTTTATGCTGTTTTACCCTTTACTAAATTATCCCGAATTTTAACTATTTACCAAACAACAACCCTGTGGAGAAAACCTGTTGGAAGCATTATGGGAAAAAGAGAAAATGCTGGTAACCAGTATTTTCTCTTTTTCCAACATTTTTTTATAACAGTGTGAAACCGGAGGTCACACTACACCGTCAGAAAAGTGCTTGAGTCGCGCAAAGAAGTAGCCTAAAAATAACATTAAATTATGTGAATTGGACGGTCCACGCAATAACTTTTCATTATACGAACCCTTCTTTTTCTTCCAATATACAAAACCTGTTTGAAAACACTGTGGGGAAAGGAGTCTATGGTTGTCACCATCATTCCCTCCTTTCCATACAATCTCTCCAATACTTTAAACATTCCATAATTCTAGGAGCATTTAATTCGTTGTGTGCCAAGATTTAAATTCGGACTAGTCTTTATCACTATCATCTTGGTAATGAGTAACGTAATACTGTATTCAGTCTACCCAATAACGAAATGAGAATATTGCGATTTCAAAGTGTCTGTCACCGTAAAGAAAATCATATCGTATCGGACATTTTGGATCAAAGATCAGACTGCACGTTCTGTACAGTCTGATCTTGATCTACAGTGTCCGCAACAGAAGCGTGAATACTGCTATATTATCACCATAAAGGATAAAACACTGATTCAGTCGAGCCAAGTCCATACAACCAGTCAATGATGTTTAGGGCTTGCGTGTTCGAACACTGGCTACACCACCATCTGTGGTTTGACATAAAAAATGTCCGATAGGAATAATTTCTGTATTGTCACTAGACATTTTGACTACCTTTATGGAAAAAAGTAGCCTGCGACTGGTTATTTGCATAACCGCAAAGGCATTACATTTGCAAAGCAACGTCATTTAATTCGGTGCCCTTGAATGTGAAAGAACCGAAATGTTTGCGTGTGTAACAGCAAAAAGAGCCAGAGAGAGAGGGAAAGAGAGAGACAGAGAGAGAAATGACATACAGAGACAGAGACAGACAGACAGATGGACGGTCTGACCGGCAGACATAGATTTGTTGAAACTGAATTAATTTCTAAGACTGTAAGACTGAGTCGTCCATCATCTAGCTCTAAATCAGCTGTCAGTCTTGAGGAGGAGGAGGAGGAGAAGGAGGAGGAGAAGGGTGAATACCATGAGGAAGAGGATGAGGATGGGGATGAGGATGATGAGGAATGAGAGGATGAGGAAGATGGTGATGATGATGAGAATGGGAGAGGATAATTGCAACGAGGAGGATGAGGAGGAGGAAGTGGAAAACGAATAAGACGAAGAGGATGAGGAAGAAGAAGAGGGGAGAAATAGGAAAAGGAGGAGGAGGATGTGGTGGTGGTGATGAGGAGGAAGCCTTGCTCAAGTATATTCCTGGCTAGATGGAAAGGAATTTTAAAACCCATAAATGACTTTTCAAGGTACGGTAACAGGCAGACGAAATCTGTTTCCTCGTTCAATCTCGTCGTCTCGTTAACATCCTTACATATAAATTTATGATCTGCATCATTGTTGGAAACAACTGATAAGCCCAGACCGGCTTGTAAAACATCTGTTATAGTAATTCGGAACGCGTCTAAAAGACCCGTAAAATAAGGCGCATGACGAAAGTGATTATGTTTCCTATATATTTCTCTCTAACTTGATACTTCTTGAAACAATACTCAGCCGACCGGATTGTCCTTACAAGGAGGGAAAACGTTGTGAAAAAAGGAGAAAATGCTGGTTACCAGCATTTTCTCCTTTTTCCACAATGTTTTTTAAATGCCTACTTCCTCATGTTCGTTAAACGCAGATCGCTTGGTAAAGGGTAAGCTCTTTACCAGACAACAATATTTTAGCCTTGTCCAAATTGAAAGCATTTGCAGGCGACAATTCAAATGTGACTCAAATTATGGAATTTGACTTTGATAGGGTAGAAAACATTGCGGGAAAAGGAGAAAATGCTGGTTACCAGCATTTTCTCCTTTTCCCACAGTGTTTTCAAAAGGTTTCTTCCTCAGTGATGTTAAAAGGCGTCATTGAGTGGTAATGGGTTAATGCATTAAAAAAAAGGAATATTGTGAAAGGAGGATGAATTAATGAACAGATAGCAATGTCGTCTTTTGCCACAATATTTTTATTGAAATGACCTGTTGCTAGAAGGGACGAAGATGGTGGTGGGTTTAAGTTCTTGCTTTTAAATGAAAGCTAAACATCGCTGCAAGTGGGAAGGCAGCATCGGCCAAATCTCAAAGATGACCAGACAATATAGATCAGACTCCGAGTTGTATGCAATCTAAAGTTGATTTACAGCATCAACAAAATTACGTAACAGTTTACATTATGATCACGTGTCTTTATGGTTCTGACTTACTAGTATGACTTTTATAAACATCGTGGGAAGAGGAAAATGTTGGTATCAGCAGTTTCTCTTTTTCAGTCAACGGCCTCTTCTCTGTCAGGGACGAAGCTATTACTTGAGACACAATTGAATTTGCTGTTACTACTGGAGAGGTCTAAAATTTGTATTGTTCCGACGATGATGATGTGGGAAAGCAGCCGGTGGCTTGGAAAGAAAATTGTGTGGAGTACTGGTAAAAAGAGACTCAAGGAAAGGATGGATAGGTGCACTGGCCGCCGCGATATAACTGAACTAATGTTGAAAACAGCGCAAAACACCATGTAACCAATCAATGAAATTTTAATAAAGGTAGGTATCCACCTACCATTCTGAAGAATATTCTTAATCTTATTCTCAATATTTGTCTAAATTTGAAAGTAGCACAACTTCTCTCGTAAAAGTATCCTCTGGAAAACATATCGGTGCGCTGACCGTCATGGTGTAATTGAACTAATACAGAGTTAAACACTGGCGTTAAACACCATGGAATCAATCGATCAATCAATCAGTGTTTATGTCAGTTGTCCGTATTGCACAAGGATGTTAATTTCTAAGTCGAAGAAATATTCTCAAGGTTTAGATTTATCTTTGGAAGCATTAAATTTCTATAGGAAAGATAGGGTACATTCCTTCACCAAAAAATCTCGAATTCTAATGACCCCAAGGAAAAAAGGTCTTTCAAAAATAATCCGGAAAGGAAGAAAATGCTTTTTAACGGCATTATCTTCCTGTCCCACATTACTGTAATTACTATCCTTTTCAGGTCAAATGCAGTCATTTGTGCCAGATTAAATGCAAGCTGCAGTCTCCATAAACCTTTACCAACAGACAAAGTTTTTGACTGATCCAAGTTGAAAGCACTTGCAGACGACAAAATAAACGTAACACAAAAGTTGAAATTTGTTTCTAGCAGGGGAGAAAACATTGTGGGAAAAGGAGAAAATGCTGGTTACCAGCATTTTCTCCTTTTCCCACGATGTTTTCAAAGGGCTTCTATCTCAGGGTAGTGAAAACCAGTGGTTGTTTGGTAATGTGATAATCTTTGAATTTGGACGCCTGAAATTTGCGTGAAAGAGTGTGGTTAAGAGTTAAGTACGCGGATTTACTTGTTATTGCAGACGGGAATGTGCATTTTTTGCAAGGTTAATAAATTTTGAAGATGTCTCGTGTATACTGAGGCGCCATGAACCCCGTGTGTTACATAATCCACTCTCACACGCTTGAGTGAGTTTTAGAGAGAGATCATCTGGTTTTATCGTGAAGAAATATGGATCTATTGCATGTTGGGTAATAAACAAACGTCAAATCGGCGGATACCGCTTCCGGTTAAACACCATGAACTGCGTTTTTATCATATTTTATGTAAGTACCGCCCGTTTTCATCATCATCGGTTATATAATTACATCGATTACTTTTTACGTCGATGATGTTCAATGTTATTGTTAGGTCGGAATTTGAAAGAGAACATACGTAAGGCACGGTGGTAAGTGTAGCTACACGTGCACAGATCTACACACAGAGCTTCACATGAGAGGGAGTGGTGGCATTCTAAATCCTTTATTATTCTTCCAAACCCTATGTTGTGGGTACTCATTAGAATCGTCTGGACGAGACGATTTTAATGAGTACCCATAACATATGATTTAGTGGAGAATTATTAATATTTTCTATTACGAAATCAAAATCACTGCCTCTATCTAGAGTTCTGAACACAGGCACTGGTACGTATTCAATGACCCACACATTCGGCGCGAGTACTGGTGTAGTTCCCAGGAAGCAGAATCGAGAGAGATTAGAATAAGTTGTTAAAACTTATTTCTCAATCGATTTAAAATAAATATGTTTGAACTAAACTATTCATCAACCGTATGTATATAAGAACATTTTCAATCCAATTCTCAAAATTTTCTTAAATTCTATCGTAACGGAACTTCTGATTGACAAACCAATTTGTAGTAGTACTTTCTACAGCTAGAATTAAAATATGAATGTTCTCAAGGACTGCTGTAAACTTTGGGTCCTAGTTGGTCTACCCATGGGTCATTTTGTAGGGGGGTCATTTTTCTGCATTACACCGGCTGAAACACGAAAACGATTTGCAGAAAACAAAAGCCTCGACGCACGCTGATCTTGGTCGATACTTTTTCAAAATGTATTTAAGGTAAGACCGGTGTAATGCACTTCCGGTGAAAATTCTAATTGGTTGATAAATAACGATGAAAAAGGATTTAAGCAGAAATAATATTTTGGCACATTTGTAATGGATTAGAAATTCCGTTTATGTCTATCTTGAAATTATTTTTTTATACTTTTGTTAGTTTTCTGAAAAGGGAGGTAATTATTATCTCTTTTTGAATTGAGAATATAGTGGTTTATATTCATAAATGATAATTCAAAGAAGGAAAAAATGGAAAAAAAATGAAAAGGTAAAAGTAGTTCAATAATACTCATTTCTAATTATAGCTAATTTTGCAGGATGATATTTTAGTGGAAATAGCTGTTTTCCATAACACAGGTCTTACATTAACCCCCTTTACACTGAGTATGACATATTTGCATTCTGTTATGTTCTCTTTAACCCTTACCACACGGCAAAATTTTAGACCTATCCAAATTTAAAGCATATGCAGACGACAAACTCAGAGTGGCTCAAATGATGTAATTTTTCTTTGATAGGGTAGAAAACTTTGTGGGAAAAGGAGAAAATGGTGGTTACCACTATTTTCTCCTTTTCCCACAATGTTTTCAACAGGCTCCGAAAGGTCGTTAAAAGGCGTCATTGTGTGGTAGTGAGTTAAGTCTTAGACTTGTCCAAATACTTGTAGACATAATACAAATTGTTGCATTTGTCCTTGAAGATATGGAGAACGCCATGGGAAAAGGCAAAATTCCAGTTACCAGCATTTCTACCTTTCCCATCAATGATCGCGAAAGAACTTTTCCGCCTCTTAAAACACGGAATTGTTTGGTAAAGGTTGAGTTACATGAAGGATTAGAATACAAGCTGTCGGGGCGTTACTGAAATGCTAAAAAAATGTCGACACTGTGTCGTGAAAACGCAAGTCAGTGGCTAAAAAATGTTGCACGTGATCGGTATCTCTCCCTTTTTATCTGAAACCTAATTTGCACACGGCACGTTTACTGAGACAACTTTATCCCTCTTTCGAGACAAAAAATTGCTAATCAGTGCTGTCAGTACTTTGATTTCGTGATATCTCGTATAGTCTCGCCGATGAATTTGAGAAGTAATATGACATGCAAATAACTAGCTGGAATCAAAACCATAGTTGCAGCAGACGGGTTTTTGCATTTTTGGATAATATTTTCTATTATTTGCATTTTTTTGCTAGTTGAACACGAATTAGAAAATAAACAGGCAATATTGTTTGAGTCCAGGAGGAATGGTACGTTGCGTGTAGCAGCCATGCTCAGTCTGTAACTGATTAGATTATCAGACAACTTAGTATCTTATTTTCTTCTCTTTCTTCATCCCGCCTTTATACTTAAAGCGCTGAATCTTGCTCTAGTAGTGACTAGTCGCCTTTGAAGACAGTGTAGATTAAGATTGTATGGTGCAGAACGTGAAGCCTGATCTTGGACTATACACTTTAACGTAGCCAAACATTTGGACAAAAGCAGCCGAGAAATTGTGATAACTATAGTATACGCCTTATGTAGCGACTCTGAAAGCCTTATTCATATAAGTGCTATAAAGGTACCATCCTCGGAACCCAGGTTTAACTCATTACCAAACGACAAAATTTTGGGCTTGTCCGAATGGAAAGCATTTGCAGACGACAAAATAAAAGTGACTGGAAATTTGAAATTTGTATTGTGAAGGGTAGAAAACATTGTGGGAAAAGGAGAAAATGCTGTTTACCAGCATTTTCTCCTTTTCCCACGATGTTTTCTAAGGGCTTCTTTCTCAGGGGCGTCAAAAGTAGGGATTGTGTGGTAATGGGTTAAGCATTACGTTACTCTCCATGCACATAACACTGGGTCAACGAGGATATAACGGTACAAAAATGTGGAAAACCAAAACGGAAGTAAATAAAAAAACTTCCAAGATTTGACTACGGTCAAGATTACGGATTCAAGTCGAATTATTGCAGAAACTATATACTGTAAACATCGAAAATTCACTTAAAAAGGCGCAATGAAACCAGACTTTCCGTTAAGGGTTTGGGGAAAAATAAATGTTTACAACAACAGTTACTGTTAATCTAAATTCAACTACAAGATGATCTTTAAACCAAAACGATGTCGGTGGAAAGTACACGTAGGTAATAACGCAACTGTCTAATTTGTTCTCTCTTTTTATTTTAGAAAACTGCTTAGCCTCTTAAAGACAACTTCTTTTAAGTTCAAAATCATTTCAACTACCTTGGCAGCCTTCTTTTAATTATCTTTTAAATACCGCCCCGCCCCCGCCTCGAGTCAGTAAACAGCCATGCACAAATGATGTAACAATGTCGTCATTTCAAATTTATGTTTAGTAAACGGACATTAACTGAACCAAAAAAGAAACTTCCGAATTCCATACATATTTTGAAATGTAATGAAAATGAATAAACATGTCCAATGCCCTAATATTTTCGAGCGAAGGATTATGTGTCAAATAGAACCAATTATAATTGAATTGTAAGCATTACACAAAAAAGAAATCAGTATATCGTCGGTTTACTTCAAAAACCTCGTAACTACAGCTTGTAACAAGCTGTATTGTTACGAGGTTTTTGAAGTAAACCGACTATATACATATCTATATTTGGTCCTAAGTTTCCACTCATACATTAGCCATGATCTAGCGAAAGGTAGTTAAAATGATCTCCACGATGCATTTTTCAGGCATATCATGGATCAATAAAGACCTTTTTGTGTAAAAACCGAGACATAATAATCCATGGACATGAATAAAATTTATCAAAAAGCAAAACATTTGCGATACAGGACTGCCTGCACGGGCTGTGCAGACAGACACGAATCGATATTTTCTTTTTGAAGAGGCGAAAAGAAAAAAGTAGCATAGCTCAAAAAGTATTTGACAGGCTGCTCTTTATCAGGAAATCGCACAGTAACAATTCAGAGAGCGTGCAGAACGAGGCTAGGTATCGGTATTGCGAGATCCAGTTTGCAGGCCAAAGGCAAGGAAGGCGTTTCAGAAGTCAATACTCCATCGGTGCAAAATAAAGGAGCCATGAAAAGCGGGTCTCATGCTCAGTGTCAACCCAAGTCAGCCTGCGCAGTTCGCGAACTGGCTGACCCTTGTCGAAACTCTTTGCTTCTGGTACATTTCCAAAAATCATAACTTTGAAATGGCAGTATTTCGGGGTTTATTATCGAAATGAAAATTCCATTTATTAATTATCTAGCAGGATACGGGTAACACACCTTTAACACTTACACAGCTAAATAACTAAAATGAAAATTTCATTTTGATAGCTGAAACTTAAATATTGCTTCTTTAGAGTTATGTTTTGCAGGATACTGTCTCCTTATAGCCTTTATAGGACAGTGTAGATCCAAGATCAGACTGCACGTTCTGTGCAGGCTGATCTTGATCTACACTGTCCAGATCTTGATCTTGATCTACACTGTCCACAAAAGGTCAGTGAGCAGCGCTTAGCAGATTAAGGGTTAAGAGAGCGTATATGACAGATATATAACACTGAGTAAACTTGGCTTGGAAAGAGGCCTCACTCCACTTCTATATGAATTGAGGAACGTGATGGTGCGTCGTCAGATTTTAAGAAGTATACAAGTTCTACCGGAAGTTATTTCTCAATCGATGAAAAATGAAGTTGATGTACTGGTATAACACTGAACATATTGTGATCGCATATGGCTCCGGTCGATAGATCATCCTTAAAGACTGTAGTTTACAACACTGGAGTAGATTGTTATGTTGTCGTAATTCATAAATAAACCGTTCAGATACCATTAATCTCCGTTAAATTGGCCATAACGTCTGCTTCCTCGATTCACCTTCCAACGTGCAGGGACTCCCGCCAAAAACTTAACAAGGTATAACGAGTTTATTTTTAGATGGAGTCTGTGGTTAATATCTAGATATTTAGCAGGCCAAACGCAAAATGTTAAAAAATGTTTTATGACAGTAAATCAAGATTAGACAGTTGGTATAATATTATGATAAACACATGTTGTTGATCTTGAAGAAGCCTTGCACATCTCTCAGAGAGCTGTTATTGCTGCTTGTGTTGGTCAATGTTTAGACTGCATAAAACGTGCAGTCTGATTTGGTTGATCTACACCATGTCATTCCAAACTATCTCTCAGAACGTCTTACCCTGTCCAGACATAATCGGAAAAACGGGCTGCGGTCGGGATAGAACGTTTATTTTTGGCCTGATAATGCCTGAAGCACCTCTTCTGAGAAAGCCTTACCCCGGTCAACAAAATCGAAAAACGGGCTGCGGTCGGTACAGAACGTGTAATGTCGGTCGGTAAAATGCAAACGCACTGCCAATTTATGCCTGACTGCTTCGCGTCTTTATTATGACCGAATTACGGCAGTTCGTTTGTAGTAGGCCTACGTCCATCTCGTTTTAATTACGATTTCACTCCGTCTAATTACAGGACGGGATGGGCGACAAGAAATTTTGAGCAAGCTCAAAGTTCCGGAGCACCCTTCTCGTCCTAACCCGTCCATTAAGTTCGTAAAGAGATCGTAAAGATTGCTAATACCTCCACTCCGTCCAACCCCCAAAAAATTTGGAACGCAGTTAGAACGAGTTTGGTACGAGGGGGGTATAACAAAGCCAACATCACGTTGCATCCAGCAATATAAGTCGTACATCCAAATAATTCACATAGTCAGTATTCCAACATACGTCCCATTGGCAACAAGCCCTTGCCGCTGACAGCTAGCCAGAGTTTAAAATCTTCAGGATTTTACATGAGCCATGCTCTGGCAGAGTTTTTTTTTTCTCATGCAGCTGCCAAAAGTATTCACCAATGTCACCCTACGCAGTCTGCGCAGGCTGACCTTGGTTGAAACATATTGGTTCTGGTTGCTTTTCTGCATGTCAAAGAAGACAGTCCGACCTATGACTCAAGTCGGTTGTTGAACGATGTGAAATTTATTAGCGTTGATGAATCTTTGATGTAAATCTAGCAACAGTTTTTACCTGTAAAGACGTAAATCAGACTTTAATTAATCTTTGGTAGAGACGTAACCTTTGCTTGAACGACGTAAATCCCTCGTCAATAGATCTAGATTATACGGTAATGTCAATCTTGCATGAGACTTTCAGGAGCGACGTAATTTCATCTTTTGTTGTACAGAAACAACTTTTGCTTGGGCGATGTAATGCCATCGTTCGTATGTGCATTTAAACTGCCACTCTTTACGTTGTAATTATAAATATTCCTACGATATTTTCCTTGTCAGGAATTGTATGGACTCATCGCTTCCGATTCTATTTCCCAAAGTACTCCTTAATTCTTTGTTTTGAAATGTGAATAATTTTCAAATCACGTATAAATCACTTATAAATCTGTGGGGGCCCATAAGGATATTTATGTGTTGAATGAAATGGAACTTTCAGATCCATAGTTATGTATGTGATGACTTCCTTGGTATAATACATCAAGGAGAAGCATCAGCCCTTTTTGCCCATATGCTCTTAACCCTTTTCCAAACAATCCCTGGCTTTTACGTGCAGGAACAGAAGCCTTTTGAAAACATTATGGGAAAAGGAGAAAATGCTGGTTACCAGCATTTTCTCCTTTTCCCACAATGTTTTCTACCCTACCATAAAGAAAAATCATCTTTTTAGCAACTGTTAATTTGTTATTTGCAAAATGCTTTCAATTTGGTCTGATCCAAAATTTGCTGTTTGGGAAAGGGTTAACGTTACATTGTCAAAAACAATCAAAAATGATACAGATTACAAATATTACCAAAGATCCGTGACATGAGACCACTATATAAAGAGTAATTAAAAAAGAAACATATTTTAAACAATGGAACACCGGATAGGTTTTCCCTCAAATAAGCAGACAAGGGCCCTATAAACAGTGATATCCGCATTTTTCATACCACTTGTCAATCTCTATTTTTTCATCATTCAAATATATCAATACCAAGAGGTATGTCAAAAGTCATGGCGTTCAGCTACTCTGAAAGATACGCCTGGGCCAAGGCTAGTACATACAAGCAAAAGTCACTAATTACTAAAGTGTCCCAAACGATAAACTGTCGTAGACGCTATTAGAAAATGTGACCCGTCACGCAAAAAGGTACCATCTGCGAACTGCGAAATGTCTACCCTGGTCAGACTGCGCGAATGCGCAGGCTGACCAGAATCGACACTTTTCGCTTTTAATATGATGTTTTATGTTTGAAAAATGGTCCGATGATTCCACCTTACTGTACGATCATCTTTGAATTATCAACTTAAATTAACATGCACTATCTTCAATCTGTGTACATCAAATTGAAGTACGGAGTTTCACAGATAGTCCCTTTTCGCGTGACGGGTCACAGGTATTCCAAATTAAAAAATCTGATTCTAAACCATTTTGATAATACAGACGCATTTCAACAAATTTATAGCCACCATTCCGGCCCTGAAAAAGTGTGACGATCGAATGAATTGCTAAGGTAACAACAGCTTCAGTTTCAAGTTGCAACAGTCCTTTTTGTGTGACTGTCTATGCACATGCAGTTCCTTAGGTAACTTCCTGTATTGGTTTATTCTTATTTTACACATTCTGAGGAGTCCAACTACAACAATTAAAGAGGAAACTATTGCCTCGTTTACTTTCCAAACGACAGACACCGAGACTCGTCTAAATTCAAAACATTTGCAGACAACGAATTGCGAATAATTGTGATTCTTACGATTGCATTAATCTTTAAGAAATGTTGAAAATCTTGTGGAAAAAGGAGAGAAGGCTGGTTCTTAACTAGCATGGAATCTCCCTTGGAAAGAGCCGTTAAAACACGATGCTGTTTTACTAAATGTAAAAGGAGAGTAATGGAACACTAGACCCGGGGAAATGGCTTCTAAATTGAATTACGCCATCCTTTGTATCAGTTCTTGTTACAGTAACAAGTCCTCCATTTAATTCAGAGGATAAGAAAATTCCAAATGAAAACGTTTTCCCACGCATTGCCCCTTTGCTGCGTTTCTTCTGTTTCTGCACGTTAGCCTCATCCAAACTGAAACACCACGAATGGAATTAATTGTTTTTTAAAGTTGTATTTTTCTGTAGAAGTAAATTATATTATTTTGCTCTTATTTTGTCTTTTGAAAAATATTTGATTATTATATGTGTTTCGTGTGAATATGTAAATGCACTTTGCTGATAATGAAGATAGCGTGCACAAGATTAAAAAAGAACACAATTATTAGGTGGAGCATGGTAGAGGCAATATCTTGTGCTTTGGCTCACTGTGTATGAATGTCGATGTAGAATGCACAGAATGAATTGCGATCATAAACCGCCTTCTTTCTACCCAAGTAACTCGCGGTCTAGTGAACCGATGATAACATTGTTCAATCGTGCCAATCAGAAGAACAGTCCTGGCGGTACCACGCATGACCGGGACGAACTTTGACGAGCTGAGATGAATCGGCTTAACAACCTGATTGTTTTAAGATTTTCAGTACATCTGAGAACTTTTAGAAGCCTTTGCAACGGGCTCGATTCGGACTACACAGGGGCAACCAGACTATCACAAGGCCACAACTTTCTTAGGAAGTTACGATACCGGAAGAGTCAACTTTTCAAGTGCCCCGTATCGAACCGGAGCCTACCCCTAAAACAAATCCATGTAATGTTCAGTTTCACACCTTAATAAAAAAAGTAGAGTTTTTAGCATGTATCGCTGCTTTAATAGGAATTTTTTATTCATGGCGCAAACAAAATAATGTAAACAAGCCCCTTTTTCTTACAAGGTTAAATAAAGGTGTCGGAGGATTGTCAATACTGATATAACTGTCACTAGATTCTGTGCATTATTTCACGATGCTGTGAAGAACAGTGAACTAAATGGTAGTTTATTGGCGTTACACCAACATCCTTGCATGACTTCAGGATATTACATAAATCTTCACTTTTATCGGATTTCTTACGAACTACCGCGTTTTATCGCCTGACAAACCGTTATAAATAACAATTCTACAACTCTGATAGAGTATTTGTTAAGAAAGTTATGACCCGTCTAGTCATGAAACCCAGATAATCTTTTCGAAAATAAACTTGAAATTACATATTCGTGCTCTCGATGGAACATCTTATTCATCGGGTATCATGCAAAGATGACCGGCGTAAATTTCACGATTGACCAATTCATTACTGTCAATTAGCTGTCCAGCCGTCAGGAATCGTTCAACATCCAGCGTGTTCTCCGACACTCTAGATTATTTCCTAAACTTCTGTCACACTAGGTCCACGCTAACACGAAGTCCAAGAAAATTGCAGAACGCCGAAATGTGCGCAGTAAGATCACCAGCATCGCCACGTCAACGCAAGACCGGTAGATGCGTTGGGAACGTACGATTACGCCCTGCGACGGCGCTCTCTTTGAGCATGCACACCACAAGCGCGATCGCTTGGCATTTTACAAGAGTGCAGTGGGATCACTGTAAAATCGCCTTGATAGCGCAGTAAGGTCTCTTCCATCGCCACAGGAGTTCCACTGGCTCACAGACTCGCAGTGCAAACGCTGTGTTTGTCGGTGACGACGAGATTTTACATCTCGTCGGTTTACTTCCAAAACGTCGTAACTACAGCTTGTAACAAGCTGTAGTTACGAGGTTTTGCAAGTAAATGGACGATATGTCTTTCTTTGAGATGTCACTTCGTCTCTACTTTGCTGATACGGCCCTAGCTAAGAGTTTCGTTTATTAAACTGCACTTTTCCAACACTTCGAAACTACCACGTTGATCATTGTGCTGCGAGTGCGCTTTTATCTCGACCATTGGCATTCACATGATAAGAACGAAAATATGTTTACGAAACATGCAAAAGAAACCCCATTCATTTCACGATATAGCTGAGGTATGCAGGTGTAATGCAAAGAAATGACCCTCCCCTACAAAACGACCCTTGGGTCATTTCGATACGTAGAGAAATGACCCTTGGGTCATTTCACTACGTAGAGAAATGACCCATGGGTCATTTCACTACGTAGAGAAATGACCAGTGTCATTATTCTCCGTAGAGACATAACCCTCTGGCGTCATTTCTCTGCATAAAATAATGACACTGGTAATTTCTCTACGAGGTGAAATGACCTATGGGTCATTTTGTATGGAGGGTCATTTCTCTGCATCACAACGGCAAGCTTGGCATCTGCTTGCATATATATATAGGTCTGGCAGATGCAGATTTATCCAGATGGTGTGTATTTCATTCCAACACAACGACGACAAAGAAGGAGAGGGGCTCCAAGGCGGCGTAGACGGCTTTTTGATCGACCATGGCAGGGCGAAGGCAGACGGCTTCAGCACAGCCATTATCTTTGGCTCATGTCGTCGTATAAGGCGACTCCTCCCCTCAATGATGAGATTAAGGCCTCGGACTTCCGGACGATTCTCTGTGTGCCACTCGTCACAATTCGGCCAATTCCGTACCTATATCTAATTTGAGGACTTCTGTCACCCGAGGTATGCCGAATGCATGTGGGCCTATATCGAGGTTGTCATATACAATACCGAAATGGTTTGGTAGACGGAAACTGGATTAAGGGTCATCAGGATGATATCCAACAATTCATTCTGATGCACAAATTTGACAACAGTTACTATTTCCGGTTGGTTGCGTATTGGACAGTGAAAACGCCGTACAGTGCAGTTAAGTGTGACAGTAGTTTGACCCATTACCACACAATTCCTACTTTTGACGCCCCTGAGAAAGAAGCCTTTTGAAAACACTGTAGGAGAAGTAGTAAATGCTGGTAACCAGCATTTTCTCCTTTTCCTACAGTGTTTTCTACCCTTCCCAGAACAAATTTCAATTTTACAGTCACCTTTATTTTGTCGTCTGCAAATGCTTTCATTTTGGACCAGTCTAAAATTTTGTCGTTTGGTAATGAGTTAAGGTTGATCTTGATAAAAAATTGATTGTCAGGTGTTATTGCAGATGACTTCTTTTTTATTTTTTGAAAAAGCAGTGACCATTATAATTCATTAATTAGCCCTAAAACGAAAGTATGTGCGTAATCTGGATGGTCAATCACCGTTAGAGAATTAAAAAAGTCAGCTCAACGATTTTTGAAGTATTCAAGGTCCATTCTTTTTCATTTTTTAAGCAGATTTGATAAGAACCGTTGCCTCGACTTAGGCTTAATATGGAAGAAACACAATTCAGCTTCGCTACCTTGGAATCTTTGCTCGGGTGAAATTTCAAGAGAGTGACTTGTACATTCGCCGATTTTTCTCACAACAACATGCAAGACGGACGGCCAGACAGAATGACGGACGGACTTTCAGACGGCCAGTTAAACTAAAGTCTTCTCGGTCGTGGACTTATTAGCATACTTGCTAAAAAACTGTCTTGTTTTCCAAGAAAAGTGCCAGAATTATCTTCCGGAAAGCGTTGGGTGATAAATGAATTATTGTAACATTGACTTGTGTATAGACTGCCGGAATCATGGAAGTGATGCCAACCCTTTACATCTTATACGGATATTAGATCTTCCTGGCATGAAAGACTTTTGAGAAAACAAACTGAACTTCGACAATTATATCATAACTGAATATGAAGTCGATATTCAAAAGAAAATCGGGTCAGATTGACCAACTGTCCATTTCGAGCAATTTTCTACCGTCCTTTCAAAAGCAGTTTATTAAGAGGAGGTAAGAAGGGGCTTCATTGGCGGTTGACCCATTTTCGTAAAGTTTTTCTTATTTTTGAGAAAACAATCAAAAGTGGCAGAAGAGAAAATATTTGGGAAAAATAAAAAAGCTTGTTGACAATGATGTTGTAAACATCGAGAGAAGAGGAACTATTGCTTGTAACCAGCAATTGCTCTTTTCCCACAATGTTTTCATTTAAAGGTTGTAAAAGTTGTACCAACGCAGTAATTGTGAAGAACCCATTACCACACAATCCCTACTTTTGACGACTCTGAGAAAGAATCCTTTTAGAAAACATTGTGGGAAAAGGTGAAAATGCTCGTTACCAGCATTTTCTCCTTTTCCCACAATGTTTTCTACCCTTCAAAAAACAATTTTCAAATTTTCATTCTCTTTTATTTTGTTGTCTGCCAAGGCTTTCAATTTGGACCAGTGTAAAATTTTGTCGTTTGGTAAAGAGTTAATGTGTTTATTCACGAGATCACACCATCGACTTCTATCCGCGCATTAATAATGCAGAAGACAGTGCTCAGTGAATAGATATGATTCCTATTCCATGAAAAGACGACGGAGTTTTTATTTGTACTGTTGATGATATCGAAAAAACTATAAAATTGATGTCTTTGTCTATTATTCAGAAACTTGCCGGCCAAGGGTGTCGTACATCCTTCCGGGTTTTCCTTTGACGTGCTTTAACTCATTACCACGCAAGCCCTACTTTTGACGACCCCGAGGAAGAAGCCTTTAGAAAACATTGTGGGAAAAGGAGAAAATGCTGGTAACCAGCATTTTCTCCTTTTTCCACAATGTTTTCTACTCTTCAAAAAAAAAAAAAAAAAAATCAAATTTACAGGCACTTTTATTTTGTCGTCTGCAAATGCTTTCAATTTGGACAAGTCTAAAATGCTGTCGTTTGGTAATGAGTTAAAGGGGTTGGATTCGTGGTTCAGTTCCCGATCGTGACTTCAAGCACGCGAGAGTCTGCAGAGCAAAGGCCAACAGTATTGCTAAACCGAAGGAAGATGTGAATATAAGTGAGCAGCTGCTGCGGTATGACCGATGCCATTGTTGAAAGCAATGTAAGATTTTGAGAAGGACTAATTTATCAGGATTGAAAATAGTAAAAAAGCAATCTCCATGACTGATTAATTTGAAGCTGTCTTGGACAAAAACTACTTTTTTGTTTTTTTCCTACCGTAGTTCTTTTAAAATTCTAATTTCATAAAAAAGCGAAGGAAACCTTGTATGCTGCACTCTTATCAGTTTAGAACGGCTTGATCTGGACGGTGTTGTTCGCTGGTCTCGTCATATCATAGCGGTTGCTCATTTATTCATGTGCACTGGGACAGTACCCCGAGCCGGGTTCACAGAGAGAAATCTTGATTTCAAATACAGTTCAGTAATCACCACAAGACGAAGCATGAATTCGATAGGGTATGGCAAAGTATACCAGACGAGAAAATTTTAGGCAAGTACAAATTGAAAGTATTCGCAGACAATACTTCACATGTTGCTTAAATGACGAGCACATTCTGGACCGCAACTGGGAGCCGAAGCTGTTCTCAGCCCAAAAAAGAAACTAATTTGTCAAACTGACACGTACAGCTATATACTTTTACATATTCATCACTGATTTGATATTGACACATTCATCGAAAAAGCTCTGAAAATGAGTATGAATGGCGTATACCGGAAACGGCCTTTCCGCAGTTATGGCAAACATGTTCATTTTACGTTCCTGTGTTTGACAGTTTTGATTATAGGCAGAGCGCCTTCGAACAAAATCATATCCCTATAGTATACAAAATACGTTGAAATAAAAAGCTGACGACTTTCAAAAGCGTCTTGGTATATACTATTCTTCTTGAAGCCCAAATGCCAAAAGAATACAGTAACGTTCCATAATGACTGCGTTGTATTTCTAATTTCTGCAAGATTGGCCAATTTTGTATAAAGCGATAGTTAGACCAAAGCCTGAAACAAAGCAAATATAAATTGCTAATTATGGTCAAAAAAACACTTTATCCCCATAATTATGATGTTATCTATCAACAACTTTTTGACCTTTACTATTTCATTGTTGATTTAGGGAGCTACAGTTTCCGACAATCTGGTTTAGACTTATGCACACACGCGCCAGAATGAATTTTGATGAGAGTCTGTATCAGAATCCCTTTACATTGACTCATAAAATGAAATCGGAGAGGCTATCTGGAGTTATCTCTTGAAGGCTGTTTTTTTGTGGACAGTGAAGATTAGGATCATACTGCACAGAACATACCCTCTGATCTTGAATCTATACAGTTCATTATCTTCCGAGACATTCTGACCAATGAAACATTTAACCCTTTATCAAAGAATGCCGGGTTTTATCAACCCTATGGAACACGCCTTTTGAAAGTATAATAACTCGTCTGCAACCCGCAAAAAGGGTTATTCGGACATTTGCGTAAGGTGTCGTCTCGGATCAGCCTGTGCAGTCGGCGCAGGCTAATCCGTGACGGCACTTTACGACAGCATTGGACTTTGTCCTACAGTAGGCTCGCGCAAAACAGGAAATAACCTGCAAACGGAGAGTGTAGTCTCGGATCAGCATTCGACCTCTTTATTTAGCCCCTTGAGTTTATTTTAGAAACACTTCATACAGGTCTTTACATACAACTCTTTCAGATAACTCACGGAAAATGCCGTAAATTTGTAGCCCTTTTGATTAGATATATCTTGGTGGTAGTGCCCCATAATCTATATAGTACTTCCTTGGTATTTCCAGGAACTAAAAGCTTAAAAGGGTTGATTCATTTCGCAATGATGATAGCCCATCACCAAAAAGATAGTAGTTCAGCTCGGCTGCGAACCCATGACTCCTGAGCTAGAAACACATTGACTACATTCGAGGGTCAGTACAGGAAAGGGTCAAGGGTCAATGAAGGTCACATGTGCTGACAGCTTCCATGACAACCCGTTTTCTGTCTCATTAACCACACGGTCGTCTAATGAGTCGTCACATGTAAAAATGATATCTAGAAAAAACAATAATGATTTTGTAATGACCCTCGTGGACAAGATAAATGCTTATCAGCCAAATTCATCGGACAGTCGCCAGTCAAATTATATCAATACTAACTTAATAACCCTGCGCCTGTTGAGCAAATGAAATGTCATTTTCAGACATATCGTCGGTTTACTTCCAAAACCTCGTTTGAAACAAGCTGTAGTTACGAAGTTTTGGAAGTTTTGGAAGTAAACCGACGATATATATATTTTACCCTGCAGTTCAATGACCAGGAACTTTTCTTCGAAGTGTGTAAAGCAAGATCAGCCTGCACATTCGTGCACGAATGTGCAGGCTGATCTTGCTTTACACTTTCCACTGCTTTATCAGTAACCTCATTCATGTAAACCAATTCTTTGTCAAAAATGTAACAGAATTTAATTTTGTTTTCGCCAACAGTTAAATTTGGCGGTACAAAGGTTTCAATAAAGTAATAGTCATTTTTCGGAAAACAGAGGCCGTTGTGACAAGAATTTCTCAGCAAAAGTTTTATCGTTCAGCTAGTGTAGAATTAAGGACAAGACTGGGCACACTCTGTGCTGTCTGGCATTTAAAATAAACTGTTAACTGCTGGAACAGTTGTCACTGGCATTACAAGGAAGTTTCTACAATGTTCCTCTATTACTTTTTCACATACCATCTTTAAATATCAAGTTCGATGAAACTCCGGATTGTATGGTAACGGTTTTATTTCGTTAGCCCATGGGCAAAACGTGAGTCGATAAAGGGAAACGAGCCTTGCTATATGAAAAGGGTGTTTGATGCATGTGTAAAATGTATCAAATCATGTAAGACTGTGCGGACTGCACAGGCTGACATGAGTCGAAACTTTTACTATTGGTCAATTTTTTTCCATGTCAAGAGACCATACTACCTCAAGATTCAGTCGATTGTTAGACAAAATAGATTTCATGAATCTATGATTATGTGACGGATTGCTCGGTATATACTGCATAGATATCAGAACTCCAGATAAGAGGGAGTGGTGGCATTCTAAATCCGTTATTTCTCTTCCAAACCCTATGTTGTGGGTATTCATTAGAATCATCTCGACGAGACGATTCTAATGAGTACCTACAACATAGGGTTTAGTGGAGACTAATTCATATTATCAATTACGAAATAAAAAATCACAGTCCGTCTATCTACAGCTCTATATAATGCATCACGGAGTTGCATGAATCGCCTGTTTGCCAGAGAGCTGTTCACGATAAATCTAGGCACGGTACAGTCTCACGTATATCAGAGCTGTAGGGTATCTTTATAATCACAAAATAATTATGTTAAAATGACTTTTTTTGACACCAAGAAATGAAATTTATTATACATAATGATGAATGAATATTACTACTATAAAGTTTCAAAATGAGCGTTTCATTGAAATTTAACTGGAGTCAGACTTCATGTCAACAGAATGAAGTGAGTACCAAGAAAACAACAACATTTTACACATACATAGAAAGGTGAGTGCAACACTATTCTAAGTGCATGTACAATGTAGAATAGTGTTGCACTTAGAATAGTGTTGCACTCACCTATAGCCATGTATTCGTATTTTCCTGGATGCTTTCTGAATAAAGCTTTGACCGTCATCTCCCCAGTGTAAGAGAGTGGTATATCGTCGGTTTACTTAAAAAACCTGGTAACTACAGCTTGGAACAAGCTGTAGTTACAAGGTTTTTGAAGTAAACCGACGATACATATATCATATTTTATGCTTTTAATGAAAAGAAATCGTTTTATATGAAAAAAGATTATTTTTACAAAGTTTTGGACAAAGAATTACCCCGTTTTTTTCCTCCAAAGACAGGAATTCTATAATTTATGACTGTGTACAGGAGGGTGCTTGACATTTTACAAACAGAACTTGTATATTGAATTAAATACTGAAGCGTGGTCATAAAAAATGGTTTTCATTTTCCAAACACCGGCTAAAGGCGCCGCTTCTCATCGCATCCAGACTTGGTACGACAATGTTGAAGGATGGTAACGCAACATTTTTTGTCGTCTGCGACCAAAATAAATATTTATGACGTACAGTTTATGATATTTCTCAGTGTTAGTAGACGTTAATTCGGTACTTCAATTTTTTTCTCGGAGGCAAAAATGTGAAAATGTGCCACTCGTCGCAGACGAGAGATTACGAAAAAACCCGGGCCAGTGATTTACGTGGCTAACATGTTGGCAGTATATTGCTCATGGAAGTGCTTTCTAAAAAGCTTTAACTTTTCCACGAAGACGAAAATTTAGGCTTGTCCAGTATTTGAAGACATGTGCACACAACACATTAAATGCAGCTCCAATGTTACGATTTGTCAATAAAAAAGTAGCAAAAAATTGTGGAAATTGGAGAAAATGCTGGCCACCAGTATTTTTTCTCTTTTCCATAAAATTTTCATCAAATATTGCCCCTTCTAGTTTTTTTTTAAGCACAGATTTGATTTGTAAAGAGCCAAATGTATCTTTTAACTCATTACCAAACTAAAATATTTCAGGGTTGTCCAAAAAGAAAGCATTTGTAGACGACAAAATAAAAGTGACTGAAAAATAGAAATTTGTTTTGTAAAAGGCTAGAAAACATTGCGGGAAAAAGGAGAAAATGCTGGTAACCAGCATTTTCTCCTTTTTCCCATAATGTTTTCTAAAGGCTTTTTTCTTAGGGTCGTCAGAAGTAGGGATTGTGTGGTAATGGGTTAAAAAATGCTTCTGCTGACAACGAATACTTATCAACAATTGCCGTATTCAGAGTTAGCATATACTAAGATACTAGCAAATACAACATCGAAAGAGTCAATTATTTATCTTTGTTGTTTTTCCAGCCGCAAAGTGCTCATTCTGCAGTCTAGTGATTACCACAAATAAAAAATGGGTTAGAAGAACCTCTTTTGTAGGAGATTAACTAGAAAATGGTTGGAAAGACGGTTGCTGTAAAGTAATTCTGTTTGCCACATTGGTTATACATGGAAAGTCCCACCGGCCACCGTTACAGTGGCTGAGGAACCACTGGAAACGGTGTAAAACTCAAAACTTAAAATGTGCTGTCTTCATTCAACTCAACTAAGTCAACAAAACAGAGATGTTGAACAAGAGCTTCGCAAAGGGGACTGTCAGTGAAATGGCATATAGAATCTAGTACGCGTACACATATCCAAATTTTAAAAGTCACATGCACAACCAGACATCATAGAAATTCATTGAAGTAAGTTTGAACTTGAAAAAGGTGCTTTGGCCAATAACGGATGCAGTCTGTCTAGCAGTTAAGCGACGAAAACTTCTCGTTTTAATCATACACATTGGAAAATAATCTGGGAAATAATCTACTTCGCACAACTGTGTAACAATGTTTCCCGAAAAATAATTTGACAAACATCATTCTAAATTGTATAGGATTTTAAATGCGTTATCAAGTCTCGTATTCATTGAAAAAAGGATTGCATACGTTTTCAAGCAGATCAACGTTACTGCAGAGACATTATATCTGAAAGCAACGAGTATTTCGATACGCGAAGAAATATCCTTAACTCAATACCAAACGACAATATTTTAGGCTTGCCCAAATCAAAAGCATTTACAGACGAGAAGGTAAAAGTGACTGAAAATTTTGATTTTTTTTCTGAAGGGTAGAAAACATTGTGGGAAAAGGAGAAAATGCTGGTTACCAGCATTTTCTCCTTTTCCCACAATGTTTTCTAAAGACTTCTTTTTCAGGGTCGTCAAAAGTAGGGACTGTGTGGCATCTACATAGATGTCACCTCGATTACCTCTTCCAAAGACCTCATTTCTCTCTGTGATTGCAACACGCGAAGAGGGGGATTCGGATGTTTGCGTAAAGTGCCGTGTCGGATCAGCCGGTGCAGTCCGTGCAGGCTAAGAAGAGACAGCTTTTTTACGTTTTATGTAATTGTCTGTTTTGTGCAAGTCTACTGAAGAACGAAATCTATTGTTGTATTTGAGTTTAATGCCACTTTAACAGCTAAGGGCATCTCATGGCGGTCGGTGACGCACATATGTGTTTCCTGGCTTTCTCACTCCGGTACTAACACAACTTTCTTTCCAAAGCCACCGACTACTTTTCTCACATGCTTCAGCAGAGGTGAGAGGTGAAAATACGCCGGAAAGAAAACTCACAACCATCAGGTCATGAGTCTGACACGATCACCACTGAGCAATCCGGGCGGGCAAACAAAATCTAACTTAGACGTAAAGTACCGTCTTAATGGATTGGCGTACAGGTCATTTGGTCTTAAAGTTTATTAAAGTACAAATCATTTGAGACGTTGGAGAACAAAAATGACCTTTAAAAATGGCATTAAAAACATGCTGGAAGCTCTGGATTTTGGAGTGAGTGTCCTTGGGCAAGACACATCAGGGCTCCTGGCTCAATACTGGTGAAACCCAGGCCAGACATCTCGACGCAAAATGACTGATACAGTCAGTTGAAATCGGCGTAAAACATCAATCGACCAAGAAAAAGTAAAACTTTAATCAATAGAAATGCCTTCGATTGAATGACTTCTGAATATGCATCATAACTATTTCGCGGCAGATTAAGAATAAATGTGATCCGTCACGCCAAAAGGGTCCATTTGGGAACTGCAAAAAGCAGATTGCGCAGGCTGACCAGGGTCGACACATTTCGTTTTCATGATTTCTGTATGAAAAAAAAGTCATTCTACCTTACTATACAACCATTTTTGAATCATCAACTTAAATTGACCTGCACTATCTTTAATCTGCTTTCATTTAATTTGTGTGTAGAATTCCCAGATGGTCCCTTTTCGCGTAACGGGTCACAAATAGTTTCTGCAGAATATGCAGTTAAACTTGGATCGACATTGTTGGATACCTGGAGAAAGCTTGTGACCAAACTATCCCTTCGTTGCAGTGGAAGTGCACTTTCAGACGTCAAGAAAAGCCAAATTAATAAGACCCTACACTAAAGGAAAAGGAGAAAATGCTGATTATCAGCATTTTATTTCATGCTTTCCGACAGGATATTGAGAAATAGCAGTGAAAATATTTTTCGATATTACACGGGTACGACTACTGAAAATACCGATTTTCGTGTTTCGTGTTCTTGTTGCCTAGGTAATTGGGCGTGCCTCACAACCAGATGTAACTAAGACGTCATTTACCTCATATTCTCAGCTTTACGTAATATTGTAATGCGCTGCTATGCGGTGGGGAGGGGGGGCGGGGGTGTACGCCACGGGGAATACCGGAAAAGAACTGCACCGGATTTTGGTAAAGTTCCCCCCAGAAAGGTTTAAAAGCATGAAATAAATAGAATATTTGTTTGTTTTTTTTTCGGTGAAAGATCGAAATTTGTTTCATCTCGTGAACACCATCAGTAATATTTTCACTAGTGGCTGCTCCACTCGTGAAAATATTACCGATGGTGTCACTCGATGAAATAAATTTCCATCTACCGCCGAAAAAAAACCCCAAATATCCTCTATTTTCTCTTCAGCGTTTTCAAGAGGCTCGGTTAAAGTAGAACAATACTACTCATTTTTTAATCATAGCAAATTTTGTAGGATAATATCATAGTGGAAATAGTTATTTTCTATTACGGGTCCCCAACCTTAAGACGCTGCTTCCACGCACCCGACTTTGGCCGAATCTGTGCCCAATCCTAAAGAGCTACATAAACTTTGCGTCACAGAGAGCGTTTAGGCTGGCTTTGTCGATGACGCAGTGCAGCTCTTTGGCATGGTGCGAAAATATTTCCCGACATTTCTCCATGAAAATTTTGGATAAAATAGGAAAGAAGATGAATGCCTCCCTAGTGTATGATGATTTAAAGAAATTGTTTCAAAAACTGACAGATCCTCGATTCATATTCACAGGTTTCAAAATTTTAGCCTGCAGCACACTCTATCCTCACTATTGAAATTGACTGAAAATTTAATTCGGGAAACTTCTATGAAAAAGTGTTCCCGCGCTTTATAAAACTGACTTCTTTATAATTTTGTACAGTGTAATTTTTTCTGGCATGACCATGATTATGTGACATCTTGTCCCCCTTTTTTTTAAATCTTCATAAGTGATAAAACTATAGACTCTAAAGTACCCTTAGAATTTTGTTCATTTTGAGAAGGACTGAAATAAAGGCTTTCGTCGGCCATCATGCCTAAATATGGTAATCTTCCTGGAAAATACTAGTTTTCCCCGGGAAACAGTCTAGCGTTATTTTCATCTATCCCATTACCACGCAATCCCTACTTTTGACGACCATGAGAAAGAAGCCTTTAGAAAACATTGTGGGAAAAGGAGAAAATGCTTGTAACCAGCATTTTCTCCTTTTCCTAAAATGTTTTCTACCCTTCACAAAACACATTTCAAATTTTCAGTCACTTTTATTTTGTCGTCTGCAAATGCTTTCAACATTGACAAACGTAAAATTTTGTCGTTTGGTAAGGAGCTATATGACAGGTTTAGCAAGATAAATACTTTCCGAGCCATGCTCTGGTAAAAGTGGAAGGTAGGGTGAGGAATCCAATGCATTTATGTCATGCATTGTACCAAGCAAATCATTACATCATGGATCCATAAAAATTTTCTTTGTCTAATGACTAACAGAATCTGGAGGTAGGAAGGTCTCTTAATTGAAGAAAATTGGCCGAAAACAAAACGTATCCGCCTGCAGAATCATCTTCGAAAGCCAAGGCTGACGATTCACTACGTTAATCTACCCTTGGCGGATCTAGCTTGAATTTTTACATTCCCCCGATACGCTTTTTCATTGGATGCAGCCAGCTCTAGCTGCAACGAATGAAATCGCTCGTGGCATTTCATCTTTGATAAAAAATAGAATATGGTCGCTACCTTTCGAATAGAAGGTAAACATGGAAACCCACGTGGATGTCTGCTTATCGTTTCATGTGCTTTTGTATGCGGTTTGTAAAACGATATTTCATTGGCTTTTAGAAATATGATGTAAAGGGGGGTAATAACCAGCATCCACGTAGTGATCGTAACCTTGGCTCGCGAAGATGCTGCGGACTGTGCAGGCTGTCTTAAATCAGTAACTTTTACAGATAGATTTAGTCCCCGAGCATGACTCATTTACATACTGATACCTGAGCAGACGACAATAGATCTTTCTCAGGAGATATGAAAACTAGCTCTGGCGGAGTTCGTAGCCGAAGATCAGACGGTGCCCTGAAGGTATAGCCCTCTAGTTTATTTTGACATATTAGCTCTAACCCCTTAATCACAAATCCGTAGTTTGAACGACGGCAAGAAAAAGGACCTTTGAAATAATTATTGGAAAAGGGAAAACTGCTTGTAACCAGAAATTTTTTTTTCTTGGACAAACCATAAGTTCAGACATACCTTCATTACCTCTTTGACAACACTTATCTACGAGTAACTATGATCATTTACGTTTAATCCAATTAACTACGGCCGACTATGTAATTCCCCACTACCGTCAACTACGTAAGATATGATCACGGTTTTAGAATGATGAGCTAACGGATTTCAGAGTATACCATGTGTCTGTGCGCAGGAATACGCTTAGACTGATGTCAGTCCGTTAAATAGAGCCTTTTCATTAAAACAAAATCATCAAGTAAAACTGCAAAACGAAATCTCTGTGTTCTCAATGTTCTGAATGTCTGATTTAACCTGTATTTCAGAAGAAGGGCAAGTAACAACAGAATATTCTGTTGTTACTTGCCCTTCTTCTGAAATACAGGTTAAATCAGACATACATCTGTGCGCAGGAATACGCTGTGTCCATTCTTTTGTCGTGTAAACGTGAGTTAGCCTACTTATTTAGGAGCAAAGAAGTTAAGATCGCAAAATTCATTCATATAATTTGTTTTTAGTTGTCTTTCTGACAAGAAACATTCCGACAGTTATGGACAATTTGAATGATGCTTTCAATTATACGGTATGTTTAGATCTTTTTTATAGCCACAGATTATTTGAAATAAATTTTGTGGAAGTTTCAAAAGCTATAAACTTTTAACAAGAAATTATGCAGGATACCTTGTTGCTCTTACGTATGGGGTATTTAATTTATAAGTAATAGATATTGAGCAGTACTAGTCTTGCAGAGGGTTGCTAAGATCTGAAGACGACGACCATGAAAATAACTACATTCATAGAAAACTCGTACTATAGGGAAAGTAAGAATGAATCTGCAATAATCTTAATATGAAATATAGCAGGGTTGCTAGGCAATGGTGTAAAACCTGATATACCTGGGTCCATATTCATCAACCATTATTTCATGCTTTCCGGTAGGATATCGAGAAATAGCAGTGAAAATATTTTTCGATCTTACACTGGTACCACCAGTGAAAATACCGATTTTCACGTTCTTGTTGCCTAGGTAAATTGCGCGTGCCTGACAACCAGATGGAAAATATGACGTCATATACCTTACATTTCTCGCGCTTGACGTAATATTGTAATGCGTTGCTATGCGGGAGGGGTACCCCACGGGGAATAACAGAAAAGAACTGTGCTGAATTTTGATGAAGCTCCTCCTAGAAAGGGTTAAAAGCATGAAATAAACAGAATATTTATTTTTTTGGGTGAAGGATCGAAATTTATTTCATCAAGTGAACACCATCGGTAATATTTTCACGACAGCCACTCGTGAAAATATTACCGATGGTGTTCACTTGATCAAATAAATTTCGATCTTTCACCGAAAAAAACAAATATCCTCTATTTCTTACGAACGTTCTTTGTCCTGTTCTTCAAGATTTCCTGACTGTGAAAATAACAGAACTGGTTGACAAAACTTTGAAGAATAAGAATGTTTTTAAGAATGGTTGGTGAATAACGACCCTGGCTTCTAAGCCGAACAGAACTACTAATGACAGACATGGTCCAAAAATACAACCATCAATATTCAAACACTTCTCAGAAAGGATGTGGTGCATGACAATGATTTGTTTTCAAACCTGCTGTAAATATACTTAATATATAAAAACGTTAATTCATAATGCACAAACTAACGCTAAAGATGCAAGAATCAACTTCAGGACTCGTGCTTTACTAAGATCAGACTGTACGGATTTGCAGACTGCACACTGGCTGATACTAGTGATGTAGTCTGACATTTGTATAGAGGTTTGTTTAAAACGCCCATAAAAGTCTTGCAACAGTCGAGACTTGTGCGTTTTCTGTCAAGCAATCGGCCTGCAAAATTGCAATGGATGATTTCATACACAATATCTTTACTTAACGACGAAAATACAGACTTGTCCAAATTGAAAGCAATTTCAGACAGCAACTCGAGCTTGGTCCGTATAAAAGAAATCGTTTTTGTCGGGTAGAAAAGAAGGAGAAAATGCTCGTCACCATCGTTTTCTCCTTTTCCAACAGTTTGTTTCAAAAGCCTTCCTGCTCAGGGTCGTTGAAACTCGGTATTGTGTGGTAAAGTGTTGTAGCGATTCGGCCTGTAGATGGGAGATGTTTGTATTGTGTATAAAAGTTGATATTTTGAAAGCAAGAAAAAATCTATGCAGAGAAATGACCCTCCCCCTACAAAATGACCGATTACAGGTGTAATGCAGAGAAACGACCCTCCCCTACAAAATGACCCATGGGGCGTTTCTCTACGTAGACTAATGACCCGGGTCATGTTGTAGAGGAGGGTCATTTCTCTGCATTACACCTGTAATCGGTCATTTTGTAGGGGAGGGTCATTTCTCTGCATTACACCTGTAATCGGTCATTTTGTAGGGGAGGGTCATTTCTCTGCATTACACCCGTAATGGGTCATTTTGTAGGGGAGGGTCATTTCTCTGCATTACACATTTAAAACGCGTTTGTAGGATGATTGGCCTTATCAAGTTCGACAGGAGATGTAGTGCTGTCTTTTTTAAAAAAAAATATTCTGTCTTACTTTTAGATTCTGTTACAATGAATGAAAAAAAACTTGGTCGAACCAAATGTCGGTGTATATAAAACAAACATGTCACTTTTTGTCGTAATTTTATTGGAAAGTTTGCACTATATAGTATTAAAAAAAAACGAAATTTTTCTGAACTGTTTTCGGACATCCCCTTACATGTATAAATACATGTAACTTGACAATCCCATAATGAAATGCATGTACATTTTTACATATTTATCGAGTTCAATAAATAATGGCGCGACATACTGATTATAGCAAACGGCTAAAATGTCATAGAATAAATACAGAAATATAATAATATGATCAAAAGATAATTCAGTCATGCTTTGTGAACAGGAGGCATAATGCATCTGCGAAAACTATCGACCCAGGTCAGCCTGCGCAGTACGCGCAGGCTGACCTGGGTCGATACTTTTCGCTATTGGTCAGTTTTCTGTATTTCCAAAGACCAGTTTACCTCTTGTTTAAGCCGGTTCTTATAAGCAGTAGATATTATGAATACATAATTATGTAATGGATGCTTGTATATTGATACCACGGATCACGGAGATACGTTAGGCCCCCTTTTGTCAGAGCACGGCTCATATATAATGTACATACATTCATGAACATATCTCATTTCCATAGAAAACAGCTTACTTATTCCTTTACAAGGAAGAAAGGGAATGTTTCAATATAGAGAGCTTTACGTCAATGGTGTGTAAAATTCGTGTTCAGAAAGCCGTTAATTTGGTACACTGTATTTAGATTTCTTTGGAAAATAAGAGAGTTAGTTAGGTTCGTGAAGTTAGCTGCCAGTTGACAGTTGACAGTTGACAATTTAATTGTCAACTGGCAACTGTCAGCTAACTTCACATGTGGCTGCCTATTCAATTTTTCATCCAGCTGCCAGTTCAATTTTTTAAATGCTTAAAGCAAACTGTCAACTGTCAGCTGGCTGCCCATTCGAATTTAATGTGTCAAAAAAGCGAATTGTAAACTGTCAACTGTCAGCCAACTTCACACTTCAGCTGCCAATTCGTTTTTAGTAAAAATACTGTGTCTGAAGCGAAATATTAACCGTCAACTGTCAGCTGGCTGCCAATTCGAATTTAATATGCTGTAAAAGCGAATCGTCAACTGTCAACTGTCAGCCAACTTCACACTTCAGTTGCCAATTCGTTTTTGGTAAAACCAGCGTCTTTGAATCGAATTGTCAACCGTCAGCTGGCTGCCAATTCGAATTTAATGTGTTAAAAAAGCGAATATTCAACTGTCAAGTGTCAGCCAACTTCCCTTTTCAGCTGCCAATTGCTTTTAGTAAAACCACCGTCTTTGAATCGAATTGTCAACTGTCAACCATCAGCTGGCTGCCAATTCGAATTCAAAGTGTTAAAAAGCAAATTGTGAATTGTCAACTGTCTGCCAACTTCACACTTCAGCTGCCAATTCGTTTTAAGAAAAAATACTGTGTCTGAAGCAAATTGTCAACCGTCAACTGTCAGCGGGCTGCCAATTCAAATTCAATATGCTGTAAAAGCGAACCGTCAACTGTCAATTGTCAGCCAACTTCACACTTCAGCTGCCGATTCGTTTTAAGTGAAAGTACGGTGTCTCAAGCGAATTGTCAACTGTCAGCTGGCTGCCAATTCGAATTTGATATGATTAAAAAGCGAATCGTCAACTGTCAATTGTCAGCCAAATTCACACTTCAGCTGCCAATTCGTTTTTGACAAAACCACCGTCTTTGGATTGAATTGTCAACTATCAACCGTCAGCGGGCTGCCAATTCGAATCTTATAACCTATAACAGTGAATCGTCAACTGTCAATTGTCAGCCAACTTCACACTTAAGCTGCCAATTCGTGTTTAACAAAACCACAGTCTTTGGATCGAATTGTCAACTGTAAACCGTCAGCTGGCTGCCAATTCGAATTTAATGTGTTAAACAAGCGAATCGTCAACTGTCAATTGTCAGTCAACTTCACACCCCATTCGTTTTAAGTGAAAATACGGTGTCTGAAGCGAATTGTCAACTGTCAACTGTCAGCTGACTGCCAATTCGAATTTAATATGCTGTAAAAGCCAATTGTCAACTGTCAGCTGTCAGCCAACTTCACACTTCAGCCGCCAATTCGTTTTTAACAAACCCACCGTCTTTGGATTGAATTGTCAACTGTCAACCGTCAATTGGCTGCCAATTCGAATTTAATAACCTATAACAGCGAATCGTCAACTGTCAATTGTCAGCCAACTTCACACTTTAGCTGCCAATTCTTTTTTAACAAAACACCCTCTCTTGATCGAATTGTCAACTGTCAACTGTCAACTGGCTGCCAATTCGAATTTAATGTGTTAAAAAAGCGAATCGTCAACTGTCAATTGTCAGCCAACTTCATACTTCAGCTGCCGATTCGTTTTAAGTGAAAATACGGTGTCTCAAGCGAATTGTCAACTGTCAACCGTCAGCCAACTTCACACTTCAGCTGCCAATTCGTTTTTAACAAAACCACCGTCTTTGGATTGAATTGTCAGCTGTCAACCGTCAGCTGGCTGCCAATTCGAACTTAATAACCTATAACAGCGAATCGTCAACTGTCAATTGTCAGCCAACTTCACACTTAAGCTGCCAATTCGTTTTTAACAAAACCACAGTCTTTGGATCGAATTGTCAACTGTCAACCGTCAGCTGGCTGCCAATTCGAATTTAATGTGTTAAAAAAGCGAATCGTCAACTGTTAATTGTCAGCCAAATTCACACTTCAGCTACCAATTGGTTTTAGTAAAACCACCGTCTTTGAATCGAATTGTCAACTGTTAACCATCAGTTGGCTGCCAATTCGAATTTAAAGTGTTGAAAAAGCGAATTGTCAATTGTCAACTCTCAGCCTCCTTCACACTTCAGCTGCCAATTCGTTTTAGGTAAAAATACTGTATCTGAAGCGAAATGTCAACCGTCAACTGTCAGCTGGCTGCCAATTCGAATTTAATATGCTGTAAAAGCCAATTGTCAACTGTCAACTGTCAGCCAACTTCACACTTTAGCTGCCGATTCGGTTTTAGTAAAACCACCGTCTTTGAATCGAATTGTCAACCGTCAGGTGGCTGCCAATTCGAATTTAATGTGTTAAAAAGCAAATTGTCAACTGTCAACTGTCAGCCAACTTCACACTTCAGTTGCCAATTCGTTTTTAGTAAAAATACTGTGTCTGAAGAAAAATGTCAACCGTCATCTGTCAGCTGGCTGCCAATTCAAATTTAATATGCTGTAAAAGCGAATTGTCAACTG
The DNA here is from genome assembly GCA_943736015.1 of Tridacna crocea. Classification (NCBI taxonomy): domain Eukaryota; kingdom Metazoa; phylum Mollusca; class Bivalvia; order Cardiida; family Cardiidae; genus Tridacna; species Tridacna crocea. Next base: position 14,836,917 of record OX031056.1, on the reverse strand, counting down.
TTAGCCAACTTCACACTTCAGTTGCCAATTCGTTTTTAGCAAAACCACCGTCTTTGAATCGAATTTTCAACTGTCAACCGTTAGCTGGCTACTTATTCGAATTTAATGTGTTAAAAAAGCGAATTGTCAACTGTCAACCGTCAGCCAACTTCACACTTTAGCTGCCAATTCGTTTTTAGTAAAAATATCGTCTTTGAACCGAATTGTCAACTGTCAGCTGTCTGCCAATTCGAATTTAATTCGCTGCAAAAGCCATTCTTCAACTGTCAACTGTCAGCCAACTTCGCACTTCAGCTGCCTATTCGTTTTTAGCAAAACCACCGTTTTTGAATCGAATTGTCAACTGTCAACTGTCAGCTGGCTGCCAATTCGAATTTAATGTGTTAAAAAAGCGAATTGTAAATTGTCAACTCTCAGCCTACTTCACACTTCAGGTGCCAATTCGTTTTTGGCTAAAATACAGTGTCTGAAGCGAAATGTCAACCGTCAGCTGGCTGCAAATTCGAATTTAATGTGTTAAAAAGCGAATTGTCAACTGTCAACTGTCAGCCAACTACACACTTCAATGTAAATTCGTTTTTAGTAAGAAAACTGTGTCTGTAGCGAAATGTCAACTGTCAGCTGGCTGCCAATTCGAATTTAATGTGTTAAAAAGCGAATTGTCAACTGTCAACTGTCAGCCAACTACACACTTCAATGTAAATTCGTTTTTAGTAAGAAAACTGTGTCTGTAGCGAAATGTCAACTGTCAGCTGGCTGCCAATTCGAATTTAATGTGTTAAAAAAGCGAACTGTCAACTGTCAACCGTCAGCCAACTTCACACTTCAGTGCAAATTTGTTTTTAGTTAAAATACTGTGTCTGAAGCGAAATGACAACCGTCAACTGTCAGCTGGCTGCCAATTCGAATTCAAAATGCTCTAAAAGCGAATCGTCAACTATCAACTGTCAGCCAACTTCACACTTCAGCTGCCAATTCATTTTTAGTCTTTAAACAGAATTGTCAACTGTCAACTGTCAGCTTGCTGCCAATTCGAATTCAATATGCTTTAAAAGCGAATGTGCAATTGTCAACTGCCAACTGTCAGCCAAGTTCACACTGCCAATTCGTTTTAAGTAAAAATACTGTGTTTGAAGCGAAATGTCAACCGTCAACTGTCAGCTGGCTGCCAATTTAATATGCTGTTAAAGCGAATTGTCAACTGTCAATTGTCAGCCAACTTCACACTTCAGCTGCCGATTCGTTTGAAGTGAAAATACTGTGTCTTAACCGAATTGTCCACTGTTATCTGTCAGCTGCTTGCCAATTCGAATTTAATATGCTGTAAAAGCGAATCATCAACTGTCAACCGTCAGCCAACTTCACACTTCAGCTGCCAATTCGTTTTTAACAAAACCACCATCTTTGGATTGAATTGTCAACTGTCAACCGTCAACCAACTTCACACTTCAGCTGCCAATTCGTTTTTAACAAAACCACCGTCTTTGGATCGAATTGTCAACTGTCAACGGTCAGCTGGCTGCCAATTCGAATTTAATGTGTTAAAAAAGCGAATTGTCAACTGTCAGCCAATTTCACACTTCAGCTGACGATTCGTTTTAAGTGAAAATACTCTGTCTGAAGCGAATTGTCAACTGTCAACTGTGAGCTGGCTGCCAATTCGACTTTAATATGATAAAACAGCGAATCGTCAACTGTCAACCGTCAGCCAACTTCACCCTTCAGCTGCCAATTCGTTTTAAGTGAAATTACTGTATCTGAAGCGAATTGTCAATTGTCAACTGTCAGTTGGCTGCCAATTCGAATTTAATGTCCTATAACAGCGAATTGTCAACTGTCAGCCAACTTCACAGTTCAGCTGCCAATTTCTTTTGAATAAAAATACTGTGTCTGAAGCGAATTGTCAACTGTCACCTGGCTGCCAATTCGAATTTAATATGCTATAACGGCGAACTGTCACCTGGCAACTGTCAGCCAACTTCACACTTCAGCTGTGTCTAAACCGAATTGTCAACTGTAAGCTTGTTGCCAATTCGAATTTAATATGCTATAACAGTAAATCGTCAACTGTCAACCGTCAGCCAACTTCACACTTCAGCTGCCAATTCGTTTTTAACAAAACCACCGTCTTTGGATCGAATTGTCAACTGTCAACGGTCAGCTGGCTGCCAATTCGAATTTAATGTGTTAAAAAAGCGAATTGTCAACTATCAACTGTCAGCCAATTTCACACTTCAGCTGACGATTCGTTTTAAGTGAAAATACTCTGTCTGAAGCGAATTGTCAACTGTCAACTGTGAGCTGGCTGCCAATTCGACTTTAATATGATAAAACAGCGAATCGTCAACTGTCAACCGTCAGCCAACTTCACCCTTCAGCTACCAATTCGTTTTAAGTGAAATTACTGTATCTGAAGCGAATTGTCAATTGTCAACTGTCAGCTGGCTGCCAATTCGAATTTAATGTCCTATAACAGCGAATTGTCAACTGTCAGCCAACTTCACAGTTCAGCTGCCAATTTTTTTTTTAATAAAAATACTATGTCTGAAGCGAATTGTCAACTGTCACCCGGCTGCCAATTCGAATTTAATATGCTATAACGGCGAACTGTCAACTGGCAACTGTCAGCCAACTTCACACTTCAGCTGTGTCTAAACCGAATTGTCAACTGTAAGCTTGTTGCCAATTCGAATTTAATATGCTATAACAGTGAATCGTCAACTGTCAACCGTCAGCCAACTTCACACTTCAGCTGCCAATTCGTTTTTAGCAAAAACATCGTCTTTGAACCGAATTGTGAACTGTTAACTGTCAGCTGTCTGCCAATTCGAACTTTATTTTGTATAAAAGCGAATTGTCAACTGTCAGCCGTCAGCCAACTTCATACTTTAGCTACCAATTCGTTTTCATTAAAAATATGATGTTTGAACCAAACTGTCAGTTGCCTAATCGCATTGAATATAATATGATATAACGTAGAATTGTTAACTATCAACTGTCAGCCAGCTTCACACTTCCGCCCCTAATTCATTTTTGTTAAACCTTTCTTTGGTTCATGGAAGTTATAAAGAAAACAGTATTTTCTAAATCTTTATTTGTTACGACATTTGGTATGTTAGGGCTGTGACCGTCCCCTATCATACCTAACAAGTTAATAGTAATACATGTGTTAACAAAAAAAACCGCTTATAATATCTATAATCTAAAAAAACACTTCATAATACATATACTATGAAAGTTATTACTTTATTATTGGTACATCAGTAGTTTTGATTGTGTGTGGGAAAAAAATAAAGGGGTAGAAAAAAAATGGGGTAAAAATAAGCGCCGAATGGATATTGGATTGAATGGAGAGGCATATCTTTTTTAAATGAATGCCTAAATTCTACAAGTTCAAACATTGGAATAAAGAAGGAAAACCTTAAAATTCTTCTTCTCTGAAACTTAAGGCATGGAACTTTGATATTTGTCATCTAGCATCTTCTTTTGGACCTCTACCAAGTGTGTTCATATGATATCCCTGGGATCCAAACAGGCCCCAAACAGGGTCACAAATTCGAAAATAGGAACAAAGAAGGAAAATTTTAAAATTCTTCGTCTCTAAAACTGGAAAGCATGGAGTTTTGATTTTTGGTGTGTAGTAATTCCTAGTTGACATCTGCCAAATTTGTTCAAATGATGCTGCTGTGTTCAAAACTGGCCCTGCCCCGGGGGTCACAAGTTTGAACAAAGAATGAAAACTTGAAAAATCTTCTAAAACTGGAAGGCATATACATGTAGCTTTGTTATTTGGTATGTAGTTAACCTGTTCTACGTTTGTTAGTCCACCTGAGAACAAGATGTTCAGTCAGTTCAAAATTGGGCCACGTCGGGTCATAAACTAGGTCTCTAGGTCAAATTAAAGAAATACCTTGTGGGCGCTATAAAGGTCTCATTTATTGCCCAAATGACCTAAAGTTTAGTCAGAGTGATAGACATGATAAAATCTGGGATGAATTTGGATTTAGGTCACCTGAGATAATAAACTTGGTCACTAGGTCAAATTAATGTAATACCTTATGGGCACCTAGAGGCCACAGTGTTTGCTCAGTTGACTTGAAAATTGGTCAGAATGTTTATCTTGATAAAATCTCTGACAGTTGACAGTATACAATTCGCTTTTTTAACACATTAAATTCGAATTGGCAGCCGGCTGACGGTTGACAGTTGACAATTCGATCCAAAGACGGTGGTTTTGTTAAAAACGAATTGGCAGCTGAAGTGTGAAGTTGGCTGACAATTGACAGTTGACAATTCACTGTTTTATCATATTAAATTCGAATTGGCAGACAGCTGTCAGTTGACAGTTGGCAATTAGCTTCAGACATCGTATTTTCACTTAAAACGAATCGGCAGCTGAAGTGTGAAGTTGGCTGACAATTGACAGTTGACGATTCGGTTTTTTAACACATTAAATTCGAATTGGCAGCCAGCTGACGGTTGACAGTTGACAATTCGATCCAAAGACGGTGGTTTTGTTAAAAACGAATTGGCAGCTGAAGTCTGAAGTTGGCTGACAATTGACAGTGTACAATTCATTGTTATAGGCTATTAAATTCGAATTGGCAGCCAGCTGATGGTTGACAGTTGACAATTCAATCCAAAGACGGTGGTTTTGTTAAAAACGAATTGGCAGCTGAAGTGTGAAGTTGGCTGACGGTTGACAGTTGACGATTTGCTGATTTAACATATTAAATTCGAATTGGCAGCCAGCTGACAGTTGACAGTTGACAATTTGCTTGAGACACCGTATTTTCACTTAAACGAATCGGCAGCTGAAGTGTGAAGTTGGCTGACGGTTGACAGTTGACGATTCGCTGTTTTATCATATTAAATTCGAATTGGCAGCCAGCTGACAGTTGACAGTTGACAATTCGCTTGAGACATCGTATTTTCACTTAAAACTAATCGGCAGCTGAAGTGTGAAGTTGGCTGACAATTGACAGTTGACGATTCGCTTTTAAACACATTAAATTCGAATTTGCAGCCAGCTGACGGTTGACAGTTGACAATTCAATCCCAAAACGGTGGTTTTGTTAAAAACGAATTGGCAGCTGAAGTGTGAAGTTGGCTGACAATTGACAGTTGACGATTCGCTGTTATAGGTTATTAAATTCGAATTGGCAGCCAGCTGACGGTTGACAGTTGACAATTCAATCCAAAGACGGTGGTTTTGTTAAAAACGAATTGGCAGCTGAAGTGTGAAGTTGGCTGACGGTTGACAGTTGACGATTCGCTGTTTTATCATATTAAATTCGAATTGGCAGCCAGCTGACGGTTGACAGTTGACAATTCAATCCAAAGACGGTGGTTTTGTTAAAAACGAATTGGCAGCTGAAGTGTGAAGTTGGCTGACGGTTGACAGTTGACGATTCGCTGTTTTATCATATTAAATTCGAATTGGCAGCCAGCTGACAATTGACAGTTGAAAATTCGCTTGAGACACCGTATTTTCACTTAAAACGAATCGGCAGCTGAAGTGTGAAGTTGGCTGACAATTAACAGTTGACGATTCGCTCTTTTAACACATTAAATTCAAATTGGCAGCCAGCTGACGGTTGACAGTTGACAATTCAATCCAAAGACGGTGGTTTTGTTAAAAACGAATTGGCAGCTGAAGTGTGAAGTTGGCTGACGGTTGACAGTTGACGATTCGCTGTTTTATCGTATTAAATTCGAATTGACAGCAGCTGACAGTTGACAGTTGACAGTTGACAATTCGCTTGAGACATCGTATTTTCACTTAAAACGAATCGGCAGCTGAAGTGTGAAGTTGGCTGACAATTCACAGTTGACGATTCGCTTTTTTAACATATTAAATTCGAATTGGCAGCCAGCTGACGGTTGACAGTTGACAATTCGATTCAAAAACTGTGGTTTTGTTAAAAACGAATTGGCAGCTGAAGTCTGAAGTTGGCTGACAATTGACAGTTGACAATTCGCTGTTATAGGTTATTAAATTCGAATTGGCAGCCCGCTGATGGTTGACAGTTGACAATTCAACCCAAAGACGGTGGTTTTGTTAAAAACGAATTGGCAGCTGAAGTGTGAAGTTGGCTGACGGTTGACAGTTGACGATTCGCTGTTTTATCATATTAAAATCGAATTGGCAGCCAGCTGACAGTTGACAGTTGACAATTCGCTTGAGACACCGTATTTTCACTTAAAACGAATCGGCAGCTGAAGTGTGAAGTTGGCTGACAATTGACAGTTGACGATTCGCTTTTTTAACACATTAAATTCGAATTGGCAGCCAGCTGACGGTTGACAGTTGACAATTCGGTTCAAAGACTAAATCGAATAGGCAGCTAAATTTTGAAGTTGGCTGACAATTGACAGTTGACGATTCACTTTTACAGCATATTGAATTCGAATTGGCAGCCAGCTGACGGTTGACAGTTGACAATTCGGTTCAAAGACTAAATCGAATTGGCAGCTAAATTTTGAAGTTGGCTGACAATTGACATTTAATGATTCGCTTTTACAGCATATTGAATTCAAATTTGCAGCCAGCTGACAGTTGAAGGTTTACAATTCGGTTCAAAGACTAAATCGAATTGGCAGCTTAAGTGTGAAGTTGGCTGACAATTGACAGTTGACGATTCGCTTTTACAGCATATTGAATTCGAATTGGCAGCCAGCTGACAGTTGACAGTTGACAATTCGGTTCAAAGACTAAATCGAATTGGCAGCTAAAGTGTGAAGTTGGCTGACAATTGACAGTTGATGATTCGCTTTTACAGCATATTGAATTCGAATTGGCAGCCAGCTGACAGTTGACAGTTGACAATTCGGTTCAAAGACTAAATCGAATTGGCAGCTAAAATGTGAAGTTGGCTGACAGTTGCCAATTCGCTATCGAATTGTCTACTGTCAACTGTCAACTGGCAGCTAACTTCACGCACATGAGTTAGTTTTGTTTGAGAACCTTTTTCGAGATCTTTGTATAGCAGATAGATTGTGTTACTAATCACAAATTAGAATGTTTGTTTGATACGTCTTTCACTATGAATTGACATATTGGTCAATAGATCAATAGGATGCTTTGAAAGATATGTCATGCTCTGGCAAAAGGGGGCTTAATGCATCTACATAATACATTGTATGAAGCAAGACATCTCATAAGTATAGAATCTTAAAATCCGCTTTGTCTTCCAGCCGACTTAATCATGCGGTAGAATCATCCTTTGACATTCAGAAAATTTAAAGATAGCGAAATGTTTCTGCTCATGTCGGCCTGCGCATCTCAAAGAAACTTTTTAAAAAATATTGTGGGAAAAGGACAAAATGCTAGTAACCAGCATTTTCTCCTTTTTCCCACAATGTTTTTTTGCTATATTGAATACATTTTTGTCGTATGAGCCATAATAAATTTGTAGTGTACATATTTATGTTGTCAGTATAGATGGTTTTTGTCGCATTTTACAGAGAAAAAATGGAAAGAATTTCGATCGAACGGTTATTCGAGCGGGGTGTCGCATTTTTTCAACCATTGGGACTAATAAAAATAGCTGAAATTTAATCGCTTAACGGCGATTCACGCGAGACTGCTCACGTGACTATAAATATTATACGTCATTTTGAAATCTCGCTTCCGGGTTACATTTGTATTGGTTAGTTAGTAGTCGTTTTAAATAAACGTTCATGTTTACTGTGGCTATTATTGCATATACCGAGAATATCATTAAATCACTCTTTTCTATGGTTGCTTTCCGACCATGGCATATCGATGAAATCGAGACATTTTCCACCTGTTTGGTTAACCCTGTCGTTCTCCTTCTACAATCTTTAATGACCTTTGAACACTTGTTAATATTCTTTTTTGTATACTACGAGATGCATGTATCACACACTTGCATCAGTAATGAAACGGAACCTAAAACATGCAATCTTCGATCTAGGAAAACATGCAATTTTTGATCTTGGAAATACTTATTTGCCAGGCCGGGAAGTGAACTTGCGCCCCTGGACTGTTCACTCTGGGCGTCACAAGTGACATACATGGTTTCGACAATAGCATCACGATTGGACTAGAACAAGTGAAAGTGAAGTACAGCAGACAAGTCTCCCAACAGAAGATTTCTCTTGTGGTCGGAAAAGAAGCCGTTAACAAATCGTTATGATACAACTATCGTGTCCCATATCCCCAAGAAACAACATGTCTAAATCGAAAATTAAACAATTTGAGACAAACATCACCATGAAATCCCCCGGGGACCAATAAGAAAGGATAGCTTCACGACAGTGCTTGCTCTAGAACATTAAAGCTCATCTGCTCATATAACGGAAAGGCAAGTTTTTCCCTTCATCCGCCAAATAACTTCAACATATTTTTCTGAAAATATGCCATGATATTTTAGCCTAATCCATTACCGGGCTTCAAAATCTCATAGTGTAATCCAAATTGAAAGCTGATGAAGACGAAAAAGATCAATACATATCAAATAATTAAGGGATTTGTCTCTGAAAAAGCAGAAACACTAGTTACCGGCATTTTCTCCTTTTCCCACTTTGTTTTTGGGATCAAATCTAAAAGTCGTCGTGCTTTGCATTGTTAAAACACGGAATTGTTTGTTGAGGAAGTGGTCCCCGAATAGAAAACGGCTTTTTCCACTGTTAATTTACAAAATTTGCTATTATTAAAAGTGAATATTATAATTGTACTACTTTAAGCGAACCACTCTTTTCCTTTTTTTTTCTCCTTAGCATTATCATTCATAAACTAAAACCATAACATTCTTAGTCAAAAGGGAGATAATAATTACCTCCCTTTTCTGAAAACTAACAAAAGTATCAACAAACAATTTCAAGATAGACATCAAATTAATTTCTGATCAGTTAGAAATGTGCAAAAGTATAATGTCTATTTAAATCCGTTTTTATCAACTAGCAAGAAATCTTATTCCATGCTGCACTAAAGTGTAACAGGTCTACTACCTTAAGTTGATCAGACTAAAGTCAGTGCACATCTCCTTTGCCTACGATTGATTTTAATCTAATCATGCCTATGAGTCAAAAATCGGATCGTTTTGCAAAGACAGTTGACGAAGCTGTCGCGGAGAAAAAAATAATCAAATAAAGATAGAGGCAATAAATAATTTGTAATTTGAATAATTGCTGTTCTCCAACCTTTGGATCGGCAAAGTAGCATTTAAGGAGCAGACTACGATAATTAATTCGAAGGAAATAAACAAGCTTTCAGAATCATTTAAACAATGATAGCATAAAAGGACACCAGTACAAGAAATCGGTTCATGGTGCCATCGTCTTGAAAATATCGACAAAGACTCTATTTTCATTCTTTTTTATAGTATTTTTCTTCCTTGTCGTATTCATGCACGATAACCCCCGCGAAACAGGCCTTGTCATGAAAATCAAGATAAGATCAGCTCATTTTCCGAGAAAACTCCCGTCCTCATGCCATGAAGAAACAATTAACCCTTACCTCAATAATACCAACTTAACTACCGATTCAATCAAACCCAGTCCACCCTATTTCTTTTAAGATTCATAAAAAAAGCACAACATTTTTTAAATAAAATTGATTTTTTCATTTTACATAATTTCATTAAGTAAAAATACATTTAAATGAATGATAAGGCAACCATTCGTATACAACATCCTGTCGCAGGCAGAGTCCGGTGATGGGATAAAGAAACAGAAGCGTTGGGCACCCTCCGTGAAGAAAAACAAATTAAAAACACGGGCCGTAATGTGAAAGATGACCGTAGCTTTCATATCTTTATTGAACCTCTAACACCTTATATCGATGAACATGTCATGGCTGCAGTGAACTGCAAAATAATCCATTTGTCAACACTGGACAATAAACACAAGCTGTGATCACAGAAAACGTGGCATTTGTCTGGCCAGTCTTTTGTCTTGTTGGACAAAGTATTTATTTTAACCCTTTGGAGGCTGAACAACTTCAAATAAAACTTTCAAGCCGCCAGTAAAAACCAAAGTTTTGCTATATCAAGACTAGTTTTGGTGAAAAGATGTCTCTTGACCGGACAGTGTAGAACAAAGATAAGACTGCACGTTCTGTGCAGTCTGATCTTGATCTACATTGTCCGCAGAAGGCCAGCGAGTCGTGCTAAGCAGCCTCAGGGTAAAGGAAAGTAATCGTCTTACAACTAAATGCGTTTGGACAGAGAAGATGAATACCACTTTATTATAATCTGTCAGTTATAAACAGAAAGTATGAAACGTGACAGTTAAGCGGATTTTACGAGACGATGTTAAATAAATACATGTTGTAGAAAGTCATCAAGTATATAAACATGATACATTTGATGTTTAGAAACTTGTATATCTTGACGTTATTGATTGTTGAATGCCACTTGGAGAACACATTTTAACCTACTGTTTAACTTACTGTATCCGGACTGATGGTAAGCGTATTGCTTCTGGGCGTCCTCCTGTTTCTTAATTCACGGGTGTTGTTATTTTGGGTAAGCTCCCATTTGCGATAATCATGAGTCCCCCCCCACTTTTTAAGATTAAATTAGAGTTCCTATATTTTTAAATGTTAAATCGTTAAGGCAGCTATAATCTTTAGTGGTGGTCACTTGAAATTGGCCATTTTCTTTAGGTTTCTAAATTGCTGCCTAACAATAAGTGCATGAGAAATGCTATTACAGAGAACAGTTTTAATGTTTCAGAAGGACATTTCAATCAACGGAATAAAACAGGTGTTTGGAATCATTGTCATAAAGTTATAGGACTATCATGGGATTTGCTACCTAATAACCATTGTCCTTTCCTCTCGGCTTTCTGCTATGGAAACAATGCATCGCACTAGTACATATTGCAGATAACGTACGTTGCAGTCAATGCACTTAGTTTATATTGGATATGATCACCATGTTGAAAGAATTCCGTTTTTTTTTGTTTCAACCGTCATTCAATCATATCACATCTTACTTCTGTCAGCGACAAATATAGGAGACATGCTTTGTAAAAAGGAGTTTAATGCATCGCCGTGATCCATGAAACCAAGCAATTCATTACATAATTATGCCTTGATTAAATATAGTTCGTATAAGAACCAACTGGATTATGAGGTAATTATGACCAATCCTTCGACATACAGAAAAAGTAAAGATAGCAAAAAGGTTCAATGCATGTCAACTTGCATGGACGGCGCAGGCTGACATGAGATGATACTGTCTGCAAATGCATTTTTCACATATCACGGCTCATATAAACTCGATTGCTTTCGATGGCTTAAAGTACAGTCCACTAAACTGTGTAAACTTTTATCTGTGTCGATCGAAGATGATACTGCACGTTTCTACGCCAATAGATCCTGACATACTGTCCAATGGTGATAAGATTGCCAAACAAAATTGTTAAGTAAAATTGCCGTTTTCATTACCAACCCATTATTTTTAGCTGTTCATTAAACTCGAAAGAGGCACTGAGATATTTATAAGATCCATCTGCAGGTTCTGTGCGGTCTAATCTGATGTACACCAGCTACCAAGGCAACTTGTAGCACTTTGTGCGTAAGGAATCAACAGAAATGAGGCATAACTTCACGCTCTCTGAAACGGCGGCAAAAGATGCACACATATTAAGCTTTGTAGCTCATAGAACTACGTTTCCGGCTTACGCCAATCCAAGAACAGTGCTTGAAGAACATTAACATCTTAGAAAATTGCAACGAGGATCTTTACATTAATGTTGTTTTTCAAACAAAGGTCGAAGGAATTCAATTGATTTACGTTAACCAACTGCTGGCTAAAGTTTCTCTGTTATCAAGATGTTTTATTGGTGACCAAGGGTTCAAATCGGGTTTTGATAGGGGTCATGTGAGGTCGCCAACAGCTGTTTCAACATTGTATATCCATAACTCATGGAGTAATCATCAATTTGTCCTTTTTATATCGATTAATCTACGTTACTTTGTTGCTTAAAGATAGTTTTGGTTTAGTTAAGTTTGAAGTATGCATTACTAGTTCACCTTTATAGGACACAATTGTCAAACAGAAAGGTTTCAGCCTGTGAGGTAAAAAATGGCATAGATGACGATTAAAAATGTGAGAACAGCTTGCCTTTGTTTCTTGTTAGTTACGGCAAACCAAGACCTACATTTCAACACCCATGATAATATTTATTACTATATTAGCCAGGCTGTCCCATGTCTTTGCGTCTAGGCCGTTGAGTTGCATTATCGGTAAATCCTGGTTGGATACTCGATTGTGGCACAAGTCATAAGGAAGTGACCTTGGCCAAGACAAGCACTGCAGAGCGCTAGTCTATTACTCGTGAAACTGAGGGAAGAACGAGTGAGTTGCTTGCGATTTTCTGAAATACTAAAATTATGCAGTGCCAACGATGTCATTGAAAGCCTTGAATATCCCCCCAAAAAATTCAGACATTGATGGTCCCAGATCAGACCACGTTTTTGTGCAGTTTATCTCGATCTACCTTGTCCTTAAAAGAAAAGAAAACCCTAAAGTAAGGTTACGTGCGAAACTCAAAGGGTGTATTGTTTATCTTGCAGAAATTCGACACTAAAAAGTTTGTCATGCCATAACTAGATTGTATATCGATACTGGAACACGCATTTACCGAATATCTTTGAAGTTTGCTCTCCCTCGTGCCAGAAAGACACGGTTCGCTGTGTTTAGTAGATCTCCCCTGACAGTCGGCAACAGTTTATAGCTTGCTTAGAATCGTGTAGGGGGTGATGAATGAACAATCAAAGGTAAGTTGATCGTTTTTGCAGAACAATCGCTTCAAGATGGGCTTATCAGCGGGTGGCATCAGTCACTATATTTATTTCTGATATATTATAAACTAAATGGTGACAAATTTCATGATGGTGAGAGTACGATTAATAATCCACGTGTAAATTCGCCTTTTATATTCATTTTTTTTTTCGTATTTAAGATACGGATATTATAACTCCCCCCTTTAGACCGCTTGCTGCTGCGTTAATCCATGAAAGTTCTGCTTCCGTATTCACCAACCATTCTTGACAATATTCGTAGTCTTATTCTCCAAGGTTTTCTAAATTTGTAACTCAAATTCTGATTGGCTAAACCGAATGGTTTAGCCAATCAGAAGTTGTGTTACAAATGTAGGAAATTTTGGAGAATAAGACAAAGAACGCTCTTAAGAATGGTTGATGAATACGGGTGTTACAATGCATTTTGTAATAAACCTGCAAAATGTAATAAGTATTACAAAATGCGTTGTGATTACATGAACTGTAATGAAAAGTTATGCAACTCGTTTTGTAATAAACTTGCAAAATGTAATAATCTTTTATCCATTTTGGAACTGGGGTCCTAGGCTAAAAGATTATTACAAATTGCAGGTTTATTACAAAATGTGGCGTGAAAACATTTATAACAATTTATGCAATTGCAACGCATTTTGTAATAATTCTAAATCATGACTGATCGCGCGTTGACGCCTAAAGGTTAAACCTTAATTCAAGTCGGTATAAGTCTCCATCACAAAATCTCGAGACTCAACGACGTTAAGTGGAAAGGCTTTTGAAAACATTGTAGGAAAAGCAGATAATGCAGGTAATGTTTCACGAGCATGGTCTCTCTTTTGCACAGTGTTTCATATTATTTCAAGGACACGTTTAATCATTTGAACACTAAGAGTAAAGTCTCGACAAAGCGAAGAAAGTTTAGAATGGGTCCTACTGACAGGATTTCCAGACGACAATCTAAATTTGGCTTATGCAATGAAATTTACCTTTGAAATGGTATTAAACATTCAAGAAAAATGAGAAAATGCTGGCTACCAGAAGCTTTCTTCGTTAAAACATCGAATTGTATGATAAAGAAATTCGTTATTGAATCAGTTATGAAGAACAAGCTCAAATAACAGAGAACGGCCATTATCATAACAAATTTTGTTTCGTCGCTTCCTTAGTTCTTAGAGCAGATCGCGTTTCAAGCAGATTCTGTTGTTGCCGTTATGGCGGCGTGTCGAATCTTAAATTTGATTTTAAAGAAACATTATCGAATAAAGCACCATGTACAATTACATGGACCATCCCGCTTATTAACTCATTACCAAACGACAAAATTTTAGGCTTGTCCAAATCGAAAGCATTTGCAGACGACAAAATAAAAGTGACTGAAAATTTGATATTTGATTTGTGATGGGTAGAAAACATTGTTGGAAAAGAAGAAAATGCTGGTTACCAGCATTTTCTCCTTTTCCCACAATGTTTTCTAAAAGCTTCATTCTCAGGGTCGTCAAAAGAAGGGATTGTGTGGTAATGGGTTAAATCTTGACACTTACCTAAACAATCACGTGTTTTGCACGACCCTGCTAAAGGAGGCTTTTGAAAACTTTGTTGGAAAAGGAGTAAATGCTGGTAACCCGCATTTTCTACTTTTCCCACAATATTCTATTTCCATCCAGAGAAAAATCCAGCTGTTGAGCCACATTAGTTTGTTGTCTCCTAATGCCTGTTGTCGGACAAGTCAAACGTTTGGTTGCGGTAAAGGTTTCAAGAATATTAACGAATTAAATATCTTGTACAAATTTTACAGCTGTCCCCTTATTTGCTGTAAAAAAGATGTATGTTTTTCCCACAAGTTTTTTTTTTTTCATTTTTTACTTTTTGTTTCGGAATTTTATTCAATAAGATCTATCATTTTTTAAAAGCTTTCTTAGACTTACTTATGCAAAAAGCCAACAGGAGACATACGTGACATAAAGAGAATCATGACACCCGAGTATCAAAGATACCATGATAGAAGGCTTTTGATAACATTGTTAGCAAATAAGAAAATGCCTTTTCCACCATTTTCTTCTCTTCCAATGATATATTTCTCACATTCGTTTGCCATTTTAAAGGTTTGTTCCATTTTTTGAGTAACATTCAATTTGTTGTTCTCAAATGATTTGTAATGAGAGAGGGTTATTAAAGAGTTAAGAAACTCGAATCAGGTTGACAAATCGAAGGGTTATCCTTATTACATAGGATAGAATTCCCCCCCCCCCCTTCGAAAAGCTAGCATGACTTCTAACCGAATGTCCTAATCTGTATAGCTAAATAGCTAAAAGAAGACGCCCTAAACGAACGGCTTTATTATGGACCGTTTGGTTTGCTAAACTACAGAGCGTATAAAATTGAGATGGATAACTTGAGAGACTTCAGAGACTGAGTAGGCATACTTGTTTCAGTTTAGGCCGAATATTCATCTGCCTTCCTTAAAAAATAATTGACATAAATGTCGACCCAGAACCAGAATGCAAGTTCTGCACAGGCTGCCTCTGATCTGCACTGCCATATCGCTGTCATCAAAACTTAAATCAAGGATGAGGACGCTAGATGATAAAACAACAGAACAACGGATATATCGGTTGCAAAAATGTCGGTTCTCTAGCAACAAAGACAGTTGTTAATTTGCAACGAGGAACCATTTAGAGCAACAAAAGTAATCAGTTGAGAATATAATAAGGATATTAAACGATTGGCCTTTTGAAGATATTTTTCCAAGACAATGCGTGAATTTCTTTGATTAAGACTCCAAAGAAAAACAGTTTATGCGCCTAAAGGAAACCAGGAAGTCACTCTAGACGATTTCTAAGTCGCACGCGTCTAAATGATTTGATTTGGTGCAATGGAGAGTTTCTGCCCGATTTGAATTTTGACAAGCTATTGAAATCTGTTTTTGATTGCTACCGACAGGCCGGTGTGAGTGTGCCGCGCTTATTTTGTAAAGAAATGCGATTTCCGCTCATGTGTAAAAGTAGCTGAAATCTGAAATCAATCATGGCGATTAGCCATTTGATAAAGTCATCATATTTTTGTAACGGACAAAAAACAAGCTATAGTTTGACTAGTGATTGTCTGTAGAGGGGTTGCATGAAAATTTAGCAGGAAGTAGTCTTCATTCTATTTCATGGATCCAAGCTAAAGTGAAGAAAACAAAAGTAGAACTTGTTTTTTCCACTCTCTTTTACTTGTCTTTTGTGTTATAGATTTTTTTCTTCTGTATTTCTTTAACAAAAGGTTCTAAAGTTATCTTCCTAGAGGAAAGATCAAAAGTTTGAGTTTGAAAACCATTTCGCGTTATTGTTTGACAAAGTTGTTTACACAATGGCGCATACGGGAAGTGAAGTGACTATTTGGGAACCATCATCCGGGTATTTTGTCACGTGACGAGCGTGCAGCGAGATAATGACGTCATTAGAGAGCACAAGTACACTAATGGCATTCACTTCAAGATGCTACAACGATATGATTTATTTGTTATTTTTGTCTCGTTTCCCTTTCCCTTTATTTTGAAATTAACAAGAGTAAATTTCTACGTGGTGGATAGTATTCAACTTTGCTAGGATGTTTGAAATTCCTTCATCTCATTGTCTCACGTATAAGAAAATATTATTTAGGCCTAGAATTATTGATACATTGACGAGTTAAAAAAGGGCTTCTTAATTTCGAGGGTCAGTAAACAGTGTATGATAAATTGCCATCCTCACTTGTCAAACAAAGCAAAATCAAACGATTTAATAATGCACGTGACCCTTACAACTTTATATGAAGGAGGATTTACTTAGCGCTGTCAGTTTAGATCTGACTGTTGGCTGTCATAAAGAGAAAATGAAAGACGAAACACGTAAAGTTCCATCACTCCTAGACTGGCAATGAGTTGGTGATTTTTTTTTTAATCAAAAACGCGCAAGAATGATTTACGTTTTCCAATCATGTACGAGTATAAATTGTCTATAAGATTTTTGTGATATCATTATGTCATTCGACCAACCCGCATAGCTCAGGTGGTAGCGCGTATGACTTGTAAACATCAAGTCTTGGGTCATTTGAGGATGTGAATCCGATGTCCCGTGTAACGGTGCTAAACATCGAGCACTTTACAGAACCAAGCTTACATGAGATGGGTTTCCTCCTGTATTTTGAGTAAACCTATCAGTTTTCAGGGGCGACCATATGGGCAACTGGTGGCAAATTCAATCAGTTATGTCATTCTTATCACCAGTTTTCGGTTGAATATATAATGGCAGTCATTATTAACCTGTCACAATTACTTAATTTTTTAAGGTCAACAATGTGTAGATACGTATAGCTGGCAAGGAGTTATAGGTTTACACTTTCTATATAAAGAGGCTTTTCACATGTACCGAAATCATGATGAGGTAAAAACGATATTTTTCCAAGGCCAGGCCCCCCCCCCCCCCCCGCCCACACACACACAAAATATGGCCTGTTTGATAGCCAAATCATACATGAAATACTATCAGCAAGGCCTTGTTTGGATTTTCTTAGAGGGGAGGTAGAAGGAGAAAGGGAGGTATTTCCTTATGCACACTTTGTAATGAAGATAGAGTGATAAGTATGGGAGTTACATAGCCACATTTGCAGTGGTTTTCCTGGAAACTAAAAAATGTGAATATATGATTATTTCAAACTTTGATAACAACCAATTCTTGAAGTTGCCGTGGTATTAGGCTTTGAGTTCCCCATACCTTTCTCTTTCCTGAAAGATAAAAACAGACAGGGAAGTGTTTCATCCTAGTTTTCTATAATGAGATTATTTTTTTACGGAGAAATAATATTTTCGAACGGTGTCTGTATTTTTCCTGCGGAGTGAAGACGGATTGATGAAGTCTGCCTATTGCATTTTTTTTTGAAAATCTACCACGAAATATATTAAGCCTTTACCAAACGACAAAATTACCAGCATTTTCTCTTTTTCCCACAGTGTTTTCTAAAGGCTTCTATCTCATGGTCGTAAAAACCAGGAATTGTTTGGTAAAGGGTTAAATAAGACTCAAAATAGGAGACACAAGTTTTCATTCATTGCTTCGCTATTTATAATTTATGTAAATATATATGTGTATATATTTGATTGTGACAGATTACTCATCTGTACTTTTGTATTTAACAAACAGTATTTCTCTAAATATTTCAAATGAAACATTGTTTTTCTTCCCTTTAGAGAAGATGAAATTCCTTTTCATTAATTGAAAAAAAAAACATGTGTCAATAACGGAAAGATACCGGCATGTTTTAACTCATGACTAAATGACACAATGTTTTCTAAAGGCTTCTTCACCATGGTCGTCAAAAGTATAGGGATTTTGTGGCACTGGGTTAATTATCTGGAAAACAGTGCAGGAGCAGTTTATTTGGAAAAAAATACTTTTGAACCCCATACTTATTATTTTTTAAACTTTCTTCTCAAAAGTCGTTGTTGCAATTATCTGGATAAACTTTAACCAAACAAATTTCAGTATGTGCCATGTTAGGCAATTTCTGATAAAGACTGTTTACTTATATTTCATAATAATGTACCTTTGTTTACAGATGGTTGCAATATACCGTTTATGAGTCCGATACTCTTGCTATGGAATGCGATAAATACAGAGTTTGTAGACAGTTTGGAATCGAAGTCAACGGAATGAAAACATTTATCAAGATGAACAAGTCGAAACACTCAACATAAAGTATGTAACTGTCAAGACATAGCCGGTCCGCTTCAGCCGGAGAACATTATTGAATCTCGGAAATATTGTATTGATAAGCCAATAGCTTGTTACGGAATCTAAAAGCCATAGATCACTCCAAACGATCGCTGTCGTATGTTTTATATCCATACTCCATGAAAATTTGAGAAAAAAAGAAAAGGTTTTAGATTTAAAATACATTACATTTTGCCTTAACGCAAATACCGTTCTTCGGGATGCACAAGTCCACATGATGTTTCTTTCTATAAACTTTAAACTTGCTAAAACAGGGCCCGTATTCACCAAACATTCTTAAGAACGTTCATTGTTTTATTCTCCAGAATTTTCTACACTTGTAAGTAACACAACTTCTGATTGGCTAAACCGAATGGTTTAGCCAATCAAAAGTAGTGTTACCTACAAATTTAGAAATCCTTGGAGAATAAGGCTAAGAATATTCTCAAGAATGGTTGGTGAATACAGGCCCCAGGTCTGATACTAGTAATCAATATGGGTTTACTCTATGAATACACATAAAACATTGTGGTGAAGCCAAACAATGTTAGATTTCTTTTTGCCATAGTATTCAAATCTAACGGCGATCAGTGTGCGACAAGACTCAAGATGACACGAACCTCCAAATCGAAAACATTTGAACCATACACAGTGAAGAAGCAAGTTCGATACATGTGCAAAAAAGTATGGAATCAGGACGAAGCTTTTTTTCCTATTGGCCTGTTTTGTCAAAGGACCAGTCTACTTCATGATTCAGTTAGTTGTTTTAAACAAAATTGAGTTTTCGGTTCCATAACCATAAAATTGAATGCATTTGCAGACGACGATTTCAATGGGGCTTACATGGTACAATTAGTCTTTGATAGTTTTGAAAACATTGTGGGAAAGGGAGAAATGCTGGCTACCAGCATTTTCTCCTTTTCTCACAATGTTTTCAAAAGGTTTGTTTCCCAGGGTCATTAAAAGTCGACATTGTACGGCAAAGGGTTAATGTGAGGGTATAGCAATAACACAGTAATTTACTCCTTTCCCATTAAACACTTTTAAATGTTGCATGTGCTATGTAGAAGGAGGAGTCCTGCGTGGCTCAATGGTAAAGTGCGGGACTCGTAAACTGAAGGTCCCGGGCTTGAGCCGCATTTGATCCACTAGGCTTTTCCTGAGAGTGTCCTTGTGCAAAACACTTCAGAGCCCTAGCCTAATACAGAAAAAAAAAAACCCTGGAAATATATGAATATCAGAGCTGTAGCTGTGATATGAAAGCGGCGTAAAACACCATTCAATCAATCAAAAACTATGTAGTATATAGGAGCTTAAAAAGCCATATATATGCTATAATTTAGTCATACATCGAGTTGTGGTTTGTTTAATAGGATGAATCAGAAATTAGCAATGAAAAATAGCCTCTAAATACATTTTTTGTCCCTAACTGACGATAGAAACCATCCTGTTTAACTTGACCAAACGACCAAACTATATAAGCTAGTCTTAACAGGGAGCATTTGCAGATGGTAAATTCATTATTGCTCAAATGATGAGATAGTCTCTGAAATGGTAGAAAACATTGTGGAAAAAAGAGAAAATGCTGGTTACCAGCATTTTCTCTTTTTCCCACGATGTTTTAAAAAAACGTTCTTTTCAGGATCATTTAAACTCGGAATCGTAAGGGTTAAAGGTATACACCCTGAGGAAGACCGGCTACATATTTAGTAAGATTGCCCAAACTGATTGGCAGGTTGGCTAGGGTGAATTTTGTGAAAATTTCGATACAAAAAGTATGGGAGGATTTTTACAGTTCTTTCTGCTTCATGAAAGATTTTTATTAATTATCCCCGAACGATAACTTCCGAATGTTATCGAACATTCCTTGAACTTAACCAAGCGCCTATAGGACCCGATCGGAAATGTGGCAACGTTTCTTTAAAGCTCAGCGCCATACATGTTATTTTTGTCTACCGATAAGATTTCAACTGAAATAAATATCCGCGTGCTTTGTAAAACTTTAAAGAATTTCTGCCGCCAATAAAACAATAATTTTGCGATGTAGAAATCGTCGGTTAACTTAAAAAACCTCATAAATACAGCTTGAAACAAGCTGTAGTTACGAGGTTTTTGAAGTAAACCGACGAAATACTGCATGATACTTAACGAAACTACGATTTGTAAATTTTACATAAGAGTATTTTGCTCGGTCAAAGCTTGGAAAAACGAAATGCAAATGTTAACACATGTAATAATAAGAAACGTGACTGAAGTGCAAAAAAACGGTGTAAAGTGCATTTGTATAATCTGGTTTGATGTATGCTGTTATAAATTGTTTTGCGATACGGGCAAAAACGGTTTTCAAACTGTAGTGATTATACATGTAGATTTATTTCGACTCTTAACTGAAGGAATTATCTACTTCGCTTTTTAGCAGATTGATGTTGCAGAGACAGAGCCGTTTCTTTTTGTTCGAAAGCTCACGAGTGAATAAAAATAAATAAACAAGATTAAATCAATTTTTCAGTCTAGGAAAAACACTTTGTTATTGCAGTTTCAGGGCTATTTTATATAAAACCTTTCAAGATCAGAGTGCACTTTTCATAAATTCTGAACTGGTGTAACACTGTCCATATGACCAACTGATGGTTTGGTTAGCGCTTTAACCCATTACAACACAATGCCGACTTTTAACGGCCCTGGGAAAGAAGCCTTTTGAAAACATTGTGGGAAAAGGAGAAAATGCTGGTAACCAGCATTTTCTCCTTTTCGCACAATGTTTTCTACGCTATGAAAGAAAATTGGCATCATTTGAGCTACCCAAATATTATCGTCTGCAAATGCTTTCAATTTGAACAAGGCTAAAATGTTGTCGTCTGGTAAAGGGTTAAAGGTTATGATTCAGTGCATGACACATTATCATTTAAAAAAGAAGACCGATATCACTCTACGAAGAAAAAAATCACTGACACATTCAAGTGCAAAAACGGTCGTGGTACAATTTTTAGTCCGATGATACTAGCGACATTACCCGAGACGTTCCGGATGCATTTGACTGGTACCTCCTCGATTATCATCAGTTGTATTTTTCCCAGGCTCACGGTACCATCCTGAACCTTGCTTATTATTAAATTAAAAGTACAGCTGTCGTGGGCTGGTTATCGTCTATTTATAACCGAAAAAAAGAAACAGTGGCTGAATTAATTATTTTAAAGGTGGGTATTTAGAATGTTCACATCACACCAAATTAAAAAAATATATATGTCAATGTTATTTATATGAAAAAACAATACAAATCATCAGTAATCAAGAATCATAAAATGACAAACAAACTTTTTTTTGGTTGTATTCCCTTAAAAGGCTACGTAGCCTCTTAAGCTATTTTTAGATTTCCCGCCAAAATAAAAAAAGCATTATGGGAATGTTAAGTGACTCGCCCGTGACCAATGACTATTAAATTCCATAGCATAACAAAATTGTAATTATTTTCCATAATGTCTGTAACTTCGGACGCTGTGTTTGAAGCATCGTCTGTATATTTCCGGTATGTAAATGAGCGAGTTGCTCATGTAAAAAGAGACCGTGTTTCCCTTCAGTGTCGACCTGGGCTGTAGTAAATCTCTAATTTATCTAGCTGTCGGATGGTTTTCGACTACTGGGGTTTAATGAATGAAAATTATAGGGCTTTGGGAGTATAAGGATGACTTTTTTTGTATTTTTGTAAAATTTTCGTCCCAATATCTGAAGGGCCACCTTTAATATTTCCCTGATAAAAGCTGCTGACCTTGACCTGGTCGTGGTTCAAATCTCCCAACTGGTCATATTTGTACATTGCTTCATGCATTGTTTATATAATTTTCTTCTAACCTCTCGAAAATATTTAAACAACAATTATCAGATACGACACAGTATAGAAAAGGAATATGTGTTAGGCCACACACATACCAGGGCCGTAGGAACAGGGGGGCCAGGGGGGGCCGGGCCCCCCCAATAATTTGATCACCAATAAACTGAATGTGTCAGTATTTCGCTGAATACTGCTAGACAATTATCGTGCATAAAGAGAATGAAATAATAGAAAATTTCAAACGATTTAGAATAGTTCTAAATAAACGGCGGTGAGCCATGGAAATTTTTCTTCTACTTTTGTTATCTGACAGACACCAAACAATTTCTGGCATGATTCCGTGTGATTTTCTGCTTTATTTTTTCTCCAAATCTCATAATTCACCACATTGTTGATCAAATCTCCTTCTTTTTCAGTCATTGGTATTAGTAGGTGGGTTATTTCTCACTGCATAACCAAACGCAATACATGTAAAATCAGAACAAGCCGATTCTAAAATGATGTTGGCCCCCCCCATCCAAAATCGCTTCCTACGGTCCTGCATACAAGCGAAAAGGATGCTAACTTTTGAAATCTTGTCGATATTTCTCTTTATATTTTGATACTGGCTACTTTTGAAACTATGTCGAAAAGCGAAAAACTGCTCTGAACCAGCAAATCGCATTCGGTTACACCGAATCGGCTGCGTTTGTCCATAAGTCTAATGCTAGAACAGAATAAAATGAATAGCGTTTAAAGGCCCGTCGACAATTTGGGTCATATTGGACGCACTTACTTAGTAAACAATAATGCGAGGTGAAAATAACATACATGTGCAACAACATAAGACAAACATGATAAATGAGGAATGGACAAAACACAAAATGAGTCTGATGCTTCACAAGGTATTATCAAAAGGTTTTAAAAGCCAACCACATCAAATTTCTTTGTCCATCAAACGGTTGATTGCATGTACACTGTATTTTTATATAACGCAGACAAGAAACACCTAGAGGAGATGGATCATGAATTATCCACGTCGTTTTCTGCAAACGAAATCTTATAAATTCTCATTGAAAACGAGACTTGACAAACAAAATGCATCATAATAAATTATAAGCCAATATGAAAATCCCTTTTAATTTTTTGAAACGCCCTTTAAGCGCACATCATTTCATAACAAATTTCCGCCTACGGTTTACGTCTTACATTCTGCAGAAAATAGACTTCGAAAACACTTTGGCGGGAGGATGAATTACTGGTAATAGTGGCTCGTGCAGACAGCATCCATCAAGATAAAGACTCAGAGAATTTTGATCTCGGTGAAAACACTCAGATGCTAGCAACCACTTTTTTCACTCTTTCTTAACCCTTTCCCAAACAATCCCTGGTTTTTACGGGTCAGGAATAGAAACCTTTTGAAAACATTGTGGGAAAAGGAGAAAATGCTGGTAACCAGCATTTTCACCTTTTCCCACAATGTTTTCTACCCTACCATATAGAAAAATAATCTTTTTAGCAACTGTTAATTTGTCATTTGCAAAATGCTTTCGATTTGGTCTGGTCCAAAATTTGCTGTTTGGGAAAGAGTTAATCTCTTTCTTACAATATAGTTCCTCTTTGAAAATAAATTCAAATCTTTTGAGTCTAATTTAACTCATTACCAAACGACAATATTTTAGGCTTGTCCAAATCGAAAGCATTTGCAGATGACAAAATAAAAGTGTCTGAAAATTTCAAATTTGTTTTGTGAAGAGTAGAAAATATTGTGGGAAAAGGAGAAAATGCTGGTTACCAGCATTTTCTCCTTTTCCCACAATGTTTTCAAAAGGCTTCTTTCTCAGGGGCGTCAAAAGTAGGGATTGTGTGGTAATGGGTTAACCCTTATTCTGCTAAATAACAAAAATGACGTCTTTAATTCGAATGTAAAAAAAACCCAGCAAATATAGCTATCTCAAAGTTACATTTGGCGGATATTATCTCCTTATCGGAGAGTATTTTCCCTTTTTCTGAAATGTTTTCATAAGGTTCATTTATTCAGGGACTGACAACTTGGATGATTGTCTGGAAAACGGGGTAATTTGCAGCCGGGACCTTATCACAGTTACGACCAAGAAAACAACAAATTCACCCTTAGGCTGTTAAGCACGACTCACTGACCTTTTGCGGACACTGTAGATCAAAGATCAAGCTGCACAAAACGTGCTGCTTGATCTTTGATCTACATTGTCCGAAAAGAATATGTTGTCGCCCAAGTAATACCTTTCAGATGGCAAAATATTTTACTATCAGCTCAAAAATTCCATTTCAGCAGGATAAAGGTAAAGTGTCAACATTAAGTAGGGTCGACTAAATCGTGTTTTACGCCGATTTCAGCATTATTTCATTACACCACGGCTACAGCTCACGTAGTTATGTGTGTCCGGGGTAGCTAGTGCTCTAAAGTAGCTTGCTATAGAAGACTCCCAAGAAAAACTCAGTGTTTCGAGTCAGGCTCGAACTTGGGGCTATACACCTTCCCATTAAGCCACGTAGAAGATGACTTTTTAGGATTAAACTCCCTCCGTGCTCTAGGCATACTTGGTATGGACCATTAGAGAGAAAGAATCGGATACAAGGAAATCCGGGTACAAGCCCCTAGCTCT
The DNA here is from genome assembly GCA_943736015.1 of Tridacna crocea. Taxonomy (NCBI): domain Eukaryota; kingdom Metazoa; phylum Mollusca; class Bivalvia; order Cardiida; family Cardiidae; genus Tridacna; species Tridacna crocea. Next base: position 14,811,957 of record OX031056.1, on the reverse strand, counting down.
TCTTTAAATAGATCTCCTTGGTTCTTTAACGTGCCTGGTGTAAAGCATGATACATGCAAGGTTACCCCTGGCTTCCAAACCCGTTCAACTCTAGTTGGGTGGGAAACACAAGGTGTCTCAGAGAGGTCCTGGTTAGGCCGGGTATCAAACCTCGGGCCTCAGGATTGATAATCCACCGATTTACCAGTGCACTACTTGTCCACCCAAGCCAGGTAGAAAAAAGGGGTATGTGTTTTAACTCATTACCACACAATCCCTACTTTTGACGCCCCTAAGACAGAGGCCTTTTGAAAACACTGTAGGAAAAGGAGAAAATGCTGGTAACCAGCATTTTCACCTTTTCCCACAGTTTTTTCTACCCTTCTCAGAACAAATTTCAATTTTTCGGTCACCTTTATTTTTTCGTCTGCAAATGCTTTCAATTTGAACCAGTCTTAAATTTTGTCGTTTGGTAATGAGTTAAGTGCCCGCAAGATGTGACCAGAAGGGTACTATCAAATTCCATCGATCAAGCGCCAACTCTCGCCTGCATTTTGAAATGTCAGCGTTATATAGTAAATTATGATACCGTTTGCTTAACTCTTTAGCAAACGACGTAATTTAAGACTGATCCAAATTGAAATCACTTGCAGACGACAAAATCAACGTAACTCAAAAATTGAATTTGTTTCCAGCAGGGTAGGAAACATTGGTTACCAGCATTTTCTCGTTTTCCCCACAAGGTTTTCAAAAGGCTTCTATCTCAGGGTCGTAAAAACCAGGGATGGTATGGTAAAGAGTTTAAAAAAAGTGCCGTCTGCTAGAAATGAAAAAATGCAAAAAAAAGCTAACAGTTCAAAGCTCATTTCTCCACTGTTTATGCAATCGAAACACGTGGTGTGCAATGATATATATCATTTTTATTTCCATAATTAAAAGATCAAAGGGACGAGAGATATTCAATTACAATTGAAACAATGTGACGATTAATTACGCGGCGGATTTCCTTCCCTCCTTTGACATTTAACGCTGATGATTCTGAATCAGACGACAAAATTTTAGAAGTTTTTTGCAAATTGAAAGCATGAGCAGACGAAATATTTAAATGAGGCTCTAATGATTGAATTTGTCTTGTATCGTTTGAAATATGCTATATGCATCGAACTTCTAGGGAAGTCAAGGGACGCATACATATATAGCCATAAGATTCATGTTTGTTAGTTTTTGACCAGCCTGCAAAGCTCAGTTGGTAGAGCGTAGGACTCGTGATCATGAGACTGTGGGTTCGATTCCCACGGTTGGCCATCTAAAATTACTAACAGTCTTTCGGATGAGACTTTAAACCGAGGTTCCGTGTGACCTTCTATACATCTAGAACGAACGTTAAAGAACCAGACGAAACTATGGATGGGTTTTCTTCCTGTATCTGCACTGTCCCTCTTAACAATACTAACAGCTTTCAAGGGGCGTCGCCCATATTGGAAACCGGTGGCGTCGATGAATAAACGCATATTCATTCAATCAATCTAATCATTTTCAATTTTAAGTTGGCCGTAGTACAGGGGAGAAAAAAACTGAGAGAAAGGGGAAAATGTCGCTTGCCAGTGTTTTTTACTTTTATTTGGCTAGGGCTCTGGGCTGTTCTTTCCAAGAACACTCCTAGAAAAACGCCAACGCTTCCAATGAGCATTGAACCCAGGACCTCCGGGTTTCAATATCGATTCCTTCACCAATTGTAATACCCATCAGCTAACAGCTTTTGCAGCAGTGCGGAACAAGCAGTTGCTTCTTTAATCGCAACACTTTGTATATTTAAACTCTTGAAAAAAAAAAACAAAACATTATTTTCTTTCCTAAAAAGGTGTGTTTTATTGTACACTTTGTAAAATAGTCCGTACAGCAGGACGTTAGAAATATCAAAAGATGAATCTATACCATTTAGATTGAATCTACCGTTTTGCACCAGTCTGCCAAAATTTGAAGAATTTGAACTAAACCTTTACAATACAATGACGAAAATGGGAAAGAAGTCTTTTGAAAACATTGTGGAAAAAGGAGAAAATGCTGGTAACCAGCATTTTCTTTTTTTTTTTCCCCCACAAAGTTTTCTATCCTAACAAAGAAAAACTGCATCATTTGAGCCACTTTGAAGTTATCGTCCGCAAATGCTTCCAATATAACCAGAAATGCAATTTAGATAGGTCTAAAACTGTGCCGTGTGTTTCAGGGTTAATAACAGCCATGCTCTATCGAAAGGGGGTTCAATGAATCAGTGATGCATGGTACCACACAAGACATCACGTGATTATGGAATCAGAAAGTTTATTTTGTGTAGAAACCCACTAAATAGTGAGGTAGAATGGTCATTGTATATGCAGCAAATTTACCAAAAGCAAAAAGTTTAGATACAGGTCAGCCTGCGCGGACTGCGCAGGCTGACCTGAGTCGATACTTTTTGCGAATGCATTAAGGTAGTAGACCTGTAACACTTCTAGAGCAACACGGAATAAAATTTCTTGATAGTTGATAAATATGGATTTATACAGATATAATACTTTTCCATGTTTTTCACCGACCAGAAATTCATTTGATGTCTATCTAGAAATTATTTGTTGATACTTTTGACAGTTTTCAGAAAAGGGAGGTAATTATTAGCTCCCTTTGCAATGAGAATTTAGTGGTTTTATACTTATAAATGATAATTTCAAGGAGGAAAAAAATGGAAAAAGGTGGCTCGGTTAAAGTAGTACAATAATACTGATTTTTAATCATAGCAAATTTTGTAAGATATTATTGAGTGGAAATAGCTGTGTTCTATTATTGTTCCACTACCTTAAATTCCCCTTTTCATAGAGGTTGTACTTTCTTTGCATCTAAGAAACACAATAACCCTATCTATTTAAAAGATAATAGTTCAAGGCAATAACCCAAAAAAATACGTTTTTACAACCCAACAGGTAAAAGACTTCAGAAAATATTGTGAGAGTAGGAGGAAATGCGATTTACCTTCATTTTCTCCTTATCCTACAATGTTCTCATCCAGTCTAAATACCAATTTCATTATTTGAGACGTATCTTATTTGTGGTGTACAAATCCTTTCAATTTCAGAATAAGTCTAAAAACTTCACCAGCAGGTAAAGAGTTAATTACATAATCAAGATATCATTTCCGTCTTTAGCCCTGGTTCGTCTGTATGCTCAAGCCAAAAAAACTATCACGCGGAGCCACGGTTAATAAATCCCTTATTCATTTTTAAACGAAAATATTTCCTACAAACATATAACTGGCTCGGGTCCCCGAGGGCTTTCTTTTATCAACAATAACAAGGTAATTATCTTATTATGGTTTTCGTTTAATTTTTAGCTTCTTGTTATCAAGATTGGCAACCGTGTTTTTTTCGGAGTGTCTCGGACCCGTCGGCCTGGAGCTATATTACCAAGGATAGTCAGACAAATTACAGAATGAGTAATATCAAATAACTTAACCTTTGACATCATAACTACATGTTAAGATTTCCTTCAAAAAAGAACTTGATTCTTTTTATTCGTTTGATCTGTTTCTATAGGTAAATTTTTGTTCAAGCATACCCTTAACTCTTTACCAAACGACAAATTTTTAGACTGGTCCAAATTCAAAGCACTTGCAGACGACAAAAATAAACATAACTCAAAAGTTGAAATTTGTTTCAAGCAGGGTAGAAAGAGTGTGGAAAGAGGAGAAAATGCTGGTAATCAGCATTTTCTCCTTTTCCCACAATGTTTTCGATTGGATCTCAGGATCGTAAAAACCAGGCTTTGTTGGGTAAAGGCTTAGAATTATTTTTTTAGTCCCTTGTCCGTTTTGTATTTAACCCTTAGGCTGCTAAGCACGACTCATTGAATTTCTGCTCACAGTGTAGACAAGATCAGATTTTTCTATCTTTTGAAAGACAGATACCAGTATCATTTCCAAACGACAATATTTTAGACTTATCCAAATCGAAAGCATTGCAGACTATAAAATAAAAGTGACTGAAAATTTGAAATTTGTTTTGTGAAGGGTAGAAAAAATTGTGGGAAAGGGAGACAATGCTGGTTTCCAGCATTTTCTCCTTATCCCACAATGTTTTCTAAAGGCTTCTTTCTCAGGGGCGTCAAAAGTAGGGATTGTGGGGTATAACGGGTTAAAATTAAGTAATTAAGATTCAGTTTGTTGTCGGCAGACGCTTCTAACATTGTATTAACCCTTTACTCCACAGATACTCATTTGACGTATCAACAACAGACAGCTTTTGAAAACATTGTGGGAAAAGGAGAAATTGCTCGTAACGAGCAATTTCTCCTTTTCCCACAATGTTTTCCACTCCATCAGATATTTGTATCCTCATTTGTCCATATTTTGACATCATATCTGTATTTGCTGTTGAAATGGAAGTCTCAAATTGGCATATCAGGTCAGGTATAGGGTTAAAGAACATCCTACTCAGGGCCATTGCCGAGCCTCAATAGCTCAATAGGTAGCATATAAGACTTGCGAACAGGGGCTTGCTGGCTCGATCCCCGGCTGGGCCAATTTCGTTCCGAGGGTTGATGATAGTCATTCGATGCATTCCTCTCTCAACGCTGATCATTCTATCGAGGATGGCTATGTGGGAAAGCAGCCAGAGGCTTGAAAAGAATATTATGCGGAGTACTGGTAAATTAAACTCTAGGAAAGCATAGATAAGTGCACCGGCCTCCGTCATTTAGCTGAAATTATGTTGAAAACGGCGTTAGATCAATCTATCATTCAACCAACCAACCAACCAAGCAACCAACACCAAATCAATCAATCAATCAACCAATCAGTTGTTTAAAGGGCAAATCCTAAGATTTTTTGACCATACTGTTTTTTTTGCTCCAATCAGCTGCAAATGATGTTAGTAAACACATGTCCATCAGTTTTCATAAATACCACTCTGTAACATGCCATAAATCACGCTCGAATTGTCACGCTGATATACGGCCCCAAAAATGGTGCATGGCTTACTTCCCCTGATTCGCTTATCTTCCGTACCTGTGTGACGTCATAGTCGCGTAAGCCTGTGTTTACAGTCAGTAGAAATAAGTAGGGACGCTGATGATTATACGCAGATATCTGAGTATTAACATAGAATTTAGCCGAAAAAATGGTAAATTGTGCAGCCTATGGCTTCATCGTCGAATCAGGAACACGTAGAATTAGTATGTTCAAATTTCCGAAGGAATTAAAAAGGAGGAAACTATGGATTCAACGTTTAAACCGGGGCCGGACAGTAACGGAGGATTTTGTGCCATCAGTTCATTCCAAATTGTGTTTGAAACACTTCGAGGACAGTCAGTTCTTATTAAGTCCAAAACTCGTAAAAGAAGTTGGTTATAGGAATATTAGGCTGCAATTAAAACCTGATGCTGTGCCGACATTGTTCGAAACTCCGAGTCGAAATAAGATAGGCCATAAGGCAGACATTCCACAATGGCAATCTCCAAAAAGAAAAACAAACATAAGGTTGGTAATTCCTTTAATTGTTTTTCGTAATATTTTATCCTTTTCTAGATCTACATTCTGGACAAAGTAGAAATTGGTGCCGTTTTCTCCCTTTTTTTCCCCAAATGTTTTCAACATTTAACCCTTTACCAAGAGACAAAATTTTAGAATGGTCCAAATGAAAAGCATTTGCAAACAAAGTAAACCTAACTGAAATATTGAAATTTGTTTCCACCAGGATAGAAAACATTGTAGGATAAGAAGAAAATGTTGGTTACCAGCATTCTCTCCTTTTCCCACAATGTTTTAAAAAGGCTTCCATCTCAGGGTTGTAAAAACCAGGGATTGTTTGGTAAAGAGTTAATTTGCACATGACAAAAAATGGTAATCAAAAAGTTGAAATGAAATTTGATTTGGAAAGGATGGAAAACATTATGGGAAAAGGAGAAAATCTTAGCATTTTCTCTTTTCCTCACAATGTTTTCAAAGGCAACAACATAACATATTCATCCAAATTCATAACATAGATTTTGCAAGTACCAAAGTCTGGATTGTTCAAATGATGTTAACTTTCAAGTGTTTCAGCTTTTTCTTCCTTTTCCACAATGTTTTCAAAAGGCTTCTGTCTCAGGGTTGTAAAAAACAAAGGGTCAAGTGACCATTCACCAAGCACAAAAATTTTAGATTGGTTCAAATTGAAAGCATTTGCAGACAACAAAAGAATTGTGAACCAAAAATATTTGCAGCTGATTGGAGTAAAAAACGGTATGGTAAAAATATATTAGGATTTGCCCTTAAACAGTAAACATCTTTTTCTTCCCACACTGTTTTTCAAACCTCTTTCTTTGGGTATTGGAAACTAGACCTAGGGTTTGCATGGTAAAGGGTGAAGTCAGTATCTGGCTACCCCTAGTCATGGTCATAAATGTTAATCCATCACCGGCCAGTTGAAACAATACAGGAAATGGTTACATAACATTTGCATATCTCACCCCTTTACTCTGTAATGTTTGTTTGTGACAGTAAACCCATGTTACAGCTTTTATCCCGTACACTTCTTCTCTTCGACATTTTACTCTTAAAAATGATTTGACAACTTACTATCATTTTGAACAAATTTTGAATTGTATCTTTACATTTCTGATTTGTGGATATTTCTCTGTTCCTCTCCATACTCTGTCTTCTAGACAGGCTACTGAGAGAAATCTTTTGTTTTTACGACCCTTGTAAAGATAGAAAAAACTTTCGAAAACATTGTAGGTAAAAGAGAAATGTTGCTGACCAGCATTTTCTCCTTTTTCTACAATGTTTTTTACCCATAAAAAACAAGTACAAACATGCGAGTTAAATTTAATTTGTTGACTCTCATTGCTTTCAATTCGGTTGAGTCAATAAATTTGATGTTTGGTAACAATTTAACCCTTTCCCAGACGGCAAATTTTGGACCAGACCAAATTCAAAGCAAAATTCAAATTCGGATACTGCTCCCTGTAAACTTAACCAGAACTTGTGCCCAATGTGTGGGATTTATATTTAACCCTTTACCAATCAATCCATAATTTTTACGACCCTGAAGACAGCAGACTTTTAAAAACATTGTAAGAAAGTAACCAGCTACCTTGTAGAAAGTAACCTAGTAACCAGCATATTCTCCTGTTAACACAGTGTTTTACTCTGTTGGAAAAAAATTTAAATTTTTGAAATATATAACTTTATTTTGTCGTCTGCAAGCTATTTCAGTTTGGACCTGTTTAATATTTTGTCGTATGGTAAAGAGTTAAAAGTAGAAAATATTGTGGATAAAGGATAAATTGATACAAACGTGGTTACCCAGAATATAAAATAATTTTGATGATTGGATCTCGAAACATATTATTTTCTCAAATTTCACGCTCGTTAACAGCATTTCAAACTATTCTTATTCTCACGAAAATCGCGATTTATTGTGTAACCCTTCACCCATGAGAGAACAAATTTTGTACCTGTCAATGTTTACAGAATTCTTTACAAGGTACAAATATAGAATCCATCAACAAATAGTTAGAACTAACATCTCACGATTATCAATCGTAAAAGTCAAGAAATCGGTTATTTGACGTGAAACTAAAGTGTAGGAGAAATGTCTTTAAAAGTGTCGGGGAACTGTGTAGTCGTGGAACTGTCTTGAAACCGTCTTTTTTATTATTATTATTATTAATGCCACCCGTAAATCTACTGAAAATACTTCAAGTGAAACAAAGCTTATGCCGTACACTTAATTTTATCATGTATCGAATAATATTTCTGTAAGCGACGTTCGCCCCGTAGCCTAATACATGTAGGCGTGATACTCATCACGCTGTTCAAAAGTCCGGCATAACATCGTTATTTTCGCCATTGGTGGGGGAATTTTTACTTTTATCCTCATCATCAGAAACTATTAAGTTTCATTAAAAACTTGGTGGTACATGTACGGCCTTACCGGCCTAGAATCGTGTATTCCTTCGTCTTAGATATCGCTCATTTCACTATCTGAAACAAGGTCCATATTGAAACAAACGCTCCTATGACGTCACAGATCAAGGTGCGCTACAATAAGTAAGGGAGGTAAGCGATGCAAGAAAAACTAATAAGCAAAAATATAAATTGAAAAAAAGTACTTTTACTAATTTTTTTTTTCAAATTACAATATTACCAGGTTGCCATTTGATAGATGTAGATTTCAAAATTAATCATATCAGAAACTTGTTGATTTGCCCTTTAAACACATTATTGTTCTGGCAATGGTTTTATTAAAGAAATGAATGTAACTTAGTATAAAAGACACTATTTGCTTTTATAACGTTCATTTATAACAATCTTAAAAGTATTTAAACAGTATTTACTCTTGTTTACTTCCATAGACATGCGGCATTAACGGATTAATGGTTTAATCTTGTTGTTTGTGTCCTCATCAGGCTGGTTTTATTACTAGTAAACTATTTGAGACCTCAAACAAAGTTTCTGTGCGTAGGAAGTATTGACAAATCAGGTCAGTTACGTGCGGTCTGATCCCGATCTACTCTGGCGTATATTTTAACCCTAAGGCTGCTAGGCGCAGCTCACTCAGCTCACTGACCTTTCGCGGACAGTGTAGATCAAGATCAGACTGCACAGAATGTGCAGTCTGATCTTTGATCTACACTGTCCGATAAAGAGATAATGCTAAGTTTGAAATACCATTACTAAGGATTTTATTATCGGCCTGAAACTTCTAGTTCACTTATTTAATTCATTACCAGACGACAAAATTTTAGACTCGTCCAAATTGAAAACATTTGCAGACGACAATTAAAGCGTGGCTCAAATGGTACACTTTTTCTCTGAAAGCATAGAAAACCTTGTGGGAAAAGGAGGAAATGCTGGTTACCGGTCAGAAATTCTGTCTTTTGGTGAAGTGTTAAAGCCTCTAAAAATGAGATTCATTTTCTTTTGGTCGCAATCTGACCAACCTTGCAACAATCAGGAACATCAAATGACATAAGGATACAAAAATGTTATAGATTCATGAAATAAGAACGGAATGGGTTTAAACCCTTTACCCCATAAGGCATTTCTATTGCATCTCTAATTGACCCGAAGTGACATCAAGGATGAAGCCGTTTCTTATGTGTAAATGGCACCTTTTGATAGCATAGAAAACATTGTGACAAAAGGTGAAATTGCTCGTCACGAGCAATTTCACCTTTCGTCACAATGTTTTCCAAAGGCTCCTACAAGCAGAGCGTCGAAATGAGTATGTATGGAGTAAAGGGTTAAACCCAATGAAGTACAATACATTACAAAATCTGAAAGGGGCATGTAGGCCTACTTACCAAAGTACTTTTCGGGTTAAAATTTTCTAAACTTATTGAAATGACGTCATCTCATGTTTGTTTTTTTTTTTCATTGACATTTCCTCTTGCACCTGCTCAACACATTACCAGCTGCAGATGGCGTTTTTTTTTTTAAATCGCGAGTATGTATTTCTGCTTTTTAAGTATAAGTTATTGATCATATATTTCATTTGTATGGAATTAAATCGGAGGGAGGCGAAGCCGACCGACGATTTAGTTTCATACAAATGAAATATATGATCAATAACTAACTTACAGTTTGCCCTACTTTCTAATTGACTGACAGCTAAGAATTGGTGGAAAGAGCCATACAAGAACGACAGAAAGCTCAGTTCGACACGCCTCTTTTGATTGACGGTTGTACGTACGTGCGTTTTCAGTCGTACGGCGTTAAAACTGTTACTCAGGTTGTCCTTGAACTAGTTTCAGGACAATTGTCTGCAGTCAGACTCATTCGGCATATCACGGGTGATGGTAGCCATCATATCCCTCGTCTGTATCTAGTGGATTGATATGCAGCAGATCGGTACACTCGGAAATACGCCGGTATACCGTTCTGAAAATTGTCAGGCTCCTCTTCCAAAAGAAACCTCGGGTTTTAATTTTCTATCGAAATCTTTCGAACCATATTTCGACAAACAATTCGTAGATCTACATTAATTTTTTTTTTTATCAATTTCGATTGAAGTTTTAACCGACAGATACACAGATGTGAATAACTTCATTGAGGTCGTTAAGTCGTTGCTAAACGAATCACATTGGCCCGCCATTGTATAAGATCATGTGACTCGCAGTTCAAATGTAAACGGCCGTTTTACGGGCGAGATTAGATGTAGGTACGGAAACTGCCGAATTTCATGCTCTTTGAAGCGATAGATTCAGCAATGGATGCATGCTTTGAGCCGGTTGAAGACGAGGAATTTTATAAAGAATTTATTTTCCCCGACAAAGGCGACGTGTTGCTAACACAAGTGTGTACAATAAACACCCATGACCCTCTAAAGTGGCTCATTGTCCAGGATCTGCTTCATACCAGATAAGCCCTCTTTTTTACTGCCCTGAGGCAGAAGGCGCGTGAAAACATTGCGGGTAGAGGAGAAATTGCTTGTAAGGAGCATTTTCTCCTTTCCTGCTATGTCTCTTTTTTTTCTTTCCACAGACAAATCCTTTAATTTGAGCAAGTACCAAGTTGTTGTCTGCAAACGGTTTCAAATTGGACCCAAGCCAAATTTCCCAGCCTGGTAGTCAAAACCAAAGGTTATTTGGTAAAGGGTTAAATACCAGGTGGCCAAGTACGAGTTATTTAGTCCCGATATTCACGTGGAAATTACGTCACTTTTTTGGCGATGATGCAATTACTTGGAATAATCCCCGCCCCTTTTACTACAGTGTATGCATTAGATTGGTATTTACTCTACAAGGACTAGCTAAAATACTGTGGGCGGAGCTTCTCGTTAACCGGGATACAACTGTATATAGGTCAACCATTTAATAACATATTGCAACATATTGAGTCTGTATGGAATTAAATCCAGCAGTTTTGAACGAGATCCGGCGTTTTCATTGGTTTAGAAAGTAGGGCAAACTGTAAGAGACACGTAAAAGCCATTCTTGGATCCAAAGAGCGGGAACTACAGGAAACTACGAAATCGTTTAACTGTTTGACAGACTTTGGCTTTTAGAACGCTCAAATAAACATCTGAAAAATACAGTAAATGAATAGGCTGTGGTCTTTAAAAAAATCAGGAGTGCTTTTTTTTTAAATCGCTGTGATATATTCTCATTGTTTTAGAGGAAGTGTTAACAAAATAATCTTGCATTAAATCGTATTAGTTAAACAAAGGGCGATAGAAATCCCAGAACTATTTGCAAGAAAAAAATAAAATCTCTTAGAAAATTTGAACGAAATCAGATCTTTCCCGCGAACAAACAAGGTGCTATAAAATTTTCGAAATTTTTGCCAAAAATACACAAGCACTCTAAGTTACTATTATAATTTTTGCAGAAAATCGTTGAAAAATTGCAGTTGAAATTATCAATGGTTTACCCTTTCTCAGACAATAACATTTAATACTGGTCCAAATTGAAAGCATTTGCAGGTGACAAAATTAAATGTGACTCAAAAATTGAAATTTGTTCTGTGAGGGTAGAAAACATAGGGGGGAAAAGAAGAAAATGCTGGTTACCAGCATTTTCTCCTTTTCCCATAATGTTTCCAAAGGGCTTCTTTTTCAGGGTCGTGAAAACCAGGGATTGTTTGGGAAATGGTCAAACGTTTTCAAAATCCATACAGTATATCGTCAAGTGGATTATACAATTAAGTTAAAATAATGTTGTTTTTCTTCCTAAAAATGCTTTTATTGAGTTATATATTACTCATATATCAAAGTTGTAGTCTTTGTGTGTAAAAAACAAATCAGATGGAATGGACCTAGACTTTGACATTTTTTTTTCAGATATCTTTGTCGCCATGATTTAAAAGCATTTTACCACTTCTAAAGACTTGAAAAGACTTTTTTAATTGAGAGAATGTATCAAATTTAAATATTAATGTGTAAAATTACAGCAGTCCGTGAAATACCATGATTTGTGGTATTTCCTGCTTGCGCCACTAATTGCCATACTTATTTGCACTTACCATTGTAGTGCTCAAGGGACACAGTTATCTAGTTCTAGTTAGTGCAATTCCACGGCGGGGAATCACGTGACACAACAATAACAACAATGACCGTTATTTGAAAAAAATCCCCGACTTCAGGTAAGAAAATCTTCAATAATTCCATTAATACATGACCGATTGGAATTTGGTTTAAAGCAGAGAAGGCGGAAGGACTCCAGGGATTTGCTTGATGTGTTAGATTTTTTAAATAATACCTGATAAAAAAGTTATTGACGAGCAAACAAATTTTTTACCCTGGATAATTTGTTTGCTCGTCAATAACTTTTTTATCAGGTGTTGTTTAAAAAATCTAACACATCAAGCAAATCCCCGGAGTCCTTCCGCCTTCTCTGCTTTAAACCAAATTCCAATCGGTCATGTATTAATGGAATTATTGAAGATTTTGTTACCTGAAGTTGGGGATTTTTTTTCAAATAACGGTCATTGTTGTTGTTGTTGTGTCACGTGATTCCCCGCCGTGAATTCCAAAGCTCATAACAGTTTATGCTTCGATATAAAGCATGTCGTCGTTTTACTTCAGAAACTTCGTAACTACAACTTGTATCAAGCTGTAGTTACGGGGTTTTTGAAGTAAACCGACGATATAAACTCAATGTAAAATATAATGGCATTATAATATCTTTACCCACACGGACTCGAGTTTTAACGACCCTGACAGAAAAGACTTTTGAAACATGATTGGAATAGGTGAAAATGATTGTAAACATCAATTTCTCCTTTTCCTACAATGTTTTCTATCCTTGTAGAGGCAAGTTCTTTCACCTGAGCCATGTAAAAATTCCAGGAAAACGACAAAATGCTGGTGATTACTGGCTTTACGACATTTGCAAATCCTTTGAGCAATGTTGAATATGTCGCCTGCAAATGCTTTCATCTTGGATTAGCCTCAGATTTTGGTCGTCTGCTAAGGAGTTAATACGTGCATATCTATGACAAATCGTGTGCGTGACACATTTATGAAAAAGCTAGAATTTATTCCAATGAGTTTTAATCACGTTTCCAGAGTAACTTGGAAACAGACAGAATAGCTCGATGGCTGTTAACTCTTGTCCTGATCAATCAACCCTCATCGTGTTAAAAAACTGAAATTAAATTTTAATTTGATTCTAATAGCCCAAATATTGCTGTTTCAAAGTTCTGTTTTGGGGAATAGTATCTCCTTATCGGACAGTGTAGATCAAAGATCAGACTGCACGTTCTGTGCAGTCTGATCTTGATCTTCGCTGTCCGCAAAGGGTCAGTGAGTCGTTCCAAAAATTGTTGCCAAAAGAACCTAAACTGTTTTTGGATGGAGTGGGCTAATTAACGATCTTTTACGATCTGTTTACGAACTTAATGAACGGGTTAGGACGGGTTTTGACAAGAAGGGTGCTCCAGAAATAAACTTTGAGTCTGCTCAAAATTGTTTGCCGTCCATCCTGTCCTGTAATATTAGGACGAGTGACAACGTTCTTAAAACGAGATGGACGTACTACAAACGGAAATGCCGTACTTTGATCCTAATAAAGACGAGGCGCAGTCGGGCATCATTTGGCAGTGCATTTGCATTTTACCGACCGACATTACACGTCCTATCTCGACCGCAGCTCATTTTTCGATTTTGTTGATCAGGGTAAGACATACTAGGAATAGGTTTCGTGAGACAGGGGCTTCAGGCATTATACTAGACCATAATTACACATTCAACCCCGACCGCAACCCGTTTTCCGACTATCTCAGGACGGGGTAAGACGTTCTAAGAACAAGTTTGGTGTGACGCGGCCTTTACCAGACGACACAACTTTAGACTTAGCCAAATCGAAATAATTTGCAGACGACACGATAAATTGATATGACTCATATGACGGAAATTTTGGAAAACAAAAAATAAATCGAAAATTTGTCACTGAAAGGTTAAAAAGAATGTGGGAAAAGGGGGACATGCATTCTCTCTAAGGGCCTTTAGAAACGGAATTGTGTAATATATGATTAGTTCGATGAAAGAAAAATAATTTATCCCCTCCAGTTTTTGGTCATACCCTTCCAAAAAGGGGTAAAACATCTCCAAAAAGTATCAGCCCAAGTCAGCCCGCGCAGTCTGTGCAGTCTGCACAGGCTGACATGTATTGAAACTTTTTGCTGTTTGTAAATTTTCTGCTTGTCAAAGGAGAAGTCTATCTCACGGTTAAGTCTGTTGTTCTAGTACATTTTCCTGATTCCTGTTTGCCAGAAAGTCTGAACACAGCAGACGGTGTGGGTCAAAGATTAGACTGCTTGTTCTTCGCATATTGGTCTTGATCTACCCTAGCCGTATTCGCCGGTCAAGTCCAGAAATATGCGTCAAAGTTTCAAGATCAAACAAGGACCATCGTCACGGAAATTCTTTTTTTTTATAAAACAAAATTAATCAACAGGCATTTTATTATGTAATTATATAATTCAATTGAATTTCCTTCTTCAGAAAAAGGAAACAAAAAAAAATAGTATTGGAAACATTAATTGTAGCAGATTACCGGCTTTTTAAAAAAAATTTACAGGAAAACGATTTGAAGAGCCATTTTAAAAAGAGACATGAAATCAAAGAGAGATATGTTTTGCTGTGTTACTCAACATCATTATTAACTCTCTACCGAACGACAAAATAATGTTTTAGACTTTAAACAGAAAAGTGATTTTGGAAGAGTAGAAAACATTGTGGAAAAAGGAGGAAATGCTGGTTACCAGCATTTTCTCCTTTTCCAACAATGTTCTCAAACGGCTTCTTTCTCTGGGTCGTAAAATCAAAGTGCTCTTTGGTAAATGATTAACGGTTCTCATGGTATTTTCCTTGGGCAAGACACTTCAGAACCCTAACCTAGTAGACGTTAAACTCAGGCTATGCATAAGTGTACAAGCTGCCGCCGTGAAATAACCAGAATAATGTCTAAAGCGGGCTGGAGCAGAATTTAATGAATCAATCGATCAACATGATTTAAATCTAACCAAAATACATTAACACTGCTGTGCACACATTTGCAGGAGAACATTAATATGGGTCTTAGACCATGAGAATTGTCCCTCAATGGAGTAAAGCCCTATTCAATCAATCAATCAATCAGTCAATCAGTAAGTCAGTCAGTCATTCAGCCAGTCAATCAAACAACTAGATAGCCAACGGCTAGCAAGCCGGTCGGTCAAACTGCCCACAGGATACAAGCTTCTAATGATTGTGGCACGCATGAGCGGCGGCACTATATTTTTATTCGCTTTTGAAAAGTACCTATGGAGGCAGCCATATTGTTTTCCCGGCTACCAGTCATTTTGCAATAAGATCATTTCGTACCAGGTCATTTCGTACAATTTTGGTCAAATTTCGTACCAACCTATATTGGTTATTTTGATCATTTCGTACTCATTTTGATTATTTTATACTCTGTTTTTAAAATCAATTAGGTAATTTAGACCCTGGTTTTACTATTTTCTTGCGTTGTTTGCCGAATGGCAACTGCTTTTGTGCATAGCTCCAACTGACCTTACGTTAAATTTAGCCGTAGAATCACCGAGTTATGCATGAATTTATTTTGGACAATTTGAAATGCTGTAATGTGCCTTATTTCAGAAAAAACTGATTTGCGGCGCCATTGATGTTATGCATCAATATTTTCTTGTTTCAGCTTTGTTTCCCTGACACTCACAGTACTGTATACGAACATTGTACCTAACCCTTTACCAAACAATCCATAGTTCTTTCGACCCCGAGAGAGAAGCCTTTTGAAAACATTGTTGGATAAGATGAAAATGCAAGTGCTTTCAAAATGGACAAGTCTAAAATTTTGTCGTTTGGTAAAGAGTGAAAAATTGAGCTTGATCGTATTGTCCCTGAGTAGGGAATACATTATCTACAGTATCTAGTACGGATATACGATAGACAATGACAGAGGGAAGCCTTCACAACATTGCAGAAAAATGGTGAAATTTCTTCAGATTTCGGATTGATCCCAAAAGCATTAATACAGGTTTACGGACAATTCAGAGTTAAATGTAAATCGGTTTCCTCTTGCAAATCAAAAAGAAAGACGGGGAAAAATCCTCAAATAATTCATTAAACCTGCATTTCCGCAGGAAACATCTCGTCTAATACGGCGGAAATTTCGTGCATTTGCGAAATGAATGATGAAAATCTCTCTTATTTCTCAAAACTTCAAACAAAACCGAAAATAAAATATAGTAGATCTTCTATTTTCCGAAACACGAAACTTACAACCGTTGCATCGTGTGCCAGACTGCCGATCATTGCCAAATTCAAGGAACGAGAATTTGACGAATCAAAATGAACCGTGATATGACCTGCAACACAAGGAAAGGGTCATTCGGATATTTCCGTGAAGCGTCGTTCCTGATCAGCCTGCGCTGACTGCATAGGCTAATCCGAAACGGTTCTTGTGTTATTTTCTGTTTTGCGCTGGACCTGTATTCACCAATCATTCTAAAGAAAGTTCTTTGTCTTGTTCTCCAGAATTTTCTACATTTGTAAGTAACACAACTTCTGATTGGCTAAACCGAATGGTTTAGCCAATCAGAAGTTGTGCTACTTCCAAATTAAGTTAAACTTTGGAGAATAAGACCATGAATATTCTCAAGAATAGTTGGTGAATAAGGGCCCAGGTTTTTACTATAGGACAAATTCGAATATAGTCGTAAAGCGCCGTCTCGTATAGTCTGTGCAGGCTGACCCGAAACGACACAAAACGCAAATGTCCGAATGTCCCTTTTCGTTTGTTGCAAGCCATATTTTAAGCATTTGAAGACATAGAATAAACATGCATGAAGTTGGAATGATGGCGTTTGTATTAGAAAGAGCAGAAACGATTGTGGAAAATGAGAAAATACTGGTTACAGGCGTTTTCTTCTTTTTCAAGAATGTTTTCAAAAATCTTCTTGCTCAACGTCTAGAAATTATTTTCAGAAGCATTCTTCACCGGGGTCGTGAAAACACGTGATCGTGTTGTAAAGAGCGGTCTTTCTTCCATCTTTTGAGTTTGCTGTGGATTGATTTAACGCCATTTTCCTGTGTTTGTAAACAGCTTATAAGTGATGTAATCAGAACAAGCCACATAATTCAGAAAGAATACATACTACCTTATCTGCTATTTTACGTAAACCCGGAATAGACGTCATCAATCTAGCAGCCGACATATTTATCATTATGAAGCAGACGATAATATTCACGTCTTCCGATTTCTCTTCATTTCATATTTTTCATAGCAGAGTTTACAAATTAATTACCGAAGCAAGGCAGCCAACATATTCAACTTCATCTAATTCTAAGAAATATTTTTTGGCAAAAAGTAAAAACCTTCCCGCAATCGCAGCATTTGGTATACAAAAATGGCGCCCAATGTTATGACACACGATTTAGAATGGAGTAGGATTTAATCTTCAGTCATGACAGATGAGATCCAAATGAATTGATAGACGCGCACGTTACAAATATTTAGACATATTTGAATAACTTTGGCGTAATCCCATACTTCAGAGCTATAAACTTTGGCGTTTCTTTTCTCTGGTATGGTATCACAAGCCTCTATAATAGAGGATTCCGGGCAAAATAATGGACTCTATTGTTTTCATATTTCCATTATTCCTTTCAACAACGAAAACAGCAGCAACAACAACAACAAGTGCCTTATTTCAGAGGGTAGGGAGGTCAAAATAAACTTGTGAAAAAGGAGAAAATACTGAATACGATATCAACGGTTTCCCCCTCAATCAGGATCCGTATTCACCAACCATTCTTACGACCATTCTTAGTCTTATTCTTAAGAATTTTGTCAGAGTGAAAGAAACAGAACTTACGATTGGCTAAACCATCTGGTTTCTTTTTACCGAAAACCATCTGGTTTAGCCAATCAGAGGTTCTGTTCCTTTCGAGGCTAGAAAATCTTGAAGAACAAGACAAAGGATGTTCTTAGAATGGTTGGTGAATATGGACCGGGTCTATATGTATCTCCTTTATCATAACTTAGATGATTGGAGTCACACAAAAAAATTTCGTGGCTTTTATCGTTACTTTTCTTTGTTTTTCGCATTTCTCCGATGTATATTTTCTCGTAAATAAACGGAATATAAGTGCATCATTAATCCATTCCATATTTTCATTTCATATCATCGAGCTAGGTTTTATGAGATTTTAATTGAGAGCGGCTGAGCCGATTACTTAGACGAAGAATATCTCGTATCTGAGCCAGAATTCACCAACCATATCAAAGTGCATGTACACGTTTTAAGTCTTTTTTTCTACATTTAGGAAGTAACACAACTTCCGATTGGCTAAACCATTCGGTTTAGCCAATAAGAAGTTGTGTTACTTACAAGTTTAGAAAACCTTAGAGAATAAGACTAAGAATACTTTCAAGAATGGTTGGCGAATACAGGCCAAGAAGGCCGTCAGTATTGTTATACGGGGGATAGAGCAAATACAGGATGAAACCCATATTTAGTTACGCCTGGTTCTTTTACGTGCTCGGTGTAGAGCACCGTCACACGGGGCCTCGGTTTAACGTGTCATCCGAAAGACTGATGGTAATTTTAGATGGCCAGCTGTGGGGATCGAACTCACACCCCCAAGGGACTCGAAACATTACGTTCACGGGTCCTATGCTCTACCTATTGAGCTATGCGAGCTGGTCGAGCCTTACACATAATCGGATCGAAAGAAGGTAAAGGATTTCTGCCATTGAGGAAAATTGACTTCAAGGTTGTTACCGTAACGTAAGACTTTAATGACAATTTGATCAGTATCTCTTTATACCCCATCATTGGTGTACGTTGTTAACGGTAGATGACGATACCGGGTGGGGCGAGGAGTGTTCAAATTGTTAACCTTATACCAAACAAACCTGGGTTTGAATGACGCCGAAAAAAGAAAAGGCTTTTCAGAACTTTAAGGGGAAAGGAGAAAATGCTAGTAGCCAGCAGATTCTCTTATACCAGCATAGTTTCATTTCTTTCAGCGAAAAATTCCTTAAATTAAGCCAGATTGAACTCTTTACCAAAGTACAATTTTATAGACTTGTCCAAATTGAAAGCATTTGCAGACGACAAAATAAATGTGACTGAAAAGTTAAAATCTGCTATGGGAAGGGTAAAAAGTATTGTGGGAAATGCAGAAAATACTAGTTACCAGCATTTTCTCCTTTTCCCACAATGTTTTCAAAAGTCTTCTACCTCATGGTCGTCAAAATTTGTCATTGTGTGGTAAAGAGGTCATTAGATGACTCTAGATGCTTTCAAGTTGAGCAAGTCCAATCTTTTGTCTTCTGGTTAAGAGTTCAAGCAAGATGTTTGCCTTTTAACGCTTTCTGGTCGTGATCGAACCCGGGACTCAGTATTGCAAACACCACACCTGAAACAGTGTGCAAGTGATGATGCAAATTCCGGCAAACTAGCAGCTGTATCCCCATTAAGGTATAGTAGCCCACAACAATTCTAGTGCAGCATGGAATAACTTTTTATGTTTGGTAGTCGATAAATACAGATTTTTACAGATATAATACTTTTGCACATTTTTAACCGACCAGAAATTCTTTTGATGGCTATTTTGAAATTTATTATCTGTTGATACTTTTGTCAGTTTTCAGCGAATGGAGGTAATTATTATCTCCATTTGTAATGAGAATATAGTGCTTTTAGATTTATAAATGATACTTCTATATAGGGAAAAAGGGAAAAAGGGTCTCGGTAGAACAATAATACTCATTTTTAATAATAGCAAAGTTTGTATGATTATAATCATAGTAGCAATAGCTGTTTTCAATTACGGGTCCACTACCTTAACTCTTTACCACACGACAAAATTTTAGACTGGTTCAAATTGAAAGCATTTGCAGACGACAAAATGAAGGTGACTGAAAAATTGAAATTTGTTCTGGGAGGGGTAGAAAACACTGCGGGAAAAGGAGAAAATGCTGGTAACCAGCATTTTCTCCTTTTCCCACAGTGTTTTCAAAAGGCTTCTTTCTCAGGGGCGTCAAAAGTAGGGATTGTGTGGTAATGGGTTAAACATACAATTTTATAATTTCCGACCAGAAGAAAATATGTTTGTATTGAAAGTGATAAAGATCAAAACGACCCGTAAAATTACTCAAATTAGGCGAAGTCCTTGTCAAATTTTGTTATTTGAACCCAAAATTCTAAACACTTTGGTCTGCTAATCGCGACTCCTAGCGCATGTGAGGTTAGTGAAGATGAGGATCAGACTGTACAGAACGTGCAGTCTGATCTTGAGTCTAGTCTAAAGTATTCGAAGCTGAGAGATAGCAAGAAAACAACTTTAAGGTCGCAATATTTTTCGAATAATTCCATTGAGCTAAGTCAGCCTTCTTAGATTCATTCATAAAGTAACCTTTCTTACTATGACTGATCTCTTAACTTGCTATCGACTGAAATAAATTTGTAGGCGACGACATGTAAAACTTCTTTGTGGGATGGAATCAGTTTGAACATGAACTCGGAATTAAAATCTTATAACTTTTTTGGTACGACGAAATGTAAGCATTTCCCCATTTGATACATTGGGTCTACTGCAAGAAAGAAAACGAAGGAAATTCGTCTGCAAAAATTACAATGTTAATTAAAAGAAAACTTTTATCAACAGACTTTACAAAAATGTTACAGAAAACGGAAATTCGCAAACTGATATTGCCATTGCTTTACCTTTGCCCTGGAACAATAATTTACACTGTCTCAAACTCTAAACATTTGCAGACGACAAATGTTAAAACTGCTCTACGAGAACAGAAAAAAATGTGGAAAAAGGAGAAAATGCTGGTTACCAGCATTTTCTCCTTTTCCCACAATTTTTCCAAAAGCCCCCCCCCCCGCCCCATGGGTCATTGAAACACAGTACCGTACATGTATATGAAAAGGAAAATTCTCCAAGTGTTTTTAAAGTTTTAAAGATCAGCAATTTGAAAAAAAAAAAAGCGCAGCATATCGATATGAATCGTAATTTTGAAGTAGCACTTACGCAATCAAAAATGGGGAAAGAGGTGGGCTCAGGGTTCTTCTTGTCTGATACGAAATTTGACAGGCGTTGACATTTCAACCTAGAGATTTGTAAATTTCATTGATGGAAAACGTCATAATTATACTTCATAATTACAGAGCCAAGTCGAGATTTTTATCTTTACAAGGAATAAATTTTCTTTCAAATGAATAATTCACCTTTCTCCTCTCTTTGTCGGGTTCCTGCCTGGCTCAGAGGTAAAATGTAAGCCGTGTAACCGGAATCCCGGGTTTGGGTCCCACTGAAAGCATTGGGTCTTTCATCTGAGTATCCTTTGGACAAGATACTTCGGAGCCACAGCCTAATGCCAGGGAAACATTGGACCTACATGAATATATGAGCTGTCGCCGTAGTATGACTGAAATAATGTTGAAGGTGGCCTTAACCAGCCCCGTTAAACATCATTCAATCAAGCAATTTTTTCATGCCATAATTTTCTTCTCCCTGGCCTTTTCTATTTAACCTATCACCACACAGTCCCTACTTTTGACGACCCTGAGAAAGAAGCCTTTAGAAAACATTGTGGGAAAAGGAGAAAATGCTGGTATCCAGCATTTTCTCCTTTTCCCACAATGTTTTCTACTATTCAGAAATAAATTTCAAATTTTCAGTGTCTTTTATTTTGTCGTCTGCAATTGCTTACGATTTGGATAAGCCCAGAATATTGTCGTTTGGAAAATAAGAAAAGACAGCATAAGAAAGAAAGCTTTGCCCTTCACAGATTTCTATTTCCGTATTCGAAATCGTGTCTAAGATTACCCATAAATTGTTCATTTTCTCCCCTCCTTACACAATTCGTAGCAGACGAATTTCGAAACATCCTTATAGAAAATTAATGTAAATTAACTCTTTACCAAACCACAAAGTTTCGGACCTGACCAAATCCAACACTTTGAAGACGACAAATTCAATGTTGCCCCAATGATTAGATTTGTCCTTGTCAGGGTAGAAAACATTGTAGGAAAAGGAAAGCTGGTCATCTTTTTCTTCAGGTTTGTTTAACTCTTTACCAAACGACAAAATTTTAGGTTTGTCCAAATCGAAAGCATTTGCAGACGACAAAATTAAAGTGATTCAAAATTTAAATTCGTTTTTGAAGTGTAGAAAACATTGTAGGAAAAGGAGAAAATGCTAGTTACCAGCATTTTCTCTTTTTCCCACGATGTTTTCGAAAGACTTCTTTCACAGTCTGAAAGCCAGAGATTGTTTGAAGAGTCAAGCAAAAGCAGTTGACAAATCTCGCTCAGTCTGTGGAACTTGTTTATATACTAGTAGAAAACATTGTAGAAAAAGGATTCGAGGATAATTAGAAGACGAATTCAACAAAAATTATTAAATGACAGGTTACATAAACTTGTTGTAATTAGTTCGTCTGCTTTTTTTTTTCAAACTGAAAGAGATCTCACCACGTGACTGAAATGGCTGGCGACATCGCTCGTTTTATGATAGCAATAAAAATTATGTCTCATAACAATGTAAACCTTTTTATTAAACATCTCCGATTTTAAACGACCCCCGTGGAAGCAGGCTTTGGAAAACATTGTGAGAAAAGAAGAAAATGCTGGGTACCAGCATTTTCTCCTTTCCTCACAATCTTTTCTATCCTTTTCACAGTCAAAATTATACTATCTAAGCCTTATTTAATTAAATTCCACAAACCCTTTTAAATGGCGAGGTCTGATTTTTTTTCTTTGTTTTGTAAAGGATTTCCCCTTTACCACAAAATCCCGAATTTCACCGTCTCTTGGGAGTCAAGACTTTACAAAACAATGTCGGAAAAGGAGAAAATGCTTTTAACAACCCAATACTCATATATTCCAACGTTGTTTTCCTCCCTACCTAAGACCATTTCCACCATTTGTTTATGTCACATTTATCATGTGGTCTGCATGTGCTACAAAATCCTTGAGCTCGTTTTTGCTTGTCGTTTGGTGAAGCGTTAACTCTTCATCACACAATCCCGAGCTTTGACGCTTTTGAAGGAAAAAAGCCTTTTGAAAACATTGTGAGAAAAGGATAAAATGCTGGTAACCAGCATTTTCTCCTTTCCCCGCAATGTTTTCTATCCTTCCCAAAACAAATTTCTTTTTTTTTTAGTAATTTTTATTTGTCGTCTGCAGATGTTTTGAATTCGGACCAGCCTGAAATTGTGTCGTCTGGTGAGGAGTTAAACACAAAAAGATTATGCGTTATTACACTACCTGATAATTTTTAGATGTAAAAATGTTTATCCACGGCAATTTATTGAAGATTTATGTTCGTCTTAGGCCTAAAGTACAGTCTTTGGTTTTTTTAAACCCTTAACCACACAGTGACGACTTTTGACGACCCTGAGATAGATGCCTTTTCCCACAATGTTTTCTATCCCCTAAAAGTCAAATTCCAACATTTGAGCAGCAAATTATTAGTTGTCAGCAAATAATTTCAATTTCGATGAATCGTCCTGAAAACTGTTTCCCACAATTTTTTCTACCCTTCCCAAATCGAATTTCGATTCTTCAGTCACAATTATTTTGTCGTCTGCAGATGCTTTCAATTTGGACCAGTCTATAAATTTATGGTTTGGTAAAGAGTTAAGATTCTCTATATGTACAGTCCATTTGTTACTTTAGTAAGCAATGCTCTGGGAAAAAAAAGGGGGGTGGGGTTGATTTACCTATTTCATGCACTGTACCTAGCAAATCATCACATACTTATGGTTTCATAAAGTCCATTTTGTCTGACAGGATACTGAATCTAGAGGCAGACTGGTCCTTTGACATGCAGAAAAAATGACCAATAACAAAAAGTATCGACACCAGTGAGCTGATTAAGTTGCACATGACATCTATTCGGACGAAACATATATTCGGACGAAACTGGGGAACGCGTGTTTGCCATGATATGTATTTCGATGGATGTTTTAAACCGCTTTCAACTTAGTTTTTGATACATCAAAACGAAAAAAAAACCCTGTTCATTTATGTACTTTCCGTGGTTTCGTAGGTACAAAAGGTAGTGGCTATGAAGTGCTTTGCCATGGTACCACTTTCTCCAACAGGATCGAAATCAGAAATTTAAATAAGATATCCATTATTAACATTACATATCACCTCGCCATACATGCCACTTCGCCATTGTCGGTCCTGTGTGGCTCAGTGGTTAGGTGTAGGACATGTGGTATGGAGATCCCGGGTTCGAGCCTTACTGGCTCCACTGGTTTTTCTTGGGCAAGACACGTCAGAGCCTAGCCTAGTACTGGTGAAACCCAGGAAACAAGAGTATGTGAGCTGTCGCCGTGATATGACTGAAATAATGTTGAAAGCGGCGTAAAACACCATTTAAACAAACAAACAAACAAACAATTGCTAAAGGAAAGAGAAAGGGGGGAAGAAAAATAGGAGAAATTACAAACAGGAAAACAGGCAAAGGTAGTAAATTATGAAAATAAAATGGTTAAAGAAGTAAAGATTACTGGCGCCTCGTCATACATACAGACATACATACATAACGAAACACGTGTAACATGCGATGTGAATGGAGACAATGGCACGTAGGTTTTAACCCTTCACAAAACGACACCGTGTTTAACCCATTACCACACAATCCCTACTTTTGACGATCGTGAGAAAAAACCTTTAGAAAACATTGTGGGAAAAGGAGAAAATGCTGGTAACCAGCATTTTCTCCTTTTCCCACAATGTTTTCTACCCTTCAAAAAAATCTCAAAATTTTCAGTCACTTTTATTTTGTCGTCTGCAAATGCTTCGAGTTTGGACTAGTACAAAATTTTGTCCTTTGGTAAACAGTTAACCCTTTCCCACACAATGACGACTTTTAACACCCCTGAAAGACAACGCTTTTGAAAGCATTGAAGGAAAAGGAGAAAATGCTGATTATCAGCATTTTCTCCTTTTCCCACAATGTTTTTTTTCACTATCAAAGAAAAATAATTTCATATGAGCCTCTTTGAAACTGTCATCAGCAAATATACTTTCAATTCGGACAGGTCTAAAATCTTGTCGTGTGGTAAAGGGTTAGAAGACCTTAGCAAATGACAGCCTTTTAAAATATTGTGGGAAAAGGAGAAAATGCTAGTTACCAGCATTTTCTCCTTTTCCCACAATGTTTTCTTCGCTCGAAAAGACAACTTCAATCATTTGAGCATCATTCAATTTATTGTTAGTGAATAATTTCAAATAAGAGCAATCGGTCAGGAAACTGTTCACCCCATCACTGCAAAATAGTTAAATTCAACTTATTTCGCTCATGATGTATAAATACAACTTGTCTAACAAGTTTAGAAACTTTTCAAGTGTAGTTTACTTTAGAATAAAGTTACGGTTAGTGTAGATACAAGATTAGTCTGCATGTTCTGTGCTGTCTGACCTTGATCTTCAATGTCTGCACGAGCAATTTATGGAGCGCATTGCAATACAGGTCTTAGGCTACAGGTTAACCCATTACCTCACAAAGCTGAATTTCAACGACCCTGGGAAAGAAGCCTGTTGAAAACATTGTTGGAAGAGATAATGCTGGTAACCAGCATTTTCTCTTTTTCCCAAAATGTTTTCTACCTATTAAGACAATATGCACCATTTGAACCACACTTATATTGTCGTCTGCAATTGCCCTCAATTTGGACCGGCTAAAATTTTGTCATCTGGTAAAGGATTAAATTGGTTTAATCATAAAACAATGAATGTTGATGAGCAGAAAGCATGATAATGAATAGCGTGTAAAGAAGATAAAAGAATGACAACTTACAATCCGGGGGATTAAAGGAGGCTTTTCAGATTGTTATTATCTCTACAAACTTGAAAAACATATTTATAGCTGAACTAAGTGATGCCATAGCTGACAAATCAACATTACAGTAAAGAAGAGAGAACAAAGTAAAAGAAAAATCTTTTGTTATATTTCCTTTACGGGCAACGTAGCCCCTACAGGTATTTTTTAAATTCAACAAGGTAAAGACTTGTGGAATAGCACAATGAAGGGCTGATCGCAGTGATTCGTATTTAAATCAGTTTGATGACGTCATATCTGATGTAGCAAAATTAGAATTTTTGATTGCAAACTGACATTCCCTTTCTTGCACATTGCTCCTTTTTGCTCCCCCCCCCCCCCCCCAACACACACAGATATCTAGAAGTTTTATCTGTGTTTTGAAAGACATTTTGATTTTTGGAAAGTTGAGCTACATAAGAAGTACTAGTTTTTTTCTTTACCTTAAAAAATGGCCATAAACTGATATGTGAACTAGGTTTTCAAACTTTCTGAAAAAAGCTGGCCATGGTTATGCTAATATGACTAGTTTGCAAACGGTCCAAAGCTGATTATCCATTGGCTGATATCATAACTGGTTTTTAAACGGTCCAAAAAGTTGGCTATAGGCCGATAAGAAAACTATAGCTTTTAAAATGCCTGGAAGGAATTAGCCCAAGGTTTGTACAAGAACTAGTTTTCAAACGGCCCGAAAAAAGAAACTGATAAGACAACTTTTTGTAAGTGGTCCAAAAATGTTGGCTATAAGGTGATACGACATCTAGGTTTAAAAAGGTTCAAAACTAATGGCCATAAGCTGATAGGACAAATGCTTTTCAAATTGTCAACAAATGGCCAAAAGCTGATTGGGCTACTACATTTTAAACAGTAAAAAAACCCACAAATGGTCGAGACCAAGAACTTAAGCTGATATGATAACTAGGACAAGGTGTGGTCATAACTGATAGGATATCTAGATTTACTCCAAAAACCTTGTAACTACAGCTTTAAACAAGCTTTAGTTGCGAGGGTTTTTAGTAAACCGACGAAATGTAGGTTTAGAACGGTCCAGAAAAAACACGATTTGGCCAAAAAGCTGATAGGACAATTAGTTTTTACACAGTCTGAGTAAGCGGGCCATAAGCAGACAGTACACATAGTTTTTAAACGGCCTAAAGCATGTGTTATGAGCCTCACTGTTGTGTAATGATAACAGGAAGCCTGCTGCACGACAGCTGACTGACTACATGCGAGTCGAACAAGGCATGTCTTCTTGGAGCAGACGTAACGAGTCCATGCGCGGATCCACATATCTTTCTCAGGGGGGAGGGGGTGGTCCCACCGAAAACGCACCCGTCTTGTTATATGATACCGTTTAATTTCCGAATTTCAGTGGATGTAAGCCGTTTACAACAAAAGTCAGCGTTTCCAGTTCTAACCATGAGGAGGTCTCCACACTTAGAACCTTTGTTTTTTTTTAATATATAACTGTATTTTACATAAATGCTGTGCAATATCAAATCAGTATCATTTCACGAATCCGATTACCACATTTTTGCCAAAATTCCAAGGGGAGGGGGGTGTTCCGGACCCCCGGTTCCCCCCCACCCCACCCTCCCCACCCCCTGGATCCGCCCATAGAGTCCTTTATCCATTTGTCCTCATGTTATCGTATTTATTCATAAATTCAACCTTTATTCTGATTATGCTATTTTTATGACTATCATGACTTTCTTTAAAGCCGTCTGGTCTGTTTCCATTTTGTTTTTTTGTAGGTAATATAGGTAATTATCGAAGCTTTGCTATGCCTACTTGCAACAACAATGTTAAACTGAAAAACACTTAAGCATGAGCCGCTCTCTTTGAAAAGGGAGCTCAAGGCATATCCTTGATGCAAGATAACAAACATGTCACCACAGTATCATAAATCCATAAAGTCCTTTATGTATGGCAACCTACCGAAGCATGAGGAACACAGGTTCTTTTACACGCAGAAAATTTACCAAGGACAAAAAGTTTCGGCTCAGGTCAGCCTGCGCAGTCCGCGCAGGCTGACCTGGGCCAAAACTTTTCGCAGATGCATTAACTCTCCTTTTTTCATAAATTATAGCTGATACCATTACAAAGGTAATATGCATGAAATTGAATATGCAATATCTTGCGTCTCCAATCAATTGTAAAACAGACGAAAGTGACGCGCCACCATGTTTTATAAATAGCAACCTGTCGGCTAATATCTAGTTATCATGGTTTGGAATCAACATTTACATACTTTTCTAATTTCTTAATCCTTTGCAAAACAATTACGAGTTTTAAAGACCCCAACCGAGAAAGCTTTATAAAACATTGTAGGACAAGGAAAAAATGCTGGTAACCAGCATTTTCTCCTTTTCCTACAAAAGTTTCTGCACTCTCAAAGAGATATTTCACCAGTGGAGCCACATTTAATTGTTTTTTTCTTCCTGCAAATGCTTTTAAAATAAGAAAAAGTCTAAATTTTTACGGTAAAGTTGCGATAAACTTTGAAGGGTTAATCCTTTATACCGTATGTAGCTTTTTCCCTGCAGTTTTTTGACAAAGAAAGAAATAGTTAGGTAGGTAAATCGGTAGAGAGAGAGAGAGAGAGAGCAATGATCCTCGAAATGATGAAGTGATAAAAAGATATTTTGTTGAGTGAATTTGGTCAATACTTGGTTGATTGATTGGTCAATAGAATGATTGTTCAATTGATTGATTGACTGAATGACTGACTGACTGACTGACTGATTGATTGATTGATTGATATTTTGCTCATGTTTCCTGGTTACGGTGCTTAACTATTGTAACACAATTTTTCCGTCACTATTTGTAATTCTTTCTGTGTGCAAGTTGTACTCCTTACAAGTTCGTGTACCATGTAAGTGTGATTTGAACAATAAACTTGATTGACTGATTGATTTCCACATTATGTCAGTAAAATCAGCTCAGAATTTCATGCCTGTTCTCGGTTTCAGCGGTACAATACTAGGGCTTTGTTCAAGTGTCTTGCTAATTCATACTCAATTGAAAAACCAATTAATTCGCGTGAAGATCAAACCCGGGGTCTCCTGGTTACGAATCCTACATTCTACCACTTGCTGCCTTCCAGAATCGGTCAATGCGGGCACTGCAATGTGCGGGCTAAAGTTCGGTAAACAAAGGAACATTATATACCTTTGCCCATACTCATCGCCACCATCTTCGCAAGCCAAGGCTGACGATTCACTGCGCTACTCTACCCTTGGCGGATCGAGGCTTGATTTTTACATTTCCCCGACACGCTTTTTCATTGGATGCAGTCAGCTCTAACTGAAACGAATGAAATCGCTCGTAGCATTTCATCTTTGATAAAAATAGAACAAGGTTGCTACCTTTCGAATAGAAGGTAAACATGGAAACCCACGTGGATGTCTGCTTATCGCTTCATGTGTATTCGTAAGCGGTTTGTAAAACGATATTTCATAGGCTTTTAGAAATATGATGTAAAGGGGGTAATAACCAGCATCCAATAGAGGGCGCATCACAGGAATCTCGAAATCGGGCTCAATCTGCCAAGGTAAGACCCACGGAGTGATCGCAACCTTGGCTCGCGAAGATGATCGATCACTAACAACACTATTCTTAGGCATATGGTCGGTTTACTTAAAATACCTCGTAACTACAGCTTGTTTCAAGCTGTAGTTACGAGGTTTTTGAAGTAAACCGCTGATATTCTCAAGATTTTTTTTAATTTGATAGAAACTCATATTTCTGATTGGCTTTGCCAAGAGATTTAGTCACTCAAATATTACGTTACTTTCTTAATCTAGAATAACACTGATAGTGTAGTTTAGAATGATTAATGAATAGAAAACCCTGCTTGTAATTGACAAATTAGAGTCAACCACAAATGACTATATTACACTTTTGGTACCAAAATGAATAAGTTTAATGTTTAATTGTCACAGAGACCTGATTTGGACTAGTGCTATCTGATGTAATTCCATTGACAAAAAGTTAAGTTCAACCGCAAACGACTCTATTACCCTTTTAGCAACATAACGAATAAAACAAAAGTGCTTCCAAAATGTCACAGAAACATATCAATGTGAAAGCAGAATTTGTAAAGAAAGCCGACTGGTGTACAGTCCCTTTTTGTGCAGCCTGATCTTAATCTACATTGTCTGAAGAAAAAGTAATGGACTAAAAAATTGATATTGTTAACTTGAAATTTGAGCCATGCCCTGAAAAAAGGGGGCTTAATGCATTTTCGTAACGCATGATTCCAAGCAAATCATCACAATCATGAACGTGCATCAATAAAGTTCAAAAGTTTTTTCTAACAACCAATGGAATCATAAGATACACTGGTCCTTTGACGTACAGGAACTGACTGGGCAGTCTGACCTGAGTCGACCCTTTTGGCATATGCAACAAGCCCCCTTCCCACAGATTGGCTCAATTATATTGCAGGCCACAGCGAGAGGAAGATCAGCGGAGCGGAGTCTGTATTATATGAAATATCAAATGATCTTGTACTCTTTCTGAATCACCAGGGTAGAAATCTTCTAACCCGTGATAGAGACCCACATAAAATGCGCAGCAGTAAAACATTTTTTTTTACTTAATATCTTTATTAAAGACCTGTTTAGACTTTTTTCCCTATAAATGACTTGTTTTCTGGAGGAAGGGGAGGGGGTTAACCGTTTTCCAAACAATCCCTGGTTTTCAAGCATTTTCTCCTTTTCCTACAATGTTTTCTTCCTTTCCCAAAACAAATTTCAACTTTTGAGTCACTTTTATTTTGTCTTCTGCAAATGCTTCCAGTTATAAAATTATGTTGTTTGGTAAAGAGTTGAATGAATAATGCAAAATGATATATTTCTCTTCAAGATAAGAGGATTACATTCATGACAACGGTGAAACTATGGCGTATACATAACGAGACGACCGTGATGCAATCGGTGCACCTGTCAAATTCTTTGAGAGCAGATCTGACGTCACTTTGCCTGCACTTGAATACGACGCTACATAAAGTCTGCGTGCTATTTTTCATGCGACATTCCAAGAAGTCCCTTTCTAGTGCAACATGGAATGAATAGAGGATATTTGTTTTGTAATGTGAAAGATCGAAATTCATATTTCCCTGAATGGCGCAGCCATGTTGTTAACCACTTCTTGGTAGAACTTAATCAAAATCCAGTACCTTTCTTCTCAGGAGCGGTCGGTGGCGCACATGTGTTTCCTGGCTTTCTCATACCAATAATAAGACAATGTTCTTTCCAAAGCCACCTACTACTTTTCTCACATTTTAGCAGAGGTGAGAGGCGAAAATACACCGGAAAACTGGGTATCGAAATCACAACCACCAGGTCATGAGTCCTACACGCTCACCACTGAGCCACCAGGCGGGCATGAAATATCGAAAAATATTTCACTGATATTTCTCGATAACCTACCGGAAAGCATGAAATAAAATTTCTTGTTAAATTTCTTGATAAATAAGGATTTATACTGATATGATACGTTTGCACATTTTCAACCAATCCAAAATAACTTTGATGTCTATTTTGAATATTTGTTGATCATTTTTTTTTTTAGTTGTCTGAAAAGGGAGTGATCATTATCTCCCTTTGTAATGGAATACAGTGGTTTTAGATTTACAAATAATAATTCTAAGAATGTATAAAAGGGAAAATAAGGAAAACCTGGTTCTGTTAAAGCACTACAAAAATACTCATTTTTAATCCCTGCCAAATTTTGTAGGATAATATCATAGTGGAAATAGATGTTTTCCATTAGGGGTCTAAGACCTAAGGAAAATACCATTGAAAACATATTTTCCTTATACAAGTACTTTTCATTACTATTTATCAAGGGCTTACTAGAAGTTGCCTTTTCCAACTCAGTGGTAAAATATTTTAGAAGTCTCGTTTCATCATAAAAATCTGAATAGTCGCATTTACAGGTTCAGAAATGGATACAGGTAGAAACTATCGTATCATAAAATCTAACAGTAAAACCAATAAACTTAATCTGTTATTTTTTATAAAGTAATAAAATAAAACATATATTTTGTAAGTGGGCTATGCCATGGTAAAAGGGGACTGAATATATCTCCATCATGCTTTGTACAAAGCAAGCTATCATTATAATCATGGATTTATAGCGTCCATTTCGTCCTACAACCGAATGAAATCAGATTTGGCAATGTCCTTCGACAGGCCAAAAATTCTCATATAACAAAACGTTTAGACTCATGTCTGCCTGCGAGGACTGGGCAAGCTGACATAAGTCGATATTTTTTGCATATACATTAACCATTTACTCCATAGATACTCATTTCTACGCATTGCTTGTAGGAACCTTTGGAAAATATTATGGCAAAATGTGAAATTGCTCGTCACGAGCAATATCACCTTTTGTCACAATGTTTTCTATGCTATCAAAAGGTGTCATATACACATAAGAAATGCTTTCATCCTTGCTGTTATTAAACCTTTTTTTCACACATTATGGCTCTCTTATAAATAGATATTTTAGTTTATTGCTTTTATTATGGCTCAAGTACATTAACTCTTTACCTGACGACAAAATTTTAACTCATTACCAAACGACAAAATTTTAGGTTTGTCCACACCGAAAGCATTTGCAGACCACAAAATAAAAGTGACTCAGTGAGAGATTGTGTGGTAATGGGTACAAGTCCACATTAAAAAATATTTGCAGGCGACTTGTAAGATGTGTATCAGATAATGGACTTTGTGTTCGAAACGACAGAAAACAATGTCGTAAAAATGATAAAAATGCTGGTAACTAGCACTTCCTATTTTTTCTACAAAGGCATGGCTTTTTCTGATAAAAGGGTACTGTATTCAAGCAAAATAGCTATAAACTTTAATTGTTTTTTTCTTACCATTTAAAGTTAGTGGATTACCATTTGAAGTAAGTGGATTATGAAAATGCATTCAGTAACCCCTCAGCCTAAAATATTCCGCATTTAGTTTGACTCTGTTCTCAATTTTATTTGCTAAGAATATCCTGCAAGGTACTGGGTTTTGTAAAATAAGACCATTCTATGTTTCTCGGCATGCTGATCTTATTCTACACTTTCTGAAAAAAAAAAAAAAAAAAACATCGAAAAGTAACTGAGAATTTTAAAATCATAACAGTCTATCTTCCGACCCTAAATTCAAATGTATTTATTTATCAACATTGATTGATGTTGATAAGAATATTTAAAAAAAATCTTTAAACAAGACCGGCAAATTATCAAGATAAGCCCGTCCCACCGCCACCTATCGAGGGGGGAAAATAATCGTTAAGGGCAGGTAGAGGAAAATAGTCGTGCAGCAGAAATCATATGATTGAAACAGGCATGGATGTCTCCTCTAATGGTAAAGAAACATGCACATAAAAAATTTAAGATCATTCCACACGAAAAGACAAAGTTGTATTGTAGAGAAGCATGAAAAGCTGTAAAGAAAAACAAATCATGAATAAGGAATAATAGCAAACAGGCATTAGGTAAGGTTACGGCTCCAGTGCACTGCACTTTTCGTAAGTGCAACAGACAAGTTTATCAAGTCTCAAGACAGTTTGACTTGATGTGACAAAGTTCCATTCCGGACAAGCAAGAAATACTGTAAAAGTAACAATTAAAGTGGAATTACTCAAAATCCCCGCTAGGTAGAGTTATTGTTCTTGCGCACTTAACTCCGCAAAATTGCAACAAACATGCGTACCAAATTTGACGATATTCAGACTAGAGATGACAAAGTTATATTCCGGACAAGCACTAAATGCTGTAACAATGACGATCAAAGGGAAACAACTCAAAGACAGCACAAGACAGAGTTACAATTCTTGGGCACTGCACCTCAAATGTTGCAACAAATAAGCATACCATTTTTCAAGTCAGTTCTACTTAAGATGACAAAGTTATGCTCCGGACAAGCAAGAAGTGCCATAAAAAGGAAAATCAGAGGGGAAATAATTTAAATTTCGTTCTAGGAGGAGTTATGGTTCTTGTGCAGTGCACTCCGTCATTTATCAACAATTTTGTCGTTTGGTAAAGAGTTTATATGAGAGTAAGAGAAGGTAGACTTTTTAAAGGAAGTACAAGATGATACAGTCTGCTACTGAAACAGCTGGGCTTGTATCAGTAACGAATCTGTTTGTTGTATCAAGAGAGCCAAATGTTACTAGTATATTTGAAAACGAGGTTAGATTCATGCTTCTCTTTGACACATTATACCCAGCAAGTCATCACATAATTACGGAACCATAAAATCCATTTAGTCTAATAACCGATTGAATCTTCAGGTAAACTGTTCCTTCGATATGCAGAAAATAAAGATATTAAAGCAAAAAGTGTTGAACCATGTCAGCCTGCGCGGACAGCGCAGGCTGACATGGGTCAATACTTTTTGCAGATTCCTTAAGCCTTTTTTTCAGAGAACGCACGATTCATTTATATTTTCTATCATCTGAATGGATAATTCCCCTTTATTCATCCTGTACCAAATGATTCCGAGTTTTAAGAACCAGTGTGAGGTCGACGGCATGTGCAAACATTGTGTGTCTCTTTTGCACAATGTTTGCTATCATAGCACAGACTCCTTCATTTGAGTAACTTTGATTTGCCGTTTTTTACTTGTTTTCAAGTTTCACTTTGGATATGCTATTTTTAGCGTTTGGGAAGAGTCAAAACTTGTGGTACGTTACTGAAATCCGGAATAATATTCGTACAATGTTAAGAGTTGCTCGGATTTCGTTCATTTCATGTTGAAATTACACATGTACAAGTCGAACATAAAATATAGCCACTGCTAGTGAAGCGAGAAAATTGAATTAAGTGAAAACCAACCAAGGTGCATTAAGAGTTGAAGCGAGTACAATTCAATTTGATAAATGGTAGTGATTTAATTATAAACGAAAAGTCTTGTAACTGCACGCGCTAATTCCCGGCAAATCTATATGAATTTTGAACATGACGGTTCTAACGTCTAAATGGTACATACATGGTCTGGCATCCCCCTTTATCTTTTACCCGAGATGGAGTTACTTACTTATCCTAAAAATATAATTATACAATCCCGATAACTCTCAGAAGAGTAGGATCAAACAGGATAGAAAAGAGTTTGGCATAGGACCGAAAAAAGTTCAAAGAAGACCGAAAAAAAAAAAGTAGTTCGGATAAGATCGATTAACTACTGTACTTCCAAAAAGTAGTTCGAATTTCAGTGCATTCATCAAAGAGCTGTCAGAATTTCCAAAGCCTAGTACAATTGTTCACTGGTATCTTAGTTTCACAATTGTCCATACATAAAGTAACCCAGTATTCTCGCAAGATACCTTTCTTGGCAACCCCTTGTCCAGAAAAAAAGACACGTCATCTCCCTTTTTTTTCGGCGTAGCTGAATTTGCTGGCTTTTGAACCACTTTTTGGTTATAATAACAAGTGAATAGATAGAAATTTGTGATTGGTCAAAAATATAGATGTGTTTAGTCTAAGACCTATCTGCTGGCAAATTTACGCCGTCTATCCTTGTTAAAGAATTTCTTATTAGAACAGTTGACAAGTCTAAAGCCATTCCACTGTCAGCAATCTTGCTATTCCTCTTTAACCCTTTCCCAAACAAGCGCTGGTTTTTACGTGTCTGCAGTAAAAGTCTTTTAAAAACACTGTGGGAAAAGGAGAAATTGCTCGTAACGAGCAATTTCTCCTTTTCCCACAGTGTTTTCTACTCTTTTTGAGAACTTTCTGCCATTTTCTCCAAATCTAAAATTGTCGTCTGCAAACTCTATTAGTTTGGAAGGGTCCAAAATTTGTCGTTTGGGAAAGGGTTAACTCATTCTATTTGGTTAACTCATTCTATTTAACTAAATTTACTGCATGCTATTTAAGCCTGACCGAAAACACCTGTTAATGAATGGCGGCGGGCATGCTCGCGCAAAGAGTACCAGACTGTCGGGCAGTTCGTCAGCAATATATTCAGCTGCGCTAAGACCGCTATTTTTATCGTTTACATGTATATCCTTACCAGAGTTTGTTATTTGTTTCAGCTTCTGCTGAATTCAGTCTGTGACCGGAGAGCATGTCCGAGCGCCCAGATCTGATATTGCGCAAGATGTCGAGACAGAAACACCGCAAGATTGTGTCTTTCTTACATGCAGATAGAATAGATCTAATATCAAACTGCACGTGCTGTATACCCTAAATTAGATCTATGCAGTCAGTTTAAAGCCCTTAACCTTTTACCAAACGACACAATTTTAGACCGGTCCAAACTGAAAGCATTTGCAGACGACAAATTGCATGTGGTTAAAAAAATGACATTCGTTGTTGAAAGGATAGAAAACATTGTCGGAAAAGAAGAAAATGCTGATTAACAGCATTTTCTCCTTTTCCCACAATGTTTTCAGAAGGTTTCTTGCGTAGGGTCCTTAAAAGTCGGGATTGTGCAGTAAAGGGTTAACTTTGGCTGTGGCACAGAAAACGTTGTTAAACTTTCCTGTACCGTTCGATGCAAATTTACCTTTTGAATCGTGATGCAGAACAAGACAGTTAAAACAGTATGATAAAAAGAGAAATCGTTCACCAGGAAATGTGTTCACAAATCAGAAAACAGTATAAAAGGTTTGCTGATGTATCAATGGTAAGTTTTTCATAAGACAGTCATAAAGCCATACACAGACTCAGTGTCTATGTCTACTTTAGGTTTATGGCCCTTTAAATAGCTGTCAGTCAATTTTTATGATCACAAAATCCTAACTTTCATGGCGGATGAGCGTCTCTACTATATTAAACTATGAAAATAATTTTAATCACTTAGATCTATGAAATAGGGAAGAAACTGTCTCTCCATAATGTGGATGCGAAAAGGCTTGCTTCTTGCTTTTCTTACATCCTGCGGGAAAAAGAAAGACTGTGACAGAAGCAAAGTGAAATAGATAGACAGAAAATCAAAGGGAGAGAGAGAAAGAGAGAAAGAGTTTAAACTCGAAATGAGTAAGGTAGACAATTCAAAGGGCCATAATTACTGTGCTAGTCTATTAATAATGATGAAAACTACAGTTGCATATAAGCTCATATTGGTAGGTAGGACTCCAATCAAATTTCAGCGAAACTGGTGTAAATGTAACGTTAGGTACTAGACATTACACCTGTTACGAACTAATCCCAAGTATTAAGGACATTTATGTTAAACGGGCTCATTAAAAAAATGCGACAAAAGGAGAATATGTGCAACAGCATTTCTCCTCTACTCTTTTGAAGACAAGTTCCATCTTTGGAGCCATATTTCATTTGTCGTCGCATTCAATTTCGAGAAGCCTGAACCATTCCCAGACGACAACATTCTAGACTTGTCCAAATTGAAAAGATTTGCGCACAAAAATTCGTTTGTGGCTCACATGATGGAATGTGTCTTCGAATATGTCAAACATATTGCAGGGAATGGAAAAAATGTTTGTTTCCAGCATTTTCTTCTTTTCCTATACTATTCCCAGAAGCCTTTTTTTTTTCTAAAAATCAGTAAAACTCGAGACTTTGTGGTTAAAGATAAACTACATGGCTGAAAATTGCCTTTTCATTTAGCCGGTTACATTGTTGTGTAACTGACACTTCAATAGTCTGGAACCAAGTTGTGTTGCTCTTGTTGCAGCAGTAATTGACGTGTTTGTCGATTGACGTTCAAATAACAGACACATAAAAGGTCACTGCTTGACATGATTGCGATCGTCTGTCGGCTGATATTGTGAGTAGCAGACGAATTGTTTGATTTCATCTTTTATCGTTTCCCTGCCAGTGCCTGGCTTTTGTAGGGTTTTAAGAACTTTATGGCAATATAATAGAGCGTTGGAAAAAAAAATCTTTTGATGGTATGCTCGCAGTGTACGTATTTCATTTGACGCAACATGCAGGACGCCGTGTTCAAAACATATGCGATTTGATAAATTCAAAGCACTGCCACTACTGAAGGCGTTGCCGTTTTCTCGATGTTTCTTTTTCTTACTAGCGGCAGATTTTTAAAAAAAATATCTGACAGAGTGTGATTTCTCCCTTGTTATGTGTTTTCATATAATTCCAAGGACTTAATTTTTTAATGTCTGATTTAGCGAGATGACAAATTGTTTGACATAAATAAGTCTCATGGAAGGAAATGCAGCAAAAATTGAAGGTTAGCTAGAGCCTCTGTGTGAAATCACTATTAATTGTTTACCCGACAAAAGTACCGTCTGCATAATTAAATATCTATTAAAGCAGAAGATAAATCAAATATTATAAAATGAAGGTTTTTTTTTTTTGTTAGGACGGAGACATTGATGAAGACAAGAGGGCATACCTTTCCCTTTTTCGGCAAATATTTCCCCATATTAACCAAAAGCTGATGAAATAAACTCTATGTATGACGTGGTCTTGAATTGTATCTAAAAATGATAAGATTCGTAGGTTTGTCACGATTATCAATCGTGACTGGTATTTTTACAGCAACTGAAAGGATCTGCCCACAGAAAATTCGTTCGGCACTCTTTACTTCAAGAAATAAAGAGTATGGTAACAGACCTTTGACCAAATACGACAGTATTTGCTTATCTTAAAGTGTGTAAGATTAGAAAATTTGTGTGTATTGAGCTACTTTTAGTTTGTTTTATACAAATGCTTTGAATTTGGGTAGGCCTAAAATTCTGCTGGCTTTTAAAACGCTACACCGAATTATGCAAAAGAAGGTCTTATATGCCGTATTATCATCTTAATGAAAACGCGATGAAAGAGAGGAATAGTTGTTGCTTTTGGACTAAAAAACTTCGTTTGAACTTACAGCCCTCTGAATAACAGTTCCAAAGTGTGATCTGGCAACTCGAAAGTAACTCGTACTGACCAACAGTTCGTGGCCCGTATTCACCAACATTTTTTTGTTTCATTTCCAGTCTTATTCTTGGTTTAGAAAATAACCCAGTTTCCATTTGGCTAAAGTATTTGGTTTAGTCAGTCAGAAATTGTTACTTTCAAGCTAGAAAACTCTTGGGAATAGTATTAACCCTTTCCCAAACGACAGTATTTTAGACTGGTCCAAATGCAAAGCATTTGCAGACAACAAAATAAAAGTAACTGAAAATTTGAAATTTGTTTCCTGAAGGGTAGAAAACATTGTGGGAAAAGGAGAAAATGCTGGTTACCAGCATTTTCTCCTTTTCCCACAATGTTTTCTAAAAGCTTCTTTCTCAGGGGCGTCAAAAGTAGGGATTCTGTGGTAATGGGTTAAGAATGTTAAACCCCTTTCCCAAACAATCTCTGGTTTTTACGATGCTGGGAAAGAAGGCTTTTGAAGGCTTTTGAAAACACTATGGGAAAAAAGAGAAGATGCTGGCAGTTAGCATTTTTTCCTTTTCTCACATTCCTTTTTACTCTTTCAAAGACAAAATCATGATTTACATTACATTTGATTTGTTGTCTGCAAACGCTTTTAATTTTGCCTGGTGCAAAATTTTGTCACTTGGAAAAGGTTTTAGAAAAGTTTTAGAAAAGTTTGTAAATGTGTATCCCTGGTTAGCTCAGTATCCATGCATGTGAGAAAGAATACAAACTACATAGTTTCAAGCGGTTAAATCGTGCTCGTGATAATTATGTATTGCTATGAGAAGTCTGGTTTTCCAGTGAAGAAAAAAAAACATGTGCAAATCAATATGTTTGACGCCAAGCCTTGATTTCAAGCAAAATATGCTTGTAGACACGAAATTCGTGAGTCTCAGTCTATGAATTCATTCAAGTTTTACATAATCATTCGTTTTTAATTTTCGTTTTTCTTTTTTGGTTCAGTCTCCGATAAAGGAAATATTTTAATTCGCGCAGAGTAGACTCCAGTGGAGTTTGTTAGGTGTTTAACGACATTTTAACAACTAAGGTCATATCGTGGCAGTCAGTTAAGCACCTATGTGTTTCCGGGCTTTCTCACACCAGTAATAATACAACTTTCTCTCCAAAGCCACTGAATACTTTTCTCAAATCGAAAGGAAAGTTCGTTGCGACCGCGTATCGAACCTGCAACCTCCAATCACGAGTCGAGATGCGCTAACCACTAAGCTACCCGGCCAGGCAACTAAAGAAGAGATCTGTCGGATGATTTTTTTTAAAAGAGATCTACCCAACGTCATATTTTTTGTCCAAATTAACAGATTGTGTAGAAGGCATTGTAGCTCGAAAGATGACTTCTGACTTTTGAAACGATAGAAAGCATTTTAATCTTGCTCAAAACGTAGTGGGATCTCTGCGGACCAATGCACAGTGACAACAACAACGACCAGCCGTACCAATCTTTTGTTTATAAAGGCAAGCTGGACCACAGCTATTCTGGACAGAAATCCGACCAATTTTAGCCGATGGTCAACTGCTGCCAAAGCGGCGTATTTTCGCCTCTCACCTTTGCTGAAGCATGTGAGAAAAGTAGTCGGTGGCTTTGGTAAGAAAGTAGTGTAAGTACTGGTGTGAGAAAGCCAGGAAAGACATGTGCGTCACCGACCGTCATGATATGACCCTAGCTGTTAAAGTGGCGTTAAACCCAAATACAACCAATGTAGCAAAGACGCAACAGCAATGTAATAAGCCTGAAATCCCGTGCCGTAGTGGAATCGTGTAGTACTCGTATAGAAGCGTCTTAGAGAGACCTCAAGCGTCGTAGAAGCGCAATGTGTTCAACCGCGTGACGCGATCGTGACCAGTGCAGCGAGTTCGTGATAGAAGCATACTATCGGCCTACTGGAAACGCTAATTCCTGAAATTTTGTACATGTTAGCGCTTTTACTGCGATTCGAAAGATCACCGTGAGTGCAGTTGAATCGTCGCCCAGTGGAATGGGAGTATTTGCCTACAACTGAACGACAAAATTTTAGACTGATTCAATTTAAAGCATTTGCAGATGGTAGATTCAACGTGACTTAGATGAGGCAATTTGTCTCTGACAAAGTCTCTCAAAAAGTAGAAAACTCGGTGGGAAAATGCTGGTCAATAGCATTTTCTGCTTTTCCTACAATGTTTTCAAAATACTTCCTCCTATAGGTCTCGTAAAGACTACGGAATGTGTGAACAATTTTTCGAATGGGTTTTTGGCACGATATCTTTAAGAGAACACACACAGAGTCAAGGGGCACGAGGGAGTTAATTTTACTTCCCACTTCAGGCAAAAATCGTTAACAGTTTCTACTTGCACTGCAATAAAAGCCTTTACCCTTTTCGTCACCATCCCGAGTTTTAACGACCATTGTGAAAAAAGGAGAATATACTTGCATCTAGCATTTTCTCGTGTTCTACCTGTTTAAACATAAGATTGCACCAAGTTAAATTTGTCGTTTGCAGCTGTTCTCAATCTGGGCAAGTCTAGTTTTCTTTTTTGTCGTCAATAAAGAGTTAAACACTTAGAATGCATACATATTTTCAGTTCGTGAAAATAGACCGAGATATTGCAATAACTTTATCGTCTTGTTCGGATTATCTTAACCAAAATATCGCGCAGAGGTGTATACAAGATTGAAACTGCTTGTTCCAGGCAGTTTGATCCTGGTCTTCACAGCCCGTAAAAGCGACCAACGAAGGAACTGGTTCCATGAAGGCCACTTCAATAACGTTACTTCCTGCAATACAGTATACATGTATATGTAAATTTCGCCGCTGACTAATTCGATAACAACAATGATTATGATTTAGTGTATGTATACCCATGTGAAAATATTGTGGCGAAAAGAAGAAATTGCTCGATACGAGCATTTTCTTATTTTTGCCACATTGATTTAGAAAAAAAGGTCAGTTGCAACATGCAAAGAGTCGTCTGCGAGAGGGAAAGTGTTGGCATTGTATGAGCAAGGGTCATTATAGTATGCGCTTGTCTAATAAACCACTGATAAGCCCAAATGTAATTAGTAGTAGCCGTGATAACAAAGTTATAAAATTGGGCTTTGAAGTACCAAGACAGGAATACTACTAAAACAATAAAGGTCACTTATAGATTAACACTTTTCTTTTTCACACGCTTCGGAAATACTTGCCTTCAAACTTTAAAGTGGCCTTTTCAGATTTAATTGCAAAATCAGTTCCTTTTCTGTTAAACGCTGATAAATTATACAAAAATAATTTTCCTTGCAAAACCAAGAAATTGACCTTAACAAATTTCTCCCCCCCCCCTACACACACACACAAAGGCGTTGAAATAATAGGTGGGTCGTTTTGCAATCGATAACCATGCCCAATATTTCCGTGAGATCAAATACGTCATTAATTTGTCGTATGAAAATAGCCTACTTTTTTCAGTTTGGACAAGTCTAAATTTTTTTGTTAGGTAAAGAGTTTACACATTTCATAATAGTATCACAGCACTGTTGGACATTGTTGTTGGACAGAACAAACCGACCAAATTCGAGACGATTTGACTTATAGCCAGGCTAACTTACGGCACTAACAAGTTTCTTACTAGCTTTTACAGGGTGGAATGCATGATTGTATCTTAGATGTAAGCTATTGGATAATAAACTGTGTTAATATTTTTGGTATTTCCCTTGTCAGTTGATTAATTAAAGACAGTGGACAAGCAATCACCTTGAATGTTAAAACGGCGATTTACGTCAATTTCAACCATGGTAAGCTCAATTTTCAATCATTTTCTGAATTTGGCCTGTAGATTGCCGTGGAAGTTGCCGGGTGACACTCGTATGACACTCCCATGAGTCCAGCACCTCCAGCGGGTATCGAATCCTAACTCAACCGCATTAATCAATGGACCAGAGAAGAAATTTATGCTGTTACGGGAGACCACTCCTGCATGGCATATACTCCCGATTTAAATACAATACCTGGCTACTGCGTCAGGGAGATATCTCTTTGGCTCAGTGGTTAGGGTATTGGTCTTGTGTCCGGGAGTTCGGGGTTCGAATCCCGCTCGGTACCTTATTTCTGCCATGCATTTATTCATTTCTTTCTTTGTTACGGACTTTGTTCATAAGATGGGGGCTCGTCCGGGATTGGCCATTGAGCCATTAATCCCATTTGTTGTCCAAAATCGGACTTCCTGCCTAATAAGGCTTTGAGTCATCAATAAATGATGACTTTAAGAGGGGGTGTGTTACGGGAGACCACTCCTTCCTGCATGGCATACTCCCGATTTAAATACAATACCTGGCTACTGCGTCAGAGAGATATCTCTTTGGCTCAGTGGTTAGGGTATCGGCTTTGCGTCCGGGAGTCGGAGTTCGAATCCCGCTCCGACCCTTAATTCTGCCATGCATTTATTCAGTTCTTTCTTTGTTACGGACTTCGTTCGTAAGAATGCGTTGTATACACTATTATCTTTGAACCAAATTGAAGAAGAGAAAAAAGATAGTGAACGCTTATACTAATCTAGCTGGTCCTTGAAATTTAAAAGAACATCTCAGTCCTTGACTTCAAAACTACAGATCTTAAGACAGAAAACATACCAGACAAATTCATTTCTTTGATCAATTAGCTAAAGGCATTAGCTAGTATTTAATCTATGAATTACTGCACTCCTCTTTCTAGAGGTCCTTGCCAAAAATACTTAAGGGCAAGTCTGCAAGATACCTGGTATTAACCCTCAACCAAAAAACAGCATTTCAGACTGGTTCGAACTGAAGGAAGTTGCAAATGATTTTCTCCTTTTCCTATGTTTTTAAAACCCCTTTTTTCCAAGGGTTCCCAAAACCTGGGATTGTTTGGCAAAGGGTCAGAGGTTTGTTCAGCATCGAGTTATACAGAGTTGACGTTCACATTTCCCGATGTGTAACTAAAAATATCTAGCCTGTAAATATCTGACTGCAACCTTATATATATTTAAAATTTCTTTTGAGTATAGGTGAAGATCAAAATGTACGTGCAGTCTGATCTGAAATCTACCAAGT
The DNA here is from genome assembly GCA_943736015.1 of Tridacna crocea. Lineage (NCBI taxonomy): Eukaryota > Metazoa > Mollusca > Bivalvia > Cardiida > Cardiidae > Tridacna > Tridacna crocea. Next base: position 14,768,284 of record OX031056.1, on the reverse strand, counting down.
ATCACGTTGTTATAATCTTGACCCAACGCAATACTGTCTTTAATCTTATGCACATAGTTAGGACTATTTTTGCGGACTATTTTACATAGATGGATAAGTTTGAGATTCATCCATGCCATGGTAGCCAATGCTACTAATCATACAAGTTTTCTTTGTTACCAAGGGGGAGATGCAATCAATATTAATAAGTTATTGCCTATAAACCACGAAATTGCAGTTGCTGGAGTGAATTCACTGGAATACTTATTACTTATACTGGAATACTTATTCTCTTTTATATGACACTAGAAATGAAGACACTTGTTTGGCCAGACACCGAAGATCGAGCTCTTGGAACCCTCCCCTACAAAATGACCCGGTTCATTCCTCCACGTATAGAAATGACTCTCTATGGTCATTTCTCTACGTAGAATAATGATCCAGATCATTCCTCTACGTAGAGAAATGGCCAATGGGTCATTTTGTAGGGGAGGGTCATTTCTCTGCATTACACCGGCTGTAAATGGCTAGCGCATTGCACGTATATTGGTTCCCAAAGCTTTACACCGGATCTTCGTAAACCCCTGAAATGCACAAGCCGTTCTCAGAGGGACCTCAGTGTATATACTAGACCTTGATAAACCTATCACATGCAGTTACAGCACAAGCCTTTGACTCTTTACCAAACAATCCCTGGTTTTACGACCCAAAGGAAGAAGCCTTCTGAAAACATTGTCGGAAAGGAGAAAATGCTGGTAGCCAGCAATTTCTCTTTTCCCCACAATTTTTTCTACTCTTCTAAAGTCAAGTTTCAATTTTTGTGTCACGTTCATTTTGTTGGTTGCAGATTTCAAATTGGACAAGTTGAACATTTTAGTAAACAGTTGGAGGGTTCATCGTGTACATATGAACTAATAACGATCCGTTTCAAACTTTGACAAAATTTTATACTATTTCAAATCGAAAGTATTTGCAGCCAACAAATTAGATGTGATGCAATTCAACAATGTGATTTAACGTGAAAGCATACATATAGATTGTCCTCTTCAGTCGGCAACACGTTTAACCCTTTACCCCATAAGGCATTTCTATGGATCTCTAATTGACCCTTAATAACAGCAAGGATGAAGCCATTTCTTATGTGTATATGACACATTTTGATAGTGTAGAAAACATTGTGGCAAAAGGTGAAATTGCTCGTCACGAGCAATTTCACCTTTTGCCACAATGTTTTCCAAAGGCTCCTACAAGCAGTGCGTAGAAATGAGTATCTATGGAGTAAAGGGTTAAATGAGAATATATAACGTTTATACATACCATCTACATTGCTGAACTCAGTCAAAGAATATGGTCACAAATATAGTTCCAACATATTTTAACATTGAACTGGATTTCTCACTTCTCCGCAAATAAAAATGTCAAGGTATTCTTTTATATTTTGGTCAAGTAACAACTTGAAATATCCCTGATGGTTACAAGAGCATGTTTTTCACGTGTGTGCACGCCATTTCAAGGTCAGTCCCCACGTAAAACGTGTGTTTAATAGATCTATTTGTCATGTACGAAATGCATTAATTTAGATTTTTGAAAAGCGTTATTGAATGTGAGAGAAAATTGTACGTCATACATGAAATTTTAAGTATATTGCAAGTCATCGATGTAAGAGCAAATTGTAAGTAATGAACGTAGCATACTCGTATGTGCAAAATTGTTGAGTCTTCAGGGTAAAAAGCAAATTTGTAGTCCTGTTTATGGAAGCAAACTGTACCTTATGGCCTGCAAAAGGGGACATTTGGACATTTTCGTAAAGTGTCGTCTTAGATTAGCCTGCGCTATCCGCGCGGGCTGATCCGAAACGTCACTTTCCGTTTTTATGTAATTTTCTGTTTTGCGCATGTCTACTGAAGGACAAAATCTATTATTACACTGCAAAGAAATTTCTCGTGATCTGATTGGTTAACATGCCGGGAACACATATATCATGTTCCCTGGCAAAAACCACGTAAAGCCAGTTTCCCTTTTGAGTGCCCCGTAAACATTACCATACTTGCAACACAACATCTAAAATGGCAGCCTTGATCGATCACCAGACTGCACGTTTATGCACCAAACTGCATGTTTTAGTGACCTCAGTTTCCAGTGACGTAAGTTTTCGTCGAAGTGAGGCGCTCAGAAGGGAATTACTATTTCCTCAGCATACTCGATCCGTGAGAAATCTTATAAAACAGGAAAATTTCGCTTAAAGCGCTTTGCAAAGATAAAAGTTTACAGTGTAACAAATTCGTTGTATGGTCAGGTAGAGGCGAATTGGAAACTTGTTCACGGCTGTGTCGAATCATCGGGGAGGTGGCGACATGATTCGACTCAGCCGTGAGCAAGTTTCCAAGTCCCCTGCCACCTGATCGTACAACTAATATTATACTGCAAAGAAATTTCTCGTGTTCTGATTGGAGAATAATCCTAGACCATATATCATGTACACTGGCAAAACCAACGTAACTTTAGGCAGTTTCCCTAAGGGGAGCCCCGTATACATGACTGCACCATGAACAGAATATCCAAAATGGCGGTATCGATCTCTAGATTTACATCAAGATTATGTGCCAAACTCCACGCTTTAGCACGTATTACCAAGGTTTCAGTGACGTCAGTTCCTAGTGGCGTCAGTTTCATCGAATTTGGGGCACTCAGACGGGAAATTTTAGATCGTCAGCGCACTCAATTTTTCAAACTAGGAAGCATGTAGAATTCGTTTAACAAACGTTGGAATGGTAAAACTTTGCAGTATAATAAATACGTTGCGCGGTCACGTGGCAGGGAACTTGCATTTTCTCCTTTTCCCACAATATGTTCAAAGGGCTTCTTTCTCAGGGTCGTCAAAAGTAGGGATTGTGTGGTAATGGGTTACTATATTTGAAACATTGTGATAACCAGAGAAATTGACCGTTAATTACAATACGCCATTTGAAGAATAACAACTCAGTTCTGAAAACAGTTTTACGTGGGTAAACCACAATTTATTAACAACTAATGAATATTGGAGTGTCAGGTAGGTAAAAGAAAAGCATCTACAAATCACATTCAAGTATTTTATTTATCACATGATAGGATTCTTTTTACCAAATGTTTTACATGTAATATAATTATATTGTATATAGCATCTGCAAAACCTAAGGATGAAAATGGAAATTTCTTCTTGCTGCACTAATTTTCTGGAATAATTATGACAAGGAGAGAAAAACTGCCCGTAACGAGCGAATTTTCCTCCTACCAAAATTAATGCAGGTAGATCTACATGTATCTAAGTCAAAGTCGTGCTTTCAGTTTCATATGCTGCAAATTTGTTGTACATGAGGAAGCCATGATTCGCTTTGGTCACTTTAATCTGTTGTGCAATACACGTGAATTAAGATTTTCGTTTAACTAACAAAGAAGCTTAATTCATGTCCCATTATTACTCCTGAAGCTTTGGAAGACAAACTGCGGAGTTTCTCAGTCAATAAATGCTCTTTGCTTGCTTTTCTAGTGTTTTAAATTTCTAGGACAGCAATTTTGAGTGATCAAGTAATCTTGATGCTTTAGACTAGATCAATCCCTTGTCAAACCATTACGATCTTCAGGAGTGGAAGAAACTTCCTGGTTGTATTATAAGCACAAATGATTTTAGAATAACACCTTGCTTCGCACCGAAATATTAAAGCGAACTACCTCGCCTTTCAGTCCTTATGTGTAATATTCACATCTTTTTCTTTCATCGATATGACATTGCTTTAAATAGGAATAATGTAAAATTTCCACCAGTAAAAACAATATTAACAAATCAAGCATTTATAAAAGCACATACCGTATGCTGTTAACCCTTTGGGAAATTAGAGGCTTAATTCTACCTATTGCATGATGTGAACCTTTTCAATCGGACAAATCAAAGAAAAAAAAAACGAACAAAACTACTCTGATTTTTATGATTCACATAAAACAAAATTGTCAAACACAGCATGTTTACCTGATTCATTCAAGATTCTTTAACTCTAACCGGTTATAGTACATGTTTCAAAAATGAAACTCTCCAGAGCAGTTCTTGTCTACGCTGACCAACATTATTATTATTCCAGCAACATTATACCATAAACATGAACAAACACCAACGGTGCACTCTTGATTTGTAAATTTCAATTCGCACGAACATACCTTACACCGTTTAACCCTTTACTCCATAGATGCTCATTTCAACGCATTGTTTGTAGGAGCCTTTGGAAAACATTGTGACAAAAGGTGAAATTGCTCGTGACGAGCAATTTCACCTTTTGTAACAATGTTTTCTATGCCATCAAAAGGTGTCATATACACATAAGAAACAGCTTCATCCTTGCTTTCACATTTAGGGTCATTTAGAGATACCATAGAAATGCCTTGTGGGGTAAAGGGTTAAACTAGTGTAAATTGGTTAAAACGTAAAAGGAATCCTTAAAAATTGAACCGACAGGTGGCAGGCAAACTTCGCAGGCTGAACCAGTGTAACACAGCTATCTGTAACATGATTGTGGGCAAAAAATTCAATTCAATTTTGCTATGAACGTTTTCCTGCTGTCACCAGGTCACGGGGAAAAAAACTTGGAAAAAGTCATCCGGTCAGACAAATAATTTTAAGTGCTATCACAGTGTATACTAAATGGACGGAAAATTGTAAACTAGGGTAATATTTTTACACGATCTTCAATATTTCGATAGAAATTAATAGATGAAATATCGAAATATTAAAATATTCGCGTTTCTATGATTTTGTGTGGAAAATTCAGTTCCTACTGAAATACATTGTCTCTGTAATGATGTTCAGAATTTCGGACTCGTATTTCATACACTCAGTTCAGAGAGTTAAGATATTAACCCTTTACTCCATAGATACTCATTTTGACGCATCAACAATAGACAGCTTTTGAAAACATTGTGGGAAAAGGAGAAATTGCTCGTAACGAGCAATTTCTCCTTTTTCCACAATGTTTTTCTACTCAATCAGATATTTGTATCCTCATTTATCCATATTTTTGACATCATGTCTTTATTTGCTGCTGAAATGGAAGAGCCCCAAATTGGTATATCAGGTAAAGGGTTAAAAACTAGACAGCCAAAGCATACGTTACAGCATGTTTAATATCATGGGTAAACCCATACAATGGTTAAAATTTAGAAAAATGAATGCCATTTTATGCAGAAAATTTAATGCTATTTTTACGCAGATAATGAGTGAAAATAAAACCATCAAATAGCATGTTACAAAATAGGTAAAATATTGGAAAATAACAGATGTCACAAAATTGTAGTGCTTTGTAAAATTCACACGCCAAGTAAGAAGGCATGTTTCGCTGTTCCTGCAGTATGGACAGAATCTACCTGGGATGTGATGGGATTGTTCAGCGTGGCATTGAACGTGCCTTTCAGGACGGAATCTTGCACTAGAGGAGTGAACTGAAAAGAGAAAAAAAAATACATTCTTATTTTATCATAAAATGATTATGTCAAGTTCGTATTAGCCATTTTGGTTCAAAAGTATATGGGTGCTAGCTCGTGTTCTTCATGAAGACTATCTATAAACGTCAACCAAAAATGGAGGCAATAGCTTATAAAAAATCAACAAAACTGGCCACAAGACGATCATCCCAGATATGGTTTAGTCCTGCAAAAAATATCTAGAGCGTTTCAGTGAAAAGAGTTCAAATAAGAAATATCTGTTAAAAAGATAGACGGCGTTAGAGGTACTCGGATATGAATATTTAAATTCAGTTGTAGAACAATATGAAGACAAATGGTGAAAACTGTTCCGAAAGTAGCCTCTTCTAAATTGTTTTGGCATATGGATGAAAAAAGAATTTTCACAAAAGATTTAAGAAAGAGGAAGCTTTTGTAATGAGCATTGCTGACCAATAGGGATTCAATAATTCTCATTTTTAAAGTAAAAAGTGAGTGTCGACATTCTGCAATGTTTCGCCTATATCGTTTTTGTTTTTTTTGTTAACGAATCATGTTCAAAAAATGATCTCTTTAGACCATACGACGAAACCTTTCAAAAGAAAAAGTAGATTTGTATGTGTTATGGAAAAATGAAGTAGCTTTCAAACGATGTTCTGTCGTTATCAGAAGTTTGTAAGTTGTAGACAATTTATGCCCCTAATTATGCGGACTACCTATTCATGTTTTATAAGGATGTTTTCATCAATAGCCGTTTGCTGCAATTTGTTTCAGGATGTAAATTGATTAACCACACAATTCAAAGTTTTAACAACCCTGGGAAAGATAAATTCTGAAATTATTTCTGAAAGAAGAGGAACTTTTTTCAAAATGTTTTCGACCCTTTCAAAGACAATTTCAATCATTGAGGCATCTTTAATGCTTTGTGTGCAGGTCCAACTTGTAGTTTAAGTTTTAAGGTTTTATGGCCATGTTCATACATTCCAGACAGACCCCTCCATTTTGATGTGTCATACAATAATTCATTACATGTTTATTTCACCGTAAACATTGTTGCAGACCAGGATTACAAGGTCTATGGAGACAACTATAGTCTCAAGACGTATGTGGTACATGTAAGACGCAGGTCAGAGTCTACTGTTTATGACCTATCAATACATTATTACACCCATTACAGTACAAAAAGGACTTAACACAGGTCATACTAAAATGAACTAGAGCTGTCACTGAATGTGACTTAATACCCTTACTTAATAACCCCACCAGCCCTTTGACAGAAAAAAGTGTCAAGTTCAAGGGAAGATAATTCCTCAACCAGGAAGAGTTGACAGTTGAAAATTGTGTCTTGCAAATCTTCAATATTATAATAAAAATATTTGTGCAAATTTTCATACAATTGAAGGAAAACTGCAGGAGGAGTTTGCGCAGGCTGATTCGAGACGACACTTTACACAAATGTCCGAAAGTCCATTATCGCAAGCCACATATGACTCCGTGTTTCAACACTTCATAAAATGCCCATCTGACACTGTCTCGCACATAGCATTTTGTTTGGTTTGGTATTCTGTGTCATTTTCATTTATATTTTATTTACTTCTGTAAGTCTAACATCCTACCCAAGTATCAAAATTCCTCTGCACAATTAAGTTATTGAGCTCAATGGGACTTGTTGTTGATATTAGCTTTAGACAACTGAAATCGGCAGTTGATTTTTTGTGGTGTTTTTTTTTTGGTCAGGACAATGAAGATTCATTGTTTATCAACGTTGTCAAGACATTCCAAGACAAATTTTGTGTCGGGGGAATTGTGCACTACTTATTGCTGGTTGTTACAGAATTTCCCAATTGTATTTTGTCATTCAGGTTTCTTGCCAACCATTCACTCACTGACACTTCCTGTTTCTTCTGGGACTGAACATGTAAGATTTGATGGTGAAATTCGGCCAGGAAGTTGAGGTTACTAAAACAATTTTGTCTATATTACATGACTCTACAAAATCAGAGATGTGATCTAGATCAATAGTAATTGTCTGCAGATTGAACAAATTACACTTACTGTCAATAGATGCAAAGTGAACCCTCCTCCTTGATCTCATCTAGACCCATCGAAGTGCTATAAGGGTTAAGACTTAATTGAGGGCGACCAAAAATTGATTTCGACCTTGTTCATATGAATGGCCAATCTAAGATTAGTAAATTATAGATGATTTTTGACCTCGCTCAATTGAATGCCCAATCTAAGATTAGTGATTATAGGGCTTATCCAACATTCGCTTTGACCAAGTTTATATAAAAGCACTGCCATTCAACCAATCTAGATTTTCACTTACTGTTACTAGATAATGAGAGTTGATTCTGAATAACCAGAATCGGTCAGCAGTTCCTAAGCCAAACATATTTACATAGAAAATTGCATATTTATGAACCTGCCTGTCTAGACATCAAACCTTACATTCAGAGATATCAATAATCACTTGATGAAGACTAATAAAGATAAACATGAAGTATAAGATGGACAGGGCTACCTCACATCCTTAGAGAATCCTGTTTCTAATATTGGCATTCTTAAAGTGGTAAGTGTTTTCATGGTGATACATGGATTATATCTCTTCAAATTTTTGCTTCTCTCTCGTTGTATAACAAAAGCTGTCGGAATGAGAGCAATGCCCCCCGAAAGCCCTATTTCCAGAAACTGTGACCTTAAACCTGTTGCTTGGATCAGATGACCCTGATTATTGTAATTTCAAAATGGTCTCCAGCTGGCCACCTTGTATCCAATCCAAGGAAAAATGAGATGTCTGTAAGACATGTATACCCCCCTAATGGAATCCAATTCTAAATATAATGTGATTATAAACTGTTAAGTTCAAAGTGTAACAACGTACAAAGGGTAATTACTCAAAAATTATTAATGATAAATTAACAGTTCTTGGGCACTGCACTTCCCATTTATGTGAACTATCAACTTGTAAGGTTTCATGATTTTACCTCACATACTTTTAGAAATATGCTCCGGAAAAAAATAAGTACAAAAATCAACAAAGGGTTATAACTGCAAAACTATAATGGGCAGAGTTGTGCACTTCTCCTGAATAAGATCTATCCACATATAAAGTTTCAAGATGATACCTGAAAAACCTTTTGAGTTATGCTCCTGACAAAAATTAAGTATGAAAATCAACAAAGGGCAATAACTCCAAAATTACGATGGGCAGAGTTATGGTTCTTGTGCACTGCACTTCTCCTTAATAGGATTAATCCACCTGTGAGGTTTCAAGGTGATACCTGAAATACTTTTTGAGTTATGCTCCAGACAAAAATTTAAGTATGAAAATCAACAGAGGGCAATAACTCCATGAATATGATGAGCAGAGTTATGATTCCTGTGCACTCACTTTTGCTTAATGAGATCTATCCATCTATGTAGTTTCAAGATGATACCTGAAATACTTTTTGAGTTATGCTTCGTACAAAAATGTGGTCTACGGACCGACCAACAGACCGACCAAGAAGTGCAAAGCAAAGGGGGCATAATTATAGTGATAATAAATCATAAATGTACTTCTTATTTGGTTTCAGAATTGTCATATAAACCTAGAGGTGTGATGTTTAATTTCCTTTGAAATCCTACCGATCTCAATTTCACTATGAAAGTATCAGCTATCCTTCATTCTATAACATGTAGTGATTGCGACAGACAACTATTTGTATTGCAAGGGCATATTGAGGTCTCAGATGCACATAGTGTCTTCAACTGTCAACTTTTTTATAGCAGAGATCTATAATCTCTGGTTATAGAAAAGCATAAAGACAAAATCAGAGGTAAATTGTTCCTTACACTGCAAGACCAAAAAACTATTTACCAAACCACACTGCCTACTCTCTTGGGTTTTCAAAACTTGGGATTGTATGGTCCAATGTAAAAGGAGTGACTGAATTTACTGCATTTCATCTTGAAATAGGCCAGATACATTGGTGGTACAACACAAATGGGATTTCACTTTCAGAAACTGTTTAATAGCCGGCAACAAGTTACAACAAGTTACTCAATAATTCTGTTATATGTATAGAAATATCTTATGAATGAAGATTAACAATGAATCTAGAATATCTTGGGGGGAAAAGAGATCCCCCAATACAAGGAGCGATCTCCAAATTTCTTTCATTCTTAACCCTACTCTCTACCAAACAACAAATTTTTAGCCCGGTCGAAATTGAATGGACTTGCAGATGACGAACTTAACTCAAAAACTGAAATTTGTTCCCAGCAGGGTAGAAAACATTGTGGAAAAAGGAGAAAATGCTGGTTGTGACCAGCATTTTCTCCTTTTCCTACAATGTTTTCAAAAGCTTTCCTTCTCGGGGTTGTTAAAAGTCAAGATTGTGTTTAAAAGAGTTAAAGCACTGAATAAAACCCAATGGACAATAAAAAAATTAAGTTTAGAATAAATCCCAGATTACTGTAATTTTGTGGTTACTTTTTTGTCAGAAGTGATGCAGCAAAGTAGACAGTGCAGATCCTGGATCAGACTGTATGTTTTGTGCAGCCTGACCGATATACACTAGCTGCAAAGGTGATTTAAGAAGAGAAAAGTGATTTAACACATTATCATACAATCCCTTTTTGATGCCCCTGAGAAAGAACCCTTTTGAAAACACTGTAGGAAAAGCACAAAATGCAGGTAACCAGCATTTTCTCCTTTTCCCATAGTGTTTTCTACCCTTACCAGAACAAATTTCAATTTTTCAGTCACCTTTATTTTGTCGTCTGCAAATGCTTTCAATTTGAACCAGTCTAAATTTTGTTGTGTGGTAATGAGTTAAGAGTTTAATACTGAAATACTATTGTGTCTTGTACTCCTCCACCCGTCAGCCCAGTTTGTCTTTTTACAATGGTTTTGAGCTTGAATCTTGCCTTGACCTGTATTAATCGTACGTTCCATGACAGAATTTCGGTTGCTGTACACAAGATTATGAGAGGTCCCCTATGAATTACTCCATAATTATGTGACCATTTACTTGAGTCCAACAGATGACTTGCAAATATGCCATTATACGAACTAGTTATTCTCTATGGTAAAAATTAATGCAAATTTACGGAAAAAATGGTAATCCTAATTTGCACAGTGTAAGTAAGAAAGTTTAGGTCCCCCAAACAGCAACACAGGAGATAATCATAGGTAACGGGAAAACCAAACAAAGTTCAATACAACTTTGAAGTGCAGAATGCTTTGGTCAATTTTACTACTTGTAATAGCAATGTGTCTGATTTGGAACTTCAGTCAGTTTTCCAGAAAAGGCAACGGGACAATACAAACAATACTTTGCTCTGGAGATAAGTATGGCTCATGTATTTAATCACTGTTTTTTATCACCATTTTACCATAGAACATAATCTTGGACTGAAAGCATTTGCAGTTGATAAATGTGACCAAAATAGTGATTTCAATCTTTGAAAGGGCTCAAAAATATTGGTGGAAATGGGGAAAAAAGCTGTTTAACTCTTTACCACACAAGAAAAATTTTAGACAGGTCCAAATTGAAAACATTTACAGATGACAGAATAAAGGTAAATGAAAAACTAAAATTTACTTTGGGAAGGTTAGAAAACACTGTGGGAAAAGGAGAAAATGCTGGTTACCAGCATTTTCTCCTTTACCCACAGTGTTTTCAAAAGGCTTCTTTCTCAGGGTCGTAAAAAATTGAGATTGTGTGGTAAAGAGTTAAAAAGGTTTCTTCCTCAGGATTGTCAAAAGCGGATAGTGTGGTAATGATTGTTTGTTTGAACTGAAGTTCAGCTCCATTTCATCAGCTTCGGTTATATCACACTGGCCAGTGAACCTACATGTGTGTTTCCTGGCTTTCTCACACAGGAATCAACACAAATTACTTTCCAAGTTACTCACTACTTTCATACATCAGACGATAGAGGTGAAAACTCGCCACATTGTTTGCCATAACCATGTATTGAACCTGCAACCACCATGTCACATGTCAGCTACACAAATCACTAAGCTACCTGCCTGGGCACTTTAATGTAGGACTAAAGCATAGTAACCTCCTAAAAACCAACATGCAGCAAGTGTCTTTTGACCCTTTTAACTATTTACCAAACAACAAAATTTCAGGCTGCTCCAAATTCAAAGCATTTGCTGACGACAAAAGAAACAATGGTCAAAAAATGGTCTTTGTTTTGGGAAGGGTGGAAAACATTGCGAGAAAAGGAAAAAATGCTGGTTACCAGCATTTTCTCCTTTTCCCACAATGTTTTCAAAAGGCTTTTTCTTCAAAGGCATCAGATCTCAGGATTGTGTGGTAACAAGTTCAACATGACAAATTTTACACTCTCCATAATTAAAGACGACAAATTGGAAATTAATACAAATGAGATTCAATTCTCTGAAAGGACAGAAAACATTGTTGGAAAAAGAGAAAATGCAGGTTACAAGCTTTTTCCCCATTTCTCAGGGTCATGAAAACAAGGGATTGTTTGGTAAAGGGTAAAAATGTGAATTTAGGTTAATTCTTTCAATGAATTGCCTCGTATTTGGCAGCTCTTGCAGACAACATAGATCAGATTATGATACTTACAGTTAAGTGGAAATAAAACATAATGGAAATTAGGGAACTACTGGTTTCCTTCTTTTTAACCCCTTTTTACCCACAATGTTTTAAAAACTCATTTCTGTCAAGTGTTGTCAAAACTAATCAATGTGTTGTAACAGGCTTACAAAAAAATTTGAAAACATCTTACAAAATTGGAGGTTACTTGTGCCAGCTGTTTCTAATTGTGCCTTGAGCCCACTTGATCTTCAAAGTGATCTGTTTCAAGGCTAAAAGAGAGTTTTCTCTGGGAGAGTGCATCTACATGTGCATGCATGCATATTTGTATAAAAGAGACAATGCAGACAAAAAACTTAGACTGCATGCCCTAGGCATCTATACCATAATTTTGGAAAAGCACCATGTGTTTCTAAGCATTTATAAACAGCTAAAAACCTCTATTAAATCTATCTGCAGCATTAAATGTCTTAACAGATTACCTTTCATTTAAACTCTTGCCATGAAGAAATGCTCCAGTTATGTCTACAAAACTCTAACATAGGAGACATTTTCAAGTGGATTCAGAAACCCCATTCACCAGTACAATATCTATAAGTCTAGCCAAATATAGTGCCCTTTGAAGAGTAGTTTTCAAATGCATGCAAGAGATTTCGTAGCTATAGCCCACAAAAGATAAATTTCAGGATTATTTGAAATAAACAGTTACTAATTACAGGTTAACAGCGTGTCAATCTGGCTATCAGACTGGCCCATTGTGAGCTTTATCAGGCAGGATTTGCTAATTGAAAAAACAAACATCATTTATAATGTATCTGCTGATAAGTAGGCCCATTCACTTTCTTCAAACCCTGACGTCATTTAAACATAGAAGTCATATTGTAAATTTTAACACGAGCTTGTCTGAAGGGCAACACATGGAGTAGACTCTAGTTCAATTCCATGTAGATCCAAGATCATACAGCACAGATCTTTGATCTTTAATGTTCATTATATATTGTGATATTCTGGTAAAGTCAAACATCCTGGTAAAAAGCTTTTAGTCATGCACATTTGCATGTCTGTAAATTCAACCCTTGGGATGCTGTTACATGTTTTGATCTCTTTGCAGGCAGCGTATATGGACCTTAGACAGCAAGAAAATCAACTGTATGATCTGGGATCTGCAGGGTCCATTACTATGCTGGATGTTCTGACCATATAAGGCATCTTTCAGAGAAGCACTCAGAGAAACATCTAAAAGGTTGGATTGCTTTATAGGAAAGGACTGAACCTGTTCACCCATTTAGACTTTACTTAACACATTACCACACAATCCCTACTTTGGACGCTCTTGAGAAAGAAGGCTTTAGAAAACATTGTGGGAAAAGGAGAAAATGCTAGTAACCAGCATTTTCTCCTTTTCCCACACCATTTTCTATCCTACACAAAAGAAATTTAAAATTTTCAATCACTTTTATTTTGTCATCTGCAAATGCTTTCAATTTGGACAAACCTAAAGTTTTGTCGTTTGGTAATGAATTAAAATGGCTCCTAGGAGAAGAAAAGTATATATCATGAGAGAGCATTTCATGGAATGGTTTTTGATAAATCTTAAGGAGACAAGTAAGGGAAATTCCTGCTCTAGTGAGACTAGCTAACCTTTAAAACCCATATTATGTGGCTGCAAGTCAATGGACAGGGTTTGACAGGCTTACTGCAATGAGTACTACTAACACTGTTTTATTGTAGAAATTAAATCATTTAACTCTTTTCCACACAATCCTGTCTTTTAATGACTTAGAGGGATAGGCCTTTTGAAAACATTGTAGGAAAAGGAGAAAATGCTGGTTACCAGCATTTTCTCCTTTTCCCACAATGTTTTAAATTCTTCCCAAATCATATATCAGGTTTTGAGTCTTAATTATTTTGTTGTCTGCAAATGCTTTCAATTCAGATTAGTGTAAAATTTTGTTATTTGGTAATAACTCACTTTCTTCAAAAGCAGCTGAGGTAAAAATCAAAATGTCTGTTAAAGGCTTAGCTTGCATCATGCCAAAAAGGGTATTCACACATTTGCATAAAGTGTCGTCTCGGATACGCCTGTGCAGTCTGCACAGGTGTATCCGAGACGTCGCTTTACAACTACAGTAGACTTTGTGCGACAGCAGACTTGCGGAAAACAGAAAATTACATAAAAATGGAGGGTATAATTTTGAATAAGCCTGCGCAGGCTGATCCGAGATGACACTTTACAGACAGCGCTGTATTGCCTTATACTATTGTAGACCAAAGGTGAACAAGATTGGAATTAACTTGTTATAATGTTATGATTTCATATTGGAACATATTTTTTGTTGTATGAACTCACGAATTACAAACGGATCCGGAGCACAAGATTTGAGTGAAATAAATCTGGGAAAGCTCTATCATAAATTAAATAATTTCACATAAATAGCAAAACGTATGGATTCTATTGCAGCTATGTAGATGGATGAAATATGGAAAAAAAATGAAGAAATATCAAGATTTATGGCAGATTAATTGCCCAGCATCTCTCACCCTATTAGACTAGATACATTCAGGTTCAGTCTGCAATTTCTGCACAGTGAGGTCTTGATTTACCAACATGGTATCCGAGACATTTGGTATTGCTTCCATGTATAAACTCTTTACCAGAAAACAAAATTTAACACTGGTCTAAACTGAAAGCAGTTATATACAACAAGTCAAATGTTGTGCAAATCATGAAATTCATTATTGAATAGGTAGGAATAACAGAATAGGAGAAAACACTGGTTACCAGCATTTCCTTCTTTTCTAACAATGTTTTGAAAAATCCCTCATCTCTAGGGGTCATTAAAACTTGGGACTGTGTGGTAAAGGGTGAGGCATGGATAACTTTACTAATGCAAGGAATTTTGACATGATATGCTATAAACATAAGCAAAGAATGTTGACATGCAGTGCAATAACTTGTTATGGTGATTCAGTGTCATGTAGAGGAATGGTGGAATGCTTTGGTGTAAATCACACCAGGAGTAAATATTTCATTCAATTTTCCTACAAAACAAAATATCTAAGAAATTCTCATTATCTTTAGGATTAGTTTAAGTACAAAACAAAGTTCAAACACCTATTCCGGTTTACTATGATGTTGTCACATGACTAGGTGAACCAGACTAGTCTGGTTAAATATACTTGCATTAATTGCCCTCTGATTGGTCTGCACCATCAAAATTGCAGAGTTCTGTTTTTGTTTCTGACTTTAACCCTAGACCACACACAATGCTATTACAAAAATTGTGAAAAATGGAGAAAATGCTGGTAACCTGCGGCTCTATACACTTTTATCAATTTCCGTCCGTCTTTTTGGGGGTAGAAAATAAATACCTTGGAATAAAGAAATAGTGCTGGGTAAAAGCATTTTCTCCTTTTCAAACAATGTTTTGATGAGGCTTCTATCTCGGGGTTGTTAGAACACTGGATTGTTTAGTAAACAGTTAATAGATTTAACAGCAAGGGTGTAACACCTATTTGACACAATAAGCAAAGGTATTTGACCCATGATTTTTGCATCCTCACTGACCCAGTTTCGATCTACTCTGTAATCTAACCTGGGTTATTTTGCTGGCGATTCCCTATTCTCGAATTATTCATCAAGTATTTTGATTGGTGATCTCAAGTTTTTAAAAAAATTTAAACTATTTTTATCAGCGACGGGCCATATTTGTTGACAACCTCAGGTTTTTTTCCGTAGTGTTGTTATTTTTTAAAACAGAAGAAATAAAATCATTCTCTCTACAAAAGGCCATCATTATGTTATTGATCTTCCGGTTGGCTATTAGGGTACTTCCCGACCATATGAATATTCATAAGAAATGACAAATTGCTAGTCAATTATCCTAGGGGTAGATGCATGGAGTTACGTAATGCTTCACACCTGGGTTCTGAGGATATAATTTTTGCTCCTTTAATGTATAAAATTATTTTCTTCATTCACCCCTGACTCATAATGTTGTGTTTGTAGACAAAACATTTATATATCAAGTTCAGACTGTTTTTTGCATGCAATGAAAACCAAGATCAGAGTGCTATTTTGTAAAATCTACTGACATATAATTTTCTTGCATTGTTTTTTCAAGTCAAGTAATTTAATCAATTCATATTGAGCTTTATGTTAAAATGTTAGTATAGATTTAATTTGGATGTGTCTACATTTAATTTGGATGTGGATTTGAATTTAGACTGGTCCACATTCATGGCATTTTCTGATGATATAATTTATAAAATGGTCCTCATTTGAGATTTGCATCAGACAGGGTAAAAAACATAGAGGGGTAAAGGAGAAAATGCTTGTTACCAGCATTTTCTCCTTTTCCTATAATGATTTAAAAAGCCTTTCAACAACCTAAGGGACCATTAAAAATTGAGATTTGCGATAAAAGATTAACAATATTTAAAGGCTAATTGTCTAGAATTTTCCTAATTTCTATGCAACACTATTGCTGAACACTGGCTAAACCATCAAACTATTTTGGCTTAGCCAATCAGAAGATGTTCTAGACTGGGACTAAAATGCCATCTGGAGTGGTTGATAAATATGTGAACAGTCTTTTTACATTTTCATTGAAACTTAGTTAATCCTTGAAATGCCTTTCACTAATATTAAAGTTGATTTTCTATCCGTGTAGATCAAGATCAGACTCCAAACACAAACTGTCTGATTGTTGATCTACACTGTCCTCTTTGTGGAAACATTACACATAAAAGAAAACCATGAAATCCCAAACACCTTGATCTTTTAATTCTTTTTTTTCTGTGCTTTTAGAATTAATGTTGTTTTTATTTCACAGGACTTCCTAAGGCATTCAGCTAAAAAATTAGATTCAGAAGGCAAAGAAATAATCTTGTATGTTAGTTACCTTGGCCTGGCAAACAGTTTATAATCATTTACTTTACATTTGCATGAAGTGTTGATAGAAACATCAACAAAACTATTCAAAGATAGCAGAAAAGATAAACTTGCTACTTTCACCTTCTGTCAATTTACATTAGAGAAAAAAAGCACTTATCATTTTGGGACTTTGGTATATTGCTGTGTCATCTTGGTCTTATGTGCTTTCATGCTTTCATCACAAGACTGCACTCAACTCTTTACCACACAATCCTGACTTTTAACAACCCTGGGAAAGAGGTCTATAGAAAACATTGTGGGAAAAAGAGAAAATGCTGGTAACCATTTTCTCCTTTTCCCACAATGTTTTCTACCTTATCAAGAACAAGATATTTCTATGGTAGGTTACAGTTACTCGAATTAAGATGTGTAACAACTCTGTAGACACATAATTATGTGTCATCCTCTTTGAAAAGGGGGTTTAATGCATCTGCAAAAAGTTTTGACCCCTGTAAATCTGTGCAGAATGACCTGGGCAGAAATTGTTTGTTATAGGTCAATTTTCTGTTTGTCTAAGGACTATTCTACCTCATGATTAAGTCTGGTAATTAAGAAAGTGGCCATTATTGATCCATAATTATACAGTGGCTTGCTTGGTATAAAGCATCACAGGGATACAATAAGACCCCTTTTGCCCGAGTGGGGCTTATATATTATCAATACCCATAGAAATATTCATATTCAATTTATGGGTTGATTTGTTTGTATGATATGGCCAGTTTGAGGTGCTTTTGTTCAAATAGTGCTAAAAGAAGTAAATCACATTCAGACTGACCACAACAATAAAAAGATAGCAGCAATAAAACAGAAATTAATGTTTATTATTCACAGTTCAGGAGGTAATTCTTCATTTTGTACACTGTAGTACAAAGGTAAAAAAATAATGCTCTCAGATCAAATTTCACTTTGTAAAATGCATTAAACCATAATCTGCACTTTCAGTTTAAATGGTAACATCATTTTAATGTCTTACATGATATATGAATCTCTATGAAGACAATGAAAGAGAGATATATATCTCAATTTTATTGCTCTGTAATTGTTTCACACTAGCACTGCACTTTTCTTCTAACAACTCATGATAATAGAATTACTAATACATCAAATTTGTAGTTATGTAATGTCTTTTTAGTGCCTTTTGTATGAAATGCCAAGTGCCCAATAAAGAAGAAGAAGAAAAAATGGCAAAATAAACCAAAATAAAGAAGGAAGCTTATGTTGCTTCAGATCCGGCTATAACAACATTACATCAAACACATGGTGACTTTAACAGTGGATACAATATGCATGAGAAATAATAATTAACTTGGGTTTCAAATGCATTTCATTCACAAAAGTGAAAGACATTATTTCATAGAACAATGTCACCCGGATCCATTTACCCTTTCTAAAACAGACAGACATTTTTTATGATCCTGATGCAAAAAAAAAAAATTGTTGCAAAAATAGAGGGAAAAGGGGAAAATACTCAGGTATCCATCATTTTCTTCTTTTTCTCCACAACGTTCTCTACCCTAAGAAAAAATTTCAGGACTTTATTTGACAAAATTTAGTTGTCATCCGCAAACACTTCAAATCAGGATTACCAGCAATTTAATATAATGTCCTAAAATGTTTTCCATAAGTTATCTTAAATTTTTCTAGATCATAATACCCCCATTCCATTAGGCTGCCATCTATGGCCCTCTGTGTGCTCATACAGAGCGCCATAGATCGCCTTGGAGCACTGCCAGATTGGTGATTATGAGGACTCTCCCGCTCAGATAACAACCAGCTGACACTCCCCTAGCGATCAAGTAACGACCATTGATAGTGAGTGAACTGTACATAGTCACTATCGTAGCCTCACTAGGAGTTGCAACCTTATACAGACTCTGTTAGCATTTCCCGACCAAACTGTAGTTAAAACTTTTGACCAAAGAATTAATTCTACCTACACCTGGTGGTTTTCAAATGCAAATTGATGATATGATGACTATGTAGGATTAAGGTTCCTCTGTGCTCAAGGCATTTACATATATGGATCGTTAGAGAGAAAGGATTGAATACAAGGAAATCAGGGTACAAGCCCCAAGCTCTTCTTCAAATAGTCATCCTTGGTTTCTTAACCTGCATGGTGTAAAGCACTGATGCACGTGCGGCTACCTCTGGGTTCCAAACAAATTCACCTCTAGTTAGATGGGAAAGACAAGGTGTATCAGAAAGTTTGGCCGAGTATCAAACCTTGGGCCTCAGGATTGATAGTCAAGCGTTTTACCACTGCCCTGAAATAATGATAGCTGAGACAGACACTCATTTATATTATCCCCAAGAGTGTGATTGGACGCCATCATATTGCCACTTGATCATATCAGAGCGCTATCATATCGCCACTTGATTGTATCGGAGCGGTGTCATATCGCAACTTGATCTCAATAGAGTGCAACTGCATCTCTAACAGTCCCTATCGGATCATATAGGAGCGGGATGACTGACATACTGGCGAACATTTTGCGCTTTTGAGTGATCCAATAGTGCCCCAGTTACAATTTTTACCTTCAATTTACGTTTCGATAGCAATTTAAGTGATTAATAGTGATGTGACGGCGCACTGAACAGATAGCCATGGATCTTTGTGCAAGGGAGTAGACTGATGGTGATCTTGCCAAGCTTGGAGATCCATTAAAGATCTGTTAGCATTCTTAGTGCTCTGCATGGCGATCTGAGTGCCACAGGCCTGATTTCTCCTCAAAAATATTGTTTAAAACCATTTTCTCCACTGTTACTGGTTACAGCATGTATTACTACAATCCCCGAATTTTGGGGAGTGATGTTTCATATCAGACAGTTCGAATCTTCAAAGAATACGACATGCACAGACAAAGCAGATCATAATAAATTGGGATTGTGTAATAAAAAAATAATCTAATATTAATTTTGAGTGATGCTCTAGTGAATAGTTGGTGAATACTTTCTGAATCCATTTTGAACACTTGTCTGGCAACACTAAAGTATAAACCCTTGCAAAACAATTTTTCTAAAGACAAGGCTGATAGCCCAGATATATACTAGTACCAACTCTTATTATAGCTGCAAAAATGCAGTGTTTAACCCTCTACTACACAATCCCAACTTTTAACGACCCTGAGAAAGAAGCCTTTTGAAAACATAGTGAATCCTTTTCCCACAATGTTTCCAAAAGCTTTCATTCTGAGGCTTGTTAAAAGTCAGAATTTTGTAGTAAAGGACAAAG
The DNA here is from genome assembly GCA_943736015.1 of Tridacna crocea. Taxonomy (NCBI): domain Eukaryota; kingdom Metazoa; phylum Mollusca; class Bivalvia; order Cardiida; family Cardiidae; genus Tridacna; species Tridacna crocea. The sequence continues at coordinate 14,748,114 of OX031056.1, read as the reverse complement.
TAATATTCACCATTGTATAGTTTTGAAACCAGAACAATGTTCAGAGTACAAATAACTTTATCAGTTTACAATTATGATACAGATGAAGTATTGTTTGTATCCAGGTTAGGTTACCAGCTTTCTGTATGTTTGATAAACATGCTTCAAAAATGGTTTCATCTGTAGGAAGCATAAATGTTATATCAAATTGTTGCTATACTCTGTGATACGATTTTAGAAACTACTAACATATACTGTAATACTGATCTATAAGGAACAATGATACAGGTGGAAGTAAAACCTTGCTTTTGGGCAGAATTGGAGACTTTTCCAAAAAAAAAAACAACTATTTGTTTCAGTAACTTACCCTTTGCCATTAACCCTTTACCAGAAGACAAAATTTTAGCCTTGTCCAAATTGCACACATCTGCAGACGACAATTTCAGTGTCACTCATGTAGTGTCATTTTTCTTTGATAGAAAAGAAAACATTGTGGGAAAAGGAGAAAATGCTGGTTACCAGCATTTTCTTCTTTTCCCACAATGTTTTCAAAAGGCTTCTTCTCTAGGAGTGTCAAAAATCGTCATTGTGTGGTAAAGGGTTAAAAGCCAATGCTGTTTACCTGAACTCGGTTCACAAAATGTTGAATAGATAAGCTTGAATAGATGGATTTCTCTTCCAAAATATCAGACAATAATTTAGACAAATGCTAATAGCGTTTTTGGCTGGCTACAGTCATGGGAAATATATATACCATACTGCCTCAAACATTTTGGATGAGAAAATATAATTGGTATTTAATAATTAACTCTTTACCACATAATCCCGATTTTTAACGACCCTAAGAAAGAAAGCCTTTGAAAACATTCTGGGAAAATGAATGAATGAATAGCGTTTTAAGGCCCGTCGACAACTTGGGTCATGTTGGGCGCATTTACTTAGTAAACAATAATGCGAAGTGAAAATAACATACATGTGCAACAACATAAGACAAACATGATAAATGAGGAATGGACGAAACACAAAATGATGCCCCTTTTTGTGGGGAAAGAAGAAAATGCTGGTAGCCAGCATTTTTCTCCTTTTTCCCACAATGTTTTCAACCTTTTCCAGTTCAAAATTCAATTTTTGATTCACATTTATTATGTTGTGTGCAAATGCTTTCAATTTGAACTAGTCCAAAATTTTCCCGCTTGGTAAGGAGTTAACTCGTACATCCTGCAGATAACTATAGATGCTCTTACAGAATGGAACAACATTAGATTGCAAAAAATGTGAATTCTGATACAGATTTAGATGCTTTTACGGAATGGACCGACATTAGATTGCAAAAAATTTGCATTCTGATACAGGTTTAGATGCTTTTACAGGATGGACCAACATTAGATTGCAAAAAAATTGCATTCTGATACAGGTTTAGATGCTTTTACAGGATGGACCAACATTAGATTGCAAAAAAATTGCATTCTGATACAGGTTTAGATGCTTTTATAGGATGGACCAACATTAGATTGCAAAAAAATTTGCATTCTGATACAGGTTTAGATGCTTTTACAGGATGGACCAACATTAGATTGCAAAAAAATTTGCATTCTGATACAGACTTACCCTGTCTGGTATGGTGTGAGATTTAGTCTCAATAATGAATTTTTTGATATGCTTCTATTCATACTAGTATTTGAACATTTATTGTGCACAGTAGCTTGCAAGTCAATTGCGAATTTTCTTAGATAAAAGCTATGTGCAGACCTGTTCTAAACTATGTTTTATCAATTCAAGGTAAGACCTGTGTAATGCACTTCCGGTGAACATGGGGCAAAAATTCTAATTGGTTGATAAATAAGGATAAATAAGGATTTATGCAGAAATAATATTTTTGCACATTTCTAATGGATCAGAAATCCGTTTATGCCTATCTTGAAATTATTTTTTGATACTTTTGTTAGTTTTCTGAAAAGGGAGGTAATTTTTATCTCTTTCAGAATTGAGAATAAAGTGGTTATAGAATGTACAAGTAATGGGTACGTTAAAAAACTTTGTTGTTATGTGATTGAAGTTTTCTACTTTATTAAAGACAGTAATCATAATTTGAGCCACATTTCGATAGGTGAGTTCAACAGTATTCAATGTACAGGCACTTAGAATAGTGTTGCACCCACCTATCAAGCAACACACCTATCAATTTATTTTGTTGTATGCAATTACGCTTTTAACCCATTACCACACAATCCCTAATTTTGATTTTTACCCCTGAGAAAGAAGCCTTTAAAAACCATTGTGGGAAAAGGAGAAAATGCTGGTAACCAGCATTTTCTCCTTTTCCCACAATGTTTTCTACCCTTCACAAAACAAATTTCAAATTTTTAGTCACTTTTATTTTGTTGTCTGCAAATGCTTTCAATTTGGACCAGTCTAAAATATTGTCGTTTGGTAATGGATCAATTTGATTGAGTTTGGTACTGAGTTAATAAAGGATTATTGTATTTGGCTGTCTACAAGATGAAATATGCAGCATCAAGCAGAACCAAATTTGCTTTTGCAAGAAAACAGGATTAAAATCAGACTTCACCTAATTTGCTACTAATCTTTAATCCATGTTGTCTAACCTTTCATTGTTGGAGTTTTATTTCTAAAAAAAAAACCCTTGAAAATGCCATAGATCAATTTCAAGCACAAAAAACCCCCAAACCTTTTATTGCACTTTATGCCTTAACTCTTTATTACACAATCCCAACTTTTAAACCCCAGGAAAAGGCCTTTTGAAAACATTGTGGGAAAAGGAGAAAATGCTGGTAACCAGCATTTTCTCCTTTTCCCAAAATGTTTTCTATGCTTCCCAAAGCAATTTCAAATATTAAGTCATGCTTGTCATCTGCAAGTACTTTCAATTCAGTTCAGTCTAAAGTTTTGTCGTCTGGTAAAGAAAATTAGCAGGCCTTAGGATATGGGACATGGCCCAGAGCCTCTTTAGCGTCGTCTGGTAAAGAGTTAACCAGGCCTTAGGATGTGGGACATGGCCCAGAGCCTCTTTAGCATCTCTGAAGATGGGTTAGCTTTGCCACTGTCGGGAAGGAGATTGATATTTAATTCAAACCCACCAACCCCTTTCCACTTTTTGCCTTTGCACTGGGAGGACAGATTTGTTCACAAGCAAACAAGGGGAGATAGGGCCCAAAATTGGTTGTAAATCCTACGCAAACACAAAACACTTGAAACCTACAAGATCTACATAACTAATGGAGCTCTACAAATACAAGATAAGTGACTAGCATAACTCTGGGTCATTTAGAATCGTCAAACATCATTTATGTTTCAATGGAGGTTTTATATACACAGGGCAATAAATTCACAATATTTGAAATTAAATTCATCAATGAAATGATATCAGGTATAAAACACATTACCGGCACTCTGGCAAAATAGGGCTTAGTGCATTTCCATGATACATTGAACCATTGATTAATTGTATGGTGTTTATTGCCGTTTTCAACATTATTCAGTTATATCCTGGTGGCCAGTGCACCTATCCATGCTTTCCTTAAGTCTCTTTTTACCAGTACTCCGCATGTTTTCTTTTCAAGCTACTGGCTGCTTTCCCATATAACTATCATTGAAACCATAGTCAGTGGTAGGAGGAGAATGAATAATGTCGCAATGACTATCATTAACCCTCAGAAAAAAATTGGCCTAGCTGGGGACTGAACCCACGACCCATCGTTCTCAAGCCCTATATGCTACCGACTGAGCTAATAATATTGTGACAAGCAAGTCATAATGATTATTAGTGGGGATCTATATTAAATCTGTTTTGTTTACTTCCAACCGACTGTACTATGAGGAAGCCTGTTGCCTTGACATGCAGAAAATAGACCAACAGCAAAAAGTTTAGACCCAGGTCAGCCTTCCCAGTGGGGTCCCGGGTTTTTTTACTGTATAGAATAGGACCTTGGCCTTTCTCTATGGCATGTCGTAGAAGGTGAATAAAATAAGAGACAAACGGCTGCTTTCCTCGTAATTCGTAGGATTGCAGCAGGCTTGGTGGTTCTTGTTCCAAATCCTATCTTTTTTTCTCAATGTAAATAGGGTTTGGATAGGAATCAATTGGCCTGTGGGACCCCGTGTGGTTTAATCGGGGGTATAAGAATAAACCACTGCAGTCCCGCGATCGTCACATCTGCCATTTCATCTGGCTGAACAAACGTGACAGCATGCATGTCGTAAAAGGCGACAAAGCGGGCATCATTTTGTGTTTTGTCCATTCCTCATTTATCATGTTTGTCTTATGTTGTTGCACATGTATGTTTTTTTTCACCTCGCATTATTGTTTACTAAGTACGCGCGCCAAATATGACCTAAGTTGTCGACAGGCCTTAAAATGCTATTCGTTCATTCATTCCAGATTAGCCTGTGTGAACTGTGCAGACTGACCTGGGTTTTTCCACAGAATACATTAAATTCCCTTTTCACAGAGCATGACTTTTATATTTCTACTTTCCAAAACATTACTCCTAGCACATGACCTCTTTTCTTTCCTATCAGACTAGGGGGCTTTTGAAAATGTGAAAAAGCACTTGCTGCTTCCTCTTCCATGTTTTCACACACTGTTAAATAACTCCTTACAAAACAATAAAAAAAAATATAGGGCTTGTCGAAATTCAAAGTATTTGCAGGCGAAAAATTAGGTAAGACTGAAATAATGTTAATTGCTTGTGAAAGCGTAGAAACCTTGTGGAAAAAGGAGAAAATCTGGTTATCAGCATTTTCTCCTTTCCCCACAAGGTTTTCAAATGGCTGTTTCTTCAGGGCCAATAAATCTAAAGAGTTACAAAACTTTAACAGTGATATCCATACTTTGTATCCTTATCAGACTACAAAACTTTAGACATGTTCCAATTCAAAGTATATGCAAAGACTCGTTTAAACGAGGCCCAATTTCTCCTTTTCCCAATATTTTTCAAAACCCTTCCTTCCCATGATTCATTAAAAACAAAGACTGGAGTTCGGTGAAAGGTAAATAAAAAACTAAATAAATATTTCTTGTTGACCCATGTTTTTTCTTCTCTATCTGTCATGACAGAAAATTGTTATCATTTTCTGTTTCTATAAACCATCAAGAGTACTGGAAGGCAGGTTTGTATACAAACTTGTGCATCTACTGTTGATAAACATGGCTATTTTGGCTAACAAGGGATTATGCATTACCCCTTAATAGAAAATCCTTACAATTATGAATGAACCCGTCAGACAGCCGTACAAATGAATGAATAGTTTTTACAGGTTGACCCTTAAAATATCTTTCATGACTATAGTTGCCTTTGCAACCAGAGTGGATCAAGACCATATTGGGCAAAACATGGAGTGTAATCTCTTGAAATTATTTGGATGTTGTTTTTTAACTGAATGAAACTGTCTATTAGGTTTTAGAGATACACTGTAAGGCTAGGTAGTGCAATTTAACGACAGCGCTTGGCATAACATCTCGCAAACTATATGCATGTTCTGTGCAGTCTGATCTTGGTCTGTACTGTCTGGAAAAGAACTTTACTCTTTACCACACAATCCTATATTTTAATAACCCTGAAGAGTGCGTTTTTTTTAAAACATTGTGGGAAAAGGAGAAAATGCTGGTAACTAGCTTTTTCTCCTTTTCCCACGATTTTTTTCCTACTCTATCAAAAACAACAATCATCATTTGAACATTTAAACTATTGTCTGTGAATTGTTTTAATTTGGTTGTCCAAAATTTTGTCAATGGGTAAAGAGTTAAAGGGATCTTGGCAGACTAAGAGCTTGTGCAGGCAAACAATGTCGACCTATGATGTCAGGTAATCCTAACAAGTTGCTAAATAAAAGGCATGTCAAGACATGATGTCTTGTTGAAGCCTACAACCAAAACTTCATTTTGATATCCGACAACTCAACCTTTTTTCCATACATCAAAGCTTTAGACCAAATTGAGGGCATATGCACATTATCTCCCATTCGATGGCATTCTACAAATACTCATTCTGTCTTAATTTGGGAATCTGGGTACAGAACTGGACTACTTTTCTACGCTGTTACTTTGAATTTCAAACTTTAAATGTTTGCTCAATAAAACGCTACCTGGTACAATTCATTCAGGTATGATCAGCAGTTTAGGGAAATCTGGAGGTAAAACAGGCCTCATTCCTCCTAAACGTATTGATTCAAGCTATTTTCTCCATTGCTACATAAGAGCGTGTAATACTACAGTTTCCCAAATATCGGGGAGATTGATGCGTCATTATGCATGACACACTTAAATGGTTACCAAATGGAAAAGTTTTAGACCAATCCAAATTGAAAGCATTTGCAGACGACAAAATAAAAATGAATCAAAAATTGAAATTTGATTTGGAAAGGGTAGAAAACATTGTGGAAAATGGAGAAATTTTTCTTCTTTTCCCACAAAAGAAGAAAATTATGATAGCCAGCATTTTTATCTTTGTGTTTGTATTGGAGTTTAATGCTATTTTAGCAGTTTAGTGGTATCACGGCAGTCAGTGACACATCTTTTGGAAGCTACCGTTTACTTTTCTCATCAGATCAGACTTTTCACAGCAGATGGGAGCGGACAATATAGATGACGCTGGAGGGAAAGTTTGCAGCATCCTGGTATGTGAATACAGTGGTTCAAATGATAGAAATTATCTTTCAAGGTCAAAAAACACTGTGGAGGAAGGAGAAAAAGCCTCTTCCTACAAGATTTCCAAAAGGCTTCTTTCCAAAGGTTATTTAAAACACCAGGAACGTTTGGTAAAAGGTTTTGGAGTAAATCTTACGATATGAGAGAGACCTGTCAAAGATGGGATTCAAAAGAATGTCAAAATGAGTGTTTATAAAGCAGAACATCTGTGAACTAGCCTTTGTGGAATGTTGAAAGATTTTGGAAAATTTTCTACAATACTCTATCTTGCCAGATTCCAACACATTCCAGAGTATATGTTACAAGGCATTGCTGGATGACAGTCAAAATGATAACATGCATGCATTTGCATTCTCTTGACAGGCCCTTCAACAGGTATATGAGGAACTGTTAACTCCTTACCAAACGACAGTATTTTAGACTGGTTCAAATTGAAAGCATTTGCTGACGATAAAATAAAAGTGACTGAGAATTTGAAATTTGTTTTGTGAAGAGTAGAAAACATTGTGGGAAAAGGAGAAAATGCTGGTTACCAGCATTTTCTCCTTTTCCCACAATGTTTTCTAAAGGCTTTTTTCTCAGAGGCGTCAAAAGTAGGGATTGTGTGCTAATGGGTTAACTCTTCACTAGTGGACAAAACTCACTCAAATTGAAAGCAGATACGGATGACACATCAAAAATAGCTTAATTTGAGGAATATTTTATTCAAAGGGTGAGAAACATTATGTGAAAGAGAGAAAATGCTGGTTACTAGCATATCCTTCATTTCTTACATGTTGTCCAAAGCTGTCTTCTATGTTCATTAAACAAAAACCAGCTTGTGTGGTAAAGGGTTAAATATTTATGAGACTACAACATTTAATACTTGGCTGCATGATTTCAAGTAATTAAAACAACAAATTGCTTGACTTACTGTTTGTTTAACTCTTTACCACACAACAAAGTAGTAGACTGATCCAAAATGAAAGCATTTGCAGATGGCAATTTCATTGTGGTTCAAATTGCAAAATTTGTCCTTGATAGATTAGAAAACATTGTGGGAAAAGGAGAAAATGCTGGTTACCAGCATTTTCTCCTTTTCCCACAATGTTTTCAAAAAGCTTCTTTCTCAAGGGTTGTTAAAAGTCGGGATTATGTGGTAAAGAGTTAAAGGTAAATAAAACATTGTGAGAGAAAGAGAAAATGCTGGTTACTGGTATTTCTGTCGACTCACAATGTTTTTATAATCTTTTTTTTTTAAGGGTTATAAAAACTGGGCCATATATGTACAGGGTTAAACAGACATACCTTACTAGTAATTGCAGCATCAGTGCTGCTTTAGCGATGAAATGGAATAATTGACAGTGAGGATCCAAGCCAAGACTTCACTATGTGTGCATACCCTTTTTTTTTTCTATAAGAGTTTGTGAGGGAATCTTGCATTGTCCTTAGGATGCAGGGAACACTTGTATTTTTATATATTAGAGCAATAATTTTTTTTCACAATGTTACCTCTGCACATCCAGTTGAAATGTATGAAGAAACTATTCCATCAATGAAATTTCAAGATATCTCACGAAGTATCTCCAATTTCAAACATGAAAATATATAAAAAAAACTCTCACCTGGCTACCAAAGTACTTTAATCTGTTTACTTTACTCAGATAATTCAACAGCATGGATGTTCCTCAAAATTGTCTCTGACATTAATTCTTTACCACAGGACAAAATTTTAAACTGGTCCAAATTGAAAGCATTAATTTTGAAGAAGTGTTAAAATGATCTAAAACCATGGTAAAGATGAAGTAGTAATAATACAGAATACAGAGTCTGATTGTGACTGTACACTGTCTGCTTCTCAGCAAGAAGTTCTGACAAAAAACAGCTTTAAAACTGCCATATCTGCATATGAAGTTTTTGGTAATGAATAAGTATGTTCATTTCTTCCAAGACATCACTAAAAGTCAGAACTGTCTGGAGGAGGGTTATACATGATTATAATTTACTGTACTGGCACCCAAGAACTGTATTCCACCATCATGGCATATTCCAGACTGTTTTTTTTTTGGTTTGAGCTTGTTAATTTCCTGAAAGATATGGACTGATACCACTGCAAAGCAATACTTTGCTTTTTTACTTTTATTCAAACTCTGACCTTGGACTTTCATGGCTAAAGGTAGGCTATAGCCTGTTCAAAAAACCAATACAAAAATGATCACAAAAAAAATCAGAATGTAACTTTTCCCATGTGGCAAAGATGTTGAAACATTTGATGGTATTCTTGTTGCGCTAATTGATCTATGTGCTTTACAAGGATTTATGACTGCTCCTTTATAAACAAACATGAGGGAGAAGCCCTTTTGAACAAGGCATTATGGGATTCTTAATCACTGTACTGTAACCTTGTTTATAAATGTGAGGTTGACCTTTCCTAAATATTTATGTAAATTACAGACGTTTGACAGCCCTAAAGCCATTGCCATGTGTGCCACCATTCTTCAGTAGAAACAAAGCCTGTGTTTGATACATTTGGAGTCATGATCCAATTCATTTTACCATCAAATGAAAGATTTATTGTTTTCCATTACCTGACCTCAAAGTACTTTTTATGTATGACCAGAAATCTTCAGAAAAATGGCAAGCATATTTTGACAGTAATAAAGTGTAACCTTTGGATTTCCCTGGAATCTTTATACAACTGAATTAATTCTGCTAAGCCAGCTCTAAAGACTGGCCTATAATAAAATCATAATGCAGAACACCCATAAAAAGCTACTGAAATAGTGGAATCTGTCATTGAAAAAGTAAAAGAACAACTTTTCTCACTATGTTTTTCCAAAAATTCTTCTTGTTGGTCAACACTCATGTTATTGTTTAATGGTACCATAATGTATACATACTCAACCACTAGTCTGATTCTGATAACAATTTAGAATATGTTTGAAAACAGCTGCTCTGATATTCTTGTTTCCAAGGTCATAAGAGTTTATGACTTTAACTCTTTACTAAACGACAATATTTTACGCTTGTCCAAATTGAAAGCATTTTGAGACAACAAAATTAAAGTTACTCAAAATTAGAAATTTGCTTTCTGAAGGGTAGAAAACATTGTGGGAAAAGAAGCAAATGCTGGTTACAAACATTTTCTCCTTTTCCCACAATGCTTTCTAAAGGCTCCTTTTCCAGGGTCGTCAAAAGCAGGGATTGTATGGTAATGGGTTAAGCGTACTAATTGAGTAATTTTATTTTGGCATGACTCCCTGTAAATCTTCCATTACTGAATTAATAAATTGCATTTTCACAAAGGCTACAAATACAGTTTTGCTACTAGATCATCACAGATCAGTCATAATCTAGAATAAAGACATGGAGAGTGTAGATCGTGGATCAGATTGCACATGACTGCATTGTGCTGTCTGATTCTGATCCACACTGTCCAAAAAAGCTTCTGGTGTCATCTATTGTCTGTAAAGAGTTAACCCTTTAACACACAATCCCAACTTTTGACGCCCCTGAGAAAGAAGCCTTTTGACAACGCTGCGGGAAAAGGAGAAAATGCTGGTTACCAGCATTTTCTCCTTTGCCCACAGCGTTTTCTACCCTTCCCAGAACAAATTTCAATTTTTCAGTCACCTTTATTTTGTCGTCTGCAAATGCTTTCAATTTGAACCAGTCTAAAATTTTGTCATGTGGTAAAGAGTTAAAGGTGGCCCTTCAGATCTTGGGACGAAAATTAAAAAAAAATGCAAAAAAATCATCCTTATACTCCCCAAGCCTTTTAATTTGCCTTCATAAAACCCCAGTAGTCGAAAACCATCCGACAGCATGAGAAATTACAGATTTACTACGGCCCAGGTTGACACCAACGGGAGACACATTCTATTTTTAGATGATCAATTCGCTCATTTATATACAGGAATACACAAAGTTTCAAATATAGGGTCCGAAGAAGACATTATGGAAAATAATTATTACATGTTTGTTATGTAATGGAATTTAAGCATTATAAGTCACGTGCCAGTGACCTGACATTCCCAAAATGCTTTATTGATTTTTGGCGGGAAATCTAAAAATACCTTAAGAGGCTACGTAGCCTTTTAACCCTTTCCCAAACAATCCCTGGTTTTTACAGGAAAGGAATAGAAGCCTTTTGGAAACGTTGTGGGAAAAGGAGAAAATGCTGGTAACCAGCATTTTCTCCTTTTCCCACAATGTTTTCTACCCTATCATATAGAAAAATCATCTTTTAAGCAACTGTTAATTTGTCATCGGCAAAATGCTTTGAATTTGGTCTGGTCCCAAATTTGCCGTCTGGGAAAGGGTTAAGGGAACACCATCAAAAAAAATTTTTTTTGTAATTTTATGAGTCTTACTTATTGATGATTTGTATTATTTTTTCATATAAATTTTAGTGATATATATGTTTTTTAACTTGGTGAGATGAAAAAATTCTAAATACCCACCTTTAAGCAACTTTCTTGACAGCGTGGTGCAAATATCACACTGAAACAAACTGTATAATCTACTTTTTATTCTGATCTTTTTCAGGATTGAAACTTAATTAACTGGCAAAACGCATGCCGTTAAATGTCATGGGAAAGCTATGTGTCCCAGAACCAATGCAGAAAAGACACATATACCTTTACGTTTTACACACATTTATTTTCTTTCTGCATTAAGTTAGCATAAAAACCCCTATTTTTTTAATTGTTTCATATACATTTTATATTATGCATGTTCCAGTACATGTATCTTTATTACTATTAATTCAGAATTTAGCATGCTGATTTTATAAGTTTATTGTTGGTAGGAGTTAAAGACTTGTTACACATTCCATTTCTTTTCTGTTAAGCATCTCATTAAGGTTGTTACAATTTTTAATCTGGGTCCATATTCACCAAACATTCTTCAAAGCATTCTTAGTCTTATTCTCAAAAATTCTTTTAAATGTGAAACCAAGAAAACGTCTGTACTGGCTAAACCAAATTGTTAAGCCAACTTTGGTTAAGACAATCAGGAGTTGTGTTATTTTCTAAATCTAGAATTTGATAAAAACTAGAAGGCCCTGAAGGGCCTGAATACGCTCTACTGGCAGAGAGTTTGCTTTTAAATAAAGCATACATAGGAATTCACTGTGCAAAAAGACAAACAAATTGACATTTTCAACTAAAAATGGCTACTTTTCCATTACTGTTTGTTGAATTTTTTCAAACTCAACAGGGTTAAAAAGCAATTGATAGGATAAACAAGCTGAAAAATTCATAAAAATCTGATCACAAATAAATACTGTATCGTGTAAACAGGCAATGAAATTGTTCAATTCGAAATGGCTACTTTTCCCATACTGTTTGTCGGATTTTTCTCAAAATCAACAGGGTTCAAGCTATTGATAAAATGAACAAAATGTGCACGTTTCACTGAAATCTGACCAAAAATGAAAACTTTATCATGTAAACAAGAAATGAAAGTTTTCAACTTGAAATGGCTACTTTTCCCATACTGTTTGCTGGAATTTGTTCAAAATCAGTAGGGTTGAAGCTATTGATAAGATAAAAAACTCTGCAAGTTTCAAGAAAATCTGACCAAAATTGAAGACTTTATCATGTAAACAAGAAATGGAAATTTTAAACTTGAAATGGCTACTTTTCCGATACTGTTTGTCAGATTTTTTTCAAAATCAATAGGATTAAAGCTATTGATGAGATAAACAGACTGTGTAAGTTACAAGGAAATCTGACTAAAAATGGAAGACTTTATTGCGTAAACAAGAAATGAAAGTTTTCAACTTGAAATGGCTACTTTTCCCATACTGTTAGCAGGGATCATTTTGGGCCGCGAAATCGCAAGATTCTCTCATTAAAATTTCAAAAATCGCATTTCTAAATCTCAATTGAAACAAAATCTCGCATACCGATTTTTGGCAGATGATAGGGATAGAACTCGAGTGTCAGTCCTTACATAGCGGAAATCCGCACAATAAAAATCCTACATTACACACAATAACTCGGTATATTAGTGTGTAATACAGGATTTATATTGTCGTCGCCGTTCACCTGTGATTGGAACTGACTATTTTCGTACAAGCACACTTCAATGTCACTGATTATACATGTAGATCTGCATTGAGGGTGTGGCAGAGCCAGAAGGCGAGGCTTATTTTGAAAAGAAATGTTGACACACTGGTTTTTAGTTGTAAGACTTATGACAACTATGTTGGAAAAGGAGAAAATGCTCAAATTGAGCAGTTTATCCTTTTCCAACATTGTTTTCTCTCATTTCAGAGAAAGTAGTCACTTTTAAAATAGTGTCTTAAAGAGGTTTGGATTTGTCGTTTGGAGAAGAGTTCGATTCCTGAAAAATGAAACATAAAAAATCTCATTAAAATTTTAAATCTCTCATAATTTTTTAGCAAATGGAACATTTTCTCTCATATATATGTCCAACCAGAATGATCCCTGTGTTAGTAGGAATTCTTTCAAAATCAATAGGGTTGAAGCTATTGATAAGATAAACAAATTCTGCAAGTTTCATGGAAATCTGACCAAAAATACAGACTTTATTGCGTAAACAAGAAATGGAAATTTTAAACTTGAAATGGCTACTTTTCCCATACCATTTGTCGGGTTTTTTTCAAAATCAATAGGGTAAAAGCTTATATAATTGATGAGATAAACAAACTGTCTAAGTTTCACGAAAATCTGACCAGAAATGAAGACTTTATCGCGTAAACAAGAAAAAGACTAACGGACGGACAGACAGACAGACGGACGGACGGACGGACGGACAGACGGATCACAGAAACCACGCCATGACATAAGCTCTGCTGGCTTTCAGCCAGTAGAGCTAAAAATGCAATATAAGAATTAAAATATGAGATTTCGGTATTTAGTACAGCATCAAATTAATCCAACAGACATTTTCAGTCACAAAATTTAAAACCCTAGTAAATTGCAATTTCATGGTTGCTTTTGTTTTTAGAGAAGTAACTGTAAAGTACATAATCAAATATCAGGCTGCACATTTTTGCAGTCTGATCTTGATCTGCATTGGCCACCAAGACAACTATAGTCATGGAAGGTGCTTTACCCATTACCACACAATCCCTTCTTTTAATGACCCTGAGAAAGAAGCCTTTGGAAAACATTGTGGAACAAGAGCGGCAAATAGTCGCAAAATACGCCCTTCTTACCCCAAGTTGTAAAGCTGGGGCATGCACCGGACAAAATTCAAGTATAAAAAAAACAAAGGGCAATAACTCAAAAATTAAGCGAGCAAGAGTTATGATTCCTGGGCAATGCACTCCCCCTTGATGAGATCTATCCACCCATGAAATTTCATAACCCTAAGTAGTATAGTTTTGGAGATATGCTCTGGACAAAATTCAAGTATGAAAAACAACAAAGGGCACTAACTCAAAAATTAAGCAAACAAGAGTTATGATTCCTGTGCACTGCACTCCCCTTGATAAGATCTATCCACCAATGAAATTTCATAACCCTAGCTAGTATAGTTTCGGAGATATTCACCGGACAAAATTCAAGTATGAAAAACAACAAAGGGCACTAACTGAAAAATTAAGCAAGCAAGAGTTAAGATTCCTGTGCAGTGCACTGCCCCTCAGTGAGATCAATCCACCCATGAAATTTCATAACCCAAGCTAGTATAGTTTTGGAGATATGCTCCAGACAAAGTTCAAGTATGAAAAAAACAAAGGGCAATAACTCAAAAATTAAGCAAGCAAGAGTTATGGTTCCTGAGCACTGCACTCTAGCTTGATGAGATCTATCCATACATGAAATTTCATAACCCTAGGTAGTATAAATTTGGAGATATGCCCTGGACAAAAATCAAGTATGAAAAAAAACAAAGGGCAATAACTCAAAAATTAGGCAAACAAGAGTTATGATTTCTGTGCACTGCACTCCCCCTTTATGAGATCTATCCACCCATGAAATTTCATAACCCTAGCTAGTATAGTTTTGGAGATATGCTCCGGACAAAGTTCAATTATGAAAAAAAAACAAAGGGCAAGAACTCAAAAATTAGGCAAGCAAGAGTTATGATTTCTAAACACTGCACTTCCCCTTGATAAGATCTATCCACCCATGAAATTTCATAACCCTAACTTGTATAGTTGTGGAGATATGCTCCGGACAAAATTCAAGTATGAAAAACAACAAAGGGCAATAACTCAAAAATTAAGCAAGCAAGAGTTATGATTCCTGCGCACTGCACTCCCCCTTGATGAGATCTATCCACCCATGAAATTTCATAACCCTAGCTAGAATAGTTTTGGAGATATGCTCCGGACAAAGAACTGGACGCCGCCCGCCCGCCCGCCCGCCCGGACGCCACGGGTGATCCCATAATACGTCCCGTCTTCGACGGGCGTATAAAAAGGGGGAAATGCTGTTAACCAGCATTTTCTCCTTTTCCCACAATGTTTTCCAAAGGCACAATGTTTTCTACCTTTCACAAAACAAATTTCAAATTTTCAGTCAATTTTATTTTGTTGTCTGCAAATGCTTTCCATTTGTACAATCCTAAAATTTTGTTGTTTGGTAATGAGTTAAGTCACTACTTGTATCTACATACTCTCAGTATGAAAACCTGGGATTGTTTGGTAAAGAGTTAATGAATCTAATGACAGCAAGTTAAATTTAGCCATGAAGGTCATGTAGTTATAATGACCAATCAAACTTTTTATCAAGCTTTTTACAACTGTTACAGTGATGACATCATATCTTTTAACATTAACATGTGAGCCTTGAATGTGAGCCTTGCTCAAAAGTGGTTTAGTCTTTCATTACAATCTGAAGTACAATACTGGTCATCAGCATTTTCTCCTTTCTCATAATGTTTTGACCCTATCAAAAAGAAATTGCATCACTTGAACTACATTTAAACTCAGCTGTCTGCTATACTTTTAGTTGGGTAAACTTATACTTTGTGGTATTTGTCTCAAACAATACCACTATGAGTTCAATTATATTGAATTTTGAAGACCATGTATCATATATTGTGCCAAGTGGAAGGAAATAATCCCAATTAATTTTTTTTTTCTCAGGCAAATTTTTCTAGTAGTACCAAGATATGTAACTGGAAATGGCACGTTAAAATACATTGGGTGAGGCCATCAATTGTGGAAATACTAATTTTTGATTGAAAATAGCTTCACTTGCTCATAGCCTTGTTGGACCGAACTATGGGGTTGACCGAACTATGGGGTTGAACCCCAAAGTTCGTACGAACTTTGGGGTTGAAAATTTTCAACCCCATAGTTCGGTCGGATACCCCATGTTATGCACCATTGGACCGAACTTTGGGGTTGAACACCATAGTTCGTACGAACTTCGGGGTTGAAAATTTTCAACCCCATAGTTCGGTCGGATACCCCATGTTATGCACTATCGGACTGAACTTTGGGGCTGAACACCATAGTTCGTACGAACTTTGGGGTTGAAAATTTTCAACGTCATAGTTTGGCTTGAAACATTCATCATCATCATCAGCAGCAGCAGCAGCATATTATCATCATCAGCAGCAGCATCGTCATCATTATTATAATAATTATCATCATCAGCAGCAGCAGTATATCATCATTATCAGCAGCAGCATCAGCATCGTCATAAGCATCATCATCATCATCATATTATTATTATTCCGCGCCGAAGGCGGAGAGATATAGTTTTAGCGTTGTCCGTCCATCTGTGCGTCCGTCCGTCTGTGTGTCCGTCCCGGCAAATATCTCCAATTCCATTGGACGGAATTTCGTGAAACTTTATACATGTGTACAATAACCCATTCTGCCGAGACTTTTTTGTTTTGTTTTTTGATTCGATGCAAAATGGCCGACTGGAAGCTATTTTAAGTTACGTTGTTCAGTACACTTTTGATGTTTTTCGTCTTGTCTTGAAAGTTATACAGAGTTTTTACATTCAACGTGTCACATCAATCTACCACCATTAGGAAATGAAGGAAAAAATGTTAACCAAGATTGAACTTGCAACTCTGTCAATGTCTTTGCGATTACTAGCTGTGTCGTGGAAAAAGGGGTCTTCATGTTATATGGTATTCCATTTCTTGCGAACACAATTCCTCCCACATTTCTTGACGGATTTGAATAAAATTTTCACAAACTGTTTCTCGTTACGTGACCTATTGCATATTGTCAATGTTTTGCGATTTGTAGCAGAGTCATGGAAAAAGGGGGCTTCATGTTTTTGTTTATTCCATTTTTTGTGATCACAACTCCGCCCACATTTCTTTGAGGGATTTGAATAGAATTTAGAATGTTTCTCGTCATTTGACCTATTGCATATTGTCAAGGTTTTGCGATTTGAATCAAGAAATAAGGGGGCTTCATGCCATATTTCATTTTTCACTAATATCTATTTAATTACTCTACATATCCCTACAGATTTTGATGAGATTTTCACAGATCATGTGACCTAGCTCATGTTGTCAGGGTTTTGCAATTTATCGCTGTATCATGGAAAAAGGGGGTTTCATGTCAAAGTTTTTTTTTTTTTCAATGTATCTCCAACTTATGCACATAGTTGCATGAAACTTCATATTTTTATTGGTTGATCAAAACCAATGACCAGTGAGTCCATCGTGTATCCGTCTGTCCATTCGTCTGTCCATCCATCAGTCTTTTCGTAACCGTTTTAGATCACAAGTAACACACTATATCCATTGAGCTACCCAGACAGGTGCTAGAAATTCCAACACTTTAGTCTCTAGCTAGCAGCTTGAAATGGCAGCAATGTTGCGGCGTATATTGTTTGAGGGATATCTTCTGAAGTCCTTCACAAAATGAAACTTCATGAATGTCTATCATTGAATAGTCCGTTGATACAATTTTTTTCTTTATAAATAATGATGTGTCATGAAAAAAGGGGGCTTAAGGTATATTTTCTTTATTTCTTTTCATTTCATGAAATGCCAATTTCTGGAAAAAAGGAAAATTAATGTATAATCCTGTTATGGACCTTTTATATATATTTTATGTAATGAAATGCTGTGCTATGGAAAAAGGGAGCTTCATGTATAATTTCATCGTGGACCAATAACAAAAAGGCCACATGTGTACATGCAAAACCATACCATAGTCGGTGCGAACTGTTGTGTTGAATCATTTAACCCAATATAATAGATGAAGTTTTAATGAAATACATGATCATAACGAAAAGTGGGCTTTTGTCCTAGTGGGATCTCATTCTAGTGGGCTTTTGTCGTAGTGGGCTTTTGTTTCAGTGGGCTTTTGTCCTACGCCCATTGTCTTTTGTGTGTGCGTTTTGATGTTTTGATTGTTATAATTTCCACTTCCTACGACTTTTAAAAGAAAAAAGTTTGGAATGCGCAATTTAGTTATGGCACACAAAATAATTTTGAACGACTGCTCAGAACCAGTATAGAGTAAATTTATTTGGTTTTATGAAAACGAATTACAGATTGGGCATATGAAATTTAAGCATCCATTCAAAGTTGGTTTTCATCGAACAAACAGGAGAAAATGGTTCGTTCCGAAAACTCCATGGACTGTGTGGCGCCGATTTGTATTTGGTAACGCTTTTTCTTAAGAGCAATGTTGCCTTTTCTTACTATGTCTACTACTATCAATAGTTGTATTAGAACGTTTCCATTTTGAGCGAGTCTAAAAGCTGCATACTTCGTTTTTCGGAACAACTTAGGTCTATCTATGCACTAAGCTATATCTTCATACATAAAACTGGGTCCAAGCTATTATTATCACACGTTAAAAAACGCTGCCGATGCATTATATATGCCTATTATTCTTTCCATAGCATCCGAAATGAAAAATATATATGTAGTATGTGTGTGTGTGTGTGCTCGAAACGCAACAGAAAGTTATGAAAAAGTTCATGTGTATAGTATCGTAGCAGATCAGCACTTGTGTACTGATCCGATGCGACACTCTAGCGCCGCTTACACGCACGATAAAGATAAGCAGATAAAAGTAGATGATGATGATCATGATGATGATGAAACAACGGGATGATGTTTCAAGCCAAACGTCAGATGATGATGGTGATGATGACGACGACTACGACGACGACGATGATGATGATGATGAATCGACGGGATGATGTTTCAAGCCAAACTATGACGTTGAAAATTATTGTCAACCCCAAAGTTCGTACGAACTTTGGGGTTTAACCCCATAATTCGGTCAACCCCATAGTTCGGTCCAACAATTGACCGAACTATGGGGTTGAACCCCAAAGTTCGTACGAACTTTGGGGTTGAATTTTCAACCACATAGTTTGGCTTGAAACATTCATCATCATCATCATCAGCAGCAGCAGCAGCAGCATATAATCATTATCATTGTCAGATGCAGATATACACAGATATGAAAATCAGGATTAAACTAGATTTATATTGTCTTGAATTTTATTCCGACGTTGTGTAAAAAAAAAAAGTTGGTTGGTTGATGTCTCCGCTGCCGAAAATCCAAGGATATTCAGTTCTAATCATCAGAACATACATGTAAAGTTGGCCTTTAATCATAGTGTCACAATGTAAATGACGCGATCTTTTTCTAAATAAAGCATCTTTAATGATGATGATGATGATGATGATGATCATATTGATCATGATGATGAATCAACGGGATGATGTTTCAAGCCAAACTTTGACGTTAAAAATTTTCAACCCCAAAGTTCATACGAACTTTGGGGTTCAAGCCCATAGTTCGGTCAACCCCATAGTTCGGTCCAACAATTGACCGAACTATGGGGTTGAACCCCAAAGTTCGTACGAACTTTGGGGTTGAATTTTCAACCACATAGTTCATTACCATTATCAGATGCAGATATACACAGATATGAAAATCAGGATTAAACTAGATTTATATTGTCTTGAAAGAGTATTTTTATTCCGAATTTGTGTGAAAAAAAAAGTTGGTTGGT
Source organism: Tridacna crocea (assembly GCA_943736015.1). Taxonomy (NCBI): domain Eukaryota; kingdom Metazoa; phylum Mollusca; class Bivalvia; order Cardiida; family Cardiidae; genus Tridacna; species Tridacna crocea. The sequence continues at coordinate 14,728,551 of OX031056.1, read as the reverse complement.
TGATGTCTCCTGTGCCGAAAATCCAAGGATGTCAAGTTCTTATCATCAGAACATACATGTAAAGTTGGCCTTTAATCATAGTGTCACAATGTAAATGACGCGATCTTTTTCTAAATAAAGCATCTTTAATGATGATGATAATTGTGGTGATGATGATGATGATGACGACCACGACGATGGTGATGATGATGATAATAATAATAATGATGGTGGTGATGATGACGATGATGATGATGATGATGATGACGATGATGATGATGATGATGATGAATAACTGACGGGATGATGTTTCAAGCCAAACTATGACGTTGAAAATTTTCAACCCCAAAGTTCGTACGAACTTTGGGGTTCAACCCCAAAGTTCGGTCCGATAGTGCAAAACATGGGGTATCCGACCGAACTATGGGGTTGAAAATTTTCAACCCCAAAGTTCGTACGAACTTTGGGGTTCAACCCCATAGTTCGGTCAACCCCATAGTTCGGTCCAACATAGCCTCCTATTAGTGAAATGATACAAAATTTGTCTACCAACTGCTTGGTCCTGAGCTTTTTTGTTCCAAAACCACTTCCTCCCATGGCTTGTTCATCCTATGATTGCAAGCTATTCCATTTGATTGTGCATGAATATTTATAGATCCAATAATTGATTGTAATGTTGGGAATTAAATATTAGCCGGTAAAGACATTTCAAAACCATAGTTTTCAGGTATAAGCTTTATTTTATTCGATATATTCACATGGTTTTTTCTCTATCCATCATGCATCCTACTGTCAAGGGAACTTCAGAATCTTAATGATCAAAGGGAGAGTAATAGTATGCAAATAATCCAAACTTGTCATGAGTACTCTCCCTTCATCCGAAAAGGTATTCAATTGTTAAGCCAATATTTGAACAGTATGTCTCTTTTTCTTTTAAATTATTTATTCCGCACAACAGGATCCTTTAAAATACCACTTCAGCATTCTCATCGCTTTAATTTTTGTGTGGTCAAGAGTTTAGGCATCTTCATGATGCATTGTACCAGTAGCCATCACCACATTACTAGGAATTACCCTCACAATTCAATTTTCCCACAGGCAACTGGATCAGGAGGTAGAAGGGTTCTTTGCCATGCAGGAAATTGATTAATGTTATTAAATTTTGACCTATTTCACCCTGGGGGCGACTGCACAGACTGACATGAACCATACTACGATAGATGAAACCTCCTTTTCACAGAGCAATGACTCATGCACATTTTCAATTTATTTATGATATTCCTGCTTCTGGTTGTAGGTTTACTCTTCAGGGTAAAATAAGGTCTTTAGTTATGTATGCTGAAACAAGTTCACTTTGCTCACTCAGAGCATCAATAAATTTGAACTCCATTAATTTTGTTGTAAGATTTGAATCCTTCTATAATCCAGTTAAGTAGTTCACCCAGACAGCTTGTATGTTTTTGTTTAACTTTAATCCCAAAGTTTCACCTCAACTGTAGGCAATTTATTAACCCTTGGAGGGCACATTTTATCCCATAATCCTTTTGCCATTATGACAGAATTTTGCATTTGTCTAAACAGAAAGCATTTGCAGATGATAAATAAGATGTAATTCTAATAATGGAAAATGTTTTTATCATACTGCAAAAGAATTTCTCGTGATCTGATTGGTTAACATGCCGGGAACATATATCATGTTCCCTGGCAAAAACCACGTAAAAGCAGTTTCCCTTTTGAGTGCCCTATAAACATCACTACATGTGCAACATAACATCCAAAATGGTGGCGTCGATTGATCACCAGACTGCACATTTATGCACCAAACGTCACTGACGTCAGTTTTAACTGAATTGGGGCACTCAGACAGGAATTTCTATTTCGTCAGCATACTCGATTCATGAAATTATAAAACAGGAAAATTTCACTTAACACGCTTTAAAAGGGTAAAACTTTACAGTATAATGAATTCGTTGTACGGTCAAGTGGCAGGGGACTTGGAAACTTGTTCACGGCTGTGGTGAATCATGTCGCCAGCTTGCCTTCGGCTCGGGGTGACAAGATTAACTACAACCGCGAACAAGTTTCCAAGTCCCATGCCACCTGAACGTACAACTAATAGTGACTGGTACAAAATATGGTGGGAAAAAGAGATAATACTGATTACCATTAAAGAACATTTTCTGATCTTGTAATAATGTAAAAAAAACCCCTGAAGTATGTAGCTTTTTTACAAGGATGTTTTTCAAGTCTTTCCAAATGTCAAAATTTCAGAATAGATCAAACTGCTGAAAGCATGATGCGATGCAGACATAAAAGTAAATTTAGCTAAGATGATGGTTTCTCTTTTTCCAACAATGTTTTAAAGGCCTTCTCTGTCAAAGTTGTTAAGCCTCATGTGTTCACCAATTACCACACAATTCCTATTTTTGACGAATCTGAGAAAGAAGACTTTAGAAAACATTGTAGGAAAAGGAGAAAATGCTGGTAAACCCATAACGTTTTCTCTTCCTCACAAAACAAATTTTAAATTTTGAGTCACTTTTATTCTGTCGTCTGCAAACTTTAATGCTTTCGATTTGGACAAGCCTAAAATGTTGTTGTTTGGTAATGTGGTAAATTACACCCTTTTCACAGACAATAAAATGATTGCCTTGTCCAACAAGACAACGGTTTTAAATTTGGCTCAAAAAGGTGCATTTTTTTTCTTTGATAGGTTAGGCAACAATGTGGAAAAAGGAGAAAAATCCTTGTAATCAGCATTTTCTCCTTTCCCCAAAATTTTCATGAGGCTTCTTTCCCATGGTTGTCAAAAGTCTGCAATGTTGGGTAAAGTTTTACCCTTTACCAAACAATCCCTCTTTTTTTTTTTTAAGACTTTAAGAATAGAAACCTTTAAAACAACATTGAGGGAAAAGGAGAAAATGCTGGTAACCAGCATCTTCTCCTTTTCCCACAAAGTTTTCTACCCTGCTGGAAACGAATTCCAATTTATGAGGTATGTTTATTTGTTGTCTGCAAGTGCTTTCAGTTTGGACCAGTCTAAAATTTTGTCGTTTGGTAAAGAGTTGAAGTTGTCTGCAGCAAACTTGTTTCAGCAAGTTTGCACTTAGTACAAAATTACAAATACTTTTTCCAACCCAAAGAGACATATATAAGACAAAGTGTGAAACTTTCGCTAACCCATCTGAATGGAGAAACAAATTCTTGTGAAAGTCCATTACCTTTACACCTCCATGGAAATAATGTAGTTGGTGGCCAACACCTGTTAAATGTTCCCATAACTGTTGAAATTTCATTGGTGATACCTTTTTAAGTCACAGTAAAGTCCAAATGTATAAAGAGCTTGTTTATGAAATGAAAACCAATTTTATTTCTACCATGTAAAAATTGGTGATTATCATGACTTGCACGATATGTAAAGGTGCAGTTTGTAAAAGTTCCAGTCAAGTGCAGAAAAAAGGTATTTTGAAACTAGAACAAATTCTACAATGTCACATTATCTGTTTGTTTATATCGATAATTGTCGACCATTAGTAGACTATTCTTCGTAAATCTCCGCGGTGACATAACTGTGACTTAAGGTGTACCATTCTGATAAAAAGCAGTTATTTCCACAATATTATTATCATAAAAATTTCGCTGTAGTTGAAAATGAGTAATATTGTATTGCTTTGACCGAGCCACTTTTTCCTTTTTTTTTCCTCCTTAAAATTATCATTTACAAATCTAAAGCCACTCTATTCTCAATATAACAGGAGATAAAAATTACCTCCCTTTTCAGAAAACTAACAAAAAAGTCATCCCATAATTTCAAGATAGACAACAAAATTAATGAACTTTTGGTTGCTTAGAAATGTGCAAAAATATTATATCAATATAAATCTTTATTTATCAACTGATAAGAAATTTCATCCTGTGCTGCATTAGAAGCATTAGGGTGATAAAACCTTAAACACCACATGATCATTAAAGGCAACGAAACAAAACTGTCATTCACTCAATCATTTTGTCCCCATTCTAAGCTCGAAAAACGTAAGTTTATCGACATTGTAAACAAAACAATGACACAGGCTGATCATCACTTATTAATTTATCATCAATGCAGAAGAGTTTATAAAATCTAAATAAGAAAACAGGTTCAAAATGAGCCATCTTACTCTCGGATGACATACTATTGAAAATGTAAACAACAGTCCTGTGTACCACGTCATAGCACTAATGAGAGGCTATGTTATTGCGTGATGAAGACCTTTAGTTCAAATAAACGATAAGGAAAGTTGTCTTGAATGGTGTCTCTTAAATCAAATAGCTTCTCTGTGCATTTTCGCACATGTATATCACAGCAACCGAAGCAGTTACTGACACGTTCGAGGTTTCTCGGATCTTATAATTGCTTGTTGTGATGGGTTATCCTACAATATGTTCCAGCTAAAATCGAAGTAAATTACCTAATTATGGTCTTTTCAGGGGCTTTAAATAATGTAATGCATTCCAATACATCATTTCTTCAGTAAACAACAAAACTTTAATTTTGTTTATTTTGAGAGCATTTACAGGCCAGCATCTTACCAAAATGGTTTCAAAAGGCCTCCTTCCCAAGATCATTAAAAGTCTGGACTGTGTTGTAAAGTTTTAAAAAAACTTTGATACTATCTTTTATCATATAAAACCTCCTCTAGCAGTGTATCAAACCCATGACTTATTTATGGTAATACACAAGTGCATTATCGTTTTTGGTTCCCCGTTCTGATCAGCTTACAGTCACAAGTGTGTGAAGCCCAAGAAACCAACCACAATTTGTGTGGGAATTTGATGTCACTGTTGCTAGGACATATATGTGTGGAAAGTTTTTGATTTTCGTGTTTGATAAAAAAAGAGAATTACAGCGAAAGTCTCTTAAAAAATATTTTATTGTGGAAACAAGTGAACTTAATCTCTCTTTAAACTACTTCATCCTTCTGTCTGTGTAAATACCAAAGAACTATATACTTGTGTATGTACATGTTTGAAACCAAACTGCAACTGTAAACATGGGCCAATGAATGATATGGAGGATAAGGGTGGGTGATGATGCAGGATATTTTTCTGTCTTGTTGACTTGTTGACTAAAGTGTATTATGAAGCTCACCAAGGCTTTATAATGCCTAACAATTTTAGTGAACTTGGTAAAAATGATAATACAAAAACATTCATGTAACATCCTCATGTAAATAACACCAGGATCTGAACCATACTCTTACCAACCAATCAGAAGGACATTCTTAGTCCCTTTTCAAATAAAAATTTTTGAGTTTGAAAGTAACACAATTTTTTAATGGTTCAACCAAATGGTTTTGCTAATCAGCAGTAACATAATTAGTTTTATTTCTAAATCTTGAATCAAAAAGTTAATATCAAAATGTTTCAATCTTAACCTCATAGATGTGACTCAAATTTCTCTTGGAAATGGGTAGAAAGATAGTGGAAAAAGGAGTTTCCAGCATTATCTCCTTTTCCAACAAAGCTTTCTTTCTCAGGTTCATAAAAACTTTGGATTGTGGGGTAAAGGGTTAAAACAAGCTTCATTGCATTCTCGTGACTTTTAACTATTCACACCCTGCGATTGATGAAACCCAGCTTATCTTTCCCGTAGCTCATGAATATTTAATAATTAAAAGATTTAATTAAAATTTCATTCATCAATATGCATCCCAGACTGACTGTGTGCATGGCTAAATATCTTTTACTGCCTTCCAACAAAGGCAGTAAACCAGTCCATACTCCAAAGGTCACGTGACCTAGAGTTGCATCTGTACCACTACTGTGGTTCTAAATGGATTGAGACAATTAATCCAACCAATTATCTTTTCCGCTATGAAATTTACATTAACAAAGTAGTTCAAACATGGTTGAAGTAATTTATGAATGTGACAACACACCAGTTCATGCTTAACCCTTTACCAAACGATAAAATTATAGACTGGTCCAACTCCAACACATTTGCAGACGAGAAAATAAACGTAAAAGAAAAATTTGAAATATGGTTTGGGAGGGGTAGAAAAATGTAGGTTACTAGCATTTTCTCCTTTTCCCAGTGTTTTCAAAGGACTTCTTCCTCAGGGTTGTGAAAACCCGCTAGTGTTTGGAAAAGTGTTAAAACTAATCTTTTAAAGGCTTAATTCCTTCTCCCATTTCCTCCTTTTCTTTTCTTGCAAAATTCTGTTTCTACAAAATTTAACCCTTTATCACATGATCCTGAATTTTAAAGACCATGAAGAAGAGAGCTTTTGAAAACACTATGAGAAAAAGAGAAAATGATCGTAAGCCATCTTTGTCGTCTGCAAGTACTTTCAATTTGCAAGGAAACAATTTTGTTGTTTGGTAGAGTTAACCTATTACCACACAATCCCTACTTTTGATGACCTCGAGAAAAGGCCTTTAGAAAACACTGTGGGAAAAGGAGAAAATGCTGGTTACTAGCATTTTCTCCTTTTTCCCCAATGTTTTCTACCCTTCTCGAAACAAATTTCAAATTTTCAGTCACTTTTATTTTGTCGTCTGCTTATGCTTTTGATCTGAAGAAACCTAAAATGTTGTGGTTTGATAATGTCAGTTAAACAGATGAATTAGCTACCTTGTATTGAGGATATTGTTTTTTTCGGGTGAAAGATTGAAATTAATTTCATCGAATGAACGTCATTGGTATTATTTTCAAAAATGGTGCAACCAAGAGCAAAAATAATTTACCGCTGGTGTTCAGGACTTGACATAAATTTGATCTTTCACTGAAAAAAGCTTATATTCTTTTTATTTCATGCTTACTAACCTCATTATTGCTGGGACCATCATCTAAACCTAGTACAATAACTGTTGTTTTTTGGTAATTCCCCATGGCTAATATGCTACGTATACTCTCTAACTATTACAAATCAGCGGGGTATGCAACAAAATTTCTTTACACGGGTAAATCGCCAAGAACTGAGGTGTACCTTGTTCAAAATTAAAGACACGGCATAATTTTCCATGTTTCTGTGGCAATCCTGTTGTGTGTCTGTATTCATATGGATTTCAAGGGATGTAAAGTCTGGTATATTGAGGTGTTAGCGTAGCTTATAATGCACTGCCATGGCTTAATCACTTTGTTAGCATGATGTTCCTTTCTTTTAATTGCAGCCTTGTTGTTGCATAAATACGAGGGTCACCGACTGAAAAATGGTTGGCTCACTTTGATGCTTTCCTTTGTTTCAAAGAAGTCAAACCTACCATGTTAATCAATACGTTTGCATGACCTAATAATTATTCGAGTTACGTTCCCGCAGCGTCACTGCTGCATTGTTTTTACTTTTGTGGCGTATGTGTGGCGTCAGCATGATGTATCATAACTACTGCGTTGGTGCTACCTATTTTTAATAAGGACTTAAAAAAGCCGTGGCACCTCTACAAGGAGATTGTACTATATACTAAAAAGAGTATTAGCTATGCAAGTGACATTACAGGAACAGTGTCATGGCTTTCCTTTCTTATCGTGATATGATACACATGCACAAGCCGATCAGCAATAGTGAGAGGGTGGCTTTAGATTCCTTCCCGTGGCCACGCAAGAACACATAATACATAAAGCAAGAGAAGTGTTTTCTAATCAAGAACAAAAAGAAACATGAAATGGCATGTACTCATTACCCCTGTGATAAATTTGCTGCAGATAACTTTGGAATCATCCTTGTAAAATAAGGTAAGATTGCTGGAAAAGGAGAAAATGATGGTGACCAGCATTTTCTTCTTTTCCCCCACAATGTTTAATTTTTCATTTTTCTCATTATTTGAGCAACATTATTAATAATTTTGTTGTCTGCAAATCTTTAAATTTGGATAAGTGTAATATTTTGTTATGATCTAAATAGTTCAGGTTTCATACCTAAATTCACAATTATGAAACTTATGATGTATGCATGTTTAACTCTGTAACGCACAATCCTGACGCTTTAACGTCCCTGAGAAAGACCTCTTCTGAACATTATCTCCCGCTAGATAGCATTCTATAAATACTCATCTATCTGATATGGGCATCCTGGGTACAGAACCGAACCACAGTCCTACGCGACAAGCGTTACTTTGAATTCAAAACAAAAAAAAATGTTTACCCAATAAAACGCTACCTCGTGCAATTCACTCAACTATGACCACCAGTTTAGAGAAATCTGTTGTTAAAGCAGGTCTAATTTCTCCTCAAACGCATTGATACGTAAAAGCTACTTTCAACATTGCTACTTTATAGAGCGTAATATTACAGTCAGCCCGCTTTCGGGGCTAGCTGTGATGCGTCATATAAGACAGTCGAATGTTCGAAGAATATGACATGCGCAGACAACACTCTTCTGAAAACATTGTTGGAAAAGGAGAAATTGGTGGTAACCAGCATTTTCTCCTTTTCCCACATGTTTTCTGCCTTTCCCAAAGCAAACTTCCATTTCTCAGTTGTCTGTTGTCTGCAACTTGCTTTCAATTTGGACAAGTCTAAATTTTGGTCGTTTGATAAAGAGTTAAGAAATTTCTCCTTTTGCCACAATGTTGTTTAACCCATTACCACATAGTCCGTACTTTTGACGCCCCTAAGAAAGAAGCTTTTAGAAAACATAGTGGGAAAAGGAGAAGATGCTGGTAACCAGCATTTTTTCCTTTTCCCACAATGCTTTCTACCCTTCACAAAACAAATTTCAAATTTTCAGTCACTTTTATTTTGTCATCTGCAAATGCTTTCAATTTGGACAAGTCTAAAATATTGTCCTCTGGTAATGACTTAAAAAGTGGTCTGCTGCAAAACAGAAGAGGCAAAGTGCCTTAGAGCAATCACAATGGAATGGCAAACTGGAGATCATGAACCGAACTTAGGCACAGCATCTGTCTTTTGTGGAAAAAATAACCTAATTTATAAAATAAAGTGATCACCAATGTATTTGATAGGGGCTAAAACTGACCCCTGCATTAAACCGGAACAAAAAAGCCCAATGATCATTTATTTACTTTTCACACTATGGAGTCTGCAGTGCCTAAGTTTATGGGACAGCCCCTATTAACATTTTACCCCACACCTTTGAACTGAAGTGCATTTTCTTGAGCTCTTTACCCCAATAACAAAATTTTAGAGTTGTCCACCATTAAAGCAATTGCAGATGGCATACCAAATATGATCTAAATGATTTAATTTGTCTAACATAGAAGAGAAAATGCTAGATACAAGCATTTTTGCCTACTCCCACGACGTTTTCAGTGCTCTCTTCCTTAAAATTGTTAACACAAGAGATGATTGTGTGGTAAAGGGTTAATTGTTCAACTGACCAAGCAAATTCTGATCCTTTTTGTTCTTCAAAACCATCACCAATATGCCAAAAAAAGTCCTATACTTTTGGTGAAAGGAAAAAAAAAAACAGAGAAAGAAAGAACTGCCCATTGTCTACCAAACTCTAGCAATTTCTCTGTTCTCCATAATGTTTTCAACCCTTTCTGGGACAAACTATCTCAATAAATGGAATCATTTAATTGTCCTCTGGATTACTTGCAATATGGAAAAATCTATGAACTTGTTTGGTAAAGAGCCATGGAATCAGGAAAAAGCAGAAATGAAGGGGGTGGGGGCCAAAATAATTTAACAATTAAGATGATTTACTGATTTCAACACCTGGCACTATTTTAAACCAGAGTGACAATACCAGCATCTCAAAAAGAAATCTGTCATCACACACTGAGAAAAATAAATCCCTGAATTATGACTGATCATGTGCATCTCTGATGGCGTCAAGGAATTGAGTAGTATGAAAGTTGTCCTTAACTCCTTACCAAACGACAAAATTTTAGACTGGTACAAACTGAAAGCATTTGCATATGATAAAACAGATTTGACTCAAAAACTTAAATTTGCTTAATATGGTAGGGTAGAAAACATTGTGGGAAGAGGAGAAAATGCTGGTTACTAGCATTTTCTCCTTTTCCCAAAATGTTTTCAAAAGGCATTTTCCCTAGGGTTGTTAAAAGTCGGGATTGTGTGGTAAAGGGTTAACTCTTTAGAACATAATCCCCAGTTTTAACAACCCAAGAAAAGAAGTCATTTGAAAACATTGTGGGAAAAGGAGAAAATCCTGGAATTTTCTCCTTTTCCTTCAATGTTTTTAAACCTTTTTGAAAGAATTCTCATCTTTATAGTAGCATTAGATTAATTCTTTTGTCTGGAGATGAAGCCTTTGAAACATAATGGGAAAAGGAGAAATTATGCTGGTAACCAACACTTTCTTCTTTACAAACAATGTTTTCTACCTTTTCAAAGACATTCTCACCATTTTGAGCAACATTATATTTGTCAGCTGCAGATGACACTGTGTTGTAAGCTGTACGGTACGAAATGTGTAGTCACTTTCAAGATGGCGGACTGTTTACATGGAGAAAGGTGGGTGTCACATTTCATCATCAATAACTTTTTTGCTTGAAACCTTCGAGCCATGATACATGTGATATATTGTAGGGGAATGATGTGGTAAGCCTCGGTGCGATATAACAAAGAGCCAGTGCCATTATTTGATTCGTTATATCGGCGTAAACATTGCCATTCGGTAAAATTTAAATTCGAAGTGAGGAACTTGCATCGTTTTTAGTTATAGAAAGGAAACTAAGCCAATGCGGTGGATGAAGGTTGTTCTTTCTGCAGGTATTCGTCACGTGCTTTTCAATGATTACAGTAATTTTTGTGAAATATGTCTAGAAAGACCCGAAAACATGTGTTTTGTATATCGCTAATGCAGCGGTGTAGTCCACATCAGCAATTTTACACAGCAGTGTAGACACGTTGTTTTCTGAACGGTTTAGACACAGACATAGGCTTTATATTCTGTACAGTTTAGGTCTAAAATCTGATAGTATCTGTAGTCTAGACATGAACTGAAAAGACTTTGTCTTTTGATATTCGTGTTACATGTATACCATTTACCTGCTTAAAAAACCACTTTGTTTATCTTATATTCCAGTTGCATGCCATTCATATGCTACCAGTGCCCATATGGACGAAATTTCGAAAGTGTTGTACGACATTCCATGGAAAAAAAATAACATCAGGGCTTTTGGAAATACAATATTCTGTATATTCTAAAAGAGAAACTTTATCAGATAAGATGACACAGGAATTATTCATGTTTTGAAAGTGTTTCACTAATCATCGACTGTCTTTCTATCAAAATATGGGAAATTAAAATTTCTTTGGTACTTCGCGAACGGGTCTGCCTATTCACACATCAGATGTAGTCCGGGGCCGAAAGAAACATTCAGGAAACGGTAAGAATAAATAAAAGACTTTATGAGATAACTTATCTTAATGGGTAACATTCGATTTTATAAATATAAATCCATGACCCGTATATTATGAAATCAAACTGTACAATGGTAAATGAAAATTGTGAATATCGATCACACGGAATTCTATCTTACGATTTTTCCTTTTGGGGTAAAAACAACAATTACGTAATTTTTACTGCAGTCGGATTTTTTGTAGATCCTCCATCCCTGCTAACCTACCGGTCATATTTTACTCTGACAGTGTCACAGAAACTAAAAACTTTAACTCATTACCACACGAGAAAATTTTGGACTGGTCCAAATTGAAAGCATTTGCAGACGACAAAATAAAGGTGACTGAAAAATAGAAATTTGTTCTGGAAAGGGTAGAAAACACTGTGGGAAAAGGAGAAAATGCTGGTCACCAGCATTTTCTCCTTTTCCCACAGTGTTTTCAAAAGGCTTCTTTCTCAGGGGCGTCAAAAGTAGGGATTGAGTGGTAATGGGTTAAAGAGGCCCCAATACTCATTTTACGCCAGGTTTAACTCATTTCGTTTTATCTTATCAAAATATAATCATTCTTATATCTTTATGCCAAATATTGCTCCTGATGGTTGCAAGGTTGCTTAGATTACAATTGATAGAAAATGCATTTCGCTGAATTGCGGCCTTCCATTTAAACAGACTCGTCGTTTCCGGATTTTGAATCGAAGACTTTCGATATCCGTTTTACACTCGGGTAGATTTGTATGATGATCATCCATTCTGTCTTGTGACTATATTTGACCTTCGCCCTACATATACTGAGGAAAACAAAAGAAAATGTAGGCTTCTCTGTTGCAGCCTCCATTTTCAGACGGATGTCGCGGCCTATATACAAGTTACACCGTATCCGACTGTAGGTGGAAAGCAACGATAAATTTCCGTAACGCAACGCCATTGTTTACTGCTTCGATCCTCAGCCAGTTTTCTTCCGACCAATGTTCGGTTTCTAACACAAACCTCCGCGTTTCTTTTTTTCAGTTACACCATTCATGTCAGTAATTTATCCTTGTGTACAAAAAGGACCAATTTTCTGTACCATGCCATTTTTTTTTATTGAAGATTAACAGCGTTTCTGCTCACCGGCTGTAAACAGGCATCTTTAACTAGATATTAAACAAACAGATACCAAGATACGAATCGGCAAAAGTATTTCAAACAACTCTGAAATAATGGCAAGTCCAGTATGGTAATCATTATCCAAAGTGAATGATAGAAATTATGGCTGCCACCATGCTGAAATTGATTTATAATTGCACAAACATTCATTAGTAATTTCATACATTATTTTTTCGTGATAGAGTACTGACTATTAGATAAATAGTATCGTAAATACTTGATACGCTCTTTCGTTCCCAATTATCTCTTTTCGTTCCACGATGATCCATTGTCGGTTCCATCCTTCGGGTGTCGGTAATGAGGGAGATTGTCTCGAACTGTAGGTGACAATTTTCAGGATTCTGGATCAATGCCAAGCTACATTATATTCAGAAGAGAATAGATTCGTTTCAAGACTAAGCCGATTGTGTCTAAATCGTACATACATTGTGCTTTAAATTGTGTCTAAACCGCTCAAAAAACGTCGTGTCTACACCGCTGTGTGTGAAATTGTTGATGTGGACTACACCGCTGCATTAGCGATATACAAAACACATGTTTTCGGGTCTTTCTAGACATATTTCACAAAAATTACTGTAATCATTGAAAAGCACGTGATGAATACCTGCAGAAAGAACAACCTTCATCCACCGCATTGGCTTACTTTCCATTCTATAACTAAAAACGATGCAAGTTCCTCACTTCAAATTTAAATTTTACCGAATGGCAATGTTTACGCCGATATAACGAATCAAATAATGGCACTGGCTCTTTGTTATATAGCACCAAGGCTTACCACATCATTCCCCTACAATATATTACAAGTATCATGGCTCGAAGGTTTCAAGCAAAAAAGTTATTGATGATGAAATGTGACACCCACCTTTCTCCATGTAAACAGTCCGCCATCTTGGAAGTAACTACACATTTCGTACCGTACAGCTTACAACACAGTGGATGAAGCCTTTCAAAATCTTGTGGGGATTATAGTACGGTCACAAATCACTAAACGCTGCCTGCCAGCATGGTTACTGCCAGTTTTCACTCAAATTCGACCAGTGGCAGGCAAAATAAGCAGGCAGCATTTTAGATTCCAGAAGGATGGCACTTAGGATGGCACGAAACTTAAGAAACTGTCCTTTTACTTGCAGTTATTTATGAATACTTACACCGATTTGTATAAAATCCGTCGGTGGAATGTAACTTTAAGAATCTGCCAATGTCTAAAAATCGGCAGGCGACAGTTTCACATTCTCTCCATATTTTAAAACAAGAAAAATACTCTCTTTTACTTGCAACATTTTCTACTCTTTCAACAACAACTGTCAATTCTTTTGAGCTATATCTTATTTATCATCTGCAAATTCTTTGAATTTTACAAATCTAATAATTTGTTTGCTAAAGTGTAAACTCTATGATGAAGAATTAAGTCTTATCCAAATGGAAAGTGTTTGCAGCCTTCAAACAAAACTGTTACTCAAATGACTGAATTCTTCTTTGACAGGGTTCTTCATCCGGGTGGTTAAAAACAATGCATTATGTGGTGAAGCAGTCAACATCATTCAGTGTTTACTCTGTACAAAACAACAAAGTTGTAGCCTTTTCCAAATTGGAAGTACTTGCAGACAACAAAATAAACATAGCTGAAAAGTTAAAACTTGTTTGAGAAGGGTAGAAAACATTGTAGGAAAAGGAGAAAATGCTGGTTACCAGCATTTTCTCCATTGCCTACAAAGTTTTAGAAAGGCATCTTACTCAGGGTCATTCAAAGTCAGGATTGTGTGGTAAAGAGTTAAACAAACCTGGGGGATGGAAGCTTCGTTTGGGAAATGATGATAGAATTAATTTGGAAGGGTCCATGCGCCTTTCTCCCACCCACATTAAGTTTCCTACCTTTAACCTTATACCACATGACAAAATTTAAGACTGAACCAAACTGAAAAACATTTGAAGGCAACAACTAAAATGTTAAGCTCAAATTATGAGCTCTGTTTCTGATACAGAAGAAAACATTCTGGAAACAAGAGGGCCAAGATGGCCCTGGATCGCTCACCTGAATTTTTAAGAGGACCATAGCCTTTTATTTTTTTGAAGGTATTGAAACACTGGAAACAAAATCATTATTTTGCCAAGCAATTTTTAAAAGGTCACCTGTAAAAGTCCTCTCAAAATCTGACCAGCAGTTTCAAAAACGAAGAATTTTTAGGAGTTTCTTAATTTCCGTACAGTGCAAGTAGCCCCCATTCACTAGAGCCATGTTTCTTGACCTATCAAAATTTCACGAACACATTTTGAAAAATGCCATTCAAGGAATATTTCCGTGAAACAATTTTCAAATCTGACCAGCCGTTTCAGAGAAGAAGAATTTTCAAGAATTTCTTCATTTCCATATAGTGCAAGTAGCCCCCATTCACCAGAGCAATGTTTCTCGACGAATCAAACTTTCATGAACAATTTTCCAAAAGGGTCACCCAAGGAATATCTCGGAAAATTTTCCAAAATCTGACCAGCCATTTCAGAGAAGAAGAATTTTAAAGAATTTCTTCATTGCCCTATAGTGCAAGTGGCCCTCATTCACCAGAGCCATGTTTCTTGATGAATCAAAATTTCGCGAACAATTTTTGAAAAGGGTTACCAAAGGAACATCTCTGTGAAATTATTTTAAAATCTGACCAGCCGTTCAAGAGAAGAAGAATTTTTAAGAATTTCTTCATTTCCCTATAGCGCAAGTAGCCCCAATTTACCAGAGCCATGTTTCTTGACGAATCAAAATTTTGCAAACAATTTTTGAAAAAGGTCATCCAAGGAACATTTCTGTGAAATTATTTTAAAATCTGGCTAGCGGTTTCTGAGAAGAAGAATTTTTAAGAATTTCTTCATTTCTGTATAGTGCAAGAAACCCCCATTCACCAGAGCCATGTTTCTTGACAGATCAGAATTTCGCGAACACTTTTTGAAAAGGGTCATCCAAGGAACATCTCTGTGAAATTATTTTAAAATCTGGCCAGTGGTTACAGAGAAGAAGAATTTTTAAGAATTTCTTCTTTTCTGTATAGTGCAAGAAGCCCCCATTCACCAGAGCCATGTTTCTTGAAGGATCAAAATTTCGCGAACAAGTTTTGAAAAGGGTCACCCAAGGAACATCTCTGTGAAATTATTTTAAAATCTGGCCAGCGGTTTCAGAGAAGAAGAATTTTTAAGAATTTCTTCATTTCTGTATAGTGCAGGAACCCCCCATTCACCAGAGCCACGTTTCTTGACGGATCAAAATTTCGCGAACAATTTTTGAAAAGGGTCACCCAAGGAACATCTCTGTGAAATTATTTTAAAATCTGGCCAGCGGTTTCAGAGAAGATGAATTTTTAAGAATTTCTTCATTTCTGTATAGTGCAAGAACCCCCCATTCACCAGAGCCACGTTTCTTGACGGATCAAAATTTCGCGAACAATTTTTGAAAAGGGTTACCCAAGGAACATCTGTGTGAAATTATTTTAAAATCTGACCAGCGGTTTCAGAGAAGAAGATTTTTAAAGAATTTCCTAAAACATTCTATTTTGTTGCCATGGCAACCAGAGTTTTTGACGGAATCAAATTCTGTGAATAGATTTTAAAGAGGACCTCCCAAGGAACATTCCAGCCAAGTTTGGTCCAAATCTGCCCAGCGGTTCAGGAGGAGTTGATGTTTAAAGAATTGTTGACGACGCACTGACGCACGATGCACGACGGACACCGGATGATCCTAAAAGCTCCCCTTGAGCATGTTGTGCTCAGGTGAGCTAAAAAGAGAAAATGCTGGTTGCCAGCATTTTCTCCTTTTCCCACAATGTTTTCGAAAGCCTTCCTTCCAAGAGTCGTGAAAACCAGGAATTGTTTGGTTTAATTAATTTACAGACAAATCCAACTAATTAAGCCACATTTCATTTGTCCTCTGTTCTTAACTCTTTACCAAACAACAACATTTTGGATAAGTCTAAATTGAAAGCATTTGCAGATGACAAATAAAAATAAAAGAGACTGAAAATCTGAAATTTGTTTTGGGAAGAAAAGAAAACATTGTGGGGAAAGGAGAAAATGCTGGTTGCATTAAAGATTTTAAGCTCAGGGTATTTGAAAGATATTAGACAGTACATGTCAAAGAGCAGACTGCACATTCTGTTCTTTCGGCTTTGGATCGACACTATCCACCGAAAGTGAATAAAGTTGTGCAAAGTGAGCCAAGGATTAATCACATATGGGATAATTGATCATTATTGCCGATGCAGAATGCCATTAATTTGAAACATCCCATTAATTTGAAAATAATCCAATATCAGTGAATGAACATTTGAAAAATTTGTCTTTTCTTCTTCCATACTCCATCATTTTCTTCATGATATTTTACACATTTCTTATTCTTTACCATTACTGAAAAATTAAAATATGGCCGTACCATAATGATTCAGTTTTTACCACAAGATGATTGCAGGTTTATCCAAATTGAAAGTATTTGAAGACAACATAATTTTTTATAATTATCTACTTATTATCTAATTATCTTCGGGAAACAAGGTTGTAAGGGAAACACTCTTTTGTGCAGAAAGCTTGAGAAAAAAAGTACAATAATCTTATCATTTCACTTGTTACTCTTTTAAGCCTTAACCAGATGAGAAAATTTTAGACTTGCTGAAATCCAAGACATTTGCAGACAACATAATAAATGTCACTCAAAAGTTAAAATTTGACTTGGGAGAGGTAGAAAACATGTTGGGAAAAAGGAGAAAATGCTGGTTACCAGCATTTTCTCCTTTTCCCACAATGTTTTCAAAAGGCTTCTTTCTAAGGGTCGTTAAACTCGGGATTGTGTGCTTAAGGGTTAATACTCTGTTCTGGCCTTTATAAAAGGGTCTAACTTTGGTAAAACTACTACAGAATGCCAAACATATATGTATGCATCATATAAGGTCCCAAGTAACACTTTTGACTATATTGCTCTTATGGCATCAATAGTAGATTGGGCTTCAATGATGGAAGGTAATCTCTGAGAGAATCGAAAACATTCCAGAATAGGAGTAATTGCTTGTTATATCCCTTGTAAGACAATCAAGGCCATCCCATGTCAGACATGATATGAACAAAAGCCGTCATAGCGGGATTATGACCCCTGAACAGGTCTCTTTTAAGGAAAGTGAAGGCTGTCCGTAGACAGTATGTCAAAGGAAAAAAATTTGAGGAAAGTTGTGAGTTATGAGGTGCAATGAATAAAGCACTAGTCTTGGGCTATTGCCCTTGTGGATTATTTATCGTGCCTCATAACTAACAACATTACTGTGGTTTATAGAATAATACTCGTACATCGTGATAGAAAGAAGATTATTCCTTAATCATTTTCTAATCTTCCATTTTTCAAAATTAGTTTTCTGTAAGCACATGTTGATAATTGGGTACAATAAGTAGTTAAGTAATATCTTTCTAAGCCCAATTTGAAGCAGACATCTTTACAAAGAAATAGTTTGGTTTATATAACCCTAAACATAGCATGATAACCATGTGCTCTTGATGAACTTAGTTGTCAATGTGCAAATTAGTTCCAATGTTGTTGAGGTTGCATAAACTGAAGAAAAATATAACCAATGTCTGGGCTTCTTTGAAAGAATGTTAATACCATTAATTAATTAAATTCCTATGAAATTAGGTACAAAATGACTAAAAGCACTCCCACCAATTGCCATTTCTGACCCATAAATTCTGCAGTTACGTGTTTTTCTGTTTGCTTTTTCTGCATGAATAATTCAGTCACGGTGATACTTCCAAAGAATTGGTAGTAAGCATGCAAGTGGCTCTTAAATCCTGAACACAACGTAGAGTACTTTCCAACCAGAGTTTGTTTCGTAAGTTGTTGAGCAAATCACGAAGTCTGACTATTGTTATCTGTGTGCAAGAATGACTTTAAAAACCAAGATGTAGACAGAGAAATACATGTGGAAAACACAAAGAATTACCCAGCATTTAGAATTTTTACGCTCCCCGAAGGGCGAGCATATAGTCACCGCTTAATCTGTCCATCCAAAGCCAAAACACCATGGAAAAATGGGGTTTATTGTCTGTAAAGGCCAACTAACTTACATGAAATATTTGGTTGCCCTAGGCCTTATGACAAGGTAAGATTAGATTTTAAAGTTTTCCCTACGTAAACCCATGTTTAACATGTGACTTGCACGAGCAGGGCCAAATTTGAGTCCAGGGATATAATTTGGGTACCCCTGGAAGAGACCAACTAGTTAAAGCTACCTACAAAATTTGGTAGCCCTGGGCAGTTTGGTAAGAAGATTTACATAAAATTTTTTGAAGTTTTCCCTATATAAGCCTGTGTAAAACATGCGACTCCAAATCTGACCCCGGGACTATAATTTGAAGAAACTGGATAGAGGTCCACTAGATAAAGCTACATGCCAAATTTCATAGCCCTAAGGCCTTATGGTTTCAGACAAGAAGATTTTCGAAGATTTTAAATATTTTCCAGTTTCGTTGTCATGCCAACTAGTTTTTGAAGGAACCAATTTTTTTTCAAGAAATTCTGAAGAGGATCATCGCAGTATCATTTCTGTAAAGTTTAACAGAATTTTGGATGGGTAGTTTCGGAGAAGATTTTTGAAATAAAAGTTAACGCACGCATACCGGACAGACTGACTGACACATGCACATAAGACAGACACTGGGCTATGACTTAAGCCAACTGCCCTTTGGCCAGTGGAGCTAAAAATTACGTCCTACAGTCCTAATCTTTTCCTCTTCTAGATTTTTTTAGATTTAATACCAGAAATTCACATTTCCCAGAAATGAACAGATTCCATCTACATCCCCAATCAAAACCTTTTTTTTAGCACATTGTGTGAAAAGGAGAAAATGCTGGCAACCAGAACATTTAAGTAAACTGTTTAGCAAACAACAAAAACTTAGCGACTTGTCCAAATTGAGAGCATTTGCAGACAACAATTTAAGTGTGGCTGAAATTATGGAATTTATCATTGACAGTGTTGATATAATTATCCTTGTTGGAATAGGAGAAAATGCTGGTTATTAGGATTTTCCCCTGTTCCCACAATGCTTTCAAAAGGCTTCTTCTTTAGAGTTGTTAAAACTCAGGATTGTGTGGTAGAGACTTAACAGTTAAAAGTCCATTGTAGAAATTTTGTTGTAGGAAGGTATGAGTATCAAACAATCCCCGCTTTTTAAGACCCAGTGGAAGAAGCCTTCTGAAAATATTGTTGAAAAAGGGGAAAATGCTGGTGACCAGCATTTTCTCCTTTCTCCACAATGTTTTCTACTCTTATTAACTCATTACCAAACGACAATATTTTAGGCTTGTTCAAATCGAAAGCATTTGCAGACGACAAAATTAGAGTGACTGAAAATTTGAATTTGTTTTGTGAAGAGTAGAAAACATTGTTGGAAAAGGATAAAATGCTGGTTACCATCATTTTTTCCTTTTCTCACAATATTTTCATAAGGCTTCTTTCTCAGGGTTGTCAAAAGTAGGGATTGTGAGGTAATGGGTTAAGTAAAGTTTCAATTTTTGAGTCAGAATTATTTTGTCGTCTGCAAATACATTCAATTTGGACAAGTCTAAAATGTCGTCGTTTGGTATAGAATTAAAGAATGATCTTTCTCAATCCAAGCCAGTATCATCAGTTTATTCTTTGATAACATTCTGTAACAATAGCATCAATTCTTTTCAATTACAATCACAAGCTGGCAGACATGAGCCTGACTTTGCAGAAAGCATCAGACTGTTTATTTAATAAAACAAAACAGCTTTGTGAAAGATGGGCAGAAATTAAGCAGAACTTCTGTTTACAAAAATAGGTTTGTCAATCCTTACGGAGCTGAACTCTCATTTAATTGCCGAAGCTGATATAGTAGATCAAGATCAGACTGCACAGAACATGCAGTTCTCTACTTCTCAAAAGATTCTGACAAAAACAGCCTTGAAACTGATATAATATGCTTCTTAACCCATTACCACACAATCCCTACTTTTGACGCCCCTGAGAAAGAAGCCTTTTGAAAACACTGCGGAAAAAGGAGAAAATGCTGGTAACCAGCATTTTCTCCTTTTCCCACAGTGTTTTCTACCCTTACCAGAACAAATTTCTATTTTTGAGTCACCTTTAATTTGTTGTCTGTAAGTGCTTTCAACTTGGACCAGTCTAAAACCTTGTTTGGGAAAGGGTTAAAAATGCATCCTTTCTCATTTTCATCCAGGTTTTTAACGTAAATTTTATCTTCAATTTATGAAACTAAAACCATTCTTGTATCTCAGTGCCAAATGTAGCCCTTGACGGCTGCAACGTTGCACAGATTACGACAGATAGATAATGCATTTTATTCTCTGGAAGCGATCCCCAGACATAACAACCAGAGATTCTAGTTTAAATCAAAAGCTCAATCCCTTTCTTATCTTTATCCCATACACCTTTTGGTGTCCAGCATCTTATCCTTTTACCACAATGCTTTCTAACCTTCTGCATACAAATCCCATTTCTTTTGCATCATTTAACTCATTACCAATCAACAATATTTTAGGCTTGTCCAGATGGAAAGCATTTGCAGACGACAAAATAAAAGTGACTGAAAATTTGAGATTTGTTTAGTGAAGGGTAGAAAGCATTGTGGGAAAAGGAGAAAATGCTGGTTACCAGCATTTTCTCTCATTTCCCACAATGTTTTCTAAAGGATTCTTTCTCAAGGGCGTCAAAAGTAGGGATTGTGTGGTAATGGGTTAATCTACTGGTAGTTTGAAGAATACTTTCAATATTTTGCAGTCTAAGGTAGTGGTCAAGAGATCATGCAGTCTGACCAAAGGAATCTGAATTCTTGTGGTATTCAGTGAGACAATGTGTGATAAGAGCCTTGAAATTGCACCTAATTGCCTTTCCAATAATTTACTGGTATTTCATTTTTCTCACAATATTCTCTTTAAAATAGCCTGATTGACAACACAGATTCCTGAATACGAATAGTGCAAAATTGGTACCTGCAAATGCTTTCGACCAGGAAAAGTCTACACATTTTTTGTCTAGTGAAGAACTACCTTTGGCAAATTTATGCCGCTATTTTGACTTAAAGCATGAAATAATTTGGATGATTTGCTCCGCCAACCACTTAAATTATTCTCAGGATTGGCTGAAGGACCATAACTCAAGTTGCTTTGATCCCAGGGACTTGTTCTATTTTCATAATCCCAGACATGAAACAGAAGTGAAGATAAGTTTTTGCAGGCAGACAGTGCTATCTGATTACGTCTCTTTATGCATAAAAGAAATTGTTCTCCTGACAAGAATTGGACTAAATAAAGAGGTTTTGTTTACAAAAATAATGCTATCTACAGTCTCACTCACCCTCTTGCAGACATTGTTTTTCTTCCAGCAGATATTAAGTCTTGGAATCATTGTATTGAACTCTTTACTAAAAACAAAATTCTAGACTTGTCCAAACTGAACAATTATTGCCAAATAACTCAAAAATTGAAATTTGTTTCCAGCAGGGTAGGAAAAATTGTGGGAAAAGGAGACAAAATTCCAACACTGTTTTCAGAAGGCTTCCATCACAGGGTTGTAAAAACCAGGAATTGTTTGGTTATGGGTTTAACTCTTTACCACACGACAAAATGTTAGACTGGTTCAAATTGAAAGCATTTGCAGACGATAAAATAAAGGTGACTAAAAAATTGAAATTTGTTCTGGGAAGGGTAGAAAACACTGTGGGAAAAGGAGAAAATGCTGGTTACCAGCATTTTCTCCTTTTTCCCACAGTGTTTTCAAAAGTGCTTCTTTCTCAGGGGCGTCAAAAGTAGGGATTGTGTGGTAATGGGTTAAGGGGGAAAATTGCAAAAATCTGCCGATATTGATTCTTTTACTTTTTCCAAAGATGATGTCTTTAAATCTATCATAAGTTACATAAATTTGTACCATTTAATTTTCCTGTAAGTCGATACTTTGCAAATGGAAAAAAAAAATAGAGGTTACTTATTGAAAATAAACAATAAATAGGTTTAGCTACTGGTATTAATATGCCATCATATCTAAAGGAATATCTTTTATTTCTATTATCAAATTATCACACAAAAGCTGTGTCTGGAACTACAAAAAAAAGCCCATATGAAAATAGGGGACACTGGTGACAGCAGCTGGTGCACCTTCCTGGATTTTTACCATTACTCCACACAATACCTATTCAAGCCACTGGCTGCTTTCCCATATAACCACTGTCAATACAATAGTCACAAGGAGAGAGGCTGATCAGGATTGAATCCTACTGCAATGACTATTATCAATTCCCAGAAAGAAATTAGCTGTGGTTGGGATCGAACCAGCGTTCTCCTTCCTGTATGCTCAATAACTGATAATATACCAGGGCTTGGCATCTTGTGACTTGGTTACCTATGTACAAAGCATAGTCACAGAAAAACTAAAAGAGGACTCTGCAAAGTTTATGTGTAAATGTATATGGATAGAATAAGGAAGATCCATGGACAGACAGAGGGTAGGTTAACACTTAGAAACCCTTGAAAAAGTTTGGTTTGATGGGCTTTGTACAAAAATTGTAGCAGGAGAAACTGAATCTGAATGATTTGAAGGACCTATAAAAGATTGTAAAACTCAGAATATTCCTCTGTTTGACAGGAATCTTACTAAAGCTACACTTACATCAACTTGCAATTGCGATGTGACCGCTCCGTGACTGACTAATCAGCGATCAGATCTGCAACTGACGAGACTACTGCAACTAATACATGCCCATATATATGAATACAGACATGACTGTCGAGAATTTAGTGATAAGGTTTGCAACTAGTCAGCGATTGTTCCGCAATTAGTCTGAAAGTATTCCTCATATATATTTGGGGATTGTTCTGCGATTTGTTGAGACTGTTCGGTGAGTAGTCTGAAAAACTTCTGCGACTGTTTCCATATTGAACGACGATTTATACATGTTGGTGATTTAAATCTATATTCCAGGGAGCGGGACTATATAAGCTTTGATTGTTCCGTTTCAGTCCTTTTTGTACTATCTTGTTGTAACTGATCAATATATGTTTTTATATTGAATAAAAAAAATGGTTAAAATGAATGTATAATCTATTAGTAGAGAGAAAATCATTTCTATTCATGTCATCAAAATGACAACAGGTATGCAATTACAGGTGTTAGAACTGCAAAGAAATAATCAGAATGCTGTTTCATTTGCTTTGATGGTCTACCAAAGGCCGGTACGGAAAGCTATGGTTCAGCTGTCTTTTGTATCCTTACAGCTGTCTGCTCCGATATTTCTGGAGGTGATGGTGTTATTCCTTGTTATTTTTCCCTGGTCTATGGTCCATAATGAGGAGCTGTTGCGGACTTGTCAAGTGCCCAACGAAAAGTGATGATGTCAATCCCACTGAAGTCAGTGACCAATCTTCACATGCTTGAAGCCATATTGCAACTTATCGGCAACTATCACCACAAGTGCGTAGGTAAGTTCACCGCATCCTCACAGTCAAAAGCTCTATAAGTGGGGCTACAAGAAGTGAGGCTATTTGACTGTTTGTGAACAGTTGATGGCCAGGTTCAGTGTCCTGAACATTACATGAAACAAGGCAATACATTCACTATAAGTTGGCAAATAACACAATTTCATTTCAGGTGCTAGGTCAATTTATTATCTACATAGACTTGTGAAGAGAAAATGGTTGTATAGGGAGACATTATTGCATACTTTATTAGAATTCTAAGTGATTGATTGCTTTCCTGGGAAAAATAGTGATCAGGAAATCAACGAAATGATTTCTCCCTGACATGATCATTGTTACAGCAGAGTGTCTTTTTTTCCTCTTGAATTTTCTTTTTTTTTTTAAAAAAGTGCTTTTAACTCTTTACCAGACAAAAGATTTTTATGACTGATCCAAATTGAAAACATTTACATACGACAAAATTAATGCAACTCAAAAGTTGAAATTTGTTCTGGAAAGGGTTGAAAACATTGTGGGAAAAGGAGAAAATGCTGGTTACCAGCATTTTCTCCTTTTTCCACATGGTTTTCAATTTTAGGCTTCTAAAAAAGTCGTGAATACTCCAGATTGTTTGGTATACAGTTTAAACCCCAGGGCATGTATTCATCGAGCATTCTCAATTTTCATTAAACTATTACTCTAGCACAAGGTGATTTTATGCATGTTTATGCTGCATGATACCAAGCAAGTGATAACATTATTATGGATCCATATAATCCATTTTGTAGGACAACTGACTGAATCACAGGGTAAAATGGTCCTTTGATATGCAGAAAATATTTGAAGAAAGTTTTGACTCACTTATAAGAGGGGCATTCAATAAGTAATGCCTCTGACCCACTTCCAGTTGTCTGATTTAGCTGAAATTTTGCATGTGTAATGATTTATATCTTTCTATATTATGTGGCAAATTACAGCCCTAAACTAATTGTGGTTTCTGATTTACAGGTGTTTGAACCCAGTCAGATGTGAAATGGAAGCCTGTTGAGTGTCACGCAGTGATCCAGTTTTTGTATTTGAAAGGAGACTTTTGATGAAAATAAAGAAACTTATAGTAATATTGCCCCATCACATGACCTTGTAAAATGCTGGCATTGCAAATTCAAACATGGTCTTAAGTCTGTGCTAGAATTTAAATGACCATTGGGTTATAAGAAGTAATTTTTACTCATTTTTCAATCAGATGTCAGTCACACACATCACTCACTTTAAACAGCTATATATCAGACACCACAATTAGTTCAGAGCTGTAATTTGCCACATATCCCATAGAGATATAAATCATTACACATGCAAAATTTCAGCTAGATCAGACAACTGGAAATGGGTCAGGGGCATTACTTACTGAACGCCTCTCATATGTCAGCCTGCCAGGATCGTGCAGGCTCACCTAGTTTAATAATTTTTAAAGATGCATAAAGCACCGTTTTCAAACAGTATGACTCAGTTATAGTCAATTCTTTTTTTTTAAACTCTTTACCACACGACAAAATTTTAAGACTAGTTCAAAGTTGAAAGCATTTGCAGATGACAAAATAAATGTGAATCAAAAATTGAAATTTGATTTGGAAAGGGAAGAAAACATTGTTGGAAAAGGAGAAAATGCTAGTAACCAGCAGTTTCTTCTTTTTCCATAATGTTTCCAAAAGCTTTCTTTCTTTGGATTGTTTAGAGTTGGGATTGTGTGGTAAGGATTTAAGGGAGATAGCAAGATTAGAAATACTTTTGAAAGAACGACAGTCCCATTTCAGCCACATTGAAATTGTCATTTGCAAATTCTCTCAATTTGGACTAGGCTAAAATTTTGTTGTCTGGCAAAGAGTTAAGAGGGTTGTAAAACATCGTGGTAACTAGAATTTTCTCCTATTTCCAAAAACTTTCTTACTCTGCTAGAAACAAGAGCTGTCACTGAATGTGACTTTATACCTCCGCCAGCGCTTTGACCGTATTTTGTACACAGACGGACACATGGACATACACTTGGACGGAAGGACATACGGACAGACACATGGACTGACAGGCTGATTCCAGTATACCCCCGAAAACATTCGTTTTGAGGGTGTATAACAAATCCAGTCATTTCAAACCTACAGAATTTTCTTTTTAAATGCGGTTTACTAACTGGATAAAACTGAAAAAAATTCTGTATAAAGTACATTGTTCAATATTTGTCTGAGGATGATTAGTTTTGTATGGAGGGGAAAATAAATCTAATCACATTTTCATGTCAATTATTCCATGTACCGGTAAATCATTCTTTAAATATTTTCTCTGATTAACCCTTTACCACACAGCGCCCCTGTGGAAAAAGCCTTATGAAAACTATGTGGGAAAAGAAAAAAATGCTGGTAACCAGCATTTTCTCCTTTTCCCACAAAGTTTTACTCTGTCAAAGCAAAATTGCACCATTTCAGCCTCATTGAAATTGTTGTCTGCAAATGCTTTCAATTTGGATAGGTCTAAAATTTTGCCTTTTTGTAATGGGTAACCCTGTACCAATCAAGCTTTCAAGAAAAATGTGTCAATAGGAAAAATTGCTGGTTATGAGGTCACCTGCATTTCCTCTTTTACCTACGATGATTTTCGAAATTGTTTCAAGGTAAAATTGTATTATCTAAATATACCATCTACATGCGAATGATGCCCAATTAAGAATAAGTCTTAAGTTTTTGGCAAGAGTATCAAATTTCATCCCAGACAAAAGTATTTTTAATCTTGTTGTCTCCCTTAACCCTCTACCATACAATTATAAATTTTAATGATCCTGAGAAGGAGGGCTTTCAAAAACATGGTGTCAGAAAAGGACAAAATGCTGATTACCAGGAATTTTCTTCTTTTCCCACAATGTTTTCTACCTTTTCAGAGACAACATCCATAATTTTAGCCACATTTAACCCGTCTTCAGTAAATGCTTCATGATAAATTAAGTAAGTCCAAAATTTGTCTGTTGGTCAAGTTATTAACAATCCTTGATTTCAACAAAGCTAAAGAAGAAGAAATCAGAAAACTCTATAGAAAAAAGATAAAATCCTTGTAGTTAGCATTTTCTCCTTTTTCGACAATGTTTAGTCACATTTTATATGCCTATCTGCAAATGCTTTCATTTTGGTCATTTGTTCAAAGTTTCTGTTTATATTGGTAAAGAGTTAACTCTTTACCACATGACAAATAAATAAACTTATACTTATTGAAGGAATTCACAGACATAAAAAAAATGGAATTTGTTTCAAATGATAGTATTTGTCCTGGAACAGGTAGAAAAAACTGCGGGAAAAGGAGAAAATGCTGGTTACAAGGATTTTCTCCTTTTCCGGCAATGCTTATAAAAAGGCTTCTTTTTAAGGGTTGTTGGAAGTTGTGACTGTGGTAAAGTGTAAACAGATCAGTCTGTATCTCGCAAATCGATCTACAAAAACCTGTACAGACATACAGAACTATTGTAATGAAAGGTAAAATAATTAAACTTGTCTATCAAAACATTGCAAACAATCATGACATTGAATATCACAGATAGAGATCAGATCCAATTAATGATGTCCCTGCGGTGACCTTGCCAATTTCACTGACATTTACATACAAAATATATGAGCCATGCTCTGGCATAAGGGTGCAAGTCACTCGATGCAAGTCACCTTTCTTATAGAAAACATGACATAATTATACTAGTACTTTTATAATGTTATGTCTGTACACTTGTTTATTTAGAAAGTTCTCTTAATTTAAAGACTGGTTCCGAATTAGGATAGTGTGAGGAGTATATATAGACTGAGATCATAGAGCTAGATTACTGGTTGTGATGCCAGTCCATACTCTGCTGAATATAATTAATACATTCTCTGAATGTAACAGTAATCTATAATGCGCCAGTGGCCTTTAACAGTATTGAATAAACATATTGTATTGTATTGTATTGTATGTGGATCCATGAGGATCATTTTGTCTTACATTGTAACTGGTTGAGTCATATGGTAAACTGGGTTTTCAGCAGT
The DNA here is from genome assembly GCA_943736015.1 of Tridacna crocea. Taxonomy (NCBI): domain Eukaryota; kingdom Metazoa; phylum Mollusca; class Bivalvia; order Cardiida; family Cardiidae; genus Tridacna; species Tridacna crocea. The sequence goes on along the minus strand of OX031056.1, from coordinate 14,700,618 downwards.
ATTAACTTTTTCACCAAATGACAAATTTATAGACTGGTCCAAATTGAAGGCATTTGCAGAAAATAAAATAAATGTGACTGAAAAATTGAAATTTGATTTGGGAAGGGTAGAAAACATTGTGGGAAAAGGAGAAAATGCTGATAACCTACATTTCCTCCTTTTCCCACAATGTTATCAAAAGGCTTCTACATCAGGGCTTCATTTTAGTCATCATTGTGTTGTAAACGGTGTAATAATGACATGGCTATATATTACCACAGTGGTTTCTACCTTTTCTTTCATTTGAGAAAGTTTTCATCAAATACTTTAACCCATTACCACACAATCCCTACTTTTGACGCCCCTGAGAAGGAAGCCTTTAGAAAACATTGTGGGAAAAGGAGAAAATGCTGGTAACCAGCATTTAGTCCTTTTCCCACAATGTTTTCTTCCCTATCAAAGCAAAATTGCACCATTTAAGCCATTTTTAAATTCGCGTCTGCAAATGCTTTCATTTTTGATAGATCTAAAATATTACTGTGTGGTAATGGGTTAAACATTTTTTTCTGCTGAAAAACTAAAATTTAAAATTTCAATTTGATAGTAAATTGCAAAAATATTGCTATTTCAAAGGTATGTTTTGGAAAATAATCTCTCCTTAGCGGACAGTGTAGATCTAAGATCAGACTGCATGTTTTGTGCAGTCTGATCTTGATCTCTGCTGTTCACAGAACGTCAGTGAGTCACGCTAAGCAACCAAAGGGTTAATTCTGACATAAGGAATTTCGTCATCTGCCAGTGTGAACTAATGAACTGTAATGCAGAGCAGCTCAGAAAAAGTCAAAGTTTCATACTAGCAATCTAAGTCTGTAAATCTAACCATCGCAGTTAACTGACTTTACCACACAATCCAGAGTTTTAACAACCCCTGAGGAAGAAGCCTTTTGAAAACATTAAGAGTGTTTGAGACACATTTGAATTGTTATCTGCAAATGTTTTCAATTTGGACAAGTTCACATGTTTATTTTTTGGCTAACTCATTAGCAGACGACAATATTTTAGACTAGCCTAAATTGGAAGCATTTGCAGACGACAACATAAAAGTGACAGAAAATTTGAAATTTGTTTTCTGAAGGGGAGGAAATATTGTGGGAAAAGGAAAAAATGCTGGTTAACAGTATTTTCTCCATTTCCCACAATGTTTTCTAAAGCCTTCTTTCTCAGGGGCGTCAAAAGTAGGGATTGTGTGGTAATGGATTAATCAACCAATATTATATCAATGATCAGTTTGCATGTTCTTAGCTGTCTGATCTTGATCTGTATTATGCACAAAAACAATCTATTGCTGCTGACAGCCCACAATGAAGTAACAAACCTTGAAAAGGAAAGAAAAAAACTTTCTGATAAAAGTTCCATTTTTAAATGGCTTGTCAGATCAAAGGGGTGGAGATATAATTTATCTGACAAAAATCAGTTTCTTTAGGGTATAAATCTTGCAAATCTTTTTTTAAATGATGGGATTTACCTACTGAAGTTTTCCTTCATTCTGCACCATTTACCACACAACCCATCTCTACCTATAAAGGAAAGCTTTTAATTCTTTACCAAACAACAAAATCAATGACTTAACTAAATTGACAGCCTTTGCAGATAACAAAATAAATGTGACTGAAAAATTGAAATTTGTTATCAGAAGGGTATAAAACAACATGAGAAAAGTAGAAAATCCTGGTTTACATGGTTTTCAAAAGGCTTCTACTCCCTATGGGTTCTTAAAAGTCGGGACTGTATGGTAAAGGGTTAAAACAATAGTGTAAAAAATGCAGGTACAACCATTTATTTTTTTTTCAAATTGTTTTCTCTTGTGTAAGAGCCTTCTCATTTAACTCTTTTCCAAATGGAAAAAAATTTAGACTGGTCCAAATCCAAAGCACTTCCAGAAAACAGAATAAATGCTACTCAATCAAAGCGTTGAGAACGCTGGAGTGATATTCATCAAGGAAGCCATTGTCTGGAATTAACAATTTGAAAGCAAAAGAAGACATATTCAAACATTAGCTTGAAATTTAACCTACTAAGCAAATTTATACCTTTTTGGTGGAAGGGAGAGTACTCATGACAATGTTAGTATCATTTGTGTATTGCTGGTCACCCCCTTTGATTATAAAGAGTTAGGAGTAACATCCCTTTACAGTAAGATGCATGACGGGTAGAAAGAGAAACTATGTAAATATATCAAACAGAATTTGTACCTGACAACTATGAATTGAATTTATTTTTGCCATTAACATTAAATTCCCAATAATAGAGTACCTTAAAACTTGGGGTCGTGTGGTGAAATACTTATGTGTCATCTGCAAAATCAATGCTAACACCTTGGAAAAAAGTAAAATGGGTCTGCAATTTTGTAATTTGGTAATTGATATAACCTTTAAAAGTTTAGGAAAAACTGTAAGTACAGAAATGTGAGTGAGCATCAACTGATGTCTTCATATCATAATGTATGGAAAAAGCACTATTGAGTCATAGCTGGTAACAAATTAAATGTAGCGCAATAGGGAAAAGTAGCACTGTTGAGTCATAGCTGGTGACAAATTAAATGTAGCACAATAGGGAAAAGTTGTTCAACACTTTACCAAACAACAAAATTTTAGACTGGTTCAAATTGAAAGCATATGCAGACAACAACATAAAAGTGACTGGAAATTTAAAATTTCTGTTTGGACGGGAAGAAAACATTGTGGGAAAAGGAGAAAATGCTGGTCAACAGCATTTTCTCCTTTTCCTACAATGGTTTCAGATTTAGGCTTCTCTCTCAGGGTCGTTAAAAGTCGGGATTGTGTGGTAATGGGTTAAGAAAGGGTGGACAACATTGTGGGAAAGGAGAAAATGCTGGTTATCAGCATTTTCTCTTTCCCCTCAATGTTTTCAAAAGCACCTTCCTCAGGATTGCTAAATCTTAATATTGTGTGGCAGAGGGTTAACTGAATCACAAGGTTGATTTCATTTCAACTGAAAAACCAAGTTGACTTTTTTTTTCCCCAAAATCTTCCCCATCTATCACAATATTATATCCTTGTGAATTATCAGTCAAACTAAATAAACGAACAAAAATCAATAAAAAAAAAAGCAATGATAAAACTTTGTCAATAGAGTATCGAGTCCAAAATGATTAGGCTTCAAGCTTTGTTTTTTTTATCAAAAAGTTCCTTTGCATACTGGGTTTTCGGAGAGTAAGGAAACACGCAGTAGATGTAACACTGAGTTACAGCACAGAAAGAAAAATGTATATAGATGGATAGACTGACAGACATGGTGAAACTATTATCCAAATGACCCATAATTATGTCATATCACTATATTCATCCACTTTTCAAAGCAACAAAGACAGTAATAAATTGCAGAAAAAAAATAACCTTGACCTAGAAATATTCCCACTGCATACATTGAAACACAGAATATGAAACTTAACAAGCAAAACCGGTGAAATTCATTTCCTTTGGCACAGAAGGCATAACGAAAAAAATTTCCTTTGTTTTGTTTTATGCAATTAATCTTGACAAAAATGGAGTGCTTCAATATTAATATTTTATACTTTGTAATAGGTTATGCAATTATGATGGATCTTTATTGACTCACACAAAACATCTCCCTCTTACCAGACGACAAAATCTTTTTCAGAAATGAGACTATTTTTGCAGACGACATGTGCAACCAATGATGTCATATCTTTTAAAAGAGAAGAGAATATTGTGCAATAAGGGGAAAACAATGTTAACTAAGGGAGAAAATGTTGTTTATCAGTATTTTTTTCCTTTTCAACTCTTCTGTCAGAAGCTTAGGTTTCTAATCGGGGGTGTTAAAAACTAGAGTTATATTGTTAGGGGTTTATTGCTTTACCAGACCACAAAATCTTTCTCCAAATTTAAAGCATTCTTGCAAACTACGTAATAGCACTGACAATGAATCAAACGATGGGATCTGTCCTCTGGCAGTAGGAAACATTGTTGGACATGGAGAAAATATTGATAACCATAATTTTCTTTTAAATCATTCCACATTGTTTTCAAAAGCTTTCCTTGTGTTATCAAGTTCATTTAACTCTTTACCACACAAGAAAATACTAGACTGGTCCAAATTGAAAGCATTTGCAGATGACAAAATAAGTGTTACTGAAAAATTGAAATTTGGTTTGGGAAGGGTTGAAAACATTGTGGGAAAAGGAGAAAATGCTGGTTACCAGCATTTTCTCCTTTTCCCAGAATGTTTTCAAAAGGCTTCTTTCACAGAGTTGTTAAAACTCGGGATTGTGTGGTAAAGAGTTAAACACTTGGATCTGTTTTGTAAAAAATTGATTATTCACAAATTAATCTGTCTGTTTAGGTGGTCTGAATTCTACCAAATACCTAAAGGCCTGTCTACAACTAGATGCCTTTGTTTGGAAACACCAACTAACATTTGCTTGCTGTTGTTGGGTCATGTTTGTCTGTACTGTCTATGGTGTCTTCCCATTTGTCCCACATTTTGAAAAACCAAATAGGCACTTAAGTTTGAATATAGTCTGTATCAGAGTAATTTGGTGGACTATAGTTTGGAACAAAGAACAAATTTAATCAAAAAACCACTTTTCAAGCAAACTTTTTTTCTAAATTTCAGTGACTCCATGGAAGAATGCTTTTGAAACATAGTGGTAAAAGGATAAAATGCTGGTAGCCAGCATTTTCTCCTTTTTCAACAATGTTTTGTAACCTATCAATGACAAATTTTGTCATTTGGGTCATGTTTAATATGGTTTTCATTCCAGTGATTAAAAACATTTTAAAGACATCTCATTTCCTTTATAAATAGAAAAAGAATTACTTTTTTTTTGGCGGTGTAAATAAATAAGAGATAACATTAAAATTTGGATTCTTTCATAATATAATTTGCATATACAGGTTACTGCTAGACTAAGTATTGATACAGACTATATTTGTAAAATTGCTCCAGGAAAGAATTATATGTACCTGTACCTGTACCAATTCCCATTTGTCCCACATCTATATTCGTTCTGGTACAAAAATCAAAATGTGGGATGAATGGGACTAAACCCTGTCTATACTACAGTAAACAGTTGCATTTAACACAATATATGACAAAATTTTTCTAATGGAAAGATAATTAAAACTTAGCTCAAAGCTCATTATGTCTCAAGGATATTACAGTAAAAAAAGGTGTGGGTCATTATATTCGTTTGAGAAACTTGCCTTTGAAAAAGGTATGTACAGCTCCAAAATTCAGCTTATATTGGATTTAACCCATTACCACTCAATCCCTACTTTTGACGCCCCTGAGTAAGAAGCCTTTTGAAAACACTGTGGGAAAAGGAGAAAATGCTGGTAACCAGCATTTTCTCCTTTTCCCACAGTGTTTTCTACCCTTTCCAGAACAAATTTCTATTTTTCAGTCACCTGTATTTTTTTGTCTGCAAATGCTTTCAATGTGGACCAGTCTAAAATTTTGTCGTTTGGTAATGGGTTAAAGCTTCTTACAGATTATCATTAGTTGAAGAAATTTCCTGATGACAGCCTAAGAATCTAATGTACACGATGCAACTGCTCAGACTACAAGAACATTTCTAAGCATTACTTCTAGTACATGTAAATCAGAATGTTGAATATCCAAGCTCGTCTCAAACGTCAAATTCTCACTGTATAATATGATCATCAAAGTGAAGATCAAAATTCACATTCTAGGCAGCCTGATCCTGACCTTCACTGCCAGATTAAGTACCTTTAGTCATGCTTAACTCTTTACCACACAAGAAAATTTTAGACTGGTCCAAATTGAAAGCATTTGCAGACGACAAAATAAAGGTGACTGAAAAATTGAAATTTGTTCTGGGAAGGGTAGAAAACACTGTGGGAAAAGGAGAAAATGCTGGTTACCAGCATTTTCTCCTTTTCCCACAGTGTTTTCAAAAGACTTCTTTCTCAGGGGCGTCAAAAGTAGGGATTGTGTGGTAATGGGTTAAAAGCTTTAAGGTTTAAACAAAGGCAATAATTATGGATGAGGAAAAATAATAGTTGTCTCGGATTTAAAAAAAAATAATTTCTTCTGTCAAAGTTTTTTCATTTCATATTGATGGATGCAGTCTGGATTACATGTTTATTGAGACAGGTTTTTTCATAAGCTTGGAGCCAGACTAAGTGTTTTTGTCTGTCCACATTTTGTATTTTCCTCATTGATGTTTTTTCTGTATTTTTTTTATATTTCATTCTTTTTTTCTTTACTCTTTAATCCTTTACCAACCATGGTTTCTCGGCTCTAGATAGGAAAGCTTTTGAAAACATAGTGGGAAAAGGAAAAATTGCTGGTAATCAGAATTTTCTCCTTTTCCGCAGTGTTTTCTACCCTATCAAAGACAGAAATCATCATTTGAGCTACATTTAAATTATTGACTTCAAATGTTTTCAGTTTGGTTCGGTCCAAAATTGCATCATATGGTAAAGGGTTAAACTGACTGACTATTTTGCTTTCTGGGCTTTATTTTCTCAAGTGTTACTTTTGGCAGTTTTTGTTACTTTAACCCTTTACCACATAGCAACATTTTAGACCTATCCAAATTGAAAGCATTTGTAGACAACAATTTCAGAGAGGCTCATGAGACGCAATTTTCCTTTGATGAGGTAGAAAACTTTGTGGGAGAAGGAGAAAATGCTGCTTACCAGCATTTTCTCCTTTTCCTACATTTTCAAAAGGAGTCTTCCTCAGGTTCGTCAAAAGTCGTCATTGTGTGGTAATGGGTTAAAGATAACAATTGCAACAGGATGAATTTCTCTTGTACTGCTGCACATTGTCATGACTTTCTTCAGCTGGGCTACTAGAAAGTACATGACAGCGACTTAGGAAGCATTTCAAGATTGGGGGGGGCTAACTTCGAAATACTGAGATTTTTTGAGTGGTTGTTTCATTGCGCTAAGAACTCATATTTTAGTTACTATGATTTTCAAAATTATTGGGGGGGCTGAGCCCCCCCTAGCCCCCCCTGTTCCTACGGGCCTGCATGTATCAAAAACTTTAGGGATGTTGGTACAAGCCCACTAAAGCTTTTGCCGTCGGGAATACTGTATGGTACTAAATGTATATTATTAGCACTCATGCTTAACAAAAAATCAAATAAGCCTGTCCTCATAATCTAAATGTCAGTGTAATACCCTGGGTATGTTACCAACATTTTCTCCTTTTCCTACAATGTTTTCTAAAGCCTTCTCTTTTAGCCTTGTAAAATGTCGGGATTGTGTAGTAAAGAGTTAAGCAGGATACAGATTAGGTTTTTCCATGTGATAACATGCTCGTACGGTAAACTTCAAGGAAATCTTACCTCATATGCCCCTGGACCTGGGTTCTCGGATTTCAGATCTCTGAATCTCTGATCTTTGCTTACAATCATGTTGCCAAGTCTGTCACGATTTTTAAAGGAGTAGGTCCCAGGTCCTGAAAAGAAAATTTTTATACTCGAGTTTTGTTTCAAATTGGAACCACATTCTAGGAAAAGGGGGTTTAACCCTTTACCACACAATGACAACTTTTAACGCCCATGAGAGAGAAAGCTTTAGAAAACATTGTGGAAAAAGGAGAAAATGCTGGCTACCAACATTTTCTCCTTTTCTGACAACCTTTTCTACCCTATCAAAGAAAAACCATTTGATATGATTGAGCCACATAGAAACTTCATCCGCAAAATGCTTTGAAGTTGGACTGGTCTAACTGGTCTAAAATTTAGTTGTGCAGTAAAGAGTTAATGTATCTCTGAGACATATTCTACTCAGCAAATCATCATATAATTATAAATCTATAAAATCCATTCTATATAACAATTGACTCAATCACAAGGTAGACTGATCTTTTGACATGCAAAAATTTGACCTATAGCTAAAAGTTGAGTTGACTTGGGTCAGCCTGCACAGAATCACAGGCTGACCTTAGTCGATGTTTGTTGTTACTGAACCTTGTTATTTGTGAGGATGACATTTTATAATTATAATGCCAATATATTAATGCCAATATAATTATTTCTCATGATGCATAATATTATGTGACCTGCTGCGCAAAAAGGGACTATCTGGGAATTCCACACATCAATTAGGTGAAAACAGACCAATGACAGTAAAGGTCATTTCAAGCTTATAGCTCAAAAATGATTGTATAGCAAGGTAGAATGACCGCTTTTCATACAGAAAATATCACAATAGAGAAGTGTCAACCGTGGTCAGACTAAGCAATTTCGCAGTCTGACTAGGGCTAATACTTTTTGCAGTTCCCAGAAGTTCCCCTTTTTTGTGCTACTGGTCAGATATGAAGAACATGATCAAGGTATCAGGGTAAAAGAAAATGTTACAGGTAATGGTCTAAGTCTTCTCTCTAAGCAAATAGGCTACTTTCCTAATAAAATAAATTAAGGCACAGCAATGTATTCAGTGACATATAAATGAATCTTGTGGGACTTCCTTACAGAATTTTCCATAAAACTTACCAAGAACTTGTATATAGTAAGTTACACTAATTGACATTCTATGAGCTATTTTGACTGAAATAGCTTTGATTTTGCACTTTTAATATATCATATCATTTATTCATCACTTGAGTGATGCCAAGCTGGTATTTCAGATTTCAAAGTCACCTCTCAAAGTCAAACTAAACACAGGAGGGCAACCATAGCCCTTGATTCAGCTCCACTTGCTCTGTTGTCATTTAGCACTCAAGTGGTATGGATTCACAAAGACTGCACCATTGCAAATATTTAACCTTATCCACAATGACAACTTCATCCAGATATCTCAGACATGGTAAAAGAATGGTTCTCAAAGGTCATCCATACCCAATACTGTTTTTTTTGACCCATGGTTTTTGAAAATACTTTCAAAAAATCTCACTACGGACTGTTTAACCCTTTATCAAATAATCCCTAGTTTTTACGGCCTAAGATGGAAGCCTTTTGAAACTATTGTGGGAAAAGGAGAAAATGCTGGTTACCAGCATTTTCTCCTTTCCCACAATGTTTCCTACCCTGCTGGAAACACTTTCAATTTTTGAGTTATGTTTATTTTGTTGGCTACAAGTGCTTCCAATTAATTTTGACCATTCTAAAATTTTGTGGCTTGGTCAAGTGACAGATTGGCCAAAAGTTAAATCCTTGCCTGTAAAATCCTGAATTTTAACAATCTCTTGGAAAGCACTCTTTGAAAAAGAGAAAAAATGCTGGCTACCAGCATTTTTTTCCCTTTACCTTAATGTTTCCAAAATTTTACTGACAAATCCAATTAACTGAGCCATATTTAATTTGTCCTCTTCAAACGCTTTGAATATCCACAAGTCTAAAAGTAAGTTGTTTAGCAAATTGTTACCAGAGAAAATGATACCAAGCCATTTCAAAGAGCTAAAATGGTCAACAGAGGAATCAGTGAAAGTTTCTCAACCAATGGTGAACAAATCAAGAATACAAGTTTGGTTATGAAGCAACTCAACCAAGCAAAACAGTTCATGAAATTCACCAACTTTTAATGAGTTTGTGTCAAGTTCATGAACATTTCTTAGAATCTTGTAATAAATTCATGAAACTTTAATTTCACTTTTTTCAAAGTTCATAAACTTTGCTTGAGGTTCTAATATTTCATGAACCCCAGAACAAGTTCATGAACTGCTCATGAATAAAATTTCAAGTTCTTGAACTTCCTGCTTTAATGAAGCATTATCAAACTGACAGGGCTCTTAGTATTTCACCTTCATTGCTATGAAAAAAAAAAGAAGAGTTTTTTATGATAATGAACTCTTTCAAGAAATAATAAGATTACTGTGTCAGCACTTGTGACAGAAATGTGATTTATTTTCTCAGAACTACAAGAGAAAACGGTTGCAGGACACTACCATAAAAAGTTACACATTCATCCATATGGCCTACATGGTGTTTGGTCAGTATAGCTTAGAAAACTGAGTTGTGATTAGAATTAACTCAGGTACAAATGCATGTCCTAAAATAATCTTTTAATTCAAATTTCATTGTTTCAGTTCAACCTCAAACACTAAGATCATGATTGATATGTTGTTTGATCTTTGATGATGTAACCTTTACAGTTATGAATGTATTTAGCCAACACCTGTAAACAAAGATGCAGGGAACTAATTATGTCTAATGCAAAAACACCTCATCAGAAATTATTCTTTTGATAAGGAACAATCTTTTGTTTGTTATTGACTATATTAAGCTAAATTTCGTCAACTCACTTGGTGTTTCCATGTACATGTTTCTACATGTATAATTGTTAAATTATACGTGACATAGGTGGTTAACGTCTGTCATTTTTCAGCTAAGATATCCCCCCATCAGTGCTTAATGTGAGTTTAAAAGGGATCGCGGATTAATTATTATGGCTTATCGAGAGCACCTTACTGTAAATATTCATGTATTATCGAGACCGGAAAAACTTCGCTTATAAGGGTGGAATTTCGAACTCGAGTGATGTCATTTGAAATCAACTCTTTTAAACCATGCAAACCATAAATTCAGGGTTAAATATCGTAAAACTCGCTCTAAATCTGAAAATTTGTTTCGTTCCGCAGCTTTGACCTAGTTTGTAACAGTACGTCTCGGATGAAACACCCCAAACCACTCAAATACCCCAAAACACCCCAGAGCACTCAAAAACTATTCCATCAAAAACCTTTTGTAACATATAAAACTGCATGCGAAACGCTTACATACACGATTTTATGGAAATCAGACATGAACTTTTGCAATCAATTCTAGTATTTTAGGTCTTTGATCAGCTTAAGTTTGAAGTACAAAATTGTACTTTGGTTAAGAAAATGCAAATGGCGGACGGAGTAGAAAACAAACGCACATAACGATTAACACCACTAAAGTTAAAATGTTGATTACTGCTTTTGTTTGGACCCCAAAAGAGTGGCGACAAGGATATTTCATCCCCTCCGTATACAGTAAATACAACATGAAATATGAAACGCAAGGTAAAATACAGTAATTACGACCGTACATTGACAGTTGCACTGTTGAGGGGTTTACAGTCAAAACGTACTCAAACCAAAACGTACCCAAGTCAAAACGTACCCGAGTGGAGTCAAAACGTACCCGAATGGAGTCAAAACTTACCCAAATGAAGTCAAAACCAACCCAAGTGGAGTCAAAACGTACCCAATGTGTAGTCAAAATGAACACATGATTTTTATAGTATTTCTAACTTCAATTTGTGTAAAAATTAATAGAAATTACCTATTCGTCATCATGACGATTTATAACTCTTGCTTTATTTTGAATTTGCCTTACATGATTAAAACCAATGATGAAACTTATTTAACAATAAACATAGCAAAGTCAGTCAAATGCTTAGTGATAAAATCACGTTTGTCTTTCTATTTTTTTTTTTTAAAGGAAGATAAAGTTACTATTAATGAAAAAAAAAAAGCATATTGGATACTTTAAAAATATTTATCCATCATTATAAAAATATGTTTTATATATGAAAAAAAAAACGTAAGCATCAGCACATTTAAAGAAATGATATAACAGAGAAATGTGATACGTTAATTACATTGTTTGGATAGCAAAGATACAATTTCAACACTCAAAAAGAGTGTAACAAATTTAATGTGGTATTTAACCCATTTCCACACAATCCCTACTTTCGACTACCCTGAGAAAGAAGCCTTTAGAACACACTGTGGGAAAAGGAAAAAAATGCATTTTCTCCTTTTCCCACAATTTTTTCTAACCTTCACAAAACAAATTTCAAATTTTCTGTCACTTTTATTTTGTCGTCTGCAAATGCTTTCGATTTGGACAAGCCTAAAATTGGGCTGGTCTGGTAATGAGTTAAACTAATTATTCACAATGGTCTTTAACCTGTTGTAGATTGCATGGTTATTAATTACTTTGCAAATATTTTTTATAATTTGAGAGTCAGTTTGGTTGAGATGAAAAACCTTAACAATTCTTTAAACATCAACTCCTCCAAAACCGCTGGGCCAATATGGACCAAACTTGGCTGGAATGTTCCTTGGGAGGTCCTCTTTGAAAATTGTTCACAGAATTTGATTACGTCAAAAGTTTTGGTTGCCATGGCAACCAAACAGTTTTCTAAGAGATTCTTTAAAAATCTTCTTCTCTGAAACAGTTGGCCAGATTTTAAAATAATTTCACAGAGATGTTCCTTAATGTAGTGGACCCGTAATAGAAAACGGCTATTTCCACTACAATATTACCCTAGAAAATTTGCTAAGATTAAAAATGAGCACTATTGTACTGCTGTCACCAAGCCACTTTTTCTTTTTTGTCCTTCCTAGAATTATCATTTATAAATCTATAACTACTATAATTTCATTACAAATGGATATGATAATTACCTCCCTTTTCTGGAAAATAAAAAAATTATCAACAAATAATTTCAAGACAGACCCCGAAGGAATTTCTGTTCGGTTAAAAATGTGCAATAGTATCATATCTGTACAAAATATGTCTTTATCAACTGTCCAGAAATTTTATACCATGCTGCACTATGCCTATTAGTTTAAACATATTTATTTTACATCAATTGAGAAACAAGTTCTTACAACTTATACTAATCTCTCTCGATTCTGCTTCCTGGTAACTACACCAGTACTCGCGCCGAATGTGTGGTCCAATGAAAAATCCCAAAGTTGACTCCCGCTCCCGGGAATCGAACTCAGGACCCTTAGGTTATGAGGCCGGCGCTGTACCTCACAACCACGGACACCACACTATGCCTATTACGGGTCCACTACCTTAAGTGACCCTTTCCAAAACTTTTTCGTGAAATTTTGATCAGTCAAGAAACATGACACTGGCGAATGGGGGCTATTTGCACTATACAGGAATGAAAAAATTCTAAAAAATTCTTCTTCTCAGAAACCTCTGGTCAGATTTTGAAATAATTTCTCAGGGATGTTCTATGGGTGACCCTTTTCAAAAATTGTTTGCGAAATTTCAATCCGTCAAGAAACATGGCTCTCGTGAATGGGGGCTACTTGTACTTATATGGACATGCAGAAATTCTTGAAAATTCTTACTTCTCTGAAACGGCTGATCAGATATTGAAAAAAATTCACAGGGATGTTCCTTGGGTGACCCTTTTAAAAACTTGTTCGCGAAATTTTGATTTGCCAAGAAACATGGCTCAGGTGAATTGGGGCTACTTGCACTATATGGAAATGAAGAATTTCTTGAAAATTCACCTTCTCTGAAACCCATGATCAGATTTTAAAATAATTTCACAGCAATGTTCCTTGGGAGACCATTTTCAAAAATGTTTGCGAAATTCTGATCCATCAAGAAACATGGTTCTGGTAAATGGGGTCCACTTGCACTATTCGGACATGAAGAAATTCTTGAAAATTCTTCTTCACTGAAATGGTTGGTCAGATTTTGAAATGATTTCACAGAGATGTCCCTTATGTGTCCCTTTTCAAAAATTGTCAAGTGCTAGCATCGGTATGCAATGGCACTGTTTCAGTAAGTTCCAAGTAATAGAGGTGACCAATGACATACATTTAATATTGTTTTGGGTATATTATGTCAGGCTATATGCCAACATGGATATATTAAAGAAAAAGAAAAATGAAAAGATCTAACTTGGTGGGAAGCTGCCTATTACAAGTAACTGCATTTGCTCAACTAAATTGCAGCTAGTCAAAATCGAAGAATTGCTGAAAACTAATCAAATTTGATTTACGGTAAACCATTAAATTTGAGTCTAATTAGAAGAAAACCTTGATTAAAAAAAAATGAGTTTTTCTTTCTTTCAGCTCTGTTTTCCAAAGCTGTTTGAAATACATAGAAGCAAGATTGTCATGTAAAAGGGTGATGACCATCTATTAGTCTAAAAATATCAAGGTTTCACCATTAGTGCGACTTTCAGGACCTTCAGTCCTTTGATTGTTTTTGATAGGGAAGAAAACATTGTGGGAAAAGGAGAAAATGCTGGTTACCAGCATTTTCTCCTTTTCCCACTATGTTTTCAAAAGCCTTCTCCTACAGGGTCGTTAAAACTAGGGATTGTGTGGTAATGGGTTAAATGGTATATGTCTCTGAAAGAGTAAAAAAAAATGTATGAATACCAGTATTTCTAGTTTTTACCGCAGTGTTTTAGATGTACTTTTTCTTACTCTTTGAAAAAAAATATTTGATTGCTTGGACAGTCCCTGACAGAGAAGGCTTTGATAGAGAAAAGAAACAATATATAAAACGGAGAACATGCTAGATTTCCTTAGCCCTTTTCTCGGGGGTTTTCATTTCTGTAACCACTACATCTAGCGAAATTATTAGGTCAAATTTGAGGGATATGCAGACAACAAACCAAATGTGCATGTGACTCAAAAATGAAATTTGTTGCAAGAAGTGTAGAATTTAGCATTGTGGGAAAAAGAGAAAATGCTAGTTACCGGCATTTTTGCCTTTCCCCAAGATGTTTCCCAAGTGTTTCTTTCTACGTGTCATTTAAAGTCTGGATGGTGTGGTTAAGGGTTTGACCAAAGGATTTTTGGTAAAGGATTAATCAAATTGAAAACACTTATAACAAAGGGTTAGCTTTTTCATTACATACAATTCCTATTCATGCCACAATGTTTTTAGAAGTAGTCTGTGATAATTGAGAGCAAAATTTCATCTCTAGAAGGAGGTCCCAGGTTCGAGCCTCGCTGGCTCCACTGGGTTTTTTTCACAGGAGTGTCCTTGGGTAAGACACTTCAGAGCCTAGCCTAGTACTGGTGAAACCCAGGAAACATGAATATGTGAACTGTCGCCGTGATATGACTGAAATACTGTTGAAAGCGGCGTAAAACACCATACAAACAAATCATCTCTAGAAAGCAATAACTTCTTTCTTTGCCTAACAACAGAATTTTGAATGCCACCAAAAAGCATCTCCTGATGAAAATTTAAATGTTACTGAAATGATGAACCTGGTCTTTGATAGGCCAGTCAAAACATTCCGGGTAAAAGAAAAAAAAATGGCTACCAGCAATTTTTCATTTTTCCACAATGTATTCAAAAGGCTTCTCCCCCAGGGTTGTTAAAAGCAAAGAACGTGTAGTAAAGAGTTAACTAGATATGCTAGAAGATGTGCCGTCCCCAGAGAGTGGACTGTAATTGGATATGTTGGGTAATCTGACAAAGTTGGCTGATGAATTAAAGCTACCATCTGATATGGGCACACCACCCTTGGCTGCATAGGAACATGCTTCTGTGGACCTTGCAAAAACCTTGACCCTTTACCACACAATCACGACTATTGATGTCCCTGGAGTAAGAAAGTTTTTGAAAACATGTGGGAAAAGGAGAAAATGCTGGTAACCAGCATTTCCTCTTTTTCCCACAAAGTTTTCTATTCTTCTTAACTCTTTACCACACAATCCTGACTTTTAAAGACCCTGAGAAAGAAGCCTTTTAAAAACATTGTAAGAAAAGAAGAAAATGCTGGTAACCAGTATTTTCTCCTTTTCCCACAATGTTTTCTGTGCTTCCCAAGACAAATTTCAATTTTTGAGCCATACATAAATTTTCGTCTGCAAATGCTTTCAATTTGGACTGGTCTACAATTTTGTCATTTGGTAAAGGGTTAAGTCAATTTTCAATATTTAGTCACATTAATTTTGTCTTCTCCAAATGCTTTCAATTTGGACGACTCTAATGAGTTAACTCTTTGCCAAACAACAAAAGTTTGGACTAAACTAAACTGAAAGCATTTGCAGATGACAATTGAAGCTCAAAATGATGATTTTTGATTTGGATAGGGTAGAAACTATAGAAAACAGAGAATCATAGATGGTAACCAGCATTTTCTCCTTTTCCTACAATTTCCGTTTTCAGGGTTATAAAAACTTGAGATTTAGTGGTAAAGGGTTACCAAAATTATCCTTAGTTTTGACAATCTCTGCTGAAGAAAACTTTTTGGAAACATTGTGGAAAAAGAAGAAAATGTGATGACCATTTCTCTCTTTCCCATAGTGTTTTCAATGCTTTCAAAGAATTTTAATACTGCATTGCTTGAGCTGCAATTTGTACTTGTCATCTACAAATTAATTCTTTTAATATTGACAAGTATAAAATTTTGTGGTATCAGGTTAAAAATTTTTTAAAAACTCTGCAGTCATTTCATATTTCATGTGCACTGCTTATGATTTTTTTTTTTGGATGCCTTATTGCTCTGCTGTGTTCTGTTCTCCTGGTATTAATGCAAAAAAAAAAAGAGTTTATTTCATCAGCTTGTGGTTAATATGGGGAAATATTTGCCGAAAAAGGGAAAGGTATGCGAAAATAACAAGTGCCATAAGGCACAAGGTATTTTCGCGGACCTTTCCCTTTTGAGGCAAATATTTCCCCATATTAACCACAAGCTGATGAAATATATTATTATATTTCCTCTTATTATTTTGTCAACGAATGCCACTTTTAAAACTAGTGATCTCAAATAAATTAACCAGATAACATATATTTTCAAAAAATGTAGTTCCAGATTTTCGGCAGAAGGAAAATATTCACTGTGATGGGGGAAATAATTCCCCCCAGCTTAAATTATGACATTTCTTTACCCATAACATTTCTAAAAATAGATATTGAAATATAATATAGTGCCTTTTACAAATAGAGTTGTCCCTGTGGACAGCGTAGAAAAGGTCAGACTGCACCAAACATGCAGACAATATTTGTTTGTATTCCCCAGACCTTCTGATATGACCAGTATTGATATTGTAGTTGTTAAGGTCTTGTTTTTAGCCAGAAAATGTCTGTTGGGTTTATTCTGGGCCCTAAGGGGTAATTATAAACCCTGCAATCAAGTGGGAGCCTGTACAGAAATAGCAGGCTGGCTGCACACGCCCACCAGTTTGTCTGTACATAGATGTAATTGTGTATCCATTTCTCCTCCTACAGTTTTAACCCATTACCACACAGCCCCTACTTTTGACGACCCTGAGAAAGAAGCCCTTATAAAACATTGTGGAAAAAACAGAAAATTCTGGTAACCAACATTTTCTCCTTTTCCCACAGTGTTTTCTACCCTTCACAAAACAAATTTCAAATTTTCAGGCACTTTTATTTTGTAGTCTGCAAATGCTTTCAATTTGGACAAGCCAAAAATTTTGTCGTTTGGTAATGAGATAAACAAATTGCCCAAATTTTGGATATGGCGCCCAAGGGTCGGTATTCCAACGAACCATGCTCAGGAATATTCTTACATAAGAACCATCCTTAGGAATATTCTTACTCTTATGCAATTTTTCTAAATTTAAAAGTAACATAAGGTCTGATTGGCTGAACTATTTCACCTGCAATTTCCCTAAACCATTTGGTTTAGCCAATCGGAAGTTGTGTAGTTTTCAAGTTTAGAAAATTCTTCAGAATTAGACAAAAGATATTCTTAAGAATGATTGGTGAAAATGGACCCTGAAGTACTCTAACAAGGGATCAAACTTGTGCACCTGCAATTTCCCTATGAATGGTTGACTACTACACTAGTTATGGCCCTTTGGAGTTTTCCTTTTCTTAACTCATTACCAAACGACAATATTTTGGGCTTGTCTAAATGGAAGTATTTGCAGACGAAAAAATAAAAGTGACTGAAAATTTGAAATTTGTTTTGAAAAGAATAGAAAACATTGTTGAACAAGGAGAAAATGCTGGTTATCAGCATTTTCTCCTTTTCCAACAATGTTTTCCAAAGGCTTGTTTCTCAGGGTCGTCAAGAATTATAGGGATTGTGTGGTAATGGGTTAACCTGTTGACAAGTCAAAGATTGACTACTTTTTGTGCACGGTGTAGGTAAAGACCTCAGAATGGTGAAAGAAAATATGAATTTTCAGAACAGAAAAAAAATCTTATTTCATTTTCAAAGTTTGTTTTCATCTAGAATGTCTAAGCAAGGAGGGTAGTGTAGCTCAAAGATCAGACTATTTTGTGCAGTCTGATCTTGATTTAGATTTGCTGCAAAGGCAACCTTTGTTGTAGAAGGGACTTGTAACCCTTCTCAAACAATTATTAGTTTTAACAACCCTTTGGAAAAAGGCTTTTGAAAACATTTTGGGAGATGAAGAAAGTGCTTGGGTAAATAACATGTTCTCATTTTTCCACAATGTTTTCTACCCTATCAAACACACACCTCATCATATGGGCCACATTTCATTTGTCACCAACAAATACATTGAATATGGACCAGTCCAACATTTGTTGTTTTGTAACAGCTTGATTCATTACTAAACAACAAAATTCAATGTTTGTCCAAATCGAAAGCATTTGCAGAACACACAAATAAAAGTGACTGAAAATTTGAAATTTGTTTTGTGAAGGAAGAAAGCATTGTGGGAAAAGGAG
The DNA here is from genome assembly GCA_943736015.1 of Tridacna crocea. Lineage (NCBI taxonomy): Eukaryota > Metazoa > Mollusca > Bivalvia > Cardiida > Cardiidae > Tridacna > Tridacna crocea. The sequence continues at coordinate 14,682,260 of OX031056.1, read as the reverse complement.
AAAATGCTGGTTACAAGTATTTTCTCCTTTTCCCACAATGTTTTCTAAAAGCTTCTTTCTCAGGGTCGCCAAAAGTAGAGATTGTGTGGTAATGGGCTAAAGAGTCAAATTATTTGGTCTGGAGAAAGGATACCCAACTGATGAGCCCCCAGATACAGTTCCCAGTGGCTGTCTACTGATAGATGAGATTGCAATAAATTTTTTATTATAGCTGAAAACTGTAGACATTCAATTATATTGTTATCTCTTTAACCCATTGCCTCCCAGGCTATCAACATGCATTAACTTTTAATTCTTTGCTAGACAACACTTTTTTTGACTGGTCCCTATTAACAACAAAATTTTAGACTGGTCCAAATTGAAAGCATTTGTAGATGACAAAATAAAAGTGACTGAAAATTTTAAAATTCTTCTGGTAATGGATGAAAACATTGTGGGAAAAGGAGAAAATGCTGGTTGCCAGCATTTTCTCCTTTTCCCACAATTTTTTTAGAAGGCTTCCAACTCAGGGTTGTTAAAAATTGGGATTGTGTGATAAAGAATTAAAGCATTTGCAGATGATATATAAGGGATGAAAACATTGTGGGAAAAGGATTAAAGCATTAAATTTGCAGATGATATCTTAACCCTTTTCCTGCTAAATGACTAAAACAAAATTTTCAATTTGATCCCTAGCTCAGCCAGTTTCTTTCCGAGGATTGATGATAGTCACTTAGACAGGATTCATTCCTTTCCCACCGCTGACCATTGTTTTGATGATGATCATCTGGGAAAGCAGCCAGTGGCTTGGAAAGAAAATTGTGCAAAGTGCTGGTAAAAGAAACCCCAGGAAAGCATGGATAGTTGGTCTGGCCACCGTGATACAACTGAAATAATGTTGAAAACGGCGTTAAACGCTACACAATTAATTGGTCATTTAATTCAATAGTAAAAACCGAAATATTGCTATTTCTACCTGATGCTTTTAGGAATGATATCTCCATATTGGACAGCATAGCACAAGATCAGACTGCACATTTTGTGCTGTCTGATCTTGAGCTACGCTGTCCACAGATGGTCAGTTTTCGCGTTTCGGAGCCAAAGGGATAAATGTGGCTGAAAGGATTTGTACAGGAAAGGATAAAAACCATTGGCGGAAATGGACTTGTATTTGAAATGGTGGAAAATAGTGTAAATAAGTGAGAAAATGCTGATGATAGCTTTTTCTTCTTGAGCATACTGGAGGCAGTGGGGAAATATTGAATTTCCTTTTGTTGAAGTTCTAGTTACAAACTGCTGTGAGCTATAAAGATGCTTGTCTACAGCCGGTGAGCAAAAACACTGTTAGATTTCAAATAATTTAAAATGGTACAGAAATCAGTCCTTTGTGTATAAACATGGATAAATTAATGACAAAATTTTTTTTATATGGTGTAATTGAAAAAAAGAAACATGGAAATTTGTATTAGAAACCAAACGTTGGTAAGATTAGGGAACTGGCTGACGATCAAAGCTGCAAAGAATAGCGGTGCGTCACGGAAATTTATCATTTGTTTCCGCCTAGAGTCGAATATGCTGTAATTTCCATATATACTGCAACCTCTGTCTTAAAATCGAGCCTGCAACAGAGAAGTCTCCATTTTACTTTGTTTACCTCATCAGACGCAAGGCGAAGGTCAAATATTGATTTGTCACGTGGCAGAAACAATGAATCTACTTATGCTGAAGGCCGCAACTCAGTGACATGCATTTTCCGTCGACCATAATTTAATCAACCTTGCAGCCGTCAGGCGCAATATCTGGCATGAAGATACACGAATGACTATAGTTTGATAAGATACAGACAAAATGAGTTAAAACTCGCTGAAAATGAGTGTAAGGGCCTCTTTAAACTTAGCTGCAATTGATAAAAGGTTCTTAATATGAAATTCATGGCTAAGTTTTGTCCCAACAGTGTGCAGTTGTCATGCCAGAGCCACAGCTAATGTTTTGTATATGTACCCCGGAAACATCCAATGACTAAAGCACACAACCTGCAGGAAAGGTTTGGGGTCTTAAAGTAGACCACAGTTTACAAAACATTGTGTCCAAAGAAGAAATTGCTCATTATGAGCAATTTCTCCTTTGGACACAATGTTTCACTGTGTTTTTTTTTCATGAATTCATTTTGATTATTTATGAAGGATATTTTCAGAGTTGTCTGTAGCAAGTTTGTTTAACTCTTTACCTCACAACAAAATTTCAGAATAGTCTAAACTAAATCGCTTGTAGATGAAGTGATAATTAACTATTACTCAAAAGTTGAAATTTGTTTTGGGAAGGAGAAAATGCTGGTTACGAGCATTTTCTCCTTTTCACACAGTGTATCCAAAGGGCTTCTCTTTCAAGGTCGTTAAATTCCGGATTGTCTGGTAAAGGGTTAAGAGGAAATGACTTAATTGATTGCTTAATTGAAATTGTGTTTAATTTGTCATTTTTACAAACATATAGATGTCACCATTTTCTCTCTTGACAGGATGTGTTTCGGCTGATTGTTTTGATAAAAGTGACATTTTAAAAGTAAAAGTTAATTTGAATTTACAAAAAAAAATGAGAGGAAAAAAAATTACTGAATGAAAACAATCAGATGTTGAGCATTGAGCTGTAACATTTCTGAGTGTCAACGTTTGGTTTTTGTCAATATCAAGCCAGCTTTTATTTTTTGGGGAAAAAAATTCTTTTAACTCTTTACCAAAACTCAATATTTAACACTTATTTATTTTGAAAGTGTTTTCATTAACCCTTCAGACAATGACGAGTTGTAACAACCCTAGGAAAGAGGCCTTTGAAAACATTGTGGGAAAAGTAAACTACTGCAACAGAGAGAAACATATTCTGCAGGATGTAATAATGATCAAGCCTTTACCACACAGTCATGAGTTTCGTTGACACTGACAAAGTAAGCTTTTCCCACAATAATTTCTACTCCACCAAAGAGAAATTCCATCTTTTTAGTCGTGTTTAAACTGCCATCTGCAAATGCTTTTAATTGGGACAAGTCTATTACTTGTTTGTGTGGTAAAGAGTCAATTGATATGTAGCTCAAATGGGTTTGTCTCTAATATGTTTATAAGATACCTTGATAGAAAAATGTTGTGATCACTTAAATTTTCTCCTTTTCCCTGGACAGTGCTTTGATAGATCTTGTTCCAAATTAAGAATGTCATCAATTTGTACCACAGGTCTTTGTTGGTTTAGTCAGGTTAGGATATAAGATTAACAGATTAGAGGTCCAGGGTTGGATCCACACTGGAGCTATTTAGATTGGGCAAGCCTCTTCAAAGCCTGAGCCTGAGCCCAACCTCCAGGCTATGAGTACCAAACTCTATCACCAAGATACACAGGACTCCTTTACCACACAATCCCTACTTTTGACTCCCCTGAGAAAGAAGGCTTTAGAAAATATTGTGGGAAAAGGAGAAAATGCTGGTAACCAGCATTTTCTCCTTTTCCCACAATGTTTTCTACCCTTCACAAAACAAATTTCAAATTTTCAGTCACTTTTATTTTGTCATCTGCAAATGTTTTCGATTTGTCAAACCTAAAATTTGTCATTTGGTAATGAGTTAAAAGGCTTATGAAAAGTTTGTGGGAAAAAAAGAAATTGCTTTTAACCAAATGATTAGAGCTACATTTAACTCTCTACCAGCTATGCTATCCATTTCCTACAATGTTTTTAAAAGGCTTCTTCCTCAGGGTAATTAAAACTTGACATTGTGTGGTACAGGGGTTACAATATATTGTCTTCAAGTGCTTTCACTGCTGACATTTCTAAAATTTGGCTACAGATGAAGAGTTAAATGTGCAGCAGATGTCATTGGGAAATCGATTGTCAACTTGAATTAAAGTTTAGAATAGTTTAACCCTTTACCAAACAACAAAATTTGAGACAGGTCCAAATTGAAAGCATTTACAGAGGACAAATTAAACAGAACTCAAAAATTGAAATTTGTTTCCAGCAGGGCAGAAAACATTGTGGAAAAAGGAGAAAATGCTGGCTACCAGCATTTTCTCCTTTTCCCTCAATGTTTTCAAAAGGCTTCTATCTCAGGGGTCGTTAAAAGTCGGGATTGTGCGGTAAAGAGTTAAGTACAAACATTGTGGCAAAAATAAGCATTGCATTTGATTTTTCTCTTGCTGCTGTTACGTAACAATATTTTCAAAAGTGAAGTACTGCAACAGAAAGAAAGGTCTTCTGAAGTAGTTAATGATTAATCCTGCGCACAGTCGAGTTTCAATGACACTGACAGAGTAAGCTTTTGAAAACATTGTGGAAAAGGAGATAAGTAACCAGCATTTTCTCCTTTTCCCAGACTGTTTTCTACCTTTTAACACCAATTTCCAATTTTTGAGTAGCACTTGTTTTGTCATCTGCAAATGCTTTCATTTTGTACTAGAGTAAAAGTTTGTTGTTTGGTGTTGGGTTAAGTGCATATAAGCTATGATTTTTTGCACAGCTTGAAAGTGTAGTTTTGATGTCAATAACACTATAATACTCACCGTATAAGGTCAAAATGAATTACACTTCATTACATATCCATAAAAATCAGGTCTGTAAAGCCGTAAACTTCACAAATAGTCATATAAACAATCAAACGGTAATAAAAAATGGCATGCCAAACAAGACACTGATTTAAGTGAGGGACAGTGATATATGAACTCTGCGACAATTATTAAGTCATTACCAAATGACATTTTAGACTTGTTTTAGACTTCCCGGTATTGGCCCTGTACCACATATTCATCTGATTTAGCTAACCTAGAAAACAAAAGGGTTCTTTTAATTTAACTCTTTACCAAAAACCAAAATTGTAGCCTTGTTCAAATTGAAAGCATTTGCAGACACCAATTTCTGTGTGGCTCAAATGGTGCGTTTACTTTTTCTTTGATAGGGTAGAAAATTCTGGCGAATAAGACAAACTACTTTACCTTAAGAATGGTTGGCAGGGTTCCCACGCAGTCGGGAAAACGGGAAAAAGTCGGGAATTTCGTAAAACCCGTTCCCGGTCTTGAAAAAGTCTTGATTTTTGTTATATCTATGAAAAATCGGGAAAAACCCGGGAAAAGTACGACACGTTTTGGGTATGAAACAAAAATTTAGGACGATAATAATCTCTGGTCTCCGTCCTCCATTTTTCGGATAAAGGTCCAATATTTTCTGCAATATATATCCTAGACCGTCATTGGTCGAAGAGAGTGAATTTCCCAAATACATTACGGTCTTTTTTTAGGTTCACTGGTCCCGGAATATGTATTCTAATATTTAAATAAACCGGAATCCAGTGTATTAATTTCGGAGAACTCGGTACTTATCCTAAAATACAATGCAGCTGCGCTTTGTATTTTCCCGGGGACGAGCTGAAGTGAATTAACGTGAAAATGAGCTAAAACAGTAAACATTACTGAAAATTTAAATCCATAGGGGTCTGAAAGGTTAACAGACTTTATCTTTATGAAGCCAAGTTATGATTCTCGTCGGGATGAGGTTGTCGAGTCAGAAGAAACTGAAAGTAAGCGCTTGTCTGCAATCATGGATCAAAACACTTCAAGTATTAAATCTAACAGTGTTACGATTATTCGTATTTTCAGAAACGTTAAAAGCAGGGATATTGCCCTTTGAAAAGACCGGTTTATTTATTCATGTATTTCAGGTCATGAAAACTGAACAATTAAAGTGAAAGTAAAACATGGTACTTTTGGATTAGGCTTTAGTTTCAATGACTGAAGAGGGAAAAGAACCTCTATTTGAAGGCTTACAGCAAAACTGTTGTGCATTATGATAGTAAATGATATGCAAGGACTTGATTCTGTGTCTCAAATCATAAAGAAAATAATTCCCAATGTTAGAAAAAAACAACACATTTTTAGCTCACCTGAGCACAAAGTGCTGAAGGTGAGCTTTTGTGATCACCCTATGTCTGTTGTGCATCATCCACAATTTCTTAACATCTTCTCCTCCTAAACCACTGGGCCAATCTTGATGAAACTTGGCAGGGATGTTCCTTATTTAAATCTCTACCAAAGTTGTTCAAGACATTAAATTCCACCCATGGCAAACAAAGAAAAAGAGAGCAAAATCTTTGAAAATCTTCTTCTCTGAAAGTAGAAAGCATAGAGCTTTGATAATTGGTATGTAGCATCTCCTAGTATACTTCTACAAAAAATGTCCATATAATGCCCCTGGGGTCAAAACTGACCCCACCTCAGGGGTCACAAGTTTGAACATGGGAATAATGAAAGAAAACTTTGAAAAATACTTTTCATTAAAACAAGAAGGGATAGAGCTTTGATATTTGGTATGCAGCATCTGCTATTGGACCTCTACCAAGATTGCTCATATGATTCCCCCAGGGTTCAAACTACCCCTCTAGGGGTTACAAACTTTCATATTTTGTATGTACTATCTTCTAGAGGACCTTTACCAAGTTTGTTCATATGATGCCCCTGGGGTTCAAACTGGTCCTGCCCTGGTGGTCACAAGTTTGAACATGGGAACAAATAGGAAAATTTTAAAATTCTTCTGCTCTGAAACAAGATGGAATTTATGTACATGTATTCCTTATGATGGTCTGCCAATAACAATATTTTACCTTTTTTCATTAAATGTCACATCATGGAAAAAGGGGGCTTGGTGTATATTGTCACTGTGGATCAATGTCTCTTTCATTACAGGACAAAATGTAATTAATGTTCATCTTGTTAAGCCAGAGACAATAGTTATTTGATTTTATTTCATGAAACAACATGTTATCCAAATTTGGGACTAAATGTATAATTTCATTCTGGACCAATTACAGTCAGTTGGCCCATCCATTTTCTTCTTTAAGATAGGTCATGGACAAAGGGGTTGCCTTTCACATACTGGACTTATCGAGCTCCAATAAATTAGTCAGTAATGTTGTGAGCTGTTAGTCTAGGGTTCCCAGTTTGGCTTGATTACTGTTTCAGTCAACATCCTTTGAAATTTGATAAAAAGTTATTGAGACAAGTCTCATTTGTGTCTTAACAATGAACGAATGATGTTTTTTAATCTGTCTTTCGACCACCATTTTGACCAGGAAATGCCTCTTAAAGTTAATTCAGTCCCTTACAATACAATCCTGACTTTCAATGACCCTGAAGAAGAAGGGTTTTGAAAGCATTTTGGGAAAAGAAAAAAATGCTTTTTGCACAGTTACATACCCTGTCAGAATTATTTGGCCTTGAACTTCCATATTTGTTATTTATCTTCACTGTAGACCTTTACTACTTAGTAGGTACTCAGGTGAATGATACAGGACCATCATGGTCCTATTATTCTCAATTTGCCTGGTTATGTAGTCTTATAAGGATCTATACTATTTGCCTGCAAATTCTTCATTACTTGTAGAAACTTAGGAACTGTTAGAGAACAGCATGGATCCTTATCAAACTGCCTGTATGGATAGGCTGATCTGAATCTATATTCGGTCATTTGTAGTTTTGTAACTGGCCAAGTAAAGAAATGAAATAACTATCATGCAGTTAGAATGTTCTTTAAATCTTAATTTTTCATTAAAACAAGGAATGTATGAAAGAAAGTAGCTTTCAAAAGGTTTTGCATTTCCAGTTTTTCTGTAATGTGTTTTATTTACCCATCTAAATAAAGATAGATGTCAAATTTTCACATGATATACAAAATAACCGCATTTTTTTTTAATTTAAAATTTGAGTCACGTTCTCCTTTTTCTAGCGTAGGTATATGAGTTATATGAGTTACCGGGTCCAGTCCCATCACAAAGAGCAAATTCCAGACATACCAAAGAAAAAGTAGTTCTACAGTGATTGGGTTAAAAGCAGAGTAACTGCACCTCGTTTATGAAATATATATGACGTTTTTGATCCAATTTTTTGCATGATTCTTCAACCCACTATAGACACCCCCAACCCACCCTGAGCTCCTCGAGCTCATCGCAAAAAGTCGAACGTTTTGACAAACGTGCGACTTAAAAATCATCCTTCCAGTCACATTTAACTTGTCGTCTGCAAATCCTTTGAATTTGGACCAGTCTGAATTTTTGTCGTTTGGTAATGAGTTAATTGTCCTCTGTGAAATGTCCACAATGGATAGCTTTAAAGTACTTTCCTTTAACTTATTTAGCATGTTTTAACCCTTTACCACATAAGGCATTTCTATGGTATCTCTAACTGGCCCTAAATAACTGCAAGAATGAAATTGTTTCTGTGTATTTTAACACCTTTTGATAGCATAGAAAACATTGTGACAAAAAGTGAAATTGCTCGTCACGAGCAATTTCTCCTTTTGCCACAATGTTTTCCAAAGGCTCCTACAAGCAATGCGTAGAAATGAGCATCTATGGAGTAGAAGGTTAAGGCTTAACTCTTGGCCACCATGGATGTAATTAGACCAAGAGACACTAAAACTCACCAACAAAATTTATTTCTTTCAAGTATTGGACACAAAACTTATGATCTAAAATTTCCTGGTGAAAGGTGCATACCGTAACATGTTCCAAGGGAACCCAGAGGAATAAAATAGGTGAGCTGTAGATTTCCAGGATCTTAATTTATCATTTATCATGATCTTCTTGCACAACATGTAACATCCTCCTTTCTCAGTGGGCATCCTGATCAAAAAGCAAGATTATGGTTTATTTGCTCCTTGCTTTATATAACTTTCTCATATATCTTTTCTAAGGTGATGATGCATGTGTTAAAGAAAACAATTGACTGTAGTGGAGTTTACTGCCATCTTTCCAGCTTAGGCCACATCACGGCCATCACTGAGTGAGTGCACCTACACATGTGGCTTTCTCACACCAGTACAGGCACAACTTTTTTCCAAGTCATTGACTACTTTTTTCACCTGAGTCAGAGTTTAGAGGCAAAATATTTGCTGTATAGAGAGGTTGCCTCAACGGGATATCAAACTCACAACCACCAGGTCAGGAATCATAAGCTAACCACTGAGCTACCTGACAAAACCAAATGACAACTAAAGAAGGAATTGGACAATACTGTTATGCAGAAAAAAAATCTTTGTCAAATAACAAAATTTTAAATTGAAAGCATTTGCAGACAACAATTTCAAGGGTAGCTCAAATGAAGAGGTTAATGTCTATGATTGAGTATAAAGCATTGTTGGAAAAGGACAAAATGCTGGTAAAAAGCCTTGTCTCCTTTCCAATGATGTTTTCAAAAGCCTTCATCCTAAGGGCTGTTGTTTGGTAGACAGTTACTGAATGGATAACCACAAGAAAGCTTTCTATAGACCTTTCCCATAACATTTTCTGGCCTCTCAAAGATAAATCATATACTGCCAAGCACATTTACATTGTTGTGTGGAAATACCTTTAATTTGCACAAGGCTAGAAAATTAAAACTTTGAGAAAAAACAAATAAGACATTCTGGTTTAAGTTCTCAAAAGTTTGGAAACAGAAAGGGGCTATACATGCAAGACTTATTCAGTTTTTACATCACAATCTAATGCATATGATAGAGACAACAACAGGGCTTTAACAATACCTCAAATTTTCTTTGAAGACAGCTGATCCAAAAAATACAAGAACAAAGCCACGAGAAAAGCTCCAAGACCAGAATTTTATAATCTACTTCAGATTGCTTACCTCATTTTCTCAGTGCCTTGTTAAGAACTTTCAAGAGTAAATCAAACAGAAGACAAATATGAATGTAATGTTTTGGATCATGAGATAAATCCATCTTCATAACCAGGGATAATAAGTTCAAAGACAAAACCCATATGAAAAGTAAGCCTACTGGATTATGTCTGTACTCTACAAGTCTCTTGCTGTTTAACTCCTTTACAAATAGCAAAATTTTGGACTTGTGAAAGTTCAAAACAGCAAGAAAATTGAAAGTAGACAACAAAATATCATGTAGCTCGGATACTAGAATTTTACTTTGAAAACAATGAAATGTCACTGGAATAGGAGAAAAAGTTGTTTAATTAGCAGCATTTTATCCTCCCCCCAATGTTTTCAAAATGCTTCCTCCACAAGGTTGTTATACCAAGTGATTGTTTGGTACAAGGATAATGCTTCATCATAGATTCCTGAAATTAAACTTTTACAACACAATCCAGAGTTTTGATGACCCTGAGGAAAAATCCTTTAGAAAACATTTTAGGACAAGGCGAAAATTGTGGTAACCAGAAATTTATCCATTTCCCAAAATATTTTTCACCATTTAAAATACAAATCCCAACATTGTTAGACACGTTATATTTGTCATCTGAAAATGCTCTAAAACTGGATCAGTCTAGAATTATGTCATTTGGTAAAGACCCAAGGAAGAACCCTGTTAAAAAGATTGTGGAAAAGGGAATAAATATTGGTAACCATTTTTTTGTTTTTTTTTCCGTCATGACTTTTACTTTTTGAAAGACAAACCATATTGAGTCATAAGTATACCGTGTTTTGGTGCGTATAACACGCACATTTTTTCAGTTCTGAATAATTTCAAACTGGGGACAGCGTGTTATACACTACAATAGGCAAAACCATGTTTTTCTCCTCCTTGAAAGTCGGTTGTATACCTGTTCAAAGTGGGTGGGGGAGTGGCGTAGGTACAAAACGGCAAAGTTCTCTCGCCTTAACTTTCGTCATCATCCCATTTCAACTTTTACCAATTAAAAAAAACATTATTTTTTAATTTTGTTAAAGAGTACTTGTACATTCTTAATTTGTTGATTAGGATTCGTAATTTCCCGATTCTATCAGCCATTTTGGCAATGACGAACGTACCCCAGAATGATTTATATTGATTTACTGTTATCGTCTGATTCGTCTCATATTTTTTTTATTCTTTGTTACTAGCTAAAATTGGACATTTATAAAAGAGTAAAATAACGATTCATAAAGAAATGAATGATTTAAAAATATATATATTTATCGCTACTTTTTACAAAAACCGTGATTTACATCATATAGATCTATGTTTATTTCACACCTGTCATATTTGTCGATCAAGGTGAGAAAATAGGGGATTAACTACGATGTGGTCGTCAGTTCAATGTGTGAATTTGCAAATGTCATAAGCTGGCATGTTTTTGTAATCCCCCGAGTACACATCGAATCATTACCATTTCCAGTTTGGTTAAAAAATGGTTATTTCCCTTTGATAAAGTATCGCCATTTACAATTTTTCAAGACGGCGACCTAAGCTGCACATATTACAATATTTTGGTCAATTTTTGATGCGTGTTGTACATCCGAACAACCTTTTTTCCACGGATCTGATGCTGAAAAAGGCCTGCATGTTATACATGCCTGCGTGGTATACACAGCGTTTTACGGTAATTGTCATCTGCAAACATGTTCAGTGCGGACAATTCTAAAACTCTCTTGCCTGTTAAAGAGTTAATTAGTAATAACTTTCTGCAGATAACTCTTTTCATGTTTCATCTGACCTTTTCTTAGACACATCTTTACAGGTTTTCTGGCAGATTTCAGCCAGTTTTTCACCAATTTTATTCTCATGCCATGAAACTATAATCATTCTTGTATCTTCATGTGAAATGATGCCCCTCTTCATGCCAAAATTAATGTTGCCTCTGATGGCTGCAAAATTGCACAGATTACTCAGCACAGAAAATGCATTTCTGGTTTTGGAGACCTTCAAACCAATCACCGTTGTTGTTTCAGCAGAGCTCCAGATAGGGGGTGTGATGTTGATTTCAAAATTGAAATTATTATTGATTCTCCACTAAACCCTATGTTGTGGGTACTCATTAGAATCATCTCAGCAAGACGATTCTAATGAGTACCCATAACATACGGTTTCGAAGAGAAATAATGAATTTTGAAAACCATCACTCCATGAAAACCTTTTGGGAAAAGGAGAAAATGCTGCGAAGACTCATCTGGAGCTCTGGTTTCAGGTTTTTTAAGGATGTGCCTTCAAAACCATTGGGCATGCTAGTCCAGAAAAATGGACCTAATACACTTATTACTCTATTTCTCTACTTGTACTAAACCCTGTCATTTTCTTTTGTAATTTCTTTGTTTTTCTGCATGAAAGTCTGCTGTAACTTTTGAAATATTTCACTTTTTACCATCAAGGAAAAAAAGTATCTGTTACACTTCCATCTTTTATTGATCTAGCCCCTGTATTTCTATCTAAATAAAAAAAAGACCATCAGGTGAAAAGAACATCTAATTGTATCACCGCCAAATGAAAATTTTGACTCTTGAAAGGAAGAAAATGAACGTCATGACCAAAAGGTAAGTATATGTAACTTGTTTGTCATGGCATATTCTCAAGAGTCCTTGGCTTCATAATTATGTTATTACAAGATCTGTATGAAGGAAAGGTTTATTCCAGAAATCTCTAAATTCATTATCATTGCCAACTGATGAAATCCAAACCACTGGAGATGTCAAACAGGATGAAAATAAAGGTAGTATCTTTTACTGATTTACTGACAACTTACATTCTCTGCCAACAGTTTGTCAAGAACAAAAAATATTGTCATAAAAATAACATGCATTCCTGACTGAAACTGTCACAATAAAAACCTTTGGATCAATCAATCTTGAGCAAATACTTGCTTGCTCTTTTCTCCAGATTTAGTACATAACTGTCAACAACATGACGATGCCCTTAATTCTTTGAGCACCCAAAATATTTTGTTTACTATGCCCTTTTTGGGAACTGAAATTAGAACCTAATGAAACTTTGTAAGATCTTACCTGGAAATGCTAAGTGGTTGGTATAGATATAAGATCTTTAACTCTTTACTAGATCTACACGAGAAAATTTTGGATTGGTCCAAATTGAAAGTATTTGCAGATGACAAAATAAAAGGTGACTGAAAAAATTAAAATTTGGTTTGGGAAGGGTAGAAAACACAGTGGGAAAAGGAGAAAATGCTGGATATCAGCATTTTCTCCTTTTCCCACAGTGTTTTCAAAAGACTTCTTTCTCAGGGTTGTTGGAAATCGGGATTGTGTGGTATAGAGTAATGTGATCTTAGATGTATGCCATCCACAAAAGCCCTGTCCTCATGATGCTGATATGGTACTCTAATGAGAAATTAATGAAGTACTTTTTCAAGGTCAAATCTAATGGACTTGCATCTGTATCGCTTACATTTCAAACTGAACACTTAAACGTTGTTTCTTGTTGTGTAGTATTGCCCGCTTCATAATCAAAATTCTATTTTTACCCTTGGCATCACACAAGGCACCTTCGGCATATGTCCTGAATGGTCATGGAAATATTTCTCAAGGTTTCTTCAGCATTATAATTTTTATGTTATCATTGCTCATACAACCAGATAAAAAGAATTACTCTTTGCACTTGAATACATAATGGACAAGGTTCAACATTCTTTTACACTCCTCAGAGATAATCTTTAATTGATATTTGTTACCAATTTACTTTCAGTTTCCTGATTAATTGTTAGAAGATGACTCAGTTACAGACCTAAGCACTTCAGACAAACCAAGAAACCAATAACAGTTACTGCTTTACAAAATTTTTATAGCATAATGACCAATGTCTGATGTGCATACCAAAGAGTAAATATGCTATCAAAACAGTTTTTAAAATATTTTAAATACTGCTTTGGACAACATTTAGACTTCTGTTCCAAGTGAAAGAAATATTTTTTAAAGAACATCACTCTGAATTACCATGGGATTTATATTTGGTATAGGAGTGGCCTTTGCCAGGAAAGCTATTTAATACAAACATTGAAAAAGTCCAATATATCAGCCTGAAACAAAAACAAATACATCTTTGTGTGGTTTGGTACTTGTGGCTGATTCCATCAAACCCAGCCCAAATGACATATCAGTCCTCTTAGCTTGATTTATTCACCAATTAACAAGGTATTAGCAATAAATAAAAGATAAAACAGTAGACTCAAGTTTTCCTCATCTGTTCCTGGAGGCAATAAACTTGTCTTGTTACAATTACATTCAATCTTTGCCATAATAAATTCTTTCATATCCTTACATTCTTTCCCATAGATTTTGTTAATGTTAGGGTAATGAGCAATCAATGACAAAAAAGGAGCAAAAACTGGTGTTTTCCACCAGCTTTCTGCAATGGCTTCTTTTTCAATTAGTAGAGGCGTTACCAGAAAAAAAATGCAAGAGAGGAGAAAAAAAACAGAGCTTGACATGCTTTTATGAAAAAGTGTTTCACAAGGTACCACAGTATGGCATGTACAATAACATCTGCACCATGCTCTGTTAAAAGGATGCTTAATGCATCTTCAACAAGAGATTCACAGAGGCCAAAGGGGCTAATATGTCAGTGAAATGGGTCAAAATCAAGAACAGCTAAAGAGATCCCAATTTTAAGAGTCACATGCACAACTACATGCATCATAGCGATTCATTGTAAATTGAACATATTCCAATGGAAACTGTAGGAGGACTTGCTCACACAAGAAATTGTGAACTGATGGACAGACAGATGGACGGATGATCAGAGCCATAACATAATATGAGTGTTCTGGCATACAAAAAATATCAGGCAATTACCAAAGTCCTCAAACCTGGTCAAACTAAGGCTTAACCCATTACCACACAATCCCTACTTTTGACACCCCTGAGAAAGAAGCCTTTAGAAAACAATGTGGGAAAAGGAGAAAATGCTGGTAACCAGCATTTTCTCCTTTTCCCACAGTGTTTTCAACCCTTCACAAAACAAATTTACAATTTTCAGTTACTTTTATTTTGTCATCTGCTTATGCTTTTAATTAGGACCAGTCTAAAATATTGTCGTGTGGTAATGGGTTAACAAAAGCCCTAAGACTGTCACTATGATAGTAATTACTTCTAGGCTACAGAAGACTCAAGGCAGGATTCAGGTGATTGATAACAACCAGGCTGACCATTGTAGAAATATCATGGCTTGTACATGAAGCTCTGCTGGTTAAAAGAAACTGCAGGGTTGAATAAGGCAATGTTCATTTACCAAAGTCTTTTAACAAGAACAGTGAGACATGACATAGTGTCCCATGAAGCTTAACAATCTTGGGATATATTTTTTATAAGTTTGTTTTTCGCCTTAAAGATGAACACATCTGATTATTTAACCCTTTACCCCATAAGGCATTTCTATGGTATCTCTAATTGACCCTAAATAACATCAAGGATGAAGCCGGTTTTTTTTTGGTTATATGACACCTTTTGATAGCATAGAAAACATTGTGACAAAAGGTGAAATTGCTCGTCACGAGCAATTTCACCTTTTGCCACAATGTTTTCCAAAGGCTCCTACAAGCAATGCGTACAAATCAAATGAGTATCTGTGGAGTAAAGGGTTAAGAGAGTCACAGTAGCAGCCAATCTGATGGCTTGTCTTAGGAAAAAGACTAGCACATTATTTGCAGAATATAAATCCTGAAGAATAAGTCTTTGATAGAAGAAGAGAAGACAGAACAATTTATTGAAATGTAAAGCAAGGAAAGGACAAAGGTTTCCAGAAAACACTCAGTAGTAGATTTATCAACATCAAACATGATAAACAACCATCTATTATCATGATAACATGGTGTAATCATATCATCATATCTTTTCACACTCCTGTGTGGAAACTGTCATGAGAGAACATCTAAAATGGGGTTCTTAACCCACATAATACAGGGATTTAACTCCTAGAGTGTTAGATAAATCAAAATGACATTTTCCACCAGTTAACAAAAATCTAAGAAATATGGGTTACAATGGTAATTAATTGTCAGAATATATCACAACATATTTCACATGTAGAGACAGGATCAAAGTTGCTATTGCTCAGAGCTTCCATTGAAAAGAGAGAACACTTAAGCCTTTTGCAGTCTTGACTTAACTCTTTTCCAAATGACAAAATTTTAGACTTGTTGGTTACCATGCTGGTTACCAGCATTTTCTTCTTTTCTCACAATGTTTTCAAAAGGCTTCTTTCTCAGGGTCGTTAAAAGTCGGGATTGTGTGGTAATGAGTTAACTCAGTATCAAACAACAAAATTTCAGACCGGTCCAAATTGAAAGCATTTGCAGAATAAATGTGACCCAAAAATTGAAACTTGACTTTAGAACAGCAGAAAACATTGCAGGAAAAGTATTCTTCCACGGGGTCGTTAAAAGTCGGGATTATGTTTCAGACTGGTGCCAAACTGAAAGCATTTGCAGAACATAATTCAAGTGTGGGCCATTAATGACAAAATTGTCCTTGATAAGGTAGAAATCATTGTGGGAATATGGATGCTGATTACCACTATTTTCTCCTCTTCCTAAGGTGTTTCAAAAGGCTCCATCCTCAGGGTCTGTAAAAGTTTGGATTTTGTGGCAAAGGGTTAAAACCTTACACACTTTTTGTGAGTTTGCCTCAAAGAGACTGATATTGCTTGAATTAAATCAAAGAAAGTAGTGCTAGATCTAGATTATTATAAACTTATAAGAAGTAATCTTCGTTTATGAGATTCTGTTGTAGAATTATGTACTTCTAAATATCAAACAGAGGGCAGAGATTCAATGACATTGCTTTCTTGCTACCTGTAAATGTTTTTTTCATCTTGGCCTGTAAATTCACCAACTATTCAGACAAACTAACAAAGAATGTTCTTGGTCTCTGGGTCTCCAGAATTTTCTAAATTTGAAAGTAACACAATTTCTGATTGGCTAAACCATTTGGTTACCAGCATTTTCTCCTTTTCCCATGATGTTTTCAAAAGGCTTCTACCTCAGGGTCATGGAAAACATTGGATTGATAATTGGTAAAGGCTTAATTTACATCATAGCACATTCCATCTACACTAATATCTTGCAGTTAACCGCATGTTTAATAAATGTGCAAGTCATCAAAATATCCTGAGAATGTCAATGCCATAAAGAGAAAATTAATGAGAAATGAAGCCTAATCAAAAACACTTTTTTTTACTAAAGGAGAACTTTGAAATAGTGTCAAATGACCAAATTAGAACAAAGTGTATCAAAGACACTCACTTGATATCACTTGATGTGTTTCAGATTGTCTTGATTTTTTTTCACATAAATTACTACCAAGCCTTGAGTCCTCCACTGTTAAACCATAGTCATACCTTACATAGTTGACCATAGTGGGGAATGATTGTAGTTGAACATAGCATAATTCAACTTAGTAAAAAAGATTATTTGAATTTATGAATATGCACATATTAAAGGTGGGTATTTAGAAATTTTACATCTCACCAAATAAAAAAATATATATATCACTGAAATTCATATGAAAAAACAATACAAATCATCAATAATTAAAATTCATAAAATTACCCCCCAAAATTTTTTTTTGATGGTGTTCCCTTAAAAGGCTACGTAGCCTTTTAAGGTATTTTTAGATTTCGCGCCAAAATTCAATAAAGCATTTTGGGAATGTCAGGTGACTGGCACGTTACTCGTAACGCTTAAATTCCATTACATAACAAATATGTAATAATTATTTTCCATAATGTCTTCTTCGGACGCTATGTTTGAAACCTCGTCTGTGTATGCATGTATGTAAATGAGAGAACTGATCATCTAAAAATAGAATGTGTCTCCCGTCGGTGTCGACCTTGGCTGTAGTAAATCTCTTATTTCTCGTGTTGTCGGACGGTGTTCGACTACTCGGGTTTTATGAATGAAAATTGAAAGGCTTTGGGAGTATAAGAATTATTGTTTTGCACTTTTGTACAATTTTCGTCCCAAATTCTGAAGGGCCACCTTTAAAAATATGTGACCATAGCTGAAGCCAGTGTAACAATGACAGGCATCTTGTCATCCATCACCTTTCTCTTGCTTCAACAATTGTAAAAATGCAACTCGTTTCTTGTGGCTGAGCATTAGTTGAGGTTTTTACTAGGGAAAAAAATGATGTCAAAACTGATAGTATTTGCAAACCATAACTTAAATGTGACTTGTATGATTTGATTTTTTTTTCCTTGGGTTGAAAACATTTTGGAAAAAGGAAGAAAATATTGGTTTCAGCATTTATCCTTTTGTTCAAATGATTTCAAAAGGCTTTGGCCTTAATTAAGGACCCCCACAATAAAGTCTTTCAAAAATATTATGGGAAGAGAAGAAAATTTTCTTCTCTTCCCACAATGTTTTTTATTTTTTCCTATACATTCCTATCAATAATTTTGTGCTTCATTTAATTTTTTGTTCACAAATGCTTTCTATTTGGACAAGTCTAAAAGTTTTTCAAGTGGTAAAGACTTAAGGCCAGAAAGGCATGGCAGATATAAATTTCAATTCATTGACCCATTGTATGATATTTAATGCTATTTTCAGTGTCATTTCAATTCATTTCAAAGAAAAAATGTTGAGACCAGCATAAAACATCATTCATACAAACCAATATATATACTTTTCTGGAGTTTCTTTGACCAGTACTTAGCACACAATTTTTTACAAGGACTTTTGGATTGTCAAAAAAAAGTTGGGGTACCAATACAGTAGTGTACATCAAGACAACACAAAGTGTTAAATACCTTGTCCAGGGAAGATTAAAATAGTAAGATGGCAGACAAAGTCAATCTAGTGTCATATTTCTTCATAGAAAATTATCACAGAAACTTTCAGACATCTTTATCAAACCTTAGATAAAATATTGTTACAATTGACAAGCTTGGGGTTGCAAAGAGAGGAAATAACACTCCCAGCAGAGCGTCACATGACACATATCATATCGTGGAATAAAAAATTATTTCTGGCTTATTTTTACGTAAATCATCATGTCAGAGAATCCAATATAATCATAACAAGGAGAAAATTTCACAGCATCAATATTGCCGAGCAATATGAAATTCAATTTGGTGATGAAGTCGATATAGGAGAAAGCATGCATAGGACAAATATTGTTCCAAGTAAATTGGATATATCCCGATAGAATAGATAATATTATGTTCAACTCATATAGAATACCATCATCATTGTACTTAATATATCATTGCCCAAAATAAGGATCGCTTCTTGCAAAATATTTCAGGGGCCGCTCTTACAGATACTCACACCAGAAGTTCTAAGTATTAGACAACTAGATATTTAACTCTTTACCATACAGTCCCAACTTTTAACGACCCTGTGAAAGAAGCCTTTCGAAAACATTGCGGAAAAAGGAGAAAATGCTGGTAACCAGCATTTTCTCCTTTTTCCACAATTTTTTTTACCCTTCACAAAAAGAATTTCAAATTTCAGTCACTTTTATTTTGTCGTCTGCAATTCCTTTCAATTTGGACCAGTCTAGAATTTTGTTGTTTGGTAAAGAGTTAAAGTAAAAAAAAATAGAAAGGCACAAATATTTTATTTTGCAGGTGGTTTTGGCCAGCATTCAAGTATCTTTGTAGAAACATTCTTAATCTCCTTTTGCCATAATGTTTTCAAGGGCTTGGTCAGATGCAAATGGAAAACTCCTTGTCATTAGTCTATGCTGAGTATCCCTATTTTCTAGGGATGTGTGCAAAGTTTCCACCTGAATTTTTGGAGCTTATATGAGTCAACATATTACCACAAACCTATGTATCAACAACTCTGATAAGAAGGTTTTTGAAAACATTGTGCGAAAAGGAAAATGTACTGTTGACCTCTGCCTTATCTGAAAGACCAATCCCATCATTTCAGCATTTTTTTTCTTTGTTGTCTAGAAATGTTTTCAATTTAAAAAAGAAGTCTTAGGTATTTTGTTATTTGGTAATGAGTTACAAAAAGGATTGATTCTCTCAAAAGAAAACAATTGGAGGTGACTGGTATATGGAAGGATATTTGCATGAGTGATACCAGTTCTCACAGGGACTCCCAATAATTGGAAATTTATAGATAAAATCCCCTTGTTATAATATGTCTTGAATCATGTGACATTTCAGACACTTTAACACTTTACTCACACAAAGAATTTTTAAACCCATCCAAACTGACAGCATTTCCATAATTATAACAAATTCATTGAGGCTCAATTGCTAAAATATGTCCGAAAGAAAAGAAAACTTGTTGGGAAAAGAAGAAAATGCTGGTTACCAGCATTTTCTCTTTTTCCAACAAGGTTTTCAAAACCCTTTTTACCATGAATGTGCTGTTAAAGCACTTGATGATGTGGTAAAGCTTTAACCCTTAAAGTGTTGAGCAAAATTTATGAAAACTATATTTCTAGTCAACACAAAGGCAAGTTTTAATCAAGATAATCTGACAAATACAGCCCAGTGTAGTTTCAAGATTGGACAGCATGTTCTGTGCTCACTGCGCTGATTCATCATCATCACAGCTGCCACAAGAGTACCTTTTGTGGCCATTCTCATACTAAGAGGTAATTTACACCAACTGTCTTGTTTAGAACCAATTTTCCCTGGAAAACAATTTGAATATTTAGGAATTTGTTGTACCCTTAAGGCAATAAACAAAAAAAAAAATGTTATATTTTTACATTTCTATCCAGGCATCCATCTGATAGCACATGGCATAACAATTAAATCTATATGATTTAGGCGAATCGTTTCTTTCTGGGGTAATCTCCTGGTAAAATGGCAACATGTCAAACACAGACTTTATTTATCATTTTCAGTCCTCCCTCATTCCTATTGTTACCCCAACACTTTAACATGATATCATATTGGACCGAACAGAAACATGTTTCAAGTAAAAAAAAGGACATTCATGGTCAATTAATTTTTGGAAGTAAACACAGCAACAAGAAACTATATGTTGGCAGTTTCTGGAGAAATTGCTTATATGAAAATTTTCTTTAAAACTGCCACAGTGATAACAGAAATTATCCACTCCAGTTGAGTCTTGTGGTGAGATGGATTAAGACAATAATGTTGAGAGATTTACTGACCAAAAAAAACACATTGATATGACATATTGTGGACTGATATGACTCACATGGGAAACGACAGACTAAGCAATACAGTTTGGATATGTGAACAAGAAAACATTAAAGAGACCAACAATCTGCCAACATCTCAGTCTAAGTCTGTAACTTATGACTGTCTGGTACCATTATCATATCGTAGCAAAGAAACATCATACTAATATCTGTGGATGGCTAGTTAGATATTGGTTCTATCTGTGGGACAACCAACCATTATTTTGAAATGCTGGCCTTAATATCTCGAACGATTCTGGCAAAAATTACTGCTTTAAGTTAAGTCATTATGCCATGTAGCTGATAATATTATATGCTTGACTCTACCAAATGACAAAATTTTAGATTTGTCCAAATTGAAAACACCTACAGATGGCAATTTCAATGTAACTGAAAAACTTAAATTTGTGTTGGGGAGGGCAGCATGGGAAAAGAAGAAAATGCTGCTTAAAAGCAGTTTCTCCTTTTCTCACCATTTTTTTCAAAAAGCTTTCGTCCTCAGGGTCATTCAACTCTTTACCACACAATCCTGACTTTCAATGTCCCTGAGAAAGATGCCTTAAGAAAACATTGTGGGAAAAGGAGAAAATGCTGGTAACCAGCATTTTCTCCTTTTCCCACAATATTTTCTACCCTATCAAATTCAGAAATCATCATATTTACATAATTTAAGTTGTTGTCTGCAAATGCTTTGGCTTTAGTCCGGTCGGAAAATTTGTTGTTTAGTAAAGGGTTAAATACAACCAAAGTTATCACTGTCCAGCTTTCAGAACATCATAATTCAAATATCATTCAATGACAAGTACATTGTTAAGACTATAATTATTTACATTCTGCATCTATTAATTTTATCTGTTGTCCAATGGCTTCTTTAGGGAATCCAAATACATTTAATTTAATATAGAGCATGTTTTCTAGATTCAAAGTTGGGTAAGACACACCAGTTTATGAACATTTTTATGCTGAAGTACATGTAACAATGTGTAGATTACTTTAAGGTGGCAACATACTTAGCTATCTTGTATTCTTAATTACAAAATATTTTGAAACAATTCATGTGAAGCACTGTCTAGTTGTAAAGAATATCGTCGGTTTACTTCTGGAACCTTGTAACTACAGCTTGTTACAAGCTGTAGTTATGAGGTTTATTTAAATTTGGACTGTAAACCGACAATATGATAAGTCTATCAGATATTAATTATCCCTCAATAAAGGCGGTTTATAAAGAATTAGCTTTACTCAAAAATGTTACACTAGTTTCCCTGATTACTTTTTTGCTTCAAGTCTTTAAAAATAGTGCAACCATTTACATGCCAATATTTTTTTTTACCAAGGATAAAGTCACACTTTGTGACTCTTAAGAGGTGTTTGCAAAGAGTCACGATTCAAGATCAATCTGCTCAGAATGTGCACATCAGTCTTCCATCTGTACTGCCCTAAGTATTTTTGCCAGAAAGAGAAACCCGAGACCCTAAATTATAGACACATAGGTTCATTTTAACAGTCAGGGTGTTACCTAACTCAACATAAACTTCGACTTTCATGGTGATAATGTCAAAACAGATCTGATGAAAGCTACCACTGCGCAATAACTTTGTCGAATCTGGAGGGTTTCCTGTCCCTGAAATTGTAAATTTCGTTACCCTGGCAATCATAAAAGACAATTCCGATATCTTCAGATTTTGTAATAAAACTTATCTGGTTGAAATTTCATTAGTGAATACTGAGGTGCTGTGCCATTTGGGAATAAAATGTGACAATTCATACAGAGAGATTTCTGTAATTTGTGTTATCTGTATTCTATTGTATTCATCGTTATGGTTTTATGCCATTGCTGCAGTGAGGCTAATTACAAACTAAACAAGTCTTAATGGGCATTTTCACAGGAGGGAAACAAAATTTCTTCATTTTCATGAGAAATAGTAAATGAACAGGGGCAACTGATTGATAACATCCAACCAAAGAATTTTCAATACAGTCAAAAAAAAAATTAAATGAACATGTCTATTTTGACAAATACAGATAATTCTATAGCGACCGACACATTTCTTGTTGGCCAAGCTTCAGCTTTTTTTACTGTCTGTTACTGTCAAGTTTCTTTACATTTGCAGAGAAAAGTATAGTTTGTAGTTATCTGTGTTTTAAAGAAAAAAAAATTTTGAAGAAAAAAATATCTAAAAGGACCCCTTTAACAGCATTTTTTTGGGAAATAGAAATAAGTGTTGGTAGTCAGATCTCCTCTTTCCCTATAATGTTTTCCACCAGTTTCAAGGTGGATATTTAGATTTTTCACACCTTACCAAATTAGAAAAAATATATATCACGAAAATTTATATGAAAAAAAAAAAACAATATAAGACATCAATAATTAAGAATCATAAAATTACATAAAACATATTTTGATGGTATTCCCTTAAAAGGCTACAATAGCCTCTTACAGTATTTTTAGATTTTGCCATTCTACCATCTGATAGGGGGTTAAAATTTGCAAAACAAAAAAAAATAAGTAGCTATGATTTCAAAAGATGGAAGATCATACAAATCATTTTATTGATATTTCAAACAAAACTGTTCATTTTAGAATTTCAATTACTTGTCAGACTCATGAAATAAGCAAAATATCCCAATGGAGTATCATGAAGAATTACAAGAAAACATTGTATATCTAATTTTTGGATCAACAAGCATAATACGTGTGAAAGTGATATGCATGCTTAAGTACCCCAGAGAAACTTTGGATTTATTTGTTTGCCATCCCAATTATTCCATGAAAGAAATTTTGCATCACAGAGAGAGACTTGAAAAATTCCATAGATAAAGGGATGCAACTCTACATCTTAATTTCAAATCTTATTTCCTGAAATGGATCGTCTTTTTACCAAATGACAAAATTTTAGACTGGTCCAAATTGAAAGCACTTGCAGACAACAGATTAAAGGTACATGTTACTCATAAGCTAAAATTTGTTTCCAGCTGGGTAGAAACATTGTGGAGATGTGGAGAAAGGAAAAACAGCATTTTCTCCTTTTCCCAAAATGTTTTTTCAATAGGCTTCTACCTCAGGGTCGTAACAGTTGTCGTTGTGTTGTAAAGTTCAAGTGTATAAAGATGCTGATAACTATTCCTAATAATAATACACTTGAGATGTTCTAATAAGGCCTAAAAAACTAATATCTGTGTTTAGGGTTTCAGTCTGAGATACTGTGGTTCATGGTAGGAAGGGATTTATTTTTTTTCCTGAAACTTTTTACATGGATTACATAATTATAATGAAATCACACCAGAGGAATATTCTTTTTCAATCATGGCGAAAAGAGTTTGGGGTCTGCACCGTTTTCTAGGTAGGGTAGGGAAACCCTAAACACAGTTTTTTTTTTAGGCCTAATCTGGACCAACTGCTATTAATTTCTGGTAAGTATCGTGTTGGTGACTTCCAACTTGCTTGGCTAACAATGTAGATCAAGTTGAGGCTGCAGAGACCTCAAACACTGCCTGATATTTTTTTCCTTCATCTTTGGTAAAGCAGAAATGCTTGTTCCCAAAATGTTTGCAAAATTCTTTGTTGGAAAGAATGTAAAACATGAGATTGATTAGTTAAGATTTAATCCTTCACCGCATAATCATGAGTTTTAGCAACCTGATAAGAAAAGGACTTTAACTCTTTACCAAACAATCCCTACTTTTGACGACCCTAAGACTGAAAACCTTTGAAAACATTGTCGGAAAAGGAGAAAATGCTGAAACCAGCATTTTCTCCTTTTCCCACAATGTTTTCTAACCTTTCCAAATCAATTTTCAATTTTTGATTCATATTTATTTTATCGTCTGCAAATGCTTTCAATTTTGAAAATTCCAAAATTTTGTTATTTGGTAAAGAGTTAAAAACCATTGTGGGAAAAGCAGAAAATACTACTAACCAGCAATTTCTCCTTTTCCCACATTGTTTCTATGTGTTCTAAGACCAGTCCCATCCCTGGGATTTGAGTCACATTAACCCTTACACTGCTTAATGTGACTCACTGACCTTTTGATGACAATGTAGATCAAGATCAGACTTCACAGAACATGCAGTTTGATCCTTAGTCTACGCTGTCTGATATGACATATTTTCAAAAAAAAAAAAGAACTAAAATAAGATTACTAAATTTGGGATTTTACTATTGGCTCATAATAATGTTTTGTTTCAGTTACACATAGAGGATATTTGGTTTTTTTTTTTCCAATCAAAATTTATTTCACCGAGTGAACATCATCAGTGATATCTTCAAGAGTGGTGCAGCCACGAGTGAAAATATTACCAATGGGGTTCATGAGATGAAATAAATTTTGATCTTTCACAGAAAAAAACAAATATTCTATTTTCACTGGTATCGAAAAATATTTTCGCTGCTATTTCTTAATATCCTACAGGAAAGCATGAAAAAAAGTAGGATATGAGTTAAATTTGTTGTCAGCAAGTTCTTTTTTGTTGAAAGTTTAGTAGTTCAGTAGAGCTAAAGGGTCAAAAAATGAAAAGGATTTCATACAAGCTTCAAGAAAATTAGCCCTGATTTAGAGTTGCAACTGCTTAACTGTAATAAAAATGTCTAAGCTATGTCACAGACAAATGTTGGTGTGAAAACCTTTATCACGGTAACACTAAAAGATGTGCCAGTAAGTCTGGAAACTCTCCTTGTAGATGCAGTTGATAGGGTAAGTCAGAACATTAATGTCAGTTAATTATCTACTTTACAGGTTTGTAAAAATGTGTGAAATTGGCATCATTTAAATGAAAAATTAATCAAGTAATTTTATCTTCTTTTTACTACTGTCATTGCAAACCAAAAATTCAGTTAGGCATATGGCTGGCTGAGTTTTTTTTTGCCAGTTTGCTGCTTGGAGAAAATAATCCTTGCCTGAAAATTCAATGGTTACTTAAAGCCCCTTTACACAGCAACCTTTGGGCCATACTTGTGCCAACCATCAAAGGATGCTGGATGACAATGCCTTGGTTTCCCAGAGATTGTTCAGACATCAGTAGGTATGTACATAGTATTGACATTATTTAAAACAGTGGCAGAATGACAGATGAGGAAAATGGTGACCAAAATGTGGCAGAGAGGATGCAGAAGGAGTGCACAAACATTGCTGCTGTCACTGGATGGATACACAATAAATGGCAAATGGTTGCCACATTGACCTGGGTCATGTTTTTGCCTGATCTTTTCGACCTTCTTCTACATACTTTTGCTAGTTAAAGGCATGCACTGAATGGCTGCTGAATGATTGTTGTGGCAACCTAATGCCGTTGCATTAGCCAAATTGACAGAGAATCCTAGTGAAATAGCAAACAACTCTATGAGTGCTCTCAAAACATAATCAACAGATGAGAGGCCCTGTGTATCCTTAACCGTTTGTGACCTGCCATAGCCAAGTCTAGATCTTGTCTGAGTTATCAAGACAATCTGACCAAGTTTCATGAGTTTAAGGCTGAAAGTGTAGCCTCTAGAGTGCACAAAAGGCATTTCTAAGATTTAGCCCAGCGATCTACCTTTTGACCCGATGTTACCCAGTTTCAAAGTCATCCAAGATATTGTCAAGACATTATATTATTCTAAACAAATTTCATGAGTAACTGACTGATAATGTGGCCCCTCGAGTACACACAGGGTATTCACTTTTACACGACAGACACTAGTATGATCACAGAAGCTCACTGCTGAGGTGAGCTAAAAAGCTTGCTCAAATGATGGAGTCAGGGTTTAAAAAGAATAAATGCAACATAATAATCATAACTCATATACATTCATTAGTGAAACAAAAAACCCCAGTGAGCTCCTAATGGCATAAGACAGATTAATCAAGGAAAAATGCTTATCTAAAATTGGACAATAAAGTGTAAATAACCATGTTTATGCAGACCTATAAATGATTCAAATGCAACTTTTGATTATGATAATGAGGCTTTTTCCTACGATTATTACAAGTCAAAGGGTCAGACCTGTATTCTGTATCTTGTTTGTGGCAGATTTAATGAATTGAAACTAGCAGGTTGAAGGAGCAGGCTGATTAGCAGGAAAAAATAAAACTTGTGTTTCCAAATTTACCTATCCTGATTTCCTTCATACAAACAGTTTTTGGCACAAAGTATTCAGTATTCTTACTGGATGTTCTATTTGTTGATTGCCTGCGGTTCATTCCAAATTCAACGGTAATCCAAGTTCATTGGTGGGATTTATGGAACTTTCCCATATACTGACAAAATTTTCAAATCATCCAAACTGAAAGCACTTGCAGACAAAAAATTAAATTCCACCCAAGTCAATAAAGTGATGACATTCTTCTTTGTTTTGGTAGAAAATGTTGTTGGAAAAGGAGTAAATGCTGGTATCTAGTATTTGTCCTTTTTCTGACAGTATTTCCAAATGCCTATAACCTCAAGGTCCTAAAACCAGACTGTTTGGAAAAGAGTCAATTTATGTTGATTATGCCTTTTTTCCCGAGGACCATCTCAGTCATCTGCAGCAAATTTGTTTCAGAGACAGTAAATGAGTTAACTCTTTTGCATCACTTCATCACTCAAAGAAAGAAATAACAATAATGATATATAATAATTGCCTGCAAATAAAAACAGACTAGATATGCAGGGAGAACAACATTTTTCAATCTTTTGCTTCCATGCAAAGATTGTGGAGAATTCTGACATTAAACTTTTCTGTCAAAGTTGTGACAGTTCAAAAGGCAACAAGGTCATAAATGGCAGGGCATTCAGACTGGGTTTTAACCCTATGCTCTTTCTTTCATCTCTGCTGGCAAATGTAAATTATGGTTTTGTTTATCCTTCAAATCCTTGGGAAAGGAAATGTTCTTGTGAGATGTACTGTCATTTATCATGGCAGCCATTGTGACACCAGGGAAAAGTGTTAACAAAAACATGAAAGCATGTCACCTAGATCATCTTTATCTACTTGTCCCATCTTTCCAATCCTGTGACAATTGACTCATAAAATAGTGCACAGCAGAGATAATCTGACAGTATCAACATCTGCATCAAACATTATTACCACTGCATGAATGCATGCCAAGGGAAACGCAAAAACCAGGCAATGACTTTTCAAGTAATGATGGAAACAAACTGCTTTGATTAATTGTCCAAGAATGTGATTAACACTTTAGCAGATTGGCACTGGCTGATTATAAATACATTCAGAAATGAATTTGAAGCACTGAGACTACTTTAAAAATAATCTCTTAAAGAAGATATTCAAGACTAATTTGTGTTTTAACAACACTGTGGAAAAGGACCTATGAAAACGTTCAGGGAAAAGAAGAAAAATTAACCCTTTACTCCATAGATACTCATTTCTACGCATTGCTTGTAGAAGCCTTTGGAAAACATTGTGCCAAAAGGTGAAATTGCTCGTGACGAGCAAGTTCACCTTTTGCCACAATGTTTTCTATACTATCAAAAGGTGTAATATACACAAAAGAAAAAACAGCTTCATCCTTGCTGTTATTTAGGGTCAATTAGAGATACAATAGAAATGCCTTATGGGGTAAAGGGTTAATGCTTATATTCAGTATATTTCCCAAAATGCTTTCAATTTGGACGTGTAAAATTTTGTCACCATGTAAAGAGTCAAACATTAGCACAATAGTTTCAGACACACCACTTGTACAAAGTCAAAGTGATGTCGAGGCAAAATATTTCAAAGAAAAGATTTTCTTGCAAGAAAAATGCAAAAGAAGCAAATAGTTTTTCCATAAATATACTTCTTTTTCAAGAATAGTATCAAGAGCTGTCCAAGGTAAGGTTGTAACAAGCCATACCTTTATAGAAATGGGTCAAAATGTAGTTTGATCCCTGCTTATGATGGAAAGGTTAAATTCATTAATGCCAAGACAGAATTCTGTAGATATATCACATCTGATAATTTTTAAGTCATCTGCATTTCTGGAATATTTAGCTCCTAATTAGAACCAGCAGAGGAGTCTTGTTACAGACCTTAATAAAATTAAATTTGAAAAACTGGGAGCCAACAAAAAGAAGACCTAACGGCTAGACATTCAAGTGCATGATTAAAGTTTCACCAGACAAGAAAATGTTTAACTTCCACATGTTACAAACTCATTCTGCAGAATGACACATTTAACATCACTGAAACAATGGGATTTTTCAGGGGTAGATAATATTGTAAGAAAAGGACAGCTGGCTGCCAGCATTTTTTTCATTTTCCCTTGATGTTTTTAAAAGCCTTCAAATGTCTTCCAAATCTTAAAAACATAGATCATGTTGTAAAGAGTCTAATTACAATGTCTGACAATGGGAGGCAACCATTCTGGCTAAGACATTTTTTGTTGAAGGATTGTTGGGATTCTTTTGTTGTATTTTCTGGTTTTGGAACTCATTTTTTGTCTAATTCTTGTGAACATGACTATGATCCTTTCCTTGAACTATCGTTATTTTGGCTTGAATGAGAGCATATTTGAAAATTTCACATGTAGATATGTCATTTTTTATTATTCTGGAGTATGGAATAATTGGGTTTTTTTGCTGAAGATAGTAGTGTGGTGTAGTGCAGAGAAAGGACCCTCCCTACAAAATGACCTTAGGTAGAGGAATGACTGGGGTCATTATTCTATGTAGAGAAATTACTCAAAAGGGTTATTTCTCCACTTAGAATAATAACCCTTGGTCATTTCTCTTGTAGTTGAATGATCCATGGGTCATTTCTCTACATAGTGAAATGACCCAATGTGTCATTTTGTAGGGGACGTCTATCATAATTTCCCTGCATTACACAGGCATAGCCCGAGTAGATTTTTCTTTTATTTACATAGGCAAATTGGATGCCATAACTGTGCCATGTGCACAATTGTTACCAGCATTTTCTCCTTTCCCCACAATGTTTTCAAATAAGGCTTCTTCCCAGGGTCAATAACAGTCACCTTTGTGGGGTAATGGGTTAAGCCCAAGTAAAGCTAAAGAATTGGTCATTTTCACTGTTTAAAAGTGGAAAATATAACAGATTATCTATCACAAAACACATAATATAAGATTGGAGAAAACCGGAACATGCCAATTACTGCATCAGTTGCCATGATATGTGTTCGAAAATGCGTAAAGAAGTCTGTTGATTTCAGGGTGGCCACTGATCGAGATAACTGTCGTTATGATTTGTGTATACTCAAGCTATGTCTTCGAGAAGTTCATGTAATAACATTGCATCTCATAAGTGCTATGAGGTAGTACACAAGACTGTTGTTTACACTTTCAATATTATGCCATCGGAGGGTAAGATTGCTCATTCTGAACCGGTTTTCTTATTTTGATATAGTAAACTCTTCCTGGATTGATCTTAAAGAAATAAGCGACCAGCCTGTGTCGCTGTTTCTGTTTATAATGTCGATAAACTTCATTTTTCAAGCCTAGAATGGGAACAAAACGATCAAGTGAATGAAAGTTTTGTTTCGATGCACTGAATTATCTCATAGATTTAGGTCAATGCGGCGATTTACGACGAGAAGTCAGCTAATCCTCGGCTATCAATGATATAAACAAACAGGTTATGCAGCATGGTAGGATCTGTTCTAGTTGCAAAATTCTTCTTTCTGCCACTGACTGGAACTTTTACGTCACTTTCAACTTTACACATTGTTAAAGTAACAAAAATCACTGTACTTTTTACAAGGTAAAAGTATTTACTTCAATTTAGTATTACATTTGGACGTTACTGAGACTTTAACTCTGACAAAATCTGTTTTCCAAGAAACCCTTTACTACACATCTTAAATGTTAAAGATTCCAATGGATAAAAGTTTGGAAAAAATTGTGGGAGAACAGCAAAATGCTGGCAACCAGCAGTTTTTCTTATTCCCACAGTGTTTTTTACCCTTTCAAAGTCAAATTTCATAATTAGCGACTAATACCTAATTTGTCATCTGTAGATTATCAATTGAGACTCTGAAATGTTGTCTTATGGTAAAAAGTTGACTCTTTTTGAAACAAGGTGTCTGATGGATTAAGAATTTCCAAATAAATTGCTCTAAATTTGGCATCGTAATAAAATCTCTCTCTTTTGTTTTATCATTGTGACAACGTCTGAAAGCAAATATTGGCTGAACAAAATCTAATTACATTATACAGAATAGATTCTTTACTTTCATCCTTCATAGAATAGATTCTTTACTTTCATTCTTATCACCACAATACCAATAAATTCTTAACTGAGACTATCTGAGTTTATGTTCTGTCAATGTCCTCAGAATGTAAAGAGAAAACTGCCACAATCTGTTGATTACTTTCTTCATCTTGCAGCATGCAAAATTTTGAAAATGTATCACAGCAATACAATTTTGAGGTCGACTTTGGGCTTGTGCATAAGACTGAATAAGAGAAGCTGTTTTTTATTTCAACCGTAACTCTTTACCAAACGACAAAATTTTAGGTTTGTCCAAATCGAAAGCATTAATTTTGCAGATGACAAAACAAAAGTGACTGAAAATTTGAAATTTGTTTTGTGAAGGGTAGAAAACATTGTGGGAAAAGGAGAAAATGCTGGTAACCAGCATTAAATTCTCGTTTTCCCATAATGTTTTCAAAAGGTTTCTTTCTCAGGGTTGTCAAAAGTAGAGATTGTGTGGTAATGGGTTAACCCTTTACTCCATAGATACTCATTTCTACGCATTGCTTGTAGAAGCCTTTGGAAAACATTGTGCCAAAAGGTGAAATTGCTCGTGACGAGCAATTTCACCTTTTGCCACAATGTTTTCTACACTATCAAAAGGTGCTATATAAGAAATGGGTTCATCTTTCGTGTTATTTAGGGTCAGTTAGAGATACCATAGGTATGCCTTATGGGGTAAAGGGTTAACCAAATATTCTACTACATAAAGTTCCAGTGAATAAGTTGGTCCGATTGAAAATAATCATAATAGTATGCAACAAATCATATGATTCTCTGTCTTAACTCCTTACCACACGACAAAATTTTAGACTGGTCCAAATTGAAAGCACTCGCAGACAACAAAATAAAGGTAAATGAAAAATTGAAATTTGTTCTGGGAAGGGTAGAAAACACTGTGGGAAAAGGAGAAAATGCTGGTTACCAGCATTTTCTCCTTTTCCCACAGTGTTTTCAAAAGGCTTCTTTCTCAGGGGCGTCAAAAGTAGGGATTGTGTGGTAATGGGTTAACCAATGGACTGGTAAGTGCGACTCAAAGACCTTGTGTGGACTGCGTAGATCAAGATGGACAGTGCACAGAGAGTCCAGCCTGATCTTGAATATTACCGTGTCCGAGAAAGAGATATTTTTGTCCAAGAAATCTTTTTGAAATAGCAAAGTTCAGATTGTAACCAGTATAAGAGTTAACTTTGCCTGGAAAATCAACAGATCACACAGCTAAATTCATCTATGAAAAAATAGCAGTTGAAAACATCTTCATAAATTGAAGCAATTCACAATCTTTGCCAGTATTACCTAGGGCAGTTAACCCATTACCACACAATCCCTACTTTTGATGACCCTGAGAAAAAGGGCTTTTGAAATCATAGTGGGAAAAGGAGAAAATGCTGGTAACCAGCATTTTCTCCTTTTCCCTCAATGTTTTCTACCCTTCACAAAACAAATTTCAAGTTTTCAGTTACTTTTATTTTGTCGTCTGCAAATGCTTTCAAATTGGGCAAACCTAAAATAATGTCGTCTGGTAAAGTCTCAAAGGCAATTCTAGTCAGAACTGTAGAGTTTTTTGGTTGAATTGCTGAGACACTGATACTATAATGCATCACTATTTTCTTGCTTGAATTAAAATTGCTGATTTACCAAATATCTAGATCATTTTCTTAATAATAATGTTACTGAACTGTAAAGTGGCTTTTTTAGTTGTGCATTGCTGTTGGCAACATTATTTCAGTCATATCACAGCTGCTGCCTGAGTGCATCTATAATCCATGTCTTCCGTTATTTTACATGTACAGTACTGTACTTTGCATAGCACTTTCATAGCCAATGGCTGCTTATCAATATAGAGTATTGCGAAAACAGTTTAACCCATTACCACACAATCCCTATACTTTTGACACCTCTGAGAAAGAAGCCTTTAGAAAACATTGTGGGAAAAGAGAAAAAAATGCTGGTAACCAGCATTTTCTCCTTTTCCCACAATGTTTTCTACCCTTCACAAAACAAATTTCAAATTTTCAGTCACTTTCATTTTTGTCATCTGCAAAACGAAAATGTTTGATCTGTCAAAAAGTGACATCGACCTTTCCGTCAGAAATGATCGACTGACTTTTTAATTTTGGAAGTTGGTATTTAAAGGTAAAATGCATTGTAAATCATGCTTGAAGTTGATGACGAGGAGATCCATTTTTTTGACCCCCTAAATTAACGAAATGACCCTGAACTAATGAGGAAGGGGGTCACAGTGACCCCCAATTTTCAAAGCCGAGGGAAAACCCTGATGAGGTGAAATTCAAACTCCCATCTGGTGGATAAAAGGGCTCTGTGTTTTACCCTAGGAGCTATAGGGCTCAGGCAGGGTCCAAAAAATCCACTCGCCCACTCGTCCATGCTAGCAAAAATTTGGTGAGGGCAAGTGGATTATCTTTTTCTGTCTAACAGTAGGATGAGTGCAAAATGGCAGGAGGACAAGTAAGAATTCTGATTTTTTTTTTCCCTGCTCAGGAAAAGTACTGTCATTGATATCTGTAACAAGTTTAAATGTTTGAAATCTTGCACACCCAGATTTCTCTGATTGTCCAATGACAATAAGACTTGACATTTTGCTCTTGCAATATGCAAATTGACAAGATTGAAAGCCCTGGTGGAATAAACTATTTAAAGACAACCTCTGCAGGGAATAAACAGATCTTAGTCATTTTAACTCTTTAGAATGACAAAATTTTGGACTGGATTAAATTGAAATCATTTTCAGACAACAATTTAGGTGTTGCTAAAATGACGATTTTCCTCTTTGATATGATAAAAATCATAGTGGGAAAAGGAGAAAATGCTGGTTACCAGCATTGTCTCCCTTTCCCATAATATTTTCAAAAGGCTTCTCTAAAAGGGCCCTTAAAAGTCTGGACTGTGTGGTAAAGGGTTAAACCATTAACCCCGTATACTCCTTTTTCACCTTGCAGCAGAAGACTGTGATAAAAGGAGAAATTGATTTTTATAAACAATTTCTCCTTTTACCACAATGTTTAAAACCTGACTCTGCTCGCACAGTGTTGGCCTAGCTGCTGCAAGACAATGAAACATGCAGGAGGTCATAAACAAGTAAAGTCTGCAACAGACAACAAAATGTATGACCGGACGGCGCCTCTTGGGAGTACTTTGGGACTATGTGCCGGCGTCCGGCTAACTACAGAGGCATGTCATACTGTCCGAGAATGAGCCACACAGTCCTCACTCTGCAGCCTCACCAATTACGCTTCTGTTCATAAACAGAAGAAACTGCTTTTAGAATTCTCTTTCGTGCAGCTTACAATTTCTCTTGATGGAGGAGAAGATTTAACAGATTTCCAGGTGGTATATAAGTACCATCTTCACCTAAGAACTGATTACTCATGATGCGGTTAGATATAATCAATATACACTTTAATGATATAATGATCATGTTGCCAAAGTATATATTTGTAGTCCGGTTGCTGTCCGGAAAGAATTCACAAAATGAATGCCCCGATCTGACGGTGCCAGGACGATTATTTGTACTCGGGCGGTGCCTGTCCGGACTCCATCCGGTGCCTAGACATTGGCAGTCCAGTTGCCGGAATGGGGCAGTCCAGTCTCTGGACAATTTTGAGATAGATGTTTTCATAAAAATCGTCAAGGTGCCGTCTGATTTCTGAAGGCATCGTCAGGTCACCAGACAGCGCTCAGACAGAGCCCAGAAGATGAGTAAACAGGCTTTCTGATGGCCCAAAAATTGTCCTGCACCCGGCCATTTAAATCTTTTTCCTAAACCTCAAACAGGCGCCGAACGGCATCTCAAAACTGAACTGCCACCAAAACCAAAAGATTGTACCAGCAGGCAAATAAAAAGTATTCACATGAAAGAGAGAATAGCAAAGAAAAAAAAGCCATCAGCATGGTGCCTCATGCAAAAAAAATGTTTGAGATGCCTGTAATGATGTTCTTTTTTTTAGTGCATCTAATTTTCACTGCTTTGCAAAAACTAGATTGGGGAAAACTTTCCTGACCTTAAAACCTCAAAGACACACAATTTGATTTGCTCTGTGTGTCCATTAAATGTCCTATTACAAAGTAATTTTGTTCCGATTATCATGTTAGTATTGGCATATCTAGATGCTTACAACCCTCTACAAAACAGTCCTGTGTTTTTACAAGTCGTGGAACGATTATGGAAAGACTTGGTAGGTAAAGGAGAAAATGCTGATAACCAGATTTTCACACTTTTCTCCTGTGATTTTTAGACATAGTTCCTGTTGGAAACAAATTCCGTTATTTCAATCACATTAGGTTTGTAGACTGTAAACTGCTTTTAAAACTGATATTAGCCTAAAATGTCATTTGGAAAACAGTTAATTCTTTCCCGCAAAGCAAAATTTTGCACTCCTCCAAATTCAAATCATTTTACTGATGACTCAAAGGCAGATAGTCCTTTTTGGATAACAAATAGGATTAAAGGCTCAATGGCCAATCCCGGACGAGCCCTCATCTTACAATGAAAAAATAAATGTCAGAAATACAGGGACTGGGCAGGATTCAAACCCAGAATGGCCCCAGACAAAATTCCAATACATTAATCACTGAGCTAAAGAGGTGTCTTTCTAACAAACTTGATAGGCATTGTATTTAATTGGGACAAAACCATTGCATGAAGGAGTGGTCTTCCATAACAACACAGAAATTATCCAGGCATACATTCTGACAAACTTTCATGAGTACAGTCATGTATTTGTGAGAAAATGCTGCCTGTTCGATGTACAAGGTTTTTCCAAGATATGACCTTGTTTCCTAGTTTTTTATCCAAAATCACCCATTTACGTACAGGTCTAAGATATCATCAATACAAACATTCTGACCAATATTCAAGAGTATTGGACTGAAAATGTGGCTTCTTGAGCATACACACAGTTTTCCTAAAATTTTACCTAGTGACCTAGTTTTGACCCGACATGGCCCATTTTCAAAAGGTTTTTCTACAATTTGACCTGACATGACCTGTTTAGAACTCATCTCAGATATCATCAAGGCAAACACTCTGACCAACTTTCATTAGTATTAGACTGAAAATGTGGCCTCTAGAGTGTACACAAGGTTTTATGTAAGATTTGACCTGGTGACTTAGTTTTTCACCTGACAAGATCCATTTTCAAACTAGTCCAAGATATCATCAAGGCAAATATTCTGATCATGTTTCAGGAGTATTGGACAGAAAATGTGGCCGCTAGAATGTACACTAAATTTTTCTAATTTTGACCTAGTAACCTAGTTTTTTACCTAACATGACCCATTTTCAAATTTGTCCGAGATTTCATAGAGGTAAACATTCTGACTTAGTTTCATGAGTATCTGACTGAAAATGTGGCCTCTAGAGCGTACACAGTTTCATGAGTATCAGACTGAAAATGTGGCCTCTAGAGCGAACACAAGGTAAAAATGTTGACCACGGATGGTGGAGGCCGGACACAGCACAATCACAATAGTTCCCCATAAGCACTTTGTGCTCAGGTGAGCTAAAAAGTGTTTGCTTGCAACTTAAAGGGGTACACACTGCTACATTTTGAACTTTCGTTGATTAACAATCAATTCAATTAATTCTAAAACTGTAAGTCTAAACAATGAAACCAATAATTTTCTTCCATTACAATCCATACTTTCCACTCTTTCCTAAGAGGCAAACCAAAATCAAACACATGATAGACAAAATAACCTTCCATATGCCCTTAAATAAGAAAAAGATTATTTATTGAAAGACAAAGCTCCGAAATAGCAGGAATATTCTCGCAATGTAAGAAACAGTAGTTTATCATGGGCCACTTAGCCTGCCATTGCCATCCATTTTCAATACATCTTTCTTTATACTCTCAATTATTTCTGCTCTCTCTGCCTGACACTACTTATTGTTTGTGGCATGAAAAATTCCTCAGAATCCTGGAAGCGCCATTTTCTAATAAATCTTTGAGAGTATCAGTAATTTGATTCTTTCATATGTCTGAATGCCGAATAAGTGGAGATGTTTTAAGAAAACAAGGGCCATGTCGAGAAAATAAAAACTCCTGATTGATAGTCCTTAATCATGACCATACAGGCCATTTCTTTATGATCGAGTAACTAACCACTAACTTTACAACTCTTGACCAAATGATGAAATGTTAGACTTGTTCAAATTAAAAGCCTTTGCAGACAACAAATTAAACATGACTCAAAAATTGAAATTTTGCTTTGGAAAGGGTAGAAAACATTGTGGAAAAAGAAGAAAATGCTGGTTGTGCTCAGCATTTTCTTCCTTTCCCACAATGTTTTCAAAAGTCCTTTTTTAAAAGTCAGGGTTAATGAAACACAATATCCTTCAGCAATGGGTTAAAAGATATGACAAACACTGGGAAATATTAGACTGAAAGGAAAGTACTTTCTTTGTAAGGCTTAGAAAATGGAAGAAGGCAATTATTTGTTACAACCAGTAACTTGCTCCAGTTCAGAAAATATTTTTAAAGAACCATGTTGGTATGCTTAATAGGCCTCATTAATATCTGCCATTCTAGGACAATACTGTAATTTTAGCACTCTATGAGTGAAAAAAATACAAAGAACCTTGAGCCCTTTACCAAACAACCATATTCTTCAGTGACCCTGAGAAAGAAGGCTCTTGAAAACATAGTCGCAAAAGGAGAAAAGACTGGTTACAAGCATTTCCTTCTTTTTATACCCCCCAAAACTAAGTGGAGGGAGGTTTACTGGAATCGTCATGGCTGTCTGTCCGTCTGTCCATCTGTCTGTTTGTAGACACAAATTTGTCCAGAGCAATACTCCAATAGTCATTCATGTACTGCAGTTGAATGTAAACACAGGGTTCCTATATATGAAGTTGTGCATGTGCAATTTTCATGACCCTGGTGCAATCTGTTGCGGAATTATCTCCCCTTGAATTTCAACTCTTACTTTCGTACTAAACCATTCTGCATTCTGTGACAAAGACCTGCTGGGGGGGGGGGGGGGGGGGGGGTTAATAATTGTGTTTAGTGATAGCTCTACTTCTATTATGTTTTCAAAATTTATTTTAGTTTTGGTCATTGGAACATTGAAATGAATAGTTTACTCTTCAGCACATAACAACAGTTTGGGCTAGTCATACTTCAAAGCAGCTGTTGTAGATGACAAAATATTATGCGACTGACAAAAAATTTGTTTAGGGAGTGGTAGAAAACAATGTGGAAAAGAACAAAAATATTAGTTACAAGCATTTTCTCCTGTTCAAACAATAATTTCAAACTGCTTTTTCTTCAAGACTGTCTTATGATACTCATGTGTGCGAGTTACAGGGTTAAACTCTGAATGGTGTCCACTTGATAAAATGAATTTCGATCTTTCACCGAAAAAAACAAATATCATCTATCTCTCCTACCGCTAACAACTGTTCGATCATGGTTATATAGGAAAGGAACCTGAGTGGCTTGGAAAGAATATTTCATATAATACCAGTTAAAAGGAACTCCAAGACATACAGATAGGTGCACTGTCTGCCACTATATAAATGAAACAGTGTTGGAAATGGTTTCACATAATCGCTGCAGCAGAGCAGATTTTTTAACCCTTTACCAAAAAATCCCAGGATTTTACGACCCCGAGATAGATCTGCCTTCTGAAAACATTGTTGGAAAAGGGGAAAATGCTGGTAACCAACATGTTCTCCTTTTCCCACATTGTATTCCACCCTGCTGGAAACCAATTTCAATTTTTGAATTATTTTTTGTTGTCTGCAAGTGCTTTTTCAATTTGGATCAGTTTAAAATGTAATTGTGTGGTAAAGGAGATAAATGTGATCAAGTTGTTGAAGTTGGTCTATAAAAGATTAGAAAACATTGTAGAGAATTGAGAACGTACTTGTTAGAGGCAATTCCTCCTTTTTCCACTACGTTTTCAAAAGCTGTCTCTGCCAGGGTCACTAACACTTGGCATTTTGTGGCATAGGGTTACAAAATGAATTTATTTAGAGCTATAATCTAGGAAGACACTTCAATTTAATTTGCTTTTATGTGATTGTGTTCTAATTTGTGTTTGATAAATAGGCCACTCGTGCAATCTTGTAACTATGTTATGCAATTTATAAAAAAAACCAATTCTATTACCGGATACATTTATTTTGCATCCTTTCACTCTCAGCATTATTTTGCTGCCACAGCAGAATATCTCATCCTTCCGGTCATTATTTGCTTCAAAAAAAAAAAAACTCAAAAGATTGATTCTGACTTGTTTTTGACACTGATGTTAACTTCCTGACTGTTACAGCAGACCACTCCTTCATGCATGGCTTCCCAGTTCAACTCATTACCAAACAACAATATTTAAGGCTTGTCCAAATCGAAACCATTTGCAGTCACAACAAAATAAAGATGATAGAAAATTTGAAATATGTTTTGTGAAGTGTAGAAAAAATTGTGGTAAAAGGAGAAAATGCTGGTTACCAGCATTTTCTCCTTTTCCCACATTGTTTTCTAAAGGATTCTTCCTCAGGGTCACCTAAAGTAGGAATTGTGCACATGTGGAAATATAAAACCTAACATTAGTATTTTAGGGAGAATTCTCTTAAGCTTTGTGGTTATGGTGTTGGCCTTTCATCTGGGTGCTCTAGATTAGAATCCTGCCCAGTCCCTGTATTTCTGCTATGTATTTGTTCATTTGTTTCTTTGTTACAGGCTTTGTTTATCAGACCTGTTACACTATGTCATAGAACTTAAGTATACTCATTCAATAAATCTACTGTACATGTATTTACAGAAGTGCTTGGGAACAAAGGGGTTAAAGGGAAACAACTTGCTCTTGTAAAGCCTTTCCTGAATGAACCTGTGTTTCTAAGACCTTTAGAAAGATCTTGCATTGAAAACCGGAAAAACAAACTTGTAATCTGTATTTTCTGCTTTTCTGGTATGTTTGCTAAACTATAACCCTTTACCAGACAAACTCTTGTTTTCAACACACTGGGGACTCTAGGGCTTTTGAGTTGAAAACATTGAGAGCAGAAAAAATGCTGGAAACCAGCATTTTCCCTCCGTTTCCCACAATGTCTTCTACCCCATCAAAGAACTCCTGTTCATTCATACTGCCTTAAGATTCTATTTTGCGATGCTCCCTACATTTTGAAGAGTCTAACATTGTCATTTTGGAAAGGATTAAAATTAAATGACATAGATCTACACTATGATTAACGAATCAACAATAATTGTTTGCCACATTAAGTCGGTCATGTGTAACAAATGTCAAAGTGGAATAGTCTTCAATTCTATTGTTTGGTTAAGAGCTTAACTTCGTTGTTTGCCAATCTCATGAACATAATGTGCCAAATCTCATGAATATTGAAAGACTGTATACTGATATGGTCCCTAGTTCTTCTTCTAAAATTTTGACATGGTGACCTTCTCGTTGATCTAAGGTAGCCCATATTCAAGCTAATCTAAGATACATGTATTATCATTACACATAAGTGCTGAACAAATTTCATCAGAATCCTACTGACAAATCATGAAACACAAAATGCAGTATAAAATTAGATTCTTCAAAGGAAAATGCAGCCTTATCTTCAATCGACACTGTCCGCTTTGCTAAGACAACCTAGACAAAAGCAACCGCGATAGTGAAGTGGTTTGGGTTATATATTTCTAGGATGAAAATGTCTGAAAGTTTTATGCAGCAC
The DNA here is from genome assembly GCA_943736015.1 of Tridacna crocea. Taxonomy (NCBI): domain Eukaryota; kingdom Metazoa; phylum Mollusca; class Bivalvia; order Cardiida; family Cardiidae; genus Tridacna; species Tridacna crocea. The sequence continues at coordinate 14,641,571 of OX031056.1, read as the reverse complement.
TATACTGAGGATAAGACAAAGATAAGATAATAGATCTTACTGTTTTATAATAATGTGTTACATAAAACATTTCAGATAACAAGGAGATATGAAAACTCATACAGTGGCCCTTGCCTTTAATTATACCCTCACATTACACTCAACTAATTTACCTCTTCAAAATAAAATTGTAACAGATGACCTGGAATACTTAAATATGATAATAAGTACATGTCCCAATTATGAATTTCATTAGCTAAAATATCCTTCCAGTTTTTTTTCTGATTACCCATTACTATTGCATTACATGAAATCGGCCATAAAATTTGGGTGGGCTAATATTCTCATCTATTGAGATAATTTGAACTAATGCTATGAAATCCCTATTTTGTCAATTTCAAGATTAAATTTATTGGATACAAGATAATCTCACATGAATTTGCTATCTGGCAAAAATTCTCAAGGAGCTCAAAGTGTTTTCCATATATCTATTTTTTGCTTAACATGAAAATTAATGTGAATTCAAGGAATTTCCAACTGATAATTGAACTGGAGAACAAAATAACCTGGTATCAATATAGACTAATGCATCTGGCAAATAATGATATAAACCTTTTGGGATTTTTTTAACATGAATAAATCTGCAGAATTAAAAGAAAATAGAAAAAGAATTAAGTTACTAAACACTCAAAACTCTTTTCAGAGCCTCCAGTCCCTTAGCCCAGTGTTCTATGAATTAATTCTACAAAATGACGAAATTCTAAACTTATCCAATTGAAAGTATTTGCAGATAAAAAAATAAGTGTGACTCAAAAATTTAAATTTGTATCATTCTCCTTTTCACATAATGTTTTTAAAAGGGTAACTATAAGTAGATATTAAGTTGGTACATGGTTTGACAGTATGATGCAATAAGAACAGTAAATATCTCATCAATGATAGCATTCTAAACTCCCTTTGGTGCAATTATAAATACAGTAATTTACATTGCTATTGCAGACAATGCAGATGAAGAACAGAATATACAGCAGTCTGATTGTCAATCTATACTATTTCTTTTTACAATTTACTTATGTCCTAGAAAAGGTCTGAGATTGGAATGTGCTATATATACGCTCTTTACCAAACAGCAAAACTTTAGACTTGTCCAGTTTCAAAGCATCATGCAGATGACCGTTGTCTGCGCATGTCATTATTCTTCAAAGATTTGACCTGTCTTATATGATGCATCACTTGCCCTGAAAGCCGGCAGACTGTAATATTATGCTCTATGAAGTAGCAATGTAGAAAATAGCTCTTATAAGTATGTTTGGGGAGAAATGAGACCTGCTTTAATAGCTCCAGATTTCTCTAAACTGCTGATCATAGCTGAGTGCCCCTGCGAAACAAAATGCATGAAATCAAGAATTTTTCACTCCTTTAAGAATACTTCATGAACAATTCTTAATCAATGCTTGAGGTTATATTCATGAAGTTTTATTCATGAAGTATGTCACTATCCACTTCATGAAGTGGTCAAGAATTATTGAAGAGTTCAAAATGTTCATGAAGTATTCATGATAGTATCACAAGGATTTTTTTTTGAATATTTCATGAATAAATGTGTTCCTTAAAAGTTCAAGAATCATGAATTACTAGTTTTCAAATTAACATCAACCTGAAATGGACAACCTTTCAAGAATAGTTCATGAATTTCTAAAGTAGTTGGCCAATTGTTTTAAGAAAGTTGTGTTATTAACCAAGGGTGGTTTTACATAAATGAATGAATCCTATATAATTATTCTTTAAATATTTTACAAAAATTTCTGTATTCATATTTAATACACAGCTGATTTTTGGACACTTAATACTTAAAAGACTCAGAACTTTTACTGACCCTGAGGAACTAGGCTTTTGCAAACATTAGAAAAGGGAAAAATGCCAATACCAAGTTTTTTCTCCTCTTCATACTATAATTTTCACCTTCTAGACATAAAAAAGAACATCTCTTTAAAATTATTTCAAAATCTGACACATGGTTTCAGAGAACAATAATTTTTAAGAATTCCTCCATTTCTGTATAGTGCAAGTAGCCCCTATTCACCAGAGCCACGTTTCTTGATGCATCAAAATTTCACGAACACTTTTTGGAAAGGGTTACCCAAGGAATATCTCTGAGAAATTATTTCAAAATCTGTATTGCGGTTTTCGAGAAGATCTTTAAAAAAAATTTGTAGAAAATTCCATTTGGTTGCCATGGCAACCACAGTTTTTGATGGCATCAAATTTTGTGAACATTTTTTAAAGAGGACCTCCCAAGGAACATTCCAGCCACGTTTGGTCCAAATTGGCCCAGTGGTTTAGAAGGAGTTGATGTTTAAAGAATTGTTGACGACGCATGACGGACACCGGGTGATCCTAAAAGCTCCGCTTGAGCAGTAAAAGACAAAAGCAGAAAAGAAGAAATTGCTGTATACAGGTGTTTTCTCAATTTCCAACAATGTTTTCTATGTTAAGGTTACAAATCCCAGCATTTGAATCATGTGATGTAAGCATACCAAGTTTTTTTTTCCTACATGTAGATCCTGACATAACAGTGCATAATGCCTTTGCAGTTGATTGTGATTTTGATTCCATAATTCACGAGTTGAGAAGTAGCAAATTGGTATTAGTCTTCAATAAAATTAAAAAACTGCCACAATAAAGCTTAGCTTTGTGTCCTGGATTAAGTGTTGTGAAGAACAAGAGGCTCTTGGGAGCCTGAATTTGATTGACCAACAAGGATTTTGCTTATTTTCCAGCAAAAATCACTAATTCTTGACGGAAAAATGTAACATTTCGGAAGTGAAATAAAACTTTTTGACATTTTAAAGGATATTTTGCTTAAGTATTTATATTTCATAATCATTGATTAAGAATGGGTGCCAGCCAAGTTTAGTAGGGTGCCGAGTCACACGTGAGCAAGTAAAAGATACTGCGAATGGAATGGATTAGCAAAACGCAAATGAAAATAGGGACGAATGTATTCCTACCATTTTACCCGTGTTCGCCATACAAAGATTTATGAAAGTAATACCATGTGTCGGCCAAAGCAAATGCTTACAGACGTTGAAATTTTTCTTCTGATAAATCGCCTTTTTACACATTGTAGCAAGACCTTTCGATGTTTTACATCACTCATCTCCGTGACTCTTGGACGACGTAAATAGATGACGAACATTACACCGGATATTGTTTTTAGCCAATATGCGGGTTCCACCTAATGTGATCAGGGATTTCCGATGGTTCGTATATTTACGGCGTAAACTTGACTGAAAGAACCGTTTCAAACAGATCATATTTTGCACCTGTTAAACTTCTCTTAGTGTTTGTATCATTTTTTTCGATAGAAATCTCGTATTAATTCACATTTTCACGGCATTCCTTTCCAAATGAAATTAAAGAAATTACCTCGGAAAGTTTCGGCAATTTCCGACATTTACCATGTGTTCAAACTCGAAGCGGGTCCTGTCGTAGCAAAGAAACAGAACTTTCGAATACATTTCCTGACGATTTGGACCCAAGAAAATGCTTGGCTGTTGCAAACACCGATGGAAGGAGACAGGACATCGACGAGATTTAATGGAATTGTTTATCAAGCTCTAATAGCGGACTACAAAAACTGTAAGTGGATTTCTTGGTGTAAGTATTCGCCCCCTTGAGTTATCACCCCCAATTTGATTGGGAACCAATTCTCTGGAGAAATCGTACCAAAGTTCATGTTGGAAATATAAATTCAAGATGTCAACTTTAAAACCTTCTTCCTTTTATCTTCTAAGTATTTTATTTACCCCCTTTCCTGCTTAATGGGTGAAATGAAACTCAAACCGATAGAAAAATTCAAATTTAGTTGTTTTTAACGTATTTTTTAGGGAATGATAATCCTTCCTTGGAGGGTGTAGATCTAAGATCAGATTGCACGTTCTGTGCAGTCTGATCATAACCTATACTAGCTTTAAACGATCAGTGAGTCAGGCTTAGCAAACTAGTAAGAAATACAAGTGTTGTTTGATTGCCATGTCATTCTTGCTAGTGTAAATTTCACACAAACGGGGTTGTTTCAACACCTGTCACAGACATTTATGGATGAAGAGCGAGCGAGCGACTGGCTCAGATCATAATGACTTGCTAATACATTGGATTCCAGTAACTTGCAAGTCATATTTATTGGGGTAAATATTTTGATTAAACCTTTACCACACAGTCCCGACTTTGACGACCCAGCATCTTCTCCTTTTCTCACAATGTTTTCTAACCTGCTGGTAACAAATGTCAATTTTTGAGTTAGGTTTATTTTGTCGTCTGCTAGTGCTTTCATATTGGACCAGTCTAAAATTTTTGTCCTTTGGTAAAGTAATTTTTGTTGTAAATGTAAACAAAGATCAGACTAAAAGTAAGTGCAGTCTGATCTTAAATCAACTATGTCCATATTTTTACCAAAACAAGATAAAAGAAGCCACATTTTTGCCATTTTTTTCTGCCTGAAAATTACATTTCATTTATTTCTACACTAATCAGTTTCCAGATTTAACAACCTAGACATTATAGGCTTATGAATACATTGTGGAAAAAGAAGAAAATGCTTGTACCCTTCCAAAGGTAAAAACCAATTTTGAGACAGTTTTAATTTTTTGTCTGCAATTGTGTCGACCGATGCACCAGCTTGATACAATATACAAGCAAAGGCTACGTTGTCACAGCCAAGATATAGTTGTATGCATTTATTTCAGATTAAGATTATGTAACAGAGAAAGGTGCATATTTACAAGATTTCGTCAATGTTGTCTTGATGGAGAATGAGTTAGAGGCATCTGAACATGTGGAGAGGATAAGATAGGACTATGGTAAGCATGAATCATCATTTATCTATATTTTAATAGTTTTTTTTTTTCTGAAACATTTGATAGACAGTTGACAAAATTTTTCAAACATCAACTGATCATCAGGGGCACTTAAAACTATCTTTTCATTTTTTATGATGAATTTCAAGAGTAAATAACATGGTGTACACAAATTCATGTTTAACCCATTACCACTCAATCCCTACTTTTGACGCCCCTGAGAAAGAAGCCTCTTGAAAACACTGTGGGAAAAGGAGAAAATGCTGGTAACCAGCATTTTCTCCTTTTCCCACAGTGTTTTCTACCCTTCACAGAACAAATTTCTATTTTTCAGTCACCTTAATTTTGTCGTCTGCAAATGCTTTCAATTAGGACCAGTCAAAAATTTTCTCGTGTGGTAATGAGTTAAAGCATTATCAGTATAAAAATTAGTAAAAACTTTGGTCGCATTTAGAATGAAAATATGTAACAACCAATGGATTAGATGAGGATGCGGAAAGAATGGAGGTTGGACCTTCTTGTTTTACAGCATAAGCACTTAATAAACAAAATATCAGAGAAGAAGTAAATAGACAAAAAAAATGACTAAATTTAGATTTCTGCAATTTAACAGTTATAAAAATGAATGCATGCCAGAGCTGCAAGTTTTTCTTTCCACTTCATTCTAAGAAGTCTGTGTACATAAGATCGGTATTCCCACTAATTTTTTAAATCAAATGTTCACTTGCCCCTAGGCTAAAAATCTGTGGGTAAGATTTCATATTAGAGGGTATAGCACTAATGGTTCCCATCCAGGGGTAAAGCAATCCATATTGAAAATTTGCAGCAAAAAGGTCCGTCATATTAAGATACTTATGTAAATCTATTGCTTACAATCAATAAAAAAACTGAAAAGGCAATTTGAAGTGGCTGATTGGACAATGGGTAGAACAAGGGACCCTGTAAAATCTTAAAAATCATTCTCTGTAACCAATCGCCAGATTTTGAAATGATTTTGTAGTTCACTAAATACTGTTGTGAACCCTTTTAAACGGCTTTACCCCATAAGGTATTTCTATGGTATCTCTAACTGACCCTAAATAACAGCAAGGATGACACCATTTCTTATGTGTATATGACACCTTTTGATAGCATAGAAAACATTGCGACAAAAGGTGGAATTGCTCGTCATGACTCACGAGCAATTTCACCTGCCGTAATGTTTTCTAAAGACTCCTACAAGCAACGCGTAAAAATGAGTATCTATGGAGTAAAGGGTTAAACTAGTTACCAAACAAGGAAATATTAGACGTCCAAATTGAAGCACTTGCTCACAAATTAAATGGAACTCTAACACTGAAACTTGTTTCCAGCAGGGTAGAAAACATTGGGAAAAGGAGAAAATGATGGTAACCAGTATTTTCTCCTTTTCCCACAATGTTTTCCAGAGGCTTCTATCTCAGGGATTGTTTGGTTAAGGGTTAGAAATTGTCTGATTTTTTTTTAAACCATGGCAGCCAAAAGGGGGGGGGGGGCTTATTTTTACTAGGTGCAACCTCAACAAACGTTGCATGAAGTTGACTCACATATTGTAAGAGTTGTACATATCAGACTTGACTTCAAATTCAAACAAACGAATCACTGTTTTAATTTGATTTTTACAGTGCAGTTGTGAAGAGTCCACTCTTGGTCGCAAATTTGTGACATAGAACCAGGAATACTAAAGGCTTATTGAATCTGCTCAAACATGACAAAAAGGTAGAGAAGAACAAATTGAGCTGCTAATAAGCCCCATGAAGAGGAAACTGAAGAAAAAATTCACAGATTTTAGAAAAAACAGATGACAGAGAAAATCCAGTTAATAAAGAAAAAATTCAGGAAAAATGAGAATACAGATGAAGATAAATCTTACAGTCCGATTTGATGGTAACCAAACAATCCTGGTTTAAGGACTCCTATGAAGAAGGTGGAGAAGAACAAAGTGAGCTGCTTATAAGTCCCATGAAGAGGAAACTGAAGAAAAAATTCAAATCACATTCAGTGACCGCTCTAGTTGTGTTTTTGTGTTAGATCAATAAGCAGTTTCAGTTAGACCATGGTCAGTTAGGCCATAATGGTCACTATCACCATAAATTAAAAAAGGAAATATTCTACTGTATGAATTGTTCTTGAATCTCTATTTCATGCCTGAAATACTGTTGAAAACAGCGTAAAACACAATTCAATCAATCCACATTTCATGAGATTTTAATGCATTTTGCACATCTTCAGCTTGCCTCATATTCATGAAGTATTCATGAATTTGACCAATTTAAAAACTACTTGTTTTCATGAAGTATTCATGAATACTCTACTAGACAATATTCATGAAATTTCAAGAATATTAATTCATGAAGAATTCATGAAGAAGAAGTGAACAGAAAATGAGACATTGAATTTATGAATAAAAAAATGCATGAAAACTTCATGAAAAATGTATGTTCATAAAAAATTCATGAATTTTTCATGAAGATAAACCAATGCTTCATTCATGATTTTTTTAAGAACTTGTATGTGTTCTTGAATTATGAATGTTTTATGCATTTTATCCTTCATGAACAATTCATGAACCATCATTTCACGATTTTTTCATGAATTTGTCTCATTTTCTGTTCACTTCTTATTCATGAAGTATTCATGAATTCAACTCATGAACACTTCATGTTGTTTTCATGAAATGTTCATGAAGAATTCATAAACACGACACAGGGGCGAATTGCACATGGTTAGTTTGAAATTCAAAGTAACGGTTGTCACGTAGGAAAGTGGTTCGGTACTGTACCCAGGATGCCCAAATTAGATAGATGAGTATTTATAGAATGCCATCTAGCCGGAGATAATGGAGATAATGGCAGATGACACATAAACATTTGCTCAAATGGTGGGATTTGTCTCTGAAGAGGAAAAAAACAGGAGGAAAATGCTTGTTACCCGCTGAAACAGTTGAGACGACTGAACAACCTCTAAATAGCAATAAAGCGTTTTTTCTAGCGTGAAAATCCATGTTGGGTTTATTTGGTACTCATGGAGTTAACACAAGAAAGAGCCAAACAATCACTGGTTTTTACCATCCAGACGAAGAAGCCTTCTGAAAATATTTCGGGAAAAGGAGAAAATGCTGGTAACCAGCATTTTCTCCTTTTCCCACAATGTTTTAAACTCTTCCAAAGTCAAGTTCCAATTTTTTAATCCGGTGTATTTTGTCTTCTGCATATGCTTTCAATTTGGGCAAGTTTAAAGTTTTGGCGTTTCAGGTGTTTTAGAGATTAGTGAGAAATGATTTCTCAGACTACCATACTGATGCACATGCAGTTTTCCTTTTGTTTGGCCTCTTTTGTCAAAATTTGATATATTTAAGGCCATTCTTGACTCCCCAGTAATCAACCTCTATCTGTAAAAGTAATGCAAGGCTGACACTCGCTTGACTTTTGGCCACAATTTTGTCATGGCATGTCGTGCCATTCACCGCAATCATGAACTGCTCGTGAACATGTTGTGAACTACTCGTGAACTCGATGTGAGATGTTCGAGAACTATTTGTGGCAGTTCATGACAGTTGTGGCATGGCATGCACTGGCATGCATCGTCCCAACGAGTCCACTAACAGTTTGCGCAGAGTTCACGACCAAGTTGTGAAATTTTGTCGTGACCAAAATTTTGAACATTTCAAAATTCTAGTCCCGAAATGGCATGCAGTCACGACGAGTTTACACACACTTTACACCAGTTTACGGCTTAGTTTGCACGGTGGCACGACTTGAGTCATCCCAATGCTTGTCACAGAATCGTGCAAGTGTCAGCCTTGCTTAAGGATTCATACAACTACCCCATATCAATGGTCTTAACTCTTTTCCATACAATCCTGACTTTTAACAACCATTTGAAAGAAGCCTTTTGAAAACACTGTGGGAAAAGGATAAAAATGCTGGTGACCAGCATTTTCTCCTTTTCCTGCAGTGTTTTCTACCCTTCCCAAAATAAATTTCAATATTTAGGTCGCGTCTACTTTGTTGTCTGCAAATGCTTTCAATTTCTAACAGTCCAAAATTTTGTTGTTTGGTAAAGAGTTAAGAGATCAACAGGGTAAAATGTGAAAATGAAGCCTCTCCATTACTGTAATCATCTCATGAGAAATCGGCAAATTACATAATTGGTTTGTCAAAGGGAATACAAAGTGACAAAATTTTGATACCATGCAAAGAAAAGCTTTTAGTGTGATCACAGGCATTATACATATCAAATCGTGATAATGGACCATCTATTCCTGATGGGCCTTGTAACATTATAAAAACTGTCTGTGATTGTCATGGCAAAAAACTAAGTTCTTATGGTCTGTTATTATTGCATAATACTAGTCTTTGGTCTTAATCCATTTTTCATGCAACTTTAACATCATAAGCAAATTTACCTCATATCTTATGCTTTTCTGTGAGAACTCACTTTGATCATATTGAAAACATTACACCAAATCATGCTCACAACATGCTTAACCCTTTCCCAAACAATCCCTGGTTTTTACGACCCTTAGATAGAAGCCTTTTGAAAACACTGTGGGAAAAGGAGAAAATGCTGGTAACCAGCATTTTTTCCTTTTCCCACAATGTTTTCTGCCCTGATGGAAACAAAGTTCAATTTTTGACTTAAGTTTATTTTGTCGACTGCAAATGCTTTCAATTTCGACCAATCAAAAAGTTTGTAGTTTTGTAAAGAGTTAAAACATCTTAATGTGGGAAAGCTTTCCCACCATTTTCACAACGGATCCTGGTTCTTTTGGACATTACATAGTATTTGCATTTAATCATGATTTATATCAACTTCATTGATAGATTGGCTTAATGGCTCAGTCCATTTCCAGTTAGAAAAGCTGTGGGAATGTTAAAAGTCTCAGAGGAGATGGGCTTCAAACAGACAAATCATGGTATACTAGTGAATCTTAGAACATTTGTGCAAAAATATATGAACTGGGTATTTTCTGTTTCTTTAAGGCCTCATTATGTAGTTTCAACACTCAATCAGTTCCCTACCCTGCAGTTTAAGACATTTTTGTCACACTGGATAATACTCATAGACAGATCAGACAGCATATTGTGAATGGCACATTCCAGGCTTGTCATGTCTATGCATTCTTATACAGACTATATTTATGTCTTACTCAAGGTGTTGTAAGTAACACAATTTCTGATTGTTTTTCTGATTGTTTTGGCTAGTCAGAAATTATGGTACTTTGAAATTTAGATGCATGATTCTTGCGAATTACAAAGATTAGTTTTGGGTTACAGAGATTGGTTTTCATCTTCACAGTTCTTACGAACAAAGTCTATAAAAGAAAAACAAATGAACAAAATGCATAGCAGAAATACAGGGACAAAGGCAGGATTTGAACCTAGAACCCCCAGACAAAAGGCCAACTCATAACCACTGAACTAAAGAGTATTTCCCCTAACACAACTGTTGTTAGGCACTGGCTTTTAACTCTTTACCACACAAGAACATTTTAGACTGGTCCAAATTGAAAGCATTTGCAGACGACAAAATAAAGGTGTCTGAAAAATTGAAATTTGTTCTGGGAAGGGTAGAAAACATTGTGGGAAAAGGAGAAAATGCTGGTTACCAGCATTTTCTCCTTTTCCCACAATGTTTTCAAAAGGCTTCTTTCTCAGGGGCGTCAAAAGTAGGGATTGTGAGGTAATGGGTTAACTCTTTACTATTTGACAAATTTTTGGACTTGACCAATTTGAAAGCATTTGCAGACAACAAAATAAATGTGAATCAAAAACTGAAAATAGATTTCGAAAGGGTAGAAAACATTGTGGGAAAAGGAGAAAATGCTGGTCACCAGCATTTTCTCCTTTTCCCATTATGTTTTCTGAAGGCTTCTTTCTTGGGGGTGTCCAACTTAGGGATTATGTGGTAATGGGTTAAACCAGGATGAAGCCAGGCATGAAGGCGTGGTATCCTGCAACCCACTATAGAATATCATTTAGGGTGATTATACACTCATTTGGAAAAGTGAAAATCAGAAATGGGTTTTTTGCTAAAAATGTAAAACACAGAAATTAAGTAAATCTATAAAAGATACACTTATATCCAATAATATATCAAACATATTTTAATTTGTCTAAAATTCATGATTCCCATTTTGTGTTGTTTGTACTTATTGCATACCAACAAGGAACACAATGTCAAGATTTAAGTATATCTCACAACAGTGAAAGCAACAGTTAAAACTCTTTAATGTGTTAAAACTCAGGGTTGAACTCTTTATCGAATGACATATTAGACTAGTCCAAATCGGAAGATTTGCAGACAACAAAATTAATGTGATTCAAAAATTAAGATTTGTTTTGGGAAGGGTAGAAAACATTGTGGGAATAGGAGAAAATGGTGGTTACCAGCATTATCTCCTTTTCCCACAATGTTTTCTGAAGGCTTCTTTCACGGATTTGTGAAAACCTGGTATTGTTTATGGTAAAGGGTTAAAAACAAAAGCATCTTAGAGAATAATGATGACTAGGTTATATTTTTCTTAGAAAGAAAACCTATTTCAATGCCATTTAGCTGTGTTTTGCAAATTTGATAATTCTGGATAATTAGTGACAGCCTTTTTATTTAGTCGTTACTTCAAAGCAGGAATGTTGTTCTGTTGTCAGGCAACATTATTTTGAGATATGTGCAACTGCCATGCAGGTAAAAAAAAAAAAATAACAAAGTATGATTTTTGCACAAATTGTAGACATTCAGACAATACTTCAACTTGTGAGAGGAAGAAGAGATGAAATGGAACAGACTTTCGCAATTCATCACAGATTCAAGTGTTATGTTTTTATAGTAATTCAAAGCCATTTTTTTAAACATTATTTCAGTTACATCACAGTGACTAATGCACCTATCCATGTTGTCCTGATGTTTGTTTTAACAGTATTTCAAAGAATATTCTTCCAAAGAAGCACTTTCCTACATTATAACCATCATCAAACAATGCTCAATGCGTATTGCAATAAATATTATAAATCCTTGGATAAGTAAGAAATCATCTATTTTCTATTGTGGTTTATCATTCAAAAAATCACAGTTGTGAGTTATGAAGGTCACTAAATAATACACTACAGATTATATTCCACAGAATAACTTACAAACTTACTCTATCACTCTTTATAGAATTACAAACTCGACATAGAATGCAGTAGATTTTACCACACTTTCATTGCACTGTGTTTTTAGAGCTGAATTCATGTGAGTGTGAGTTTCGAAACTCTGTTTTTATCATGGCTTATTCCACTGCATATGTTTCAGGTCATTGTTTTTAAAAGTATCAAGTAGCAGACAGACTGTAAATCGATGATTTGGCTGCATATTCTGGTATGGAATCCCCTTTTAACAGGTAACAACTGCCCTGGGTTTGAAGCAAAAATGTACCGTACTGACGGAGCAATCACACAATGTAAAAGTTCATGATGAAGACAACTCCAGACTTAAACAACAGATCTATGATATTACTTCCGTGTTTTATTCTGGAACAGCCAAGCTATAAAGGATGATACTCTGTAAATATTATTAACAATGACAAAGAACATTTGGCATCCAATCCAGACAAACAGTTATGACCATTATACAGAATGCTTCATACTGTTTGGAACCAACACAAGATCAACAATTGTCTCTGCCAAACAAATTTACATATAAATCTGAAAAAAATCTGGTGCCAAACCAGGGCTATAATTGTATTAGAAAAGCTGTAATCTAATTACAAATAACATGAAAAAAATTAGTGCCATTCTACAATCGGTTTTTGTCCACATTATTCAAACTGCTTTGCTGAAGAATGTAATTTCTCACATTTCTGTGGGAATACGCCAATATAATAGTCAAGAAAAAGATAGCAATTTAGCAAAGGGTGGAGTCATTTCAGTATGACGCCACAGTCATCTGTCTAGCAATACAGGTTTTTTCTTTTTATCAAACAACAAAGTTCTTGATTTTCAAAGATTTATGATTTATCTTTGACGGTAAAAAACATGAATGAAGGAGAAATGCTGTTTTCAAGCAGTTTCTCCTTTGTCCATTAAAGGTTGTCAAAGGCCTATACCCTTCTAAATTTTGTAAAGATATGGGATCATTTGGTAAAGAGTTAGCAAGTAAGAAGAAGCCATGTTGTGTTGTTATTAAATTTCATAGAATGAAAACCCTTTTTTTACAGAAAATCTCTGTATTTTACAAGGAAAAAAAAGTCAGTTCTTTCTTGAACGAATCGAAATGACTTGTTTGTGTGGCTTTGAGCCAATGGTTACCACTGATAGATTTAGACAGTGCCCATCTCCAAAATTTTAAATCTGGGTGTTTCAAATTTAACTTGATGCAGTATAGAAATAACACCCATAAAAAATAACAAGATTGCATTTTTTCCCCTGATAGATGTTGGAGATTACACAACATATCAACCAACATGGACGACTCAATTAGTATCATTTGGCATTTTTATGGGGCTTTTCCTGATGATATCAGAATCTGTGCTATTTTTTGGGACTACCTCTTGGGTTTTAAACCTTTATCAGTCATCTCAGATTAGAGTTTTTTCAAGTAGGAAAAAAATCAAGTCTCTTACTCAAAATAGCCTTTTTACTGATAAGTGTACAATCAAAAGGCTCCAACCTATGACCTGAATAGACTTCAAGTTTTTTTCCCCATTCTGAATTTTTCCAACATGACTTTATTTCCCTTTACCAAACAACAAAATTTCAGACTATTCCAAATTGAGACCACATAAAGACAACAACATAAACGTAATTCAAAAATTGTGATTTGTTTCCAGGATAATAGAAAACATTGTGGGAAAAGGAGAAAATGCTGGTTACCAGCATTTTCTCCTTTTCCCACAATGTTTTCAAAAGGCTTCTATCCCAGGTTTGTAAAAAACCAGGGATTGTTTGGAAAATGGTTAAGCAAAGGGCAAACTGCTAACAGTGTCTGTACAAAAAGAGACGTATCCCTTCAGACTTTCATTCTGTTATTTAGCTCAAATTGATGTGTTTTTAATTTGATTCCCATGAAGCAAAAAGTACTTAATGTATGGCTGGCTTGCCACTTTTCTTCTTACATGAAAGTTTCTTAAAAACAAGGAGGAAATGGGTTATTCTTAACTAAATTTTAATAATAGCAGCTATAACTTGTTCATTTTTCGCTGGCAAAGACAACAGGAAGGGTGTCTGCAAACAGTGTTGTGCGATTCTGAACGCAGCCGCACCAGATGGAAAGCTTGCAGACTAGAAGCTTCATTGATATTTTGCACAATACTCTGGCCAAAGTAAATCCATGACAATATTACCCCACATCCCATGCAGTCTGACCTTTAATCTATAATGACCATAAATATAAGTAAAGTTGTGTTTTTTACGCAAATGACTTTCCAGAAAGACAGTGCACGCAGTAGTTGAAAGGCACAGTATGGAATGGCCCCCAAGCTTCCAGTGTCCAGTCTATTTTGTCCTGAATGATTGATCAAAAACCAGAGTACAGCTTGCGGGTACCAACGCTTGGCTGCAGATACTTGATTTTCTGTTAACTCTTTACCAAACGACAAAATTATACACCGGTCCAAATTGAAAGAATTTGTAGATGAGAAAATGAATGTCATGACTGAAAAATTGAAATTCTTTTTTGGGAAAGGTAGAAAAAATTGTAGGAAAAGGAGAAAATGCTGGTTAGCAGCATTTTCTCGTTTTCCTACAATGTTTTCAAAAGGCTTCTTTCTCAGGGTTGTTAAATGTTGGGATTCAACACACTGAAATTGTTGTCTGCAAGCGCTCTCAATTTGCGAATGGTCCAAAATTTTGAAGTTTGGTAAAGAATTAATGTCAGTAGGTAAGTACCCTGTAATTGATTGTTTGTCTGGTACAGCAGAAAAAAATTTTCATAGGGTTATGAGATGAGATGCAATTTTCCTTCGACATTGCCAATGTGGACCAGTAATTTAATTTACCATTTTTTTTTGAAAACCAGATGTCCCTTGTTTATTTCCCCTAAAAACTATGAACAATATCTCTTAATTTCCAGGAACTCATGGATTTGCTCTTAAGTACCATCTTCCCTAAATAATTCAGTGCTGTGGTACCTGCAGTGGTATTTTAATTCTGTAACAAGACAGCAATTTTGGACTTAACCCTTTCCCAAATAAGCCCTTGTTTTTACGTGTCTGCAGTACAAGTCTTTTGAAAACTCTGTGGGAAAAGGAGAAATTGCTCGTAACGAGCAACTTCTCCTTTTCCCACAGTGTTTTCTACCCATTTGGGGAACTTTCTGCCATTTGTATCAAATTTGAAATTGTCGTTTGCAAACTCTGTGAGTTTGGAAGAGTCTAAAATTTGTCGTTTGGGGAAGGGTTAAACAGACCACCATGGAATTATGGCATAAATCTGAGTTAAAGATTTGTAATGCTCTCTGCTTTTACATCATCTAGCCCCTTGCTTTACAACACCATCTTTTAACAACCCTGAGAAAGAATGCTTTTGGAACCTATAACGCGATAGAAGAAAATGCTGCTTCTTCTCCTGCAATGTTTTCTTCCTTTCCCAAAAGAAATTTCAACATTTGAGTCTCGTTTATTTTGTCTTCAGCAGTTGCTTTGAATTTGGACTGGTCTGAAATGTTCTGGTAAAAAGTTCCAATAGTCTTATCTCAAAATGTGCATCAATGTCACAAAAACAGGTTTGATAATGCAAAATCTTGGGTTTTTTTTTTTTTCACCAACCCAAAATGTCAGTTGTATTTGCTTGGTAATTTATTTAGATTTACCTTTTTATCAAATAACCCTGTATTTGAACAACACTCAGAGATTACACTAATATTGATAAACATTGTTAGATAAGGAGGAAATGCTTGTAACTATCATTTCCTCCTTTTTCATGTACTTTCTAAAGGCAAATCCAATCAACTGGGAACCAACATTTTCTTTCTCAGGGTTGTCAAAAATAGGAATTGTGTGATAATGGGTTAAGAGAGCGGTATAGTAATTGTTGTCTGCAGAATGCTTTCAATCTGGATCTGTCTGAAATTTTGTCATCTAGTTAGGAGTACAGCTTCTGGACTGCCTGACAAAGACTTCCTGTTTTGCAGTATTCTGTTCAGATGTTTCTCTGTTTTCCTGTAGTCTTATATAATTACATAAAAAACATAAAGCCTATCTGTATCAGCAAAAACAAACAAGATTGTTCATCATCTTTAATATAAACTAGACAGTTCTGAGAGGATAGAGTTATTCTTTTTTTGTCATTGCTGAATTAATCATTGCCATTACTTCATAGACTTTGTAGGGTAATCCACGGGTGCACAACAAAAACTTAAAACATTATGAGCAGATCAAGAAGGTATTGATATCCATTCTTAATATCAACAGGTAAAAAACAAAAGAGCCATAATCATGTGTTTTTACACCCTTTAGAAGGAGGCTTTTAAACATGTGGAAAAAGAAAAAAATGCTTGTAAATAGGATTTTATCCATTTCCTTCAATGTTTCCTAACCTTCTGAAGATAAACGTGTCATTTGTGCTATATTTCACTTGTCCTCTGCAAGGTGCTTTTATTTTGAACTGAAGCCTAAAACTTTTCTTGTCATGCAAAGAGTAACGCTATTCATTAACTCTTTCCCAAACAAGCCCTGGTTTTTACGTGTCTGCAGTAAAAGTCTTTTGAAAACACTGTGGTAAAAGGAGAAATTGCTCGTAACGAGCAATTTCTCCTTTTCCCACGGTGTTTTCTACCCTTTTTTAGAACTTTCTGCAATTTTCTCCAAATCTAAAATTGTCGTCTGCAAACCTTTTTAGTTTGGAAGAGTCCAAAATTTGTCGCTTGGAAAAGGGTTAAAGGAAAATAAAAAAGTATAGTCCACGAAAAGACCTGGGCCTGTATTCACCAACCATTCTTAAGAGCAATCTTGGTCTTATTCTTCAAGATTTACTGACTGTGAAAGTAACAGAACTTCTGATTGGCTAAACCAGTTGGTTTAGCCAATCGAAAGTTCTGTTACTTTCACATTGACAAAATTCTGAAGAATAAGACGGAGAATGTTCTTAAGAATGGTTGGTGAATACGGACCCTAGGTGCGTATTCACCAACCATTCTTAAGAACAATTTTCAAGTCTTATTCTCCATATTCTTTTAGCTTTGAAGGTAACAAAACTTCTGATTGGCTAAACCATTTGGTTTAGCCAATCAGAAGTTGTGTTACTTTCAAGTTCAGAAAAACTTGGAGAATAAGACAGAAAATGTTTTTAAGAATGGTTTTGTGAATATGGACCCTGTTTATTCACATTGATAAATACGGAAGTGCACATTTTCAAAGAATTCTCATTTTGTTATCAGTCTTACAGATTGAGTTTCAATAGCTTCCAGTATATCATTGAAAGTGCAAAAACCATTGCTTTTAAGCACATCTGACATGATTACCATTGATTTATTTGAATACAAACTTTCTCCTTCTCGATGCCCTTAGAATTTTAATGCAACAACTTGTTTCTCTTCTTGCTAGCAAATATTTTGAGTCACACACTGTAAGAAGGGTGTTTACTGCGTCTGCAAAAAGTACTGACCAAAACCGATTACCACACAATCCCTACTTTTGACGACCCTGAGAAAGAAGCCTTTGGAAAACGTTGTGGGAAAAGGAGAAAATTACAGTAACCAGCATTTTCTCCTTTTCTCACAATGTTTTCTACCCTTCGTAAAACAAATTTCAAATTTTTAGTCACTTTTATTTCCTGACGTCTGCAAAAGGTCTCGATTTGGGCAAGTCTAAAATTTTATTGTTTGATAACAATTTGATGCAACAACATAGTTCTCTTCTTGCTAGCAAATATTTGAGCCATGCTGCATCTGCAAAAAGTATTGGTCCAAGCTTACCCAGGTTGACATTCTTTGCTCTTGGCCAAGCTTTGTCTCTTCAAAGTACCGTTCTACCTAAGAATTCAGCTGCTTGTTAAACAAAATGGATTTTAATGGATCCATAATTATGCGATAACTTACTTGGTATAAAGTATCATTGCAGCCAGTGCACATAACTATGTGTTTCCTTGCTTTCTCAAACAGGTACTGACACAATTTCTCTCCAAGCCACTGACTGCTTTTTCTCCAATCAGAGGTGAGAGGTAAGAAGCTGAAAATCGCTGTAAAGAAAGTTTGCTGCTGCGGGGTGTTGAACCTGCATCCAACATGTCATGAATGAAACTGAGCAATTAATATTTTCTAGCTCTCCATTCAGTGTACCTTTGACACAAATAAAAGCGACATTTTTTGTTTTGCATACAGGAAGTGCCATTCAATCATTTCCTTTGCTTGAAGGCTAATTATAAATGTTCAAAACATTTATGTACCTCCTTTTAGAGACCACTTTATCAACAGACACCTCTATTTACCAAACAGTCCTGCTATAATAGTAACTGTAAATAACTTATAAGCCTGAGGTAATGAGATCTATTAGATGCCAACAAATGAATCCACAAGAGGGTATCTGGTCAGGAAATATATTCCTATTACGCAAACAAAATGTCAAACATTTCTGAAAATCACATTGACCTGTCTGATCCCCATTGAAAATGACGTCTGGCTATAAGCAAGAGATGATAGCACTTTATGACAATATAATTATAATATCCTTATTGAGAAGAATGCAGAGTCTAACACTTTAATTTGCTATTATTAGTAAGATGCCAGTTACCACAACGCAGCTCATTCATAATACCTAGATACTTATTCTCAAGCTTGCTTAACTCTTTACCAAACAACAAAATTTTAGACTGGTCCTAATTGAAAGTATTAGCAGACAACAAAATAAAAGTGACTGGAAATTCGAAATTTGTTTCGGGAAGGGAAGAAAACATTGTGGGAAAAAAAGAAAATGCAGGTTACCAGCATTTTCTCTTTTTTCTACAATGTTTTCAATAGCCTCTTTTCTCAGGTTCATTAAAAGTTAGGATTGTGTGTTAAAGGTTAACCCTTAACCAAGAAATCCCAAATTTTAATGACCCTACAGAATACAGCTTCTAAAAACACTGTGGAGTAAGACGAAAATGCAGGTAACAAGGAGGAAATGATAATACTGGTAAACATCCCTTTCTCCTTTTCCCACATTTTTTTCTTGCATTTTCAAAAGACAAATCCTTTTGTTTGAGAAAATTTTACATAATTATTCATCAATACTTTCAATTGTCAACTGCAAAGAGCCTTTAAATCGTCTAAGGAATGCTACAGTTGTTGTTCAGTCAAGTTACAGTTCAATCAAGCCACTTACCTGGATTATCAAGGTCTGCCTTACTGACCACAACGTCTCTTGGGGGTGCAAATCTGGATGCAGCAGACAAAAAGGAGCCATGTTTCCTGCTTGCCACTTCTGTCCTTGGCTTTGCTTTATCTAAATGAACCTGGGAGTGGTCATAGGATTTCTGGACATCGTAAGCCCCTGGGGGAGGAATATCCTGAAAATAAAGGGAGAAAAAATACTATAACCTTCAGCCATAACTTTGAGACGTTCTTAAACTCTTTTCCACATAATTTTGGATTTCAAGGACCCTGAGGAAGAAACCTGTTGAACACCATGTGTGTAGCTACATATATTGTTGCTTGACAATGCTTTTAATTTTGACAAGTCTAAAACTTTATGGCGTGGTAAAAGTTACTCCTAAAATAGAATAAACCCTGAAAGACAATTTTTAGTCAAGCAATATTAGATCTAAGGCACTCACTGTGCCTCTTTGATTTTTTCTGCACTCTTCCATTGATCTTGAGTTGTGAAAGAAACTGTAACAATGAATACTTACAATTCTGATATAGAAATCACTAAAGCAATGACATTTGCATTCCTAAAGGTCAGGCCATCGGACATTTTCCGATGTGGATACATTTTGGGCTAGATTTTGAGACATAGAAGAACTTTAAATCCACTATGGACAAACAATTTTTGAGTCATATTTATTTTATCACCTACATAGGCTTTCAATTTGAACATGTCAAAAATTTTGTATTGTCATAAAGAGTTAACCCTGTACAAAATAATGCCTGCTTTTCACAACCATCCATGGGTAGAGGCCTATTTGAAAACATTGAGGAAAAAGGAGAAAATGCTGGTAACCAGCATTTTCTCCTTTTCCCACAATGTTTTCAACCATTTTAGACACAAGTTTCACCAATAGAACCACACTTAATTTTTCATCTGCAAATGCTTTGACTTCGGGCATATCCAAAATTTTGTCATTTGGTAAAGAGTTTAAAAGCCTTTGGAGACACAAGCAGACTTGGTTAGGGAAAATAAAATGTGCTGATTTATTACATGAATGATTTGCACAGCCAGATTGTGCAGTATTAATTGCCCCCATGGCTGCCGTTTTCATAAAAATTTAGTGGGAAAGGTGTTTATAACTGCAGGTTTTTGTATGAATAAATCTATTTTATCAATGATATAAGACCTTTCACCATGTTTTACAATCACCAGTATAGTTCGCATTTATTATCATTTAACTACGTCTGCTGCATATCTCACAGGCACTTGGGAGTTTGATGCACTTTCTGCTGCTATTGTTACGGCTGAAGCTGACATACTCATGGTACGAAAATGAAAGTTTGCATAGAAATGGATAGCCTAAATACAAACCGCATCTGGCGGGATTTGAACCCAATGTGGACAAATATCCTGATATTTTGAGGTTTAAAAAAAACCAGTACTATAATCATTTAGCTAAAACAATATCTCCTTAACGCAGTTGTTAGGTATTGTATTTAAATCAGGATGAAGCCATGCATGAAGGAGTGGTCTCCCGTAACACATTAGGTACGACACTGACAGTCAACCATTTTTTTCTGTTCTGATTTCTAGAAACCACCCAGAAGTCTCTCAGAGATTCCTTACTTGGATCAGTGAAAAAATGTTGACCAACAAGAGAGCACTGTCAAGAGAATAAAAAAATTGTGGAGCATCAATGCACAAGTATGCAATACATACACAAGTACGCCTTCTATCAGTGCTGAAACTTCCTTGTGAATTTGATTCCATTTGTACTGTAATTAATAACAAATTGGGAGGAGCTTTCAGTACATGAAGTTCATTAAGAACTTTAACAGTAATTTAAGTGTGCATGTAGTACATCTTAGATCTACATGACACAAACAACCTAAGCAAATAATCTCTTGTGTAGACTGCAGAGTTATTCCATCAGTACACTCTGACTTAAAATTTAAGTGAAAACTAGCATCATTCATGGCTTAATTCTTTCACAAACAGGCCTGTGTTTTCACAACCCTTTGTTAGAGGGCTTTTGAAAACATTGTTGGAAAAGAAGAAAACGCTAGTAAACTCCTCTATCCCACAATTATGTTTCTTGTCCCAACAATGACAAACCCCATCATTTTTCTCAACTGAAATTGCAAACTGTTTATGCAATTAAGACCAGACTGTCAAAAAAAATTGAAGTCCTATGTGTGGCCTGTGACACTGTCTGCTGTTTACATAATTATTGCAAAATAAAAAATTATCGTACCAGAGCCCCAGACAGACGGAGTAATTTGATTTCAAAATTGAAAATACAAGTTTTTTCCATGAAACCCTATGTAGTGGTACTCATTAGAATCAAATTCATCCAGACGAGATAGAGAGACTTTCAATTTCAAAATTGAAAATATCAATTATTCTCCACTAAACCCTATGTTGTGGGTACTCATTAGAATTGTCTCATTGAGACAATTCTAGTGAGTACTCACAACATAGGGTTTGGACAAGAAATAACGGATTTAGAATACCATCACTGCCTCTAATCTGCAGCTCTGGCTACTCTAGAAGATGCAGTATTTCAGCTGTTTGTTTCAGTTGTTTTATTTGCACTCCAAGGGTTTAGCTATACAATTTCAGGCCATTCTGACACAGGCCAGTCTGGTACATCATAACTTATAGAAAAAGACAGAAGAAATTTTGATGTTATCATGAGATATTGTGATTAATGTGGCACAGAAACACTGAGTCACCATGAGCAATCTATTTCTCCTGCTAACAAGGTACTTTTTTCAGAAGCCTTGATTCAACGCAGGAACCTTTTTTTCTTTAACAGGGACATTTCTTTTTTTCTGTTCTAAGAAAAGCTGTAAATACATGATTTTGAAATATGTCTGACATTTTTGAGATTAACCCTTCCCCAAACAATCCATGGTTTTTACGACCCTGAGATAGAATCCTTTAAAAAATATTGTTGGAAAAGGAGAAAATGCTAGTAATCCTTAGACAGAAGCCTTTTGAAAACATTGTTGGAAAAGGAGAAAATGCTGGTAACCAGCATTTTCTCCTTTTCCAACAATGTTTTCTTCCCTACTGGAAACAAATTTCAATGTATGAGTTACGTTTAATTTGTTTTCTGTGATTGCTTTCAATTTGGACCAGTCTAAAATTTTGTCCTTTTTGTATAGAGTTAAGTCCCTTCACTAATCAATAAGATTTAAGACCAGTCTCAGCTGAAAGCATTCGCAGAGAACAAAATAATAAATGTGACTCAAATGAAGGGTATTGAATTGTGAGAAAGTAGAAAACACTGTGAGAAATGGAGAAAATGCTGCTTACCAGCACTTTTTCCTTGATTGATTGAATTCGCATTCATTTATCATTGCCACCTGTTTCCCATATGGGCGACACCCCTGAAGGCTGTTAGTATTATTACAGGGTATACAGCAGATAAAGGACGAAACCCATCCTAAGTTGGACCTGGTTCTTTAACATGCTTGGTGTATACCACCTTCACACAGGACCTTGGTTTAATAACGGTCTCCTCCGAAAGACAGTAGAAATCAGATTTTTACTTATATGGTTCACCATAAAAACCAATTGGAATCCCTGTTATTAAGATACGGAAGCTATTCGTCCTACATAATCTTTTATAGCTGGAAATACATTAGACAGAACAAGACAGAAATAACACAAACAATGAAGATATGCCCCTGTATTACACAAGGGAGTGCTATTTATGACAAAAAGATGGCAGATATATTGTTAGACATCACAAAAGATTCTCTACAATTCAGTGCAAGCCTTACATAAAACTGTCTGAAACAGTGAACAGTCCCTTGCATTCATTGTCAGAAATGTGAAATATAAAATATCCAACAAAGGCCTGTAGACAGCTTCTAATCCTTACTGTCCCCAGAACTTTATGAATATGTTCTGTAAATACTTCTAACCATATTTTGTGGAATAGACAAACGCTATCACCTGAGTACTTTATAAATATGTAAGTGTAAATAATTAATTATATCTAACGACACAGAAACATGCCATACCTATACCTAAAATAGTAATTTGTCATTAAACTTATTGAATAACAAATTCATTTCATCATTAGCCTTAGGTAGCAGACTGGGAGAGCTAAGTCTTTAGACCTGGGTCTGTGTAAATGACCAACCATTCTTAAGAACATTCATAGTCTTATTCTTCATAATTTCATCAAGCCCGCCTGGATGGCTCAGTGGTGAGCGTGTCGGACTCATGACCTGGTGGCTGTGAGTTTGATTCCCGGTTGAGGCGAACTTTCTTTTCGGCGTATTTTCGCCTCTCATCTCTGCTGAAGCATGTGAGAAAAGTAGTTGGTGGCTTTGGAAAGAAAGTAGTGTAAGTACCGGTGTGAGAAAGCCAGGAAACACATGTGCGTCACCGACAACTATGATATGACCTTAGCTGTTAAAGTGGCGTTAAACCCCAATACAACCAACCAATAATTTCATCAAAGTAAAAGTAACAGCGAACTTCTGATTGGCTAAACTATTTGGTTTACTGTATTCATATATGGCTAACATTGCAGAAAGAGCAGAATAAAATATACAAGGTAGGTAATTTCCCCTACTCCCACAATGTAAAAGTTGTCTGACCTACAAGACTCGTGTATACAGAAAACAGGTTTGTAATTGTGGAGTACCTTTTCATTAGTGCAAAAGATTACTTTATCAAGTAAAAAGCAACATCAAAACCATATGTTTGATTAATTTCTATCATTGAGCTAACAAATCATAGACAAGAGAATGTCAAGATTCATTCCTTGTAACTCATGTTCAGTTCACACATCATTCCAGAACATTATTCTTAACATTATTTTACCCCTCTCCTTACACCATAAATCAAGTACACCTTAGATACCTCAAGTGCTTGGGCTACAAAATTTAGCTCACAACAAAGTAATAATGATGAATATGAAAACCTAGGGTTGATTTATGAAGTACCCTGATGCCAGGCTGAAAGAGAACTTCATTTAGATAAGTTCAAAGTACCACATAATTTATTCTTTTATTCCGTCTTAGTTTTATTGATAACAACACAGTGCATTGTAATGATCATTGAAAATTAAGTACTTATAATTATACAAATTTCATGCAGAGTAATATAATGATTTAATCATCTTAAACTTGGCATTTGCACATTTATTATGGAGTATAAACGGCAAATTTTAACAGACTATTTCCATTGGAAATTACTTTTAAAATGTCAAACAATTCAGGGGCGGATCCAAGATTTCTTCAGGGGAGGTTCAACTCGGTCAATCTCAGGTACACAGACACGGACCAAAAGCAGGAAATCCATAAAAAAAAATCGAGAAATTTAGAGGGATTCGTCCGACCCCCACCCGCCCTCCCAATACTTTAAGGTCAACCTGCAGAAAAGAACCAAAGAAGTCATAATGAAAACTGTTAAGATAAAGAAGTTATGTAAACTACTGGATAGTATGCATCAAAGATCAGAGTGCACAACTGGCATGCAGTCTAAGCCTGTATTCACCATCTATTTTCAATAACATCCTTAGTCTAATTCTCAAGAAATTTCTTTTATTTCAACTCTTTCAACAAAAAACAGAGATGCAGACTTGTCCAAGTTGAAAGCATTTTCTGATGATAATTCAAATTGTAAATTCAACTAATAGAGTTTTCTTTGATACGGTAGAAAACAAGGTGGGAAAAGGAGAAAATGCTGGTTACCAGCATTTTCTCCTTTTCCAACAATGTTTTCAGTTAAAGCTCTTGTACTTTCAACAAGATTGGAACAGCATAAACCCAAGACGCATAAGAAATGGTCAAGTTATCTATCCCTTCAGTAAAGAGTAAGATATCATAAATAATACTGATAAATATTTACATTAACTTATTCCTAATAATGGCTGGATGGAGTGGTTCAGATCATTACACTTGACCACATGGCCTTAACAGTATCCATGGAGTCCTAGAGACTCTTTACAAAACAAGGATCCAGTACTATAGAAACCTTTTTAATGCTTTACCAGCTAAGCTGACATCAAAATCATAGACTTGTCTGAACTGGAAGCAGTTGCACTGAGGACAATTTTCATGTAGTTCAAATTTTGATTTCTGTCTGATAGGATGGAAAACATTGTCAGAAAAGAAGAAAATGCATTTTCTCCTTTTCCAACAATGTTTTCAAAAGACTATTTTCTCAGGGTTGTTAAAACTCGGTATTGTGTGGTAAAGGGTTAAACCATTGTGAGAAAAATTGAAAAATGCTGGTCACCAGCATTTTCTCCTGTGTTATCAATGGTTAAACCTGTCAGAGGAAAATCTCATGCTTGATTTGTCATCTTAAAAAGAAAGTTAATTCAAGATCAGACTCCATGTTCTGTGCAGTCTGATCTTGATCTACACAGTCTGTAAAAGGTCAGTGAGTCGCGCTTAGCAGCTTAAGGATTAAATATGAGCAAGACAGGACCTACAGAGTACAAGTAAACATCCTTTGATGATACTCATTTTATTAACTCTCTACCAAACAGTACCTACATAAAACCTTAGCTCAAAGAATCCCATGTATAAATGACTCTAATGAAGGAGGCTATTGAAAACGTTGTGGGAAATGAAGACAAGAGGACCATGATGGTCCTATATCGCTCACCTGAGTACTAAGCTGTAAAATCAAACTTGTTACCCCTGGGCAGGGCCAATTTTGACCCCAGGGGCATCCTAAGAAAAAAACTTGCTAGAGGTACACTAGGAGATGCTACTTACAAAATATCAAAGCTCTATACCTTCTAGTTTCAGAGAAGTAGAATTTTAAAGTTTTCCTTCTTTGTTCATAATTATGTTTCGAACTTATGACCCTTGGGCAGGGCAAGTTTAGACCCCAGGAGCATCGTGTTAAGAAACTTTGTAGAAGTCCACTAAAAGATGCTACATACCAAATATCAAAGCTCTACGCCTTCTAGTTTCAGAGAAGAATAATATTGACATTTTCCTTCTTTGTTCCTATGTTTTGAACTTGTGACCCATGGGGCAGGGCAAGTTTTGACCCCAGGGGCATCATATGAACAAACATTGTAGAAGTCCACTAGGAGATCCTACTTACCAAATATAAAAGCTCTACATATTCTAGTTTCAGAGAAGAAAAATTTTCAATTTTTCCTTCTTTATTTCTATGTATTAAACTTGTGACCCCCGGGGTGGGGCCAGTTTTGACCCCAGGGACATCATATGAACAATCTTGGTAGAGGTCCACTAGGAGATGCTACATACCAAATATCAAGGTCCTGCACCTTCTAGTTTCAGAGAAGTATAATTTTAAAGTTTTCCTTCTTTGTTCCTATGTTTCAAAATTGTGACCCCTGGGGCAGGGCCAGTTTTGACCCCAGGGACATCATATGAACAATCTTGGTACAAGTCCACTAGGAGATGCTACATACCAAATATCAAAGCTCTGCACCATCTAGTTTCAGAGAAGAAGATTTTTAAAGTTTTCCTTCTTTGTTCCTATGTTTCAAAATTGTGACCCCGGGGCGGGCCCAGTTTTGACCCCAGGGACATCATATGAACAATCTTGGTAGAGGTCAGCTAGCAGATGCTACATGCAAAATATCAAAGCTCTACATATTCTAGTTTCAGAGAAGAAGAATTTCAAAGTTTTCCTTCTGTGTTCATATGTTTCAAAATTGTGACCCCCCGGGGCGGGGCCAGTTTTGACCTCAGGGACATCATATGAACAATCTTGGTAGAGGTCCACTAGGAGATGCTACATACCAAATATCAAAGCACTGCACCTTCTAGTTTCAGAGAAGAAGATTTTTAAAGTTTTCCTTCTTTGTTCCTATGTTTCAAAATTGTGACCCCGGGGCGGGCCCAGTTTTGACCCCAGGGACATCATATGAACAATCTTGGTAGAGGTCAGCTAGCAGATGCTACATGCAAAATATCAAAGCTCTACATATTCTAGTTTCAGAGAAGAAGAATTTCAAAGTTTTCCTTCTGTGTTCATATGTTTCAAAATTGTGACCCCCCGGGGCGGGGCCAGTTTTGACCCCAGGGACATCATATGAACAATCTTGGTAGAGGTCCACTAGGAGATGCTACATACCAAATATCAAAGCACTGCACCTTCTAGTTTCAGAGAAGAAGATTTTTAAAGTTTTCCTTCTTTGTTCCTATGTTTCAGAATTGTGACCCCCGGGGCAGGGCCAGTTTTGACCCCAGGGACATCATATGAACAATCTTGGTAGAGGTCCACTAGGAAATATTACAAACCAAATATCAAAGTTGGGTACCTTCTAGTTTCAGAGAAGAAAATTTTTAAAGTTTTCCTTCTTTGTTCCTATGTTTCAAACTTGTGACCCCCGGGGCTGGGCCAGTTTTGACCCCAGGGACATCATATGAACAATCTTGGTAGAGGTCCACTAGGAGATGCTACATACCAAATATCAAAGCCCTGCACCTTCTAGTTTCAGAGAAGAAGAATTTCAAAGTTTTCCTTCTTTGTTCCTATGTTTCAAACTTGTGACCCCCGGTGCGGGGCCAGTTTTGACCCCAGGGACATCATATGAACAATCTTGGTAGAGGTCCACTAGGAGATGCTACATACCAAATATCAAAGCTCTACGCCTTCTAGTTTCAGGGAAGAAGATTTTCAAAGATTTTGCTATTTTTTTCCTTTTGGTTGCCATGGCAACCAGAATTATGGGTGGAATTCAATCTCTTGAACAACTTTGGTAGAGCTTCACCTAAGGAACATCCCTGCCAAGTTTCATCAAGATTGGCCAAGTGGTTTAGGAGGAGAAGATGTTTAAAGAAATTGTGGACGACGGACGACGCACGATGGATGACGGACGCCGGACATTGGGCGATCACAAAAGCTCACCATGAGCACTTTGTGCTCAGGTGAGCTAAAAATGTTTTTGTATCAAGCATTTTCTCCTTTTCCCATGGTGTTTTTTCTCAACTTTATAAAGAAACATTTGATTACTCAACTCTTTACCAAATGACATGACTTGAGACTAGTCAGCATTTACAGACAACAAAATATCAATGTGGCTCAAAAGTTAAAATTTCTTTCAGGAAGGGTAGGAAATAATGATGGGAAATGAAAAAAGATGCTGGTTACTGGCTTTTTCTCCTTTTCCCACAATCTTTTCTGA
The DNA here is from genome assembly GCA_943736015.1 of Tridacna crocea. Taxonomy (NCBI): domain Eukaryota; kingdom Metazoa; phylum Mollusca; class Bivalvia; order Cardiida; family Cardiidae; genus Tridacna; species Tridacna crocea. Next base: position 14,613,307 of record OX031056.1, on the reverse strand, counting down.
AGGCTTCTTTCTCGAGTCATGAAAACCATGGTTTGTTTGGTAAAGGGTTAAAACAAAATCTAGCCAATAGAGAAAAAAACACAAATAAATCACTGCAATTCTTCATTTTTCGCTACAGGAAAAAAACCACCATACAGTCTTTAGTTTGATCAAGATCAGGCTGAACATTCATAAGGGCACCTGAGTCATGTTCAGCTGTAAACTGAGGATGAAAGGGTATGCCAGATGCAGCAGACTTTAATTTGACAGTTATATCTGTAAAGCACACATCTAATTACAAAGTGTACTGCAGGGCATGCAGACTGGTAGCCTGGAAAAGTCACAGCAAGCAGAAACTGTCTTCATGATCCAACAGTTACAGCTGAACTCCTGTTCACCCAAAAAATGTTGATTGGCCTTACAAAATATGCCACATCGTCTTGAATCAATATTGTTTGATGAACTTTTTCATTACCAATGACAAAGTAGCTTATGCAGACAACTTCTTTCAAAATTTTGGGTCTTCACTGTTGACTACATGGTACTTATCTATGACAATTAATAGTCATCCTTAACCCTTATCTTGCTAAATAAGTATGACTCTGAGAAGCCGCCAGTAAAACCCAAAATTTGCTTATTTAACTCATTACCACACAATCCCTACTTTTGACACCCCTGAGAAAGAAGCCTTTTGAAAACACTGTGGTAAAAGGAGAAAATGGTGGTAACCAGCATTTTCTCCTTTTCCCATAGTGTTTTCTATGATCTTCCAAGAACAAATTTCAATTTTTCTGAGTCACCTTTGTCGTCTGCAAATGCTTTCAACTTTAACCAGTCTAAAATGTTCTCGTGTGGTAAAGAGTTAAAGTAAAAAAATCACCTAACGGAATGTGAAGATCCAAGATCAGACTGCACATTCTGTGCAGTCTGATCTTGATCTACACTATCTGCAAAAGGTCTTTGGGTTGCACTTAGCAGCATAAGGGTTAAAAGCTATGGAAATATACAACCAAGGAAAACTTTTCCGAGTTATTATATAATTTTTGAAATATACTTACTAACATAACATAAAACAATGACTTGGACTCAATCATGACTCAGTAAAAAGTCCCATTTGAATGGTACAGTGGCTCTTTGGGTCATAGAACAAAATAGCAGTAAGAGTAATCTGGACATAAACAATCCACTCACAATAAAACAATAGGAGGTTTGATCAGAACCACTCTAAAGCTAACATAAACCAAAAGCCAATTTGCTTTTCTAATTCCAGCAATGTCTTCTCCTAAGAAGCCAATCAATTAAGCGGTGTCAGTTACTGCATGTTTAGGTGATTTGAGCTTGGCCCCAATACCATTTCTAATATCTACGGAGATATTATCCTCCTGATTTATGTGATAACTGACCACTTAGGACATCGGGAATCCCACACATGAAAGCATGTCCATCTTCAAGGTGATTATGAATATTTCCATTATACCCTACACCCCGCTAGTTTTGGCTAACTCTGTACCAGATGTCTATGTTTTGGGAATGTTCATAGAGAAAACAGAAACAAAGAAAAAATCAAATGCTTCTTGGAGGACAGCTTATGAAAAGGAGAAAATGCTGATTACCACCCACTTAATCTTTAATCTTTACCAAATGACAAAAGTTTAGACTGGTCAAAATTGATAGCACTTGCAGATGACAAATTAAATGTTACTCAAAAATTGAAACTTGTTTCCAGCACGGTAGAAAAAATTGTGGGTAAAGGAGAAAATGGTGTTAATCATTAACAGTATTTTCTCCTTTTCCCACAATGTTTTCAAAAGGCTTCTGTCTCAGGGTCATAAAAACCAGGAGTTTGTTTGGTAAAAGGTTAAGAGCCTCCTTCCATGCTTCCTGTGCTTTCAAAGGTTGCAAACCACAGGATCATTCCAAATTTATTAGTTTTTACATAATACTTGCTCTTTTTTCGCTTTCACCCAAAAAAAATGATTAATTTTACAGGAGAAAATCCACATCAAATTATTTGGACTTAAAACAAATCTAAGACTTATGTGAAGAAAACTTAATTGTAGTGATATTTAATAGGAAAAAAAAGTGCATTAGTATACAAACTGTTCATAGTTATTAAATTTTTCGATGGGACTAGTAATTTTCGAAAGACAGTGGCTGGACTGTCACAAAGACCCAGCACAAATTGTGTGGTAATTATGAGCAATTTATCTCTGTTTTCGCAATATTTGCCAGAGTATTCACAACCTTGCAATGTTCAAGAGATAAACTATAGCATTGATTCCAAGTAAAGGGACTGGATGCATTTGCCAGAATATAATCAATTTTTATTGCTCACTTAAAGGAAAGGACTGCAATTGCACAAAAGGATCAAAATGGACACAAAGGAAGATAAAGAGTGATTTCTGGTGATTACCGTGGAGATAGATTGAAATAACGCTTTACGAGACAACACGATATCAGACATATCCACAATATGATGGATATCATTTGCAGAAATCAAACTTAATGGAGCTAAAAGTTGGAATTTTGCTTTAAAGCAACCGAAAACATTTGTAGAAAAAGATGAGAATGTTGGTTTCTAACCTTTTCCACACTGTTATTTCAAGGTCGCAAAAACACAGGGATTGCTTTTTATGGGGTTCAAGAGAAAGAATCCTATAATTGGATAGTTCAGGAGACAAACAAGAAAATAGCCTTTAGATGGAATTAGTTTAATTGTTTGCTACTTTTACATGGTATCAGAAATATTTCATCTACTGAATGACAAAATTTTGGCATGGATATAATTTCTTTCAACTTAGTGTCTTCTCAGTCATGTAAGTCATACTATATTCACTATCACTGATATATCAACTGTTGGTTGAGCAGACAAAGAAACTTGTCATGGATTCTGGATGTTCAAGTCACATGAAAGAACTGCTCCTAGACTTTAATTGAAAGTAACTATCCTTTAATCCTTTATCAAATGAGACTGGTGTTTTAAGAAAAACTAAAAAGACTGCTTTCGAAAGCATTGTGAGAAAAGGAGAAAATGCTGTTAACCAGAATTTTCTCTTTTATTCCACATTTTTTGTTTTTGTCTTTTTAGGATATTGGACTTACAATTTGGACCCCATTCATTTTTTGTCCACATATCTTTTTAATTTATAGTGGCCTACAGGTTTGCTATCTGGTCAAAAGATGTAGCTATAAAAATATAAGAAGTGTGGTTTAACCCATTACCACACAATCCCTACTTTTGACGCCCCTGAGAAAGAAGCCTTTTGAAAACACTATGGGAAAAGGAGAAAATGCTGGTAACCAGCATTTTCTCCTTTTTCCACAGTGTTTTCTACCCTTCCCAGAAGAAATTTCTATTTAATAGTCACCTTTATTTTGTTGTCTGCAAATGCTTTCAATTTGGACCAGTCTAAAATTTTGTGTGGTAAAGAGTTAAAAAAAAAAGATGAAAAATTGTACTACAGTATAAGGGAGATAATCAAGGATCTCTGTGGGAATGAATTCGTGAAATTAGGTGGTTTTTTGGGGGGTTCTTTAGTATATGTAGTCAGAAACTTTTTTACTTCCTAACAACAAAATGAATGGGCCTTTGTAAACTAAAGATATTTCCACATTCAGACAAAGAGACAGAGAAAGTGTTAGTAATTGTATGCCAGAGCATTACAGCTGCTTGAAAGTTGCCCTTGTATCTATTTACAATTTTATGCTTGGCTATTGTTTCTTCATGGTGAATTTTAGCTGCCTAATATAAGCCACTGGCTGCTTGAATGTTAAACCTTTACTTAATCCCTGGTTTTTACGACCCTGAGAAAGAAGCCTTCTGAAAACATTGTGGGAAAAGGAGAAAATGCTGGTAACCAGCATTTTCTCCTTTTCCCACAATGTTTTCCTCCCTTCCCAAATGAAATTTCAAATTTTCAGTCACTTTTATTTTATCGTCTGCAAATGCTTTCAATTTGGATGAGTCCAAAATTTTGTCGTTTGGTAAAGGGTTGAGGGTCCAAACTTGCAACCAATGAGTCTGTTGAAACCATGCATCATTACAAAATAAGCAATTTCATTCCCCTGAGAAAGGTAAACTTTCAGTTTTATCTTAAAATACTTAACATCTTTTAAACAAAAACACATGGCAAAAACAAACATCAGAAAGTCATTCTCAAGTACTGTTTTCAAACAGCCATGTCGCCATTAAGAAGTTTCACAAAAAAACTTCAAAATTATGGTTTAAGTGAATCATGGTTCAACCTTTTACATCACAATCAAAATTTGTAAGGACCCGGAAAGAGAAAGCTTCTGCAATATGCGAACGGAAAAACAGAAAATGCTTGTAACCAGCATATTCTTCTCTTCCCAAAATGTTTTACACCACCTACTTTAGCCAGAAATAGAAATTTAAGCTTCTTTTGATATACTGCCTGGAAACTCTTTCAATTTGGTGGAGTCCAAGATTTTGTTGTTTGTTAATGGGCTAACTCTTTACCAAACAACAAATTTATAGACTGGTCCAAATTGAAAGCATTTACAGACGACAAAAACGTGACTGAAAGATTTAAATTTTATTTGGGAAGGGTAGAAAACATTGTGGGAAAAGGAGAAAATGCTTGTTACCAGCATTTTCTCCTTTTCCCACAATGTTTTCAAAAGGATTCTTTCTCAGGGTCGGTAAAAGTCGGGATTGAGTGGTAAGAGTTTACCAAATGCCAAGGACAAATCCTGTCCAAGGTGAAAACACCTGTTATAAGTGCAAAAGTACAAAACATTGTAGGAAGAGGAGAAATACTGAGTAATTATGGGGTAGTTTAAGGTCAAGATTTACTGGATGTTGAACTGCTGAAATCAACTAAGATCCTTTCATTTGGTTTGTACATAAAAACTTTAATAATAATGACGAAATTGCAGACAACTCTCTGGTCTGTCTTGCCACAAACCATTTTAGAAAGTACATGTATGTATAAAAGTGCACTTGATGATTTGTATAATCTTCATTATTATTAAATAATTTTTCGAATGTGTTTAACATTATTTCAAGTTCATTATTCCTATTGCTATACTTCCTTTGACCCTTTACCACCCAATCCCAACTTCAACAAACCTTGAAGAAAAAAGAAGTTTCGAAAAAATTGTGGAAAAAGGAGAAAATGCATTTTCTCCTTTTACCACAATGCTTTCTAACCTTTTATTATTATATAAAAATTTCATTTTCATTGTCTGCAAGAGTTTTCAATTTGATGACATCTAAAACTGTATTAACTGGTAAAGAGTTTAAAGTTAATGTAATCTTATATTCACTATGTAGACGATTCTAACTCTACATGTCTTTAAAATACCTGGTTGCAAGCATTTTCTCCTTTTCCCACTAAGTTTTCTTAAGTGTCTTCCTGAATATCCTTACAAGTATGAATTGTGTGTTAAAAGTTTAATCCTATACCAAACAATCCTTGGTTTTTACGACCAAGAGGAAGAAGCCTTCTGAAAACATAGAGGGAAAAGAGGAATTTTAGTATCCAGCATTTTCTCCTTAATTCCCCATGATGTTTTGTACTCTTCTAAAGTCAAGTTTCAATTTTTGAGTCACCTTTCTTTCGTTGTCTGCAAATGCTTTCAATTTGGACCCGAGTCTAAAATTCAGTTTAGTAAAAGTTTAAATGGGGAAAAAATAAATCTAATATTCACTAAGTAGATGGGGGATAATTTGACATGTCTCCATATTACCTGCAAGCTCGTCCTGATAGGGATCACAAAAGTTAATACAATTACGGATCATGGGAAAGTATATTTTTTTTGTCTACTTTTTCATATTTCACTTAGTTTCTAACTTAATATAATTTCCAAGTTGATGAATTGTGAAGATTTTTTACTAACCCTCTAACTAATAATGTTAAACTGGATGAAATGTGCAGATACGTGAGCCTCACTCTGTAGAGAGGTAGCTTCAACCCTTTACCAAACAATCCCTGGTTTTAACTACCCTGATATAGAAGCCTTTTAAAAAACATTGTGGGAAAAGGAGAAAATGCTGGTAACCTAAGCATTTTCTCCTTTTCCCACAATGTTTCCCACCCTGCTGGAAACAAATTTCAATTTTTGAGTTATGTTTATTTTTTCGTCTGCAAGTGCTTTGAATTTGGTCCAGTCCAAAATTTTGTCGTTTGGTAAAAAAAGTTAACTTTTTACCAAACGACAAAATTTTAGACTAGTAACCTGACCATTTTCTCCTTTTCCCACAATGTTTCCCACCCTGCTGGAAACAAATTTCAATTTTTGAGTTATGTTTATTTTGTCGTCTGCAAGTGCTTTGAATTTGGTCCAGTCCAAAATTTTGTCGTTTGGTAAAGAGTTAAATTTTTACCAAAAGACAAAATTTTAGACTGGTCCAAATTGAAAGCATTTGCAGACGACAAAATAAATTTGAAATTTAATTTGAGAAGGGTAGAAAACATTGTCGGTAAAGGAGAAAATGCTGGTTACCAGCATTTTCTCCTTTTCCCACAATGTTTTCAAAAGGCTTCTACCCCAGGGTCATCAAAAGTCATCATTGTGTGGTAATGGGTTAATGCATTTCTATTATGCAAGATACCAGTCTAGTCATCACATAATTATGGATCAATAAAACCCATTTTCCCCCAAATAACCCAGTAAATCATGAGGTAGAATGATCCTTTGACACACAAAAATTTCAAGATAGCAGACTGTGTAGCCTGACATAGGTTGATACTTTCACAAATACATTAAGCCTCCTTTTCACACAGCCCGGCTCAAATCTATTAGACTTTAACTCATTACCAAATGACAGTATTTTAGCATTGTCCAAATCGAAAGCATTTGCAGTTGACAAAATAAAAGTACATGAAAATTTGGAATTTGTTTTGTGAAGGGAAGAAAACATTGTGGGAAATGGAGAAAATACTGGTTACTAGCATTTTCTCCTTTTCCCATAATGTTTTCTTAAGGCTTCTTCGACACTACTTTAGCTTTGTCCAATTCGAAAGCATTTGCAGACGACAAAATAAAAGTGACTGAAAATTTGGAATTTGTTTTGTGAAGGCTAGAAAACATTGTGGGAAAAGGAGAAAAGGTTGGTTACCAGCATTTTTTCCTTTTCCCACAATGTTTTCTAAAGGCTTTTTTCACAGGGTCATCAAAAATTGGGATGGTGACTGGAAATGGATTAAGGATCTCCCTTAACCAAACAATCCATTACTTAAAATACCTTGAGCAGATGTAAAAGGCTTTTAACAATAATGTTGGAAGAGAAGAAAAGACAGAAAGAAAAAAAGAATTTTCTGATTTCCAACAGTATGTTCTGCTTTTTCAAATATGAATTTCATTGTTTGAAGCATTGTTAACTCTTTCTCAAACAAGCCCTGGTTTTTACATGTCTGCAGTACAAGTCTTTAGAAAACAATGTGGGTAAAGGAGAAATTGCTCGTAACGAGCAATTTCTCCTTTTCCCACAGTGTTTTCTAGCCTATCAGAAAACTTTCTGCCAATCACATCAAATTTAAAATTGTCATCTCCAAACACTTCCGAGTTTGGGACAGTCTAAAATTTGTCATTCTGGAAAGGGTTAAATTTAGAGATTTGTTTTTTTAAAGTTTGGAAAGTGCTGTCGTTTTGTGGGAAAGCAGCCAGTGGCTCAATATTGTGCAAAGAACTGGTGGTAGAAACTCTAGGAAAGCATGGATAGGTGCACTAAACACCGGGAAATAACTTAAATAATGTTGAAAAAGTGTTAACATCAATCAAGCAATCATTTAGTTGACTTGAGAACACAGGAGTCCAGGGTTCCATCCCTCAGGTCACGACTCTGGACCCCTGGCTCGGCCAATTACATTCCGAGGATTGATGATAGTCAATGCGATGGGATTCATTTTTCTCTCACCGCTGACCATTGTTTCGAAGATGATTATTTGGGAAAGTAGCCAGTGGCTTGGAAAGAAAATAGTGTGAAGCACTGGTAAAAGAAACTCCGGGAAAGCATGAATAGGTGCATTGGCCGCTGCAATATAACTGAAATAATGTTGAGAATGGTGTTAAACACCATACAATCAATCAATCAATCAATCAAGCAATCAATCATTCAGTATTGCAAAGCCTTATTAAGACTATTGTCTGCAAATGTTTTAAGTTTAAGTCTAAAATTTTGTCAGTTGGTATAGGGTTAAAGCCAAAAATGAATAATGGGATTATGAACACAATTATTTTAAGAATGCAACAAGCATGCATAATTATGACAGCAGGTGTAAAAGTAACAACTCATTAAACTGTCCCCCAAAAAGTGATGTTCATGTAAATAATTATGTCAACACTGAATTTGCGTTGAACTCTTTCCCATTCAACCAAATGAGTATTCACGGGGGTAATACCAAAATCGCTATTTCTGCTGTCGACCGAGCTGGTACTGCGTAAAGCTGCTGTCGACCGAGGAATACGGTTTTCGACCGAGCAGTACGGCTGTCGACAGGGGGACAAGGTGATTTAAATACGCTATAAGTGTGTAATTTTACTATATGTTTCTATATTTTTGGGTTTAAACAGTTTCTGAAATATTTTGCAATTGTTTTAAGTGTTTTGGAAGTTTGGCTAACATCCTGTTTTAACGCTGAGCGCAGTTAATCGTGAAAATATGTAAAATAAGTATTTTCGGGGAAATGCGTGATTCTTATTCAGTGTCATGGCAAATCGAGGGCGGTACAATGCAGATATATCATAAGTATACATGATTACCTTTAATTTGTGTGTGTGCATGCGCTTATATGCATCTATGGCACCTTTTATGTTTTCGCTGATACTGCTGTCGATGATCTGAAAGTTTACCGGGTACGGTTGTCGACGTTACTGGATACGGCTGTCGATGATTGATCGAGAGTGCAACCGACAGATTTTTCTGGGAAATAACCAGTTAAACAATAAAATTTCTGTCACATTCTTCGTCAGTCATTGTGTCCTTCGAAAGGGTTACAGTTTGTTGATTCAGATGTCAGTCTAGACGATTGTGTCGCTACTAGTGCTATGATTCATTCATTTCAACGAATAAAATGGATGTATACATGCAGTTTGTACGTCCTGATAAATGCAAAACACCGTTGTGTATCCGTACTTTTTGGCACAAGCATTTACTCATGGGTAAAAAGCAAGTCCTGTGGTTTGTGCACTCTTCAAGAACATGCAGTTAAGCAGATAGCAATGTTTAGTGTTTGGTGCGGACCGTTTAGTTCGACAATTTGGACCAATAGCTTGTAAGGAATTATTAACTCTGCAGTTATCGTGTGCGAAATCAGGTTTACATGTGAGCTGTGACGCAGGAAAATAGCAGTTATTGCATATGCGTACAGCAAAGGTTTAGGCGATCCTGCGCACCCCCACAGTCTCTTTCTCTAATGGAATCAGATCATCATACAACATACGGAAGTAGCCAAACTTTCCATTTTCTGGATTTAGAGTTTTTTACGAAATTGTAGGGCCTGTGACGGATGCCTTGAGCACGCATGTTCAATGACTTCGTGATGGGCAGTGCACTTATACGAATAGTAGCAGCATATGTATTCAAGCATTTCGACGTTACACCAAAATGCATCACTGTAAGTCCAGGAATTGGCCCAACTAGTATACATTAACCTGAAAATACACATATACACGTATAACACAAAATAAAAGGATTTGAGAAAAATTATTTGTTGAGAAAATGCAAGTGTTTGCCTTTCACAAATCATAGCAGTATGCAGAAGTCAGATGTCAGAAGCATGATATACGATGGATATCCTTGCAAGTAGGATATGATGCCATGGCTCTGTTACCACAGCAACCAAAATGCTGTTTTCTGTTCACTTAAAACTTTCAAAGAGAATATTTGCAATGGTATCCATCGTATACCATGCTTCTGATACTAAAATCCTGCATACCGCTATGATTTTGTAAAAGGCAAACACTTGCATTTTCTCAAACAAATAGTTTTTCTCAAATCGGTGTTATATGTGTCAAATCAGTAAAAAATTTGAACTTAGAATGATCTTGGAACATGAAGAATGGTCTTGGAAAGAGAAACATTTTGACGTAAATTCCATGTAATCCGTCCAAATTTATAAGGAAATTATAGAGGTCTAAAATTCTGTTGTGTGAGGCCAAAATGAGACTGTAAGCTGATCATCACATATGAAATCATTATCTTAATTAACATACCTATGCAATTTAGTGCTGTGTGACATGGTGTCAGAAGATGCATTTATTCGGAATATAAACCTTTGTATCTTTTCTTATTTCTGATCCAAACATAGATTTTAAGGTTTCTTTGAAACCGCCTCGGTGAGGCGGTTCTAATGATCAACCAAAACCTATGTTTTAAACAAAAATAAGAAAAATAGCCCATACCCCTGCAAACCCCACTTTTCACTTTATAAAGTGGGGTTCACAGGGGTTTGAACTGCACGGGATTGTTAACGTAATGAATAGTCACTTTGAAGCAAATACGCTCAAAGTTGACGGCATATAGAAAAATTCCCAGATAATGGACAAAATGCAATCTTTGCATTCAGTGCAATTGAATTTTTTTCTTATTGATTAGAAATTCCTAACCGTTTGCTGAAAATCTGGAAAGTTTTCTTTGACCAGGTCAAAATATTTCAAAGCATGCAGCCGCTCTCTAGAGATAGCCATTGCAAATTACTCAAGGGCCATATCTGCTGAGCAACCCTACCGATTACCATGACATTTGTTGCGAAATGTTCCTCTCTCCATAGGCGCTTGAAGTTCTTCGCTCTGAAAACCCCCTCAAAATGCTAAATATCAAGGTTAATATTGACGCAATCTATATGCAATTTCGTAATGGCTCATGTAGCAAAAAAATTTAGAATTTTTGACCTGTTTTTGCATTTATACGTCAAGCGCATGTGCTCTTTCCGACATCATTCTTCAAGAGTATTTGCACATGTTTGCAGCCCTATTCCTTTATCAAAGTACTGAAAATACTGACAGACTAGCGAATTTTGAACTAGTGTGTGGTTATGGTAAATGTAAATCTTTGTTGATTTATACCTGATTGAAGAAATATTGTCATATCTGGTTTCTGGGTCCGTTCCAGGTCCATCGGTTCAATCTGGTTATTAATCCAAGTTGGTTCAATTCAAATGCAGTTCAATCCATTGACTTTACCCGACGCTCTTGACTATTTTCTTCTCTAGGAAATATTACGATAAACTTCGGTTTGTTAACTTTCAATTTAAAACAGGTTTTTTTGTTGAGATGAAATCTCCTGCCTAAAAAGACATCTTCAGATAGAAAGAAATAAGAGGTAAATTGTGTTTTGCATGTACACCTTGCCTTTTAGTTATTTTCATAGCATAGCATTTGAAAAGATAAGACAAATATGATGCGGCCTATAACCAAAATTAATACGAAGTTTCATGAAATTTTGTCCAATAGTTAAAAAGATATCAGTCCGTAATGGAAACATACATCAAGCCCCCCCCCCTTTTCCGATGACACGGCATCAAATGAAAAAATGAAGAAGGAATCTTTATCGGTGGACTATCGTAAGGAATACATTAAGGATGTTTCACCAATTTTCATCAAGGATTTTAAAAGATGTCTGTCTGGATAGAAGAGCAGACAGACAGTGTGGAACAAGATCAGGCTACACAGTCTGTGCAATCTGATCTTGGATCTAAACTATAATGTTATTAATCAAGTGATTTCGTATTGGCCCAGTTACAGGTCCAGAGGTCAGCCGTATTGGCCCGAGGCCGAGGATCAATACGGCTGACCGAGGACCTGTAACTGGGTAATACGAAATCACTTGATTAATGACAATTTTATTAATTAACCCTTTTACGACCCTGAAAAAGAAGCCTTCTGAAAAGATTGTGAGAAAAGGAGAAAATGCTGGAAACCAGTATTTTCTCCTTTTTCCCACAATGTTTTCTACCCTGCTGGAAACAAATACCAATTTTTGGGTTACGTTTACTTTGCCGCCTCTTTGAACGTGATTGGCTAAAAGTAAGCGCAGACGCTCACGCAAGTGAACTTTTGGCCAATCACATTCAAGGATTTCTGTATTGGTCGCGGGTCATCAATATTAATACGAGGTCAACTGTATTGATCGGAGGCCAAGTCGTATTAAGCCTGGGTCACGACATGTTTACTATACGAAGTCAGAAATGTGACTGGTATCTCGTGGACCGGTTTCCATGTATAACTTCTATATATCCAATAGTTAATTAATAATAACCGATAATGGGATATTTTTCTTTTACAAAAATATACACATCCGCCAGAATGTTTTATTTAACCTTTTTTTAAGCAGGTTGAGGAATAACTTGGATTATACAGTTAATTAACCCATTACCACAAAAATATTAGATCTATCCAAATTGAAAGCATTTGGAGATGACAATTTCAAAGTGGCTCAAATGGTGCAATTTTGCTTTGATAGGAAAAAAAACCTGGGAAAAGGAGAAAATGCTGGTTACCAGCATTTTCTCCTTTTCCAACAATGATTTCAAAAGGCTTCTTCCTCACGGGCGTTAAAAGTTGTTGTTGTGTGGTAAAGGGTTAACAGCAACGGATGCAATAGTCAACTATTTAACTCTTTACAAAACCAAACATTTTACGGCTCTCCACATTAAAAGCTGTTCCAGACAATAAAGTTAAATGTGATTACATTGATGAAAACATTCTAAAAGGGTTGAAAAAACACGAGAAAAGGGGAAAATGCTTGTATCTAGTATTTCCTATTTCTTTTCCCGCAATGTTTTCAAAGGGCTTCTTCCCCACTAATGTGAAAACTTGGGATTGTGTGGTAAGAGGTTAATATACAAGACGTTAAACAACAGTTTAGCATATCACTTTCGCATTCAAAATGATCTAAATAAGGAATGACTGGAGGAATGAGAAAGGTTCCCTGGCCAGTTAGGGTTTGTGTAGCTGGGATTTGCTACAAGTCACCTGGAGGTATTACTTTTAGATCCATTCATACTTTTATGTACTCCGGGGTAGGAATCAGTGATATGAGCCTGATTTGCATATAGGTCACTTACTTTACCTATAAGCAAGCATCATGTACCTTATCAATGACATCTTGTACAATCTACTGCTTTGAAAGTAGACAATTTCAAATTGGGATGGTAGAGACTGCGCTTGAAGTCAAAGTTGTCGTAATGACTGAATTAAGATTCTTAACAGTAAGGAGTATTTTTTGTGAGGCAGTATTTTGAAACTGTGGGGTTTTTTGTTTACATTGAGTCTGACTCAATCTGGATGCCTATAGACTAGCTTTGCTAGTCTAAAATCATATTTTGCAGTTTGACCTTTACATGTTTAAATATTTACATCTGTGACTAGCCTTGTAGTCTGTTGTGTGATCTATATACGGGCGAGTTAAGGGTGGAGTCATTCTTGGCGACTGTTGCGACTTTTAAGACACCAGTCCGCACAAACATACAATTTTCTTCATGGCTCCCTGTGAAATCTGCCTTAAAGTGGAGATTTCAGTAATAGTCATAGAATAAATCATGTATTTTAACACAGATACATGAAATGTAGTTTTCATATTTTGTCGACAGCCGTATCATTCAGACTACGAAACCATCGACAGCCGTATCACTGGTAATCGACAGCCGTATCCTGATATTTTTCAAAGGTCCATAAAATCTTCCAGAGTGCATGAATTATGCCAAACACACTTTGTTGTAGAAGCGTAAATGATACACGAAATATATAAGGCGTTTTGTTGCTTTCGTACCTTTTATAATGCATTAGATTAATGATATTCTATGTAAATTGATTTTTTTCGAAAGAATGGGTATTTTATAGTGTTTTTCAGCGTCACAACTCTCTATAAGTGAACAGACAAATAACACGTTGTCTGTTTAAAAGATTGATAGCGTTTGTAAATGTTAATACTTACGTTTTTGCTTCTCCAAGGGCATCAAAGTCACCTTGTCCCCCTATCGACAGCCGTACTGCTCGGTCGAAAACCGTATTCCTCGGTCGACAGCAGCTTTACGCAGTACCAGCTCGGTCGACAGCAGAAATAGCGATTTTGGTATTACCCCCGTGGTATTGCCCAAGGTCAAAACATTCGTGGAATAAAAATTAAATGTTGTTCAAATGTTGCTGGGCCCGTATTCACCAACCATTCTTAAAGACATTTTCTACAGTTTTGTGAAAGTTTAATCCTTCCATAGAATTTTCTAATTCTTTCATATGTTGGGTAAAATTCAATGGCAAACTCAAAAATAAAAAGAAAAAGGTAAGTTGCCAAGTTATATTTTCTGCAAAATGGCTCTTTCTATGGTAACTGTTTGTATCAAAACACCTAAAATTACTATATCTTCATAAAAGACAGTAATACAGTGATAGAAAGTTTATTATACAATGCAAATATTATTTTCCATATTCAATATATTATTTCTTGATTCTGTATGAATGAATTAATAATCTGAATTCATTTTCTTTTTAAAAAATTATTTTTCCTATTTCTTGACTCGCCAAAATATAAGCAAAATCAACATGTAGTCTTCAATCAATTCAAAATGTTGAAAAATTCCTTTCATAGAATTTTCTAATTTTTTGGTAAATACAATAAAATTTAATGGTAAGTACAAAAATGAAAAGAAAAAGATATGTTGCCATGTTAGATTTTTGTAAAATGGCCATTTCCATAGTAACTGTTTAAGCGCTCAGACCGATTGGCACTGTCATGCTCAGTAGACTAAGTCTCTGAGAAAGTCCATACTGCCGAAAACTTTCCTGTATTCTTCTGATCTTTTCCCCTAAAATAGATCTTTTTGCAAAATCATTTGAAAGTAACACAACTTCTAACTGACTAAACCATTTGGTTTAGCCAATCAGAAGTTGTGTTACTTACAAATTTAGAAAACCTTGGCTAACAAGACTAAGAATATTCTCAAGATTGATTGGTGCATATGGGCCCTCTGGACATTGTATTTGTAAAGGGCAGAGAACACTGAGGAAAAACAGAATTTGAGGAAAAACAGAATATGCACCTGCAGACGACAAAATAAACATGACTTGAAATTTGAGATTTGTTGTGGGAAGAGAAGAAAGCACAATGGGAAAAGGAGAAATTAATGCTGGTCACTAGCAGTTTCTTCTTGTCCTACAATGTTTTCAAAAGCCTTTTTCATCAGGGCGTTAAAACTCATAATTTTGTGATAAAGGGCTAAAAGGTCTTTTTCCTCACTCAGGGCCATTTAAAAATGTTTGGAAATGGGTAAAGCCATTCTATTCAAATATCGCCTGCAGATGACATTTTTTGTTTGACTGTTTTGAAGAAAATGTCCAAATATTGTCAAAGGCTTGTCTGAATTTGTGTCACTAATGTCATGCAAAAAATATGACATTTTCTGATTCTCTGTCACTACCTAAGACAGTTGCTTTAACCCTTTAACTCTACCACACAAGGTAATTTTAGACAAATCCAAATTGAAGGCATTTGCAGAGGACAAAATAACTGTAGCTAAAATGGTAACTTTTGTCTTTGATAGGGTAGAAAACATTGTGGGAAAAGGAGAAAATGCTGGTTACCAGCATTTTCTCCTTTTCCCACAATGTTTTCAAAAGGCTTCTATCTTAGGGTCGTTAAAAGTAGGGATTGTGTGGTAAAGAGTTAACAGACAATTCCAAGTTTTAACGACCCTGGAAAACTGCTGCACTTTTGAGAACATTGGGAGAAAAGGAGAAAATGCTGGTAAGCAGCATTTTCTCTTTTTCCCACACTGTATTCTTACCTTTCAGAATCAGTTAACTTGCTTTTCTACTGTTGTGACTGCAATAATGCCTGCAATTTGTACCAATTTAAAATTTTGGTGTTTGGTAAAGAGTTAAAATGCAGTTACCTGTCAACTGTCAAAAGAGGAACCCATTCCATTAAAGAAGCCTTTAGAGAACATTGTAGGAAAAGGAGAAAATGCTAGTAACCAGCATTTTTTCCTTTTCCCACAATGTTTTCTATTCTTCCTTACACAAATTTCAACTTTTGAGCCATGCTTACATTGTCGTCTGCAAATGCTTTCAATTTGGACTGGTCTACAATTTTGTTGTTTGCTAAAGAGTTTCAATGCTTAGACAGCATTCTTACAACCCTGGACTATTTGGTACAAGGTTAACCCATTACCACAAGAGAAAACTTTAGACTGGTTCAAATTGAAAGCATTTGCAGACGAGCGAATAAAATTGACTGAAAAATTGAAATTTGTTCTGTTAAGGGTAGAAAACACTGTGGGAAAAGGAAAAAATGCTGGTTACCAGCATTTTCTCCTTTTCCCACAGTGTTTTCAAAAGGCTTCTTTCTCAGGGGCTTCAAAAGTAGGGATTGTGTAGTAATGGGTTAAAGAAGGAGGTCATTTCTGCACTATCAGCCAATCTTGAAACATACGGGCTTGGAAAACACCTAATAATTGCTAGATAATAAAAGTATAGTTCCTTTTAATGCAATGTTTTTTTTTATTTTGCCTTGCAGCAAATTGTTTCTAGAAGTATATGTGCCTAATCCCAATTTTACAAAGATACATTTTTTTCAAGATAACCACTATAAATTTGTTGCAAGACACTGTCAGTAGAATAAGAACAGGGTGAACTTTTACAGAATGATGGATTTGAAATGCTAAACAATGCAAAAATATGCATTTTGAGAGAAGTCCTTCCCATGAACAAGTTTAATAATTAAAATCATGGCAGATTTATGCTTTGTTTTTTCTTCATAAGAAAAAAAAAAGTATTGTGATGGTTCATGGTTTAACCCATTACCACACAATCCCTACTTTTGACACCCCTGAGAAAGAAGCCTTTTGAAAACATTGTGGGAAAAGGAGAAAATGCTGGTAACCAGCATTTTCTCCTTGTCCCACAATGTTTTCTACCCTTCACAAAACAAATTTTAAATTTTCAGTCACTTTTATTTTGTTGTCTGAAAATGCTTTCAATTTGGACCAGTCTAAAATACATGTATTGTTGTTTGGTAATGGTTTAACAGGCATTTAAATATCATTTAATAGTTGTATTTTAAAGAAAAAGTCATGCAGCTCTCTTAAGCTTTTTATTGTTGATACTGATTTTGTGACTCATAGAACTTACTATAATACATGTAACTGTCTTTGAAATCATAAAACATCTAATCTGTTATTGAAAATAGTTTTCAAGCTTGTCAAGAAATGGAAAAAGAAAGTACTCAAGCAAAGTTGACAACAAAATACTTTACTTGACTTTAAATATCTGTTTCATAAAATACTTTGAAAAAGAATAAAGAAAGAAAACAGCAGTTTTCGGTTACTTCGTATCACTGTAGTAAAAACAAGTTGTGATGGGTTATCCAATACTGTATAATATTTTCAAGTTATAAATGGTGAAAATTACCTTTTTTTCTAATTAACAGGGGCTTTAAGAATGAACAAATCTCAGACAAAACACAGGCATGGTCTAAGAAAAGGTAAATAATCCCATTAGTCTTATAGTAATCTTGATACATGCAAGTTAAGATAAATAAAATGCCAAAATTTCTCAAGAACCCCCATTTTTCCCATTAGTTTCTGGACGACATCATTTTTGAGTTGACATGGAAACAAAAGAACTATCAACTTCCAAGTCAGTTTCCTCAATGGTTCCCAGTGAGAGTCCCATGTATCACATTTTGACCACTCAATCAAAATTTTATCTTATAAACCACTCACAGCTTGGCCCTTTAACCCTTTACCATACAACAAGATTTTAGACCTGTCTGAATTAAAAGCATTTTGCTAATGACAATTTCAGTGTGGCTCATATGAAATGAAATGTCTTTGATAGGGTAGAAAACATTGTGGGAAAAGGAGAAAATGCTGGCTACCAGCATTTTCTCCTTTTTCCACAACGTTTTCAGAAGGCTTCTTTCTCTGGGTTGTTAAAAGTCGGGATTGTGTGGTAAAGAGTTAACTACTAAATTAGACAACAACTTTTTGGATTTTTTCAAATTGAAAGCATTTATGGGCCACAAAGTAAAATTTGACTCAAGGAATGAAATTTATTTCTTGAAGGAACAAAAACATTATGAGAAAAGGAGAAAATGCTGGTTTCCAGTGTTTTCTCCTTTTCTTACAATGTTTTCATATCTTGCTCTCTTATGTTTGTTACAACAAGGAACTGTTTAGTGAAGGGTTAAACATTTGTAAAAGTTCTGGGATACCAATTAGGGGCTAAAGCCCGTCAGCATAGCCACTTCTTTGCAACCATTCAGCATGCGTGGCACCACTTCAAGACAGCAGTGAAGATTGAGATCTGACAACACGGAACATTGCAATCTGTTCTTAATTCGCTCATTGTCTGATACTATCTGCACAATTATGACCAAAACTCTCATGATTGCATGCTGAAATACTGGGCATTGGTGGGTGGGGTGGTGGTGTTATTTTCAGCTTTTACCAGAATTAATGATTTCTTATTTTAATGTGCCCGCTAGAGAAGGCTTTTGAAACCACTATTATTTGAAAAAAGGAGAAAATTTAACTGTTACATTAAGTGTACATATTGACACCATTATTACTGGCCTCATGAAAAAAGACAAACCAGTAGATAACAATTGCGTAGTGACTAAACACCAAAATTCCACCATGTAACCTTCCAGCTTTCTGAAAAGTTGCATGCTTTTTAGGTTACATACCTGGTCAACCTTTGGTACTGCCCACATCATAGCACTTGAGTGCTGGTGAGAGTTTTGCACGAGGTTAACTCATAGAAGGTGCTCACAATTGAAAGAACATAATTCACTTCTTCAAACTTGAAAAAAACTGCACAATATGCTGTGTTTTCATGATTTATATGCAGCAATTTGTGATACACCAGACAAGCAGCTGTTATCTCAGCTAAGAAATTCTTTGAACAGGTTTTTTCTATGTTATGTCACTATTTTTTCAAGGTGTTAATGGTAACATCATGAATATCACCCTGAATCATGAGTAAAACTGATAAGCCTCACCTCTATCCTTACAGAGCACATGATAAATGACCCCCATTAAAATAATTATTCTCTCCATGTGAAATTTTCAGGCTTTTTCAAAAAAATAAGATGCAAAAATAATAAGAAATTGCTGTACAGACCGTGCCTGGAAAGGACCCAGAGACTGCACTAATGTCTTATGATTTATTTCTTTTCCTTGACATTATGTTTTTGAAGGATCTGCTGCAGGAATACCAAACCATAATAAATATATTAACATCAGGACTCGTATTCATTAAACCTTTCTAAGTAACATTCATATTCTTATTCTAAACAATTTTCTAAATTTAAAGTAACATTAACTTCTGATTGGTTTAAAGCAAATGGTTTGGAAAATTAGAATTAGAATTTTCCCAATCATCAGACCAGTCTCCAACAGTGGTGAGTTCAAAAGACAGACTTCCAAAGAATTTGCTGTCTAAGTCTATTTCTTCTAGCATAACTGTTCTGATACACAGTCTGTTTCGTCATGGTTTTGTAAATAAAACCAAATAAAAAAAACCGAAACAGGAAATAGACGTGGTTTATAGATAATGAATTTTACAAAAGATGTAATTCAGTAATTTGCCATGGCTGCAAATAACCTCTCTAATAATTGTATTTTTTTCATATTAAGCAAATATTCTCTCTAATAATTGTATTTTTTTCATATTAAGCAAATATTCCAAGCAGAAGGAAAAAATGGAAGAAGAATTTCATCAAAAAAGAGAAAGAAGACTGGCAATTTGAAAACGCAACAAGGTCAAATTACCGTCATGTAAAGCATATGAGGTTTCTAAGTGGCCGCTTTTTTTAATGTTTGTTTACATGTACCAAAATATATTGAAATTGAAAGCAAATAAACCATTTGAAAACATTGATGCTGACCTCTCCTGGCTTCTTTTTTAAAGAAGCCAACTTGTGTCATTCTAAATCCAAAATAAGACTGAGAATAAAATTAGGAATGGCTGGTGAATACCAACCCTGAGTGAGACTGCATGTTTCTGGTGGAGCGATCTTGATCCTCTTTAGGACTACAAAAGCTATTAAAGGCACTTAATCAAGGTTTAAACTGATCACATGATCATTAGGAGAAAACTTTCTAATTTTGTCCAAATTGAAAGTAGAGGTACTAAATTATGAGGAAGATATGTTAAGTGTCACTTAAATGATGGAATTAATCTTTGAAAGGACAGACAGCATTTTGGGGAAAAAGAGGAGAAAATGCTGGCCACATTGTTTTCAAAGCTTACTGGAGGTCTTCAAAATACCCAAGATTGTTTGTTAGTCTTTGCCCTACTTTTCTATCCAATCAGAACGCTCATATTTGCAATTTTTTTTTCAATCAATTGTAACCTTGCATGCACATTATGAGGGTATCATTGTATATTATGCTGAGTGAAAATACAATGTAACAAACATATCTGTGCCGGAAAAAAAGACACTTTTATGACCATGATGGTCATTAAACTTGCACAACAGACATAACTCTTGCAGTGCTAAATACATAAAAGAGATGATCTCAGTCAGAATTAATTTTGAGATGTAGATATTGCAGTTTATTTAACTCTTAGCAATCTCGGGTTTTCACGACTCTGAGAAAGAAGCCTTTTGAAAACATTATGTGAAAAGGAAAAAATGCTGGTAACCAGCATTTTCTCCTTTTCCCACAATGTTTGCTACTCACTGTGCTGGAAACAAATTTCAATTTTAAGTTACATTTATTTTGTTATCTGCAAGTTCTTTCAATTTGGGCCACTCTAAAATTTTGTTGTTTGGTAAATAGTTATGAGCCGTTAGCTGCTGAGTGTTTTTCAAATTATCTTCTGAATATCTGGCAAAGAAGTCAGGGCACCAGTACTGATTTAAGATCAGACTGCCTGTTCTGTGCAGTCTGATCTTGATCTTCAATGTTTATAGAAGCACTATGTAGTTTAACCCTTTCCCAAACAAGCCCTGGTTTTTACGTGTCTGCAGTAAAAGTCTTTTGAAAACACTGTGGGAAAAGGAGAAATTGCTCTACCCTTTTTGAGAACTTTCTGCCATTTTCTCCAAATCTAAAATTGTCTTCTGCAAACTCTTTTGGTTTGGAAGAGTAAAAAATTTGTCATTTGGGATAGGGTTAATAGATCTATTCATGTAAATTTTCAATATTCTTGTGTATGGTACCAACAAAATGAAACATCCACAACACAGTGGAGCTGTGTTGAATGATGGCCATTAAGAAAGCATTCTAACTCATTTGTACAGGAGCTGATAAGCCCAGATTAAGGGGGACATTATCAGAGAAATCTGCAGCATGGTGAACAAATTTGAGAAGGAACAGATCCAAATATTGATTTATGGGAATCTTGCAGAAAAAGGCAACCCAAATCTATTTTGGGCAATATGATGCTTATTTACGTTTTTATCAAATTTGCCACTTGTTTCACGTTAGCAAGTAGTTTAACAGGCTTGAATTTAAATCTTAGAATACTGAATTAACCCAAAAGAAACTTCCAGCTTCCAGTTTCTTTAAAGTAAGACCCAATTTATTGCAATATCATGGTCAATGACAAGATTCATTCCTAATTTCTCACTGCTGAACATAACGTTTCGACAATTATGTGGGAAAGCAATCTTAACCAGAAAAAAATTGATTTTTAAAATATATGTGAGCCAATTGCTCAGTGAAAAGCCATCCTCCTAGGGGTTATAAGAATAAACCACTGCAGTCCCGCGATTGTCACATCTGCCATTTCATCTGGCGGAACAAAAGTGACAGCATGCATGTCGTAAAAGGCGACAAAAGGGGCATCATTTTGTGTTTCATCCATTCCTCATTTATCATGTTTGTCTTGTGTTGTTCGACATGTATGTTATTTTCACCTCACATTATTGTTTACTAAATAAGTGCGCCCAATATGACCTAAGTTGTCGGCGGGCCTTAAAACACTATTCATTCATTCATTCCTCCTAAGAGCAGCTCAAATTCCTGATTGTCAAATGGTAATGCATTACCATCTTGCAGGCTTTATCACGAAGTAAGCAATAATGAACAGCTGTTTATACTGTGACAGTGTGCAATTGACTGAATTTAAAACATGCAAATGGATACTTTATCAGACAGAAGAAAGCAGTTTGCAATCTCTTGATTATGTAAGTGTCAAAATGGCGGAGTAAAACTGACACTAGCAACAGGCTCCCACTTAGTCAGGTCGTTCCTTTGATTCCTATCGTAGGCGTAGCTCTTTTTATTTACATTTCTTACCTCCAGAAAATCATCTTGTAGCCCAAACCAATATGTGAAGAGCTTTAACCATTGCCCAATCAACAAATTTTGGACTCTTCCAAACCGAAAGAGTTTGTAGACGACAATTTTAGATTTGGAGAAAATGGTAGAAAGTTCTCAAAAAGGGTAGAAAACACTGTGAAAAAAGGAGAAATTGCTCGTTATGAGCAATTTCTCCTTTACACATAGTATTTTCAAAAGGTTTTTACTGCAGACATTTAAAAACCAGGGCTTGTTTGGGAAAGAGTTAAGATATCGGTAGATTCAATTATCTCATTACCAAACGACAAAATTTTAGGTTTGTCCAAATTGAAAGCATTTGCAGACGACGAAATAAAAGTCACTGAAAATTTGAAGTCTGTTTTGTGAAGGGTAGAAAATAGTGTGGGATAAGGAGAAAATGCTGGTTACCAGCATTTTCTCCTTTTCCCACAATGTTTTATAAGGTTACCAGCATTTTCTCCTTTGTTTAATAAAGGCTTCTTTCTCAGGGTTGTTAAAATCAGAGATTGTATGGTAATGGATTAAACACACGGGATTATTTGGTAAAGGGTTGAACCTTTGTGTCATTTGACATGCAATACCTTAATTAGATGTTTTCCAAATTGTCTGCTGCATATTTGTTTCTGGGGATAATGACTCAATTTTTCACCACTTTCGCAATATTTAAGACATCATAATACTTCATATTTACATTAGTTAGAACTAAGCATTTAGACTCACTACTTGCACCATATATGAACATAAATGAAAGGCTTTAAAAAAAAAAATTATTGAGTACAACCAAATGCAACCAGTGGAGGCACATTTCATTGCAGTGCAATGTCTTAACTCGTTACCAAACAACATTATTTTAACTCATTACCACACGAGAAAAATTTAGACTGGTCCAAATTGAAAGCATTTGCAGACAACAAAATAAAGGTGACTGAAAAATTGAAATTTGCTCTGGGAAGGGTAGAAAACACTGTGGGAAAAGGAGAAAATGCTGGTTACCAGCATTTTCTCCTTTTCCCACAGGGTTTTCAAAAGGCTTCTTTCTCAGGGGCGTCAAAAGTAGGGATTGTGTGGTAATGGGTTAAGCTTGTCCAAATCGAAAGCAAATTGCAGAAGACAAACTAAAAGTGACTGAGAATATGAAATTTGTTTTGTGAAGGATAGAAAACATTGTGAAAAAAGGAGAAAAGGCTGGTTACCTGAGACTTCTTTCTTTTTTTAACCAAATGTCCATGATAAAAGCAATCAAAGAGAGGCAACTCTGTCTGACTGGTAATGATAAGTATTATCTTCACTAATACTATTCGACTTGGGAAAGTCTTGAAATATCGTAAAGGGTTAACTCTTCGTTAAGGTTTACTCTTTGTAACTTTTCGGGTTATCTCTTTACCAAAAGACAAAACTTTAGACTTGTCCAAATAGGTGGCATTAACAGAAAATAAAAAAAAAATGACTCAAGATATAAAACTAGACTCCAGAGGGGTAGAAAACATTGTGTGAAAAGGAGAAAATGCTGGTAAACAGCATTTTCTCCTTTTCCCACAATGTTTTCAGAAGGCCTCTTCTTCAGAGTTATTAAAGCCAGGGATTGTTTGGTACAGGCTTAACCCTAGACTGATAACAATTTCAGATCTACAGTGAACAAAGCATTAATCCTGCCAAAACATGGAATGATGAATGACTTTGTATCATGCAGCATGAACAATCAAACAATCTTATCTTGTTTCAGATCATTCTAGACATTTTCACAGTGAACACCCAAGCTGTGGTGCCGTAAGTAAGCTCCCTGGTTTGTTTCAAAAAACAAAATTTTGGACTTAACCAAACTGAAAGCATTTACTGACAAAACATCAAAAGTAGCTTCTTCCTTGGAGTCGTTAAAAGTCTGGATTGTGAGGGAAAGAGTTAACAGATAATATCTGTTGTAGAACTTTAAAAGGATAGAAAACATTCTAAGAAAAGGAGAAAATGCTGGTTTAGCATTTTCTCCTTTTCCACAATACAGTGCACTCCGGATACAGCATGATTGCGGGGACAAGACGTATTACCTCGTTGTAACCGGGTTTCGTTATAACCAAATCAGAAATTAAACATCGTAAGGATGCGTAAGGATACAGACTTTCATACTGTTTAGTTTCGTTTACACCGGAAGTAGCTAATTACCTTCTTTTTAAAGAGCATACAAAGACAGATAACTCTATCGATTTACTGTACAGTGTATTATACATGTATGTATTTACGAGATATTTACATGAATGTTAGCATTTTAAAAATTAAATATACACCTATTTGAAGAATGCTATTATTTTAGATTGCCTTTTTTGTTTTTGACTTTATTCTCCAGTAATTGTTCAATACTCGCTAAGTTTGAGTATGTGCTCTGATCAATGTCTGACTCGCACTCAAAGAACTGGCGTTAAGTTTTCATTTCATCCATCAGAAATGGTCAGTAATAAGCTACATGTATAAATTGCTAAAAAAATGTGTGATAACATTTAACCACCTACGGATCAATTTAGCCTGTAGCAGAAACATATCCAAAACGCAACAATAGTTTAATGTTAGACAGTTAATCCGATAATTATTCGATAATTGCCTTACATGGTGACAAACTAATGCAGATGACGTATTTTATCAATGGACCTCGTTGTAAGGTGGGAAATTTACATTGGGGGCCTGGACTATTTTTACGTTATAGCCGATATCTCGCCGTAACCGATCTCGTTCTACGCGGTATAAAATAAAAGAAAAAAAGATAGGATTCTGCAGGGACTTAGCAAGATTTACTTTATAAGCGGTATCTCGTTGAAACCGATCTCGTAATATGTGGAGCGGACTGTATTTGCAGAAAGCCTTTTTTTTTTAGGGTTGATAAAATTTGGGATAATGTGTTAACCCTTTACCCCATTAGACATTTTTATGGTATCGCTAATTGACCCTAAATAACAGCAAGGATGAAGCCGTTTCTTTTGTGTATATGACACCTTTTGATAGCATAGAAAACATTGTGGCAAAAGGTGAAATTGCTCTTCACAAGCAATTTCACCTTTTACCACAATGTTTTCCAAAGGCTCCTACAAGCAATGTTTAGAAATGAGTATCTATGGAGTAAAGGTTAAAGGATCGATCATATTCTACTCACATGTAGACAGATTTCAAAAAGGGAGGCAGTCTACAATCAACAGGCCAAAAACAAATTATTGCTTTTTTTAGGGGGAAGAGATCATTTTTTTTTTTTGGTAATTTTGATTTTTTTTTTAAACATTGTTGGACCATTTTGAGCTACACTTAATTTGTGGTCTGCTAATGCTATCAATTTGGTCTGGGTCAAAAAATTTTGTTGTTTGGTATAAAGTTACGCAATTTAGGAAACTAGTACCAACAAGAAACTGCACTATTTTCTGTGGAAAAAGCAATTCTGGCAGCAGACAGGAACAAGCATTGTAATGCATTGATTAAAGCAACAAAAAATGCCATTTGAGAGCAAGTAATTTCATCAGCATTTCGACAATTCCCTCTGGTGCAATAGATAAACAGCTCCTTACAGAGATACATCAAGGAAATTTCTTGCTCCCCAAGTTTCTTGGTTAATACTATCTGGTTTTAAAGAGATAGATCATCTGCATTTTGACTTCCAAGTCTGAATCCTTTACCAAATGACAAAATTTTAGCCTTGTCCAAATTGGAAGCATTTGCAGACGACAAAATCAGTGTGGCTCAAATGGTGCAAATGTTTATTGATAGGGTAGAAAACACTGTAGGAAAAGGAAAAAAATTAATGCTGGTCACCAGCATATTCTCCTTTTGCTACAATGTTTTCAAAAGATTTCTTTACAAGGGTCTTCAAAAGTCATCATTGTGCGTGAATGGTTGATATAAGTTTCTTTCATAACTATAAAGTTTTAACTCTCTCTCAAAAAATGATACAATATGGCATATATTTGAAAGCATTTGCAAAAACAGTTTAAAGCCCAATTAATGTATTTTCTCTGAAAGGGTAGAAAAAATGCAAAAAAGAGAAAATACTTGTTTCCAGCAATTTCTCCTTTTCAAACAGTTTTTTATAAAGCCTTTTTTTGTTGTTGAAACACAGAATTGTTTGGTAAAGAGTTAGATTCAAGTACCGATGTTAACTTAGTGGCCTGCAACATGTGTACTCTGTGCTGACTAATCCGAAACGACACTTTCCATTTTTATGTAATTTTATGTTTTGTATTAGTCTACAATTGGCCAAAATCTAATGAAGTATTAAAGTGCGCTCTCAAATTTGCCTATGCAGACTGTGCAGTCTGATCTGAGGTCGAAACTTTACACAAAAGTCTGAACGGCACTTTCCAATTAGCAACAGTATAGAGGAAAACCAAGGTCTGTACTTACCAACATTTCTTATTCTCAAGAATTTTTTTTAAATTTGAAAGAAAACACAACTTGTGATTGGATTAACAACTGGTTTAGCCAATTGGAAGTGGTGTATAAATATCTAAATATAAAATAGGCTAAAAATGGTTGGTGGATATGGGCCCAGATTGCACATTTTGAGCAATCTCATGTCGATCTTAATTGTCCTCAAAGAAAAAAATTACTGCAGGCTTTGGCACTTTCAGGATATAATTCAAGGTAATAAAACAGCTAATCCCCAGGGTAATAAAACAGCTATGCTATTTTTTTCAACATAAGTGATCCTACTTAATGCTACCCACAAACTCGGTACCTTAACCCTTTACCACACGAGAAAATTTTAGACTGGTCCAAATTGAAAGCAGGATTGCAGACAACAAAATAAATGTGACTAAAAATAGAAATTTGTTCTGGGAAGGATAGAAAACAGTATGGGAAAAGGAGAAAATGCTGGTTACCAGCATTTTCTCCTTTTCCTATAGTGTTTTCAAAAGGCTTCTTTCTCAGGGGCGTCAAAAGTAGGGATTGTGTGGTAATGGGTTAACCCTCTCCCACACAATCTGGGCCTGTATTCACCTACCATTCTTAAGAACATTCTTGGTCTTATTCTTCAGAGTTTTGTCAATGTGAAAGTAACAGAACTTCTGATTGGCTAAACCAAATTGTTTAGCCAATCAGAAGTTTTGTTACCTTTCACAGTTGGGAAATCTTGAAGAATAAGACCAAGAACATTCTTAAGAATGGCTGGTGAATACGGGCCCTAGAGTTTTAACAACATTGACACAGAGAGCTTTTGAAAACATTACAGACATAGATTTGTAACTTATGCACACTCTGTCACCTTCAAAAATGCTTCAAATTTGGAGCCACCTGAAATTTTGTCATTTGGTAAGGAGTTAAGTAAATAATTATTATATCCTGATACTAGATGCAGAATGAATTTTTGTCAAATAAACATTCTGTGTTTAATTTTTCACCACTTCAAACAACATAAATTTGAAGCATTATGCCTCTTTAATTCCTAGTGTGTTAACTTTTTACCTCCTGAAATAAAACTGTCAAAAACGATTTAATCCTTTAGATGTTATGATTTACTGACCTTTTGAGGTCAGTGAAGATCAAGATCAGACTTCACAGAACTTGCAGTCTGATCTTTGATCTACTTTGTCCAAAATAAAGATATTTTCTCCCAAAGAATAACTTTAAAGAGCCAAATTCAAGTTGTTTCTATTGGCTTGAATGTAATATTTAGGGTAGTCAAAGACTCATAACTGGAGTACAAACAAAATTTCTTGATAGTTAAATACAGATTTATACAGATATAATACTTTTGCACATTTTTAACTGACCAGAAATTTCATTGATGTTTATCTTGAAATTATTGGTTGATACTTTTGTTAGTTTTCAGAAAAGGGAGGTAAATATTATCTTCCTTTGTAATGAGAATATAGTGGTTTCAGATTTATAAATGATAATTCTTAGAAGGGAAAAAAGGAAAAGTGGTTTGGTTAAAGTAGTATGGTAATACTTATTTTTAATGATAGCAAATTTTATAGGATACTATTTCTGTGGAAATAGCTGTTTTCTATTGAGGGTCTACTACCTTAAGGTTTTTAGCAAAATAAGGGTTAATATAAAAGTCTTGTGAAATATGAATGATCAATATAGATCCAAATTTCTACCAGCCTGCAGAGTTCACTTTTTACATGGTAGGACTTGAAAGCATCAAGTCTCAGGTCATTTAGCCCTTTACCACACAATCCCTGATTTTTATGACCTTGAGATAGAAGCCTTTAAGTTTAAAAAAAAAAAACAGAAAAGGTGAAAGTGCTGGTAACTTTTTTATGTTTATTTTGTTGTCTGCAAGAGTGCTTTCAATTTGGGTCAGTCCATAATTTTGTTGTTGGTAATAAAGAGTAAACATTTTATGGTTCGTGCCCCATATTTGATCCATGAAATTACTAGTAGTCTTTCGGATGAATATTAAACGTAGGTTCAGATCTGAAAACCTAAAAGGGTGGGGGGGGGGCTTGTCTACCATATCCAGGAATGACAATACAGAGAACAAACTCAGAAATTTAATCAAATTAATCAATCAAATTACAGTTTAACCCTTTACCATTTAACCCCAAGTTTTGTTGATCCTGATTGACCTGGGCTCCTGAAAAGGTGGGAAAAGGAGAGAACTATTCTCGCGATGTTTCGATTTTCTTGAAGAATTTGGTTTCTTGTACCACTTTTGAATTAGTTGAATTTGTCATTAATTTAAAAAAGTTAGAAATTTGTAGTTTGGTGAGTTAAGATAATGTGCAAAATATTCATCATCAGCTCTCCTATTTGACCCTTAACCACACAATCCTGAGTTTAAATGACAGTCAGGATAGAGGCATATGAAAAAAATATGGTGTCAGTATTTTCTCCTTTTCCCATAATGATTTTTACTATATCATCCAATGTGGTCCAGGGACTGTGGAGAAATGGTTTCGGACAGACGGAAGAACCGATGGACAGACACAGTGGCAACTATAATTGCTGCGGCCCTGCAGGGAGCATAATAACGTAGTACAGAGATAGTTAAAATTTCATTAAATCCTTTTACCACATAATTCCAACTTTTAACAATCTTGAGAAAGTGAGACTTAGGAAAACAAGGTGGGAAGAGGGGAAAATGGATTTTCTTTTTTTGATCCACAATGTTATCTAACCTGTAAAGGACATCTAAAATTTGATTCACATCTGATTATTGTCTGCAACTATTTTTAGCATGGAAAAGTCTAAAATTTTGTAGAACAGTAACAAATTGATTTAATCAACAAATGCCCAAAACAGTTCATACAAAACAGACATTTTTCATCTAGTAATAAATGCACATACAACATTATTTCAACATTCGTTTGTGCTACAATGTCTAAATTTAGCCCACAGAGTATCATCCATGATCAGACTGTACATTTTGTACAGTTGAATCATAATCTACACTTTCAGAAAACCTATCTTAAGTCTTGATTTGTACTCAGGGGGTTAATTAATTAAGATGAACTCAAAAAAAGCTCAATTTGACGTCGATCTGGCTGGCAAAGAAACTTTACGCTAACATCATCATTTATTTCTGATATTAATCATAATCCATTTAATATTCACCAGATATGAAACAAAATAAGAGGAAACTATTTTCCCTTTGAATGTTGGATTGATTCATTTATTTTTTTCTATGGCTGATAGTTTAACTCTTTACCAAAAGACAAAATTTAGACTAGTCCAAATTTAAAGCATTTATTGCCAGACAAAATAAATATGGGTCAAAAATTGAAATTTGATACAAATAGGATAGAAAACATTGTGGGAAAAGGAGAAAATGCTGGTTACCAGCATTTTCTCCTTTTCCAACAATGTTTTCAAAAGGACTCTTTCTGAGGGCGGTTAAAAATCGGGGCTGTGTGGTAAAGTATTAAAGTTACTGTGATACAAGTGATGCAATTTTGGGTAAAACCTGGAAAAATAACCCACACTATAAATTAATCATGCTCTGAGAAAAAGGCGTTTAATGCATCTGCAAGAAATATTTGACAGGTCAAAACTTTTTACGCTATTGGTCAATTTTCTGCATATCAAGGGACAGTCTACCTCATGTTCCAGTCTGCTGTTAAACAAAATGGATTTTAGGAACTTCTAATTATGAGATCACCTGATTGGCTCCATACATCACCAAGACACATTAACTCTTTACCACACAATCACGACTTTTAATGACCCTGGGAAAGAAGCCTTTTGAAAACATTGTAGAAAAAGGAAAAAATGCTGGTAACCAGCATTTTCTCCATTTCCGACCATGTTTTTTACCCTGCTGGAAACAAATTTTAATGTTTAAGTTACATTTATTTTGTTGTCTGCAAATGCTTTCAATTTGGACCAGTCTAAAATTTTGTGGTGTGGTAAAGAGTTAAACCCTAACTTTTCCCTTTAAGCACTGCTGATGTAATATGTCCTACAACATACAAAAAGGGGCATTTGGACATTTGCGAGAAATGTCGTCTCGGATCATCCTGCACAGTCTGTGCAGGCTAATCCGAAACAACACTTTCCGTTTTTACAGGGGTAACAACCTATGTCATAGCATACGTCATCAAGGACATTTTAATCCGCCATTTTCATTTTAAAAAGGTAAGTTTTTCAGCTTGTACATTATTGTTATTAAAGATCTGTCCAAACAAAGCAGTGCATATGGTACCTGACAACTTTCTTCGTTGGTGTACATTAATATTTTGTTCATTAGTTTTGTTGATTTTGCAATTACTTCCGCACAATTTTTGAAGCCGGTGACACATGTATGATTTAAAAATAGATATTGTGTTCTATGCCGATAAGAATAATTGTGTTGAAGTGTTCAGAGCTACAACATTGTTTCATGGCATTTCGATTTCACGAATACGACAAATATATATTTACCATAGCGAGATGAAGTAGGAATTCTAAGTAAATTTTAGATACATATATTCTTTTTAAAGTAATTTATCTGCACTTTGCGCACAAAATGGCGGCTATTCCAATACCTCTGCTATGATGTAGGTTGTCACCCTTGTTTTATGTAAATTTTTTGTTTTGCTCAAGTTTACTGTAGCACAAAGTGCACTCACGTATCAGCCTGCACCAACTGAACAGGCTGATCAAAGATGATACTTTACTGAAATGTCAAAATTCCCCGTTTTGCATGTTGCAAGGCATACCGTATTTATTCCAATAAAGGCCCGGGCGTTTATTAGAATGATGATCAATGATGACGTTGGGGATGGGCGATTATTAGAATCATGATCAATGACGAAGTTTGGGGTGGGCAGTTATTACAAGTTAATTGACTTTGCATCGCAGAGAATAGATCTAAAGTGACCAATTCAACCCTCAAAAAGACGTAAGTACCATGTTTTAATCAGCATCTACGTAATATCGTCATTCATATAGCCATTTTTCACTCTATAACTGCGTACAATCATTGTTTACATCGGAAATACGGAAGAAGTGCAAAAATAGACTGTCCTGTCGTCCGTGCTTGTTCGTCACAACGCCAGTTCGTCCATGGGCTTGGTCGTCCCTGGGCCTAGTTGGCCAAATCCTTATTTGAAAAAGATAAATTACTCCAAGTGAACAAATCTTTCCTTCTGAAGATTCTTCCATCGGGTTAGTAATGTCCGATCTTAAATTCTTGGAATTGCCAGCAAATGGCGCCAAGACTGGGGCCATAAACACCCCATAAACACCCCTTACAAGATACGCGCTCGATTTACCATTGGGAACACCTCGTTCAATTCTATGAATCAAGCCTCGGATGTATGCCGACAGACTACTTCCAGAAGGAACAACAACACCCCCATAACAAGAAATACAATGTCATTATCGCGCAAAAGTTTGGAAAATTTCGGCCAATCTTTCGATCTAGCCCATTTTTTCAAGTGCGTAATCAATGCAAGTCCTAAATTAAGCCATTTATGCTGCTACAGCTAGACTTACTGTCATTCTACAGGATTTGTTGCCATTCAAAATGGTTACTAGTTGACATCATTTGGAACATCCCGAGAACTATGTAGTAGGGAGTATCTGTCGAATAACCGCTTCCGGCGATGCATGTCGAGTTTTTTAACATATTATTCCGTCGGCATACATCTGAGGCTGGATCGAAAGATTGGCCGAGGTGTTCCGAATGTCGATTTACATGTATCACTCCCGCGAAAAGCTGACGTAATATATATTTCGATTGTGTCACTTGTGACTCACTGTCGTGAGAATCAATGTGTTAACCCCGTAATTTTAGATATGGTTGTAACAATAATGGCAACTTGTATGTTAGTGTCTGTGAAATCTGCTGTTAAAGGATATCATGTATACAGAAACGAATTTTCTAAAGGGACAATTTTAGAATGCTTACAAGAACCAGAAAACGAATACAGTGAATCAGCAATTATCGTGAAAAAAGGTGAAATAGTTATTGGGCACGTGCCCGAAGGACTTTGTCAATTATTTACAAAACTTTTCAACGACGGCCTTGTCGTCAACATTTCGGCTGAAATAACGGGACCTCCTCGGCCGTCCTCGAATGGAATCTTTGTGAAGGGTGGCGGCATAGAAGTGCCATGTTCATATAAACTGTACAGATCTGGTGAGAGGAAAGCTGAAGTGCGATTATTTTTAAAGAAGGAAATACTGAAAATTACTGCATAGACCGTAAGTCGAAATTTTTTGACTCGGTGGTGGGCGTTTAATAGAATCACCAACTTTTCAGTAAAATCTACCACTTTACGGCCGATTTTATGCGCTTCTTTGGGGACTGGGCGTTTATTAGAATAAGGGCGATTATTAGAATAAATACGGTAATTATGTGAAAAAATTTCAGTGCCTGGAAAAAAAACTTTTCTGAGCATTTTCTCTTTCCCCATAGTGCTTGAAAAGAGAGTTAAATGCGGGTTAAGTTAAGTTCTAAAGTAAAGGGCACTGTCATGACTTGAACCTTCAAAGTTCTACAAAAGTGAACCAAGCTTTAGTTGCTTTTGTGGACTGTGAAGAGTCAGAATTGTGTGGTAAAGGGTTAACTGAAAGCAGGCCATGCATGTATGGAAATTTCTCTTATATGTTATGCACATCCATCAAAGAGGTAACCTAACAAATTTCAAATGAGGTTTGTGCCTTTTTCAAAACATGAAGCAAAATTCCAAGATGCAAATTTGCAGTCCCCATTAAACCCACAGTGTATTATTACCTTCTACCAGAACTGCTTTTCACAATGTGATGTAATACCAGAA
This sequence comes from Tridacna crocea, assembly GCA_943736015.1. Taxonomy (NCBI): domain Eukaryota; kingdom Metazoa; phylum Mollusca; class Bivalvia; order Cardiida; family Cardiidae; genus Tridacna; species Tridacna crocea. Next base: position 14,579,910 of record OX031056.1, on the reverse strand, counting down.
AGATTCACAGCATGATTGCAAAAAAATCCTCTCACAAAAGCATCCAAAACATTTGTCAAGACAGCATGGAAACTACCCAGGTGGCCTCAAAATACCAAAAACGCTTTTTAAATTGGTGTTAATGGTCTCTCTTCATGGCATTTTGTGTGCAACCATTAACATAACTAGGGCCTTGAGGGCTTGCCATACCAAGAATAGCCTGATAGCTTTTATTTAACTCTTTGCCAAACAACAAAATTTTAGACTGGTCAAAATTGAAAGCATTTGCAGACAACAAAATAAAAGTGACTGAAAATTTGAAATTTTTGTGAAGGGTAGAAAACATTGTGGAAAAAGGAGAAAATGCTGGTTGCCACAATGTTTTCTAATGGCTTCTTTCTCAAGGTTGTCAAAAGTAGGGATTGTGTGGTAATGGGTTAACCCTTTTACCATACAATCCACAATGTCACAGTGCCATGAATGGATCCCATAGCAAATGCAATGTCAAGAGCCATGAATGGATATATTTAAGCAATGGCTGAATCAAAGTAAAATCTAGCAGCATGAATGGATTCTGTAGCACTTGTTAAATCAAAGTAATGTTCAGGTCCTTGAATAGATTTTGTAGGAATTACCCAATCAATAGCTTATGTCCAGAACCATGAATCATATGCCTGACTTAACTCTATACCAAACAACAAAATTTTAGGCTAGTTCAATTTTCACAGCAGTTGCAGACAACAAAACTAAGTGTAATAAAAAAACCCTTGACATGGGAAGAAAACATTGTAGGAAAAAGAGAAAATGCTGGTTACCTGCATTTTCTCCTTTTCCCTCAATATTTTCAAAAGGCTTTTTCCTCAAATTCGTTAAAAGTCGAGTTTGTTTGGTAAAGGGTTAATGACAGAAATTAGTCAATTACCATGAATGCATTCCATGGCAGTGATTCAATCAAAGTGATGCTTAGAGCTTTATATGGATGGCCCAGCAACAACTCGATCGACAGAATGTCCAGCACCATGAATCCTGTAACTATGACAATCGAAGTAAAGTTAAGCACCATGGATATATTCTATGGCATAGACTCAATCAAAGCAATGTCCAGACCCTATTGCAATGACTATCATTCTTGAAAAAAAGCTTGGGCAACTTTGAATTTGACTTCATGATCCCTGAATTACTATATAGCCTGCAATATGCAAAAATGGGAATTCGGATATTTGTGTAAAGTGTCGTCATGGATTAGCGTATGCAATCTGCGCAGGCTAATTCATGACAGCACTTTAAGACTACATTAGATTTTTTGTACAGTAGACTTTCACAAAACAGAAAATTACATAAAAATGCTTATCGCGCAGGCTGATCTGAGATGACACTATATGTGAATGCCGAAAGTCCCTTTTCACGTGTTCCAAGCCAAATTAATTTATTTCAAAGATTTTTTCCTGTTGCAACAACATCATCTCTTTTATTCATACAGAAAACCCTAACCAAAAAATCACATGTTTGAAGCAGAAGCATTTTTTTACATTTCTAACATGGTTTCAACCTTTTCAAAGACAAAACTTTCTATTAATCTTCCAAGCTGCATTTTGCTGTCTAGAGCCATTCAATTTGTCTGGGTCTAGATTTTTGTAATTTGTTTACAATTTAAAGTTATTTTACAAGGGTTTCAATTGTCTTACAAACAAAGTCCATAACAAAGAAATAAACAAATGTATAGCAGAAATACAGCTTGGACTGGGCAGAATTGAAACCTCGAACACCTGGACAAAAGGCCAACATCATAACCACTGAGCTAAAGAGAATTCTCTCTGCAGTAGTTACATATTGTATTTAAGATTCAGATGAAGCCATGCAATAAGAAGTAATCTCCTGCAACAACTGTCTGCAGCAAAATTTGTTACTGGAAATTTTGAGTTATAGACAATCTCTCTTCTAACTCCACGACGCAGCCTTTTAACATACTTGGGACAGAAGCCTTTTGAAAACAATTTAATAAAAGAAAATGCTTTCCCACAATGTTTTCCATCCTATCAAAGAAAAAATGCACTATTTGAGCCACACTGAAATTGTTGTCTGCAAATGTTCTCAATTTGGTACAGTCTAAAATTTTGTTGTTTGGTAAAGAGTTTAATTAATGGAGCCCTTTAACTGAAAGCTATATGGTGTAGAATTCCTGTTCCAACCCAAAAACACCCATTTGTATAATAACTGCCTTGTTTTTTACAACATTTAATCCTTCGAAAAACAATCCAATGTTCTCACCAGTCTATAAAGGAAGAATTACTGTGTAAAAGGGAGAAATAACTTGGAAAAAGCATATTCTCAACAATATCTTCTACTCTATTGATGAGCTGATGCTGATTGGTCCAAGTTCAATTATTTGTCATCTTCAAAATTATGCTTACTATTGGAGACTTTGAACTGTTTGGTTGGGTAAGGGATAACGGCAAGTAATATGTCTTTTACTTACAGGTCCCAGCATGAGCATCTGCTGTAAATTTTCCAAATATTGTTAGACCTGACATTACAATTACATAACAGTTAACTGAAGCATTTTGCATATGCCTCCACTGAATACAGAACATGCCCTTCATGTAATTACTTGATTGAACAAGTTTTGTTAGTTTTAAATTCCAGACTTCTCCTGTGTTACAACAGACATGCCAAGCTGTAAATTGTACATTTTAGGAGGTTGGATAATTAGTGCAAGAATTCAATGAGCAACATAAGGCACTTCTATAATGCACTGTAGGCCAAGACCTGAATGCAAAAATGCAGTCTGTTGTTGGATATTTTACACATGTTCTTGCCAAAGCAGCTTTATGTTTGCATTATCATACTCATTCCTTTGAACTAAAACTGTTTCTATTTATTTAATACTTTAACTCTTTAAAAAACAACTCTGTGATTTTACAACTATCAGGAAAAGAGTTTTGAAAACATTGTTGCAAAAGAAGGAAAATTAATGTAGGTACTTAGATTTAAAAAAGCAATAGATCTATATATATAGTGCTTTTTACTGGTTTAATTGAATACTTTTAAGAACATCCTTTTGGAGTTTCTGAAATAGCATTCTGACAAGAGCTCTGTTTCATCTTTTCGTTACCAAGTACAAAAAAGTTGCAAGTGCTTGTAAGGATATTCTTTGATGCCTTGTTCCTCAAGATTGTAAAACATGGAGCTGTTTGCTAAAGACTTGTTGTTCTATGGGCTACACATTGTAATGAAATACCAAGCATTGATAACTCAGCTGCCATTATTGAGTCATGCTCCTTGGAGAGGACAATGACATAGCCAATTTGAAGATGGCTATCTTTGAAATGAAACATCTGATGGACTGACAAAAAAACAAGAACTAGTCACTCATCCCTCCTCACATTTATTTGCCATAATGGGCATGTCAATTTCAAAGAAAGCAATATGTGTGGCGAGAAAATTAGGCAATTCAAATACTAAGGCTGATAAATATAAAATACTGTATTACTGGAAACTTGTTGCAAAGTACTTAATTCTTTTGTAAATTTTTAGCCCCTGTCCAAGCCTTACCTCAAACAGTCTATCAATTTACAGAACATGTTATTCAAGACACTTTTTACCCTTTGAGCACTAAATAAACCTTATGAGATATTTTCATCGTAGAAATAGGACCTAAATAATTGCAAATTGGGTGTGGTGTCTACAGTTGTAGGGTAGAGCAACAGCCTCGTAACCATAAGGTCCCGAGTTTGATACCCAGTAGCTGGTATCATCTTTAAGGTTTTTCACTGGCTCACATGTTCGGCGTGAGTACTGGTGTCTGCTTCTCAGGAAGCAGAATCCTGAGAGATTAGAATAAGTTGCAAGAATTTGTTTCTCAATCATGTAAAATACCGGTAAATATCTTTAAACTAAATAATTGCAATCTCATGGTTGCTTTTGTCAGACAGTGTAGATCAAAGATCTTGACCTACCACCACAGTTTTTTCCTTTTTCTCACAATGCTTACAGGCCTCTTCCATTAGGGGATCATGTGCTGTTGGGTTAACTTACAAGGTTAGCAGAGGCAATTTATTCCGTTGAAGCACTCACAGAGTCTGCTAGACAGACTCTGTAAAGCACTCGGAATTATGGAATTTATACTCATTTAGCATTGAATACATTATTTAGCAGTGATTATGCTGTCCTATGACTTGAATACCCTAATTCTCCTAATAAAAGCACCCACCCTAATAGGAACTCCCTCATAAAAAACCTTAACCCTTTACCAACAATCCCTGTTTTTTACAACCCAGAGGTAGAAGTCCACTGAAAACATTGCCGGTAAAGGAGAAAATGCCGGTAACCAACTGGAATATGAGGTATTTCTTTGAGACGCAGGAACTTCTCCAAAAGCAAAACATTTTGACACATGTCAGCATGCATGAACTGCACATGCAGAGGCTGACCCTGGCTGATACTTTTTGCAGATGCTTCAAGTATCCTTTTCACAGAGCACTCACTCATTTCTTCTTGCCAAGAGAAGATTCTGGATAGCACATGATACTATGGAAAAGAACTGCAATTTGGACCATTAAGTATTTATCTACCTGATATTTCCCAGACCAGACCAATTCAATTTGATAAAAATAAAATATCTCAATGCACCCATTTTGCTGTCGATAGTTAGAGCATGTCTGTGCTTTTTCAGCATCTCTCAACTTGGAGTTTATAAAAACCTCTTCCTTTACTCTTCTAAACCAATATACTTCATTGAGAAACTCAAGGCTCTTGCTACACTGAAATGATCTGATACACATAATTATTTTTGAAATGCGGGCCTATATTAATATACTGCAAAAGTCTGAGAAACTCATGAGTTTGGATAACCTAGAAACTTTACTCAATTTATCCAAATATATTTTCAATGCCTTTGGAGAATGTGAGCGAGCTGAAACAAATAATTAACAAATTCTGAATATGTATGACTATTTTTTTCTTTTTTCTGTAGTGTGAAACTGTGATCATCATGCTTTACCCATTAAAACATATTCCTTTTCGGAAGAAAATCTAAGTTTTTGAGCCACAGCTATTTTGTCGGCTGTAAAATGTTTTCAATTTAAGCATTTTTAACCTGTTGACTGCAAAAAATGCCTTCTCCTACAATGTTTCCTTCCTTTTCGGAAGAGAATCTAAAGTTTTTGAGCCACAGCTATTTTGTCAGCCGTAAAATGTTTTCAATTTAAACATATTTAACCTGTCGACTGCAAAAAATGCCTTCAGCTTGAGTATTTTTAACCTTTTTCAATGAAAAGAATGTTTGAAGCATTAAAACCATTGTGAGAAGGAAAATTGCTAGTTATTAATATATTTCCTTTCTCCCACAATGTTTCCTTCCTTTTCGGAAGAGAATCTAAAGTTTTTGAGCCACAGCCATTTTGTTGTTTGTAAAATGTTTTCAATTTAAACATTTTTAACCTGTTGAATGCAAAAAATGCCTTCAGCTAGAGCATTTTTAACCTTTTTCAATGAAAAGAATGTTTGAAGCATTGTCAGAGAATGGGAAAATGCTGACTAACAGCAGACTCTCCTTCTCTCACTATGTTTCTCTATCCTTCCAAAGATCAGTCTAAGATTATGAGTGATGGTTAACTTGTCGTCTACAAACTATTGATATGTGATGATGCTAGGAATATGATACTGACCTGTAAGTTTCATCTATTTTTTGTTTTTAGGATACCAATGCCAACTAAATATTCCAACCTAAAGCTGATAAGATTTCAACTGCAGAGCAATATGATGAAAGCCTACAAGTGGCTGATGACAGTTTTGACAGAAATCTGCATGATAATCAAAGTATCATGGAACCACTGTCAAGTACTCACTCCATAAGTGTCAGAAATTGTTGCAGTTATTGATATCAACAGATCCTCCCTGATTGCAACAGCATTTTTCTCCATGGCTCTTTCGTACAAATGGGGGCCAATTGCTCACCAACAGGTCCAGTTACTGTTCTTATAACTGAATTTTAACCTTTAATTAAAGTGTAAAATAAACTCAACATACTTTTTATGTCAACAAATTCTCTTCTCAAACTGTTCACCTGATTAGCTATGTGAGAAAGTGCCATCAGGAGAGTCTTGGAATTTTGAACTGATATTAGACTGAGAACTGTAGATACTGCCCTTAATGTTTTTGAAGGGAGGGCTAGATATTATTTTTTGATTGATAGAAACCTCCTGGAAAGCTGCAGAAATCTGCATAACAGAGTTTTAGACAGGTATGTAGAGTCAAAAGGTCATTGACTCAAATTATAAGTAAAATCTTGGTATAACAAGACAAAGTTTTCATGAATGCTAGTCATGCTAGTTTAACTCTTTATCAAATGGCAAAATTTTAGACTGGTCCAAATAAAAAGCACTTGCAGATGACAAATGACTAAAAGAAAAATTGTTTCCAGCAGGGTAGATAACATTGTTGGAAAAAGGAGAAAATGATGGATAGCTCAAATGTTGGTTTTCCTACGAAATGGTAGAATAAAATGTGGGGAGGGAGAAAAAATTCCGGTTACCAGCATTTTTTTTTTTTTTATTTTCCCACAATATTTTCAAAAGTCTTACTCTGTATGCATCTCTCTATGTATGTTCACTGAAATAGTTGTGACTTGTTTGGTAAAGGGTTAACAAAAGATGCCATTACATGTCTCAGGCATTTAATGTATGTACTATGTGGTCTGGGTTGAGGTTAATTAAGACAGCATTGAGAGTAACTAATGGTCATCAATAAGCTTAGTCCTGAAAACAGTATATAGTATTAACCCTTTACCCCATCAGGTATTTCTATGGTATCTCTAATTGACCCTAAATAACAGCAAGGATGAAGCCGTTCTTTATGTGTATAGTACACCCTTTGATAGGATAGAAAACATTGTGACAAAAGGTGGAATTGCTCGTCACGAGCAATTTCACCTTCTGCCACAAAGTTTTCCAAAGGCTCCTACAAGCAATGCGTAAAAACAAGTATCTATGGAGTAAAGGGTTAATCTATGACAAAAACAATAATTTGGATTTGCACACACTGCAGAAGAAAGCCCATGTCCTATAGAAGGAAACTAAAGGCAAAAAAGAGAGTACAACAAATGAAACAATAGAAAGGAACCTGACACAAACATGGTCACAGCATACTGAAAATGCCAAGGAATGTGACAGTAAGTTTATGATCATTTGTGTTGAACTTAGACTTCTCATCTGATCATCAGTTACTGCTCTTCAAACTGGAGGTAAATATAATGTGAACACTCGAGTAAGACAGGTGAATTTTATTGCCACTCATAATGACATTGACACTCTAAGAATTTGCTTGAGAGCTTTACTGTTTTACACGTTTTAAAAAAATAATTGACGAAATTTAATTTCAAGAGTTTTTTATTGAACACAAAATATAATTTAACCCATTACCACACAATCCCTACTTTTGATGCCCCTGAGGAAGAAGCCTTTAAAAAACACTGTGGGAAAAGGAGAAAATGCTGGTGACCAGCATTTTCTCCTTTTCCCACAGTGTTTTCTACCCTTCCCAGAACAAATTTCAATTTTTCAGTCACTTTTATTTTGTCGTCTGCAAATGCTTTTAATTTGGACGAGTCTAAAATTTTCTCTCGTGGTAAAGAGTTAAGAAATAAAACATTCTTAAATATTTGCAGTAACGTCTATCATTTTAACGATATAAATTTGACCTCCAAAACATTTTCTTGCAATGTTTTCTCCTTGTCAAGGTCGTTAAAATATGGGACTGTTTTGTAAAGAATTACTATAGATATTTGTTAGCATTGGCAGGGTAAGGGAATACACAGACGTTGTCCTTTTCTAACAATATGCTCAAACATGAACAGAGCAGGCTTAGCCTTCCACCATACAACAGAATTTTAAACTCCTCAAAATTCAATTAGCATTTTGTAGACAAAAAAATAATAGTGACTGGAAATTCGAAATTTGTTTGTAATGGTTAGAAAACATTGTGGGAAAAGGACAAAATGCTGGTTACCAGCATTTTGTCCTTTTCCCTCAATGTTTTCAAAAGGCTTCCATCCTAGGGTTGTATAAACCAGGGATTGTTTAGTAAAGGGTTAAAGTTACCAAAGACCTTGACAGAACAGATTTTAATGATTTTGTTTGGGTTAGGGTCTTTGGGTTTTTTCCCACAGTATTATACCTTAGGTAAAACTGAGTAACACATTCTGTAAAAAGACACCCTGAAAGAATTTGAAGTTATAAATCAAATGCTGGCCACAATGGGTGGCTAAATACATGTAAGAAGATTTTTTACCTCAATGTGTCCATTGGCTGTTTACTGCAGATGACAAAAGACTTTTCTTTGATAAGTATAAATAACATTCAGCAAATGGTAACCAACCTTTACAAAAAAAATACTGATGTGTGCCAGCACACATTCTGGGCTAGACAAGGATCCCACAAAACAGTCATAAAAATACAATATTCCTGTCATCAAATGAAAATATATAACTTGTTTTTATTTTGAAGAACTAAGCTGGCTGTTAGTATGCAAATTTATGACATATGACAAGTGGAATACAAGTGAAATTTGTTAATCCTCACCTATTTTGTTTGTATCTGAAAGCTCTTGAATGATAATCTAAGACTGTATGAAAACTTTCCGGATCATGTTTTAGATTCTGTAAAGAAGATGGCCTGTTCTCTGAATTAGAATAGGGCATGGTATCTTTCTAAATTCCAATACTTCACAGAGTTTGCCTTCTGCTTCATTTTATTAAATGCCAGGTTGTAGTTTCTCTTTGCACTCAACCACAGATTCAAAGATGAGAGTAATGATGTTCTGTGGTAATGTGAAAGTTAAAAGTTTGGTTGCATTGTAACATAATTTCAACATTTGCATTGCTGTGGGAGCCTTTAAGTTTGTACTCTGCTCTCATTTCTAGGTGACTTGTAACTTAAAAATTCATACTCCAACAGTGCATTTTCCACTATTTTATTGGCACAGCTTTTAGAAACCTCTTTTCATACAGGATTAATGAAAAGATATGTATTATATTTAAAGAAGGTAAAGGCAAACCATCTAATTACAAAACAGAGCCAAACTGTTACCCCACCCAGGCTTCATAAATAATGCATGTGAATTTTTCTTTGAGTCATGACTGCATGACTTTGCCTATGTTTTTGTCTGTTAACAAGGTTTTCTGTAACAAAGCATAAAAAGCAATGAAACTTAATCATATAATAGGACTTAGATGCCTGATAATTTCTGGATATAATGGAATGCACTGCAGGATAGTAATAAACTCCCAGGCACCAATTTATCACCCTTCTCATTAAACACTTTATCTAAGGTAATATTCTCCTGCCTTTCAAGCTCTTTAAACTCACTACCAAACAACCAATTTTTGGTCTGCTCCAAATTGAAAGAATTTGCATACAACACAATGAAAGTGACTGAAAATTTGAAAATTGTATTGGGAAGGATAGAAAAAATTGTGGGAAAAGGAGAAAATGCTGATAACAGCATTTTCTCCTTTTCCCACAATGTTTTCTAAAGGCTTCTTTCTCAGGGTTGTCAAAAGTCGGGATAGTGTGGTAAAGGGTTAAACAAAACAGAATCTTGGCCTCAATGTTACTGTAGCAGTTACCATTTTTGGGTCTGCATGCCAGGGTTCCAGGGAGATTCACTTAATATTCTAGGGTCTGTTCCAGTTCTAAATTTTGAGCTAACCATCAAAATAGCTCAGAAGTTCTGAAATGCCATTCAGATGGGTAGTCTTGAAATTCAGATTTACCTCTTTACCAAACAAATAATTAATCCCTGTTTTTTACGACCCTGAGTTAGAAGCCTTTTGAAAACATTGTAGGAAAAGGAGGAGAAAATGCTGGTAACCAGCATTTTCTCCAATTCCTACAATGTGTTCTACTATTCCCAAATCAAATTTCAATTTTTGATTCACATTTATTTTGTCGTCTGCAAATGCTTTCAATTTGGACCAGCCCAAAATGTTGTCGTTTGGTAAAGAGTTAATTTCAGAGCTAGGGCTTGTATGTAGGACTGTGCTGATGAGTGCAACACCAGTTTCAGACATTACTGAGAGGGTAGGTGACAATATAGGTTAACTCTTTACCACACAATCCCGACTTTTAACGACCCTGGGAAAGGAGCCTTTTGAAAACATTGTGGGAAAAGGAGAAAATGCTGGTAACCAGCATTTTCTCCTTTTCCCACAATGTTTTCTATCCTTCCCAAAACAAATTTCAATTTTTCAGTCACATTTTATTTCTCGTCTGCAAATGCTTTCAATTTGGACCAGTCAAAGATTTACTTGTGTGGTAAAGGGTTAACCATTGCATCAGTCTGCTATGATAAGGAAGAAAGTCTTCGACAGTTTTGTTTATAAATTGTAACTAAATGTCTTTTTTTTTCTTTCAAGATTATTGTTTGTTGACATATCAAGTTTTTATACTTCAAACAAAATCTAGGTATCAAAAGTTCTATAAACAATGAACTTGATACATAGATTTGCAGTATGTAGTTCTGAATATATTTTTTATCATATTCTTTAACCCATTACCACACAATCCCTACTTTTGATGCCCCTGAGAAAGAAGCCTTAAGAAAACATTGTGGGAAAAGGAGAAAATGCTGGTAACCAGCATTTTCTCCTTTTCCCACAAAGTTTTCCACCCTATCAAAGCAGAATTGCACCATTTTAGTCACTTTGAAATTGTCATCTGCAAATGCTTTCAATTTGGATAGGTCTAAAATTTTGCCGTGTGGTAACGGGTTAATACATGAAAAATCCAACTTCAGTAAGCCCCTTGGCTGCTAAGCATGACTGAAAGACCTTTCCCTGACAGTGTAGCTAAAGATCAAACTGCACAGAATGTCAATGTGATTCCCACCCCCCCAAAAAAAAAGGGGGGGGGAAATATAGGAAATAGGGATATTTGGGTTCAATATCATACAGTGGCTAGTGGTAACAATGGTGAAATTAAAAGGCATTTACATCATATCAATCATACCATTAAAAGTATGGAAACTATCACAGTGATCACAATCTGATATTGTAATATCAATCACAACAGGCCATCATCTTCACAATAATTTCCAAAGTTTTCAATGTATTCTTTAAACTGGGATGCATTTTAACACCGGACACATAGTTACTTCTAGCCACTACTGGGACTTTAACCTTTATGTAATATTTATTGACTTTTCAAATTTTAAGACAATTTGCTTTTGCAAATTTAGCTTCAGAAGGTACGTGTAATAAGGTTAATATTACATTCCTGATAAATTTCAACTTTTTGGTTAACTCACTACCAAACGACAGTATTTTAGGTTTGTCCAAATCAAAAGCAATTGCAGATGACAAACGTGACTAAAAACTTGATATAATTGTTTTGTGAAGGGTAGAAAACATTGTGGGAAAAGGAGAAAATGCTGGTAACCAGCATTTTCTCCTTTTTCAACAATGTTTTCTAAAGGCTTCTTTCTCAGGGTCATCAAAAGAAGGGATTGTGTGGTTATCGGTTAGGGTTCCAAGAGTTAGTCATAGTGAATAACATCACATTGTAATCCCTTAGTAATCTTCATGTTCACCCCTCCAAATACAAAACCATTCTGGTGCTTTCATCATCCTGAGGGAGAGGACTTTTACAAACATCATTGGAAGAAAAGAAAATGCTGGTAACCATAATGTATTCCACATGGAATTCAAAGAAAAATCCTAACATTTAATTCCAATTTAATTTGCAGTCAACAAACTTTTAATATTGACAATTCTAAAACATGTTTGCTGGTACAGAAGTCACTCCTTCAATCAACTGATAAAATTTTAGACTTGCCAAACTCAAAGTATTAGCAGATAACATTAATGTGTCTGAAATGATGGAATTTGTCATTGAAAGGGAAATGGGGAAAATGCTGGTTACCAGCGTTTTCTCCTTTTCAAAAAGTATTTGCAACAGCCTACTAATCCGCACGGTTGTTAAAACATTGGATTGTGTTGTTAAGGGTTAAAGCAGATGAAAAACATCAAGAAATGTTTGTCAATAAACAGGACAGCCATGAAAATTTCTTTGGGAGATGAGCCGGTACAACAATATCTGGATAATCCTATGATTTATTTCTTGTGGCAAGGAACTCAATTTGTACTGTATAATGAGATGAATTAACTCTTTACCAAAAGACAAAATTTCAGACTCATCCAAATTGAAAGCACTTGCAGACGACAAAATAAATGTAACTCAAAAATTGAAATTTCTTTCAAGCAGGGTAGAAAACATGGTGGGAAAAGGAGAAAATGCTGGTTACCAGCATTTTCTCCTTTTCCCATAGTCTTTTCAAAAACCTTCTATCTCAGAGTCATAAAAAACCCAAATTGTGTAGTAAAGGATTAATTGTGTGTGCATTATTTTCTTGGCCATGCTCTGTAAAATGGGGGTTTCAAGTATCTATAAAAAGGCATCAATTCATGTCAGCTGCATAGTCGGCGAATGCCTGACACAAATCAAAACTTTTTCCTCTCCGTAAATTTTTTACATGTCCAAGGACCACAAAACTCTATAACCTAATGATTCAGTGACACAAGTTTGACAAAACGGATTTAATTCATTACCAAACGACAAAGTTTTAGGTTCGTCGAAATCGAAAGCATTTGCAGACGACAAAATGAAAGTGACTGAAAATTTGAAATTTGTTTTGTGAACAATAGAAAACATTGTGGGAAAAGGAGAAAATGCTGGTTACCTGCATTTTCTGCTTTTTCTCACAATGTTTTCTAAAGGCTTCTTCTCAGGGCTGTCAAAAGTAGGGATTGTGTGGTAATGGGTTAACAGATTCATTATTATATGAGGACTTGCTTGGTATACTGCATCTTTTCATCTAATAGCCGTATCAGAAGCTTTTGTGGACAGTTTAGTTCACGATCAGAATGTGCACAATGTGCAGTCTGATTTCTGGTCTGCACTATCAACTGTTCATCCTAGATTTAACTCATTACCAAACGACAATATTTTAGACTGGTTCAAAATGAAAGCATTTGCAGACGACAAAATAAAAGTGACTGAAAATTTGGAATTTGTTTTGTGAAGGATAGAAAACATTGTGGGAAAAGGAGAAAATGCTGGTTACCAGCATTTTCTCCTTTCCCCACAATGTTTTCTAAAGATTTTTTCTCAGGGGCGTCAAAAGTAGGGATTGTGTGGTAATGGGTTAAATCATACTGTCTGTTGAACTTGCAGTGGAACTGTATTTGTAGTCTTTGAGAAAATGCAACAGATTTATTCCGTAATGAAAAGAGTTACAAAGATGAATTTATCCGCCATTTGCCAGAGTGCCACCTTTTACTTAAGTTACTTATGTTCTTCATTATGTCAGTAATACTGAGTAGATAGCATATTTTTCACTTTTAACTCTTTACCAAACGTCAAAATACTAGACTGGTCCAAATTGAAAGCATTTGCAGACGACAAATGTGACTGAAAGATTGAAATTTGGTTTGGGAAGGGTAGAAAACCTTGTGGTTTCCAGCATTTTCTCCATTTCCCAAAATGTTTTCAAAAGGCTTCTTTTTCAGGGTCTTTAAAAATATGGATTGTGTGGTAAAGAGTAAACCCAATATTTCTAACTCAACCAAATTTGAAGCATTTGCAGAGGACAAAATAAATAGTGATGATTTCTACCTTTGATAGGATAGAAAACATTGTGGAACAAGAGCGGCAAATTGTCGCAAGATACGGCCGTCTTACTCCAAGTTGTAAAGCTGGGGCATGCACCGGACAAAATTCAAGCATGAAAAACAACAAAGGGCAATAATTCAAAAATTAAGCAAGCAAGAGTTATCATTCCTGTGCACTGCACTCCCCCTTGATGAGATCTATCCACTCAAGAAATTTCATAACCTTAGGTAGTATCGTTTTGGAGATATTCACCGGACAAAATTCAACTATGAAAAACGGCAAAGGGCAATAACTCAAAAATTAAGCGAGCAAGAGTTATCATTCCTGTGCACTGCACTCCCCCTTGATGAGATCTATCCACCCATGAAATTTCATAACCCTAGGTAGTATAGTTTTGGAGATATGCTCCAGACAAAATTCAGGTATGAAAAACAACAAAGGGCAATAACTCAAAAATTAAGCAAGCAAGAGTTATGGTTCCTAAGCACTGCACTTCCCCTTGATGAGATCTATCCACCCATGAAATTTCATAACCCTAGCTAGTATAGTTTTGGAGATATGCTCCAGACAAAATTCAGGTATGAAAAAAGACAAAGGGCAATAACTCAAAAATTAAGCAAGCAAGAGTTATGATTCCTGTGCACTGCACTCCTCCTTGATGAGATCTATCCAGCCATGAAATTTCATAACCCTAGCTAGTATAGTTGTGGAGATATTCACCGGACAAAATTCAACTATGAAAAACTGCAAAGGGCAATAACTCAAAAATAAAGCAAGCAAGAGTTATGGTTCCTGTGCACTGCACTCCCCCTCGATGAGATCTATCCACCCATGAAATTTCATAACCCTAGCTAGTATAGTTTTGGAGATATGCTCCGGACAAAATTCAAGTATGAAAAACGACAAAGGGCAATAACTCAAAAATTAAATGAGCAAGAGTTATGGTTCCTGTGCACTGCACTCCCCCTCGATGAGATCTATCCACCCATGAAATTTCGTAACCCTAGCTAGTATAGTTTTGGAGATATGCTCCGGACAAAATTCAAGTATGAAAAACGACAAAGGGCAATAACTCAAAAATTAAGCGAGCAAGAGTTATAGTTCCTGTGCACTGCACTCCCCCTCGATGAGATCTATCCACCCATGAAATTTCGTAACCCTAGCTAGAATAGTTTTGGAGATATGCTCCGGACAAAGAACTGGACGCCGCCCGCCCGCCCGGACGCCCGCCCGCCACGGGTGATCCCATAATACGTCCCGTCTACGACGGGCGTATAAAAAGGAGAAAATGCTTGTTACAAGCATTTTCTGCTTTTCCTACAATGTTTCCAAAAGGTCTCTTTCTTAGGGACGTTAAAAGTTGGGACTGTGTGGTAAAGAGTTAACCCTTTACCAAACAATTCAGTATTTCTACAACCCTACAGAATGAGGCTCTTGATTATATTGTGGGAAAAAGAGAAAATGGTGGTAACAAGCATTTTCTCCTCTCTCCATGTTGTTCTGTAGCATCTCACATCCAGAGAAATACCCAACCTTTGATTTCATAATTCAGTTTTAAAGTACCATTCAAAGCTTTCAGTATGGACGAGTCTAAACTTTTGTCCTCTGGTAAAAGCTATCTCTTAACAAACCTGGAAATTGTGAAAAAAGGAGTCATGTTTTCATTAGATTAACAGTGGGAATGATTAACGCCATTTTAAACATTATTTCAGTAATATCATAGCTGCCTGTGCACCTATCCATACTTTCCTGGAGTCTCTTTTTTTTAACCAGTACTCTGAACAATTTTCTTTCCAAGTCACTTGTTGGTTTTCCACTAAACAGAGGGCCATGATAGCCCTGAAATCGCAAACCTGAGTCTATCGACCAAACATGTACCATTTTCGATCTAGTGAGCTAGTTTTTTATCAGACATTACTCATAATCAAACACTTTTACGATATCAATAGGACAAACATTCTGACCTGAAGCTTCACGAGTATTGGACTAAAATTGTGGCCTCTTAGAGCGTACAAAAGGTTTTTCTAAGATTTGACCAAGTGACCTAGTTTTTGATTTGCCATTATGCATTATCAAACTCTTTTGAGACATCACCAAAACAACAATTCTGACCAAGTTTGAAGAGTATCGGGCAGAAAATGTGGCCTCTAGAGCATACAGAAGGTTTTTCTAATTTTTGACTCAGTGACCTAGTTTTTGACCCCACATGACCCATTTTCAGTCTCATTCAAGGTATCACCAAGACAAATATTCTGAACAAGTTTCAGGGGTATCAGACAGAAAATGCCTGAATTCTAAGATTAGACCTGGTGATATAGTTTTTGAACCAACATGACCCACTTTCCAACTCGTCCAAGATATTATCAAGGCAAACATTCTGACCAATTTTCAAGAGTGTTGGACTGAAAATGTGGCCTCTAGAGTGTACACAAGGTTTTTCAAAGATTTGACCTGGTGATCTAGTTTTTGCCCTAACATGAATTATTTTCAAATTTGTTCAAGATATCATCAAGACAAACATTCTGACCAACTTTAAGGAGTTTTGGACTGAAAATGTGGTCTCTAGAGAGCACACAAGATTTTTCTAAGATTTGACCAGGTGACTTAGTTTTTGACCCAACATGACCCATTTTCAAACTCATCTGAGATATCATCAAGTCAAACATTCTGACCAACTTTCTGGAGTATTGGCCAGAAAATGTGGACTCTAGAGCATACACAAGATTTTTCTTTGATTTGACCAGTTGACCTAGTTTTTGACCTGACATGACCCATTTTCAAACTTGTCTCAGATTTTATTGAGAAAAACATTCTGAAAAAAATTCATGATTATTGGACTGAAAATGTGGCTTCTATCGGACTGAAAATGAGGACTCTAGAGCATACACAATATAAAAGTTGACGAGGAACGACCAGGGTTCGAAATTCCCACATGTTTACTCGCAAAATGCAAGCCAGAATTGGAAACTGCGAGTTGAAATTTCAAGCACTTGCAAAAAAATGTGAGTGCAAATTATTGAAGAACAGTTACCGAATGTACTTAATTTCATATGTGAATACAAAAAAAGAGTAATTCTTTTCGTTATGGATGAACATTGGTCATATTGCACTGAGAATGCCCTTCGACAGCTATAGATATAATTAGCCTATACATGTTGCCATTGAAGCCTCCAAGTTGAGTTCTTTATCCGAGTTTCGTGAGGTGAGTGCGTTCGTCTGCACTCACAGTCGATACTGAGGGTTTGCGTACAAATGGTAGGCAATAAATTCAATCTCTGATTTGAAACAAAAACATCTGTCAATCTTTCATGAAAAGATAAATTATTATGCACAAATAGCTATGAGAAGCAAGTCGGACTCGCTAAATCAGTTACCGGACATACAGATATTCGGATGTGACACGTCCGTATTTCATTTACAAAATCGTCCACCATTGTTAGTTTGATAGAAATTTAACTTGGCAGTAGAACAGAAATTCAACTGGAATGATTGAACTGATTTTTAAATGATCATTTTAATGTTATTTAACATTCTTTTTGTTTTGTTGTTGTCTCTGTTGAAAGGTTATGTAATAGAATAGAATTGAACAGTTGTACTGGCCATTCGTTCTTTACAACGGTTAGGCAAGCTAAGCTTAAAAAAAATGCGAGTCCAGTTTTAATTTTGCAAGTGGATATAAAAGCTACTTGCTAAAATTTGCAAGTGCATAAAAAAATGAAATTCGAACCCTGAACGACGTACACAGTACAATCACAATAGCCCACCATGAGCACTTTGTGCTCAGGTGAGCTAACAATTATCCAGGCAATGGTCAGCAGTGGCAAAGGAATGAATCCTGTCACAGTGACGATCATCAATCCTTGGAAAGAAATTGGCTGAGCAAGGGATCGAACCCAAGACCCTCTGTTCTCTTGTTTTCTTGTGCTTCAAAATGATAGAGATAGCAAATATTACAGTTAAAAACTAAAATATGTTTTGCAATGTTTTGATGGCTTATTCATTTTCTTATCAAACATCTAGGAACTGTTTTACACTGGAGACCATTTGGCTATCATTTGCTTCCGGCCAGCAGATATCAGAAAAGCATTTTAACATGCTTCTAATTCCAAATTTAAAAATAATGTTTCCTAATTACTGAAACTACCTGATCCCTTTTGCTGATTATGTCAGCTTCCTCCATGCATTTTAACCCTTTACCACAATCCCATGTATTAACAACCTTTAGAGAAAATGCTGGTAACCACGATTTTTTTCACACAATGCCCTCTATCCTATTGCAACAAAGTTCCTAATTTGATTTGATTTTGTCATCTGCAAATGTTTTGAATTTGGACCAGTCTAACATTTTGTCTTCTGGTAAAAAGTTGATGATATAATCATGCACACTGCTGATGATAAATTTAACGATGTCATGGTTTTGAATGTGATGAAGGAGATATATCTTTATTGGTAATAATGGTGGACTCTGTTGCAAAACAACATCATACAGTAAAACTGCTGTGCTATATTGAAAAGTTTTAAAAATGCTGCTTCACAACAGGTAATGAGGGTGGGGAAAATTCTGCCTAAATGGCTGTCAGATTGAATTAACAAATAGACTGACCAGATCTTATTTCTTCTGAGATACATTGTAAACAAGTGCACATGTCATGTTTAGCATGCATGGCAGAATCAGGTGGGTGCTTGCAAAATTTTGGTAAATGGTTTGTATAAATGGTTCACCAGAAAGGTCAAGCTACTTAAAACTGCCAATAGGATACAATCCTCAGAAGAGTGTATTTTTTTTTATATGAGCACAGAACATCAAACAAGTTTTAAGAAAAAACTTTCATGTAAGCTGGGAATATCTAAAGTTTTCCTCCAAGAATATAATTTGGTGGAGAAGAATAGGTTTATCATATAGCCTACCTAAGCCAGAATAATCTTTGATATCACTATTCCTTTGGTTATATTCCTGTGGGAAGATAATTATATTCAAGAGGCATCCAAATCTCCTGCTGTCCCCACGAGAAAGCATGATTAATGTTTAAAGTTGCTCATTTCCGCCAAGTCTTGCATGTTGTTAAATTGTAAGATTCAAATCAAATGTTTTTTAATGTAACAAAGCTTTTGTATGGGTTGCATGTACAGATTAAAACTGTTACAACTTTACCCTACAATTATGTTAAACAAGTTTGCATTGTTTGAATAGAACAGCTGTAAATTGATGTACATGTATAGCATGACTGTAAAAGTTAAAGTTAAAAAAATCGTAATATACAACCAAGATCTTTAAAGTTATATAGCTCAATCTTTCTTTTGCAATGAGTAAATAATCAACTTTAATACAGATAAGGTTAATTCTCTTACAATATTGGCAATAATTATGGAGTCCATGTTGAAGAAAAGCACAAGAAATAATTTTATTACAGACATCTCAGAATTGTAACAAGCACATTTATACTCTGATGTCAAATACATTTTCTCCATTATCTTAAGTCCATAATCACAATCACCCAGTTCATTTCAATTTTTATGTATTTTCATTTCAACTGTTAAGTCTTACAGCTTAAAGAATTTTATATGAAGTTCTGAAGGAAAAAAAAAACAACAGAGAATGAAGTGTTAATGCATTTTTGTCTCCAATTGGCTTAAATAACTGCATTAAGATGTACAAGTAGATGAAGATTTACAACCACAATAAAGAGTTTTGTGGCCAGATTGGCGGTCCTAAAAATGGTAGTTATGCTCAATTGTGTTTGATCATGATTATCATGATAATATTTCCCCTCTCTAACCAAGCATCAAAATCCTTTTCTTACCATGATGTTCCCATGTACACAAAACCACTTCTATATATCTTATAGGGACAAGCAATTATTGTTCAGTTTTTCTGTATACTCTAAGATGACACATCGAAATCACCAGGTTTTTTTTTTTTGCCAATTTTGGGTGTTCTCCCGAGTCAAGAAGATATCAATTGCATGAAAATTTTTATTTCAAAGGAGTGCACTGGTTTGTTAAATGGGGCTTTCAACAATATTTCAATCAAGTACCAGAGTGATAGCTCAGTCGATCATGTCTCTCCTTGATTTCACTAATACAAGGGCTAGGACTCAGCTGTGTCCTGATTAAAAAGCTCACCAAATCCTACCTGAGGTCGTGTACTCCTCCATCATTCTAAAAAGTTCTCTAAAATGTTCTCCATGGCTTTAAGATTATTCTTACCCAGAATATTATTTTGTGTTTTCAATGATTGAATGAAGAATTAGAAATGAACATTGCACTAGACATGTCACAAAAAATGTAGCTAACTGTAACACCCCACAAAGTACTTCTAAAACAATCAATATGCAAAATCAAAGCATTGAAAATGCTGAAGTGGTATTTGTCACGGAAGCCAATGTGCGGAATTAATAATTTGAAAGAAAAAGAGGAATTTAATTCAAATACTGACTTGAAAGTCAACCTAATAAGCAAATGACTACTTTTTTTGGGGGTTGAAGGGAGAGTACTCATGACAAAGTTAGGATTGTTTGTATATTGGTGGTCTCCCTTTGATCATAATGAGGAGCAGGAATAACGTCCCTTAACAGAAGGATGCATGATGGATAGAGAGAGCAAGCATGTGAATATATTGAATTAAATTAAGTCTGTGGCTGAAAACTATGATTTTGAAATATCTTTGGCCGTTAACATTTCCTTTCCAATATTACTATAAATTATTTCGATCTCTAAATATTCATCCCCAATCAAATGGAATAGCACGCAGTCATAGGATGAACAAGGCATGGGACGAACTAGGTTTGGAACGACAAAGCCCAGGACGAAGCGATCCCTAGACAAGGTGTGTATAATTGCGCCAATAGAAGACTATGAGACAGTGAAGATATTTTCTGTCAAAACTTAGTATTGACAGCGATTGATGGCCTCACCCAGTGTATTTTGATATGCCATTTTCAATTATACATCCCAGTGCTATCGAAAAATTTATTTGTCTGAGAAAAATTGAGTTAACTTGGGTTTATTTCCTTCGGCTTTGCACAAAATACGATACATGGTCTTCGAAATTCAATATTGAACTCATAGTGGTATTGTCTTCGACAAATACCACAAAAATGACAAAATTCGGGGTAGGCAATTCTTAAAAATAACAATGACATAAAAACTGGCAGAGTGGTAGAGGTTTTTAACATTGCTGCATGATTGTACACAGATTGATGGACATGGTATTTCAACTCTTGTCACAACTTGGATGATTATGTAACAATATCTAGCCACATCTGTATCAAGGCTCTATTTTCATTTACTGTCAGCCACATGATGTGAAACATTGCTTGCATGTAAATTGATTATTCTAACACAACCCATGAATTTGACTCTGTAAACCCAGTGCAATGAAAGTGTGGTAAAATCTATGTTAATCTATATGGAGTGGCATCATTCTATGTAAAGCCGCCTGTGGCTGTTTCATGTCTTTGCCCTCCAATCAATGAATGAAACTTGATGCAAACACAATTGTCATTTTCTGCTACTTGACCAAGGAGTAAGGAAAAACTCTAGGATTGACTGTTTTTGACAAAAGTTGACAATGATGGAACATTTTAAACATACATAAATCAGGTTTCTTTTCATGGTGAGAGTTAGTTCAAAATTGTCAAAAATTTTCTTTGGGGAAATTGAAAGTGTTTTTATCTCAAATATGCTATCATTGAAATTTTCTATTTATAACTTGTTGATGATATCCAATCACATCATTCATTGCAATCCAAGCTTAGCATTACTATACTCTAGCGTGGCCCATAAACACCAAAATCAAGAAAGAGATTTCGGGGTAACATCAAAAGATTGTTGGTTAAAATTGTAGACAAAGATCTATAGTGTCGTCCCTGTATTATAGAATGACATATCTCATAGGAGACAAACATGCAGATGGACCATATTTATTGACAACCTGGGTTTTTTCCAAAGTGGGGTTACTTTTTGTAACAGAAAAATAGAATTATCCTCCCAACAAAAGAGTATCATAATGTTATTGATATTTAAATTAGCTATTAGGATACTTCCTGAGCATATGGATATTCATTTTTCAAAAGAAACAAAGAATTGCTAGTCGAATATCCGAGGGTTAGATGCATGGAGAGTCACTAGTACAGATAACTGTCCGCAAAGGCTATGTTACTTTTTAACTGGTCGCCTCTGTGTACAGAGACGATCAAGACAAAACCAGTTGAAAGTTTCGCATAGATTTTGTGTGCAAATTTGAACTCACATAATTTCACATATATAGCACAAAACTAGGATTTAAACGTACATGATGCTTGTGTATTTAATAATCCTTTGTTTGAAATGCTGAATAATAGAGAAAACTGCATTTTGTCTGTTATTTGAGTTATTTAGTCCTGAAAACACTCAAAATAGCTACCACTTACGATAAATTTCGTCAGTGTTTTTTCCGAGATTTACATGTCAGAACAACTTCTACAAGCTTTTTAGGTAATGAAAGGTTTAATAATTTGTCTTTGGTCATGTTAGTTAAATTCAATTGCATTTCGCTGCAATACAGAATAAACCATTGAAACATTGAAGGCAGTATATAGCACTTTATCTTTGCTGCTGGAAGATTGTATGGTGCACAATAAATGTCCAGATATGAAAAAAATCACTGTAGCCTGTCATTATTGGGACTAGGAGAGTAACTTAATGCTTCAAATCTAAAGAACGATCCTTTCATTTGAGCAAAAATTAAGTTGTCATCAACATGGATGACTAAAAGTTTGTTTGGAAAAGAATGAGGTTATATTACAATTTGCAAAAAGCCTTCGGACATATTTACAGATACCTTGAAAATCAGATTTTACATGGATTGAGAAATTGCTTGCCAGAAGAGAGGTAGATTCGAGATATGTAGGAATTTCTCCCTGGGCGCAGTGTTTTCAGACATGTGCTGT
Organism: Tridacna crocea; assembly: GCA_943736015.1. Classification (NCBI taxonomy): domain Eukaryota; kingdom Metazoa; phylum Mollusca; class Bivalvia; order Cardiida; family Cardiidae; genus Tridacna; species Tridacna crocea. Next base: position 14,557,337 of record OX031056.1, on the reverse strand, counting down.
GCTGCAAGGATGAAACAATAAGTAACATGCAGGCTAATCAATCTAATCAGGTAAAGTATGAGGGCTCATGCAAACTGATCAACTGGTAAACTCAAAATTAAACAAAACACACCACAGCCTTTCTTCAAGCCCCCCATCCACACACACACACACATACGCAGTCTGGATTGTGTGTTCTCTAGTCTAAGGGATGTAACTCTAGCACCATTTGATGCCCTGCTTTCCATCATTGTTTGACAATGGAATGTCATCCTTTTTCCTATTACAGTCATAGCACTAACTGCCACAAAATTAACTTTTATAATTTTTTGGGGTATTCAAGGGAAATACATGCCTTGCACCATTGTAACGGAATACGAGAGTGTAGGAAATGATCAGACAGCACATATCTGATCTTGGTTGATCTTACTATACACTTACAGCAAAATACAGATAAGAGGCATATGTAAGGATAAGGATAAACCAAAATGACAGGGTTACAACCAACAAAAATATGTCAGATCTGAACAATTTTCATGGAAATTCAATTGTCAGGACGGAAATGATATTTTTAATTGAACACATTTATGAGAGACCATCATGAGATTGTTAAATATTGGATTTCTATGAAGAAGGGGTAAAAATATGTCCCGATAAAATGTGATTTGTTTCATAATTAAGGGAATTACGCAATCATTTGGGGCTCCTTGTTGGAACTAATCATTGATGTCTTGGGAAATACATGTAATTTCAGAACACGGTTTTCGTTAGTTACTGTACACTAATGGATAATTCAGACAGAAATTTATGAAAATGAAAGAGAAAGTGATACATTCATCATACAGACAAAAGAATTAAATGGCAATAAAAGATATCTTCATCATTGAAAATACTGTTCAAAATAGTTTAGTTATTCCTTCTTATCCTTTTGATTTTATCTCCACTGTCTATTACATTTTTTTTAATACTGTAGACCAGTATCAAACTACCTCAGATCAGAGGTCCAAAGTATTTCTCTAGGAATTATCAGATTTGTTTGAGTCTTTACTCAAATGACATTATTTTAGACTGTCCTAAATATGATACATTTTTGCAGTTGGCTAATTCAATGTGGCAAAAATATGATTGTTCTTTGAAAGGATAGGACACATTGTCCAAAAGGAGAAAATGCTGGTAGTTAGCATTTTCTCCTTCTCTTGACACATATGTTTCATAATTGGTTTTCTGCTGGGTTTGTGAAACAGGATTGCTTGGTAAGGGATTAACTCTTTACCAAACAACAACATGGGACTAGGCTAAATGGAAAGCATTAATCTTGCTGACAACGAAAAAAAAAATGTAAATCAAAAATTGAAATCTGATTGAATGGGAAGGGTAGAAAAAATGATGGGAAAAGAAGAAAATGCTGTTTGAAATGGGCTCATCCTTGAAAACAAGCTATTCAAGCAAAACAAACTTTTTCCTTCACATGCCGTAACAAATTTTTTACTTGCATAGTTTTACCCATTTTTTCACCTTTTTCTGATTCTTGCAAGATGCATTCTGAAAAAATTAACCAAATGATCAATACAAATGTATGACCAAGTTCTCATTTTAATGGATTTTTTTTTCAAAACTACATTTTCAACAGGGAAAAGGTAGAAACAATAATTAAGAAGTAACTTAGATGGAAAAATATTTCTATAATGATATACAGATCATTAAAACCTTAATGTTGTTTTTCAATTGTTCGCTAAATTGCTAGGAAAGTATTCATGAAGGAAGCAGACTTCAAGTCATTATTGATTCTGATTTACAAAATGGCCAAATTCTGACAAAAAACTGGATGGCATCAATCTGGTGGTTCCTGTATTTGACAGTCGTTAGTGCTAATTATGGAAAACTGGTACCAGTCAAGGATATGGATCTGTTGGAAAAAATAGTGAGAAAAAGGCCTAGTTTCTAGTTCCCTCCATTAATTATGCAAGACTATCAAGATAGAGTATAATTAAAAGTCACTCTTGATTTGGTTGTGTTCGTGAATGTTATTTTTTCCTTGGGTAGGTGACAAAATTCTGACAGCCTGTTAAAATACAATCCATGCCCATAGGGAACAGCCAAGATCAACACTTTTCTCCATCAAATTTTTTGGTTCAGAGTTCTTTTTTCAAAAGATGTTTGAAAAATTATAAATTTAGAAAGAATTATCTGATTCTTTTGTATGATACTGACTACTAAGTATAGAACCAAAAGAGACATCAATAATTTCAAACACATTTTTTGTAACATTTTTCAATTATGTCTGTGTTCAAAAGTAGAAAATTGGTCATGTTTCATCAAACAATCACATCTTTTTAACATTCTGGAAAAGAAGAAAAAACATCATTGAAAAAGGAGAAAATGCTAGTAGCCACATTTTCTCCCTTTTCAGAGTTTTTAACCTTTTTAACTCTTCACCAAATGACAAAATTCTAGATTGGTCCAAATTGAAAGCATTTGCAGACAACAAAATAAAAGTGACTAAAATACAGAAAGTAGTTTTGGGATGGGTAGAAAACATTGTGGGAACAGGAGAAAATGCTGGTTAAACCAGCATTTTCTCCTTTTCCCACAATGTTTTCAGAAGGCTTCTTTCTCCGGGTCATTAAAAGTTGTGATTGTGTGGTAAAGAGTTAAAGACAAATTCCTAACTTGAGTCACATTTAATCAGTTGTCTGCAAATAGCTCACTTTTGAGGAATCTGCAATTTTGTTGTTTGGCAAAGAATAAGCCCTTTTCCATACAATTCTGAGTTTAATGACCTTGAAAGAGGTCTTTTCAAAACACTGTGGGAAAGACAAAAATGCTGGTAACCAGCTTTTCTTCACCAAATGTTTTCTTCCCTTTCAAAGACAGAAACCATCATTTGGTCTACTCCTAATTTTTTGTGTTCTCCTGCTATTAAATTGGACAAGTCCAGAACTTTGTTGTCTGGTAAAGATAATCCATGAAAGTCCCTAGAGGAGAGTTGGACAATAGAAATTTTCCTTGCAGAGCTGAACTGAATGATTCCCAATTGTAGAAAACAAATGGTAATTTCTACTGCTGTCAGATTTATGGCTCTTGGGGTCAAACTATTTGATTTTATGGTTTTAACTTTTTTTATGGAATTCCTTTTTTGGATGCAGATTGTATAACAAAGCAGGTTTTAACAAGCTCTTTATTTGAAGTGTTTCAAGACATTTACAGCTCACCTATGAATGGCTCTTAAGTAATGACAAAAAAAAACATGATAGTAATAAAATCAGGAATGATAGAGGAAATGTATAGAAATCTTTTCCTGCAAAATTCTATAATAAATTTCATGTTTAATGTTTACCACATATTCACACGACCCAAAAGCCTGTTGAAAACAGTGTGAGAATTGTCTGCATTACAGATAGCATCAGAACAAGAGCTCTTCAGGCACTTAACTTTGGTTGATACTTTGAAATTATACTTTGAAAAAGAGGGAGACAGTGCGTCAAATACACTTTATGGGTGACATACTGTTCTAGTATCACTGCAGTTCAATACTAAACATTATTCAGACTGTACAAGCCACAGTTTGAAGGAAATAATTATGTTGAGTTTACTGCAGAAATAATAGAAAAAATCAAACTTTTTGCACAATTTTATTTTGAAATACTAGACCTGTCCAAGCTGTATGCATTTGCATGCAACAAAATAAATGTGAATCAAAATTGGAACTTGTTTTCGAAAAGGCAGAAAACATTGTGAGAAAGGGAGAAAATGCTGGTTACCAGCACTTTCTCGGCCAATTACCCACAATGTTTTCAAACAACTTTTTCTTATAGGTCATAAAGCACAATACTGTTTCGTAAAGGGTTAATTGTAATACCTCAGTAATTTCTTGGAAACCAGCCGAAGTTGAAATGCCTACTATGCATTATGTAAATGTTTTCCATAGAAATATTATTTAGAACAACCCATTTCTTTTACATAAACTACTGTCACTATTTCTATCAAAAAAATGAAACAGAGTACACATTTTTCCTTGAACCTAGCTGAAACTTGTTAAAAATATATCCACTACATAATTGTACTATCATTCCACTCATAAAAGTGAAGTTTTATTGAAAAATTTAGCAATTATTTTCTTGCAAATATTTCTTTACAGATTATCTTATTATAACAGCATTTATTTTTTTCCATCAAATTATGAATTACATAGATGAAACTTATCCTTTGGCTTAATGCTGGGCTTTATACCATGTTTTTTTTTTTAAACTTTTCCCTATTACACTGGTTGGTAAGCAAAGCCTTTTAACAGTTTTCTATGAACCCTTTGCCACATATCAAAATTTTAGACTAGGCCAAAATGAAATCAGTTGCAGACGACAAAATAAATGTGGCTGAAAGATTGAAATTGGTTTATGGAAGGGTTGAAAACATTTTGAGTAAAGGAGAAAATGCTGGTTACCAGCATTTTCTCCTTTTTCCACAATGTTTTCAAAAGGCTTCTTTCTCAGGGTTGTTAAAAGTCGGGATTGTGTGGTAAAGAGTTAAACCCTCTAGTACATAATCCCAAGCTAGTTTTCTCTGCATATTTCTTCAGATTACCAGATGCACTGTTCTATAGTCTTTGTAGACTGAAAAATTTGAGACATGTGTTTTGTACAGACTGACTGAAAGTATTGTGTTTTATGCTGTTTTTCAACATTAATTCAGTTATAATGCAGCTGCCATTGCACCTACCCATGCTGTCCTGGAGTTTTTGTTTCTAGCATTTGGCAAAATATTTTTTCCGAAGCCACTAAATGCTGCTTTCCCACATAACCATTGTGGAAACAGTGAGTTTTGTAAAGAGCTTGGAAAAAGATCAAATGCTTTTCTCACAATGATTTCAAAAGCTTCTTCAGGGTCATCAAAACTCAGGATTAATTGTGTGGTAAAAGATTAATTCTAACATGATATGTGAATTCAACTCTATAAATACAGTGAAACGCAAGCTTAGTAAAATCTATGTCATTCATAATAGAGTGATGTCATTCTATTATAGAATGACATCATTCTGTATAAAGTATGTAAGTAAGTTTCAATGAGATATAATCTGCATCTGCATTTTTACTCTTCAGTATGAACATGTTTTCCTTTCATTAATAGTTGGTCATGTTAGAGTCAAAATAATCTTTTTTTCTATTGTGGTTTATTGTTTAATAAACCATGTGAGTTGTGAGGTGCAGTGAATAAACCACTCACTGCACCTCATAACTCACAATGTGGTTTACTGAACAACAAACCATGATAGAAAGAAGATTATTTCTTAAAAAAAAACATCAAGAGGTTGGGATCATAGATCAGACTGCATATTCTGATAGTAATACTATTCTTGGTCCAAATAAGCTAAATTGATTCTAACTTCCCCTGATCTATCCCAATAATAAGTTAATGGTTCATCTAGGCTTCCAATAAAAATTTCTCACTTTAAGCTATATTCTAAATTGACATCCTCTGATCTATTATAATCGCTCCCACGTGAGAGATCTAAGAAAAGCGTCATTGGAACCAGAGAAAACGGTGATTACCGCTACGTTTTAGCGCCATTCACAATCCCAAAATCTAATCAAATCCTAGAAATCATTTTAAAAGCCATTCTATCAAAGCCAATAATTATGCTCCAGTGTGTTATTTGTGGAGACAGAAATTGCATGGTATAAAGTTTCAATTTTTGATAGACAGTTGCATTCGAAATTTACATGAACAATGAGATATAGAAGATTCCTTAAACCATTAACCCTTTAACTCATTACCAAACGATAATATTTTAGGCTTGTCCAAATCGGAAGCATAATTGCAGACAGCAAAATAAAAGTGTCGGAAAATTTCAAACCTGTGTTGTGAAGAGTTGAAAACATTGTGGAAAAAGGAGAAAATGCTGGTTACCAGCATTTTCTCCTTTTCCTACAATGTTTTCAAAAGGCTTCTTTCACAGGGGCGTCAAAAGTTGGGATTGTGTGGTAATGGGTTAATCCCGACTTAGAATGGCCCTGAGAGGAAACCCTTTTGAAAACATTGTAGGAAAAGGAGAAAATGCTGGTGACCAGCATTTTCTCCTCTTTCTACAATGTTTTCTACTTTTTCAAAGATAAATTAGATCTTTTTAGCCACATGTAACACATGTAGCCTGGAATTGATTTTAATATAGATAAGACTAAAAGTACATTATGTAATAAAGGGTTAAATCTTTCCCAAGATCAGCAGTGTGGTTAGTGGCGTAGTCAGGACAGGAGAGGGGAATCTCAAGTTTGAATCCCCCAAGCTTGGTAAATTTCTTTCCAAAGGCTGATGATAGTCATTGAGTCATTGCAACAGAATTCATTGCTATCTCTGATCATTGTTAATTTTATACCGCAATATGCTGACTTTTGACAACCCTGGGACTTTAAGAGGCCATTTGAAAGCACTGTGGGAAAAGTAGAAAATGCTGGTAACCAGCATTTTCACCTTTTCCCATAATGTTTTCTACCCTATCAAAGGGAAATTACATTGAAATTGCTGTCTGCAAATGCTTTCAATTTGGACAAGGCTAAAATCTGGTTGTCTGGTAAAGGGTTTACTCATTACCAAACAACAAAATTTTAGGTTTGTTTAAATCATAAGCATTTGCAGACAACAAAATAAAAGTGAAAGAAAATTTGAAATTTGTTTTATGAAGGTAAGAAAACATTGTGGAAAAAGGAGAAAATGCTGGTTACCAGCAGTTTCTCCTTTTCCCACAATGCTTTCTAAAGGTTTCTTTATCAAGGTCGTCAAAAGTAGGGATTGTGTGGGGTAATGGGTTAATAAGCCTTTGGGTAAAAAGCCAGCCAATAGCCAAGTCAATTTGGTTGAATGACTGATTGTATTTTCTTGTACCTCACTTTCAACATTATATCTGCCATATCATGGTAACAGCTCACATTTTCATTTATGTTCTCAGTTTCACCAGTACCAGGATAGTGCTCTGCAGTGCCTTGCCCAAGGAAACTTTCATGAAAAACCTAGTGCATTCAACAAGTCTTAATCCTGGGGCCGCCAGATGATAAGACCTACAGTTTACCATTGAACCCCCAAAAAATGGTGAAAGAAACTCGAGAAAAGCATGGGTAACACTGGCTGCCTCATTATAACTGAAATAATGTTGAAAATGGCCTTATACACGATAAAACATTACATCTTCTCAATAATGCTCCTTTAAATATCCCGAGAATTTTTTTTTGAAATGATGTTAGAAAATAATGGTAACCAGAATTTTTCCTTTTACCAAATTGCTTTCAACCCTACCCACCAAAAATGCTTTTTAATCCACATTTGATAATGTGATCTGGAAGCACATGAATTTTGATAGGCCTCAAATTTTATTGTTTCAAGTAGAGTCAATACTTTGAAATTACAATACTAACTTCTTTTGCAAGTCTTAGTTCCTCTTCAGATTTGCTAAAACATGGGCATGCTTGGTAAAAGGCTAATCTCGCCCCTAACTCTTATACCACACAATCCCCACTTTTAATGACCCTGAGAAAGAAGCCTTTTAAAAACAGCATTAAATTTTTCTCCTTTTCCCACAATGTTGTCTACCAATTCAAAACCATTTGATATCATTTGAAAAACATTTGAAATTTCATCTGTAAATTCTACTGATATGAGCAAGTCCAATATTTTACTTTGTCTTGGTAAAACTTGTTAACACACAATCCTTACTTTTGACGCCCTTGAGAAAGATGTCTTTAGAAAACATTGTGGGAAAAGGAGAAAATGCTGGTACCCGGCATTTTCTCCTTTTCCCCACAATGTTTTCTACCCTGTTGGAAACTAACTTGAATTTCTGAGTTACATTTATAATGCAAGTGGTTTCAATTTGGACCAGTCTAAAATTTTGCTATTTGGTAAAGAGTTACTTGATCAGCTTTCTCCTTTTTGAAATAATTTACCGGTACTTCTTGTCTTGGTAAAACTTGTTAACTCTTTACCACACAGTCCCGAGAAGGAAAGCTTTTGAAAACATGGTAACCAGCATTTTCTCCTTTTCCCACAATGTTTTCAGCCCTTCCAAAGTCAAAATTCAATTTTTGATTTCACATATATTTTGTTGTCTGCAAATGCTTTCAACTTGGACTAATCCAAAATTTTGTCATTTGGTGAAGAGTTAAACAATCCATTTGAAAACATGGTTCTTTCAAAAAAATCAAAAGCATTGAATTGATTGTGCTGTAAAATTAATTCTTATGAATTTTATAAAGGTTCTAGAAGGATAGGGTAAAAAGAAAAATGCCAATAGTGACGAAAGTTCAGCTGAAAAATGGCAAAAGGGACATATAAATTTCTGTTTTCCCCAGCATCTCTCATGCAATCCCTTTGTTGAAGTTAATTAGACGAATTCAATTAAATTCCAAGGGATCACATTTGTTCTTGTCACGCAGACGGGTGGTCGAAAGACCAATAAAACGTAAATGGCCGGCCCAAACATGGTAGTTAGGCATGGCTACGCAATTCACATCTTTTTTTACCGTCAGCAATTATTGCGAAATCACATGATTTTGCATCTTCTTGTCAGTTTGATTGGTTAGGCGAGACAATTGCTTCATTAAGCTGATGGATAGACAAATATTTCACTCTTTGTAAATTTGAAACTTTTTCTTGCAACCTGTCTGCAACGGCGTCATACCATGTGTTCACTTTTTCCCACACAGACATGACTTTTGATGTCCGACAGTGGACACCTTTTGACAACATTGAGGGAGAGGAAAATACACTTTCTCCTCAACCCTAAATGATAACAGCAGGGAGAAACTTGAACAATTAAATCTTTACCAAACAACAAATTCCTAAACTAATTTAGATTGAAAGCAATCGGAGGTGACAAATGAAGCTCCAAAAGTGGGTTATGACTTTCATATGCTTGAAATCCTGAGACAAAATGAGAGAATGCTGGTAAACAGCATTTACTCCTTTTTCAACATTCTTTTTTTAAACGGCTCATTCTTCAGGGTCCTGAAAACTTATTATTTTGTGGCAAAAGGTTAACTCATTACTCAGATAATTTTTCAACAGACCAAAACTTTTTTGCAATTTACATTTTGATAGAAGATGGTAGGACATAAAAACTATATTCTATCAGCCATACAATTTTTTTTTTGAAATTGACCAATCACTTGTAGTAAGCAGCGGCTGCTTTTTCCACAAGACTTTCCAAATCTGTCAACAACAGAAGTGTAAAGTGCATTAATAGGATAAAATTTCTGCTGAAACAACCAATAGGGATTCTCATTTAAATATTCATGTGAGAACAAATTAAAAATAAAGATGATGGTATGTCTCTAATGTTCTTTGTTTCTTTAATCCATAAGGCATTTCTATGGTATCTCCAAATGACCCTTAATAACAGCAAAGATGAAACCTTTTCTTATGTGTATATGACACCTTTTGATAGCATAGAAAACATTGTGTCAAAAGGTGAAATTGCTCGTCACGAGCAATTTCACCTTTTGCCACAACGTTTTCTAAAGGCTCCTACAAGCAATGCGTAGAAATGAGTATCTATGGAGTAAAGGGTTAAAGCCCACATAATATTGTTAACCTATTACCACAAATTTCCAATGTTTTTATGACCTTGACAAAGAAAAGACTTCAAAACATTGTGGGAAAAAGGAGAAAATGCTGGTTACCAGCATTTTCTTCTTTTTCAACAATCCGTTCTACCCTTTCAAAGACAAATACTATTTCTTTAGCCATGCTTAATCCTTTCCCAACAAGCCCTGGTTTTTACGTGTCTGCAGTAAAAGTCTTTTGAAAACACTGTGGGAAAAGGAGAAATTGCTCGTAAAGAGCAATTTCTCCTTTTCCCACAGTGTTTTCTACCCTTTTTGAGAATTTTCTGCCATTTTTTCAAAATCTAAAATTGTCATCTGCAAACTCTTTCAGTTTGGAAGAGTCCAAAATTTTTTTGTTTGGGAAAGGGTTAATGTAGGGCCTGAAGATGATTCAGTTTGGACAAGTCTATGGAAGAAATAGAAGTCCTGCAAGTTCAGGGTATTCCTTTCGTGAAAATTTAAGTATGCCCATGTAACCATGAGATTTGGGATATGTTTCTAGGAGGGGAGTGTTTGTAGGCCCCGTGTTTGTAGACCCCTTCCGGTCAGAAATCTCTCTCAGTCTCTGCCTCTCTCGCTCTCATCCTCTGTTTGTCTCTCTTTTTCTTGGAAAAATCCAATGTGTCAATATAGTTCAGGGAGATAAAAGACGTCAAAAGTGACCTACCTTGGCTGTAGGCTGTTCCTCCTTCAACCGAGATGTGACTGAGGCAAAGGTCGAGGACAAATGATGGTAGCGGGATTTGAATGGCTTCTCCTTGACTTGGTAATGGTTGGGTCCTGGCAGGTCAGGCTCTTCTTTCCTTGTAAGATTGTTGATACGAACTGATGTCGTTCCAAACACCCCTCTCCTTGTACTTTCAATATATGCCTTTCTCATGCTGTCTGATCCCATCCCTGTGATATTATAGGCTCCTGGTCCTAGAGAAAAAGTCAATTTTTTATGACAGTCACCATGCTGTAAGGCCAACCACAACACATTTTTGATTTTTGACCAGTTACCCCTTTTCCAAACTGCAAAATTTCAGACTGGTCCAAATTTAAAGCACTTGCAGATTACAAAATAAATATAACTCAAAAATTGAAATTTGTTTCCAGGAGGGAAGGAAACATTGTTGGAAAAGGAGAAAATGCTGGTTACCAGCATTTTCTCCTTTTCCCACAATGTTTTCAAAAGTCTTGTATCTTAGGGTTGTAAAAACCCACAGCACATGTGGATATTTAGATTTCTAACACCTCCCCAAATATCAAAAAAAATTTATATATCACTGAAATTTATATGAAAAAACAATACAGATCATCAATAATTAAGGATTGTAAAATTATAAAAACATTTTTCTTCATGGTAATGCCTTAAAAGGCTACGTAGCCTCTCAAAGTATTTTTGGATTTCGCACCAAAAGTAAAAAAAGAGGGCCATGATGGCCCTGTATCACTCCACTGGCTACTAAGTCAAAACAGTACAAGCCAAACATTACAATACTTGGCCAATTGGTTTTAAGCAGAATTTTCTTCTATAAAATCCTTCGAGAAAGTTATGATCCCAGGGCAAAGCAATTTCTGGCCACAAAGCTACAGTTACTTGAATCTTTGTCGAGGTCCACAAGATACAGCCCCTTACCAAATAAAACAGGACTGGTCTAGAATGTGTGATTATAAACAAGAAGATTTTTTAATCTTGCTCAATAAAAAGCACTGTAAAACAAGTTTGCTCTATAAAAGGCCCTGTAAAATATGTGACCCATGAGACAGGTTTATCAAGCTTTCGTTATAAAAGCCAATGTAAAATTTGTGACCCTGGGGTGGGGTCAAACTTGACCCCCAAAGTTAAAATTTGGGCCCTCTTGGTAGAGGCCCATTAGATAAAGCTACATGCAAAATTTGGTAGCCCTAGGCCTTATGGTTATGTACGAGCAGATTATCAAAGTTTCCCTATATAAGCCCATGTAAAACTTGCGACCCCCCTGGGATGGGACTAAATTTGACCCCAGGACTATAATTTGGGCACCCTTGGTAGAGACCCTCTAGATAAAACTACATGCAAAATTTGATAGCCCTTGCCCTTATGGCTAGGTGTGAGAAGATTTTGGAAGTTTTCCCTATATAAGGCCATGTAAAACTTGTTCTGAAGAGGACTATGGCAGGATCATTTCTGTAAAGTTTCATCAAAATTGGATGGGTAGTTTCAGAGAAGAAGATGTTTTAAAAAAAAGTTAACACACGGACGGACAGATGGACACAAGCACGGCGGACAACGGGCCATGACATAAGTCGCTGGCCTTTGGCCAGTGGAGCTAAAAAGTATTGTGGGAATGTCAAGTGACTGGCATGTCACTAATGACGCTTAAATTCCGTAACATAACAAGCATGTAATTATTTTCTATAATATCTTCTTCGGATGCTATATTTGAAGATTTGCCTGTGTATTTCTGGTTTGTAAATGAGTGAGTTGCTCATGTAAAAATAGACTATAGGTATCAACCTGGGCTGTAGTAAATCTCTAATTTCTCTTATTGTCAGATGGTTTTCGACTACTGGGGTTTTCTGAATGAAAATTAAAAGGCTTTGGGGGTATAAGGATGACTTTTTCTATATTTTTGTAGAATTTCTATCCCAAAATCTGATGGGCTACCATTAAGGCAAATTATGCCACTAACAACTTTGTCAGTTAAAACAATCATGAAGTAAATGCTAGGGCAGGAAACCACCAAGTATGTCGGAAAAAATGTTGATTTCTCTTCTGGAAAGAAAATAACCCATTAAATATCTATCCCAAGTTTGCCTAATTACAAGTTTATTTTTTAAGAGATTCCCAAACCCAACAATTAATGCTGCAAACCTTCTTTTAAACCAGACAGCAAGATTATCATTTAGATGCTGGCATATTGACATAATGATTAGTCATTACTCATGAGTTGCTGTGGGGAAAAACACATACTATGTGTTTGGTTGGTAGTCTGACTAACTCATGACTAGTCACAGTTTTCTCAGGCCAATAGGGAATCATTGGCCCTGTACACATGTATGATCCCTTTGCTGTTCATCTTTGTTTGGTTTTGAATACCATTTAAGCAGAGCTCATCATATAGTAGCCAGCATACAAATCCAAGCATTACTAGTGTTTCTTTATTATCATAATGCAGAACATTTTTTGTAAGCCACATACTGTAGCCCAAGTGGAATACAAACTCATAACTTTTGGAAATGGCTACTGACCTACTGGAGCTTAGCTTTGTAACCATGGCATTTCTGTTCCCAGTTTTAACAAAGACCTGTATGAAGTGAGCACTTGAGCATTTAATGGGCAGTATTTCATAGATTCTCTACCAAAATTAATGTAACATAAAGACGAAGATCATTCCCCAAGTTTTCACATCAAAATACTACAATTTTATTATGTAAGAGATTAAGTTTGAAAGTGCTGCATAACTGCAGGACCAGTTGCACACCAAAAGCTTATTTAAAGTTTAACCAAATAATCGTAAGTTTTAATAATACTTAGGAAAAGGGATTATGTGGAAGAAAAAGGAGAAAATGCTAGTATCCTGTACTTTCTCTTATCTCAGAATATTTTCTTCTTGCCAAAAGACAAATTTCTGTCTCTGAATCAGGTTTACTTTGGTTTCAGGAAAATTCAAACTTTGACTTTTGGCAAGTTAAAAAATTTTATAGTTCTGTTAACCTTTTATTAAACAATCCCTAGTTTTTACGACACAGATGAAGAAGTTTTCTGAAAACATTGTGGGAATAGGAGAAAATGCTGGTAACCAGCATTTTCTCCTTTTCCCACTATGTTTTCTACTCTTCTAAAGTCAAGTTACAATTTTTGAGTCATATTTATTTTGTCATCTGTACATATTTTCAATTTGGACAAGTCTAAAATTTTATCATTCTGTAAAGAGTTAAGGGTTTAGACATCCTACTGGAAGATGTAACAATGTTTTTTGAATGGATATTACACTTATCTTACATCCTATTTATAATTTAGAATCATGTTACTTAAGCTCAAAATCTTGTTACTTATGCTGAAATGATTTCAATTAGCTTTTGAGTGTTTGTTCATAATTATATTGTGCATTAATTCTATCAAGAGGGCTGGCTCTTAGAGCCTTAATAATTATTACTGGAGTAAAATGTGAGTTGAGAACTGCAACACTTGCAAAATGAGGGAATCACCTAATACAGTAAAACCCCTCTTTATTAAGACCACTCATGGTACTTTTAAAATTTGGTCTTATTGGTGGGGTGGTCTGATTTCCAGGTTTCGCATGCCTACATTTTTATATAAATCCGGGCTCTGAGTAGTCTTGTGCAGGGCTAAATAATGTAAATGCATTTATTTAAAATACCAATTTTCACATTCTTGTTACCTAGGCAAAGTGCAAGTGCCTCACAACAAGATGGGAAATATGACTTCATATACCTTATATTTCTCGTGCTTGACGTAATTTAGTAATGCGTTGCTATGAGGGAGGGGTACGCCATGGGAATAACTGAAAAGAAGTGTACTGCATTTCGATAAAGCTCCTCCCAGACAGGGTTAAAAGCATGAAATAAATAGAATATTTGTTGTTGTTTTTTTCGATGAAAGATTGAAATTTATTTCATGGAGTGAACACCATTGGAAATATTTTCACGAGTGGCAGCCACTCATGAAAAGATTACCGATGGTGTTCACTCGATGAAATAAATTTCGATCTTTCATCGAAAAAAACAAATATCCTCTATTTCATTTAGGGAGGCCTAAGTGCATAAATGAAAATGACATTTTCATGTTCATTGAAAAGCTATACATTTCTTGAATTTGTTACATAAGTCCACCTGTAAAAGCATGTCAATTGATAATTGCCTAATTAAAACAATCATAACCAGGTACATAAATCAAGATGAATCTGAAGATTAAAAGAATCTGTCAGATACCAATAGAACTTGTCATACTTTCATCTATGATCTGCTTTTTCACTTTGTGTAGTCTTAAGAGCTCGTAATCCAAGTGCCGAATTTCATTCTTAAACAAAGATTTTCAAAAACATGCTGATCTGCAAAAAAAAAAATCCCGTATTAAACCAAAATGATAGTCTAAAAATATCAATTCACAGGTCATTTGATTATGTTACGTAACATCCTGATTAATTAACACAATTATGTTGCAATCAATGGTCAATAGACCGATAACTGATTGTCTATTCCATCAGATCCAAGAATATTCGTACCTGTGGAACAGTCTATGGTTCTCGATAATGGATACATGAAAATTAGCTGGTTGTAAAAAAGTTATGGAAATCGAGCGGTTGTTTCACGGGATTAAAATCCACAGGTAAATTCACACCGGTACTGAAAAGGGTGGTCATAATTTCGGAAAAGAGGGGTGCTTGTATTTCCGGGTTTATGATCATTTATCTTTAAGAAGGAAAAAAATCTGTTCTGGCAAAAATCATTCGTAATAGCGGGTTGCTTGTATTGTCTTGGTGGTCTTAAGGAGAGGTTTTACTGTTAATGAAATATTTCCAAGATTCTTCAGCTCTACAAGCATTGAAAGAGAAAAAGATAAGATTTATTGAAAGGTTTAATTGTCCCTGAGAGAGACAGTTTACATCAAAGCTTGATTTCAAAGACATTGTCCACCCAGCTGACATTATTAGGACACACTTGACTTCAAACAGATAAATAATAGCTTGTTCAATAAGAAATCTCAATAAAACAGCATTCTAGGTCAAAGTAATGACAGTTTTATGCAACAGTCTCTTGACATACTACAGGAATACAGTTCATTAATGCCTCAACACTTTTCCCCAGAAATTGGTTTTGCCTCCATTTTTGAACTGCTTTGAAAAGTTCTGGCAATCACAACCAACTACATGTATATGTATTTATTTTTACTGATTTTTTTTGTTGTTGCACATGCAAATGGAAATGGAAATAAATTGCAACAAATAACTTTGAAAGAATCCTATAATATGGATAATTAACTTCAATTTTTGTTTTATAATTTAATGTGAAAATATTGTGGAACAGGAGAAATTCTAATTGTTGGTAATTTTCCATTTGTCACAATGTGTTCAAAAAATAATTGTAGCAAGAAAAAATTGTTGTGTGTGTTTTGGTGTAAAAGAGATTATGTTGAAAGCTCTCAAGGCCAATTGGTTGAAGTAAATTCAATCAATTTAGATTTGTTTTATCTTGGCATTTTTTTTTCAATAGGTTTGTATATTTTGAAGACAGTGTTGAAATAAAACCACTTCTTTTTATTGTCTATTTGTGTGTTGATAGTTCTTTCATTAAATTCACAGTGGCAAACTGTCATATTCAAACTCTGTCTCATAGAGGTAAGGATGAATATTGTAAATAAAATTCTACAATTCAGCAGTGACCATTACTCACAAGTTATTGGGAATTTTTATGGCCATTTTCCCTGATTTTATTGCTAGGTCTGTCAAAAAAGATGACTGCAACAATGTCTAAAGAATGAAGCAGGCATTGATTAGTGATAAAAACCATAGTGTGGAGGCCATCATTGAGGAAGTAAAATCATGGTCAAAGACATTAAATACCAGTTTGATGGAGATTTGATCGTGTAACATTGATTAGGAGCTATCATTACTCTAAATAAGGGTTACAGAGAATTGACCTGCCAATAGATGAGTTTTTTCCATGTCAAATTACTGTCTGAATTTTCTTTATATAGTTGTAAGTACTAGTAGCTTAAATTTTTAATACAAATAATTCAAGCTGAAAATTTAATGGTTTCAGCCTGAATTTAATTTTTAAGTCCAATTACTCTTTAAAAGACAACAAAATTTTTTTAGCCCTTCAAGGTGATATCTCATTTATACTATCCAGATTTAATTAACTTGTAAATTGCAAACACTTTTAACGGGTATAAGTCTACTATTTTGTTGTCTGGAAGAGTTAAAATGAGTAAAAAAAAGATTCTTGAAAAAGGAGAAAATTCTGCATACCCTATCATTTTCTCTTTTCTGCATAATGTTTTCAAAAGTCTCCTTTTGCAGATTTGTATCATGAAACCATCTGGCAAACCATTTCAATCAAGTGAGGTACTATGCTTACATTATCTTTGAATTGTAAGCTTTACTTTCATTGCCTTAACATCTACTTCACACATAAGATATAATTATATGTATGTAGGTATATACATTTATTTCATGCTTTCCAGTGGGTTATCCAGAAATATCAGTGAAATATTGTTCGATATTACGTGGTTACCACCAAAGTTTCTATTGTCTTTGACAGTCTACAATTTTGATCTTAAAAATCCACAAATAGATTTACTTTAATTAAATTGTAATGAATGATCTAGTTTTGATATGAATTGGTTACCTTACATAATGTCTTTTTTGAACCTGGTGCAAAACTCTCATTTTAACAATCATGACGACTCAATTTTGCAACAAGCTTTTTATCTTCTATAAATATGAACATATAAGGTAAAAAGCACTAATAAATAGTCACCTTGTCTAAGTAAGGTAGAAAATCTTGTGTGGTGTATATTTCCCATATACCACAGCACTCATTTTCTGTCCCTTACAAGATTTACAAGCACAATCATTTTCTCTTCACACATGGAGGTTTGAGACAAAAATAATATGACCCATGACAATTTTTTTGTTAGTACATTATTTGAGCCATCATACTACCAATATAACATTGGTTCTTCTTTTGATTTAAAACAGTGTGGAAAAAGAAGTGTCTGCTGTTACAAACAACACTACTTTGCATACAAACAAAAAAGGATCACCACCTAGAAGTTATGTCTTTTTTCTGTCACTTTTTCTCTTTGAACAGGTACACCTCTAAGTGGTTGGTAAAAAAATCTATTAAGTACTTTGATGACAAATATCTGTTTGCATTATTGAAGTTTTCATAGAGAAGAAACCATAAATTTTACACTTATAAATCTAAAGTATAGTTTCACTACTTTGATCTGTCTACCTCCCAACAAGGCACAAACAGATGATAACAAGATTAGCCACAACCATGACAATGTCAAAGACAGCTATGGTGGCCACAAAAAATGTGAGCAATAAATTTGTAAAGCTGATTGAATCCCTTTCCTTCATCAAAGAAAAACAGCCAACATATTGCAAATTCAATGCTTTTGTTTGTAATTTCTCCATTTGCTATAATGCTCTCAGAGGCAACCAGCTACTGGACAATAAAAATTCTGTTCAGGTGGGTTCACGTTCACTCTTAACAAAATGACAAAATTTTAGACTAGCCAATTTGAAACCATTTTCAAACAATTCAATGTGGGTCAACTGTAATGAGATTTTTTTGAAAGGGATGAAAATTTGTGCAAAATGAGACTATGCTTGTAACTAGCATATTCTCCTTTTCCCACAATGTTGTCAAAGGCTTCATCATTTGGTATTATATGGTAAAGCATTTAATGAGTTTTCAGTTTTTACCAGAGGACATGTCCTTTTCTAATGTCAAATTTTGATCCAGAATGAAATGGATAAAAACTATAAATTTTGATCTTTAGGCCAGATGGCACAGTCATTTTTACAACCATGAAAACTGGAAAAACAATAAATCAGGATTTACTGTCATTAAAGAAAATAATTTTTATGATGCAAGGCTGCTTGTGGAAAAAAAGACATGTAAATTTTTAATCCTACTTTTCAGCTTTTTTTTAAAGGCTAAATCAGTAATCAAAATTATACAATTTAACTCTTTATCAAACTACAAAATTTTAAACTTGTCCAAATTGAAAGCATTTGCAGACAACGAAATAAATGTGACTAAAAAGATAAAATTTGATTTTGGAAGGGTAGAAAACATTGTGGGAAAAAGGAGAAAATGCTGGTTACCAGCATTTCCTACTTTTCCCAAATTGTTTTCAGAAGGCTTCTTCCTCAGGGTTATTAAAACCAGAAATTCTTTGGTAAAGGGTTAACTCTTTACCACTCGATCCCGACTTTTAATGACCCTGAGAAAAAGGCCTTTTGAAAACATTGTGGGAAAAGGGGAAAATGCTGGTGACCAGCATTTTCTCCTTTTCCCACTATGTTTTCTACCCTTCCCAAAACAAATTTAAGTTTTTCAGTCAAATTTATTTTGTCGTCTGCAAATGCTTTCAATTTGGACCAGTCTATAAGTTTGTTGTTTAATAAAGACTTAACCCTTCCTATGTTTGAACAGCTCTGGGGAAGAGGGCTTTTCAAAATCTCGCTAGGAACAGAAGTAAATGCTGGCAACAAGCACTACCTGCTTTTTCCAGCATGTTTTATACTATATGAAAGCTGAATGCCATCACTTGGGCCAAATGTAATAACTTGTCTGCAAATCCTTCCAGTATAGAGGAGTCTAAAATTTTTGTCATTCTGGTACTATGAGACAACATAATTATAATTGCATGATACTGTATAAATGGGTATAACCATGAGTCAAAAAATGTGCAAACTACTGATTATTGTTGTTCTGCATATATAAATTTTTGCAAATCAAAGGCAATTATTTTTTGGTATCACGGCCAAAGAAGAAAATTTAAGTAAAAGCAAATTTCTGAATTTGCCTCAATGTTTTCAATGACATTCATGCATTAATCCCTTGCCATACAACCACAAGTTTTAACGAAAAAAAAAAACAAAAGGCTTTGAAAACACTGTGGGAAAAGGTAAATATCCTGGTGACCAGGATTTTCTCCACTCAGAATTGCTCTTTGTTTTCTATCCTTTCAAGGACAAAGTTTATGATTTAAACTACATTTCATTTGTTGTTTGAAAATGCTTCAATTTAGACTTGTCCAAAAATTTAATCTTCTGATAGAGAGTGATACCATAATTCATACTGACTATTCAAATTTCATTAAAAAAATATTTAGCAATTTGTCTGCTGAAAGTCTATTTAAAGCAGCAAAAAGTTAACCCTTTACTCCATAGATACTCATTTCTATGCATTGCTTGTAAGAGCCTTTAGAAAACATTGTGGCAAAAGGTGAAATTGCTCGTGACAACAATTTCACCTTTTGTCACAATGTTTTCTATGCTATCAAAAGGTGCCATATACACATAAGTAATGGCTTCATCCTTGCTGTTATTTAGGGTCAATTAGAGATACCATAGAAATGCTTATGGGGTAAAGAGTTAAGAACCATGACAAGGGCAGGATCATGAAGAGGGTAATAAAGCTGGAATTAACACTCTTTTTTTTTCTTTTTAATTTCATTGCCCTTTCTTAAAAAGGTTTCAGGAAAAAAAAAGATTATTAGGGGCCATGCCCATGAATAATAATGAGACATTTAGAATACTTTTAGCTGAGCATCCTGTTTTATTTTTTGTCTTTGCAATATCCTATCATGAATTCTAAAGTTACATCTTGAGTAAAAGTGCAGCTGTTAAATCCTTAACCCCTAAAGTGCCTTTCACCCCTATATTTGCTTAATTGGCCATTGTAGATCAAAATCAGCCTGCACAAAATGAGCAGTCTGATCATTAGTCTACACTATCTGCTTTGCTTAAGACTTTCTGGATGATACTGACCTTCACATTGCATTTATTTTGGTCTTTTTTCTTGATTTGATTTGACTGATGGATTTGTTTGGCACTTGAAGGGTTGAAAGTCAGATCCTTTTTACGTGCCAGGACGATGTTAATGGATACAAACAGGTCTGATAAAGTATTATACATACTCGAAATCAAAATTTGACAAAGAGTATTTGGACAAGACAATTTCAAACAAGAGGACCGGAAGATGATCAAAGTTTTATCTATAAAAGCATTATACCTGAAAGTTGTAACTCTCCAGGTGGGGCCATTTTTGATCCAGGGGTCAATAATGTGCTAATTCCCTGAAAAGGCCTATGTCTAGAAAAAATGGTTATAAATGAAAAGATACCTAAATTTCCAAAACGTGAGGCCCCTGTAAAAGGCGTGACCTGCAGGGAAGGGCCGGTTTTGACCACAGGGATAAAGTTTGAACTGAGTTGACCTGTATAGCACTAAAC
The DNA here is from genome assembly GCA_943736015.1 of Tridacna crocea. Classification (NCBI taxonomy): domain Eukaryota; kingdom Metazoa; phylum Mollusca; class Bivalvia; order Cardiida; family Cardiidae; genus Tridacna; species Tridacna crocea. The sequence goes on along the minus strand of OX031056.1, from coordinate 14,536,802 downwards.
CAAGATTTCACTGATTATGCAAACAATGTAGATCAAACTCAGACTTCACAGAACTGCAGAAGTCTTAAACAATTGTTAGTACCACTCTTATCTTAAGCTTTCAAAACTGAAAACACTGATCATCCTTTGAGACAGTTATTAGCTTTATATCAATGACAATAGAAAGCAAAGTGAACTGACAAGGAAAATAGAATATAAAACAGAGTTTTACCTGGAACAACTTTAGTTTCCTTATTTGGTACAAACCGAACTGACGTCTGACCAAATGGACTCCTTTTCAGACCTGTGACCCTTTTTGTACTTTCAAAGGCATGTCTGGGGTCATTGTAGCTTCCTGGTGCTGGTTGTAAGGTTTTCAGTGGTGTGAATCTCTGTTGATAAATGCATGTGTTATACATAGGTTTACTAAGATTTTTACTTAGATTTTTCTCTTGAAAACAGGAAACATTATTGGAAATGGAGAAAATGCTCATTGCCAGCTGGTTTATATTGGTAAACAGTATTTCTGCTTTTCGAACACTGTTTTCAAAGGTTCTCCTTCTAACAATTCTCTAAACTTGGTAAAGTATTACTCAATCGTTGAAAGAAATACATGTAATGAAATCAACAATGACAAATACATGTATCTCCTATGTTTCCATGTGCAAAAAAGTCCTCAGTAGTAGCAACATTAAATGTGGGACAGAAGATATAGCTATTTACAAACATTGGTTCAGTCACTGTTGTATGGGCTGTTCTTGTTTGAATGTCCTTGAGCAAGAAACAGCAGAGCTCTAACCTAGTACTGTTGAAACTCAGTGAAAATGAGAGATCATCAGAGCTGGACATGCAGGACTGAACTCAAATTCAAATCTGTTGAAAGCACCTTAAAATACCAGTAGCTGTATTTGTATTACTTCTATACAAAATGAAACAAATTTGGAATTATCTGAATTGAAAGCATTTGCAGACAAAAAGATGTTACTGAAAAAATAAATTTGTTTTTGGAGGGGTTGAAACATAGTTGTTTCTAGCATATTTTCTTTTCCAACAATTTTTTAACCCATTACCACACGGAAAAATTTTAGACCCATCCAAATTGAAAGCATTTGTAGAGGACAATTTCAGAGTGGCTCAAATGGTGCAATTTTACTTTGATGGGTAGAAAACTTTGTGGGGAAACGGAGAAAATGCTGGTTACCAGCATTTTCTCCTTTTCCCACAATGTTTTCTAAAGGCTTCTTCCTCAGGGTTGTCAAAAGTAGGGATTTTGTGGTAATGGGTAAAAGTCTTTTTCCTCTGGATAGCTTGGTAACTGGTCAATTTAAGTCACTGATTCCAATCATATGCTACAAAAATAACTTACCTTGGATTGTGACATAAATGGTGGGTGTTCAACCTCTATACCTTCTGTATTGACCTTTGGGGGTTGGGGATCAAATGAACCTTTTATTTCATATTTTCCAGGACCTGGTATAGCCTGAAAAAATATTAATTTGTCTAAGAGATAACCTTAATTCAGAATGAATAAACTTGTCTAAGAGATAAACTGAATTCAGGATGAATAAATTTGTCCAAGAGATAACCTTAAGTCAGAATGAATAAATTTATCTCTGAATTCAGGATGAATAAATTTGTCCAAGAGATAACCTTAATTCAGAATGAATAAATTTATCTAAGTGATAAACTGAATTCAGAATGAATAAATTTGTCTAAGACATAAGCTGAATAAAGATGAACAAACTCAGAAAAATTTTAAGGTTTGAGGACCTTTGCATTCTTATCCTCATCTCAGTCTTTACCATTAATTTTTTTTTTTATAAAAGTTTAGACTTGTCCAAATTCTTTTGAAAGCAATTGAAAACAGCAAAACTTTCCATTTAGCAAATAACAAAACTTTATACCTGTCAAAAAGGAAAAGCATTAATTTTGTCTTTGAAAGGGTAGAAAACATTGTGGGAAAGAAGAAAATCATGGTTACCAGTATTGCTTCCTTTCCTTGTTTTCAAAAGCTTTTTTTCTCGGCATGCTTAAGACTTGAGATTTTGTGGCCGTCTGTAAATAGCGGGAAATATGCTTACCAGCATTTTTTCCATTTCCCACAATGTTTTCTATCCTAGTTCAAATATGGCGCCAATTCACAAATTCATTACACATAAAAAACAAACTAAATTATTCACCTTAAACTTGTTGGTCTTGTTAACCCTTTACCAAACAATCCCTGGTTTTTATGACCAAGAAGAAGAAGTCTTCTAAAAACACTGTGGGAATTTTAAGCAGAAAATACCAGTAACCAGAATTTTCCCCTTTGTCCACAATGTTTTCTACTCTTCTCAGTCAAGTTTCAATTTTTGAGTCACTTTTATTTTGTCATCTGCAAATGCTTTCAATTTTCAATGCTGACAAGTCTAAAATTTTGTCATTTGGTTAACAGTTTAGGACACCCTTTTGATACTGAACTCATTACTTCTTGAAACAAATCTGAAGAAGTCTTCTCTCATCTAAGTAATTATTAGGGTTTAACACTTTACTATACAATCCCGGCTTTTAACAACCCGCAGAAAAAGGCCTTTTGAAAACATTGTGGGAAAAGGAGAAAATGTTGGTAACCAGCATTTTCTCCTTTTCCCACAATGTTTTCTATCCTTTCGAAAGCAAATTTCCATTTTTGAGTCAACATAATTTTATCGTCTGTAAATGCTTTCAATTTGGACCAGCCTAAAATTTGTTCATCTGGTAAAGAGTTAATGTAACTAATATGAATACAAGTGAAAAAAAAAATTGACCTATCATATATTAAGAGAATCATCTGTCTATGCAATATTTTTGAAAGTGATTTCCAACAAGATGAAAACAACTGTTTGTAAGAGGTAACAGGTTAAAATATGGGAATTTGGACCACACTGGTGCCACTGTAGGGGTTCTTCAGTGGTTAAAGCTCACTGTTTAGTCTCGTTTAATAGCATTTTCTACTCTTAGAAGAAAATAATACGCCAAAACAGACATTGAATACAAATCAGCAAAACACTTGTTACGAAACAAAACATGCACCACAGAAATAAACATTGTGATTAAAACCAGGCTAACAATTAGCCTGACCGCTGACAGACAGGAATTAAAGATCTTACATAATATCAACACACCAGTCTATTTATCAAAACAGGAAAATTACCGCTGATTTCTTCAAGACAAGTTAAATCCCTTGTTTAGTTTTTGCATGATTTGGAATTGAATGAATACGTGTTTTTAAATAGTTTGACAATATGGGCTTTTCGATCAGAGATCAGTTGACAATCTCTTAACCCATAACTCATTTCCACAGAGTTCCCAGTAAAAAATACATGTACTAAAATACAGGTGGCAAACAGGAAAAGCCTCTATCTTAATGGAAATACTTTTCTTCGATTGTATGTAGAAGAAAAAGATCAACTGACTCTTTTTCCACAATGTTTGCAAAAAAAATCTGCTGAAAGGATATAAAGAAATTATATATTTTTTGCGATACGAGTTTTATGTTCAATGCTTATCAGGCCAAGCTGACCATTTTAACATTGAGATTCTCTGAAGATATATTGTGTGCTTCAAAGAATTTTGCCCTCTGTTTGAAGAATCTATTTACTGTATGGTTTCTGAAGCATCTGATTATTCCAATAGCTGCTGTACAAAAAAAGAGTTGCCTCTAGACACAGAGTAAAAAAGAATTAGACCACATAAAACATGCAGCCTGATCTTCAGTCCATGTTGTTTCCTATTTTGAGAGACACTCTGATATTAACAGAGTGAAAACCTTAGCCTTTCTTACTGAATGAAAATGTGCAGAATTTATCCTGCGATTCTATGGAAAAGCCAGCAGGTTACCTCTTTACCAAAGAAAGAATTGCTGGCTTGTTCATAATGAAAATAAATGTGGCACAAATGCATGAATATGCATTTGGAAGGGTAAAAATCATGCTGGACAGAGGAGAAAATGCATCTTCTCCTTTTCCCACAAATTTTTTCATTTAACCCTTATTCTAAGGGTTACAAAAAGACAAGAGCTTGGGTAAACTGTTAATGAGTCAAGGAGATTGGATAATTAAAAGATACAGGATATACAGGGGAATGCTCTTAATTTTGTGCATGTCAATCCCTACTTGAATGCAAAAAATTGTTAACACTTTTCTCTGCAGACACTTTGGAATAGTTCTTATTCCATCCCCAAAATTACGCTATATTAGTCAAAGATGAACATTTAAATGTCTTCATAACATTCTAGTAAACATTCAATAGTCTATCATATGTGAACTCCTTACACTGATAGGAAAGTCTAATCTTTGATCAGAACAGAATAATCAGAATAAGCATGACATGCAACTAATTTCGCCCATGCAGTTGGTGTTATGGCAGAAAGGAAAATGTATGTTATCATCTATTGCTTGTTGTCCCACAGTGTTTCAATATTGTTCACAAAATGCAAGTCTCTAGCCATAAATTCTTATTCTTTGAGTCATTTTTTCTAGTTTTTGGTATGTCTAAACAAAAAGCCTGTGCTGCAAGTTTCTGGTTCACCAGGAAATGTAAAATACATAAAACATATCAACAAGTACAAAAAAAACAAAACATCTTTTCCAGTAATAATTTTCAATGTTAGATTATCTAAACAGGATTCTGATTCTAATAAACTTAAGAAAAAAATGGTAACATTATTAGCAGATTTAATTCTTTACCATGCTATTAAACAAGACTCATCCATACTGAAAGTATTTACAGATAAAATGGATGTACAGTGTATCAAAATGTGTTCAAATTATTAATATTGTCTATAAAATGGTAGACAATATTGTGAGCAATGAAGAAAACTCTTGCTACCAGCATCTTCTACTTTTCCATATTGTTTTCAAAAGCCACCTTCTTTGGGGTCCTCAATAACATGTGATTGTTTGGCAAAAGGTTAGCTCTAAAAGCCTTTAGCTGAGGACTCTTTGTTGCTTTTACTGAAATTCTAGATCATGTTTAGACTGTACAAAACAAGCAGTCTTATCTAAGCTGAAGATAATTCACCCAAACTGAGGTTTAATCATAACAAGCAGTTTCTTCTTTTGCCATAATGTCATATAAAGTAGTCCACTGCTAAACAAAAATTATTGTCAGCAAAATGGTAAGCAGTGAACCCTTCACCAGACAACAAAATTTTAAACTTGTCCAAATCGAAAGCATTCACTGACCACAAACTAAATGTGGCTTACGTAAAATTGTGGCATTTTTTTTCTTTTCTTACAATTTTTTAAAAACTATCTTCCTGAAGGTTATTAACCCTTTACCACAAAGCAGAATTTTAGACCTATTCAAATCGAAAGCATTTGTAGGTGATAATTTCACAGTGGCTCAAATTATGTTGTTTTTTTTTGATAGAGTAGAAAACTTTGTGGGAAAAGGAGAAAATGCTGGTTACTAGCATTTTCTCCTTTTCCCACAAAGTTTTTAAATGGCCTCTTCCTCAGGGTCGTTAGAAGCTGTCATTTTGTGGTAAAGGGTTGAAACTTGAAACTGTGCGGTAAAGAGTAAAGCAAGCCTTTTTTTTCCCCTCCTTCCTAAAGCTAAAAGGAATGTTAAACCACAAGGAACGTTAAGTAGGAACCTCTCAGAAGGAATGTAAACAAGGTCCTCTGTTTTTACATCTGGTATTTCGATACACCTGGGCATGTTTGACAGGGGAATGCCAGAATTACAGGTACACTCAAGATTCTTGAAAGAAGAGCTTTTAAATCTATTTTCCTCTTTTTATCTCATTTCATATCTTGACCCTTAGAGCACTTTTCGCAATAATGGCCAACTTTGAGCAATAGATCAATGATCAGACTGTACAATACATGCAGAGACAACAACGCTGAGACAATCTGGACACATGCAACCTTAAAATTGTTCTTATTAAGGTCTTCTTTCTAAAATGGACATGTCAGGCTGATTTATTTGGTGTTGTGTGTGTAGAGATGCTTATAATACACAACTTACTGATCATATAGTACAAAGAAAAATTGGTAGAATTATTATTATGTTAAAATAGAACAACTTTGAGTATCAGTACAATGAGAAAAAATTACTAGTATTTTGTACACAGACAGACACATGGACATACACATAGACGGACTGACAGACAGACACATGGACAGACAGACTGATTCCAGTATACCCCCCAAAAAACATTCGTTTTGTGGGGGTATAACAAGTATCAAGATCGGTTTCAATCTTTAGAAACAAGAGGACCATGATGGTCCTATATCATTCACCTGAGTACAAAGCAGTAAAGGTCTACAATGAAGATAAATACCAAATATCAAAGTTCAAGGCCAAATAATTCTGATTTCTTTCTTTTTCCAATGTTTCAAACTTGTGAACCCCAGGACCCACGGGCATCATATGAACAATCTTGGTAAAAGTCCACTAGGAGATGCTGCATACCAAATATCAAAGCTCTGCATCTTCTAGTTTTAGAGAAGATTTTTAAAGTTTTCCTTCTTTGTTCCTATGTTTCAAACTTGTGACTCCCGGGGCGGGGCCAGTTTTGACCCCAGGGGCTTCATATGAACAAACTTGGTAGAGGTCTACTAGGAGATGCTACATACCAAATATCAAAGTTCTGCACCGTCTAGTTTTAGAGAAGGAGATTTTTACAGTTTTCCTTCTTTGTTCCTATGTTTCAAAACTTGAAACATAGGAACAAAGAAGGAAAACTGTAAAAATCTCCTTCTCTAAAACTAGACGGTGCAGAACTTTGATATTTGGTATGTAGCATCTCCTAGTAGACCTCTACTAAGTTTGTTCATATGAAGCCCCTTGGTTCAAAACTGGCCCCGCCAGAGTTATGCCTGGAATTTAATCTCTTGAACACCTTTGGTAGAGTTTCACCCAAGGAACATCCCTGCCAAGTTTCATAAAGATTGGCCCAGTGGTTTAGCAGGAGAAGATGTTTAAAGAAATTGTGGACGACGGACGTCGCACGACGGACGACAGACATTGGGCCATCACAAAAGCTTACTATGAGCACTTCATGCTCAGGTGAGCTAAAAAGGAAGGCACAGCATAAGAAAGATTAAAATTTCAGTCAGAACAGTACATGTATTAATCCTTATTTCGTTAAATAACCAAATTGAAACTTTCCAGGTGATAGTATCAACCAAAATTTTGTTATTTCAAATGTATTTTGGGGGTAAAGGTAGCATCTAATGGACAATATGGATCCAAGATCAGAATGCACATTCTGTGCAGTTGATCTTGATCTACAATGTCTGAAAAATGACAGTGATTCGCTCTTAGCAGCGTAAGGGTCAACAGAAAATATAACACAGTCTGTAAAACTTGTTGATGAAAATTTGAAGTGTTTTCAAAATCTGCCATGGTAAGCTTGACACCATTTGTCTTGATTTAATACAAGGGGGGGCAAAGCAAAATGTTGAAAGGAAACCTTATACCATCATGGCTTAAATAAATGTTTTATAAAAAAAATCCATAACATCGACACCAGATTTATGGCTCATAAATCATCATAAAACTTCATGTTATCAATGGCCACCTTGTAATAAATATGTGGTTTTTAAAGAGAACCATGTGGCTGTTGTTAACAGGTTTTTTTATTTATGATGAAAACCACAAGCTGGTCCCAGTGAATCCAATGTGACCCTTTATTGTACAGACTAACTGCAGACTGGTGAGAAACAAGCAAAAGTGACAATAAGGAAATAATCTACAAGAAAGGAAAAGGCTGTAATTGAACTGTGTAGAAAACACTATGAGAAAAGGAGCAACTAAATCTAAGTCCTGTTTAAGTGAAACAGTTTAATACTATACTAAATGACAAAATTTTAGACTGTCCAAAATTGGAAGGATTTGCAGATGACAAAGGTGGCTTAAATGATGAAATTTGACATTGATGGGTTAGAAAGCATTTTACCAGAATTTCTCTTTTCTGTTTTCGAAAGCCTCCTTCCTCAGGGTTGTTAAAACCCTGGTTTGTGTGGTAAAGGGTTAACTCTCTAACACATTACAAAAACACAGACTATCCAAAATTCAAAGCATGTATAGAGGACGAAAAATGTGGTAGAAATGATGGGATATATCCTTAACTCACTATCAAATGACAAAAGTTTGGACAAGTCCAAGTTGAAAGCGTTTGCAGACGGCAAAGTAGATGCGACTTAACCCTTTCCCAAACAGCAAATTTTGACCAGACCAAATTGAAAGCATTTTGCAGTTGACAAATCAACAGTTGCTAAAAAGATGATTTTTCTATATGATAGGGTAGAAAACATTGTGGGAAAAGGAGAAAATGCTGGTTACCAGCATTTTCTCCTTTTCCCACAATGTTTTCAAAAGGCTTCTATTCCTGACCCGTAAAAAGCAGGGATTGTTTGGAAAAGGGTTAAAATTGAAATTTGATTGAGGAAGGATAGAAAACAGTGTGGGAAAAGGAGAAAATGCTGGTTATCAGTATTTCTCCTTTTCTTACAATGCTTTCAAAAGGCCTCTTCCTCTGGGTTGTTAAAAGTCGGGGCTGAATGGTAAAAAGTTAAAAAAGGAAAGAAAAAAAAATATTGGAAAAGGAGAAAATGCTGATGACCAGCTTTATCGTATTCATCAGCATTTTCTGTCTTTCCCCACAATGTTTTTAAAACCCTCCTCCCTGAGAGTCTATAAAAAAATTGAGACTCTGTGATAACGAGTTAATCCTGACAATTGAAGGGATGTTGAAATGGAATTAAGAGAATATTGGCAGAATGTTTCAATAGACAGATAGTCTAAGGGACATAACTCAGGTAAAAACAGACCTTCAAACAACTTGGGTTATCTTAGATTGAGCCACACTTTGACAAGGTAGGGCCTTGTCACAAGTGTCTATAAACACTTCAGTGGATTTTGCAGACTGTGTTATGTTGTTAATGTTGCCTGAGGTTCTAATGTTGCAAGATTCAGTTTTGTGAGACCACTGTATTTGCTAAATGCATTAGATACATATTATTAGAATGTCACTGATTAGTGTAAAGGTTTAACTTTTTAACCCTTTACCAATTAATCCTGGGCTTTCATGACCCTGAGAAAGAGGCCTCATGAAAAAATTATGAGAAAAGGAGAAAATGCTGGTGGCCAGCATTTTCTCCATTTCCCACAATGTTTTCTAACCTTCCCACAGCAAATTTCAATTTTTGAGTCACATCAATTTTGTCATCTGCAATTTTTGAGTCACATTATTTTTTTCATCTGCAAATGCTTACAATTTGGACTAGTCCAAAATAAAGGAGAAAATGCTGGTCATCCCACAGTATTTTCAAAAGGCTCCTTTCCCAGCGTCATTAAAAGTCTGCATTGTGTGGTTAAGAGTTAAGAATATCTGCAGCTGTAACCAGTTGGCTACATTTCAAGTTATTTAAGCCATCAGAAAGCTCCTGTTTGTTTCCCCAACAAAAACTTTGTCTGACTTATGAAAGGCCTATTTGAAATACAATGTGACAAAGGGAGAAATTACTCTTGAATGTGCTCTCTATCTTTGTGCAAACACTTTATTAAGTCTTTCAAACCATAATTCACGATTTTAATCAATATTTGACATAGATGTTACCTGGCAAACAAGAAAACCCAGAAAACTTACCTTTTTCTCTGTGTCTCTCTATTTTTGTGCAAATGCTTTATGTATTCTGTCAAACCATGATTTATGATTTTAATCAATTTTTAATATAGATTTGACATAGATGTTACCTGGCAAACAAGAAAATACAGAAAACTTACCTTTTTCTCTGTGTCTTTAATAATTGCCTCATGGTATCGTGGGATATTCGCTTCAATACGGTTTTCATCTTTAGCGTTAATGTTTTCTGGCTGTAACTGTATGTCAATGTAAGGCTCGTACTCTCCTGGACCAGGGCCTGCTTTTCCAACAAAATCCATTCTCTTCGCAGTCAGTTTACCAAAATGAACTCCCTTGTATGTTTTAGCAGTTTTTCCTTCAGCCTGGTTTGTATCCTGTATAAATGAAAAGTTAACTCTTTAATACACAAGCAAATTTCAGACTTGTCCAAATTGAAAGCATTTGCAGACGACAAACTAATATGTCTCAAGTGATGGAATTTGTCTGAAGTAGGATAGAAAACATCGTTGGAAAAGGAGAAAATGCTGTTTACCAGCATTTTTTCCTTTTCTAAGAATATTTTCAAAAGCCTACTGTTACTGGGTCATTAAAAGGTGTTATTGTATGGTAAAGGGTTAAATAATTATTCTATTTTAGTATATACAAGGTCAAAAATTTGAAACTCTTCCATGTTTAAATACATGTATACATAAGTATATGAAAAATTAAAAATGGCTAAAGTGATAAAAATTTGTCTTTGAATTGATATAAAATATTGTGGGAAAAAGCAAAAAACTGCTTACTATCAGTTGTTTTTGTCAAGCATGAGAAAGCTTACTCCCTCATATATGTTGTGGCTTGCAACTAGGGAGCACGATCATTGCATGTCAATGATCAAGCAGAGCATTTATCCTGAGAAAAGCTTTTTGAATCTCCTGTGAAAACCTTCAATCATTTACCAAACAAACCAAAGTTTTAACAGTCTTAGAAAAAAAAGGGCATTTGAAAACTTTATGGGAAATGGAGAAAATGCTGGTAACCAGCTTTGTAGAACAAACTCCAAATTTGAGTGACTTTTGACTGTCATCAGCAAAATGCTGTCTAATTGGAGAGGTCTAAAATTTTGACATCTTTGTAACAAGTTATAGGCCAAAGCTATTGGTTGATTTCCTGCAAATCAAAGAAACAGTGTACCTTATGACTCAGTCAGTTGTTGAACAAAATGATTTTTTATGGATCCATAATAATTTATGTGAAGACTTGCTTTGTATCATGCATCATGGAGATGCATTAAACTCCCTTTTGTCAAAGCATAGATTATAATTATACAAGTACCGTATTTATTCTAATAATCGCCCTTATTCTAATAAACGCCCAGTCCCCAAAGAAGCGCATAAAATCGGCCGTAAAGTGGTAGATTTTACTGAAAAGTTGGTGATTCTATTAAACGCCCACCACCGAGTCAAAAAATTTCGACTTACGGTCTATGCAGTAATTTTCAGTATTTCCTTCTTTAAAAATAATCGCACTTCAGCTTTCCTCTCACCAGATCTGTACAGTTTATATGAACATGGCACTTCTATGCCGCCACCCTTCACAAAGATTCCATTCGAGGACGGCCGAGGAGGTCCCGTTATTTCAGCCGAAATGTTGACGACAAGGCCGTCGTTGAAAAGTTTTGTAAATAATTGACAAAGTCCTTCGGGCACGTGCCCAATAACTATTTCACCTTTTTTCACGATAATTGCTGATTCACTGTATTCGTTTTCTGGTTCTTGTAAGCATTCTAAAATTGTCCCTTTAGAAAATTCGTTTCTGTATACATGATATCCTTTAACAGCAGATTTCACAGACACTAACATACAAGTTGCCATTATTGTTACAACCATATCTAAAATTACGGGGTTAACACATTGATTCTCACGACAGTGAGTCACAAGTGACACAATCGAAATATATATTACGTCAGCTTTTCGCGGGAGTGATACATGTAAATCGACATTCGGAACACCTCGGCCAATCTTTCGATCCAGCCTCAGATGTATGCCGACGGAATAATATGTTAAAAAACTCGACATGCATCGCCGGAAGCGGTTATTCGACAGATACTCCCTACTACATAGTTCTCGGGATGTTCCAAATGATGTCAACTAGTAACCATTTTGAATGGCAACAAATCCTGTAGAATGACAGTAAGTCTAGCTGTAGCAGCATAAATGGCTTAATTTAGGACTTGCATTGATTACGCACTTGAAAAAATGGGCTAGATCGAAAGATTGGCCGAAATTTTCCAAACTTTTGCGCGATAATGACATTGTATTTCTTGTTATGGGGGTGTTGTTGTTCCTTCTGGAAGTAGTCTGTCGGCATACATCCGAGGCTTGATTCATAGAATTGAACGAGGTGTTCCCAATGGTAAATCGAGCGCGTATCTTGTAAGGGGTGTTTATGGGGTGTTTATGGCCCCAGTCTTGGCGCCATTTGCTGGCAATTCCAAGAATTTAAGATCGGACATTACTAACCCGATGGAAGAATCTTCAGAAGGAAAGATTTGTTCACTTGGAGTAATTTATCTTTTTCAAATAAGGATTTGGCCAACTAGGCCCAGGGACGACCAAGCCCATGGACGAACTGGCGTTGTGACGAACAAGCACGGACGACAGGACAGTCTATTTTTGCACTTCTTCCGTATTTCCGATGTAAACAATGATTGTACGCAGTTATAGAGTGAAAAATGGCTATATGAATGACGATATTACGTAGATGCTGATTAAAACATGGTACTTACGTCTTTTTGAGGGTTGAATTGGTCACTTTAGATCTATTCTCTGCGATGCAAAGTCAATTAACTTGTAATAACTGCCCACCCCAAACTTCGTCATTGATCATGATTCTAATAATCGCCCATCCCCAACGTCATCATTGATCATCATTCTAATAAACGCCCGGGCCTTTATTGGAATAAATACGGTATCTCACTCCATGTATTAAAAGACACAATCTAACCTGAGGAAAAATGCCTTTAACTCTTTACCACACGACAAATGTATAAACTGGTCCAAATTGAAAGCACTTGCAGACAACAAAATAAAAGTGACTGAAAAATCAAAATTTGATTTGGGAAGGGTATAAAACATTGTGGGAAAAGGAGAAAATGCTGGTTACCAGCATTTTCTCCTTTCCTCACAATGTTTTCAAAAGGCTTCTTTTCAAGGGTCGTTAGAAGTCGGGATTGTGTGGTAAGGACTTAATCAGAATATAAGTGATATCTTAACTTTATACCAAAAACAAGGTAAGATAGCAGCCTACTTAAATCAAAACAAAGTGCCAGGACCAAACAAGGATTTTCTTCCTTTGACCAAACAATCTCTGGTTTCTATTGCTCAAAGGAAGAAAGTTCTAGGACACAATTTGGAAAGTGGAGAAAATGCTGGTAACCAGCATTTTTTCCTTTTGCCATTATGTTTTTTACCCTGTCAAAGACCGAAATGATCATTTGAGCTAAATTTGAATTGTTCACTGAAGATATTTTCAGTTTGGTCTGGTACAAAATTTAGCCGTTTGGAAAAGGGTTAAGACTTCCTTTGTCTATGACGATAATTTTTGATACATAAGTGCATTACAAACAGTGAAGGGTTCAGCTGAACAATAGTTTCAACTTCATTTATTCATTTTTTGGATAAAACAATTTTAGGACAACTTCATTCTGACAACATAATACTCATAATAAATGGAATGTGACTCAATTAATTGGAACAGTCCCATATAGGGTAGAAAATATTGTGGTGCCAGTAATCTAGAAACAAAGTTCTTCCTTTCCAGGCTTATAAAACAAGTGACTTTTTCTTAAAAGGGTTAACTCTTTACAAAATGACAAAATTTTAGACTTGTCTAAACTGAAAGCATTTGAAGACCAAAAATCAAAAGTGACTCAAATGGCAAAATTTTTCCTCGATAGGGTAGAATTCAATGTTGGAAAAGGGAAAAATGCATGTAACTAGCATTTTCTCCTTTTTCCCCCTCAGTGTTTTCAAAAGTCTCTTTCAAAAGAGTCATTAAAATTTAAGATTGTGGGGTAACGAGTTTAACATTTTCGAATTCCCTTTGAAACCCATATTATATCATTCTCTTGAATAATGTTCAGCCCCCTTGCATTAAACAAGCCCCTTATAAGGTCCCCATGGAGCATCATGAAGATAAATGACTCCAATTGTCAATTAACCCTTTAAATCTTATTGACACATTTTTGGTGCTTCTGTACCAGATTACTTGAAAACTTTGAGAGACGCAGAAATTGCTTACTACACAAGAAAATACAAAAACTTAACTAAATACAAAACTAAATACAGCTCAAATTACAGAATTTTTCCACAAGAGGGTTGAAGTTGTTGTCCAAAAAAGGGAAAAAACTAGCTACCCACATTTTCTTCTTTTCTCACAATGTTTTCTGAGGCTTTCCCTGTTGGGAAATTTGAAAAAAAAAAAAGGTTGATTCCCATTCTATCATGGCACAATATTATAGCAGTCATTTTTCAAAACACCTCTTCACTTCTAAACTTTGATCATTCATGGCTCGTGATCATTCATGGCTCAAACTGGAACAAATGGTCTCTTTTCTCATACAAAAATACCATGATGTAGCAAGCTGTAAGGAGCTGTTTTAAATCATTGTGAGAAAAGGAGAAAATGCTGTTCTCCAACAACCTTTTCTAAGCTAAAAATCTAATCATTCAACATTAAAATTAACTACCTACCAAATGACAAAGTTTTTAAAGCACTTGCAAAGGAAAAATTAAAAGTTACCCAAATGACAAAGGAGAAAATGCTGGTTATCAGCATTTTCTCCTTTTCCCAAAATGACATCAAATGCAATCTTCTTCACTGTCTTTAAAGTCGGACTTGTGCTGTAAAGCATTGTGTTGAGTAAAATGCTTCTGACAAGGGATGGGGCTACAATGTTTAGTTTGGTAACTTTGGGTAAATTCTTTTGTGCTTTAGATTGAAAAAACAAAATCAAGCTAAAGTGTCCCATAATTAGAATAAACGTAAAAAATATGGGTCAGCGAGGAGTTAACTCTATACCAAACGCCAAAATTTTAGATTAGTCTAAATTGAAAGTACCGGTATATGCAGAAGACAAAAATAGATGAGACTTGCAATTTGAAATTTGTTTTGGAAAAGGTAGAAAACATTGTGGCAAAAGGAGAAAATGCTATTTTCCAGCATTTTCTCCTATTCTCACAATGTTTTTTAAAGGCTCCTTTCTAAAAGTCCTAAAAGGTATGGATTTTATGGTAAAGGGTTAAAATGATAAATGTAGAAGACTTCGTTATACAGGCCTTAACCAGAAAATGGGAGGAAATGTAACAAATTAACTTTTATTGGAAAAAGACAGATAATTATAAAGTCATAAATTATGCACGTGACATGAATGATAACTTAAATTGACAAAGACGTTTAACTTGCATGTTTTGGGGAATATCACCCATCATTAGATCATGCATTGTCTCCCATAATCCCCAGCCTCACTTTGGTACCTAACTCACTCTTATAAAAAGGAAGTATTTATTTTTCCTTTTCTCTTCCTTCTTAACCCATTACCACACAATCCCTACTTTTGACGACCCTGGGAACTAAGCCTTTGAGAAACATTGTGGGAAAAGGAGAACATGCTGGTAACCAGCATTTTCTCCTTTTCCCACAATGTTTTCTACCCTTCACAAAACAAATTTCAAACTTTCAGTCACTTTTATTTGGTCATCTGCAAATGCTTTCTATTTGGACAATCCTAAAATTTTGTCGTTTGGTGATGAGTTAAACAAGCCATTTGATTAGTGGAGACATTTTAGATCAACCTCTGAAAAAACACTCAGTAGTTAACCCTTTACTAGTTAACAAAACTTTAGATAGGTATGAAATAAAAGCATTTGCAGACAACAAATTATATTTGGCTCAAACTATGGGCTTGGTTCAAAAAAGGGAAGAAACTATTATGAGAGAATGAGAAAATGCTAGTTACCAGCATTTTCTCCATTTCCTACATCGTTTTCAAAAGCCTGTGTTAGGGTCATCAAAATTTGAGATTGTGTGGTAAAGGGTTACACCTTACAGCAAGACAAATCCAAAGAACATTTTCATTGTGGTGAAGAGACATAAATTTTACATTTCCTACATACTGTGACCAGAACAAATGATCACAATAGAGGATACAGTGACAATCCAAAATCAGACTGTATACCCTGTGATCTGCTCTGTCTGCAACAGAGACTACCAGTACAGTTGTAACGGACATCCTAGGAAGTAGTTTTAACTTTCAGCCTAGAATCTTAACATTTAACTCATTACCAAACGACAATATTTTAGGCTTGTTCAAAACGAAAGCATTTACAGACGACAAAATAAAAGTGACTAAAAATTTGAAATTAAGTTCATAAAGGATAGAAAACATTGTGGGAAAAGAAGAAAATGCTGGTTACCAGCATTTTCTCCTTTTCCCACAATGTTTTCTAAACACTTCTATTTTAGGGATGTCAAAAGTAGGCATTGTTTGGTAATGGGTGAAGATGATGCCTTGACTTACATGAGAGACCCCATAAAATGCTGGGCCAAGGGAAACATCACGGTCTGGGGGATCTTGCTTCTTTAGAGTACCATCCTCACATTCCTCATATCCATACGCTTGTCCAGGACAGGGAATAGAGGGCGCTTCAGGCTTACGGTGAAATTTGATCCTGCTGCTGACCAACTGTAAGAGAAAGGAATTTAGATAACAATGCATGGTGCTATGGTAAACAGGACAGACTCCTACAAACAGATCGTTATCAAATAAAATCTTAAAAAAATTATGAGCTCTAGGTTTCACAAAAAATCTTGATCAAGAGGGCCATTGGCCCTAAAGCACTCACCTGAGTAAAGTCATCTATGGTTAATAATGCAGAAGAGATCCTAGTTTTATAAAACAAGACAGTGCAAGTGACCTAATTTAACCCTTTCCCAAACAATCCCTGGTTTTTATGACCCAGAAATAGAAGCCTTTTGAAAACATTGTGGGAAAAGGAGAAAATGCTGGTAACCAACATTTTCTCCTTTTCCCACACTGTTTTCTATCCAACTTGAAACAAATTTCAATTTTTGAGTTATCTTTATTTTGTTGTCTGCCAGTGCTTTCAATTTGGACAAGTCATAACTTTTGTTGTTTAGTAAAGGGTTAAGACCCTTTGTGAGCCAATTTTGAACTTATCACAGATAACATCAAGGCAACATTCTGACCTAGTTTCATGAGTGCAAGGCTGAAAAAGTGACCAATAGAGTGAACACGCGGCTTTTCTAAGATATACCCCAGTGATCTATTTTATGACCTGACATGACCCATTTTCAATCATGTTTTAGATATATTCAAGACAAACATTCTGGCCTAATTTCGTAAGTACCTGGCAAAAAGTATGGCGTCTCAAGCATGTTGTTCTTAAATTTGACCCTGTGACCTGCATTTTTATCCCAACATAAACCGAATTCCCAGATATCGCCAAAACAAAAAATCTCAAAAACCATCTTGAGTACTAGGCTGAAAATGTGGGTCCTTGTTACCATGGTTGACAGTATTTTCTCCTTTTCCAACAATATTTTCAAAAGGCTTCTTCCTCGGGGTGTTAAAAAACAGGCACTGTCTGGTAAAGGGTTAAAGCATCTCCATGATGCATTCAGCGCAAGTCATCACATAATTTGGGTCCATAAACTTGTCCAATAACTGGCTGGATACAGAAGTGGAATGGTCCTTTGACATGCAGAAAACTTACCAAAAGCGAAAAGTTTTGATCCAGGTCAGCCTGCGCGGGGTGTACAGATACTTTTTTCAGATGCATTTTATCCTTTTTACAGAATATGACTAATTTGCTTCATGTGGTAATTAGATTAACTAAAGTTTATGTATGTAAATATACCCCCTGAGCTTTCTCCTTGTCTGTGAAAGATGGTGCTGATCTGGTATTTCTGAATTCTGTATATTTGTCAACATGATACGTTCCTGGTCCTGGGTTTTCTATCACCTGTTCTACAAATCTCTGAGACTTGTTTCCAAGTGTTTTGCCTCCCTGTCAAAAATTAAAATGAAAACAATGTGGAAATCATTCTATAGTCTGTGGCCAAAACCAACAAATTAACTTTTTTCCTAACAACAAAATTTTGGACTGTACCAGATTGTAAACACTAGCATGTAAAGACAAAATCAATGTAGCTCATATCATGATTTCTGTCTTTGATAGGGCTGAGAACATGGTGGGAAAAAGAAAAAATGCTGATGCCAGTATTTTCTTCTTTTCCTACATTTTTTTTTTGTTCAAAAGCTTTCTTTATCAGAAAGTTGTGTGGAAATGGATTAAAACTTCACTGAATGTTAAACAAATCAAAGTATTGTAAGCACTGAGAACCAGACTCAGGAAAGCTAACAGTGTAGAAATGTGTGTTTTGTGCTGACTGATCTTGAACTACAATAGCAAAAACAGCAACAATAGTTGTGAAAGGCATTCTTTACTACCTACTATTTCTTAACTTTTTCCATCATGCAGAAGACAAAGATTTTTTTTTTGGTATAAAAAACCCAAAACTTTTGCCTTGGCCATAATGTTTACACAATAATATTATCATGAATTAAATCTTTTATCATTCAGATTACTGGTATCCCTTATTTACGTAAATGTTTTAAAAGTCTTGAATTGTATCAAAAAAAAAAAAAGATGCAAAAATAAGTTAAAGTCAAATTAGCCCTACAGAGGTTTTCTTTGTCTTTGCCTTTACATAATGTCTCCCATCAAGATTTTTTGTCTAAATATAAAATCAGGAGAATTTTAGGGAAAAAATTAAATACCTTCAGAACTTTTCGAAAAGGCATTAACTCTTTACCAAACAACGAAATTTTAGACTGGTCCGAACTAAAAGCATTTGCAGATGACAAAATAAAGTGACAAAAAATTTAAAATTTCTTTTAGGAAGGGAAGAAAATATTGTGGGAAATGGAGAAAATGCTGGTAACCAGCATTTTCTCCTTTTCCTGGAATGTTTTCAGAAGGCTTCTTTCTCAGCGTCATTAAAAGTCGGGATTGTGTGGTAAAGGTTAAAGTAAAGTACTGAATGGCCTTGGGTCCACTATTTGTGTGGAAAAAATATACTTATTTCACATATAGAGTAAAACCCAACCAATCAGAGGGGTAGATAGATACCCACTTTGATAACATCTTGAGGAAATCCAGGATCATAATGGCCAGGTCCAGGTGCTGCCACGACTTGATCGCTGATGTTGAGAAAAGTTTCTCTGCTTGTCATGGATAGGAAAGGAGCATAACCATCTGGAAAATAAAAACATTTTATCTCTTTACCAAATGACAAAAATTTAGCCCTGTCCACACTGAAAGCATTTGCAGACAACAGTTTCAGTGTAGTTCAAATGGTGCAATTGTTTATTGATATGGTAGAAAACATTCTGGGAAAAGGAGAAATTGACAGAGTTATTGATTGCCAAACAACCATCTTATCATTTAACCCTTTACTCCATAGATACTCATTTCTATGCATTGCTTGTAGGAGCCTTTGGAAAACATTGCGGCAAAAGGTGAAATTGCTAGTGACAAGCAATTTCACCTTTTGTCACGATGTTTTCTATGCTATCAAAAGGTGTCATATACACATAAGAAACTGCTTCATGCTTGCTGTTATTTAGGGTCAATTAGAGATACCATAGAAATGCCTTATGGGGTAAAGGGTTAAACAACCAAATTTTCACCTTTCTATTCAATAAAATCATCAAGTTTATAAAAATCTGGTTGTATCTATCTGTAATTAGTAAGAAATTTTGATTTACCACATAAAAACAAAGCTTCACCTTTAATTATAACAACTCCCATACAAACAAAACAGCCCCTGTCATTATGGCAACACTATCTTTCAGAGGAAAAGTGCAATAGTCTAATAGAATATCAAAATGTTTAACTTCCACTATGGAAGGAAATATGGAAAACCATGTCCTTCTTTGCAAGATAAAGTTCAACATGAGACAACACAATACCTGCTTTGAATCTCGACTTGGTAGGAACATCAGCATCATAAGATCCAGGTCCAACATTGTGATTTGTACTTCCAGCAATCTTGATCAAATCTCTTGGTGCTCGATCATACATCTTTCAGGTTTTTTAGGTATTTTTTACTTTCTTCAAAACCTACAATGCAGTTAAATTAAAAGGATAAACATAAAGTGACAACTTTCTGTAATAGAGAAGTTCAGAATTAGATTTAAAAGGACAGCCATGAACTAGCAGTATTCTGGTTTTTTTCCCATGCTGAGAATATTCATTTTATTTGACTAGTACTCAAGGAGATAGCAACTTGTACCTCTTTTATATTTATCTTGCAACAAACTGAGCTCTAGTGTATTAGTTAGTTACGAATATGGTATGCAATCTTATGCCTGCCAATTTGAATCCTGATCAAACCTATATACTATGTTCTCCTTTCTCCGTTCACCTAAGAATAAATGAGTTAACAAAATTCACATTTTCAATCAAGGAATCAAAATTTTTGTGTAACGATCAAATATAAAATCTGAATAAAACTTGTAACTGAAAAAGGTCACTACAAATTGCATCAAAAGGTTCGATCCGAGGATTTTTTCAAGCCTACTTCACCAACCTGGGTAGTATGGCCACTTTCTCATTTTTCCATTCATTTGATTGAATGTCAAGGCCGGTTGCTAAAGGCTGATGAATATTCTACACTCTAGTACAGACGGACTAACTTATTCATAGTAAAGGGTATATACAACCCATTTAGGCATATTTAATGTTGAAAAACATTGAAATATTCCTTTTTATTGTATCTAATGAAATATTTTCTTTCAAACTATGAAAATTACTCTCTTTTGTTGCATTTTTGCATCTTATTTGATAGAAAAATACTTTCGATGTAGGATAGGATGTTATGCATGATATCTGACATAGTAGAATAGAACCAGGGTGGAACAAAATGTCACGAGCACTTATTCCTTCTGCTTTAAATAATACATGAACGGAGAAGCGAGAATGAATGGAGAAGTGAGAAAAGGCCATACAGTATTCTTCAAGAAGATT
Organism: Tridacna crocea; assembly: GCA_943736015.1. Lineage (NCBI taxonomy): Eukaryota > Metazoa > Mollusca > Bivalvia > Cardiida > Cardiidae > Tridacna > Tridacna crocea. Next base: position 14,516,114 of record OX031056.1, on the reverse strand, counting down.
GATGGTAGTTGATTACAGCAGAAAGCATAGTTGAAAAAAACAAAACAGTTTATGAATTAAAAAAAAAACAACAAATCTAGCTACCAGCTTTGGTCATCTTACCTTCAATCTGAAGGTCTGCTCCGATGCTTTTTTTGTTTCTGGTCTTCGCGAAGTCAAGAAACAAAAATAGCATCGAAACAGGCCTTCAGACTGAATGTAGGGATATGATCATCGACGCCGTAAAAAATCACTGAAAGCTCAACTTCAGTAGAAAAGAAAATATACTACATTACGTGCATGCTCTCATGGGAAATGGCCCTATATACCTCTTACCGGTTATTAATCCATAAACCAACAAAATCAAAACTTTCTTCATAAAAACCGGACGTCGCGAAAACTGAAAATGGCTTTATGTTGCCATGGTTAAAATGGCTGCTTTCTGTTAACTAAAAGATGTAGTAGAATAGTGTATGAAGCAATCTCGTAATATCTTCCTTTCTTTGGAAAATAAAGCGGTAAAAAGTCATATTAATGCTTGCTGAATAGCATTATTTATAGAAAAAACACAATTAAAGTTTTTAACTCGCTACAAAAAGTCTAAAAATAACTTTTGCTACTATAAAATTTTTATGGTATTTTAGGGGCATTTACAAGTTTGTCATTAACACTTTTCTTTTATTTTACGACATCTTTGTCTTCGTGCTTTACTTTCGTTGATTTAGGTAAATAAAAAAAGAAATATTATATATATTAAAAGAATTGAAATTATTTATCAATCTTCTTATTTTATATCATCAGTTAGGGTATGTCGCAAATACCCCGCGAAATAGACCAAGTTTCCTTTACGATAGCATCTAAACAACGGCTACGTCAATTAGTCAGAGCTTACCAACTCTATCATTGGTGAATTGAACTAATGACAAATTTGTCCTGAAAAATAAATCGTTTAGATAAGTAACGAAAAAGGCATTGTATTTCTGATTGTATCACAGGTAACATTTTCACTAAAGATCAAAGTCATTTTATGGTCTTGTACTTTGTAGCCCTGTAAACAAAACACTGACCTTATCAATATGACGCCCCCTTTCTGCTGGTAACCAGCATTTTCTCCATTTCCCGCAATGTTTTCTACCCTTCACAAATTTCAGATTTTCAGTCAGTTTTATATTGTCGTCTGCAAATGCTTTCGATTTGGACTAGCCAAACATTTTGTTGTTTGGAAATGAGTTAACTCATTACCAAACAACAATATTCTAGGCTTGTTCAAATCGAAAGCATTTGCAGACGACAAAATAAAAGTGACTGAAAATTTGATTTTTTTTTTTGTGAAGGGTAAAAAACATTGTGGGAAAAGGAGAAAATCATTTTCTCCTTTTCCCACAATGTTTTCTAAAGGTTTCTTTCTCAGGGGCGTCAAAAGTAGGTATTGTGTGGTAATGGGCTAAGAGTTAAAGTCATCATCAAATACAGTTTCAGTGCCTTTGATCGGATGATATCAAACCAACCTTTACTGTGTCATTGGTTTAAGCGTTTTTTGTAGTAACCTGTTTTTCATGCCCATTGATTTTTTTCAGTGGTATTTCTGCATGATTTGACTTAACCCTTTCCCAAACGACAAATTTTTTAACTAGACCAAATTGAAAGCATTTGCAGACGACAATTCAACTCTTGCTGAAAAGATGATTTCTATCTATGATAGGGTAGAAAACATTGTGGGCAAAGGAGAAAATGCTGGTTACCAGCATTTTCTCCTTTTCCCACAATGTTTTCAAAAGGCTACTATTCCAGACCCGTAAAAACCAGAGATTGTTTGGGAAAGGGTTAAATGTGTCAATTATAGATGCATTTAACCCTTTACCAAACAATCCCTGGTTTTTATGAGCAAGAGGAAGAAGACTTAAAAACATTGTGGGAAAAGGAGAAAATGCTGGTAACCAGGCATCATTTTCTCCTTTCCCCACAATGTTTTTTACTCTTCTTACCTTAATTTTCAATTTTTGAGTTCCATTTATGTTGTCATCTGCAAATGCTTTTAACTCTTTACCACATAATCCCGACTTTTAACGACCCTGAGATAGAAACCTTTTGAAAAAATTTTGGGAAAAGGAGAAAATGCTGGTAACCAGCATTTTCTCCTTTTCCCACAATGTTTTCTACCCTTCACAAATCAAATTTCAATTTTTTTCAGTCACAGTTATTTTGTTGTCTGCATATGCGTTGAATTTGGATGGGTCTAAAACTTTCTTGTGTGGTAAAGAGTTAAGTCCAGAATTATGTTGTTTGGTAAAGAGTTAACTTCAAAACTATAATTTTACACTAGCTATACAAAATTTAATAATTACCGTTATTAAGTTTAAAATTTGAAAGAATATACCACCTTGTCTGGTTGTGACAAAGAGCGAATTGTGCATCCTTCATAAATTTTAAAGTTTTTTAGAGGTGAATTTTGAGTTTTTATGTGACAACAAGTGAAAGCAACAGTATAAGTTCAATAAACATAATCTAAAAATGGGGCCAGCTCTTCCTGTCGAGGGGACTGAATCTTCTTCTGTGTTTCAGTAAAGCCAGACACAATGGTCATATTGCGAAACAACAAAGACACTGCCACAGGGTCTCCAGACATGAGTTCAAATGCATCCATGGAGGTCCACCTGGTGACAGGCGGCGGTGGCTTTCCAGGGTTTTCATTGGGTAAAAGACTTGCAGAATGTGGTCACAGAGTTATACTGTTTGATGTAAAGGAACCTATTTGGACTGTAAGAGAAGGAATGGAATTTGTGAAAGTAAGCACTGTTTCAGTCCAACTCTACAAACTTTTTTATGCAGTACAACATTCCATGTTTGAAAACGTCATTGCACAAAGAGACATTTCTTGTACATGTACTTAATTTACATTATGATTTATACCTTTACAGTATAACATTTTTAAGCTTTAACCGTTTACCACATAATTCCTAGTTTTAACGACCTTGAGGAAGAAGCCAGTATAAAACATCGTTGGAAAAGGAGAAAATGCTGGTAACCAGCATTTTCTCCTTTTCCAAAAATGTTTTCTCCCCATCAAAGAAAAGTTGCACCATTTGATCCACATTGAAATAGCCATCTGCAGATGCTCTGAATCGCGGCAAGGCTAAAATTTTGTCATTTGGTAAAGAGCTAATCTTAATAATGTTACTTAAATATGGAATCATTGTATTGTTTATATGTGTTTCTAGGGTGGTATAACTCAAATAGGGAATCATTTTATTGTTTATATGTGTTTCTGCGGTGATATAAGCCAAATAGGAAATCACATTATTGTTTATATGTGTTTGTAGGATGGTATAACCCAAATAAGGAATCATTTTATTGTTTATATATGATTCCAGGGTGATATAACCAATGCTGCTGAGCTAGAGTCAGTGTTTAAAGGTGTAGATTGTGTGTACCATATGGCATCATTTGGAATGTCAGGCAGAGATCAGGTAAGATTTATTTGTGAAATAATGTAACTCTTCAACAAACAACAGAATTTTAGACCTGTCCAAATTGAAAGCATTTGCAGATGACAATTTCATTGTGGCTCAAATGGTGCAATTGTTTATTGATAGGGTAGAAAACAATATGGGAAAAGTAGAAAATGGTGGTCACCAGCATTTCTTCTTTCTTCCACAATGTTATTGAAAGGCTTCTTTTTAAGGGTCGTCAAAAGTCATCAATGCGTAGTAAAAGTTTAAAGAACATGTCCAAAACACTATATACTGTGCTGCTTGTTTCAGCAGATTGCATATTGAACATTAAGGCTAAATTATGGTAAGTTTATAACATAAAAGTATAAATAAAGTAAGTTAAAGGTAGCAAAAAAGCAATATGAATTGTATTATGTTTTCTAAGATTACATACAGAGAAGTATTACAAAATCTTGTGACAAGTGAAAAATTAAACTTGATGTCTTTAACCTCTTTTTAGTTTAACTTCGTCTTTTACTAAACTCTTTGCCAAACATTAAAACTTTAGACCTGTCCAATACCAAAGCATTTGCAGACAGCAAATTGAATGGAGTGTGAATGGTGGGATTTATCTCTAATGGGACAGAAAACAGAGTGGGAAAAGGAGAAAATGCTCCCAGCATTTTCTCCTTTTCCGACAAATTTTTCGAAAGCATTTTCTTACTTTAGATTATTTAGGAAGGGATTTGGGAAAGGTTTATACATAAACATATTTATCTGTTTTAAGCTCAACAGAAAGAAAATAGAAGCTGTAAATGTGGGAGGAACTACAAAGGTCATTAAGGGTAAGACTTACTGTACAAAGTCTGCATGCATGTATTGCAGTATTCAAAAGTGATGGGGAGAATTGTGGCATTTTATCCTTACAGTGTAGACAATTGAAGTTTAGCAAATAGTTTTCATACAGGACAGACTGCACAAAACATGTCTGATCTTCAATTTGTATTGTCTTATATTTATGAAATGTTCATACCAAAACAGCTGTGATTGCTGCCCTTAATGATTAAGCTATACTGAGTGGCTGATATAATAAAGATGTTCTCTATTGTTTTCAAGCTGGTTGTAAGTTGTAATTGAGATACAAGAATACAACCTTCTTCAGTTTGGTTTGTACTTGGGTTTAAAGGTGGCCCTTCAGATTTTGGGACGAAAATTTTACAAAAATGCAAAAAAATAATCCTTATACTCCCAAAGCCTTTTAATTTGCTTTCATAAAACCCCAGTAATCGAAAACTATCCGACAACGTGAGAAATTAGAGATTTACTACGGCCCAGGTTGACTCCAACAGGAGACACGTTCTATTTTTAGATAATCAATTCGCTCATTTTCATACAAGAATACACAGAGGAAGTTTCAAACATAGCATCTGCATAAGATGTTATGGAAAATAATTATTACATGTTTGTTATGTAATGGAATTTAAGCGTTATTAGTCACATGCCAGTCACTTGACATTCGCACAATGCTTTATTGATTTTTGGCGCGAAATCTAAAAATACCTTAAGAGGCTACATAGCCTTTTAAGGGAATACGTGTACCATGAAAAAAATTTTTATTTTTGTAATTTTATGAGTCTTAATTATTGATGATTTGTATTATTTTTTCATATAAATTTCAGTGATATATATTTTTTTAAATTGGTGAGATGTAAAAATTCAAAATACCCACCTTTAATGCCATTTTAACAGCTTAGGTTAAGTTATATCATTGCAGTCAGTGATGCACCCATGTGTTACCTGACTTTATCACACCAATACTGACAAAAGTTGCTTTACAAAGCCACTGATTACCAGTACTTTTCTTACATGCATCAGAGGTGAGAGGTGAAAAATTGCCAGAAAGAAAGTTTGTCACAACTGGGTATGAACCTGCAACCTCCAGGTCATGAGTCAGATATGCTAACCACTATGCTAGCTAACCTGGCTACAAAACTTTTCACAAATTGTTGATATTTTCATTAATTGTTCATGCATAGAATTCCCAAGAGTAATAACAGATGATTAACTCTCCAAAAACAACAAAATTTTAGACTGGTCCGAATTGAAAGCATTTGCAGACGACAAATTTAATGTGACTAAAGAAAATATTGTGGGAAAGGGAGAAAATGCTGGTTACCAGCATTTTCTCCTTTTCCCACAATGTTTTCAAAAGGCTTCTATCTCAGGGTCATAAAAACCCGGGGATTGTTTGATAAAGGATTAATTCATTACCTGATACCAATATTTTAGGCTTATCATAATAGAGACCACTTGCAGGAAACAAAGATGGTTTTGATAATTGTATAAAAACAATGGCTGAAAAGGAGAAAATGCTTGATATTTTACAATAATTACCGGTAGTTTCTTCTTTTCCAACAATGTTTGCAAGACCTTTTTTTCATAGGATAGTTAAGACACTGGATTATTGGTATTTTTTACAGCTTGTTTGAAGAATGACATCAGCAGGCTAGTGTACACCAGTACCTATAATGTTATTTTTGGTGGTCAAACTATAGAAAATGGAGATGAATCATTACCTTACCTACCTCTAGAAAAGGTCAGTAGCCTTTGCTTCATCATACCTGTATTACATGCTAAAATCTATATTTTTATGCAAGGATATTGTCGCCACTTTGTCTGTCTGTTTGTCCTTCCATCTGTCTGTCCGAAGCCATTGCTCCACAACTCCTAGACCAAATTTGTTGAAACTTCATATATGGATATTGTGCCGATGTAGTTTTACCAGTTTTCCAATTTGACGCTGTGTCATGGAAAAAGAGGGTTTATTGTAAATTTCTCCAGTGACCAACCATTTACCCACAGCCTTCACTTTTTTATAAAGAGACCTGTTCGTGGAACTTGATCTGTTTACAACGGTTCTTGTCTATTATAAGCTAAAAACCCATATTATTGTATTTATATAATAAACATTGCCTGTTCAATACCAAATGACAAACTTAGCCAGGATCACCATACTGCACCAATATGAGAAAAAATTGCCCAATCAAACAAAACAAGGCCAATATCAACCAGTCGGTATCATATCCAGAGTGGATGACAAATCCCTGCTGTTAATTAACTTTTTTACCACTCAATCCCGACTTTTAACGACCCTGAAAAAGAAGCCTTTTGAAAAAAATGTTGAAAAAGGAGAAAATGCTGGTAGCCAACATTTTCCCCTTTTCCCAGAAAGTTGTCTTCCCTTCATGGAAAAAAAGATCAAGTTTTCAGTCCTTTTTGTTGTCTGCAAATGCTTTCAATTTGGACCAGTCTAAAACTTTGTTTGCTTGATAAAGAGTTAATAAAGTTGTCATTCATTTCATATTGAGTCAGTGCATCTACACATGTCTTCAGGATTTCTCACACCAGTTCTTCTTTTTCAAGCCAATGACTGCTTTTCTTACATGCATCAGAGGTGAGAGGCAACATTTGTTGGATAGAAAATATGCAGCAACCAGGTATCAACCCTGCAATCACCAGAGCATGAGTCAGATATGCATGCATACCTGGCTGGGCTCAAATGGTTAAGAATAATCAGTCATAAATCTAAATTTCTTTATTTCTTTAAGCAACCAGACCATTACTCCTGTACAAAGAGTATTGCAGAAAAAACAGTTTTGGATGCAAATGGTTCTACAACACAAAGCGGGAAAACCTTACACACTTGTGCTTTACGCCTTGCAGCTGTTTATGGACCAGGAGAGCAGCGTCATATACCAAGAATTGTGGTATGAATCTTCTCTTAACCCATTACCACACGAGAAAAATTTAGACTAGTCCAAATTGAAAGCATTTGCAGACGACAAAATAAAAGTGAATGAAAAACTGAAATTTGTTCTGGGAAGGGTAGAAAACACTGTGGGAAAATGAGAAAATGCTGGTTACCAGCATTTTCTCCTTTTCCCACAGTGTTTTCAAAAGGCTTCTTTCTCAGGGGCGACAAAAGTAGGGATTGTGTGGTAATGAGTTAACCCTTTACCAAATAATCATGAGTGTAATTGATCCTGAAGTTCAACTACCATGAATTTATTACAGGTTGTGCAGTAACTCTTTAACCCTTTATCACACAATTCCAACCTTTAATGACCTTGAGAAAGAAGCCTTTTGAAAACATTGTAGGAATAGGAGAAAATGCTGGTAACCAACATTATCTCCTTTTCCTACAATTTTTTCTACCCTTTCAAAACAAATTTTAGTTTTTGAGTCATGTTTAATTTGTCATCTGCAAACGCTTTAAATTTGGACCAGTCTAAAATTTTGTCGTATGGTAAAGGGCTAACCAGAAGACTAAATTTCAGACTTGTATGAATTGAATCTGTTTGCTGTAACAAATGTGTCTCAAATTGTGGTATTTGTGTTTGAAAAGATAGACAACATTGTGGGAACAGGAGGAATTCATTCATTCATTGCATTGCAATGCATCTCATTTTGTATTTTAATCCAGTAATGTATTTTGTCTTTATTCATATTTTGAATTTTTTTGGAACATTTTATGGAATTGTCTCAGTCAGTTTCTTTCTTTTTAAAAAAGATAAAAGTCTCTTAACAAAAGATGAGGAGTCAGAATTCATTGAGAATCAAATATGGGAAGGGCCAGTGCATTTTTTTTTAAATCATAGGTATATGTTATTCATTGAATGTTATCTTAACCCTTTCCCAAATGACAAATTTTGGACTCTTCCAAACTGAAAGAGTTTGCAGACGACAATTTTAGATTTTGAGAAAATGGTAGAAAGTTCTCAAAAAGGGTAGAAAACACTGTGGGAAAAGGAGAAATTGCTCGTTACAAGCAATTTCTCCTTTTCCTACAGTGTTTTCAAAAGACTTTTACTGCAGACATGTAAAAACCAGGGCTTGTTTGGGAAAGGGTTAATACTGTACTGTATGTATAAAAGCTTTAAAGTTCAACCTGATGTCATCATTCAGATTTTAAAGATCTTTTGAAATATAGGTCATCATCAACAGGAACTCTTTGTATGTGCCTTAAGGATCATATTATGTTATGGCCCTGGCCGTTGGTCCATCCATCCATCTGTACGTCTGTCGGTCCATTAGCAATTTCTTGTGTGTGCAACTCCTCCTACAGTTTCAATCGGAATAACTTTGAAACTTACAACGATGAATCTCTATGATGTGTAGTTGTGCATGTGACTCTTAAGTCTTTCCCAAACAAGCCCTGGTTTTTATGTGTCTGCAGTACAAGTCTTTAGAAAACACTGTGGGAAAAGGAGAAATTGCTCGTAACGAGCAACTTCTCCTTTTCCCACAGTGTTTTCTAGCCTATCGGAAAACTTTCTGTCATTTTCATCAAATTCAAAACTGTCAGCTGCAGACACTTTGAGTTTGGGACAGCCTAAAATTTGTCATTTGGGACAGGGTTAAAATTTGGATTTCTGTAGGTGTTTCAGATTTTAACTCTGTACCAAACGACATAATGTTGGACTAGTCCAAATTGAAAGCATTTGCAGAGGACAAAATGAATTTGAATCAAAAATTGAATTTTGTTTTTGGAAGTATAGAAAACATTGTGGGAAAAGGAGAAAATGCTGGTTTAACCAGCATTTTCTCCTTTTCCCACAATGTTTTCAAAAGGCTTCTCTCTCAGGGTCATCAAAAGTAGGGATTGTGTGGTAATGGATTAAACCATTTCACTGACAAGCCCCTTTGGGCATAAATGTGCAAATCTGAGAAGCTCTTGTTCTCCTTTAAATTACAGCCAATAATTCAAGATTTTTTACTATGCTTTTTTGTTTTACACAGGATTATATAGAGAGAGGACTTTTCAGTATTATATACCAGACAGACACTTTACAGGACTTTCTACATGTAGACAATCTGACACAGGCTCATCAGTTAGCAGGGGAAGCCCTGACAGAGCAGAAAAACTATATAGCTGTATGACATTCTATTTTTGTCTTTATGTTTTAACTCTTTACCAGAATGCAAAATTTAACCCTTTATCAAACAATCCCTGGTTTTTTCGACTCTGAGATAGAAGCCTTTTAAAAAAATTGTTGGAAAAGGGGAAAATGCTGGAAACCAGGATTTTCTCCTTTTCCCACAATGTTTTCCACCCTGCTGGAAACAAATTTCAACTTTTGAGTTACCTTTATTGTGTCGTCTGTAAGTGCTTTCAATTTGGACCAGTTTCAAATCTTATCGTGTGGGAAAGGGTTAATGATGGTTGGTTGGTTATTTAAGAAATAATCTTCTTTCTATTGTGGTATATCGTTCAATAAACCACAGTTGTGAGTTATGAGGCACAATAAATAATCCACGAGGGCGAGAGCCCGAGTGGGTTATTCATTGCGCCTCATAACTCATAACGTGGTTTATTGAAAGATATACCACGATAGAAAGAAGATTATTTCGATTCTAACATGGCCAATTCTTAATGAAAGGAAAACAAGTTCAAACTGAGAGTAAAAACACGGATGAAGATAATGTTCCATTGAATAACTCACTCATTGAATGACGTCACTCGATATAGGATGACGTCACTCTACATGGATTGTCGCAGATTTTACCACGTTTTCCTTGCACTGTGTATATAGAGCGAAAGTCGCGTGTCATGTTAGAAATGGTGTTTAACGCTGTTTTCAGCCTTATTTCAGTCGCGGCAGCCAGTGCACCTTTCCATGCTTTCCTGGAGTCTCTTTTACCAGTACTCTACACGATTTTCTTTCTAAGCCACTGGCTACTTTCCCACATAACCATCATCAAAACAATGGTCAGCATTAGGAGAGGAATGCATCCTGTCACAATGACTATCATCAATCCTCTGAAAGAAATTGGCGGAGCCGGGGGTCAAACTAACAACCCCCTGTTCTCAAGTCCTGGTCTTTACTGACTGAGCTACTGGGACTCAGCCTATTCAAAATGAAAGTGTTTGAAATTAGTAACATGGATCAAATGATGGGATATATCGTTTGAAAGAATAGAAAACATTGTAGAAATAGAAGAAAATGCTGTTTCATCTTTTTTGCCACATTGTGGTCAAAGGCCTTTTTCTAGCATTTAAAGCTCGGTATTGAAGAAATGTGCAGGAGCAGAATTTCTAAGTTGGTGCATCAGCCTTGTTACCTTATCTATCATCAGTTCTTTGTCATTCTGGGATATGGATGTTTTAACACAAGGTAGTTGTTAACTATGAGTAATCCTAGAAATAATGTTTGATACAGTTATGCCCTCTTTTGCTGAATTTTTGATACCTAATCTTTTTCAAGCACAATGTACTGTTATCTTTTATCTTTACTTTTCAAAGCACAATGTTTCTAATTCCTAAATTTTAATTTTTGTTTAGAATGGGAAGGCCTACTTTATTTCTGATGATTCTCCTGTGAATACTTTTACCTTCTTTCAACCTCTGGTAAGTCTGTTTACAGGGCCATATTCTGTGAAAAAGGGGCTTTATGCAAGTGTAAAAAGTATCAACCCATGCCAACCTGCCCAGTCTGTGCAGCTGGTTGGCATGGGTCAAAACTTTCTGCCATTGGTCAATTTTCTGCATGTCAATGGACCATTCCACCTCCTGATCCAGATGACTGTTGGATAAAATGGATCTGATGGATCCATTATTATGTGATGACTTGTTTGGTATATTTCATCATGAAGATGCACTTAGCCCCCTTTTTGCCAGAGCATGACTCGGCTGTATTTTTGTAATGACCGGCAAGGCATACTTTATTTCCAATGATTCTACTGTTAATACTTTCACCGCCTTTAACTCATTACCAAACGACAATATTTTAGACTGGTTGAAATTGAAAGCATTTGCAGACCACAATATAAAAGTGACTGAAAATTTGAAATTTGTTTTGTGAAGGGTAGAAAACATTGTGGGAAAAGGAGAAAATGCTGGTTACCAGCATTTCTCCTTTTCACACAATGTTTTCTAAAGGCTTCTTTCTCAAGGCCGTCAAAAGTAGGAATTGTGTGGTAATGGGTTAACTGTTTAGCACACAATCCTGACTTTTAATGACCCTGAGAGAGAGGCCTTTTGAAAACATTGTGTGAAAAGAAGAAAATGCTGGTAACCAACATTTTCTTCTTTTCTCACAATGTTTTCTAACTTTCCCTTCCCAAAAAATATTTTTTTCAGTGACATTTGTTCTGTTGTCAGTAAATGCTGTCTACTAGGATGGGTCTTCATTTTTGTCATGTGTTGAAGGGTTAACCACTGACTCATTTGCAGACAACATATTAAATGCAGCTTGGATCATGGGATTTGTACATGAAAGGTTAGGAGAATTGGAAAAAAGAGAGAATGCTGGAAACCAGCATTTTCTGCTATTCTCAAAATGTTTTCAGAAGTATTCTTCTTTACGTTATGATATCACAGAATTATTTTGAAAGGTTGTATAATCATATCTCAACCATGAGGATGTAAATAATGCTATTTGTGAATAGTGTAAATTAAGATCGGAATACGCAAAATGTATCTTCAGTCATCTATTGCAAATTGTTTCAGGGGCTATTTGGTTTCATTGCGCAGTAAAACCTTTCGTACTGGCGATCTTTCTGAAGCACACAACAAATATTGAGTCTCCAGAAAAGGCTAATATGTTGAAACCTTATTGTTCAGGTTAAAAAAGATATTTGAACAAAAGAAACAGTTCAGATGGCATATTATTGAAAAAAAACCTACAAGTTAAATATTGTTTTACAAAACACTGAATTACAACATTTTCTGTACTTTCAGATTGAAGGATTAGGGTATTCTATGCCAAGCATACGACTTCCAATTGGCTTGATCTATTTTATAGGTAGGTTAAAAATGATAAGGTAAAGTTTACCTTTTTTGAAATTCCCAGAAGGTCCCTTTTTGTGTGACAGGTCTCGTATGTTATCAGAACGACTATCAGTTAACTTGCCCTATAGCACATAATGCCAACTCTTAATGACCCTGGGAAAAAGCCTTTTGAAAACAATGTGGGAAATGAAGAAAATGCTGGTAACTACATTTTCTTCTTTTCCCACAATGTTTTTACACTGTATCAAGAAGAATATAGCATCATTTAACCCTTTACCACACAATGACGACTTTTAACACCCCTAAGGAAGAAGCCTTTTGATAACATTGTGGGAAAAGGAGAAAATGCTGGTAACCAGCATTTCCTCCTTTTCCCACAAAGTTTTCTACCCTATCAAAGCAAACTTGCACTATTTGTGCCACTATGAAATTATCGTCTACAAATGCTTTCAATTTAAATAGATCTAAAATTTTGCTGTGTGGTAATGGGTTAAGCAACATTGAAATTGTCCTCTACAAAATTTAATGCTTTTTAAATTGGAAGGCTGTAGAATTTATCATGTAGTAAGGATTAAGAATGCCTCAAAGTCTCAGTTATCGGGCAGTATAACAAACAATGAACAAGGTTAGCCCAAAGACCGCTTAGCTGTTTTGCTGGCAGAGAATATCAAGATTAGATCCCCAAAAATGTGTAATGTGATCTTAGATCTACTTTGTCTTATAGAATAGTTATAAGACAGAGTAGATCTTAGATCACAAGACACATTTTTGGCAATCTAATGTATTCTGGCCTAAAAGATCAATCCAAGACAGTCTGTAAATTCAAACACCCAGGCAGTTGTTCAAAACTGAAAAGACTGTTTCATTAATGTAGCACACTACAGGTTTACTGATAAGCCAACAATCTTTACTCACAGTAGCTTTTATTGAAGAACAACAAGAAAAAGAAATAAGTCTCTCTTTTTTTTTACTTTCAGCATTTCTAACAGAATGGATTCACTACTTTGTATCTTCAGTGTACAATTTTCAGCCCTTGTTAACCAGAACAGAGGTAAGTTTTCATTCAAATCCTGGAAATTAACTTTTTTCAAAGTGATCCACGCTTCCAGTTACCTGTTTGGGAAACTTTGAAAAATTGTAAGAGTGTCCCTTTTGAATTCATTTTACAGTTAGCCTGATATGACTTTTGTATGACTTTTGTCATACTCATTGGGGGAATATCGTCCATCTCTGCAGAATCTTTCTACCTATTTTGTTCCTCTCTCAACATAGATTATCATAAACTGACATGAAAAATGCATTTTCAGTTCAACTGTTTTCTAAGAAAATATTTCGATATTGGTATAGCCCTTGCATCGGTGATGTCATCTGTGTCAACTTCATCGTGTGAAAACTTTAATTTAAAACGATTTTTTTAAAAGCTGAGACATTTTATAATATGTAATTTCTTTAGATATTTACCGCAAACTTGCACAAGTTATTCACAATGGAAAGGGGAACCCATAAAACAGAGGCAGGTAACCACACAGAGTTTTTGACAGAGTTATTCCCCATTTTCAACAAAGAATTTTTTTCATTGAAAAAGAAGCAGCTGCAGCCAAGCATTGGTAGCTTCATACCATATTCTTGTATAAATATGACGGGATTATTCTAACTTTCTTCTAGGTTTACAAGACTGGAATTACCCACTACTTCAGTATAGAAAAGGCTCAAAGAGAACTGGGGTACATGCCTACCATACAGAATGACATGTCACGTGTTGTCCAGCATTATATTAAAACAGGTCATAAAAAACACACAACAAAAAGAGATAGCTTCATTTACTGGACTGTTAATGTATTGATTGGTGCAGTATTTGCAGTTGTACTAATGTCATATTTGCCCATTATAAAATAGCCCTGATTATCTTCCATTCTTAGTCTAAAAAATTTATAGGCCAATGATTTCGTAAACAAGTTGTAATTATCAAGTTTTATTTTCTCCACTGAAAAACCCTAGTTTAAGATTACATGCTTCTGTTGTTAGTTTAGATCGCCAATCAGACTGCACTGAAAAGGAATGCTGATCAGGGACCCAAAAGGTTGTAGAATATGCAAGATTATTTCTGGCCTTAGTATTTTCTAATTCTTTTAGATTTTGATCTGTCCTTCTTTTCTGAAAAAGTTTGTTTTATAGAATTAACCCTTTACTCCATAGATACTCATTTCTACGCATTGCTTGTAGGAGCCTTTGGAAAACATTGTGGCAAAAGGTGAAATTGCTCTTGAAGAGCAATTTCATCTTTTGCCACAATGTTTTCTATGCCATAAAAAGGTGTCATATACACATAAGAAATGGCTTCATCCTTGCTGTTATTTAGGGTCAATTAGAAATACCATAGAAATGCCTTACGGGGTAGAGGGTTAACACTTTAGCCCTTTTCCAAACACTCCCCAGATTTTGGGAAAGACCAATTTTGACAACATTGAAGGAAAGGAAGAAAAAGCTGATGCGTTACCTTGACTTTCTGGTGTAATTGGATCTTGATCCTAGCTGCTTGCAATTTTGGCTTAAAATATTCTATAAAGGTATAACTATTTACCAAACAACAACATTTTTTACTTGTCCAATTGAAAGCATTTGCAGACGACAAATTAATGTGACACAAAAATTAAAATTTGTTCTGGGAAGGATGGAACACCTTGTTGGAAAAGGAGAAAAATGCTGGTTACCAGCATTTTCTCCCTTTCCTACAAGGTTCTCAATAGGCTTCTTTCTCAGAGTCATGAAAACTCGAGGATTGTTTAAATCTTTACCACACAATCCCGACTTTTTGGTGTAATTTTAGGGACCCTAAAGAAAAAAGCCTTTTGAAAACATTGTGGGAAAAGGAGAAAATACTGGTAACCAGCATTTTCTACTTTTCCCACAATGTTTTCTACCTTACAGAAATTGCCATTTAAGCAACATTTAATCTGTCGTCTACAAGTGCTTTCAATTTAGACAAGTCTCTATCTTTGTAGTTTGGTAAAGAATTAAGATTTTAAAACGGCTTCTTTCTCAGAGTCATGAAAACCCCAGGATTGTTTAATCCTTCACCACGCAATTCTCACTTTTAACAACCCTAAAAAAGAAGCCTTTTGAAAACAATGCAGGAAACCAGCATTTTCTCCTTTTCCCACGTTTTCTATCTTATCAAACAGAAATCACCATTTAACTCTTTACCACATGAGAAAATTTTAGACCAGTCCTAATTGAAAGCATTTGCAGACGACAAGACAAATGTGACTGAAAAATTGAAATTTGGTTTGGAAAGGACAGAAAACATTGTGGGAAATGGAGAAAATGCTGTTTACCAGCATTTTCTCCTTTTCCCACAATGTTTTCAAAAGCCTTCTTTCTCAGGGTCGTTAAAAGTCGGGATTGTAGGGTAAAGAGTTAAGCAACATTTAATCTTTCATCTGAAAATGCTTTCAATTTGGACAAGTCACTATTTTTGTCATTTGGTAAAGAATTAGATTTTAAAAAAATACAATCCGTCAAAAGGGGGTTAAATGCATCTCTGTGATCAGTGATAACAAGCAAGTCACAGAATAATTGTTGATCTATAAAGTCCATTATGTCTCATACCTACTGAATCATAAGGTAGAATGGCCTATGGACATACTTAGAATTTACAAATAGCAAAAAAGTTTCGACCCTGGTCGGTTTGCGTAGGCCATGCAGGCTGACCTGGGTCCATACTTTTTGCAGGTGCATTTAACCCATTTTTCACAGAGTATGGATCATATATTGTAGCTGTCACTCATCCCTTTGTCACATTGTACTGTTTGGAGTTATCCAAAGCTTTCACAGTTATGGGGAGATCAATGAGTTTTTTTTTTAATTTTTTAATGTTATACATATATTTCTTGATAGGTACGGGTACCGTTTTGTGACATCCCCTTTTTTTTGATCTGGCATAAGACTTTTATGACCACTAAGATAATGATTTTAGACTTTTATATTTTCTTTTATATTATATATTCTGGTAAAGACTTCACTCCTGTATGCTACCAGCAGCCTTAATGGGGCCTTTTTATTTTGCAAGTTTATGTACTTTTTCCCAAAGCGGTTTCTCTTTGTTTTTACTCATGAACATTGTATTTTCAATTTAAAATTTTTTAATGCATTTACTGTGAAGGGTGGATTAGTTTTTTAGACTTTGTATCTTTACCAAATAATCCTGTCTTTTCACAACCCTGAGAAAGACAGCATTTGAAAATATGGTGGAAAAGGGAGAAAATCCTGGCAACCGGGGTCCATATTCAGCAACAATTCTTAGGAACATTCTTTGCCCTAGTCTCCATATTTTGCCAAATTTGAAAATAACACAGCTTCTGATTGGCTTAACCAAATGGTTAAGCTAATCAAAACTGTATTACATTGTTTTAACTCTTTACCATATGAAAAAATTTAAGCTTTTCCAAATTCAAAGCATCTGTGGATGACAGATGTTACTGAACAATTGATATTTGTCAGGAATTGTTGAAAACAATTTGTGAAAAGGAGAAAATGCTGGTAACCAGCATTTTCTCCAATTTTCACAATGTTTTCAAAAACTTTCTTTCTCAGTTTCCTTTATAGTTGGGATCTTGTGGTAAAGGGTTAAAGAGATGAATATTACAATTGATGGCTTTTTTTTTTTAAAGACTGTGTCAAATACAGAAATTACTCCTTGTGATTTTTATGAAATTAAAGCAATATTAAAAGACAAAATAGTATCTGCTACATTATTGCATTGTTTGCTTTATTCTTCTTCCGTTATCTTCAGCATTATATTCTTTTGTTATGTTATTTTCTCATTTTACTTCAGTGGGATCCTGGCCAGCTCAGTTGTGAAGGTGTAAGATTTGACTCCTGGAGGCGTCTATGTAACTAAATAACTTTTGAAGAGCAGTTTTTAGCTCTACTGGCGGAGGACCAGTGCGCTAATGTCCTAGTCTTTGTCTGTGCAGTGTCAGACCATTTTCGGCTTAATGCGGCATTATCTTTCTTTCAAACATCTTCTCTGAAACTACACATCCATTTTTTACCAAACTTCACAGAAATGGCCCTACAATAGTTTTTTCATGAGTATATATCATCTCCAAATCTCACAATGTTAAAAACTCAGGCTGCTATGGAAACAAAACTGAAAGAAATTGACAATCTATAAAAATTTCCCTAACTCATGTTGGAGTTCTCTATAAACTGGGATAAATGATCACTACATGATCACCTTGTGCAGATGTCATGATAAAATTTTGAACACAGTAGGTGTTGGCATTGCTTGATTGTAATGAATAACAGGCTACATGAGTTAAGCTTACTGATCTAGGGAAATAACACCTATTAAGTCAATACAGATACATGTAGTTTGCTACTCTCTATCTCAGCCGAGCCTGCTTAGCTCAGTCAGTAGCAACAGGATTCATTCCTTTCCCACTACTAACCTTTCTTTCAACAGTGGTTATGTGGGAAAGCAGCTAGTGGCTTGGAAAGAAAATTGTGCGGAGTGCTGGTAAAAGAAACTCCGGGAAAGTTTAGATAGGTGCTCTACAGTGATATAAATGAAAAAATGGTGAAAATTGCATCAGACTGCACAAAACACAATGTTTTCTACCCTTTCCAAATCAAATTTCAATTTTTGATTTACATTTATTTTGTTGTATGTAAATGCTTTCAATTTTGATTAGTCCAAAATGTTGTCATTTGGTAAAGAGTTAAGTTATTTAGAAGGATAAGTGGGAATGGTAATGTTTCTAAAGATGGGTTGAATATTTAACTCTTTACCAAATGATAAAATTGAAAGAATTTGTAGCTGACATATTGAATGTAACTGAAATAATGATTTTGTTTTGGATAGGGAAGACAACATTGTGGGAAAAGGAGAAAATGCTGGTTACCAGTATTTTCTCCTTTTCCAACAATGTTTTCAAAAGGTTTCTTGTTCAGGCTTGTTAAAAGTCGTGACTGTATGGTAAAGAGTTAACATGGGGTGAGTTTTGTATAGTTCTATTTTTTTCCTATTTTCATGCCAGAATTTTAATGCCACAGACCTGTTTGTATTTATTGACAGCATCTTGACTTGTGAAAAAGATAATAATGTGCAAGGAGGAACTAAGTTTTTTTTTTCTCAGTGAGATTCGGTTGCCATATAAAGAGCAGATTTCTCAGTATTATGGCTCTGAAAATGTACGGCATATTTAAGAGGCATCGCCTTGAGCGATACGTGGCCGTGATGGCCCTCATGTTCCAAAAGCATTGGCAGCGTGTGCGCCTCCTGTTTTTTTTTTTTTTTTCAAGTTTTTTTTTTTTAGCGGGGGATATTGTTAATTACAAATAATTCTTTAGCTGTTTATACTTTCATAATCAAAATGTGAGTTAAAATGCCATAAACGATCTACATACATCAAAATTTCGGCGCTTTAAAGACAAATTCGTGGTAGACATTTTGACAAAGTCCGAAAGATGCACGCTACACGACAGAAAAAAGTCATCTGTAGGTTGTGATTCGTTAACCGTTTACCAAACGGTCCTAATTTTCAACGACCCTGAGGAAGATGTTTATAAAAACATTGTGGGAAAAGGAAAGGGTGCTGATAATCAGCATTTTTATCCTTTGCCCACAATGTTTTTTACTCTGAGAAAAAAGTTCGAATACATGTAACTTATTTAATATATCGTCTGCAAATGGATTCAATTTGAATGTTTTCGTTTGATAAAGTTTTAACCCTTTACCAAACAATCCCTGGTTTTTACGACCCAGAGGAAGAATACCTCTGAAAACATTGTGGGAAGTGGAGAACTTTTTTTTTTTGACTTGCGTTTATTTTATCGTCTGCAAATGCTTTCAATTTGAACAAGTCTAAAATTTTGTCGTTTGGTAAAGACTTAACCGACGATTTGAATCTGATTTCCTGTCACGTGCCTGGACAAGCTGAGCCAGAAGTTTGTCCTCTCTCCAAATAAATTTTTAGACACAGAGGTTCCGCTGGCTGTTATCTGTAGATATTTCTTGGTGTCTAACGTATACTCCGGCCATACTGTGGACTGGGGGACTTTCACTGGTCTGTTTGGATCTCTGAAATATGAAAAAAAAATGTTAAAGAATGGATAGTCCGATAACCACTGGCAGGGGTGAAGCAACGAAAATGCTAAAAAGCGTGACCAGGGGCCACCAAATGGCTTCTGCAATTCAAAACTTTTCTGGGAGAGGACTTGCAGGCCATCCTGGGAAATTCCCGGCTTCCTCTCCTTTCGGCACTTCGTACCCCTGATAATACCTTCGGTATTGCTTTTGCGTATCTTTTAGTTTTGGCTAGTTATGTCCCTGTAAGGAAAAATCGGCATTAATCTTAGAAAGAATGGGGGCTTAACTGCATACATCGTTAAGTTTTAGCTTGGATGTTTTCGAATAAAACGTCACGGTATTGTGATGGTCCTGTCGTCGTCCGAATCTTTGACTAGTACGAATGGCATTCGGAATACCTCGGGTGATGAGAACCATCAATAGATGTAGGTGCGGAATTGGCCGAATTGTGACGAGTGGCCGAAGTTTAAAAACGACAAGTCTTGGGCCACTTGAAAGTATAGGTTCGGTTCCCACAGCTAGTCAACTATTAAACCGAGGTCACGCGTAACTCACAGCGAGCGCGATAAAGAACCAATAGAAACAGGCCTGGGCCCGTATTCACCAACCATTCTTAAGAACGTTCATTGTCTTATTCTCCAGAATTTTCTGCATTTGTAAGTAACACAACTTCTGATTGGCTAAACCATTCAGTTTAGCCAATCAGAAGTAGTGTTACTTACAAATGCAGAATTCTTTGGAGAATAAGACTAAGAATATTCTCAAGAACGGTTGGTGAATACAGGCCCTGGTTTTCGTCCTGTACCATGCTTTGCAGTGTCCATGGTTGTGAGGAAGAACATCGGTGTAACCGTAAGGTCCCGAGTTCGATACCCGGGAGCGGATGTCATCTTTGGGATTTGTTATCGGCCTAGGGTCTACATGTTCGGCGCAAGTACTAGTGTAGTTCCTAGGAAGCAGAATCGTGAGAGATTAGTATAAAGTGTAAGAACTTGTTTCTCAATCGATTTAGAATAAATATGTTCAAACTACCATGCTTCATTCGCTGTAACATCTTACCAGACGACAAAATTTGAGACTGGTACGAACGGAAAGGATGTGAAGACAATATTTTTCAAATGGCGAAATCTGCCTTAACCCATTACCACACAATCCCTACTTTTGAAGCCCCTGAGAAAGAAGCCTTTAGAAAACATTGTAGGAAAAGGAGAAAATGCTGGTAACCTGCATTTTCTCCTTTTCCCACAATGTTTTCTACCTTTCACAAAACAAATTTCAAAGTTTGGGTCACTTTTATTTTATCGGCTGAAAATGCTTTCAATTTGGGCAAGCCTAAAATATTGTCGTTTGATAATGAGTTAAAAGGAATATGAAATATTGTAATGAAATATTGTAGCAAGTGGAGAAAATTCCAACATTTTTCTAATCTTCCAGCAGTGTTTTCAAAAGCCGTGGTTGCCAAGGTCCTTAAAACTCGGAACTGTTTAATAAAGGGTTAAAACTGCGATTGACCTACCCGGTTTTAGTGAAATTACTCCACATGATCATCATATTCTTGGAAATTTGTTTCTCGTAATCTGGAACATTTTGATAAAAATGCATTCCGTTTGCCATGGTATCCGGAAAACCAAATACGAACGGTAGCTCTTCACCGTGATTCGCACCTTCTACCCATTTTGGGGAGGAATTGAAAGTCGGACGCAGTTTAAACTCATACATGAACGATTTTGCTCGAGTGGATATCTGCGCGTGTGTTCGGATATTTGATATTAAAGGCATGAAAAAATTGTAATCCCCGACGAATTCTAAAAATTTACTTCTCATGTAGTCATCATTAGTAGGGTCCCTCCAATCTGTATAAGTGTGTAGAATTAAATCTTGAAGTGTCTTATTGTCGCTTATATTCATATCCTTAATGTATAATGGAATATAAAACGATTCAAAGAAGTCACGTGGTATCCCTGAATCCCACGTGGCATTAAGATGTTGTGTTTGGAATGGCTGCACGGCAAGTAAAGAGACAAACGCGCCATCGTTATTGTTCATACCAATCATAATGTCAAGGTCACTAAATAATTCAGTTCCGGTTTGAAATAAATCGCTTTGTTTTCTCGTTATCATGTCACCATCCATCGATGGTACCCATTCTGCTCTAAATGTAGTCTCTTCCTGAGAACCAATTCTGCTGTTGTTGACAACAGTCCAAACGTCAAGGCCTTGCAGACAGTCTACCGCTGAATCCAGATTGTGATCAGTACAGTCCAGTGTGTCGGCTAACATTCGCGCGTATTTCTCAGGATAAGGCTGGTATGCCCATGGACATAGCGGACTGCCACTCTCCGCTATAAGACGTTGGAACAAACCCCTGTTTCCGGGATATAAGGATTGGTAAAGAACGCTAGCTCCTCCTGCTGATTCTCCAAATATAGTCACTCTATTCGGATCGCCTCCAAAATCAGCTATGTTGTCATGGATCCACTGAAAAGCAAGTTGTTGATCCCAGAGACCTAAATTACCTGGATATTTGTCACTTCCTGTCCTTAAGAAACCCAGAGACGTTATTCGGTAGTTTAAAGTAACTACAATAACATCTCCGACCATAGTAAGATTCTCAGCAGAGTACATTTTAGATTGACCAATGACGTAAGCACCCCCGTATATCCAGACCATAACGGCGTAACTTTTATTGGATTGGTCAGATTTACTGACGGGAACAAAAACGTTCAAGGTCAGACAGTCCTCGGCCAAGTCCGGAAATCCTGGTACCCATCCCATCATCATAAATCGGTCTTGCGGGCAGCCCGGTCCAAATTCCGTCGCATTTATCGGATTCAAGTACGTCCTCTTTGGTATCGGTTTCCTGAAACGTAAAGTGCCAGTAGGCGGCTCTGCATACGGGATACCTCGGAACATGTTAACCGTCCCATTCTCACCGAAAAACATAGTGTCCAATTGCGTTCCTATCACCTGACCTATCTTGGTTGTTATTGTGATAGCATTTACATCGAGAAACAAAAAAAGTATTGAGAAAATAAAGATGCAGCTCTTCATTTTATCTGACCACTGGTTGTGTTTTCAAACATTGACTGGTAAATAAATGGTCAGTCTACATATAAAACCCTTTTGATTGACCTTAATAAACATATGCTTGCCTTTGATAAGACAGCTCGGACTGTTACTACCGGTTACAGCATCATCCAACTTTGTCTCGACAGGGCCGCTCTAGGTCTTAGAAAAATAGCTTTATTGTTCCCTGTGGAGCGCCCTCTGGTGACGGGGAATTACGGATCCTCACCCGAGAAAATTAATTTCAAAACGTCCTTAGAATTGTTGATAAAGTGAGTTCTGCTCTGTGAAAATAGCGACCTATATCCCCAAAATATCGACCTATATCAGTCTGCTCAGTCCGCGCCGGCTAGGATGGATCGATACTTTTAACTACTTGTGAATTTAATGAATGTTCAAGGAGTAGTGTATCTCTTGATCCAATCGGATATTACACAAAGTGGGTTTCTGAGGTTCCATAATTATGAAAAGACTTGCTTTGTATGATGCATCAAGGAGATGCATTGAACTTCCTTTTGCCAGGTCATGGCTAAATGTATATGTTGGCCGTCTTAACGTAGACTGTGGCTTGTTGTTGAATAGATATATTAGTGGATAGAACTTGATGTCTTGTAAACAATGCTTATGTTCTCGAAGGTTTTTTTTAAGCTTGATAGAGAGGGGATGTTAATGAAAAGACGTGAAGAGAATGACAACGAAGGGAAGAACCAGTGGTACGTTCATAGCTGGGCGGGCCGTTCTGCTGACGGGCCATGACCAAAGAAATCAGCTTCAAATGCTGTGACGATGTTAGGTTGTAACCTACTGACTGTACATCCTACTGAATGCGAAATAAACGGAATGCCCATTAAACTTCTACTGCCCCAAGTAAATGAAATACCGGTACAATGGACTGAATACAGGACTCTGACCGACGGTTCAAGATTTAAACTCAAATGCTAAAACAAAAGTTGGTTATAATCCACTGAGAGAAAAATAAACGGAATGTCCATTAAACTTCTACTGCCCGGAATAAATGAAATATAAATAACTGAATAAAAGACTAACCAAACAATTTTACCAACGCATGATTCTGTCTGTGTATCATAAAGACCTGAACAAATATGTGGCTCCTCGATTTGGCCTGATCATGACCTAGTTATTTTTATCCCAATGTTAAAGATTTTCAAACCTTTTTCAAAGTTTCTTTGCAGTTTTGAGAACATGTAAATGAAAAGTATGAGATTTGACAAAGTCACCAATTTTCGATTCGGTTGAATCGTACGGACTTTAAAAAATCAACAATGCAAAAAATCTGACCAGGTTGCACCAAGATTCTAGGGAAAGTTTGGCTTTAAAAGTAATGACGGTGTTTTGAACTGGTAATCTCAGTGAGTTTTCGACTCAGGTGTCTCATTGGCGAAGTTGTTCACAATACTAGCAAGAAAAAATTAATAGTAAGTTTCTTTAAACGTTTACCCAACTGTCCCCAGTTTTAACGACCTTCAGATGGGGGCCAATGGAAAACTGCGAGGAGAAACAAATACTGGTCAATAGCATTTGCTCTTTTTCCCAATATATTTTCTCCATTTATGAAAGCAAATCACACCGTTTAAGCCATATTAAATCTATCGTCTGCCATTTTTTATTTCAGTTTGACCTGTCCAAAAGTTTGTCGAATGGTAAAGAATTAACCCTTCACCCCATAAGGCATTTCTATGGTATCTCTAAGTGACCCTAAAAACAGCAAGGATGAAGCAGTTTCTTATGTGTATATGACACCTTTTGATTGCATAGAAAATAATGATAATAATAAGTTTATTCAGGTAAAAGAGTACAGAACATGGCTTGGTAAGCATAAGACAAATTGTACAAAGTATTGACATAAAAGAAACATGTTATGCGCTCCAATACCAAGGATAACATACAAAAAAAAAAAAAATTCTCTTATTTCCATTGTGGGAGCAATTTCATCGTCACGAGCAATTTCATCTTTTGCCACAATGTTTTCCAAAGGCTCCTACAAGCAATGTGTAGAAATGAGTATCTATAGAGTAAAGGGTTAAGCCGTTGGTCAAAGTCTGTCATGTAAGTGATGGATTCTAAAGGGTACCTGTTGACAACATCAGAAGAACGACACCCAACGCGCAACGAACTTTTGGTAATATCATTTTCTTAGAAGATTGTTTCTATCACACTATTCGGCGAAAGCTCGGCTATGATCATCCGAACAACCCAAATAACCCTTTACCAAACAATCCCTGGGTTTTACTTACCAGAGAAAGAAGCCTACTGAAAACGTGGTGACCAGCATTTTATCCTTTCCCACAATATTTTCTACTCTTCTAAAGTCAAGTTTCAATTTTTGAGTCACCTTTATTTTGTCGTCTGCAAATGCTTTCAATTTGGTCAAGTCTAAAATTTTGTCGCCTGGTAAAGAGTTAATTTGAATAAGTCATTGGAACGGACAGTCCTTTTGGAAATACTGTTGCAGCAGTGCCCTTATCTCGTCTGTGTTACCTGTTTACCCTTTTACCACAAAATAATTAACTTGCTCTTTTTCACAGGCTCCATACATGTATAAAGTTACGCAGCCGGATGAAAAACAGCTTTGGTTATATGATCTGGAATAAAGTTTGAACTGGACAGTGTTGGTCAGAGATCAGACTGCACACTCTAAGCAGTCTCATCTTGATCTGCCCTGTCCAGAAAAAATCGTGTGTCGTCTTCAGTAAGGAAAGAGTTGGCATATAGGGACAATATGTCGTATTTTAGAACTCGACCTTTACCTGGTCATGAGATGTGATAAATTATCTTTGCTCCAACCTAGGTCATACAGTCACAATTTTCAACGTTTCCTGTTTATGCCGCATCGATAACGTTTTTACACTTGCAATTGACAGAACACTGTAAAACGTTTAGGGAATAGGAAAGTTTGCTTGTAAAACATGTATAAAGCAGGTTTTGTAAACAATCCAGGAAAAGGTACAAGTGCTATCACAATCATACCCCTCCTCCCTTTGTTCTCGTAGCACTTTATCTTTTAAGTTTTGCAGATAATTTTCGAATCACCAAATTGATATAAGTTATTAAAAACGTAAAACGCTAGTAAGAAAGTTTTGGAACAGTAATCAAACATTGCGTGAAAATGACTCATTATGGATTTGAACAAGAATTATCTAACAATACATCAGGTCGGAAGTGACATTCTGGACGACCATTTCGAGAAACTCCAGCCCGGAAGTTTATACACCATCCGCCATCTGATGTTAAATATGAACAATTATTTGTCTTCTTTGCTATTGAACTTTACTTTATGATGAGGAAAATAGAAAAAAACGAGAGAGAGAGAGAGAGAGAGAGAGAGAGAGAGAGACTTGTTTACACTTCATTTTCTCAGAGGAGTGTTTCTACTAGGTGTTTGACCATGTAATGAGTTTGACAATGGTGACTGTGTATTTCTGTCTCCAATTTGGGGTAGAGAGAATCGTGACGCGTGGCTCTTGACAGAATATATGCTCGACGGTTGTCTTGATTGTTGTCTTGATTGTAACCCAAAGACTGGCTCACCTGGTTTGTAATGGTCAGGTGTTTTACTTGGAAAGGGAGGACGAGAAATATCCCTGTACTCTTGATAATGTCTAGATCTATAGGACTCCATTAACTCGCTTGGTTGTGCATGAGAAATCCCTGTCAATTTTCTATTTAGTTCAAATGGTCGATCTTGGTTTGTGTCTAGGATATGTGGTGAAAGTTTTTGTCGGTGATTATTTCGACTATCTGGTACTGCTGGTAGCATAGAATGTTTGTCAAGTTTTTGAGAGTACTGAATCAGTTCTGCTGATTTCCTTTCCAAATCTATCACTCTATTTTCAATTTCCCTATTTTCTTTCTCCAAGAACTTTACCCTTTTATGTAACGCGCTTTTCTCTCGCTCTAGTTTCTTTATCATTTCGTTTCCCATCACAACAACATAGGCGTTTTGTCTCTGTTCTTCCTCATTGGTTCGGATGGAAATGTTCTGATAGTATAAATCATCGACGGTTTTCTTCAGATCTTTGATTTCTTCCTCTTGATTTCGAACTTTTCTTTTCAAAGCTGCTTCTACTTGCAGAAGTTCTGTTCTCTCTCTCAAAATATCATTATATTTGGCTTTTATTGACTTATTTTCGGCAAACAAATTTGTTCCCGATCTAAATAATTCCTCTTTGTCTATCTGCAATTGGTTAACCTTCTTTCTCAAGTCACGTTCTTTTTTTCTGAGCTCTTCACCTTCTTTCTTGGCGGCTTCCAACACACCGACAATGTGTTCATCTTCAGAGTCTCCGGTTTCCTCTGCAACAGTACGTGATTTTCTACCTCCTTTTCCTGATTTGCTTACCAAAACAAACTCCGTCTTCTTCTTTGTCTCCCATTCAGTCTCAAGCTTCTTAAATCGATCACGCTCTAACTGCAATTCTTTTTTGATACTTTTCAACTCATCCTCCTTTTTCTCAAATTCTTTTTTCCTGGAATCATTTGCACGAAACAATGCTTCGTTTTCTGATTTTAAAGCTTCACTTTCTAGTTGTAGATTTTCAATTTTAGATCTGTTTTCTGCTAGCTGACCCCTTAGCTCTTCGATGTAAGCTCTTGCATAATTCTCTCCTTTTTCTTTTTCTTCTTGTACTTGAGTGTTTAGCTCTTTGTTTTCCAAACTCAAGTCGTCCACAGATTTCTTTAGTTTTAAGAGTTCGTTTTCTAATTCAGTCTTCTCGTTTTCAAGGTCAGTTATCTGTTTCACATGAACATCTTTGTGCTGTTCGTATTCTTCTTGCTTCTCTCTTTCGGTAGCTAAGACTGAAGCAGTTGCACTTTTGTCTTCTTCTAACGCCTGGTTCTGTTCTTTCAATTTCTCCATACTCTCTGATAATGTCACATTTTCTTTCTGCAGTTCCCTTATTTGGGTCTTTTGACTTTCGCATTCCTCCATCAGCTTCTTACGTTCATTGAATATTTTTTCATAAGGTTCCTCATTGTCAAGCTTGTCCTTTAATTGTTTGTTTTCAATTTTTAAACTATCTACCGAACGAGCAAGCTCACGATTGACTTCTTCCATTTCTTTTAGCTTTACCTTGGTTAACTCTTCACTTTCCCTTAAGGCATTATTTTCCTCGGTCAGTGTTTCTATCTCTTGTTTTTGCTTCGCTTTTTTAGAGGTTTTGAAAAAGTTCATCTTCTGTTGAAATTCGGCTCAGTATCAGTGAAGATTGTAAATATTTCCATATTTTACCCTGGGAAAAAATGAGAAATACTTAGATTTGGTGTCCGCTGTAAATTAAGCATTAGCCATTCTCTGTTAACCCTTTACTAAACGGCAACATTTCAGACTGGTCCAAATTGAAAGCACTAGCAGATGACAAAATGAATGTCAATCAAAAAATTAAATTTGTTTCTAACTGGATAGAAAACATTGTGGGAAAGGGAAAAATGCTGTTTTCTAAAGGTTTCTATCTCAGGGTTGTAAAAACCAAGAATTGTTTAGTTTAAAGACACTTTAATGCATCTTCCAAAATGTACACTATCGACCGAAGTCAGCCTGCGAAGTCCACGCAGGCTGACTTTGGTCGATTTTTTTAGCAGCTTTTCCCTATTCTGCATGTCGAAGGACCACAGTACCTCACGATTCAGTGGTTTGTTTGACAAAACAAATTTTATGAATCATAGTTATGCGAAGACTTACTTGATATAATACATTATGGATTGCATGAAATCCCCTCTTCATAGAGATTGATTTATTATGTACGTCTTTTTTAAGTACTTGGATGGTAGTTTCCCTTCATACATTTCGAAAGAAGGGTATAAACCAACACCGCGATAGCTCTTATTCGCCTGTACTATTTCTGCGTTTCATTTTTTTCCAGAATGGCATGGATGTTAGAGACTGCAATCACGTGACATTAACTACACTTTTCAGTTTGCTTAGGCATAACTTTCCAGCCAATCAGATAGCTAATTTTTCCTTTTTACCTGCAAATGAATGAGCAATTCTTTGTGAAAAGGGGGCTTAATACATCTGCGAAAAGTATTGATCCAGGTAAGCCTTTGCAATCCGCGCTCGCTGACCTGGGCCAAAACTTTTCGCTATCAGTCAAAAGTTTCTGTTTGTCAAATGACCAGTCTTCTTCATGATTAAGTCAGTTATTTAAAAAAGTAGCCCTTATAGATCCACAATTATGCGATGTGTTGGGCTGGTATCATGTATAAACTGAGATGCATTAAGCTCCCTTTTGCCAGAGCCATAGATCCATAATTATGTGATGAGTTGTGCTGGTATCATATGTAAACGGACATGTATTAACTCCCCTTTCGACAGAGCATGGCTCATATGAAATTTTCCATCAGAAGAATCCCCGTAGACCCGTATTATCTAGCATGTTCAATTTTTTCAAGGTAGATTGAAAACAAAAAATCCAAACTAGTGTGAAAATAGGGGACTGTATGGTAACTATTTTCTTAATCACTTTCCAAATTATCTTGAGCCCTGTCGTGAAATTAAGGATTAGAAGAAAATTGAAAATAATGGTATAAATAGGGAACTATAGATTTAGTGAGTTCTCCGGTGATTCAAGTGTGAAACGAACAAAGTGCCAATTGAATAAGTTAGAATTTTTCATAATAATAATAATAATAATGATGATGAGCCATACTCTGTGGAAAAAGGGTTAAACACATCTGCAAAAAGGTATCGACCCAGATCAGCCTGCGCAGTCCGCGCAGCCTGGCCTATATGAATAAACTTTTTTGCTGTTGGTATATTTTACGTTTTCTATATTTTTTTCCTAGACACAAGTGAACTCTTAGAGAGACTCACTAAGTGAAGTGACTCACAGACCTTTTGTAGACTATGTAGGTCAAGATCTGACTGCACAGAACGTGCAGTCTGATATTTGACCTACACTATCCTATAAGTGCATATTTTCCCCATATTGATACCTTTGAAATAGCGAAAATGTGGCTTTTATCTCCAGCTTAGAAGTTTCAATTTTCTTATTTAGCAGGATAAAGGTTTAATCAGGCGCAAAAAAAGGATTATTGTTTCGATATGAATATACTGAAAGTGAAATTATTACTTACAGTTGTTTTCGTTGACATTCCTGGTCGGCCATGTTGGATAACAGCGCCAACTGTTCGTTTATTCTTTGGTCGCCAATAGTGCTTGCTAAACCCTTTACCAAGCTATTCACTGTTTTTACGACCAAGAGGAAAAAGGCTTTTGAAAACATTGTGGGAAAAAGAGAAAATGCTGGTAACCAGCATTTTCTCTTTTTTCCCACAGTCTTTTTTACTCTTCAATGGCAATGAAATGACGTCATTTGAACCACGTATTAATTAACTCTGTCGCCGTCAAACACTTCGAATTTCGGCGAGCCTAAAATTTTATCGTTTGGTAAAGAGTCAGCAAACTTAATGAACGGTTGATTAGCCATGCTTTGTTTCAAGACAAACACATTCACCTCTGAATGACAACAGTCTAAAAATTAAGAGCCGTATTAAATTTAACAATGGAGGTGGGTATTTGTTTTTAAATGGCAATTGATACGTGTAACTCCTTTCTTTCTTTTTCTTTTTTTTTAAAGCTTCATTTCTCTTTACATCTTGCTTTATATAGATTGTAATCTTAGACGGGAACTGACCTGATTTATTTATTGTTTGTCCTATTATTATTAATCATGTTGGAATGGAATTCTTAATGAATTATTTCTTCAGTCAGTTGACTCTAAGCGGTGAATGAAACTTTGCATACGTTCTAGGATAATTCCAAGAAAATTGCAATAATTTACTTGGAAAAAAATCTTTTAATTTAACTTTACCATAACCGCATTCTTTTACTCGAATGTTCTGTTATATTCTATCTGCAGCGTTCGTCGAAAGTAAGGCAATATCATCAGGAGAAGTGTAAGATCGGAAGAAAAAAGAGTTTGAGACAGAGCTTCAGTTCAAAGGTAGGTTTTGCAATCGTGATAAGGTTACTTAATTTTTGAACTTGTGAACTAGCTTGTATTTTTTTTTTCAGAATTAAGTCTTTCACTGTCAAGGAAGACATATGCACCATTTTCAGACGATGTAGATTAAGATTAGACTGCATATAACGTGTAGTCTGATCTTTTTTCCACACCGCCCTTTCTGTACATGTATATTAAAACTATGACCAAAATGTTTCCCTTTTTACAGTAGGATTTTACTTCGCACCATTTCTTTCAAGCCATCAAAATGTCAATCGATCAGCAAAGTTATCCTGCAGGTCACTGTGTTTTGTTACAATCTAACTGTCCTATATTCACATGTCTGCCTTACATGATTGCACCACGAACAACTTTGTCACGTGTCTGTTCTCTCAGCAGGGCATTCCATTCTTTTCAGTCATATTCTCCAAGGTTCTTTTAAATTTGTAAGTAACACAGCTTCTGATTGGCTACACCGAATGATTTATACAGCCGATCAGAAGTTTTGTTACTTACAAATGTAGAAAATTCTGGAGAATAAGACAAGGAACGTTCTTAACCCTTTCCCAAACAATCCCTGGTTTTTACGGGTCTGGAATAGTAGCCTTTTGAAAACATTGTGGGAAAAGGAGAAAATGCTGGTAACCAGCATTTTCTCCTTTTCCCACAAAGTTTTCTACCCTATCATAGACAGAAATCATCTTTTCAGCAAGAGTTTAATTGTTGTCTGCAAATGCTTTCGATTTGGTCTAGTCCAAAAGTTTGTCGTTTGGGAAAGGGTTAAGGATGGTTGGTGAATACGAGACCTGGGGTCATTGCTCAAAGGTAAAGTAAAGCAGTTTTGATATGAAGTATTCAGGTTTGAGCCTCACTGGGAGCTCTGATTTTTTTTGTGGGATGCCCTTGGGTAAAACACTTCCGAGCCCTGGCCTACTGCAGTGACACATAAAACATACATGAATTTTTGAGTTGTCGCAGTGGTTTTTAAATAAAATCAATCAATCAATCAATCAGTCAATCAATCAATCAGATCGGTTAGATTTTTTCACGCCTACCATATAGTAGTGGCAGCTATTTTTTTCTTCTTCATGTATCTAATGTTAATTGAATATCGTAAATTACGTAATGCCGAATTTCGACATGTGTGAGTTTTCCTTAGATTGCCAATTAACAAATGAATATTGGTAAAATTAGTCGAGACACACTTTTGTTTACTTTTTTTCTGTCGAAGGCTCTAGCTTACGGGTACCCGGATGTATTGTGGGTACAAACTTCCATTGACTCTCTTATGAGGTAAGTCCCCTGTTTACCACCCGTGTAAAACATTGTCATTTTTTGGTTTTTAAGGGCACGATGAGTAATACAGCCACAACCGTACCGGGAAAGCGAGATTCTTTTGAGGTAAGTAAACCAGAAGGTGCTAATCGACAGTTCCGAAGACAGAGGAAAATACTTCGCCGACTAACGACAACTGAAGGGCCGTCGGAGTCTGAAAATGCAGAAAGAATTTTTGAAAATGAGCGTGAAGATTTCCATAAAGAATATGGACGTGGACGTGGTTTTTCCTATGTTTTTACGGGCAATGATGGAGAGAAAGGTTGGATAAATAGTAAACCACTTAAAGAGGAAGAACTCGCTTTTGACGACGAAGATAAACTAAAGAAAGAAAGAAAGTTTGCGCCGGCAACATTAGTGAAGACATGGGCACGTCCTACAAGAACGGTCAGTGAAAGGGTGCGAGATCCCAGTAATAAAAAGAAACAAAAAGAGGACTACAGAAAGTTTATGAACTTGGGACCAAGAAAACCGAAAAATCAGAAAACTGATAAAACGAACATTGTTCACACTGCATTAATGGTGTCCAATGAGAACGCCGATAAAATAGCAGAAGAAAGACGCCAGCTTCTAGAACTTGAACGGGTATCCAGAAAAAGAATAAAACAGCTTGAGGCTGAAGTAAGTGAACTTCAACAATCTTTTCAATCCATTAATCGTGAAAACGAAATGTTAAGAGCCAAACTGAATTCAGACGATCAGATCGTGATAGAACCATATCAGCGAATTTTTGAAGACAGACAAATTTTAAGAGACTCCGAAACCGGATATAAATCCATCATCGCCGGTCTGGAATCCCAATTAAGGGATCTACAAAAGGCCCATGTCAAAGTACAAAGAGAGCTGTCTACTTTTAAAGATAAAGATAAATATCCAACAGCAACACAATTACTGCAGGCTAAAGCAAATGCATCTAAGTCATATTGGGACGGAAGAGCTTTCAAAGACGAGAATGCTCGTCTAAGGAAAGTGAACGAACAGTTGACAAAAGAAAATGATGATCTCAAGAAACTGCTTTTGGAGACTAATCCGTACGTTGATCGACAACGTGCTCATAAAAGTTTACCAGCAAAACAAGATGCATTGAACGCGAGACATTTGTCTGATACCGAGTTTACTAAACAACAGAAAGCGGTGTATAACACAGGTATTCACACTGAAATACTTACAAAGCAAAATAAAGATGATTTTTACAGTATCCACAAGGACTTTATGAACATGCTACCAGATTATTTTTCAGAAAGGGGAGGTCAAAAGCGTCCAACATACTGAGTCTACTTTACTAACTACATATGTATTTGCTAGACAATTTTGTGATTTTGCTATCTTAAGGAAATTGGTCATTGAAAACATGGTAGGTAAAGGAGAAATTACTGGTAACCACCATTCTCTATTTTTGCCCCACATTTTTTTCTGTTATTTGAGGAAACCCATCAGTTGAGCCACGATTATATGTACTTTATAACATGGAAATTGCTGAAAAATGACTAACTTAAAATTAATTTTGTCGTTTGGTAAAATGTAAGGGTATTAAACAGCATAATATGCAAAGTTTTCAATTATCTTAACTCATCCGTCCTGCGGAAGGTTTTTCGCCTCTTGTGGTTGAGGTTATCATCGCAAAACTTTTTGTGGTATTTTCGAAGACAACACAATTATGCCGGTTCAATATTGAATTTTGAAGACCGTGTATCGTATTTTGTGCAAAGCCGAAGTAAGTAAACCCAATTAAACTCAGTTGTTCTCAGGCAAATGAGTTTTTCGGTAGCACTTAGAAATATAATTGGAAATGGCATATTTAAATACACTGGATGAGGCCATCGGTCGTGGAAATACTAATTTTTGATTGAAAATAGCTTCACTCGCTGTTAGTCTTCTATTTGCACAATGGTTACAAAAATATGTCTACCGGTCGCTTGGTCCTAGGTTTTTGTGTTCCAAAAACCAATTCGTCCTATGGCTTATTCATCGCATGACTGCGCGTTAGGCAGGAATATTTATAGATTGAAATAATTGATTGTAATGCTGGGAATTGAATGGTAACGACCAAAGACATTTCAAAATTATAGTTTTCAAGTACAAACATAATTTTATTCGATTTATTTACATGGTTTCTCTCTCTAATCATCATGCATCCTACTGTCAAGGGACGTCACTCCCGATTCCACCTAATGATTAAAGGGAGACCACCAATACAAAAATAATCCTAACTTTGTCATGGGTACTCTCCCTTCAATCAAAAAAAGGTTTTCAATGGCTTAGTAGGTTGACTTTCAAGCCAATATTTGAATAATATATCTTTTTCTTTCAAATTATCAATTCCACACAATGGCTTCTATGACAAATACCACTTCAGCGTCCTCAACGCGTTGATTCTACCAGCTATGCTACTATTAAAATTATAAACGATGTATGAAGGTAATTCCCGTAAGCCAAATTATCTCCCTTACTTGATAAAAATCAAAGGTAAGACTGGTCTTTTTACCTTTATTCCTTTGATTTTATCATTTATTCCATTGTGTATATTTCGATAATATAATTTTTGGCTTACAAGCGATTATGTGTAAGATTCCTGTGTAATGCTAAAGCAAATTCTGTCCCCAGTCAACAGAAAAAGTGCATATATATCTATTTGCTACGTAGCCTATAGGTGTCATGCTCTACAGACTTTTTATTACGAAATGACGAAATCCTGAATCGTTCAAACGAAATGCTATGTCGAGAAAACGAAATACTAAATGGGTAAAACGAAGTGCTATTTCGATGAAACGAAACGCTATTTCGAGAAAACGAAATACGTGTGTTCGGAACATGATAATTATTTTCTGTGAAAAAATGTAATCCGAAAAAAAAAACTTGGTTATTGTTCGCCATAGCCATGTGAGATGAGTAATTTCACAGTCTGTATACGATTTAGTATTTCGAATTAAGTTGCTAAGAACGTGCAGTCTGATCTTAGATCTACACTGTCCGCCAGTTTGTTACATAGTCTGGTCATAACAACATTGAAAAATCTACACTGCTGATTCTTTTCATAATTGAAGAGGACTGGTCCATTATATTACGGCTTTTCTCCCCTAAACCTTCTGGTCAAGATGGCACATTTTTTTGTTGTTAATTATTGAGAATTTATAGCGGTTATTGCATAAACGTGCCTTTTCGGGCCGTTATAAGCATGTATTAACGGGTAAAAACCGGGCGTTAACGGAAGAAAACGTGCACACTGAAACGAACTTCTAAACGGCCACTTTGTTTCTCCTATAAATTGGAGCAAATAAAAGAAATGTTAATAAAAACAAATTATGACACGTAGACGTTAAGCACGGTCTTGTGATGGAAAGATTCTGCATTTTGCCAACTGAAGGACTCTCTTTTTCAACCAGCTACTTTCTCACATGCATCAGAGGTGAGAGGCTAAAAAACGCCTGAAAGAAAATTTGCTTCAACCGAATATCGTTTGTTCTGCGTTTACAACCAGCAGGTCACGAGTCCGATGTGCTAACCACTGAGCTGCCCGGACGGGAGTGTACTGTGACGAACTGAACGAACGTATCTTGAACGAACTGAAAAGCAGAAATACGGATGTATAGGCACGAAAAACCCACCGACTGTCTTCATAGAAAGGTAAAATAAGGTACTAAAGACCCGTTTGAATCGACATCAGAACGAGCTCACAGAGTAGGAGAAAAGATTATTACCTCATTACCAAACGACAAAATTTTAGGTTTGTCCAAACCGAAAGCATTTGCTGACGACAAAATAAAAGTGACTGAAAATTTGAAATTTGTTTTGTGAAGGATAGAAAACATTGTGGGGAAAAAGGAGAAAATGCTGGTTACCAGCATTTTCTCTTTTTCCCACAATGTTTTCTAAAGGCTTCTATCTCAGGGGCGTCAAAAGTAGGGGTTGTGTGGTAATGGGTTAACGAGCCAGAGCGCACGCAAAATGATCGACATCTCAAAGAATGTATAAGGTGTTATGGATGTTGTCTGCGTGCTCCCAAAGTAAATTCATACGGAGAAAGTTGAAAGAATAATATTAATTCTTTAAACCATTCGATAATTTGATTGGACAAATGTTAACATACAGCAAACAAAACCTTAACTGTTGTATTGCAGACGAACAAACAGTTCAAATGGCCTTGATCGAACAAACCCGTTGTATAAGTGACTTTCGTTTCGTTTCGAAAAGATTTGAGCATGTGCCAAAATTTCGGACGAAATAAGCGAACAACAACGTGCGCCAAAACGATCCCAGAACGACAAGCCAAAAGGGAGTATGCTAGTGAATGTTGAAATGAGCCAACGAGCATAACCAGCGAACGCCAAAATATCTCTGTACGCTGGCATACTTTCAGTCAGTCCGTTATAGAAATTGAAAGTGCACCTTCAACCATATAGCGTAACAATGTGCACACTCACTCAGACGCAAGTTCTTTTAGAGGTATTGAATATAGGACAATGTATATTTTTGTATAAATGACTGCTTGTTAATTGTCATGTTTAGAAAGAGCACAGAAAGCGGCTTGAATTGCTTTTTAATTGTAATTTCGAAAAAGTCGACATTGTGTGATTTATGCACTTTGAAAAGGGGGTTTAGAGCATCTATGAAAAGTATCCACCTAAGTCACTACGGACACATCCAGTAAAGTTGCCTATATATGATCCAAGAGAATGTAGAAAAATAACTATAAGAAATAGATTTTGTACATTTTTTGTTTTATACAACAGTTGTGTATATCTTATGTTAAGTTGGTAAAGAATATGGAACAAGTTAAAAAGCATCAGCCAGTGTCATAAACTCAACAAAAATGAAAGAAATATAATGCAAATAAGCTGCATAGAGGACCGACAAAACAGCACCTGGAATCAAGGAAACCTTAGAAATCTTTGCTATTTTAAGACCTGCTTTAGATGCTTTTGCAAACATTGTTATAAAAAGGAACAGTTACTTGTTAGAGTCTTTTCTAACAATAGTTTTGATATTCAGGCTTATGTCTCACAAATGGCATACTTTATGTACTCTGCCCAGTTCGGCTAAATAACTTCAGTTATATTTTAACAGTGGTGGTAGATTACGTGGTGTTTTCGAACGCTTTATGTGTCCTGCCCACTTCGGCTAAATAACTTCAGTTATATTTTGACAGTGGTGGTAGATTACGTGGTGTTTTCGAACGCTTTATGTATGATGTACCGTCCGTGGTGTTGGTGAGGGAAGGCATTTCGGCCCTAAGAATACCGACAGTCGTGCGTAAATCCTTGGGCTTCCTGGAAAAGTTTCTTATGTTTTCTTGGTGACCTGCATTCTCTAGATCTTCATTTTCATATTTTTTCATTTTCTTTCTTAGCCGCCAATTCTCTTCCTCCAACTTCTGTATCGTTTCTGTTAAATCATGTCCTACCTTGGTTTCCTTCGGTCTACCACTCGGCAGGCTTCTTGGATATTTAAATCGAGTTTGTCTGTCCAAGTCGATGTTTGCCTGCTCTAAAACTTGCATTCGTCGCTTTATTGAAGTTTCTGCCATCAACAGGTCCTCTTTCTCAAGCATGGCTGATTCCATTTTCATTTTGTGATATTTAGATTCATCTGAGAGGTTTTTGTTCTCATTTGAGAGCTCCTCCAGTTGTAACTCAAGGTCCTCAACACGCTTTTGTAACTTTTCCTCACGTCTCCTGAAGTGCTGTCTCTCTTCTACTATCGCCTCCGTTCCATTCTTTCTCATATCTTTTACAAAACTCTCGTACGTTCTAAGTTCATTTTCCATTAAATCTCTATGGCGATTACTACTGGTAATAGTTCTTTGAAGTTTCAGTTTTTCTGTTTGAAATATTTCTATTTCTTTTGCTTGATATTCGACCTGTTTGCTAGCTGCTTCTAGATCAATTTTTATGGAATTATGCCCTGATTCCAGTTTTGTCAGTTTTGATTTGAGCTGGATAATTTCTTTGGCCATATCCGTGTTGTTCAGTTTAGTTTCTCTTAACTCGGCCTCCAGTAAATTCTTCTGTTTTTTGAATTTTGTTTCGAGTTTAATATTTTCAGCCTTTATATCTTTATATCGATTTAGAAGACCTTCGGATTCGTCCTCGTAGTTTTTGATTCTCCTTTCATATTCTTGTATTTGCTTATCAAGCTTCTCATTTTGCTCTTCCTTTTCTTTATTTTCCTTTTCAATTTTATCCATTTTATCTGTATTAAGTTGCCTCTCTATTCTCATAGCTTCGTGAACGCGCTTTTTATCTTCAATTGAAGTATTGAAATCCTTTTTTGTCGCTTGCAGTTCAGTTTCATACAGGTGATTCTGTGATTGAAGCTTTTCCACCTTCTCTTCAAGTCGCTTAATCTCTTCTCTGAACCCTCTAATCCTTTGAGCGTCAGGTCCATTTTCAAGCTTGGTAATCAGAAGTTTGTTCTCATCATAGAGTCCTTGATAAGACTTGAGCAGATCTCTGTTTTCGGCTTCTAGAGTTTCTATACGTTTCTTGTAATACTTGTCAGATTCCTTCAGTGCATCTCTTTCTGACTTGACAGTTTCATAAGTTCTATAAGCTGCTTTATCGAAACTGCTGGATACTACGGTGTTTATAGGTGGTGGTCTGTTGGTGTAGGAGGTTGTCATGTTGATCCTGTATAAAACACAATGGTAAAACAATTATGATTAGTGCTCCGTGGGTAGGGGTTAAATGTATCTGCAAAAAGTATCGATCCAGGTCAGCCTGCGCAGTCCGCGCAGGCTGACCTTGATCGAAACTTTTTGCTATCGGTCAATTTTCTGGATGTCAAAGGACCAGTCTACCTCATGATTTGGTTTATTGTTGGACAAAGTGGACCTTATAGAATACATACATTATAACTTGACTTGCTATGCATCATTCATCACAGAGACGCATTGAATCCCATTTTCACATGGCATGATTCATTCTATTTTTGAGATACGAATACATTTTTATGTATGAGTTTAGATTTAGTGTTACAATTCAAAGGACAACATTTTCATATGTGGAAATAATTATGTTGTGTAGCCTGAAGCAATATAATAAGCGAGATTGAAGAAACGCTGTAGGATTTGAAAAAAAATTGTCATGAAGTATTCATAATTCAAGCGTTTTGTGAAAAAATATCTCATAGCTATTTTTATTACTTCTCCATTCCTGAACCCCCCCCCCCCCCCGCACTTTCTCCCAAAAAAAGCAATACTCTCG
The DNA here is from genome assembly GCA_943736015.1 of Tridacna crocea. Lineage (NCBI taxonomy): Eukaryota > Metazoa > Mollusca > Bivalvia > Cardiida > Cardiidae > Tridacna > Tridacna crocea. Next base: position 14,477,253 of record OX031056.1, on the reverse strand, counting down.
TTATACCAGCAGAAATATAACATCATGAACGCATAGACTATTTTCAGATTTAAGCAATTATAGCAGAACATAATGCGAAGATATAACAAATTTACTGAAACTATTATTTACCTTGTCTTTCCAGCTATCGTTCCAGATTACACAGAGATATATTTGAATATCTGCCCGAAATAACTAACCAAATCGTAACGGCATTGCCCTCACTGTTGGAAAGTCAATGAACCCTATACCGTGCAGGCCAATTTTAATTCAGATCAAATACTATTTGAACAAAGGCAAAAATATCTGAGGACAATAATAAATTCTTTTCTGCACAATAGAAAACATTTTGAGGGGATGACGAATTGCTCGACACACTGCTCATTTTAAACAGTTGCTCGTTTTTCAAAAATGTTTTAAACTCTGTCTGGGGCTAAGACGTTCCAAGTGTTACTCTTCAGTGGAGATTAAAAGCAAAGTATCCTTCCGTGACGGAAGTCCAATTGTCTGCGACAGATTCACCCTTTTGTTATGGTGAGTTAATGTAAGTAATAAATCTACTGTACCCATTGTAACTAATTCATTTGAAGAAAGTAATAAGTTTGCTACAGTCTGAGATGTCGTTGAACGATCGACGTGCGCGGACGCGAAGGTTGGTCATAGTGCTCTCCCTTTGCAAAGCACAATAGCAGTTGCGACACACACGATGTCAGTTAACAACGAAAGATAAGTACAGAAAGAGCTTTCAACTGCATTAAAATACCTTACAGTTACGCAAAAAGTGCCTTAAAATTATGCGCAGTTTAGCTTATTCTCGAATAACACAAAAAGTACATTCAACCTACACAAGAAGTACCTGCAAATTTCTATACTTGCAGAAAATTTCTCCAAATTTCATCAAAATAGCCTCAGATTTCCCATGAAATAACTTCAACACACAGGCGGTGTTTTTTCCGGCGAAGAAATATATCGTGTAGGTGCATGTCAAGCTAGATGATACAGGCCAGGAACATGAACAGGTGTCGCATCACTGTGAAGCTGCATTCAGGTAGTCTTAGTCAAAAGTCCAAGGTGAAATTTTGCAGTATCACTTTTGTTCTAATGTTTCATGAAGCTATGAGGACTTACTGGTATATGATTTATACTTATTTCCAATTTAAGCAGAGGGAACCACTTAGATGTGTCTTATCGTATATGGAGTGGACTAATTTGTGCCACTGGATGTCGATGGTGTGACACCTAGATGAGTGAGAAGTGAAAGTACGATAAAACAGTCTAATGACCGTTTATTTTCAGGCATTCTCGATCAGACTACACAGAAAGTGCAGTCTGATCTTCGATCTGCAAGGTCTAATAAGGAGACAGTGTACTAAGTAAAAGAAAGCAAAACTCGAATTTCATCTTCCTTGGTTGCACAAACAAGCACTAGGCTAAGGCTCTGCGGTACTTTATGTTAGGAGACTTCCATGTGAAAGCGCCTCCAGTAAAGATCGAACCAGGATCTTTTGATTTCAAATCATGTTTCGGCTACTGCGTCTTGGTTAACTCGTATGTATTTATGTAGGCACGACACGGGAACATAATTTTTTATCACAAATTGAATATTAACAAACGCTAGGACCTTATTTTCATAACATTGTCTGCAACCTTTCTACACTACTCGGGAACAAAACAATGATATACATGGACATATAGATTAATTTGTGTCAATTCAATATTGCCAAACAATACTGGTGGTATTACTGAAATAAATTGACCTGAAATTGACCTTTATGCAAAGAATAATTAAAACGTGCATATTTAAATCATCAGGCATAATCGGACCGTACGGAAATTCTGTTAACGGTAAATGTCATGTTTGACCCTTACTGCACCATAGCCAAAATTAAAAAGCTTTCGCGGATGGCACAGATCAAGATCAGGCTGCACAGAAAGTGCATCTATAAGATCTACCACCCACCACCTATTACCAATTTAAACCAACACGATAATGCTCATTTCAGATATTTTAAGAATCTTTTGAAGACATTATAAATCTAATGACCCCCTAAAGAGTTCGAAAACGTGCAAATAGTTCCGCATGCTGAAGCTAAGTTCGGAAAAAATTCAAGCTGTAATATATGGTAATAGAGGTCATTTATTTCATGTCGATTTGTTCGACTAGTATATACTGGATTGTAAAAGAAATGGAAACGAACTAGATAAAAACAAACAATAAGGTAACTGTTCCATATCACCAACCGAACTCTTTCAGTGTAAAATACATAGCGTCGGTTTACTACAAAAACCTCGTAACCTACAGCTTGTTTCAAGCTGTAGTTACGGGATTTTTGAAGTAAACCGACGATACACTCGACCTGTGCCAACGGCTGAAAAAAATGATCCACTGAAATTTCATAAAGATTTTTATTATCATATATGCTTTGCCAAACATTCTGATCTCGATCTATGCGGTCTGTAAAAATCTTTTTTCATCTATTGCACTGAGAGGGCGAACTATGAGACACGACTGCTCATATTCTGCACTGTACTTAACCCTTTACCAAACTACAAACTTTTTGGCTTGTCCAAATTGAAAGCATTTGCAGACGACAAAAAAAAAAAAGGTGAATGGAAATTTGAAATTTGTTTTGTGAAGGGTAGAAAACATTGCGGGAAAAGGAGAAAATGCTGGTTACCAGCATTTTCTCCTTTTCCCACAATGTTTTCTAAAGGCTTCTTTCTCAGGGTCGTCAAAAGTGGGCATTGTGTGGTAATGAGTTAACCCTTATGCTGCCAAATAGCTAAAATAAAATTTTAGTTTCGATAGCTAAAACCCAAATATTGCTATTTCAAAGTAATGTTTTAGGGAATAATATCACCTTATCCGACAGTGTAGATCAAAGATCAGACTGCACGTTCTGTGCAGTCTGATCTTGATCTACACTGTCCGCACAGGGTCAGTGAGTCGCGCTTAGCTGCCAAAGGGTTAAGAAGTGTGGTGGAATAGGATCTATGTATAGAACAGATAATAGACATGGCAACCTTCATAGATTGAAATCGTAAACGTTGGAATACTTAATTAAATTGTTCTTTCGTGTTTGGATCTATATTGAAAGGTAAGTTGAAGTGAAAATAATTTTTACCGTGTAAAAACGTACAGAGATAAATGTTGTTGTTTTTTTAATGTATAAATCCTTGATCTGTCAAATAAATTAAATGAGAGCTTGAAGCTATGAGAAAATAACCCAATATATTGCAATTTCACGCTTCATTTTCCCCGGAGTGATCTCAACGTTACGGCACGTTGTGGGCAGTCTGGTCTTAATCTAGATTATCCGCATAAGCAATATGTAGAGTCCAACTTGCCAAACTAAGAGTGAATTATTCAGTTAAAGAATCCATGACGGTCTTTCTCACAGTCCAAAAAGAAATTTACGATTCTGACCTATCACGCTTCTGGGAACTGCGAAAAATGTCAGTCTTGGTAAGACTGCGCGAACTGCGCAGGCTTACCAGGGCTGACACTTTTAGCTTTAATGGCATTTTCTGTATGAAAAGTGATCATTGTACCTTGTTATTCAATCATTTTTTAATTAACAACTTAAACTGACCTGCGCTATCGTTGATCTGTTTTCATCTAATTGATGTACAGAATTCCCAGATGGTCCTTTTTTGACTGATGGGTCACAATTATATTGACGTGTAATAAATACTTCGATCCTGAAACAATCAACAGAGAGGCGGAGATGTGTAGATCAAGATCAGGTTGCAAGACACCATGTGCGTTCTGATCTTGGTCGAGACTATATGCAAAATAAACTCATGGTAGAGTCAGGGATAAAACATTTCTTGCACTTACTGTTATTTTTGTAAAGTTCTCCCTCTTGTGTTCAGGTCTGTATGGTCAGAAAACTTGATTTTCTTCAGATTTTTAAATTAGACACAGTCGTTGTCGATGTCGGATGAAGATTTACTCTGTCATATACATATAGTAATTTATCTTACAAGATATAAGGCCTGTATACATGCGTTCGGGCATTTGCGAAAAGTGTCGTCTTGGATCAGATTGCGCTAATCCAAAACGACACTTTCCGTTTTTATGCAATTTTCTGTTTTGTGCATGTGTACTGTGCGACAAAATCTAATGTAGTCGTAAAGTGTCGTCTCGGATTAGCCTGCGCGGACTGCGCAGGCTGATCCGAAACGACACTTTACGCAAATGTCCAAATGTCTCTTTCTGCGTAATGCAAGCCGTATGATGAGTCATTGTTCTGAGAAAAAGAGGTTTAATGCATCTTAGCATATGCGTTATACCATGGAAGTCGTGCCTAAACTCAAGATCCATAAATTCTTGTCTATCAAACGACTAAATCATGAGATCGACTGGTCCTTTGACAGACAGAAAATTCACCGATGGTACAAAGTTTCGACCTAGATAAGCCTGTGCGGACCGACCTAGGTTGATATATTTTCTGTCGATGCATTAAACCCTCTTTTCATAGAGCTTATGCATAAAAATTCTAATTTGTTGTTTATCATTTCAACAGTATGGATCAAGGATTAAAGCACAAATGACCCACAAAGTACTGTCATGAGCACAGCTGGTACTACAATTCCGTCACGGACTTGGTTATCATCCAGGGCACCAAACTATACGGTCGGGCCTGCATTCGAAACAGATGATGGAGACGAATTCGAGAAGGAACCGGATTTATTTCAGTCAGACCAAGTTTACAAGTACGACCCGAAAAGGCCTGGCGGAAATATATTTCAGGGCCGAACCTTCAATACTTTCAAGAAACAGAAAAACGATGGGAAGAAATCAATTCTTAAAGGAGGAATGTTGCCAGCAGAGCAGCAACAAGGCCCGAAAAATCACAGAGTACGGTTTTCTACGGAATCCGAGGGTGAACGAGAGATTATGCACACGTCAGTGGGTGGTGTCGTCATTACATCCACTAAACCATATGAAAGTATTATTGCTGAACGGGATGCCCTGTTAGAAACCGAAGCCGCATACAGGCGTCGTATACAGAAGCTTGAAGCTGATAATACTCAAATCCTTCTTGATTACGAAACTCTGTACAAAGAAAATAACTCTCTTCGAGATAAAATTGACAAAGGTGAAGATAATAATATTGAGTCATTTCAGAGAGTTTATAATGATAGACAGATTCTTAGAGAAGCAGAAACAGCCTATAAAAAGAGAATATCTCAGCTAGAACAAGAAGCAACCGGAATGCTGCAGAATTTCGAATCGCTTTACCAGGAAAATAAAGTTCTTAGAGATAAAGCAAAAAACCTGGAGGATCGCCTGAATGCGATCGATAGAATGGATGATATAAAAAAGATTGCACAGTTGGAGAAGAATGTCAAACATCTTGAGAAAACCATTCGCACAATGGGATATGAAAAAGAAGATTTGAGACAAGAACGTCATGAATTTGAAAACCAAGTTTACAAACTAAGGGAAGAAATTGCGGAGATTTCGAAGAGAAATCTGATGCTTGAAAAAGAAAATGAAGGACTTAAAAGAGGTTTTATGGCACTTGGAAAAAATGTGGATAATAGCTGGAAAGATGAAACAAAAATGAAAACAAGAAGACAAGAGGAGGAAGAAAGACTACTAAAAGACGAAAACAGTTCCATGAAGAAGCAAATCGATGAGCTGCAAAAGACATTACATAACTTAGAAAAGAAAAATGTTGAACTGATAACGAGAGTACAGATTGTAGAAAATGATCGAGATGAATTCAGACGCAAGTTGTTTGATTTTGCACAGGAAAGTGGAAAAGCAACTCCACCTGATAAAAGACGACAGCAAAAGGAAGCCGAGTTAATGAAAGATAAAAAGATAGAAGATTTGACCAATACGTTACAGGATGTCCAGAAAGAAAACGTGGAAATAAAAACCAGACTTGAGATGCTAAATAAAGAAAACCAACAATTACTTCAGAGAGAAGATGATGTCAAAAGGCAGCCTCGTGAGACTGCATCATCTATTCGAAGAAAGATGGAGACTGAGAGAGAAGTTCATACACTAAACGGACAACTTGAAATGTTTAAAGAAAAAAACAAAAAGCTCGAAGTTGAAATAGCAGACTTGAAAGAACAAATGAAACGGATGGAAATTGACACTAAGGCTCACAAACAGACGGAAAAAGCATTATTGGCAGGACAACTTGGACAAAAAGACGACCAGGTTAAGGAACTAAATTCGAAAATAATTTCGTTAAATGATGAGGTGAAAGCCCTAACCGAGAAGAACCTTCTGCTCATGTCAGACAAAGATACTTCACTAGACAAGTTACAGGCAAAACTCGATGCTGCATTGAAAGATAAAGACGAACTAATTCGCCAAAAGGACCAGCTGCAAGACACCGTTACAAACTCTAGTAATTCTAACATTGCCAAGATAGAGGAATTACAAAGTGAACTTAATGTAGTTCAAACTGAGCTTAACATAGTACGGCCTAAGCACGAGGCTCTTTATACAGCCCATGAAACACTTAAAGAAGAAAAAATATTGTTAGAAAAGAAACTTGAAGAAAGACACAATGACATAGAACAAATGAAGGAAACCATGAGAAATGATAAAGATGTATACAATGAACTAGCACATGAAAAGCGGGAAAATTTAAATCTTAGGCGAGAAATAGATGAATTAAGCAAGGATCTAGACAAAGAAAAGTCTAAAATGGAAACAGATCTCGACGAACTACTAAAAAACCAGGAATTTATGAATACAGCATTGGCAGAGCACAAAGTTCGCCTGGACATGCTACAAAAGGAAAAGAATGAACTTAAGAGTGAAAATATACGACTTGTTAAAGCTAACGAGAGACAGGCGAAATCTGTAATCGACTTAAAGGCTGATTTGGAAAAGGTAAAAGGTGAGACATCAACGAAAACAAAAACAATGGAAGAGCAAAATAATCAACTGACTAAGGAGTTAAAGTTAAATGAAAAGGAACTCATTAAAGCGCGGCAAGAATTGGAAATAACTAAGAATGAAAGAGAAAACCAGGTTAATAAATTACTTAAGCAAATGGAGAAGTTGAAATCGGAACGGGAAGCAGAAACAAAACAACTAAAAGATCAAAGCGATGATCTACGGAGTGAAGTTGCCAGACTAAAAATTTTTGAAGAGAAAATGCAAAATATGGAAAATGATTTGAAAGATTTGATCAGTAGATTGTCAGAATCAGAAAAGAGAAATAAAGCGCAGACAGATGAGAGATTGCAGAATCTTGCCTTTGTTGTGAAGGAAATGAAAGATGAAAATCTTGCCAACCGAATCCGTGCCGCCCAGAGAGAGGAAAATGAAATAGAAAAACATCGTCTTGAACTCGAAATCAAACAAGATGCTATCAACGAAATCAAGAAACTTAGAGATGAGAATAGGAGGCTTGTTGGATTACTGGAAGATAAAAAGGCCGCAGAAGAAGCACAAGATGATTGGAGTAGAAAGAAAAACAAATTCAACGAAGTTATTGCACAGAACAAAAGACTTGAAGATGAAAATCAGCGCCTCCTTAATCTCGTTGAACAAAAGCAAGCCGAAAGCGATAAAAGAGACACTCTAGCAAATATGACTAGAATAAAACTTCTAGAGACTCAACTACATAAAGCTTCTGAGGCAAATGAAAACTTGAAGAAACTGGTAGACGAAAAAGAAGTAAGTCTTAAACAAAACCATGTTGATAATGATAATTTGAAGCGTTTGAAGAGAGACAACAGGAGACTAACGACAGAAAACGAGAAACTGATAGATGAGAGTAGTAAAAAAGATCACACGATAGCAAAATTGAAGGAACTTGAAACAACAAAGGCAAAGTTTGAGGATTCTTCGGCCAACAACCAAAGACTCTATGAGGAAAACAAACGCTTACGAGAGACTTTGGAAAACGCTACTGATTACAAAGCTGCATATGAAAAGGCCAAAGGTCAGGAAAAAAGTAATGCGAAGTACCATTCAAAATATGTCGAAGAAAATACTCTGCTACGTAAAAATTTACAAGAAAAGGAATTAGAACTCCGTAGAGAAATAGACCTGCATAAAGACAGGGCAAATAATATACAGGCTCGGAATAAACGGCTTACAGATGAAATTGCTGGCCTAAAAGTCGAATTAAGTAAAAAGGATAATATTATTCTGAAAATGAAGGAATTAGAGCAAACATCGCTAAAAATCAAAGATGCTAGTACCAACATCACAACTCTAAATGAGGGAAACCAACGAAGTAGAAAGCATGTAGACAGCAGCTCACCTTGGAAAGAAACATTCATGAATCCAAAAACAATTGCACAAACTAACCAAGTTAAAGCATTCTATGTCAATGGATCTGTGGTCAAAGAAAAATCTAGTAGGAAAGTCAAATTGCAAGACACCCGAAAAGCAAGTGATACATCATTGTCAGTAGAAGATGAGATGAACGTTGACGATACGGCTACAGCACAAAATAAGATGAAAATTAAACCTTTGTTACAACTGCCAGAGATCAATAAGGACGGATCAGGACTTAAGTTTGGACTGTCATACAAAGACTTGCATAAACGTAAGTAGAATTAACAACCACATTTGTGTATCTAGATATCTACTGGAATATACATGAAAATATCAAATGAACTTTGTTCTGGGAAAAAATGGGTTTAGTTGATTACCAAACGACAAAATCTCTGGCTTGTCCAAATCGAAAGCATTTGCAGACGATAAAATAAAAGTGACTAAAATTTGAAATTTGTTTTGTGAAGGGTAAAAAACATTGTGTGAAAAGGAGAAATGTTGGTACCAGTATTTCCTCCTTTTCCCATTATGCTTGCTAAAGGCTTCTTCTGAGGGTTGTCATCAGTAGGTGTTGTGTGGTAATTGCTTATTGTACCTCGTAGGACATTGTATCAAATAGTTGTTGCATGCATACAATAGATCTGTTTTGTCCCACAACCGGCTGTATCATAAAGAAAGTTTCTTAGACATTCAGAAAATTTACCCATATCGGAAGATTTCGACTAAGGTCGACCTGCGCGAACTGCACAGGCTGATAACGAATCAATGTTTTGCAGATGGAAGCGGAAGTTATATACATTCACAAGTTCATGAAGTAAATGACTGATCGGAAAAGGAAAAAAAAAGGCATATAAAGTGATTGATTTAGCAAAGAAATGTTTTAGAAAAACAATTACAGAAAACTTGAAACACGAATACGTGCTCTAAGTGGCATTGAATAGTGTGTTACAGTAACACAACTTCCGTTTGGCTAACCATTGGCAAAGACAAAAAATGTTTCAAAGAATGGTTTATGACTACGGACCCTCGTCGCACGTATACATGAATAGGATGAGCCTGGCCTACTGTCGTCAAATATGAAACAAGCAATTTTCGTTGAAATGATATCTCCCGCCGAAAAAAAGACCTTTGCAAAAAATTAACGCACCCGCGTAACTCAAAATCGCACCCAGTGTGCCATTTTGCATGGAAAAAAATATTTCGGCGGAATAGGTTGTTGTACTCACGTATAAAGTTTCACGAAATTACGTCCAATTGTATTGGAGATATTGTCCCGGCCAGACGGGAGGACGGGCGAACGGAAGGCCAGACAGACGGACGAACGGTGGGATGGACCGACGGACAGAGTTAAAAAACGTTAAACAATTTTTTGCTGCAGTGAAAGGCAATAACTGTGATAAAACTTGTTATGAACAATTTCAGATATAAAGTATGTGTAGGAGCATGTTGAGATATTAAGTATGTCTTTTAGCAGTTCGAGATGTAAACAATGTCTTTAACCCTTTCCCCAATGGCAAATTTTGGACCAGACCAAATATGAAAGCATTTTGCAGATGACAAATTAACAGTTGCTAAAAAGATGTTTTTTCTATATGGTAGGGTAGAAAACATTGTGGTAAAAGGAGAAAATGCTGGTTACCTGCATTTTCTCCATTTCCAACAATGTTTTCAAAAGGCTTCTATTCCTGACCCGTAAAAACAAGGGGTTGTTTGGTAAAGGGTTAAAGCACTTAGGGATATAAAATATATCTGTGAGAACCTCGAAATATACTCGTATATGAGAATTTTAACTCTTTACCATACAATCCCTTCTTTTAACGACCCCTAGGTAAAAGCCATCTGAAAACATTGAGGGAAATGGAGAAAATGCTGATAACCAGCTTTTTCTCCTTTTCCCGCAATGTTTTCTACCCTTCCCAAACAAAATTTCATTTTTTCAGTCACGTGTATTTTGTCGTCTGCAAATGCTTTCAATTTGGACCGGTGTAACATATTTTTGTTTGGTAAGAGGGTTAAGACTAGTATATCTGTAGTGTTGACTGCTATGATAATGATACTGTGCATGAAAGTGCAGTCAATAAGCTATCATCTTTTCCTTTTTCAAGTCTGTCGATTTATGTAGGTTATTTGGACATAATGAGGGAAACGTTAAATAATAATAACTTTTACGTTATTGATGTAACTCAGCTTTTCTATAAACATTTGCTTTTCTAGGAAATGGTAAGCTTCTTTCAACCCGAAAGAGTACAGACAAAGGCATCGATGGAATCGATAAACCTCAGATGAATAAGAGCAAGCAAGAAGAAGAAACAATACAAGTTAAGAAACAGCTAAGTGAGAAACAGGAAGAAAACAAGCAGCTGAAATCCGAACGTGACTCATTAATTGCTGAAGTTGCTAAACTGAAGAAAGCAATGGAGATAAAATCGATCAGTCAAAGTGTGGACAACGCTGCATCTTTGTCAGATCATAACAAAAGATTGCTTGTTGAAAACCAGCGGTTAAGAGATGACTTAAGCCAAGTGCTGCGAGAATCGACGATAACGCAGAAAGAGAAAAAGAAAACCACACCAGCCACACAAGTAGCATTCTATGTTGACAATAAAGCTGCCGTAGCTCTGAAAGCAGGTGATAGAGAACGTAAAGAACTTCTAAATGAAATAGCAAGTCTGAATCAACAACTTCAAGAGAGAGATGCTCACATCAAAATTCTTACCACGAACGAGGAGACGAAAGAAAAACTTAATCTTGCAAATGAAAAGAACAAACGTTTGACGGAAGAAAACAATCGTTTAAGACTTGCAGTTGAACAATCGCAGCAACATGACATAGGCAGTAGGTTTAAGAACCAGAATGTCATGGGACGTATGATTGAAGGATACAAAGGTGCACAGCAAAACATAGACAAGCGTAAGTCTAAACCGTCCAGTGGAAAGAATGAAACGGACGATATGAAGTTACAGAAAGTTAAAGATGGCAAGTCATGAATGAATATCGAAATTCCTAACCTGAATATCAGCCATTTTTGTTGTTGACAGTATGCGATCCATGTGAGAGAGGAAGACAGATTCCACGCATAGAATACACGTCCTAAATGTGTAGACTAAAAATCAAATTGCGAACCTGGGCATTATAAGTTCGTTTGTTTAATATGACTTTTCTGTAGTATCGTATCTTCGCCAGCCAAGGTTATCACTTTTTGTAGCAAAAAGTATCGACTCATGTCAGCCTGCGCGAATTGCGCAGGTTTATATGGTCGATACTATTTGCAGATGCATTATATAGCCACTTTACATGGAGCAGGGTTCATTTATTGTATAAGCAAAACTAGCCTGTAGAGGGGAAGTTTGTCAAAAAAATGATTTTCTGGACCAGTGCCTTTGCTCCATGAAGGTATTGTTTTATGTACATGTAGTACATTGTCATGTATGATTCAACTTTTGTTTCAAATTAAAATTCAACGGTTATGTCTGCATAATAAATCTCTATTTATATCATATATTATTTCTTCTACGTTTACTATTTTCTTTCTTAATCAAGCATAATGCTTACGTTATATTTATCGTGCAACATCAATTTGTCTGCGATTTTCTGAACGATTTCAGATATCGCACGGTGCCCCGGAGAGGGAAGTGGGGGGGGGGGGGCGGAGGGGGACATTCGATGCTATCAGGACGTTTCTTCATGGTGCATTTGTTACGTAGTATAATTGAGAAAAAATCTTTCTATCCTGGTTTATCGTTCAATAAACCACAGTTTTGTGACTTATGAGTCACAATAAATAATCCATGAGGGCGATAGCCCGAGTGGTTTATTCATTGCGCTTCATAACTCACAGCGTGGTTTATTGAATGATAAACAACGATAGGAAGATTTTTTTCGATTCTAACATGACCACTTCTATTAAAGAAACACAAGTTCATCCGTAGAGTGAAAACGGGATGCAGATTATTCCATTGAATAACTGTACAGAATGACGTCGCTCGATTTAGAATGACGTCATTCTGCATGGAATGTTGCAATTTACACGCTGTCCTTGCTCTTTGTTTATAGAGCCGAATTCGCGTGTCATGTTAGAATCTACGTCATTTCTATATAGAGTGACGTCATTCCGTTTAAAGTAAGTAAGTAAGTACAAGGGTAACAATCTACGTCACAGAAGCGATATCGGACCTGCGCATTTTCGTAACTTATGTCAGCCATATTGAAAAGTAAGTACAATATGAAGATAGAATGAGGCTAGCTTGGGTGGATACAAACGGACTACAAAGACTCTCATGTATTTATCAAAGACATTAGATGAATACATTTAATATTCTGATGTTTTAGACAGGAAGAAGATGTCTATATGCACAAACACTTTGACCAAATATCAAAAGTGATTGGGTTTTAATAGTTGGTCGAAGTCTTTTCCATTAATATAAGTAGTTAACAAAAGCTTTGACAAAAAACAAAGTCCCTAGGCATTGTACACTTTGGAGGTCTAAAGACTTTTTCAGATCATTTAAGGGTCATTTTCAAAAAAATGTCATATTTGGGATACCAAATTTTGAAAAAATGACTTTCTATTTTTCAATAGTTTTATTTCTGAAACGAAAGCATAACTATGATCGAACAAAAATTTGAAATATCCCAGCTTAATCTTTCCTGACAAAGTCAAATCAACATGAAAAAAGTATTAAGGTAAGGAAAAAGTGTCAACGCAGTTACCAGTCTTTTATGGATATTTTCAGGGTTTAAACAGAAAATCAATAAAGTTAAAGCAGACATAAAAATCCTCCAGGATAAACTTTTCCATAGAAACACAAAATACTTGCCATTTGTTTCATGTTGTTTTCATATTATAGTCAATTGTGATGATGTCCTGTATTTTGTACGGAAAATGAAATTTCATTCAACACTGGAGATAATGTTGGCACTGAATACCAATTTAAATGATTTTACGGCCTACGTATTATTAGTAGCAACCTATTTTCACAAATCATTCGTTGAAGTTTACTAACTTTAATTGTAATTCTATTATTCAAAACGTGTAACACCAAGGACACAGTGGTAACTGCGTAGATGAGAAATGTAACTGCTTTGACCAATAGCAACAAAAAAGTTAATTTATACAGAGCACATTTGTATGTTTAATACCCAATGCTTTATCTGAAAGTCTGATACATGCCCATGGAAAGACACATACTCTGAAATTTTGAAAGTGAAATAAACATATTGAAATCAGTATAGAAAGTAACATCATTGACTGAACACAAACACTATTGACCAAAATGTGACATTCATAAGTTCTCAATATCTCAAGTGTGAATTTTTATTCAGTCTTTCTTGCAATGACAGATATTTCAGCTGCAGCTTGATGTTTAAACAGTGAGAAACTGCATTTGACAATAATGGTAACATTGTGAATTCTATCAAATTCTATCAGAACACCAAATATCTCTGTTTAACCCATTTTTTACCACTCAGGTAATTTTGAACTTTTCCTAATTGAAAAGATTTGCAGACGACAAATTTAAAACAGTAAAAAAAAAAAAAATCGGGTTTTCTGATGGTATAGAAAACATGGTGGGAAAAGGAGAAATTGCACATTCTGTGCAATTTCTCCTTTTGCCGTAATATTTTCCTAAACCTTTTACTGTAGAGTCATTAAAACACGGGATTGAGAGGGAAAGGGTTAACTCTTCAATGCCTGAAGATGCATTTAGTCATCCTGCAGCAGATAACTTTAAAATGATGTAGTAAAAATACAGAAAATCTTCCAGAATTGCCATTTTTTTAACACAGGTTAGTGTATGAAAACATTGAGGAAAAAGCAGAAAATGCTCATTATGAGCATTTTCTGCTTTTGACTTAATGTTTTCCAAATTCGTCTGCTGCAGAACACATAAATGCGTCTTCAGGAATTGTAGAGTTAAACAGTAAGAAACTGCATTTGTCATATAATGGTAACAATGTGAATACTATCGGATAACACCAAAACAAGTTATCTGCTGATATGAAATTGCGCTTCAGGCATTTAACTTGCGAACAGTCTTCTTCCAGACAGATTTTCTATTTCAAAGTGAGACATTGAACTTTCCTTAATAAATTGCTGAGGTATGACTGTCAGGAAGTTACTACAATTGTCACTGCAGTTACCGATTGTGTCAATGGTGTTACCATTCCTCCAGTAACTGTATTGACAGTAACTGCTTTGACATTTCAGAAACAAATGGTTGTTTTTTTAGCATACAATAATGTTGGAGAGATCGTGACCTTCATTATATCAGTTTTGTCACATGTAAAACAAACACAGAAAAAGTCGGTAAAATATTTCATAATATTTTGACTGTATGGTGGTAACAACATTTGACTCACCTTACAATTATATGCCAGTTGTTGAAGTAGCCAACTCTCAAAATAAGTTTCAAATGATTATAGAGGGAAAATCTTAACATCCAAAATGGAGACAGGATGTAGGAGGTTACATAAGCAATTGAAGAGCTTCAAAACAGATGGATGTCACTCTTGCCAACAAGTTTATGATAAAGTAACTGCTTTGACAAAGAATCATTGGACATGACTTTATTTTACAATATCTTTAAAAATTGACATTATGTACCAAAATTACATACCTCTGTAATGTTCTTCATTGTCTGATCTTTAAATGCACATATACTGCACCCAACACTTTGGTAAAAGACGCGTTCAAAATTTATTTCAAATACATGAAGGATAGGTGATGGACACGCCCATTTTTCTTACAACTGCTTATTTTTGTAAAATTTAGAAGAAGATAAGTAGAATACCAGTGCGTAAGAAACTGGATGGAAAACTTAATTAAAAGCTACTCTTTTTATTTAGAAAGGTTAGAGTGAAAAGAACAAACAATTTAAATGGCAAATCCATAATGGACAACAAAATGTATGTTTTTTTGAAAATGACCCTTAAAGGAACGATTACAAAAGAAAAAATAGGCCAGTCAACCTAGCCGAAAAAAGCACCAAACTTGGAACTAATTGCAAAAGAAATGATTTTGTCATTTTTGTTTCATGTGATACCTCGGTAATCTCAAGAAAAAAGTTGCAGGCTGAACTATGAGGGGAAGTTACCAAAAAATGTCTTCAAATAGGTCCACCATAAATTTCCCATCATCGTCTAGTTTTTCAACAAAATGCCATTTTATGCAAATTACTCAATGGAAAATGATGTCTTGTTACCTAATTTGTGAAATTGGTATTGCAGGACAGATTGTAATGTCAATATCGTTTGTTTTCAGATTAAAACAAGAAAATAAATAGAAGCTGATTGTTGCAAAACGGTATTAATTTACCCCACCCACTTAGCCTATGATGCATTTTTCATTTTTTTTTTTTTTGTAAATTAATGAATTGCAAAACATTAAATACATATGATACATATATCTGTTTGAAATAAAACCTGTATATGGCAAAACATCATTATCATGTGCGTATATAATACAAAATGCAGATCCACAGTTGAGGGAGCGGTAACTATATATAGATCTATAGTAAATAGTACATGTATCTGAGTCTTTGTCATAGCCCAAAAACATTAAAATTTTGCCTTTTGATATAAATTATTGCAAAGGAACAATCAAATTTTTACAGCACTACAGTTGCCAATATTGCAACATTTCCCTTTTTAATTTCACTTTTTAAACCCTTTATTAACAATCCCATGTTTTACTTGTCTGACATACATGCATTTTGAAAAGTTTTGAGAAATTTTAGGCGAAAGTGGATCAAGACGAGCAAGTTCTCTTAAATCCAAAGTATTTTCTTCAATAAAAACCTGCATTATCTCCTGCTATATGGCATTCTACAAATACTCATCTATCTAATTTGGGCATCCTGGGTATAAAACCGGACTACTTTTCTGCGCGACAACTGTTAATTTGAATTTCAAAATAAAATAAATCTTTACTTAGTAAAACGCTATCTTGTGCCATTCATTCAGGTATGCCCAGCAGTTTAGATAAATCTGGAGCTAAAACAGGCCTGATTTTTCCTCAAACGTATTGAAAGAAGCCATTTTCTCCATTGCTACTTCATAGTGCGTATTACTGCAATCTCGCCAATATCGGGGGAGAGTGATGCGCCATATAAGACATATCGAATCTTCGAAGAATATGACATGCGTAGAAAACGTGAAAACCTGTATAAACGTGTCACGTGTATTTTTTCATCTGGAGGAACTTTAGATTTAGCAGTGTAAACAATTTCGGCGTCTTTAGTCTGGAACAAAGTTTGGAAGCAAAACTTTTAGCAGCTTCATTTCAAGTACAACACTGTCAATATTTAAATCGAAATCAGGCCCTGAAAACCCTGATAACCAGCATTTACTGTCATAGACATTGGATTCTGTCCTTTCGTTCACAAACTCTGACATTTGAGACACATTTAATTTGTGAGTACAAGTGCTGAGCTGTTGGACAAATCTAATTTTCTCGTCCTGGGTAAAGGGTTAAATTAGAACTTGTCACTATTGAATTTTAATCTTTCTCTCCCGCCCCCATTGGACTTTGGAGTTTCTACAGCATTCAACAGTTGTATACATTGAGGAAAAGAGGGAAATTGCCAGTAACGGGTAGTTCCCATTCCCCCCTCCCCCCCCCCCCCACCACCATTTCATATAGTTATCATTCTTACAAAGTCTGTTCTTTTTTTCATCTGGAGATTCCTTCAAGTTTAGTCCACTATATTACCAGAGAGTGGCTTTACAAATACAAAGAAACTAATCATAAACACATGATTAACATCGCATATATGAACACATTTTGCATTTATAAAACCTTGCCTGCTTCGCCTCACTTACAACACAGTGAGGTTGTTCAGTGATCTAGAATGTAGTTCAGTTCCCCCAGATATGCTATGCAAAGTTATAGAGGGATTGTTGGGGTTTAGCGCTGTTATACACAGATTATTTTTGAGTCATCCCCAACATGCTCACTAAGTGCCATATCAATGGATAATGCACCCTATAAAACAATTTAATGTAGTTCTGGTAAAAAAAAAGTTTCATGTGAAAACAGCTGTACAAGCAGCAGTACCACCATATATATTGTATGCTTGTCTAAAGTTTGACCTAAAAAAAAAAACATCGCCAAACTTCTTTGATAAGGGCATTGTGTTTTTGATTAATTGGCTTACGCCTGCCCATAAAAGAACTGATCAACCATCCTTATGGTCATGCTCGATAATACAAGCATCACTAACTAAACATGTTCATTCTTCAAACACCAAACTCTAGTGCTACGACCTGCTGGCCTCTGGTGTAGATAATGGAATCCTATACTCATTTGAGAACAGAAAACAGTTCATTTGAAGCCTGTATAAATGGGTGTGTCTGTTTGGCCATGGTAATCTTTTCTCCTCCGTTCAATAAATAACACTGCTTTGCATGGACGCCAAGCAAAGCCTTGTGCAGCAATAATCTACTTAAGGGTTACACCCCTAACCCATGGTAAACATAGAAGTTTTCATAAAGGCTTTTCGGCCATTCTAGGCAGCATCCGCATCTTATTATGAGAGTTAAGGGCTGGAGACTCATTAACTCATCTGTAGACATCATACATACATAAGCTTTTAAATGGGTAAGGTCAATTGTTCTTTTTCTCAAGGTATCTGCTTTTTCATTGGCAGAATTTTACTGAATTTATTTTGATAAAATAAGAAAATAAGTCAATATTTTGCTTTATTGTCATATTTTAGCGTATCTTTTACTCCAATTTTTAGGCTGCAAAATCTTATAGTATTTATTCATTGGTTCTCCCAATTTGAATTGATTCACCAGTAAATTATTCTTTTGGACACATCAGCCATTTTCTCAAAGGGAATACATTGCATTTGTCATAAAAATCACCTTATAATCTAAATCTGTTGATTATCGTAAGTTCTGTAAATGTAATATCTTATATTTTGTTTCAGGTTCACAAGGAATGCTCAAAGATTAATATTATAATTCTGTTAAGAAAACAAGCATGCTTTTGTTCTACAAGTATAGCAAGTTTAAACAGCTCTCAGCACTAATGTAAGACCATCTGTGTTTCATTGCTGAAGGGTTGGATTTTTAATCAAGGGGACTTTGAAAGAAATTCTACTAGCGTCATTGGTCGTATTTGCCAGTAAATTCTTATTTTGAAGACATCAGCCATTTTTCTAAAAGAGGAAAACGCTACATTTGTGATAAAAATCTCCTTATAATCTAAATCTGTTGATTATCATAAGTTGTGTACATGTAGCATCTTCTTTTGTGTTTCATGGTCACAGGGAATGCTTAAAGATAAACATTGTAATTCTGTTAAGAAAACAAGCATGCTTTCGCACTACAAGTATAGTAGGACTAAACAGCTTTCAGCACTTACGTAAGATCACCTGTTTCATTGCTGAAGGGTTGGATTTTTAATCAAAGCGACCTTGAATTAAATCCTACTAGCGTCATTGGTCATGTACAAGTATCTTTTTGATAGGGAGTTTAGCACTTTGAAACCAATGGACTATATGATTAAGTAAAGTTTGCTGTCATATCCATCGATGAAACATTGGTGAAAACCAGTAAAGCCTGCTAAATCATCAAACACTGAATAAAAAGTTTTAATTTGCTTCAACTTTTGTTGTAAAATCGATATGAATTAGACTAACATTCATCTTGTTGTTATGAATGCTCAACTACTTGGGTTTGAAATTAATTAGTTCATTCAATCTATTTTCAGCTTAAATATTATTTATCTATTTGAATGAGACAATTCAAGTACAAATAAACTGAACAGAATGTTTGAATACAATACATTTAAAAAGAAAACCTAAAATGTTAATTGTAAACAGTAATAGATCTAGTAATTACACACTAAAAGAAATAATTTCGGGAAATCGATAACGATACGCTGAAATTCAGGCACTAAAGCGCTACCGTACTTTATTTGCAACCATCGCTTATAGTGACGTCATCAAATTTCATCATCATCTTTAGGTATCTTTCACACTTGGTACCGACACAAAAGATGGCTCGGAAAATCATTCTGTTATCTTATAAATGACATTTGGCGATCTATGAAGCTGATGTACAATTTTGTAAACAATGAAGTGGGTATTACATGATCTGACACTCGTCAGTTGATCATCGACGATTTTGAAATAGTGGACCTAAAAATTGAAGTCGATTTTCGAATTTAACATCAATCTGTTACAAAAGATACCAGTGAGTGAGAGATAAATACCTTTAAAGCCATGGTACAAGTTTCGTTCATACATCGGTAGATTAAATTTCTTAGTCAAAGTACGTTTTGCTGGTCATCCTCCTCTGTGTTTACATTTAACTCCCAGAATGGCGCGTGATAACTGTGACGTTAGTTGCATAGTATTGAATACGGCGGCTATTCGGGCCATCGTCGAGCACGTATATTTTTACCGAAATTTGCAATTTTAAATTACAAATAACTCTTTTCGGGCAATGAATTTTCAGTGCAACTTTTTTCTTGTGATTATTACGTTCGTTTTCTTTCGTGGAATGTAAAAATAAAAACTTTTGCAATTAGTTCCAACCCATCTGCTAGTTTGACTGGACTAAAAACAGTCTTACGAAACTCGCACACTGACTTTATAACAAGGGTCCGATATCACTACCTGTGACGTCATACTGACGTACGTTGTGAGGGGTGAAGTAGTTCAATGGAATATAATCTGCATCTGCGTTTTTACTTTAAGTGTGATCTTGTTTCTTTTCATTAAGAGTCGGTCATGTTAGAATCGAAAATGGTTGTCAGCTATATAACGGCAAACCGGCATATTCTCGGCGATGAAATGTACCGTGTAGGTGCATATCAAGCTCCTAGATTTAGCGGAGGAATTTTCAAGCGGCTCCAATCACCCGAGGCAGATCGAGGTCATAGATCCATATACCATATTTCTGTTCTATTTTTGGTACAATTTATTTTCAAAACTATACCATTGTCTTGAAAAAAGAATAGATAGATAAAAACAAAAAGGTTAAGACCGATTAACAGGGCCATGCCTCGTTGGCTTTGTTTCAACGACGAGAAAGGAAATAACCTTTCCCCTTGAAAAAATAATCTCCCTAGCAGCCGTTTCTTTATCCAAACACAAGTTTAATCCATTCCTACTCAACAAATTTGGGATTCTTCCAGATTCAAAACATTTGCATTGGATGATAGATCTACAATTGAGATGAAGTTCTCTGATGGGGAAGAAAACATTGAGGAAAATGGGCAAAATGCTGGTTACCAGCATTTTCCCTTTTCCAACAGTTTTTTTTTCAAAAGCTTTCTTCTAAGTCGTTAAACCTCGGGATTGTATGGTAGAGAGTTTAATCAGACTCTTGAAGCTTACTTTTAAACTGGCTTAAAATCGAAGCGTTTATATACAAATCGTTTTCGTTTTAAATGCTAAGCTCTTTGCCTCATTTGGATAGTTTGAAGGCAACAACGTTCTCTTCTTTCTAAAATCTAGTAGGGTGAAAAATGAATTTCTTTTTACTTTTAAAAATGCACAAACCCCAAATGTAACCGCAGTGCTGTATGTATACATGTATGTCCAGAATCCGTGTAAGTTGGACTTGTACATATAAAGTCCGTACCACACATTGCTTTTAATCTGATCTTGATATATTTACTGATCATTGCCCTGCGCACGCAAAGAGCTGCGAGTATTCAGGGTTATGGCTAAAACAAAAGAAACTAAACAGTTTCATGGCGGACTTAAACATACTGTAAGTGTGCCCCTTTTCTATATATCTTTCTTTCTAGAAAGCTTTTTAGTCACTACTTCATTTACTGTTTTGTTTGTTTGACCAACATTCATTATATTGGCAAAACGACAAATTGTTCCTATTTTTTTAAAACTTTTTTCTTTATACTCGAAATGTAAAGCACATCTCAGTTCTAACGAACTTTTAAAACCTTTACTCCATAGATACTCATTTCTACGCATTGCTTGTAAGAGCCTTTGGAAAACATTGTGGCAAAAGGTGAAATTGCTCGTGACGAGCAATTTCACCTTTTGCCACAATGTTTTCTACACTATCAAAAGGTGTCATATACACATAAGAAACGGCTTCATCCACGCTGTTATTTAGGGTCAATTAGTGATACAATATTAATGCCTTATGGGGTAAAGGGTTAACCCTTGGGCAGCTAAGTGCGAGGGACGGACGTTTGGAAGACAGAGGAGCTCAAGACCAGACTGCACAGAATGTGCAGCTTGATCTTGTATTTACACTGTCAGACAAGAACATGTTTTTTTTTCCTCGTAGATAATTATAGAATAGCTATTTTTTTTTCTATCAGCTTGAAGATTTAACTCATTTAGCAGGTTATGGGTCAGATTTGATTCATTTTACGAACGCCAATCTACTTTTATGTCCAGATAAGTCGAGTCAGATCCTTTTAATTTGATAACATGAAGTTTATCCGAACATTCCTAAAATGTGAAGTACTATAGTAGACGTGACACTTTTTCTTCAAAACAATGATATAAGATACGCTTTTTGAAAAAGGGTCATTGTGCGAATCACTTCAGAGTAATAAATCAGAGGAATTTAGAAAATGCCGTTAATCTGTTACTAACTTAAATGAAGCTAACATGATTAGTATTGTCCTTGAAAGCAAAGAAAACATTCTGGAAATCAGGGAAATGTATAAAACCAGCAGTTACTCCTTCTTCCACAATGATTTCAAATGTATGCTTTCTCCAAATCGTTGATGCATTAATCCATTACCACACAATCCCTACTTTTCACGATCCTGAGAAAGAGGCCTTTAGAAAACATTGTGGGAAAAGGAGAAAATGCTGGTTACCAGCATTTTCTCCTTTTCCCACGTTTTCTAGATACCCCGCTGGACACAAATTTCAAGTTTTGAGATATGTTTAATTTGTCATCTGCCAGTGCTTTCAATCAGGACTAGTCTGAAACGTTGGTGTTTGGTAAAGAGTTAAGTTGTTTGGTATTTAAGTGGTTAAATTACATAAGTTGAATTTGTTAGTACATGTACTCTACTTTTAAAACTGTTAAAGAAGTTTGCCTTTTATTCTTTCGAAAATTAACTTCTACATCCATTACATCAGAAGAATCTTTGAACGGATGTTGCTCAACGAAGTGTTTGTAAAATTATTTTCATGCAGACGTGCATTTCAGTTGACCTAGGCAGCGGCTGGTAAACCGGTCAGTACATTGTTTTGTTTTTTGTAACCAATGAATGCCAAGTCTCACAACATTAAAATTGAGTAACTGTCTGCTTTCCAGCATAAGCAAGCGTCTCCTTGGGCAAGTTAGGTCATACATGTAGTTTAGACAAGCGTCTCCTTGGGCAAGTTAGGTCATACATGTAGTTTAGAATCCTCTGAAGTTGCGGGGGGTGCAAATCCACGACGAGCCTGTTGTTCTGTCAGTTTGGTATTGGTTTGACCTGTTTGAAAAATATTGTGACTCTTTCTGTCCCAATGAAGGCATGAACTTTTCTAGATAGCACAGATCAAGATCAGATTGTACATTCTTTGCATTCTGGTATTGGATTTATACGGCCCATTTAGCTAGTCAAGCCTATACGATGAAAGCCTCTCTAAGGTTTAACTCTCTACCGAACGAAAAAAATTCAGACCCGTCCAAATTGAAAGCACTTGTAGACAACAAATTAAACGCAGCTCAAAAAATTGTTTCCGGCCGGGTAGAAAACATTGTGGTAAAAGGAGAAAATGCTGGTTACCAGCATTTTCTCCTTTTCCCACAATATTTTCGAAATGCTCCTATCTCAGGGTCTTATAAACCAGAGATTGTTTGGTAAAGAGTAAGCTAAACATATTTCATACCTAGAATGAGGGCAAGCTTACAATGTTTGACGCTTTGCCTTTGGGCAAAACGGGTTAAAGGTTACAACACAATTTGAGTAGCTTCTTTGTTTTCTCTAACCAGAAACCCGTTTTATCTTTATACATTTTCCCTTTAAAATCATCCCTGAAGATTTCGGATTCGATTGAGAAAATGTTATAAAAGAAAAAGAGAAATCTCAACTTTTTATTTTGACAGATTCCATCAACAAAGGAAATAGAGAAAAGGAAGATGAGCAAAAAGTCAAATAAGAATAAAAACATCATCTTGCTTGATACTCCAAAAGCCATTGATGTTGAACAGCAGCTCCTTGTTTCTGAGCGAGATGATTTGCTTGAAGCGGAAGCAGCATACAAACGACGGATCGAACAACTTGAAGGGGATTCTGCAGAAATGCTGCGTAGTTTTGATATCCTGTACAATGAAAACAGGATTCTGCGATCTAAGCTTGACATGCCTGACAATGCTGACTCAGAAAAAGTGGAATCTTACAATACTGTTTATAAAGAACGAGAGCATTTCCGAGAGGCTAACATGGCATACAAGCGACGCATTAAACAACTTGAAGATGATGCTGAAGATATCAAGAAAGATTATGAGGAATTAGAGGTTAAATACCAACTTCTTACACAAAAGGCTCAACTTCAGACAGAGTACGCAACTAAAGCTAAAGATGATAAGATAGGCGAATTAGTTGAAGAACAGGATGAATTGAATAAGGAAGTGTTGATGTTTATAAAAGAACGCCAACAGTATGAAGAACGAATTTCCCAAACGATGAAAAAAGAAGTTGAGCTTCAAAACAAATGTGATTTTCTAGAAAACGAACGACACGAGCTGCAACTTCGATGTGATATTCTTCAAAGCGACAGAGAAGCTTTAAAAGAAAAAGTAACGGACCTCGAAACACAAATTCCAGACCCTGAAATAAAATCAAAGGAAGAACGACAATATCTCGGTCTTCAAGCGCAGGTTGTAACTTTACAAGTGGCCAACAAAGATGCAACATATGAAATTCACAAGTTAAAAGAAGAAGTAAGAATACTGCACAAAACACAAAAAGTTAAAGTTGAAACGTTTGATAAAGCTTCTAGTGCACTGGATATCTTTCATACTGAAACAGAAGAAAAGTTAAAAGATGCTTCTGAAAAAACAGCCGAACTTGAAAATGAATTAGAAGAGAGAAAAAATATTGCAGTGACAATACTTCGAGAAAACGATAAACTTAAGTCTGACATGGTGGTTGCTGAGAGTGAAATTGCAAACTTGAAACTTGAGAATAAACGGTTACAGGATGAAACCGAAGTAAAACAAACAACGATTGACGAGATGTTAGTCCAAGTAAAGGGTGGACAGAGTCTTACTACAGACTATGAACTAATGCAGAATAAATTTAAAGATCACATTGCTGAGAAGCAAGTCTTAGAAAATGAGCTCCTACAAGAAAAACGGGTCAGTAGATTAAAAATAGTTGAACTGAATAATGAAATTGCTAAAACAGCTGATGCCTTAAGACAGAAGGAAAATGCTTTTTCGTTCTGTCAACAAGAAGCTAAACGACTCCAGCATGAGAACGACACACAACAGAAGGTTGTAGATGCACAAGCTATTGAACTTCGTAATATGAAAGCTCAGCTGGAACAAATACAATATTTATTAGATGAGCAATCTAAAAAATATGAAGCTATGAAAAGCTCTGAAAAGGAGGCAATGGATGAAATGAAGTCGAGTCGACTAGAGCTCCACACTGTCAAGCGTGAACTAGAAGACCTCAAAAACGAGAAGAGAGGAAACTTTGGAATTCTGAAAAAGGAGATGGAGACGGCAAAATCACAGAGGCAAGAAGAAACAGAAAAACTAAAAAAGGAGACTGTTCATTTACGAGATGAGGTTAAACGGCTAAAGGAATCAGAAACTAAGATTTCAATTATGGAAACAGAGATAACTCGCCTCTTGTTAAGACTGAAGAGAAGCGAAAAATTCCGGAAAATCCCAACAAAAACAACAAGTTCAACAAAAACAGAGGAGACAGTCACTGTGGACAGGGAAGAGCTGATCAATCTCCGAAAAAGACAAAGGGAATTGGAGAAAGACAAAGTAGCACTTCTTCATGAAAAAAAGCAATGGGAAGTGCTTAAAGAGAAGTATTCAGAGCTACAGTTAACAACTAAACGGCTCAGTAATGAAAATAAAAGAGTTCGTTTGAATTTGGATGGAAGTGAATCAAAGGTAGAATTGCTAGAAAAAAGATTCAAACTTTTAAATGCTCACAATGAAAACGTATCTAAACAAGATAAAGCTCAAGTTGCAACCTATGTTGACAAGGATGGTCCGGACGTGAAGAAACATGCACTTCGAAAGAAAATGCCCCAAACAACATCTAAACAACAGAATTTGTTGCCAAATGTGTCGTTTGATGATAAAAAGGAAGCAAAGGGTCGAAAACTAAAATCTAGTCTCAAGTGGGGCAAAAAGAGCGAGAAGAAAGTATCCCCTGCCAATCCGAGATCAAAGCATAAGACGGCAGTTCTCCCGGAAGTACATGCTACCAATGTCGGTTTGCAATATGGTAAAGGTTATAAAGATCTTCATAAAATCAGATATCAACCCACTTCATTCAAGTTGGGCCTGTTGTGAACTTTCATAATCTGCAGTAGCTTTATGTTAGGAGCTATATCTCTTTGATATGAATTCATCTTTTTCACTATTCACCAAACGGCAGAATTTTTGCTTGTAAGCATTTGCAAACGCCAAGTCTGGTTAAATGTAAGGAAATATCTTTGATAGGGTAGAGAGCATTGTGCGAAATGGAGGAAATGCTGGTCTCCAGGATTTTCTCCAATGTTTTCAAAACGCTTCTTTATCACTTTTGCTATTTACAGAAGGTTGATTGATTTAAGAGTTGAAATGTTTTCTGATGCTGATAGCTTGTTTATGCGATAAGAATCGACCAGTGAAGCAGCCTCTACGCTCCGACCAAGCGTCAAAGTATGGCTATAGCGATATGTAAACAAGAGGGCCACGATGGCCTTAAAGTGGCTCACCGGAGTCTTTTGACAAAACATTTTCAATATCTTCTGAGATATCATGACAAACATCCTACCAAGATTTTCATGAGTATATGACTGGTACAGGTTTTTCGAAAGTTTGACTTAGTGACACAGACCTAGTTATTGACCTGAAATGAGCCACTTGCAGAGTGGTCCAAGAAATTATCAAGACAAACACTCTGACCAACTCTCGTAAGTATTGCACTAAAAATGTGGCTTCTAAAATGTACACAAGGTTTTCTAAGATTTGGCCTAGTGACCTTATTTTTGACTCGAAATTTTCGAACTTGAGCGAGATGCGACCAAGGCAAATATTCTAATTAACTTTCAAGAATTTTGGACAGAAAATGTGGCCTTTGAAGCATACACAAGGTTTTCGACTGGATATGACCATTTTCAAACTCATGCAAGGTATCATCAAGACAAAAATTTTGACCAACTTTCAAGAGTTTTTGGAAAAAATGTGGCCTCTAGAAAGTACACAAGGTTTTCTAAGATTGGACTTAGTGACCTTGTTTTTGACTCGACATAACCTGTTTTCGAACTCGTTTAAGATATGATCAAGATAAACATTCCGACCAATTTTCAAAAGTATTTGACTGAATATGTTGCCTCTAGAGCACAGAGTTTTCCTAAAATTTGATGTAGTGACCTAGCTTTTGACCCGACATGACCCATTATCGAACTCATTCGCGATACCATTTAGACAAACATTCTGATCAAGTTTCACAATTATTCGACCAAAAATGTGGCCTCTAGAGTGTACACAAGGTAAAAGTAGACGCCGGACGCAGGACGATGACAAAAGCTCATTTTGAGCACTTCGTGCTCAGATGAGCTAAAAAAAAAAAGGCAATCCTAAATTAAAGACAACTAAAGGCAACTAGAAATAGGTGTGTCAGAAACACAGATGCTCCCGCTAAATGGTATTGGTCACAGATATGTTATACGAGTGAATCAATACGTATTGCAGAAAATTGTTTTGGATAACAGCTTAAACAACATTAAGAAGGTTTGTTATATATACCGGTATAGCCAAGCAGATAAAAGATTTAATTATACCGGATAACAAAATTTAGGACTGGTCCCAGTTGAAAGCAGTATGTAGACAATATATCATATGGTATGTATTGCATTTGGTAGAAAACTTTGTGAGAAAAAGAAGAAAATGCTATTAACTTCTTTTTATTCAGCGTTTTCCTTAATCTTTCAACTAAGGGTGACTTATACTCAGGATTATGAAGATCTTAACTTAAAGAATGAGAGTGAGAATATAGCAATAAAATTTACTTTGTTGGACTTCCTCTATGAGAAAGGAACAAATTGGATCATATATTAACTCACTGGACCATAGCTGAAGGGTAGGTTGCAGCCTCAGTATTCTCTAGCATAGTTTTTTTGATGAGTCCTTTTAAAAACAAAGACTGTATCTTCGTATCATAATTCTGCTGAGCAGGATGTAAAACTGGGTTGAACAGTCAATTTAATCATTTGACCATCAAGTTATGCTGCGGACATGGTCAATTTAAACATTTGACCTTCAACTGTGACCTTCACCTTGGGTATATTGAAACAAACTTTTCACATGACACTAGAATATATTAAGGACAACAAGTGTGCGAAGTTTTTTTTTTGAAATTCATTGATAAATGTAAAAGTTATGCTCTGGACAAGGTCAATTTAAACATTTGACCATCAACTGTGACCTTGAACATGGGCGTATCGAAACAAACTTTTCGCATGACACTAGTGCTTATTAAGGAGAACAAGTATGGCAAGTTTTATTGAAATCCAATGATAGATGTAGAAGTTATGTTCCAGACAAGGTCAATTTAAACATGTGACCTTCAACTGTGACCATGTATCGAAACAAACTTTTCGCATGACACTAGTGCTTGTTAAGGAGAACGAGTGTTCAAAGTTTTTTTTTAAATCCATTGATAAATGTAGAAATTATGCTCTGGACAAGGTCAATTTAAACATTTGGCCTTCAACTCTGACCTCGACCTTGGGCGTATCGAAACATGAATACTAACCCTTGACCTTGTGCATATCGAAACAATGCATACTAACCCTGAGCCTTTTGACTAAATATGATCCATTTTGAATCGCTTTTTAACATATCATGACAAACATTCAAACAGGCTTTCAAAAAATTATAGACCGAAAATTTGACCTCTACCTTGAACACATGCTTTGTCCAAAATCACCTAAGATGTCATCGAGATAACCGTTTTGACCAAGTTTCACGAATATTGGACTGATAATGTGGCATCTTTTTGTACACAAGGCTTTTCTAAAATTTGACTTAGTGGTCTAGTTTATGACCCTACGTGGCCCATTTTCAAACTTATCCGAGATATGATAGAGAAGAACATTCTGACCAACTATCAAGAGTAATGGACTGAAAATGTAGACCCTAGAGCGTAGACACGGTTTTTGTAAGATTTGACCTAGTGACCTATTTTTCGATCTGACAAAACCAATTTTCAAAATCATCTAAGATATGATCAAAACAAATATTCTGACCAACTTTAAAGAATATTGCACTGAAAATGTGGCATCTAGATTGTACACAAGTTTTTCTAAACTTTGACTAAGAGACCTTGTTTATTTACGCATTTTCAAACTTGACTGAGATATGTAACCTGTAACACAAAAAGGGGCCATCTAGGAACTGCAACAAGTGTCGACTCTGGTCAGGCTGCGTGGATTGCACAGGCTGACCTTGGTTGACACTTTTTGCTTTAATGATATCTGTATGAAAAGTGGTCATTCTACCTTACTATCAATCATTTTTTAACTATCAACTTAAATTGACCTGCACTATCTTTGTTTTAATCTGATTGATTTTCGAATTTTCGCGTGACAAGTCATATATGATCAAGACAAACATTCTGACCAACAGAGTATAGTACTAAAAAGATTGCCTCTAGATAGAGTGTAGAACAGGTATGTCCAAGATTTGACCTTGTGACCTAGGTTAAGACCCATTTCAAACTCATCTGAGATATGGCAAAGAGAAACATTCTGAACAACTTTCAAGAGTATTTGACTGAAAATGGCCTTTAGAGCTTACACAAGGTTTTTCTAAATTTTGATCTAGTGACCTAGTTTATGACCCAACATGACCCATTTTCAAGCTCGTCTGAGATATGATAGAGACAAACATTCTGACCAACTTTCATAAAGAGTATTGGTCTAAAAAACCGGTATTAGCATGAAGACGACACCAGGGCAACAATACCTTTATGTTTTCTTCAAAACCAGCCGAGCTAATATCCGAGTATGAACACGTCCTCTGTCAGGTCATCATCACTTTTAAAAGTTCCTTGTTGATGTCGATCAAAATACAACCACACACATGTACATTTTTATGTAAAAAGACTGCTGCATCATGGAGTCAAATTTAGGGCTTGACCAAATTGGAAGTACCTGCAGACGACAAAATGTAGCCTAAATGTTGCTCCTAGGCTTTGATAGGGCATAAAAGAGTGTGCAATAAAGAAAAAATACTGGTTACCAGCATTTTCTATTTTTTCTCACAATGTTTCAAAATGTCTCTTCTGGGTCATTAATTTCATAATTGTGTGATACAGGATTAAAAAAATTTCTAACAAAATATCTATTTCCAGGTTTTTGTAATGCTGGAATATAAGAGAAACTAAAACTTACCCAGAATTTTTAGATTTGTTTGTTGTAAATTATTACCTTTTAATTCAGCTAAAGCTGTATAAGGTGACTATCATTTCCCTATTCATGGTCGGTAAAAAATAGAACAGCTTATTCATTTCATCAAACCATTTCTATTTACACACAGATTGAAAAATAAAGACGTAAAAATATTCTGTCAATGTCAGATAATCTTTATTTACAACAAAGATTAAAAAGAACGCAAACCATTTAATGTTAATCAATTCACAGAAGTGATAATAAAAATGACCTATATACATGTTTGCAATAAACAAGCCGTGAAACTTACTAATCAAATGCTAAGCTACCTACCCTTGATTAAACCTTTACCACACAACCCTTAAATTATGTCACCCCTGAGATAAAATGCACAAGAAATCATGTAGAGGAAAAAGAGAAAATGCTAGTAACCAACATTTCCTCATTTCCCCATGTTTGAAGACTCTGACAATTTGAAAGGCAACTTTCACCTTTTGAGAAACTTTGTTCTGTGGAATGAAAGACTTATGATAACCCTCTAAGGACAATCTAGAATTTTAACAAATGTATGGAAGAAGGCTTTAGAAAACATTTTGGGAAATGGTAAAAGTGCTAGTGACCACCATTTTTACCTATCCCCTGGTTTTTTCTGACCTTTCAAATTAACCCTTTACCACATAATGCTTACTTTTAATGACCCTGTTAAAGAAGCCTTTTGAAAACATTGTTGGAAAAGGAGAAAATGCTGGTTACTCCTTTTCCCACAATGTTTTTTACCCTGCTGGAAACCAATTTCAATTTTTGAGTTGCGTTTATTTTGTTGTCTGCAAATGCTTTCAATATGGAACACTGTGAAATTTTGTCACCTGGGAAAGAATTAAAGTCAAGCATTTGAGCAACATCTAGTTTAATCCTCTGCAAGCACTTTGAATTTTGGAAGCATTTCAAAATATCATCAAGTGTATTTCATCCTTCACCACACAATCCCCCCCAAGTTTTAATAACCTTTATGAAGAAGTCCTTTGCAGGTTACTACTTTTCCCTCAATATTTTCTACCCTTTCAAAAGCAAACATGGGATTGTTTGTTAAAAGGTTCATGCTGGAATATCTTTGAAACCATCTAAATACAGAAGAATTTGTTGAAATCATTACTAGTAATTTCTTTATCAGTCAGATGGTTTTCAAAAGCTCTCTCTGGCAGGACAAAAAATCCTCTGTACATGCATGGAAGTTTGTTACAGGTAACACACCCTGAAAAAGTTCATTTCAGTCCAATGAGTTCATCTAGGGAAGGATACATCCAGGAATCTTCATGAAGGTATTTTGCTCTTTGTCGGAATTTTTTCATCCTCTTCTCGTGGCTTTCTGAAAATAAATAATTACAGTTTAACTCCTGACCATGGCCTCTTAACTCCTAAATCAAACTACGTTATGAAAAAGAAATATATAGCCAACATTGGGTTGTTGAACTCTAAGGGACCATAATATCAGGCGCTACGAGGACGAATGTTAAAGTTGAACAGCATTTTTTGTTTGGTTCAACTAAAGCGGTAACTGAATGTGACTTCATAAGCCTAATACTTAATACTAAAACAGGGACAGACAGGCTGACAGTATATCCCCAAAACATTTGTTTTGCTAGTGCTTAAAAATTGGAGAATGTCATGAAACCATTTATTAATTTTCAAATATACATGAGATGCCAGGTTCCGAATGATACAGCTGAAAAAAAAACTTTTCCCAGAGCAAGAGTGATTAAAAGTGTCATTTTGATGTC
Organism: Tridacna crocea; assembly: GCA_943736015.1. Classification (NCBI taxonomy): domain Eukaryota; kingdom Metazoa; phylum Mollusca; class Bivalvia; order Cardiida; family Cardiidae; genus Tridacna; species Tridacna crocea. The sequence goes on along the minus strand of OX031056.1, from coordinate 14,445,661 downwards.
AAACAAACAATTTGGATTCTCATTTTTAAGGTCACCAAGTGCAAATAGTTCCATCCATTTGCACATACTTCAAGGCCTTTCAGATTATTATTTACATGTATAATACACAACAAAAATCTATTTTGCTTTATCTTCTTTCTTCTGAGAAAATCAGATTTTTGATACAATTTGTGAGTGAAGGGATCAATGGTGATTAAAAGAATTTATTTGACCCAAAGACTATAATTTGGAGTTTCTTGGTAGAAGTTTGCTAGATAATGCAAGAAATACATGAAAAATTTGAAATCCTCTGGCCTGATGATTAAGAAAAAGAGGATCTTTGAAGTTTTTGCTTTGGAAGTTAATGTATAACATTTACCGGTAATCCCCGGGGCAGGGCCATTTTTGACCCCAGGGCTATATTTTCAATAATCATAGGAGAGGTTTATTAGATGAAGCTACATGCAAAATTTGGCTGTCCTAGGTCTCATGGTTTTAAACAAGATTTCTTACAGTTTATAATATATAAGTCTCGTAAAACATGCAACCTCCAGGGGTGGAGTCAATTTGACCCCGGAGCTGAAATTTCAAGGAACTTGGTAGTGGTCCATTTCAGGAAGCTACATTCCAAATTTTGTGGCTCTAGGCCTTACGGTTTCAAATAAAAAGATTTTCAAAGATTTTTAAAATGTTTTAATTTTGTTGCCATGGCAACCACGGTATTTAAGGAAATCACATTTCAGAGGACAATGGCAGATCATTTCATTTAAAATTTGGTCTAAATTGGACGGGTAGTTTCAGGGAAGGATATTTGAATTTGAAGTTAAACCATGCCCATAGACAGTTAAATGCACCAGTCACTAGGCCATGTCATGAGATCCTTGACCTTCGTCCAGCAAAGCAAAAGAGAGATACCAAAATTCCCTTAGCCTTTGTTTAACCCATTACCACACAATCCCTACTTTTGACGCCCCTGATAAAAAAGGCTTTTGAAAACCCTGTGGGAAAAGGAGAAAATGCTGGTAACCAGCATTTTCTCCTTTTCCCACAGTGTTTTCTACCCTTCCCAGAACAAATTTCAATTTTTCAGTCACATTTATTTTGTCGTCTGCAAATGTTTTCAATTTGGACCAGTCTAAATTTTTCTCGTGTGGTAATGGGTTAAGGTTCATGTAAAGTGTTTATTTTGCTTAATTTCATACGTCAATAATTCTGTAATTATTAAAATTTGTCCGGGAAAACCATATATCAAATTAAAGCTCTGGATGAGTACAAGCTGTTTTACATAATTATACCTACTGGCCTTACATAATAAAACTAAAACATTGCAGAAAAAGATGACATCGTTTAAAACCTACAAAATAATAATGACATAACAAAATTGCTTAAGTTTTGTAGAAAACATAGGCTATGGTACATACCAGGTACTGCTACTACCAAAAATCCTATAGTTTCTTTAAAAAGGCACATATTTAAGTCAGAAAGTTTGACATTTTTCCCTTATTGAATTGTCAACCATGTTTGACCTACTTTGTTTTAGTAACAGGTATGGTGTCTCCACAGGATCAAAATGTACAAGTGGTTGTGCATGATAAACTTTCATTAGTAATTTTAGATAATAAAACAAATAAAAATGACCTGTACAAGTGAAATGTCCATGTCTACGTCCAAACCCTTTCTCAAAAACAGCAGTTACAAAAGGTGTCACCAGTCTGGTAGATAGGATTAAGGTGTCACCAGTCTGGTAGATAGGATTTAGAATCAATTTTTGACATAAGCATTTTTTTCATTGTTCTTTTTGTGTGTGTGATGGGGTAGTGGGGTGCTGTTTTTGAGAAAGGGTTTGTAAGTGGACATGGAAATTTCACTTGTACAGGTCGTTTTTATTCTAAAATTATTACTGGAATAAATTGACCTGAAATTGACCTTTATGCAAAGAGTAATTAAAACGTGAATATTTAAACCATCTGGTATAATCGGACTGTACGGAAACTGTTATCGGTAAATGTTGGGTTTGACCCTTACTGCGCCTTAGTCAAAATAAAACGGTTTTGCGGATGGCATAGATTAAGATCAGGCTGCATAGAAAGTGCATCATAGATCTAAGTCGCCCACCATGTATTACCAATTTAAACCAACAATATAATGGTTATTTCAGGTATTTCAAGTATTCTTTGAAAACACTATAAATCTATTAGCAGCATAAAGAGTTTAGAAACATGCACATAGTTCCGCATGCAGACGACATTAGCCGGAGCCAAGTTAGAACAATAAATCAAGCGTGTAATATATGGTAATTGAGGTCATTTATTTCATGTCAATTTGTTCAGGTAATACTAATGAAAGTTTATTACACACAACCACTTGTACATTTTGATCCTGTGGAGACACCATACCTGTTACTAAAACAAAGTAGGTCAAACATGGTTGACAATTCAATAAGGGAAAAATGTCAAACTTTCTGACTTAAATATGTGCCTTTTTAAAGAAACTATAGGATTTTTGGTAGTAGCAGTACCTGGTATGTACCATAGCCTATGTTTTCTCCAAAACTTAAGCAATTTTGTTATGTCATTATTATTTTGTAGGTTTTAAACGATGTCATCTTTTTCTGCAATGTTTTAGTTTTATTATGCAAGGCCAGTAGGTATAATTATGTAAAACAGCTTGTACTCATCCAGAGCTTTAATTTGATATATGGTTTTCCTGGACAAATTTTAATAATTACAGAATTATTGACGTATGAAATTAAGCAAAATAAACACTTTACATGAACCTTAATCACTCCTCTTTTGTAAGCCATCTTTGAAAATATTGGGCTATTTACATGACTTGAAGAGATAGTTTAACCACCACTACGGTAACTTTTCAATGTTTGACTCTGAAAACTTTTCAAAAGAATGCCGAGAACAACAAACATTGCTAGTAGTTTTGATGGCACCAGACAGTCTTAGTATTTTCTTTTTTTCATTTGTGGCTCACCGGCATCCATTTTTCCTGTGACATGGGATGGCACATTTTCTGACATCAATTGATAAACAAGAGGGCCATGATGGCCCTGGATCGCTCACCTGAATTTCTGAGAGAACCATAGTCATTTCTTTCAAAATTTAATCAGCCCTTTCAGAGAAAAATTTTTAAGAATTTCTTCATGTCTGTATAGTGTAAATAGCCCCCAGTCATCAGAGCCATATTTCTTGATGGATCAAAATTTCTAGAGCAATTTTTGAAAAGGGTTAGTAGCTAAGAAACATTTCTGAGAAATTATTTCAAAATCTGATCTGCCGTTTCAGAGAAAAAGAATTTCTTCATGGCCAAATAGTGCAAGTAGCCCCCATTCACCAGAGCCATGTTTCTAGACAAATCAGCATTTTGCGAACAGTTTTTGAAAAGGATTACCAAAGGAACATTTCTGTGAGATTATTTCAAAATCTGATCACCCGTTTCAGAGAAGAATTTTAAAGAATTTCTTCATGGTCATATAGTGCAAGAAATCCCCATTCACCAGAGCCATGTTTCTCGATGGATCAGAATTTCACAAACAATTTTTAAAAAGGGTCATCCAAGGAACATTTCTGTGAAATTATTTCAAAATCTGACCACCGGTTTCAGAGAAGAATTTTAAAGAATTTCTTCATGGCCATATAGTGCAAGAAGCCCCCATTCACCAGAGCCATGTTTCTCGATGGATCAAAATTTCACAAACAATTTTTAAAAAGGGTCAACCAAGGAACATTTCTGTGAAATTATTTCAAAATCTGATCAGCAATTTCAAAGAAGAAGAATTTTTAAGAATTTCTTCATTTCCCAGGGACCCTATAGTGCAAGTAGCCCCCATTCACCAGTGCTGTTTCTTGACAGATCAAAATTTCACAAACAATTTTTGGAAAGGGTCATTGAAGGAACATCCCTGTGAAATTATTTCAAATTCTGACCAGCCATTAGAGAAGAAGAATTTTTAACAATTTCTTAATTTCCGTATAGTGCAAGTAGCCCCCATTCACCAGAGCCACATTTTTTGACAGATCAAAATTTTACGAACAGTTTTTGAAAAGGGTCGCCCAAGGAACAATCCTGTGAAATTATTTCAAAATCTGACCAGCGGTTTCAGAGAAGAAGAATTTTTAAGAATTCCTTCATTTCTATATGGTGCAAGAAGCCCCCATTTGTGAAATTATTTCAAAATCTGACGAACGGTTTCAGAGGAGATTTTTAAAGAATTCCCTAGAAAATTCCATTTGGTTGCCATGGCAACCAGTTTTTGATGGAATCAAATTCTGTGAACACTTTTTAAAGAGGACCTCCCAAGGAACATTCCAACCAAGTTTGGTCCAAATCCGCCCAGTGGTTTAGGAGGAGTTGATGTTTAAAGAATTGTTGACGCGCACGACACAGTGACGCACGACGGACACCTGGTGATCCTAAAAGCTGCCCTTGAGCATGTTGTGCTCAGGTGAGCTAAAAAGTCTACAATCATATTACATGTACACTGTATTGGCACAATTGATGATCATGAGGGTACTCAAGAACAATAACAGAAGCAACAAAACAGATAGCTGCCAAAAATCAGTATCAGAGCATGATACGGAGCAATAAGATACTAGTATTGCATGGACCAAGTCTGCATTCTGATGAAGTAAATATATGAACTAAAGGTACCTTTCTGTGTGTTCTTCAGAGCAGCATCAGTCTCAACTTCAATCTGAAACTTGCTGTTTACAGATTTTGTGTTCACATCTGTAAGAAATAAAGAATGCAAAAAAAGGGGGGTACTAGCATTATACTGCATGGCAAAATGGCTATAGCACATTTACATGTATATGACCTGAATTTAAGTAAGTTTCTATATACAGTCCCTGTTTAAAGATACCAGTAATAACAGGATGCAAAATAGATAAGAATAGAAATGAATACAGATTTTTGCAATCAATAAATCTTATTTTCCCAACCTATTAACCTACAACTGGGTGGTTACTGCTAATACTAAGGGAATGAATGTGTCTAAAACTTTGTCATCTTCTAGACAATTAACTCTTGATCAGCAAATTTATAGAGTGGTCCAAATTGAAAGCATTTGCAGACAACAAAATAAATGTGACAAATTGAAATTTGATTTGGGAAGGGTAGAAGACATTGTGGGAAAAGGAGAAAATGCTGATTACCAGCATTTTCTACTTTTCCCATAATGTTTTCAAAAGGCTTCTTCCTCTGGGTCGTCAAAGTAGTCATTGTGTGGTAAGGGGTTAAGTTGGTAGGCTATCATAATCATCCAAAGCCTTCCCAACACTACTTTATTTTCATCTACTTATTACTAGACTAGTATGCATATACATATCATTAGATAGAAGGCTCAGGAACATAGATTTAGAAGAAAAGGTGACAACTCCCAACAATGAAATTACATGTAGTGCTGGTGATCAGAAATATGATGCATTCTGTTGGGATGAGAGAGTGCAACTGAGACCTTGCCTTTGGTTGGCACTCACTGTCTTTTATAGAAGCTTTTAGTAGGATGTTCCCTGTTTAGATTCAAGTAGATTTTAAATCTGCCTTCAACAGAGCTCCACATCAAAGACTGCTAAAGAAAAAATTGATCATAGCCTGACATAGGTATAAGGGGTAATATTTACAAAATAAAGGCTGGAGGAATTTTTACATAAAAGAATACAGAGGGTCAATGTGAATGGCAAGTTTTATTCATGGCACATGTTAACTAGTGGCATCCCACAAGGAATTGTGCTGGGGCCCATTCTCTTTTTGATATTTATAAATTACTTAGAAATTATATATAAATTGTCCCATAAAATTATTTGCAGATCGTGCAATGCTTTATATGGAAATGAATGGCCCTGAAGACGATGTCCAATAAACTACAAGAAAACATTATCAGTGCATGTACATGGACAAAGAAATGGAAAATAACTATTAGCCTTAAAAAACGTAAATTACTTCATAAAGGTATGAACAAAGCAAGTGATTTATACTTCATTAAAGATGATGAAAACTGTATAGTAACCAAAATTCAAGCAATGGAACATGAGAAAAATTTTGGGCTATTTCCTTCAACTAAGAATTAAATTTTTGTTAACATTTAAAGTTCTATGGTCAAACAAGCCAATAGAAATCTTGGCATTATAAGCAAAACATTTTCATTCATGGATGCAGAGATGTTTCTAAATCTATAAAATTTCTTTAGTTAGACCCTATTTGGAATTTGCCAATGTCGTTTGGTCGCCTACATACAAAAAAGATAAAAGGCCGATGACATTTACCCGACTGTCGTGTACACACTGAAGAAAATTCATACTGCGAGGCCAGCTGTCGTGTACTCAATGAAGGAAAACTCATTGGGAGCCCGATGGTCGTGCCCGGACTGATGAAATATCGTCTTGTAGGCATGACTTACGTGCGTGCTATTTCTGATTTCTTCATTCAGTACATGATGCGGTCGTGTCTGCACTGAAGAATCGGACTCTTACTTACACTGTGTAAATTGGTTGGGCCAAAACACAGACTGTTATGTGAACCTGCACGGCGTTGTGAGACAGTCTCAATGGAGCACATGTAGCAATAGTCACACAACAAATGCATAGGCGTAGCTGGCATCCTTTTTATACATCCTAAGGCTAGTATTACCTTATACTGTACACCCTGTCGTCCGTCCGTCCATTTGCAATTTCTTGTGTGCGCAACTCCTCCTACAGTTTCCATCGGAATCAGATCTATTTGAAAAATGCCAGAATGGTATCAAGTCGTTTCGGCACCCGGTCATTGCTCCACTGAGATGGTCTACGCTGTGCCGGTTCACATACCAGTCTGCGATTTGGTCCCACCCATTAACACAGTGTATTTAGTAGAAACACTCAATATAGATCTACCTTCAGTCTGAAGGTCTGCTCCGATGCTATTTTTGTTTCTGGTCTTCGAAGAACAGTAACAAAAGTAGCATCGGAGCAGAAACCTTCAGACTGAAGGTACACGTAACCACAGGAATTTGACATTCTATAACCAAAATAAATGACCAAATATGAAAAAAAAAAAAATCTCCCATATGTGTTTATATTATATAGGGGAGATTTTTTTTTCTTCATATTTGATCATTTATTTTGGTTATAGAATATCTCCTGTGATGTAATCTAGATCTAGTCGAAAGATTGAAATAGCTAGGTCTTCCCACTTTAAAGTACAGGCGTGAAAGAACTGTATGACCTTATTTAAACATTCAAACCATTAAATGACACTGATAAAAAGTCAAAAGAAATTATCAAGCAATAGGATAAGTACAGCTCTATTAAAGCAAAAATCTCCATAACCCTATCCGGTAAAGGTTATCCGAATTTATGAACACCAAAGAAGGGGATAATGCAGGGAGTAGAATTACCAAATTTTTCGTTTATGTCAACACCTGGAGACGTAAAAAGAGCTTTTCTCACGTCTGGAACGTCACTTTGGAACGCCATTCTTCCGTTATCTGATCACGTCCAGAAAGACTATTTAAACGTCCGCTTGTCAGGTGGCCATCCAAGATTTGACCTTTTTACCGAGTTTGACCGGGTGTATTCAATTAACCGGACTATACCTAAATCTTATTAGAATACTGGTATGATACATGTATGTCTAGAACGTAAAAGTGTGCCTGTGGGTTTAAGCTCAGATGAGCACAAAATCCCTCAAGGTGAGCTTCTGTGATCATGCTAGATCTGTTGTCTATCTGCCATCAATTTTCATCTTGAGTTGTTGGCACTTGGTTCAAACTTATAGCTTTGCAACTTGGATCACAGGAATTTGACATTCTTTAACCAAAATAAATGATCAAATAGGGAAAAAAAAAAATCTCCTCTATATATTGTTTATATCATATAGACTAGGGGAGATTTTTTTTTATATTTTATCATTATACCCCCCAAAACTCTGTTTGGGGGGTATATAGGAGTCAGCTTGTCGGTCGGTCCATCCATCCGTCTGTCGGTCGGTCTGTAGCTTTTTGTCCGCTCTATTTCTCATAAACTACAGGACAAATTTTATTCAAACTTCACAGGTAAACTCAGTATCAAGCAGAAATGTGCATATGAAATGTTGGTTATGGTTCATTGATTTTTCACTGAGTTATGGCCCTGTCATGAAATTTCATGTCCGCTCTTTTTCTCATCAACTTTTGCACAGATTTGGTTCAAACTACACAAACAGACTCAGTATCAAGCAGAGATGTGCATATCCTATTTTGGTTATGGTTTATTTAGGTTTCATGGAGTTATGGCCCTTTGATGATTCTGGACAAATTTCTTTCAAACTTCATGGATAGACTTTGCACTCAGCAAAGATGTGCATATCATAAATTGTTCTAAGTTAATTAAATTAAATTTACAAGAGCTAAGCCCAGTTTTTTGTCGCTCTCTTTATGACGGTGCCCTTGCTGAATTGATGAAAATAAATTATACTTTTGGTAGAATACTTTTAATACAGCTGTCCGACCGTCGGTCGGTCTGTAGCTTTTTGTCCACTCTATTTCAAATAAACTATTGGATGAATTTTATTCAAACTTCACAGGTAGACTCAGTATCAAGCAGAGATGTGCATATGAAATGTTGGTTATGGTTCATTGATTTTTCACTGAGTTATGGCCCTTTCATGAAATTTCTTGTCCACTCTTTTTCTCATCAACTATTGGATAGATTTGGTTCAAAGTACACAAATAGACTCAGTATCAAGCAGAGATGTGCATATCCTATTTTGGTTGTGGTTTATTTAGGTTTCATGGAGTTATGGCCGTTTGATGATTCTGGACAAATTTATTTCAAACTTCATGGATAGACTTTGCACTCAGCAAAGATGTGCATATCATAAATTGTTCTTAGTTAATTAAATAAAATTTCCAAGAGCTTAGCCCTTTTATGTCGTTCTCTTTATGACGGTGCCCTTGCTGAATTGAAAATAAATTATACTTTTGATAGAATACTTTTAACACAGCTTCTATGTCATGCTTACTTTCAAAAACTATTACACCAAATAATTTTTTTTCGCAATGATTTGCATACAATATTTTTGCCTTTTTTAAATTCTTAAAATCAATTCAGCAAATGTGACTTACCTCCTATAGTTGGGCACTGGTAACAAAACCACCTTTACTAAGTTTGCTTTAGTGTAGATGTTGCTTTATGTGTTGTATGTGTCTGCATGTGTGTGTTATGTAACTTTGTCTTCTGTTTACTGACATGCTTATCATATATTTGCACTCAAAGTTTAGTTTTGTGACAAGGAGCTGTTGGGGAGTATGATCACGTTTAATGATAGCTCTAGTTTATTTCTGGTTATAGAATGTCAAATTCCTGTGCTGGCTCTATAGTCTATTTATTTCTGAATAGAACTAGATCTAGTATTTTTTAGTATTTTCTCCATTTCCCAACATGAATTCTACTTTTACCAAAGCAATTTTCCACTCATGATTAAGTTAGGTCTGAAATCATATATGGTTTTATAAATTAGATAGCCTTCAACTCTTTACCAAACAGCAACATTTTGGATTGATCTAAATTGAAAGCATATGCCAACGACAACATAAAAGTGATTAAAGAATAGAAATTTATTTTTAGGAAGGGAAGAAAACATTGTGGGAAAAGGAAAATGCTGGTTACCAGCATTTTCTCCTTTTCCCACAAAGTTTTCCTAAGGCTTCTTTCACAGAGGTGTTAAAAGTCGGGATAGTGAGGTAAAGGGTTTAATTAGAGAAAAAAATTTCCTATTCATCCACCTTGAAAGTATAGACCACAATGTAGTTAACACATCAACCTTTTCAAGAGTGATTGGGTTTGCCCTGGAGAAGGAAGAAAAATTTGTGAGTAAAAGAGAAAATACTAGTTACCAGCATCTTCTCTTTTTTTTTCAAAAAGTTTTCAATAGTAGTCTTCCCAAGGGCGGTGAGATGTGGATCCTAGGTAAAGGGCTGAACTAGGAGTTTTGACAGATGGCTACCGATTCAGGAGACTGTCTATACTAAATCATGCTCCCAATCAATCTCTCTCTTTATATAGCCCGGGTTCCAACACACCCATTTTTTCCATTTTATACATTTGGGCATCAAAATACATAATTATATTGCAACCGTTTAACGCTTCCAGTGCTGAATAAACTCTGGGAACAATTTTTAATCAAGACACAGGATCCATTTATAAGAATTTTTTAGTGCTCTTTTTCCAGAGACTGACCAGGACAGACAGCTATTGTAGACCAGTGATCAGACTGAACATATATTTTGTGCAGCCTGATCTTATCTACATATAGGCCATGATGGCAACTACAGTGAGAATGGTGCTTTTGAGGGTGATAGTTTATTGTTTAATCCATTACCACACAATCTCTACTTTTGACACCCCTGAGAGAGAAGCCTTTAGAAAACATTGTAAGAAAAGGAGAAAATGCTGGTAACCAGCATTTTCTCTTTTTCCCACAATGTTTTCTACCCTTCACAAAACAAAATTCAAATTTTCAGTCACTTTTATTTTGTTGTCTGCAAATGCCATCGATTTGGACAAACCTAAAATTTTGTTGTTTGGTAATGACTTACCTCTGTGCCAAACAACAAAATTCTAGACCTGCATGCCCAGATTCAAAGCACTTACAGATGATAATGTAACTAAGAATCTGAAATTTGGTTGGGAAAGGTAGAGATTGTGGGACAAGGAGAAAAAGCTGGTCACCAGCATTTTCTCCTTTTCACACAATGTTTTTAAAAGTCGGAATTGTGTGATATAGAGTCAAGAGATGTACTGACTAGGGAAGGAGACTGTGATGAAGAGTGATTAACCTTTCCCGCATAATCACAACTTTTAAAAACCCCATTTAAAAAACCTTTTGCAATCGTAGGGGAAAAAGGAGAAAATGCTGGTAACTAGCATTGTCTCCTTTTCCCACAATGTTTGCTACCCTTCCCAAATCAAATTTTAGTTTTTCAGTCACTTTTACATTGTCATTTGCAAATGCTTTCAATTAGACACTTGTCTAAAATTTTTGTTGTAAGTACAGTAAAGAGTTAACCCTTTACCACACAATCCCTACTTTTGATGCCCCTGAGAAAGAAGCCTTTTGAAAACATTGTGGGAAAAGGAGAAAATGCTGATAACCAGCATTTTCTCCTTTTCCCACAATGTTTTCTACCCTTCACAAAACAAATTGCAAATTTTCAGTCACTTCTATTTTGTTGTCTGCAATTGCTTTCAATTTGGACCAGTCTAAAATATTGTCATTTGGTAATGGGTTAAACAAGAGGGCCATGATGGCCCTGTATCGCTTCACTGGCTTTTTAACCCTATACCACACAAATTGAAGTGTTCATGACCATGAAAAAGAGGGCCTTCAAAAACAATGAACACTGTTGGGCAATACAAGTAGATTAATTCATTGGCATGAAAGGTAAAATCCTTGCAAAAATCAGCTGAATGATAGAAACCTTACTCTGAATTTATTATTCACCTCATGTGAGCATAACTATTAGCATCAAAATGAATCACACTCCTTGAAAACAGAATATTTTCTGTCAAAAAACTTAATGTCTAGCACGAATCATGTATCAAAGCAGTTTGATAATCAAGGGAGGTAAATAGTACCAAACTTTATCTTTCATAAAAAGAGTTATTTCCCTTGATTAGTGTTTAAATTGAAGTGACTATATTTTGAAGCCCATGTTAAACTTGTGATCCCTGAATGGAGGCAATTTTGACCCCAGACCTACAATATGAAACTAGAATGGGTGTTTATAAACAAGAAGATTTTTTAATCTTGCCCAATAAAAAGCCCTGTAAAACAAGTTTGCTCAATTAAACGCCCTCTAAAATATGTGACCCATGAGACAGGTTTATCAAGTTTTCACTATAAAAGCCAATGTAAAACTTGTGACCCCTGGGGTGGGGTCAAACTTGACCCCCAAAGTTAAAATTTGGGCCCTCTTGGTAGAAGCCCTTAAGATAAAGCTACACGCAAAATTTGGTAGCCCTAGGCCTTATGGCTATGTACGAGTAGATTATTAAAGTTTCCCTATATAAGCCCATGTAAAACTTGTGACCCCCTGGGACGGCGCTAAATTTGACCCCAGGGCTATAATTTGGGCACCCTTTGGTAGAGACCCCCTAGATAAAGCTACATGCAAAATTTGATAGCCCTAGCCCTTATAGCTAGGTGCGAGAAGATTTTGAAAGTTTTCCCTATATAAACCCATGTAAAATTTGTTATCCCCCGGGGCGGGGCCAAATTTGACCCCCGGGCTATAATTTGGACACCCTTGGTAGAGGTCCACTAGATAAAGCTACATGCCAAATTTGGTAGTCCTAGGCCCTATGGCTAGGTGGAAGAAGAATTTTAAAAGTTCTCCCTATATGAGCCCATGTAAAATTTGTTACCCCTGGAGCGGGGCCAATTTTGACCCCAGGGCTATAATTTGGACACTGTTGGTAGAGGTTCACTAGATAAAACTACATGCCAAATTTGGTAGCCCTAGGCCCTATGCCTAGGTAGAAGAGGAATTTTAAAGTTCTCCCTAAATAAGCCCATGTAAAACTTGTGACCCCCGGGGCGGGGCCAATTTTGACCCCAGGGCTATAATTTGAAGAAACTTGGTAGAGGCACACTAGATAAAGCTACATGCAAAATTTGGTAGCCCTAGGCCTTACGGTTTCAGACAAGAAGATTTTCAAAGATTTTTAAAATTTTTCAGTTTTGTTGCCATGGCAACCAGAGTTTTTGAAGGAATTAAATTCTTTCAAGGAATTCTGAAGAGGACCATGGCAGGATCATTTCTGTGAAGTTTCATCAAAATTGGATGGGTAGTTTCAGAGAAGAAGATGTTTAAAGAAAAAGTTAATGGACGGACGGACGGAGGACGGACAACGGGCCATGACATAAGCCCGCTGGCCTTCGGCCAGTGGAGCTAAAAATCATCACTGCCTATATACTTACAGTGTGAATATCAGAACTATGGATCTAGACTCCATGCAGAATCTTAACTTGCTGGACACCATCTTTCCATTGTCCTCTTTTTCAAACATAAAAATTGAATGAGTTAAATTACACCTTGTCAAAAGTATCAAGACCTCATCACATAATCATAGGACTTGTTTGTCACCGTCTTCCATTCAAAAAGAAGGCTCCCCATGGGGTCCTGGGTTTTTTTTTACTGTATAGGATAGGACCTCATTCTTTCTCTATGGCATGTCCTAGAAGACAAACGGCTGCTTTCCTCGTAATTCGTAGGATTGCAGCAGGCTGGGTATTATTCCAGATCCTGTATTTTTTTCTCGATCTAAGTAGGGTTTGGAACGGGAATCAATTGGCCTGTGGGACCCTGTGTGGTTTAATCAGGGGTATAAGATTAAACCACTGCAGTCATGCGATTGTCACATCTGCCATTTCATCTGGCAGAACAAAAGTGACAGCATGCATGTCATAAACTTGGCAAAAAAAGGGGCACCATTTTGTGTTTCGTCCATTCCTCATTTATCATGTTCGACTTATGTTGCTGCACATGTATGTTAATTATTTTCACCTCACATTATTATTTACTAATTAAGTGCGCCCAATATTACCTAAATTGTCAATGGGCCTTTAAACGCTATTCACAAAGAAGGGTTTGTACACTAAACATGACTTTGGCATCAAGATATAGTGGTTGATGCGAAACTTTACCAGATGAAAGAATTTTAGACCTGTCAAATTTGAGAGCATTTGCAGGTCACTTAAGGGATGTGACTAAAACACTAAAACTGGTTTAGGATAGGGTCAAAAACTGTGGGAAAAGGAGGAAAATAATGAAAGGGAAATAACAGGAAAATATATAAGCAAGATTTATGGTTCTTATGCATGACACTTTGTGCCATGGTAGTTTGAAAATATGAGAAGTTTTATTAACTCTTTACCACACAATCCCGACTTTTAACGACCCCCGAGATAGAAGCCTTTTGAAGACATTGTGGAAAAAGGAGAAAATGCTGGTAACCAGCATTTTCTCCCTTTTCCACAATGTTTTCTAACCTGCTGGAAACAAATTTCAATTTTTGAGTTACATTTATTTTGTCGTCTGTAAATGCTTTCAATTTGGACCTGTCTAAAATTTTGTCGTTTGGTAAAGAGTTAAAATATCTTGCAAGGTTTTTGAGTTATAGAGCTGATACGATTTGTGACAGAAAATAATGAAAGGGCATTAACTGGAAAAATATACAAGCCAGAGTTAGGGTTTTTGTGCATGACACTTCATGTCATGGTGCTTTACAAAAACTTTGGTACCCTGTCAAGAGAAAAATTTGGACTAAAATTTCAGACAAGATAACACAAACACAGGAATACAAACATAGTTACATTCTTTTACTTATAAAAATAGTCATTCATGTACACTTAGTATGTATTCTTAACATATACTACATTTATGAAACAGTTATGAAACAAAAAAACTTCAATTACAATTATTTATGTATTTAACAAATCAAGATCATCAGAAACAAAAACATGTATTAACCAATTTGCACATGCTGAACCTACTTAACCGGCTATCACACAATTCCAACTTTTAATGACCCTGAGAGAGAAGTCTTTTTAAAAACATTGTAGGAAAAGGAGAAAATGCTGGTAACCAGCATTTTCTCCTTTTCCTACAATGTTTTCTACCCTTCCCAAAACAAATTCAAAGTCATGTTTAATTAATTTGTCATCTGCAAATGCTTTCAATTTGGACAAGTCCAAAATTTTGTCATATGGTAAAGCGTAAAAACAGAAGAGCTATTGGGGTAACACTTATGGTCAGGCAAAAGACTTCATGTTCGTAAACTTTGATTACTCTTTACTCTTTACAGGATGACAAAACTTTTAACTTGTCCAAAGTGGAAGCCTTTTCAGATAATGAATAAATGTGTCTTTCATTTTTAAAAAGGTAAAAAACATCTTGAGAAAAAAGGCAAAGTGTTGGTATCCAGCATTTTCTCCTTTCCTTACAATGTTTTCAAAAGTCTTTGTTTTAGGGTCATTATCTCTTTACCCAACAACAAAATTTTAGACTTGTCCAAATTGAAAGTATTTGCAGACGACAAAATAAACTTGACTTAAAACTTGACTTTAAAGGAGTAGAAAACATGTTAGGAAAAGGAGAAAATGCTGGTTGCCAGCATATTCTCCTTTTCCCACCATGTATTCAGAGGGCTTCTTCTGGGTTGTAAAAATCTGGGATTATTTCGTAAAGGATTAAAAGATGGAATCGTTTGATAAAGGGTTCAGCTATCTCTGTGCAGATGGCAATATATATTGCTAAATGGGAAATATCAACCTTTGCCTGCATTATATCCTTTTTGGCAGGTCGGAGTGGATGACCTTTTTAAAAGTTTTAAAAAAACTTTAATTAGCACTAACTAGTTTTTCATGACTGAAGCACTCTGTCTAGCCACAATGGGTATCCATAGCTGGATCATACATACCTATATATAACTAGGTTGATTCATTGAATTTTACAAAATCTTTTTCTCCTCCTAGAGTGATTTTGACATTTAACCCATTACCACACAATCCCTACTTTTGACAACCCTGAGAAAGAAGCCTTTAGAAAACATTGTGGGAAAAGGAGAAAATGCTGGTAACCAGCATTTTCTCCTTTTCCCACAATGTTTTCTAATCTTCATAAAACAAATTTCAAATTTTCAGTCACTTTTATTTTGCTGTCTGCAAGTACTTTCGATTTAGACAAGCCTAAAATATTGTAATTTGGTAATGAGTTAATTGTACACCAAACAATGACTTAAAACATTTGCAGATGGCAAATCAAAATGATGGTTACCATAATTTTTCTCCCTTTTCCATAGTGTTTTCATGAGCTGTTTCTCTCTCAGAGTTGTAAAAACTTGGGACTGTTTGGCAAAGGATTACTTTTGGAAATTAGGAAAAAAATGGTTATGACTACAAGTATCACTAGAATTGCTATAATTTGCTATTCTATGCTGAGTTGCAATTGGTTGTAAAGTCTCTTCTCAACTGCTTGGAATTTAAAAGAAAAACCAAGCCATTACAGTTTATATAACATTGCAGACATACCTTATTATGTACATGTAAACAGGCAATAAAGTGTGGCAAGGCTTTATACTCATCAAATTTTCTAATTTTCCTAGTCACCAGGAAAAAAGCTCTTACATGTAAAAACACACTATAGCTCTTTTGCCCCAAAAATAATAAATAGAAGAAAGACAACTCCATCCTTTTTTGTCCGATTTTTTTTCTATAAAATCAACAAGGTTTCAGTTGGTCTTGAAAAATGGTTTACTGAAAAGTAGCTGTGCTATTGTTTAAGAATTGATAAACACAAACTCTTAGAGACAAATACCCAAATGACACTTTCAGTCTCCGGAAAAAAATCCAAATAGTTGTATTTTCAAGGTTCCCACTTTCTAGTTTGTTTAAACAAAGCAATCAGGCTGGTTATATCAAAGATCAGACTGCACATTTTGTGCAGTCTGATCTTGATCCAATGGCCATAAAAACAACTCCAATTATGAAAGGTGCTTTATGGATCAAGTAACATTTTAATCTTGAACAACCTCTGTTTCAATTCTATATTCATTATCTGGTTGGGTTTCATAAACAGAGACCCGTTGTGGTTCACCATCATCCAGTGGAACAATGATGACCTGGTCATCATCTACTGGATCAGGGATTGAATATTCTATTGTCTGTTCTGGGGGTGATGGAGACCTTTTCTGCACAACGGCATACTGTACATGTATTGGCTCAGGGGCGATCACTTCTTGGTCTTGAACAACTGGGGCTTCAACCTCCTGAACAAATGTCCTGTTGTCGTATACCACTGGGACAGGTTCAGGTTCTGCTTCCTATTGTGAGAGGTGAAATAAAACCCTTGATAAACTTAGCTGTTTCATAGACCACCAAATTTTAGGTTGGTCTTTATTAACCCTTTACTCTGTTGATACTCACTTCTATGCATTGCTTATAGGAGCTTTGGAAAACATTGTGGCAAAAGGTGAAACTGCTCATGACGAGCCATTTCACCTTTTGTCACAATGTTTTCTATGCTATCAAAAGGTCTAGTATACACATAAGAAACGGCGTTGTCTCCTTTCCCCAAAATGTTTTCAAAGACCTTTTTCCCCAAGGCAGTTAAAATGCAAGATTCTGTGGTAAAGGGTTAAGTATTAAAATTCCCTTCGGTATCAGGATAAGACAGGTTTAATTTGTTTGTTTGGCTTTTTACACCACTTTCAAGATTAATTCTGTCATATCGCGGCAACAGCTCACATATTTGTGTTTCCTGCGTTTCACCAGTACAAGGCTAGGCTCTAAAGTGTCTTGCCCAAGGACACTTCTGTTTGAGCCTTGGGGCAGGAGTTGAACCAACAACCACTTGTTCTCAAGTCCTGCATGTTACCAATAGAGCTGCCTTGACTGACTTGGCTCATTGCATATGATTGGGAGAGGGGGGAACTAAAAGCGACAATAATTATACTTACCACCATGAGAACAGGTGCAGGTGGTGGAGGAGCATTAGTTTTTTCAACTGCAGGGAAAAAATACGAGACAAAAATTAATGATATGCAAATCATGAAACATGACTGTTTGATTGTATAGTGTTTAATGCAGTTTTCAACATTATTTCAGTTATATTGTGGAAGCCACTGCACCTTTTCTTTCAGCAGTTTTCCAGAAAATATTCTTTTGAAGCCACCAGCTGATTTCCCATATAACCATCATCAAGGCAATTATCAGGGGTGAGAGTCAGGTGAATCCTGTTGCAATCATCAATCTATGGAAAGTACATGTATTTGGCTTAGCAGGAAATCTGGCCAATGACCTCAGGTCCTGTAGCCTACCAACTGAATTACCATGCTTTGGCTGCACTCATGAAAGATATTATTATGAAAAAGTCCTATCCAAACAGTGTATACACGAGTTGAAATGCGAAGAATGAAACAAACTTACCCAGTCTTCTTTTTTTCTGTGTTTTCCTGAAAAATTAAACAAAACATTGATTTTTCATTTACCAAACAAAACCCTACTTCTTTATGACCCTGACATAGAAGCCTTTTGAAAACTTTGTGGAAAAAGGAGAAAATGTTGGTAACCAGAATTTTCAGACTTTTCAACAATGTTTTCTTCCCTCAACAACACAAATTTTAAATCACTTTTATCATGTCTGCAAAAGCTTTCAATTTTGACGAGTCCAAAATTTGTCGTTTGGTAAAGAGTTAACATGTCTTCCTTGTCTTAACACTTAACCCCACAATCCCATGTGTTAACAATTCCAACACAGAAGCTTCTGGAAACAACTTTCCAACAGAAGTTTTTAATCCTTTCAAAGGCAAATTTCCATGATTTTGGCTAAATTCTAATTTTCTGCAAGTGTTTTCCATTTGGTTGTCTGGTCAAGAGTTAAAATCCACCAAATGTTGTAAATAAAGGTAAGCCCTTTATTAAACAATCCTGAATTTAAATGACCCAAACCAGGAAGGCTTTTGAAGACATTGTGGGAAAAGGACAAAATGGTGGTCTTCCTCATACAGGTCATTGAAGACAGAATTTTTTGATATATACATTTCAAGGTATAACCAATTATTACACGGCAAAATTTCAATAGAGGCAAGTGCAATAAATATATCTGCGGTGCAAACACAGTCATGCCTTACTATAATGCATAATCAACAGAGTAGGCAAGTGATAGAGCCATGCCAGTAACAGATACATAATAGCAAAATATAAGGTATTGAGAGTTGTTATAAAGGGTTGAAACATAGTCATTGATTCTTTTTATGTTAACTCTTTCCCAAATGACAAATTTTAGACTCTTCCAAAATCACACAGTTTGCAGACGACAATTTCAAATTTGATAAAAATGGCAGAAAGTTCTCCAAATGAGTATAAAACACTGTGGGAAAAGGAGAAATTTCTCGTTACGAGCAATTTTTCCTTTTCCCACAGTGTTTTCAAAGATTTGTACAGCAGACATGTAAAAACAAGGGCTTGTTTGGGAAAGGTTTGATTGGTTTATTTTCATGTTCATGATAGAAACTTTCCAAACAAAAAATTTGAGGTGGCTTTTTACTATCTAGCATTTATTTCTCTAATTTATTTCACAAAATCTCTGAAATATGTCATCTTCCTTAATCCTTTATCTATCAATCATGCTGATTGAAATTAAAAAAAAAAAGCTTTTAAAACATTGTTTGAAAAGGAGAAAATGCTGATAACCAGCTTTTTCTCCTATTCTCACAATTTTTTCTATCCTTTCAAAGACAAATCTCATCCTTCGAGCAACAATTCATCTTTTTGCTGTCTGCAAACTAGCTCAATTTGGACCAGTCTAATATTTTGTTCTGACGCACATGTAGCTAGTTAGACAGATGAAAAAAAGAAGGAAATCTGTCATTTATAAAGGTAGAAACATTAAAAGGAATGTGACATGAATACTTACGCTGCCTTGATGCACATAAACGCAACAATACAGAATATGATGACGAGGAAAATCAGCACCGCAATAATGATAAGAATGATTATGACCGCCTTGTCATCTAGATCAAGTTCATCAGAACTGCTGGCAGCCTGTTTATAATTAAAAGAAAGAAGTATAGGATCTGACATGAGTTGGCTTTTGAGATTAGATTTTATTAAACGAGTCGAGGAAAATGTTATTTAGCGAGCCTTTGGCGAGCTTAATAACATTTTCCTTGACGAGTTTAATAAAATTTTATCTCAAATGCCCTAGAATATCAGATTCTTTTTATCACATAACATTATTTCACAAATAAAGATCAGATGATGCAAAAACATTCATAAATGCACACGCAGTATTTTTCACGAGACCCATTCACTTGTGTGAAATGAAGTACAAAATGACGTCAAAATGACATCACACAAATGTGATATCAAACGTTTATAAGATAAGAAAATTCATAATGGGTATATTACACTGAAAACAAGGGAGATTATGTGACAAAAAAGATTTAGGGGTCAGCCTCTCAACCTCTAGGCACAAACCTGGAGATATTCATGTAACCTTGAACATTTAATATACATGAATTGGTGTTTTTCATTCCTGAACTTTCTCAATGATGCATTGTGCCAAGCAAGTCATTGACTAATTACCTAATAACAAAATTCTAGGTTTGTCTAAACTGAAAGCATTTGCAAGCGACAAAATAAAACTGAAAATTTGAAATTTGTTTTCTGAAGGGTAGAAAACATTGTTGGAAAAGGAGAAAACGCTAGTTACCAGCATTTTCTCCTTTTCCCATAATGTTTTGAAAAGGGTCCTAAAAACCAGGGATTGTTTGGTAAAAGGTTAACTCATTACCAAATGACAATACTTTAGGTTTGTCTAAATTGAAAGCATTTGCAGGTGACAAAATAAAATTGAAAATTTGAAATTTGTTTTGTGAAGGGTAGAAAACATTGTTGGAAAAGGAGAAAATGCTGTTTACCAGCATTTTCTCCTTTTGCCACAATGTTTTCTAAAGGCTTCTTTCTCAGGGTCCTCAAAAGTAGGGATTCTGTGGTAATGAGATAATCATGCATTCATAAAATCCCATTTTTCTTACAAGTTACAACTGACAGAACCATGGCATACACTTGTCCTTTGACATCCAGAAAATTGACCAGTAACAAAAAATTACAGCCAATACCAAGCTATGTGGGCTAACCTAAATTGACACTTCTTTCATTTGCACAGCAAAGCTATGCTGGGGCAAAAATTGTTCAATCAAATGTTATCATATAATTTGGTGCATCTGATGTGTATAAAGTCATTTAGTGCATAAGGCAGATAACACTCTGGTGAAATACAGTCATCTGCCATTCATGAAAACAAAGCTGCTACTACACACAAAAAAAGTATGTATTATCTCTTTCCCCCCTCCCCCTTCTTTTTTAATGAAATTGTCAATAATTGCATCATTTTGCTATTCTAAGTTGTAGATATGTGATAAATGGCAAATTATGTTGCAACTTTTACCAAGCTTTTATTTGCTCCTCACTGCATAAGAAAATTTTAACATCGTAAGAGACCTCCTTTGGTCTTGGTGAGATCATATTTTTTTATGCAGCTTGAAGCAAAAAACAAGGACTAGAACAGTTAGGGTAACATAATATTCTGTACATTTTTTTACCTCAACTTCTCGAATGTAGAGAAGATCAAAGTCATTGGACCTGGAATTTCTCTCAAAGTTGATGATATTGGTCAGCTCCCGAGAACCTAGGATTTTATTGCTTCCATCAGACTCAACACGTACTCCAGACACATAAACATCAGACCTAAAATATTAATTAAAATAAAAGCTGAAACATAGTTATGAGCAGTAATTAACAAATCCCACGTTTTAACCCTTTCTACGACCCTGGTGTCTACGACCTAGAGGAGAAAGCCTTCTGAAAACATTGTGGGAAAAGGAGAACATGCTGATAACCAGCATTTTCTCCTTTTCCCACAATCTTTTCTACGCTTCTGAAGTCATTTTTTCATAATGTTTTCATTCATGTGAAAGACAATCCCTGGTTTCTATGACCAAGAGGAAAAAGCCTTCTGAAAACATTGTGGGAAAAGGAGAAAATGCTGGTAACCAGCATTTTCTCCTTGTCCCACAATCTTTTCTAAGCTTCTAAAGTCATTTTCTCACAAGGTTTTCAACCATGTGAAAGACAAGTTTCATGTATGGAGTGTGATTTGATTTCTTGCCCCCAAATGCCGTTGACAAGAAAATTTGCAAAAATCTTAGGTCCTGCCTCAAAAACATGTCTCCTACATGCATTCTTTCAAAACTTTGGTATCTTCAGATACATCAAGCTCAGCTTGACTCTTTGCCGTGCAATCCCAAGTTTTAACAACTTTGGAGAATGAGGGTTTTGAAAACATTGCACGGGAAAAGGAGAAAATGGTGATAACTGGCATTTTCTCCATTTCCTGCAATGTCTTTTTTTCCCTTCCAAAGCATTTGCAGATGACAGTTTTAATGTGGCTCATATGAAATGATAGGGTAGAAAACTGTGGGAAACTGAGAAAATGCTGTAAACCAACATTTTCTCCTTTTCTCAAAATGTTTTTAAAAGCCTTTTCTTTCAGGGGTGGTAAAAGTTGTCATTGTGTGGTAAAGGGTTAACACTTTACCACACAATCCCTACTTTTAACATCCCTGGGAAAGAAGCTTTTAGAAAACATTGTTTTCGATTTGGACAAACCTAAAATATTGTCGCTTGGCAAAGAGTTAACCCTGTACCACACAATGACGACTTTTAACTCCCCTAGAGGAAGAAGCCTTTTGAAAACATTGTGGTAAAAGGAGAAAATGCTGGTAACCAGCATTTTCTCCTTTTCCCACAAAGTTTTCAACCCTATCACAGCCAAATTGCATCATGTGAGCCACTTTGAAATTGTCGTCTGCAAATGGTTTAAACTCGGATAGGTCTAAAATTTTGCCATGTGGTAATGGGTTAAAGAAGGTATATGTAATAATTACTTACCACAGTGCACTTGTTGAACCCACAGAATCATACCTATGGGGCTGTATATCAATGACACACAAGTAATCGATATTGTTGGACTGCTCTATGATGCTGTAAAACACAACCAGAAATCACACATATCACAATGTGACCTTACTCTGACAGAGCTGAAGTTTAGTATCACAGCTCCACTCAGCACTTGGACAAAGGAGCCAGCCAGGGCAAATTTTGACCTGGTAGTTGTGAACCATATTGAGGCAAACTTTCCTTTGGCAACTGCACCTCTGCTGTATGTGAGAAAAGTAGTCAGTGACTTGGAAACAAATTTGTGTTTGTACTGGTGTGAGAAAGCCAGGAAAAATGTGCACAGGTGCACTGCCTACCATGGAATGAATGAATGAATGAATGAATGAATGAATCAATCAATCCATGAATCAATCAATCCATGAATCAATCAATCCATGAATCAATCAATCAACCATAGGACAGAGGGAGTAGCTAAGCAGTAGCTTGCAGTGCAAGTGATCCAGACGTGTGAATTAAAAACAGTTGCTGGGGAAAAGATCTTTCTAGGAATTGGTGAAAGCAGCTTCCAATCCTCCCTCACCACATGCCCCTTTGCCACATGACAGATTCTGGACTCTTTCAAAAGTCTAAAAATATTAACATCTGCATACAGCTGATTGATTGATTGCTTGCTATTTTACTCTGCTTACAACATTATTTCAACCATATCACAACATTAGCTCAAATATACATGTATTTCCTAGGCAAGGGCTCTGAAGTGTCTAGCCCTACACTTTACCACTGAGCCATTCAGGACCCAATCTTCAGACTACAATTTAGATATTGATACAAATGAGCTACATATGCTCACTGATATGGCAGATTACACTGAAAAAAAAAGAGAATCTTTGTTAGTAGCATTTTCTCCTTTTCTCACAATTTTTACACAATCTTCTTTTGGGTGTCTTAACCCTTTACTCCATAGATACTCATTTCTACGCATTGCTTGTAGGAGCCTTTGGAAAACATTGTGGCGAAAGGTGAAAGTGCTCGTGATGATCAATTTCACCTTTTGCCACAATGTTTTCTGCGCTATCAAAAGGTGTCATATGCACATAAGAAACGGCTTCATCCTTGCTGTTATTTAGGGTGAATTAGAGATACCACAGAAATGCCTTATGGGGTAAAGGGTTGAATAATGAAATTTGTCTTAATGGGTTAGAAAACAATATACATGTATGCAGGAAAAAGGAAAAAAAAAAATGTAGGATTGTGAAAAACTTGGATTGTTCAGTTTTTTAACACTTTGCTCCATAGATACTCATTTTGACATAACAACAACAGACAGCATTTGAAAACATTGTGGGAAAAGGAGAAATTGCTCGTTACGAGCAATTTCTCCTTTTCCCACAATGTTTTCCACTCAATCAGATATTTGTATCCGTTTTTGTCCATATTTTTGACATCATATCTTTATTTGCTGCTGAAATGGAAGAGCCTCAAATTGGCATATAGGGTTTAAGAAAAAAAAATTCTCCTTATTTGTTTAGTTCATGATGCATTCAATTGGTTTAAAATTTGACTTTATGTCAGATCAATCCTAAATCAAACAATCCGACATTTTCGCAACCATACATTTTCCCCATGCACTGTTTTCCAAGCCTTTATAGCTTAATTCCATCATTGAGACATATCCAATTGCATACGCTTTCATATAAAGTCACTACCACACGACAAAATTTTAGGTTAGTCCAAATCGAAAGTGTTTGCAGACGACGAAATAAAAGTGACTGAAAAATTGAAATTTTAAAATATGTTTTGTAAAGGGTAGAAAATATTGTGGGTTACACAATGGTTACCAGCATTTTCTCCTTTTCCCACAATTTTTTGTAGGCTTCTTTCTCAGGGTCATCAAAAGAAGGGATTATGTGGTAATGGGTTAACCCTTTCCCAAACAATCCCTGATTTTACGATGCTGGGAAAGAAGGCTTTTGCAAACACTGTAGAAAAGGAGAAAATGCTGGAAACCAGCATTTTCTCCTTTTCCTACGTTTTCTACCCTTTCATCGACAAAAATCATCATATGCATTACATTTGATTTGTAGTCTGCAAAAGCTTTCAGTTCTGTCTAGTCCAAAATTTTGTTGTTTGGGAAAGGGTTCAATAATTCTGAATCTTTGTCATCTCGTAAAACATTTACAAAAGACTTGGAATGTATGGATAGGTACATGGGCTTCCATGAACAGAGCGAAATACTGTTGAAACTGTGGTAAAATAACCATACAAATTAATATAGACATATGGAAAATACTTATGTTTATTGAAAATAAATAATATACTCTGTAAGAAGGGCATTTAATGCATCTGCGAAAAGTATCAACAAAGGTCAGCCTGCACAGGCTGGTCTGGGCAAAAACTTTCTGCTTTGTGAAGTTTTCTGTATTACAATGAACCATTGTACCTCATAATTCAGTTGGTCTTTAGAGAAAATGGATTTTATAGATTCATAATTATGCGATGACTTGCGTGGTTGCTTGGTATAACCCTTTAACACACAATCCCGACTTCTAACTCCCCGTGAAAGGACCCTTTTGAAAACAATGTGGGAAAAGAAGAAAATGCTGGTTACCAGCATTTTCTCCTTTTCCCAAAATGTTTTCTTCCCTTCCTAAAACAAATTTCAATTCTTTGGTCACATTTATTTTGTCGTCTGCAAATGCTTTCAATTTGGACAAACCTACAAATTTGCTGTTTGGTAATGAGATAATGGATCTTCACAGTTGCATGAAGCCCCCTTCTGCCAGGGCATGCCATGATGTAAAGTAACTGTCCCAACAAGAATTACCTTTGTATCTGATTCTGGTAGAGGCGCACTTCAGCTGTATTCTGGGTAATTAACAGCTTCACTTCTTTCCCAGGTTGTGTTACAAATATCTGATGATTGAAAAAAAAAAATAAAATCCTGTAGATCATCCATATGATAATATTTTTAGAAAAATGCTTGAAATAGAGTGTAGATTATTAACCCCTAACTTGCACATTTACAGAGAATGTAGGTAAAGATTTGACTGTAGATGGCAAGCAGTCTGATCTTTGTTCATAATAGTTTGGCAACTTGGTATTGATTTATCAACTGTTTGGAATGAATGACTCTTGTTCTACAAGCCATAGAGAAGGTTTTGATAACATTAGGCTAACATCCATTTTGTCCACAACCAATTAATTCTTTACCAGACAGTTTGAAACTGAAAGCATTAGCAGACAACAGATTAAAAGAGACTTAAAAATTAGAAATTTGTTTTGGGAAGGTTAGAAAACATTGTGAAACATGGAGAAAAAGCCGGTCACCAGCATTATCTCCTTTTCCCACAATATTTTCAAAAGGCTTCTTTTACAGAGTTGTGAAAACCCAGGATTGTTTGGTAAAGAGTTAAATCTAGAGGTAGATTGATTGTTTGATTGTATGGAGTTTAATGCCATTTTCAACAGTATTTCAGTTACATCGTGGCAGCCAGTGCACCTATCAAATGCTTTTCTGGAGTCTCTTACACCAGTTCTCTCCACAATTTTCTTTTCATGCCACTGGCTGCTATTCAACATAACCATCATCAAAAAAATGGTCAGCGGTGAGAAAGGAATGAATCCTGTTGCAATGGCTATCATCAATTCTTGGAAAGAAGCTTGCCGAGCCTAGGATCAAATCAGCAACCCAAGTCCTGTTCTCAAGTCCTGTAACCTACTAAATCAGCAACAGGACTGAGGATCAAATCTAGGGTTTTTTACTTCTTTACCAAACAAGCCCTGGTTTTCACAACGCTGGGAAGGAAAGCTTATGAAATCCTTGTGGGAGAGGAGAAAATGCTGGTAACCAGCATTTTTTCCTTTTCCCATAAGGTTTTCTACTCTTTCGGAGCCAAATTTAACTAGAGCTGTCACTATATGTGACTTAATACCCCCTCTTTGACAGGAAAAAAAGTGTCAAGTTCAAGGGGAGATAATTCCTCAACCAGGAAAAGTTGACACATGAAAATTGCGTCTTACAAATCTTCAATATATGAGCAATATATGTGCAAAGTTTCAATACAATTGAAGCAAAACTGTAGGAGGAGTTTTCGACACAAAATAGTATTTTGTACGGAGACAGACACGCGGATGGACACACAGACAGACATTCGTTTTTTGGGGAATAATAAATGGAGATCTCCAATCGTAATGCTTTCCATCTGGTCCAGTCTAACATACTGCCATTTGGGAAAGAGCTAAGTGAGAGTTCACACATACCTTAACATTAGTGTTAGAGGACTCAGATTCTGCTGGTATTTCACCATCTCTGGCATTGACGGTCAAATCATAAGTTTTATCCACAAATGACTGCATCAGAACTGTGTTGGTGATTATACCAAACTTGGGATGAATTGCAAAAGGGCTGTTTACTACTGTATTGGCACCATCTTCGGTTTTATTCAAACTATAGCGCACAATGCCTGTGCCTACTGCATCTCTATCCACAGCTCGAACTGTCACAATATGCTTTCCCAATTGTGATCGTGTAGAAATACCTTTAGAAACAGAAACATAATACATCTTGTAATTACAGAGTAAGTTCATACATTAACTCTTTACCAAACGACAATATTTTAATAATATTAACATTTTTTAATAATAATTCAAAATTCGAAAATTTCATAAAATTTTGAGCAGTCATGTAGTAAATATTACATAAAACGATTTTTACATGAAGCCCCCTTTTTCCATCATGCGGCCTGAAATTGAGAAAGCGGGTAAGAGGTATCTAGGCAATGTTCCAACAAGTTCAGATTTGAAATTTCATTAACTTTTGAGAACTAATGTAGGAGATATTAGAGGAAAAAAAAATTTACATGAAGCCCCCTTTTTCCGCGACGAAGCCTCTAATTGAGAACCCGGAAAAGAGGTACCTGGGCAACATTCCAACAAGTTCAGGTTTGAAATTTCACAAAGTTTTGAACACTGATGTACGAGATACTAGTGAAAAACAATTTTTTCCATGAAGTTCCCTTTTTCCATGATGCAGCATCAAATTGAGAAACCAGGAAAGAGGTATTTGCGCATTAATAATTCATAGATTGAAAATAACAAGGGCACATGTTGAAATTTCTAAAACAAGATATAACCATGAACTTTCATGAAATTTTGACAAAAACTGAAAGAGATATTAGTAAAAATTGCAATTTTGCATTAAGGCCACTTTTTCCTTGGCATTTTACAAGAAACCCCCTTTGAAACAAAAGCACATTGTGAAAATTTGAAAAAGCAATGTAACCATGAAGTTTAATGAAATTTTGATCAAAAGTGAATGAGATAGCAGTAAAATTGGAATTTTGCAAGAAACCCCCTTTTACCATGACAGAATGTCAACTTAAAAATATGCCTACATTAAAAATAGCAAGGGCACATGCTGAAACTTTCCATAAACAATATAACCATGAAGTTTCATGAAATTTTGACAATAACTGAATGAGGTATTAGTAAAAATTGCAATATTGCATTAAGCCCCTTTTTTCCATTACACGGGGTCAAATTGAAAAACCGTGAAAGCTGCATTGGTGCATTACCCTAAGCAGTTCATATATGAAGTTTTATCCAATTTGGTCCAGGGGTTGTGGAGAAATGGCTTCGGAAGGATGGACAGACAGACGGATGGATGGAAGGACGGACGGACGGACGGACCAAGCGGCGTCTATATGCTCGCTCTTCGGGGAGCATAAAAATCTGTGTCCTTTTGGCTTAGTCAACTTTTAACATGCCACCCACGGCAAACAGCTTACCTTTGCAGTAAGGGTGGACGTGGGTCTGTTAAGGCATTTGCGTTGCCAAGGCTACACCTACACCTGCGAAAGACGGATCTTTAAATATATATATGTTGTAGTCCAAACTGGAATCAAGGCAGATCCAGAATCTGCCTAGACCAAATTGGAATTCTATTTTGGTCCAGACCAAATAAGAATTCTACTTTGGTCTTGACAGATTCCAGATCTGCCTAGACCAAATTAGGATTCCAGTTTGGCTAGGCAGATCCAGAATCTGCCTAGACCAAATTGGAATTTTTAATTAAAACCAAAAAAAATAAAAGAGGTGGTTAATCAGAAATTCAGAGTAAGAATAAATTTTGAATGTTTTGCACTTTAGCAGGAAAAAAATGTAAGAATTGGAATTTTTAATTTAAACCCAAAAATAAAACAGGTGGTTAATCAGTAATTCAAGAGTAAGTTTGAATGTTTTGCACTTTAGCAGGAAAACAAATAGTACAGTTTTGACCCCAGGGGCATAGTTTGAACAGACTTGGTAGAGGTCCACTAGGAGATGCCACATACAAAATATCGAAGCTCTACGCCTTCTAGTTTCAGAGAAGAAGATTTTCAAAGATTTCATTTTTTTTTCTTTTTTGTTGCCATGGCATGGGGTGGAATTCAATTCTTTGAACAATTTTGATAGAGCTTCACCCAAGGAACATTTCTTAAGTTTCATGAAGATTGGCCCAGTGGTTTAGGAGATGTTTAAAGAAATTGTTGACGGACGCCGGACGCAGGGCAATCACAATAGCTCACCTTTAGCACTCAATGCTAAGATGAGCTAAAACAAGGCCCAGAGTTGGTCTTGAGTACTTTAAACCAATGGGTATATACTGTTGTATTCCTAATTAGCTCCAATGGCCAAAGGCCAGCGGGCTTATGTCATGGCCCGGTGTCTGTTGTGCATCTGTCTGTACATCCGTCCGTGCGTTAAGCGTTATTTCAAACATCTTCTTCTCAGAAACTACCCATCCAAATTTGATGAAACTTCACAGAAATGATCCTGCCATGGACCTCTTCAGAATTTCTTGAAAGAATTTTATTCCTTTAAAAACTCTGGTTGCCATGGCAACAAAACTAAAAAAAAATAACATTTTTAAAAATCTTCTTCTCTGAAACCACAAGGCCCAGGATTACTGAGTTTGGCATGTAGCTTTATCTAATGGACCTTTAACAAGTTTCTTCATATTATAGGCCTGGGGTCAAAATTGGCTTCATTCCAGGGATCACAAGTTAAACATGGGCTTCAAAATGCAGTCATTTTAATTTAAACATTAAGGGAAATAACTCTTTTTTGTAAAGGATAAAGTTTGTAACTACTCCCTTGATTATCAAACTGCAGTGATAAATGATTGGTGCTAGATATCTGTTTAAATTGAAAGAATGGGTGTAGATTTAGTATATTAGTAATTGATTACCTGGAAAAACTATCTAAAGATTATTAAGTGAATATATGGACAAAAATGTAATTTTGCTTGGAAAATGCAGTTGTTTTTTGTATGAGTTGACACATCTGTTTAAACAGAATGACTGAGCTTAGGTTCAGTAAATGTGTTATTGATTATCTGGTAAGAATAATGTCTAATTTTTTGGGTTTTTTTTTATTATTATTTGAAGTTTTGTGCTCGGTGAAGTTGAACTTGAAAAAAGTTATAGTCAAAGGGCAATATTTCTGACATCTGTTACTGTATAGTTTACGTTTAAATAAATACCACATGATAAACAAAACTGTTTTACCTGTTTTGTAATACCCCCAGCAAGCAAAGTTTGAGGGGGTAATGCTGGGGTCACCTTGACCATCAGTCTGACAATCGTTCCACCCCGAATTTTTCACCCATGCTTTCAAACTATAAAAGCTATCAACTTGAAACTTCATACACTGA
This sequence comes from Tridacna crocea, assembly GCA_943736015.1. Lineage (NCBI taxonomy): Eukaryota > Metazoa > Mollusca > Bivalvia > Cardiida > Cardiidae > Tridacna > Tridacna crocea. The sequence continues at coordinate 14,415,501 of OX031056.1, read as the reverse complement.
TAGAACACATGGAGAAGTGCAGTGCATAAGAACCAAAACTCTGCCATTCATATTTTTTGTGTTATTGCCCTTTGTTGATATTAACTTTGATTTTTTGTCCAGTTCAGGTCATAACTTCCTAGCTATTGAAGCATAAAACTTATATTCCCCCCCCCCCCAACCGCCGTAAGTGCCTTCAGCACTTTGCTTTTTACTGTGCTGCAGTACGGCCGAAATATCGTGGCTTCTTGGCACCATTTGGTTTGTTTAACTGAGGCAACAATAACCGAATTGAGTTACTTTTTGCACATTTTAACCTAGACTTGACATGGTCGTCTTTCAATCCCTATCATTCAATATTAAATCTTCTTTTTGTCATTTGCAAGAACTTACAGTTGACAAAAAAAAGTTGTCTTAATTTAACACTGTGGAACACATTCTTACTCAGTCGCAGTAGACATATTTGAAAGAAAACCAAACATGCTGTTTCCAAGTAAAACATCAATCTCCGAACAGAGTTGTCGTTCATTACTCTCACCATACATCTCTGCAAGGGGCTAAATGACAAGAATCTTGTCAAACCAAAGAAAACATGTTTTGTTACTGTTTAACGGTTTCATGTGTAACATTATAAAATAGACAAAGGAAATATGATTCTGGATGCATTACAGGTGCAATCAAACTGATGAATTTACCTATATAGAATGGAACTATTTTTTCTTCTTTACATATCAGAATCTTACTCCAATTTTAACAAAAATGGCTGTGCCCATGAATGATGACAACTGATCTGACACACTGGTGGGTCTAAGTTTGTAAGATTAGAAAACAAGTTATCGTCCTTTAAAAGATATTTAGGCTTTTCAGAAAATCCCTCTTTTTCACATTTCTTACCACTAAGTCTGATTGGTCCATGCTGTTTGAACAGCACATGAAACAATCGATATTGGTCTTTCTTTCACCGGCGTTTGTATCGCCATTTTGAGTTATGGTCATGTGACGAAAATATGACATAATGACATACTACTTTCTGAGTCCACTACAGAGGTGAATGTGAATGATCCAGAGTGCAAGAGTGTGGTAAAACATGTCAAGAACCGGGAAACATTACAAAAAGTTTGTAAAGAGGTTGTAGGCGATAAAGGCGAGTGCAGGCGATTTGTTTTCCGTGTAAAATGTTTAAATTATTTGCAGATCGATCTGCAGGTAATCAAATCTCCAAATACCAAGTCTCAATCTGAGTGCTGGATATTGCCGATCGGATCTCCTGTTGTCTGAAAACTATAGAAATATTATCACTGCACATAATGCAACATCTCAGACACAGTAACCAAGCCTACCCTTTTAACTTCCATAGATAGTGATTCCATTGTATCATACGATGGTTTGTAAGCAGCTCTGCTGAAATATTATCTCCGGATGAAAGTACAGGCATAGATATCTGGCCATGTTTTGAGCAGCTAGTGTAACTGTTGAATCTTTTTCAGTTATTCAATTGTTGGACCTTTCTATTTATGCATGTACAGTGCAATTAATTTGTTAATTGATGTGCCTTGAAAATCAGTCTGCTTTTTCCCAATTGGCCAAAATTGTGCTTGAATATCCCAAAAGCTAAGGCCCCTTACCAATTTTAGGGAAAAAAGCCTTATGATGGTTTGCTCGATTTATTTTCATTATTATTATTAAAAACCTACACAAAGCAAATTTAAATGGTCAAAAGAACATCATTATCTACATACTACATTTAGTTAGGTCTTTTGTGTGCCATTAGAACTGTTTTGTTTTGGACAAGTAAGCTTCTCTGATGGACAAGAAGATTTTTTAGATTTACTTGTCCATGGACAATTAGAAAATTTCAAGATTTCCACACCCCTGTACTTGTGAAAATTGGCCATTCTCCCTCATTTTAATTTTCAGACTCCAAACTCCAAAGTTTGATGTTCATTTAGAAGGTGAATTCTCCTGTTATTCCAGAGCCTGTGATTTTCTGTTGGTATTTTTATGCCCTTTTTGGAGACCTCTTGCTTACATGACCTGACCTTCACTACTATGAAACTTGGCATTCTTGTAATAACAATTCTGACAGTCACGATTAGCTTTACCAGCCCTAAACCACTGTGTAAAGACCATATCATGGGCCCTTTGTTTCTGATGCTTCAGTCTCTACTAATTCCATACTTACAGCCACATCAACTGCCTGTTTCAAAGTCAATTCTTCTTTTAACTCATTACCACACGAGGAAAATTTAGACTGGTCCAAATTGAAAGCATTTGCAGACGACAAAATAAAGGTGACTGAAAAATATAAATTTGTTCTGGGAAGGGTAGAAAACACTGTGGGAAAAGGAGAAAATGCTGGTTACCAGCATTTTCTCCTTTTCCCATAGTGTTTTCAAAAGGCTTCTTTCTCAGGGGCGTCAAAAGTAGGGATTGAGTGGTAATGGGTTAACAATAGCATTCTCTCAATAATGTTCAATGTTCCATAACACTCTGACAAAAAAAAACCTCTCAACACATCTAAAATTTTCCCAAACCCACATGATTCGCTCAGCAACACTAATTCTACCAACTTCTAGGTTACAGTTTTATTTTCACTTCGCATCTTACAATAACGTGATCATTTAACTCATTATCAAACCACAAAATTTGATTTTAGGCTTGACCAAATTGAAAGCATTTGCTGATGACAAAATAAAATTGACTGAAAATTTGAAATTTGTTTTGGGATGGGATGAAAACATTGTGGGAAAAGGAGAAAATGCTGATTACCAGCATTTTCTCCTTTTCCTATGTTTTCTAAAGGTTTCTTTCTCAGGGTCATCAAAAGTAGGGATTGTGTGGTAATGGGTTAACAGTGTTATTTTCATGAAAGATAATCGGACATACAGTTACATAATATTATGTATATTTAAACCCCTCCCTTTTTTTAGGTTAACAAAAAATCAAGTTAGATCTAGTCAATTTAAGTTTAAATAAATGTTTGATGCAATTAATTGAACCTGTTTTTTCCCACTAAAAAGCACAGGTTACCTTTAATTAAACTATCTATAGTATCAACAATCCTGATGAAAATGCCTTTTCAAAACACGGTGGGAAAAGGAGAAAATGCTGGTAACAACTTTCTACATGTCTCACTATGTTTTTTTTTACCTTTCCATGCTTTATCTAGTATGTTATTTGCAAATATTTTCAAACTGAGAGAGTCAAAGATGTTATTGTTTGGTAAAGAGATAAGTTCAAAATATTCTCAGTGCAGAATATAGTAAACCCTTGTTATTTCAAGTCTCGGACATTCGAGAACCCGGCATATTTTGAGGAATTCCGAGAGTCTCAGCAAAAATTGTACTTTATTGCACCAAAAGTAGCTCGGTAATTTCGAGTCTCGATAATTTGAACACAGATGGTGGTCCCTGTAATTATTTTTCTTCTTTAAATTGATTCTTTATTTGAATACAATATTTTCGCACCTCTCCAGCGATTATTTTCACACCTTTCCAAGCAAAGGATTTCATCTCGCCAGCGGAAAGTGCTACATCACCACTGTTTGAGTCTATTCATGTCTGCACACCTTTTAGGTCTGGTGTCAGTTATCTCCAAGCACCGCCCTAATTGTAGTGGCGATGTGGCGACGTCCACTCTCTTGCACTCCGGATCATTACATTCACCTCTGTAGTGGGCTCAGAAAGTAGTCTGTTATTACGTGATACTTTCGTCACAAGACCAGAACTCAAAATGGCGACACAAACGCTGGTGAAAGAAAGACTAATATCGATTACTTTGTGTGCTGTTGAAACAGCATACGGCCAATCTGACTAAGTGGTGGGCAATGTGAAAAAGACGGATTTTCTGAAAAGCTTAAATGTCTTTTAACTCTTTACCACACATTCCCGACTTTTAACGACCCCTAGAAAGAAGCCTTTTGAAAACACTGTTGGAAAAGGAGAAAATGATGGTAACCAGCATTTTCTCCTTTTCCCACAGTGTTTTCTACCCAACCCAAAATAAATTTCAATATTTAAGTTGGATTTTTTTTGTCGTCTGCAAATGCTTTCAATTTGGACAAACCTAAAATTTTGTCGTTTGGTAATGAGTTAAAGGACCATAACTTCTTTTTTAATCTTATAACCTAAGATTTATCGGTGTGTCAAAACTGTTGTCATCATTCATGGGCGCAGCCATTTTTGTAAATCTTGGCGTAAGATTCTGATCAGTAAAGAGCCTCAAAAAAAATGGTTCTATTTTATACAGGTAAATTCATCAGTTTGAATGCACCTATAATGTATCCTGAATCATATTTCCTTTGTCTACCTTATAATTTTACACACGAAACAGTTAAACAGTAATAAAACATCTTTTCCTCAGTTTGACAAGATTCTTGTCATTTAGCCCATCGCAGAGATGTATGTGAGAGTAACGAATGACAGCCTTGCTCAGAGATTGAGCGACATCATCTCGCCAGCCTGTCTAAGGTGTGGCGTAAGTTTTACAATTACCACAGGGTATTCATGATTTGAGAAGGTGTTGACGTTAATTAATGATGAGAGGCTAAGTGTGACAAGAGCCTTTAAATTTATTGTTGATCCTGAAAAGACAAGTTTAGCAACAGTTAAAACACATTTGAAACACATTTACGGGGGCGGCGATTTTACAATGATCCCCACATATAAGCATAAAATACGAGGCCTTGCTTTGGGCTATGTAACTAGTCTTCCTTCTTCCTTACGAATACTTATTTTTAACTTTTTAAGATTTCGAATGTTATGAATAAACTTAGCATAGGTTGTTACTCCTATTAACACTCCCAGACCACTTTTCAAGCCTTGCGACAAAATACAATTGGAGAAGAGAGTGTGGCAGAGGGAGTGTTTGCAAGTTGCAAGCGGCATCTCACACTGCGATATTCCTTCCCATATAGTATTATTATTAGCATTATGCCCTTAGTTGATTGGCGATCCGATTTTGCATACCTCAATCTTTGTTTTTACAGTACATGCATTACTGAATTTGCTTTATATTGCTTACTTTTTCGTAGACTGTTTATAATTTGGCAAATAACTTGTTCTTTTTTATAATAGATCATACTTAAGAGGATTGCTGGCGGAAGGAGAAAATGCACTTTTTTGGCCTTTTATCCCTTTGTCTCAGTACGTTGATTCTTGCGCGTGCAGTTGGATTTGTTTTTAATAATCTTTTACACCACTTCCAACATCATGCGGATGATATTCGGGTCGTGTATCGGACCAATAGCGGAAACATTTTTTCCTTTGGCCACATTGTTTACAAGCATATACATGTATCATGAATGAATCTTATTTATATGTACCACACCAACTTAACTTACTTGTCGTTCCTTGCTGATCTTCTCCATGCCAATGGGTTTTGCCACTTATGGGACACTGTGACGGAAGGAGAACAGCTTGTCATATGACAAGCTTTTTCTCCCTTTGCGACATTGTCGTGCACATGATGAAAACATTTATCATTTTCACAATATTGATTTCTATTAGTTCCATGTTTTAGTGTGTTGTGAATGAGGTGGAGGATCGCTCATAAGAATATTCTCCTCTTTGCAAAATATTTTCTTGTTCGTACACATGTACACAAGCCTGATTCTATATTCAAGTCACAGATAACTTCTATGTATGAAAGAAGTTTTTGTCTTTAGCATTTGACAAAATTCAAAAATGTAATAGCGGAGAACTAGTTGTTGCAGTCAGTCCAACCTGCCGCCTCAGAGTGACACATATTTCATGGTTTATGTCCTTTTTTGTAATGTATATCACCATTAATTCCCCGTTACTTATCACCAATTGCAGACGACTCTTCACATTTTAAATACCCAAGCTGTATAATCCCTTTACCAAGTAATCCTGAGTTTGAAAGGCCCCGAGTAAGAAGGCTTTTGAGAAAATTGTGGAAAGGAGAAGAAATGCTGGTAGGTAATTTTTCTTGATCCCCCTTATCCACAATCTTTTCAACCCTTTTAAAATAAATTTCGTTTTTGAGACACATCATACTTGCCGTCTGCAAATATTTTTCATGTAGGCAAGTCTAACATGCGTTCAGTTGGTGAAGATTTGTACTGTCACGTGACAGAGCGTTTATGTGTTTATGGCTAAGTATTATCTCTTGCAATCAATTTTTGACAGATTTCTTAATCTCTTACTAGACAGTCCAGTGTTTAAGTTGACCCTTTACCAAATAATCCCTGGTTTTTACGACCCCTGAGAAAAAAACCTTTAGAAAGTATTGTTGGAAACTCTTGAAAAGAGTAAATGCTGGTAACCAACCGGTGCTTTCAATTTGGACCTATCTATTTTTTATTTCTCGTTTGGTAAAGAGTTAAACATTGAGGAAAACATTGAGTAAAACCCACCATTTATTTCTTGTCTGCTATTACTTTCCCCTTTGAGCGGATAGAAAATTGGCTTCACTCGCAGCTTATGACTGAAGAGTACTATGAGATAAATTGTTGATTCATGGTTTATCATATTGGGTTAAACAATATCGATTTACCAATGTTCTTTTATAAATAAAGAAGCATAATTCCATCACAGTTCTCACCAGGCTTATATTCTAGATGTGTCCTGGCTTTTGTGTTTGCGTTTGTGTGTGTATTAGAAAGAGAGAGAGATGTTTGTATATGTGTTAGTGTGTGAGCGTGAGAGAGAGAGTGTGTTTTTCCATATTCACATACTTTCCTTTTTTGCTTTCATTAGTTTAGTTTAAACATATTTTATTTGCAAAATCAACTAAAATGTACAAGATGATTTACAAATACAGTTCAAAATTTTTTATGCAAAATGGATAAGAACGAAAGCAATGCTTATAATGTTCTTCTCCAAGTTGAAAGCCAAAACTAGCAAGTACAAATCACAAATTTAAACTAATATGCTATACAGTGAAAGAAAGATAATATTATTCATAATTGTTTTGGAATAGAAGAAAGATGTTTTGATTGAAAACTATGAAATGAGTTAGTGGCTTTTATACGATGAAAATATAAATTTGTTCCATTCTACAGTAAGTGTCTGTATTCTTGATAAAATTTTTTATAAAGGTAGAAAACAAAAACATCATACTGGAAATTAATTGCTTAGCCTAATAAATTTTTGGACTTCAAGAAAAATTTTCTCATTATCACGATAAAGTAGATTACCTTTCCCAAAGAGTAACATTTCAAGATCAATGTTACCAAATACTGATATTGCATTAACTTGTTACCAAACGACAAAATTTTAGGTTTGTCCAAATCGAAAGCATTTGCAGATGACAAAATAAAAGGGACTGAAAATTTGAAATTTATTTTGTAAAGGGTAGAAAACATTGTGGGAAAAGGAGAAAATGCTGGTAACCAGTATTTTCTCCTTTTCCCACAATGTTTTCTACAGGCCTCTTTCTCAGGGGCGTCAAAAGTAGGGATTGTGTGGTAATGGGTTAAATAGACTAGTCCTGGTAGCATCATAATTATTACATTCAAAAAAAGAAATGTTCACTCGCCTCAATCCCACCACAAATACAGATAAGGGAGTCATGAATATTTTTCACAAATAAGTGGTGATTGAGAGAGCTACATTTGTTTCCGATTTGAGTATGTATAACCTGTAGCTTCCTTTCTCCAATAAAGTACATCTTAATATTGGGACTGGGTTTGTCCCGATTCAGATAGTACTTAAAACACGATAATGAATCTTCATTTCCTATTTCAATTGGTAGCTCATTCCATTTTTCAATGACTGCGGGAAGGAAAGACTTTTTATAATGTTCGGTTCTACATTGAGGAATTTGATGATTTTGAGACCCACGCAGGCTGTATGGGGTTATGCTACCGACATTTTGAGGTACTAATGAGCTCAAGGTGTTAGGACTTGCTTTGCTTTCGTTAGGAAAGTATACAAACCCCCTCTATGTATGTAAACTCCTAGGCAAAATTGATGGAAAAGTGAGATAAAGAATTTAAGTGTCATCTTCTTTCAACTTTCGTTTTTTCTCAAAAGAAGATACACTATGGTTGTAATACCTTTTGTTTAAAATAAGACATGGTGAGATCAAACTCATGCTGTTATACTTCGCCATATGCTATATACTTCGATTGTTGTTGTTGTTTTGTTGTTGTTGTATGTTTTTTGCAAAGATCTATTGATGAGTTTTTCCCATTATTTTTGTTCATGTATTATAACTTCCAGTGTAAACTTTGCCACATAATGTTCTGTTTATAATTTCATATGTTTGTTTTATTGCGTGTAGAATTCTTCCCAGGTTCCATGTATTTGTCTGCATTCTTGCTGCACATATAGTACAATTCTTTCTTCTTTATTATCAGTCGATATGGCAAATAGTTTAAAAATTCTATCAGTCAACTGTAGAGGTCTCCATTGTAAGAAAAAAAGACTATCCATGTTTAAGTACCTTCAGAGTTTAAAAACATAATATAAACTGTCTACAAGATACACATTTCACACATGATATGTACAGAAATATATATTCGGAATGGGGATCAGAGATTTATTTGAGTTACAACAAATCTAGTAAGAGGGGTGTAGCTATTTTATTTTAAAAAATAAACGCAAAAATTCACAAATCAATAATTGACCATGAAAACGGTAACTTTGTCATTCTTGATTTAAGCGTTGATGATTTCCGATTTACTCTGACATCTATATATGGTCCAAATACTGATGAGCCATTTTTCTATGATAAAATATTTGAAAAGATCGATGAAATCGGAAATATTTCCTGCATGATTTGTGGAGACTTTAACTTAGTTATCGATCCCGCGAAAGACTACTATAACTATAAACACATCAACAACAAAAAGTCTACAGATACCATATTAAATCAAATTTCTAAACGTGATCTCGTCGACCTCTTTTAAGAATTTAATTCAGAGAAACTATCTTACACTTGGAGAAAACGTAATCCAATACAACAAGGTTGCCTTGACTTTTTTCTTATTTCACCTTCTGTACATGATTTTACTACGTCTGCATCAATAGAAAACAGTTTTGACTCAGACCATTCTGTCATTTCAACAACACTACAGATTAATGAATTTCAATATTCATCGGGCTTATGGAAGCACAACAGTGCACCATTGACTGAACTTGATTATATCAATACTAAAAATAAAATGGTTGAAGAAGTAAAAGAACAATATGCGATCCCAATTTACAATAGAGAGACTTTAGCAAAAATGCCTAATTCAGAAAATCAATTTACAATCAATGACGAAATATTTCTTGAAAAACTATTAATGGAAATAAGGGGAAAATCAATATCTTATGCTTCATACAGGAAAAGGATCAATAACAATAGAGAGTAAGAAATCCAGTCAAAAATGAAACATTTTGGAACAAAATCTAAATAATAATTCAAAGAAATACTTTTCCCTAAAAAGCGAATATGAACAATCACAACATGAAAGAATAAAAGGTTCAATTGTTCGATCAAGATTAAATATAGAATACAGAAGGTGAAAGACCAGCAAGATATTTTTGTGGCCTAGAAAAATCAAATACAATTTCAAAAACTTTTAAAAAATTATCAAAGATGACAGATCTAAAATAACAAAGCATAAAGATATTCTGGATGAAATTAAAGTATTTTACCAGTCTCTTAGCAAGTCAACAACTTCTGATTTTTCTGTTGATGATTTTAACGACTTTATTTCTGATTTAGAAATACCGAAACTGTCAATTGAGGAGTCGAAAAGTATTGAAGGAAAACTGACAATGAAAGAAGCTTCTCAAGTCTTAAAAAATATGAAAAATAATTGAAGTCCAGGTATATCTGGTTTTAACGCCAATTTTTACAAAGTTTTTTGGAATAAGTTAGGAGATTTTGTTGTCAGAGCATTGAACGAAGCATACCATACAAATTTTTTATCTGAAACTCAAACACAAGGTTTGATAACATGCATCCCAAAGGGAAATAAACCGAAACAATTCATAAACAAGAGGGCTATTGGCCCTGGAACGCTCACCTTAGACTATAGCTTATGAGTGAAATTCAATTCTTTGAAAAACTTTGGTAAAGCTTTGCCCAAGGAACATCCCTGCCAAGTTTCATAAAGATTGGCCAAGTGGGTTAGGAGAAGATGTTGAAATAAATTGTTGACGGATGACTTGTGACAGACGCCGGACACAGGGAAATCAAATATCAAAGCTATACACCTTCCAGTTTCAAAGAAGAATTTTAAATTTTCTTTCTTTGTCCTATGTTCGAATTTGTGGTCCCCAAGGCTGGGACACTTTTAACCAAAGCAGCATCCTTGGAACAAACTTGGTAGAGGTCCACTCAAAGATGCTACATACCAAATATCAAAGCTCTACACCTTCTCGTTTAAGGGAAAAAGAAATTTAAAATTTTTCTTCTTTGTTCCTATGTTCCAACCTGTGACCTCCGGGGCTGGGCCAGTTTTGACGCCAGGGACATCATATGACCAAACTTGGTAGAGGTCTACTAGAAGATTCTGCATACCAAATATCAAAGCTCTGCACCTTCAACTTTCAGAGAAGAAGATTTCTAAAGTTTTCCTTCTTTATTGCTAGGTTCGAACCTGTGACCCCCCGGGGCAGGGTCAGTTTTGACCCCAAGGGCATAATATGAACTTGTAGAGGTCCACCAGGAATTGCTACATGCCAAATATCAAAGCTCTATGCCTTCTAGTTTTAGAGAAGCAAAGTTTTAAAATTTTCTTTCTTTGTTCCTATGTTCGAACTTGTGACCCCCGGGGTGGGGGCCAGTTTTGACCCCACGGGCATGATTTAAATAAACTTGGTAGAGGTCCACTAGAAGATGCCACATACCAAATATCAAAGCTCTACACCATCTAGTTTCAGAGGAGAAGAATTTTAAAGTTTTCCTCCTTTGTTCCTATGCTCAAACTAGTGACCCCTGGGGTGGGGCCAGTTTTGACCCCAGGGACATCATTTGTACAATCTAGGTAGAGGTCCACTAGGAGATGCAACAGACCAAATATCAAAGCTCTACGCTTTTGGGTTTCTGAGGAAAAGAATTTAAAAGTTTTCCTTCTTTGTTCCTATGTTCAAACTTGTGACCCAGGGTGTGCGGTCAGTTCTGACCCGAGGGGCATAATTTGCACAAAGTTGGTAGAGGTCCACTAGGAGATGCTACATATAAAATATCAAAGCTCTACGCCTTCAAGTGTCAGGGGAGAAGAATTTTAAAAGTTTTCCTTCTTTGTTCCAATGCTCTAACTTGTGACCCCTTGGGTGGGGCCAGTTTTGACCTCAGGGGCATTATTTGAACAAACTTGGTAGAGGTCCACTTGGAGATGCTACATACCAAAAGCTCTACGCCTTTAAGTTTCAGAGGAGAAGATTTTTAAAGTTTTCCTTCTTTGTTCCTATGCTCAAACTCGTTATCCCCTGGGATGGGGCCAGTTTTGACCCTAGGGGCATAATTTGAACAAAGTTGGTAGTGGTCCATTAGGATATGCTACATACCAAATGTCAAAGCTATATGCCTTCTTGTTTCAGAGAAGAAGATTTTCAAAGATTTCATTTTTTTTTGTTGTTGTTGCCATGGCAACAACAGTTGTGGTTGGAATTTAATTCTTTGAACAATTTTGGTAGAGCTTCACCCAAGAAACATTCCTGCCAAGTTTATGAAGATTGGCCCAGTGGTTTAGGAGAAGAAGATGTTTAAAGAAATTGTTGACGGACGCCAGACATAGGGCGATCACAATAGCTCACCTTTAGCACTTCAGGTGAGCTAAAAACAATACAAATCATCCATAATTAAGACCCATAAAATTACAAACAAAATTTTTTTTGATGGTATTCCCTTAACCCATTACCACACAGCAAAATTTTAGATCTATCTAAAGTGAAAGCATCTGCAGACGACAATTTCAAAGTAGCTCAAATTGTGCAATTTTGCTTTGATAGGGTAGAAAACTTTGTGGGAAAAGGAGAAAATGGTGGATACCAGCATTTTCTCCTTTTCCCACAATGTTTTCAAAAGGCTTCTTCCTCAGATCTAGAGGCGTTAAAAGTGGTCATTGTGTGGTAAAGGGTTAAAAGGCTAGGTAGCCTCTTAAGGTATTTTTAGATTTCACACCCAAAATCAAAAAAGCATTGTGGGAATGTCAAGCGACTTGCATGCGACTAATAATGTTTTAATTACATTACATAACAAACATGTAATGATTATTTTCCATAATGCCTGCTTCAGACGCTATGTTTGAAGCTTCGTCTGTGTATTTACATGTTGCTCATGTAAAAATAGAACATGTCTCCCATTGGTGTTAACCTGGGCCGTAGTAAATCTCTTATTTCTTGTTGTCGGATGGTTTTCGACGACTGGGGTCTTATGAATGCAAATCAAAAGGCACTGTGAGTATAAGGATGATTTTTTTTGCATTTTTGTAAAATTTTCGTCCTAAAATCTGAAAGGCCACCTTTAAGAAGTACCACAATGATTAAAATTTGGAACATACTCAACATATGCTACAATAAGATCAAATATTTCAACATCCTAACCAAGCATTTGTAAGGTTCAAATTTCATTGCTGTATTAAGCTTCATGCCTAGGTCTAGACCATTTGCTCATGATTACATTTGTTCTTTTTTTTATTATCTTAGGGTACATCTACAAGCTGTTGGTAAAGGATAAAGGTACACATCTATTCTACTGAGGTCTGGTTAGGTCAGACATACACATGCTACACATCTTTGGTTAGTAATACTAGTCTAGTGCTCATCACGAAAGTGCTAAACTACAACCTTTAGCATAGTATGTATATAGAGGAACATGGAAAGCTAGGTTAAAAATGATTTAAAAAACTCAATCAATGAAAAACAAATACAGTACATGCAAAATAAAAGGCTATGCAAGTAGCAAGTACTGAGGCTAAAATCTTTAAAAATCTTTAACTTATGTTATTGTCTGCTTTCTACAGAACGCAAAATATAATATGATAATTTCCCTACCTATCTACCCAAGACTGAAATACTGAGTAGGTTAAGGACAAACAAACAATTTTTTAATTTAGGCCTAAAATATTGTCATTTGGTAATGAGTTAAAAATCGTGAATGATCAGTGCGATAAAATGTACTTACAGCCATAGTATCTATCCTCCAGAAACTGCGGAGCTAAATCGTTAACATCACCAACCATTATCTTGACCGTAATGATACTTGGATCCACAGCTCTTCTGCGGCGGCTTTGAATAACAGTGTACTCTGGTTCACCATTGGTGGCAAGGACGTCCATGTAATAAATACTTTCCAACTCTGTATCGAGGGCTTTATTTAAGTATATTACACCACTGTCTTCATCAATCCGGAAAATTCCATCTTCATTCCCAGCTGTTATATTTAAAAAAAAAAACAAAGATGTAAGAACTGAGTTTAACTCTTTACCACACAGTTCTGACATTTAACGACCCTGAGGAAGAAACCACTTGAAAACATTGTGAGAAAAGGAGAAAATGCTGGTAACCAGCATTTTCTCCTTTTCCCACAATGTTTTCTGCTCTAACAGGGAAAAAATGCTTGTCATATTTGCCACCTTTAATTTGTCCTCTGCTACTACATATATTTTCAATTTGGACAAGTCCAGAAATCTGTTATTTGGTAACAAGTTAATGCATCTGCAACAAAATATCAACTTATTTCAGTCTATACCACATGGTTTAGCCAATCAGAAGTTCTGTTACTTTCACTTTAACAGAATTCTGAAGAAGTATAAGACTAAGAATGGTCTCCCAAAAGGGAAATATCACAGCTGTCTATATACTGGTATCAGCACTCTTTTAAATTAACACTTTTTTAAGTTACCACGAAACAAAATTTTAGACTTGTCCAATTCAAAGCAAACAACAAAATAAACGCAGTTCACACTAGTTAGCCAAGTTATATTTGAAAGGATAGAAAACATGGATGGTACAGAAAAAAATGCTGGTCACCAGTATTTTGTCCTATTCCTACAATATTTTCAAAAGGCAGTCCCTATAAGGTTAGTTAAAAAGTGGGCTTATTTGGTAACGCGTTAACACATGAAATCGTATTACGGTGTTTGATTTATTTGGCATTGAGATTTTTCTTTTGAAATGTTAAAACATATTGACTGGGAGAAAAATGGTGGTAAACAGAATGTTTTAAAATGTGTTCTATGTCAGGATTGTTAACCCAATACCATACAGTCCCTACTTTTGAGGACCCCGAGAAAAAAACCTTTCGGAAACATTGTGGGGAAAAAGGAGAAAATGCTGGTAACCACCATTTTCTCATTACCCCACCATGTTTCCTACCCTTCACAAAAACAAATTTCAAATTTTCAGTCACTTTTATTTGATTGTCTGCAAATGATTTCAATTTTTGAGGAGTCTACAATTTTATCATTTGGTAAAGAGTTAAAACTATGGAGTGTATGGTAAATGGTAAAGGGTGAAGCTATTTTACTTACAGATAATCCTGTATTTAATGACTGGATTTAAATCTCGATCAGTGGCTGTTACGGAACCTATAAGGTCGCCCACTTGCGCATCCTCATTTGCCGTCATCTCAACCTAGTACAAAAAAAACAAGACAGTCATGGCCTTCATGTGTAGCTCACCTGGCTTAACTCTTTATCACAAAACAACAGTTTAGACTAGTTCAAACCCACAGCATTCCACAGATGTAAAAAATCAAATGTGGCTTAACCCATTACCACACAATCCCTACTTTTGACACCCCTGAAAAAGAAGCCTTTAGAAAACATTGTGGGAAAAGGAGAAAATGCTGGTAACCAGCATTTTCTCCTTTTCCTACAATGTTTTCTACCCTTCACAAAACAAATTTCAAATTTTAAATCAGTTTTGTCATCTGCAGATACTTTCTATATGGACAAGCCTAAAACATTGTCGTTTGGGGATGAGTTAAGCTGTGAAAGTTATCTTTGATAGGGTGGAGAATACTGGGAAAAGGAGAAAAAGATGACTACTAGTGCTATCTCTGTTTTTCCCACAATGCTTTCAAAAGTCTTATTTCTAAAGAATATTAAAACTTAAGACATTATATCAGAGGATTAATTGATTGAATGGTGCTTTAATGCCACTTTTAACATGATTTCAATATCACTGCCATGGCTTGTAATATATATTCATGTATTTCCCTGTAAACATCAGTTTTAGACTAGTTTTCTGAATTGTCTCACCAAAGGTCACTCTAATTAACCCTTTACTGCACAATGGAACCAGGGTCCATATTCATCAACCACTCTCAACTCTTTACCAAACAATCCCTGGTTTTTACGACCCTGAGATAGAAGCCCTTAGAAAACATTGTGGGAAAAGGAGAAAATGCTGGTAACCAGTATTTTCTCCTTTTCCCACATTGTTTTCTACCCTGCTGAAAACAAATTTCCATTTTTGAGTTATGTTTATTTTGTCGTCTGCAAGTGTTTTCAGTTTGAACCAGTCTAAAATTTGTCGTTTGGTAAAGGGTTAAGAACAAACTTAGTCTTATTCTTCAGATTATTCTCAATGTGAAAGTAACATAATTTGCGAATGGCTAAACCATTTGGTTTAGCCAATCAGGAGTTCTCTTACTTCCACAGCCAAAAGATCTTGAAGATTACGACAAAAAATGGTTGAATACGTACCCAGATTTTCCAAAATTTGAGCAATTCTTTGTTACAAGGAGTTTAAAGCATCTGCAAAAAATATTGGCCCCCAGAGGGCACACAAGATTTATGTAAGATTTGACCTGGTAACATAGTTTTCTGAGCTGAATAGATCAAATTGATATTGTGGCTTCTAGAGCATACACAAAGTTTTTTCTAAAATTTGACCTAGTGACCTAGTTACAGACCGAAATGACCCTCTTTCAAACTAATCAGTAGTCCAGTAGTTATTGAGAAATAAAGTGGACAAATAATACATGAAAGGACCATAACTCCTTTGAAAATCATTCAACCATAACAAAATTATAATATGCACTTCTACTGACCGATAGACCTACACAGTGACTCCTATATACCCTCCCCAAGTAAAGTCTGTGTGGGGTATAAAGAAATAGTTACCTCCGATTCTGCAAAAATTGGAAGATTGTCATTGACATCTTTGATTCTCACTGTTAAGAACCTTGTTGCTTCCAGTACTGGGTCTCCATTATCTCTGGCTCTTAACAGCAGCTGTAAAAGGACAAATCTTTATCAGACAACAAAATTTTATGGTCTTCTGTAATTACAGAACTTGCAGAAGACAGTAAAAAAGTTAAAGACTGACCAAATTCATTATACCTGATTAAAATTATTGCTTTGAAAATGTATAACAAGAGGGCCATGATGGCCCTGAAATCGCTCACCTGAGTTTATTGACCAAACATGCACTATCTAGTTTCCCAGTGACCTAGTTTTTTATCAGACATTACCCATCATCAAACACTTTTGAGATATCAATAAGACAAACATTCTGGCCAAGTTTCATGAGTATTGGACTGAAAATGTGGCCTCTACAGTGTACAAAAGGTTTTTCTAAGATTTCATCAAGTGACCTAGTTTTGGACCCGACAAATACCCATTATCAAACTCTTTTGAGACATCACCAAAACAAACATTCTGACCAAGTCTGAAGAGTATCAGGCAGAAAATGTAGCCTCTGGAGTGTACAAAAGGTTTTTTTAATATTTGACCCATTGACCTAGTTTTTGACTCCACATGACCCATTTTCAAACTCATTCAAGGTATCACCAGGACAAATATTATGAACAAGTTTTAGGAGTATCAGACTGAAAATGTGTCCTCCAGAGCATACAAAAGGTGTTTATAACATTTGACCTATTGACCCAGTTTTTGACCCAACATGACCCATTTTCAAACTCATCCAAGATATTATAAAGGCAAACATTCTGACTAATTTTCAAGAGTGTTGGACTGGAAATGTGGCATCCAGAGCATATACAAGGTTTTTCTAAGATTTGACCTGGTGACCTAGTTTTAACCCCTAATGACCCATTTCCAAACCTGTATGAGATATCATCAAGACAAACATTCTGACCAACTTACAAGAGTTTCGGACTGAAAATGTGGCCTCTAGAGCCTACAAAAGGTTTTTCTATGATTTGACCTAGTGACCTAGTTTTTGACCCCACATGACCCATTTTCGTTTTTGTCTGAGATATCATCCAGGCAAACATCCTGACCAACTTTCATGAGTATCTAACTGAAAATGTGGCCTCTAGAGCGTACACAAGGTTTTTCTAAGATTTGACCTAGTGACCTAGTTTTTGACCCCACGTAACCCATTTTCAAACTCATCCGAGATATCATCCAGACAAACATCCTGACCAACTTTCATGAGTATCCGACTGAAAATGTGGCCTCTAGAGCGTACAAAAGATTTTTCTAAGATTTGACCTAGTTTTTGACCCCACGTGACCCATTTTCAAACTCATCCAAGATATCATCCAGACAAATATCCTGACCAACTTTCATGAGTATCCAACTAAAAATGTGGCCTCTAGAGCGTACAAAAGGTTTTTCTAAGATTTGACCTGGTGACCTAGTTTTTGAACCCACGTGACTCATTTTCGAACTCGTCCGAGATATCATCCAGACAAACATCCTCACCATTTTTCACGAGTATCCAACTGAAAATGTGGCCTCTAGAGCGTACAAAAGGTTTTTCTAAGATTTGACCTGGTGACCTAGTTTTTGAACCCACGTGACCCATTTTCAAAGTCATCCGAGATATCATCCAGACAAACATCCTGACCAATTTTCATGAGAATCCGACTGAAAATGTGGCCTCTAGAGCGTACAAAAGGTTTTTCTAAGATTTGACCTAGTGACCTAGTTTTTGACCCCACGTGACCCACTTTCGAACTCGTCCGAGATATCATCGAGACAAACATTCTGACCAACTTTCATGAGTATCCGACTGAAAATGCAGCCTCTAGAGCATACACAAGGTTTTTCTAAGATTTGACCTGGTGACCTAGTTTTTGACCCCACGTGACCCATTTTTGAACTCGTCCGAGATATCATCGAGACAAACATCCTGACCAACTTTCATGAGTATCGGACTCAAAATGCGGCCTCTAGAGCGTACACAAGGTTTTTCTAAGATTTGACCTAGTGACCTAGTTTTTGACCCCACATGACCCATTTTCAAACTCGTCCGAGATATCATCAAGACAAAGATCCTGACCAACTTTCATGAGTATCCGACTCAAAATGTGGCCTCTAGAGCGTACACAAGGTTTTTCTAAGATCTGACCTAGTGACCTAGTTTTTGACCCCACATGACCCATTTTCGAACTCGTCCGAGATTTTATCGAGACAAACATCCTGACCAACTTTCATGAGTATCCGACCAAAACTGTGGCCTGTAGAGCATACACAAGGTAACAAGAGGACCATGATGGTCCTATATCGCTCACCTGAGTACTAAGCAGCAAAGGTCTACAACAAAGACTATAATTACCAAATACTGAGGTTCAAAGGCTAATGATGATGAAAAAAGAGCGGCAAATTGTCGAAAGATATGCAATCCCACCACCAGTTGTATAGGAGGTATAATAGTTGCAAAGGGCTGGCAATGCAACAGACAATTTGACTTGAGACTTCAAAATTCCACTCTGGACAAGCAAACAATACTATTAAAATAAAGATCAAAGTGGAATTTCTCAAAATCCACCCTAGGTAGAGTTATTGTTCTTGAACCGAGTACTCAGTAATATCACAACAAACATGCATACCAATTTTGAATTCGTTCCGACTTGAGATGACAAAGTTATATTCCAAACAAGCATTCAATGCAGACTCATGTGAGATTTTATTGAGAAAAACATTCTAACCAATTTTCAATTCAGCTTAGCAAGAAATGTGGTCTCAAGAGTGCTCACAAGAACACTTTTAAACATTTCCCTCTTTATCTCTATGTGAAATCTGAGACCAACAACATAGGGCTAACTTTCACACCAGGACCATAATTTGAAGTATTTTAGTAGAGGGCCACTAGATGATGCTACATGCCAAATATGAAAGCTCTAGCCCTTATGGTTTGGGAGAAGAAGATTTTCTAAGATTTCCTCCTTTATCGCGATGTGAAATCCGGGAACTTACAACATAGGGCCATAATTCGAGGTATGTTGATAGAAAGCCACTAGATGATGCTATATGCCAAATATGAAAGCTCTAGCCCTTATGGTTTGGGAGAAGAAGATTTTCTAAGATTTTCTTCTTTATCGCTATGTGAAATCCGGGAACCTACAACATAGGGCCATAATTTGAGGTATGTTGATAGAAAGCCACTAGATGATGCTATATGCCAAATATGAAAGCTCTGGCCATTACGGTTTGGTACAAGAAAATTTTCTAAGATTTCCTTCTTTATCGCTATGTGAAATCCGAGACCCACAACATAGGGCAAATTCTTTACATCAGGGACATAATTTGACGAAAATTGGTAGAGGGCTACTAGATGATGCTACATGCCAAATATGAAAGCTCTGGCCTTTACCATTTGCACAAGAAGGTTTTTAAAGATTTCCTTCCTTGTCTTTATGTGAAATCCAAGACCAACAACATAGGTTTAATTTCACACCAGGGCCTTAATTTGAAGTATTTTAGTAGAGGGTCACTAGATGATGCTGCATGCCAAATATGAAAGCTCTAGCCCTTACGGTTTGGGACAAGAACATTTTCTGAGATTTCCTTCTTTATTTCTTTGTGAAATCCAAGACCCCACAACATAGGACCAATTTCCACACTAAGGTGATCTTCTTTATTTCTTTGTGAAATCCAAGACCCCACAACATAGGACCAATTTCCACACTAAGGTGATAATTTGAAGTATTTCAGTAGAAGGCCACTAGATGATGCTACATGCAAATTATGAGAGCTCTAAGCCTTACGGTTTGGGAGAAGGAGATTTTCTAATATTTCCTTCTTTATCTCTATGTGAAATCTGAGAACCCACAGCATAGGGCCAATTTCAAGACTAGAGCCACAATTTGAAGTATTTTGGTAGAGGGCCATTAGATGATGCTACATGCTTTTAAATATGAAAGCTCTAGCCCTTACAGTTTTTGACGAGAAGATTTTCAAAGTTTTTTCACTCTGTTGCCATAGCAACCAGAGTTCTACATGGAATTCAAATCTTTGAAGTATTTTGAAAGTGCATCATCTAGGGATCATTTCTGTGAAGTTTGACTGAAATCTGATTGTTAGTTTAGGAGGAGAAGATTTTTTTGTAATTGTGAACGGACGGACAGACAGACGGACGAATGACGGACATTGATCGATCACAATAGCTCACCTTGAGCACTTTGTGCTCAGGTGAGCTAAAAATTAAGGGAGCAGGAGTTATGATTCCTGTGCACTGCACTCCCCCTTGATGAGATCTATCCACCCATGAAATTTCATAACTCTAGCTAGTATAGTTAAAGATTTCCTTCTTTATCTCTATGTGAAATCTGAGAACCCACAGCATAGGGCAATTTTCAACACTAGGGCCATAATTTGAAGTATTTTGGTAGAGGGCCACTAGATGATGCTACATGCCAAATATGAAAGCTCTAGCCCTTAAGGTTTGGGACAAGAAGATTTTTGAAGATTTCCTTCTTTATCTCTATGTGAAATCCGAGAACCCACAACATAGGGCCAATTTCCATACTAGGGCCATTATATGAAGTATTTTAATAGGGGGCCACTAGATGATACTACATGCCATATATGAGAGCTCTAGCCTTTATGGTTTGGGACAAGAAGATTTTTAAAGATTTCCTTCTTTATCTCTATGTGAAATCCAAAAACCCACAACATAGGGCCATTTTCAACACTAGGGCCATAATTTGAAGTATTTTGGTAGAGGGCCACTAGATGATGCTGCATGCCAAATATGAAAGCTCTAGCCCTTAAGGTTTGGGATATAAAGTTTTTTACAGATTTCCATCTTTATCTCTATGTGGAATAGGAGAACCCACAACATAGGGCCAATTTCCACACTAGGGCCATTATTTGAAGTATTTTGGTAGAGGGCCACTAGATGATACTACATGCCATATATGAGAGCTCTAGCCCTTATGGTTTGGGACAAGAAGATTTTTAAAGATTTCCTTCTTTATCTCTATGTGAAATCTGAGAACCCACAACATAGGGCCATTTTCAAACTAGGGCCATAATTTGAAGTATTTTGGAAGAGGGTCACTAGATGATGCTACATGCCAAATATGAAAGCTCTAGCCCTTACGGTTTGGGACAAGAAGATTTTTAAAGATTTCCTTCTTTATTATGTGAAATCCGAGAACCCACAACATAGGGCCAATTTCTACACTAGGGCCATTATTTGAAGTATTTTAATAGAGGGCCACTAGATGATACTACATGCCATATATGAGAGCTCTAGCCTTTATGGTTTGGGACAAGAAAATTTTTAAAGATTTCCTTCTTTATCTCCATGTGAAATCCAAGAACCCACAACATAGGACCATTTTCAACACTAGGACCATAATTTGAAGTATTTTGGTAGAGGGTCACTAGATGATGCTACATGCAAAATATGAGAGCTCTAGCCCTTACGGTTTGGGACAAGAAGATTTTTAAAGTTTTTTCTCTCGGTTGCCATGGCAACCAGAGTTCTCCATGGAATTCAAATCTTTGAAGTATTTTGAAAGTGCATCACCTAAGGATCATTTCTGTGAAGTTTCACTGAAATCTGTTGGGCGGTTTCAGAGGAGAAGAATTTTTAAGTAATTGTTCACGGACGGACGGACGGACGCCGGACAACGATCGATCACAATAGCTCACCCTGAGCACTATGTGCTCAGGTGAGCTAAAAAGTTGACGACGGACGACGCACGACGGACGCCGGACACAGCACGATCACAATAGCTCACCATGAGCACTTCTGCATGTGATAGCTAACTCTTTAACAAAACAGCAAAATTTTTGACCAGTCCAAAATGAAAGCACTTTTAGGCAACAAAATGGTATGCATTGGAGTTTAAAACCATGTTTACAGCTCTGGTCATATCATAGCAGTCAGTATGCACCCATGTGTTTCCTGGCTTTCTCACAACAGTACTAACACAACTTTCTTTCCAAAGCCACTGACAACTTTTCTCACATGCATCAGAGGTGAGAGGCAAAAAGTTGCCAGAAAGAAAGTTTGCTGCAACCAGGTATTGAACTCACAGCCTCAAGGTCACGAGTCAGATACACTAACCACTGAGCTACACAGCCGGGCCACAGACAACAAAATAAACGTTGCCCACAAATTGTGTTTTCTGTTTTGAATGGTGAATAGTTAATGGAAAATTAACAGGCACAATTTAACCAATTACCACACAATCCCTACTTTTGATGACCCTGAGAAAGAGACCTTTAGATAACATTGTGGAAAAGGAGAAAATGCTGGTAACCAGCATTTTCTCCTTTTCCCACAATGTTTTCTACCCTTCACAAAACAATTTTCAAATTTTCAGTCACTTTTTTTGAGTCATCTGCAAATGCTTTCAATTTGGACAAGCCTAAAATATTGTCGTTTGGTAATGAGTTAAAAATATAAAAGTCATAAAGGACATCTACTTGATTGGTTGGTTGGTTGTATTGGTGTTTAATGCCACTTTAACAGCTAAGGTCATATCATGGCGGTCGGTGCCTCACATGTGTTTCCTGGCTTTCTCATACCGGTACTGACACAACTTTCTTTCCAAAGCCACCGACTACTTTTTTCACATGCTGCAGCAGAGGTGAGAGGCAAAAGTACACCGGAAAGAAAGTTCGCCTCAACCGGGTATCAAACTCACAACCACCAGGTCATGAGTCTGACACGCTCACCACTGAGCCATCCGGGCGGGCAGACATCTACTTGACTCTGAACAAAATGCCAAATGTTGGACTTGTCCATATACAACAATTTTGCAGACAAAAAAGTAAAGAAGACTCAAAAATCCAAATTAGTTTTTGGTAGGTAAGAAAACATTGTCCGAAAAGGAGAAATTGCTCATTTCCAGCATTTTTCTCTTTTCCCAGAATGTTCTCAAAGCTTTCCTCTTCTAAGTGATTGAAACCAGAGGCGACGTGGTAAGAACTTAATAACTAGATGACAAAATTTTTGCTGAATCCAAATTAAAAGGATTTTCAGACTACAGATTATATGTTACTAAAAATAAAATATGCTTTTCAAACTGAAAAAAAAAACATACTGGGATATGTCACTAGCATAATCTCCTTTTCTCACAAAGTTTTCAAATGGTTTCTTCCTCGATGAAGTTGACAGTTGGGATTGTTTGGTGATGAGTTTTGACTCTTTTCCAACTAACAAGATGTTGGACTCATCCAAATCGAAAGCATTAGCAGACGAAAACTTTAATGTTGTTAAGATGACGATTTCTGTTTCTGATAGGGTTAAAAAACATTGTGGGAAATGGAGAAAATGCTGGCTACCAGCATTTTCTCCATTTCCCATAATCTTTTCTAAAGCCTTCTCATTCAGAGTCGTTAAAAGTTGGGATTCTGTGGTAAAGAGGTAAGAAATGTACAGGACTCGCGTTGGTCTTGGGCAACAACATAACAGGACGAAGCAATAGGTTGTCAAGGAGCAAGTGTGCCATACCACGTATCTATCAATATTTTCTCGATCAAAAATGATTCTTGATTTGATTACACCAGTAACTTCATTAATGGTGAACTCTGGGGTGGACTGAGTTACTTCCCCTTCGTAGATGAAACTGTAGTAAATACGGCCATTTTCTCCTGAATCCGCATCTTTAGCAGAGACATCCAGCACTAGAGTAGCCTTATATTGTTCCTGAAAAACAAAGTTGCACTCACTTCTTAAATGCTAGAAAACAAGAGTACAGCATTCAGTTGCAAATCTTTGGCTGTTGGTCATTTTCAGATAAAGTTCCAAGTTGATAAAGGGGAATAACTGTGTTGAAAATGTGCTGAAAGTTATCTTCCCTATAAGTAAGAGTTGATTGTTATACAGTTAACTCATTACCGCACAATCATGACATTTAAAAACTCCTGTATAAGGAGCCTTTTGTAAACATTGTGGGGAAAGGAGAAAATGATGGTAACCAGCATTTTTTGCTTTTCCCACGTAGTTTTCTTCCCCATCCAAAACAAAAATCATTAATTCAGTCACATTTAATTTGTCGTCTGCAAATTCTTTCAATTTGGACCAGTCTAATTTTTTGTCATTTGGTAAAGAGTTAACCTTTTAACCCTTTCCCAAACAATCCCTGGTTTTTACGGGTCTGGAATAGTAGCCTTTTGAAAACATTGTGGGAAAAGGAGAAAATGCTGGTAACCAGCATTTTCTCCTTTTCCCACAATGTTTTCTACCCTATCATCTTTTCAGAAAGAGTTGAATTGTCGTCTGCAAATGCTTTAAATTTGTTCGAGTCCAAAAATTTGTTGTTTGGGAAAGGGTTAAATGCCTTTCTCAAGTATAAGTGTTTTTTGTGGCCAGCTTAGATCAAGATTACACTGCATGAAACATGCAGTTTTACCTTTTGATCTACACTGTCCTTTCAGAGTCAACACTACTGACAAAAGCAACAATCCAATGGCATGCGATCGGCACTTATCACTGTTATAGAGTTTATATTGGGCCCTAGGGTTATTTCTTATTAGTTAACCCTTTACAATACAAACCAATGTTTTTATTTGTCTAAAGACAACTCTTTTGAAAACATTGTGAGAATTGTAAAATTCCTCGTATTGAGCAGTTTTTCTTTTTCTCACAAGGTTTTCTACATTATTTGAAAACTTTCTGCCAATATTATCAAATTTAACATTATAAAGTGCAAAATCTTTGAGTTTGGAAGAGCCTAAGATTTTTTGTTTGGGGAAAAGTTACTTGGACTAGTAACAATAGAGGTATGAGAAAATGTCCACGTTTTTTTGATACTATGACAAAGATGAAAATATTAGTTTGACAATATCTAGAATTTTTTTAAAAAATCTGCAGATGTGTTTGTTTGTATTGTGTATGGCAACATTTTCAACATTAGTTCAGTTATATTGTGGTGGCCAGTGCACCTATCCATGCTTTCCTTTTACCAGTGCTTTGAAAAATATTTTCCCCAAGCCACTGGCTGCTTTCCCACATAACCATTACCGAAATATTGATCAGCAGTAAGAAATACCTGTGTCAAGAACTATCATCTATCCTTGGAATACAATTAGCACAAGCTCCGGCTGGGGGAGAAAAGCCCAGCTTACCAAAATTTTATTCCTACATGGTTTTTAACCCATTATCTACCAATCCCTACTTTTGATGACCCTGAGAAAGATGCTTTTAGAAAACATTGTGGGAAAAGGAGCAAATGCTGGTAACCAGCATTTTCTCCTTTTCCCACAAAGTTTTTTGCTCTTTACAAAACATGAATGAATGAATGTTGTTTTATGACGCATCGATTTATAACACAAATTTCAAATTTTCAGTCATTTTTATAGTATCGTCAGCAAATGCTTTTGATTTGGACCAGCCTAAAATATTGTCGCAAGGCTCAGATTTACCAACCACTCTATAAAGTGTAACTCTCTTTTCTAAATTTCAAGATTTGCCATTGCCTTTGCAACTGCTTCTTTTTCCATAACATTTTCAATACAACTTTACTTTTTACTTTTCCTTTCTTTCAATCATCATTCTGTGTGATCAATATGTAGCTTAACCCTTTACCAAATGATAAAAGTTTAGACTGGTCCAAATTGAAAGCACTTGCAGGCGACAAAATGAATGTGACCAAAGAATTAAAATATATTTTAGGAAGAGAAGAAAACAAAAAGCTGGTTACCAGCATTTTCTCCTATTCCCACAATGTTTTCAAAACGTTTCTTTCACAGGGGTGTTAAAAGTCTTGATTGGGTTGTAAAGGGTTAAAATTTTTGTAGATCACAAAAATACTCATTGAACCTTCTTTAATTCTTTATAACAAGACAAAATCTAAGACTGGTCCAATCAGAAGTAACTTCAGATAACAAATTAAAACTGAAATTTGGAATGATATAAAACTTTGTGGGAAAAAAAGAAAATGCTCGTTACCAGCCTTTTATCCTTTTCCAACAAATGTTTACCCTCACTTGGTTTTGGGATTTGTTAAAAAGTTAAAATGTGTTAGAATTGAACAAATTGAATTTTACACAGTCATGATAAATGACAAATTTTTTCTTTTGAAAGTACATGTATAGAAGACATAGTTGGAAAAGGAGAAAATGCTGGTTACAGTCTCTGTATTCCATGATATCTGTGAGAGCTTTTGTACTCCTAGTCTCTAAAATTTACCCTTATTTGGTAAAGGATTGAAAACCAACAGATTAAACTTTAACCAAACATTCACAGTTTGACAACCCTAGAGAAGAGGATTTGAAAATATGGAAATTTCACTCATGTTTATAACGTCATCTGAAAATGCTTTCAACTGAACAAGTCCACACTTTTCTCATTAGGTGAGGAGCTAATTCTATACATTACCTCCAGAACACTAATTGTCTCATTCTCCCGGATTGGTACAACCCATTCTGGTGGTGTGCTATCTACAGGTAACACTTCAATGGTCAATGTTGTATTAGCAATGAGTCCATTGCCAAGGTTATCTCGGGCCTCTACAACAATCCTGTAGATGCCAATCTGTCCTTCCAAACTTTGGCTGGTAAACACTCTTCCACTTAAACTTACTTCAAACAAATCTAAGAGGAAAAAAAACCAACAAATTTACAAGTACTAATACATAAAAGTGAAAGACATAGAAGTGAAAGAATTGTATTGTATTGTATTGGAGTTTAACGCCACTTTAACAGCTAAGGTCATATCATGGCGGTCGGTGACGCACATGTGTTTCCTGTCTTTCTCACACCGGTACTTACACTACTTTCTTTGCCAAAGCCACCAACTACTTTTCTCACATGCTTCAGCAGAGGTGAGAGGCGAAAATACTCGGGAAAGAAAGTTCGCCTCAACCGGGTATCAAACTCACAACCACCAGGTCATGAGTTTGACACGCTCACCACTGAGCCACCCGGGCGGGCAGAAGTGAAAGAAATACTAGAAGAAAAACATAAATGTATTTACATGTATTGGGTATCAAAAAAACCAAAACAAATCATCTTCAAAAATTAATTCAGTTTAAACACACTTGTTATACATCAATTGAGAAACAAGTTCCCACAATCTATACCAATCTCTCTCTATTCTATATTCCTGGGAACTATACTAGTACTCACGCTGAATGTATGGGCTGATGAAAAAAATTGACACCCACTCCTGGGTCTTGAACTTGCAACTTTTTGGTTACGAGATCAATGCTATACCTCACAACCACAAACAATTTATTCATTCATTCATGATGGTATCCATGTTGCGAAAGGCATCGACTTGACTGTCAGTGGTGGGAGAGGAACGAATCCTGTCAGGTCGACACTATCCCTTCTCACACCCAGATCTTGGGCTTTAACCCTTTACTAAACAATCCCACTGAGGAAGATGCCTTTTGAAAACATAGTTGGAAAAGGAAAAAATGCTGGTAACCAGCATTTTTTCCCTTTTCAACCATGTTTTCTGACCTTTTAAAAAAAACATATGTTCATATGTACTGCTAAATTTGTTGTTTGCATATGCTTGCAAATCGGTTGGGTCTACAATTTGTCATTTGGAAAAAAGTTAACCTCGCCATAGGAAAGTGTGTTAACTCTTGAACAGACAAAAAATTGTGGACTTATTATAATCAAAAGACAATTTATTAACTCTTTACTTAAGAGCAACAGTTTAGACCAGTACAGATTGAAATCATTTGCAGAAGACAAAATAATATTAAAGTTATTGATTGAAATTTATCTTTGAAAGGTTAGAAAACACTTTCGGAAAAGGAGAAAATGCCAGTTACCAACACTTTCACCTTTTCCTACCATGGTTTCAAAGCCCTCTTCTTTAGGATCAAAAGTTAGGATTGTGTGGCAAAAGGTTATTTATGCTCATTTAAAATACTTGTGAATTACTGGTTATGGACATTTTGCATAATGAAATGTTAGTGAATTCAAGACACTGAATACTCGAAAAGGAAAGTCTGCATTTTTTTTTTAAATCACAAAAATGTCCAACATGAATGTTTTTGACTTAACCCTTCACCTGATATGCCAAATTTAGGCTCTTTCATTTCAGTAGCAAATAAAGATATGATGTCAAAAATATGGACAAATAAGTATACAAATATCTGACTGAGTGGAAAACATTGTGGGAAAAGGAGAAATTGCTCGTTACGAGCAATTTCTCCTTTTCCCACAATGTTTTCAAAAACTGTCTGTTGTTGATGTGTCAAAATGAGTATCTGTGGAGTAAAGGGTTAACCAAATATGGCTCACATGATAATGCTAAATCAGTTTTCCAACTAGCTTTTTTTATTTCAAGGGTACAATTACCCCCAGGGCTGTAAATCTGGCGGTAAAATTTCATATTTGAGGATGTGACAGTAATGGTTTTCAACTAAAGGTAAAGCAATCCATACTGATGATTAGCAGCAAGAAAGTCTGTTAAATCAAGATATTTGTGGAAACTTACAGCTTAATTCATTACCAAACGGCAAAATTTTAAATTTGTCAAAATCGAAAGCATTTGCAGACAACAACATAAAAGTGACTGAAAATTTAAAGTTTGTTTTGGGAAAGGTAAAAAATATTGTGGGAAAAGGAGAAAATGCTGGTTATAATTACCAGCATTTTTTCCTTTTCCAACAACCCACAATGTTTTCTAAAGGCTTCTTTCTGTGGGTCGTCAAAAGTAGGGATTGTATGGTAATGGGATAAAGCCACTGAAAGCTGAAAAGACAGCCTGAAGTGACTCTGATCAGACAATGTCAAAAGGAACATTTTGTTGTGTCATAGGTTTCGACGGTTTTTGGACCGAACAGTTTTTCATGTTCATTAATTTACGGATAAGTACTTCTGCACGATTTGACTAAAAGCTGTCCATAAAGGTAACTAGTAGGTTCAAAACCTGTTATTTTACACATGCGGTTGGCCTTTTTTATGGCTTTTTTCCATTATTTCTTATTTGGTCTGGCATGTAACCAAACTTGCCACACAAATTTCAATTCTTTAACATGATTTATGTGAGCAGGAACACTGGCTGGATACCCAACAATGTTTTCAAAAGTTTTGAGGCTTGAGGCCCGTTAAAACCTGGCATCGCTGATAAACAATTACAGGTAAAATTCCATAATTAGAAACACATTTAATTTGCAAAAGTTTTTGGTAAAATTTTTCCAGCCCAAAATCTCAAAATACTGTTGATTTATTGAATGGTGTTTAACTCTTTCCCACACTATCCGGACTTTTGACAAACCTGGTGTAGAAAGCTTTTGAAAACATCTTTGGAAAAGAGAAAATGCTGTTAACCAACATTTTCTCCTTCTCCCGCAATGTTTTCTGCCCTGTCGCAGAAAATTTTTATTATTTAAGTCACATTCAATTTGTCATCTGCAAAAGCTTTTAATTTGGACAAGTCCAAAATTTTGTCATTTGGTAAAGAGTTAACCCTTTACCCCATAAGGCATTTCTATGGTATCTCTAATTGACCCTAAATAAGGGCAAAGATAAAACCATTTCTTATGTGTATATGACACCTTTTGATAGCATAGAAAACTTTGTGACAAAAGGTGAAATTGTTCGTCACGAGCAATTTCACCTTTTGCCACAATGTTTTCCAAAGGCTCCTACAGGTGTAGAAATGAGTATCTATGGAGTAAAGGGTTAATGCCACTTCCATAAAACAATTTCAGTCATGTAATAACAACAGCTCTATAATTCTTGTATGCCCCAAGTTTCCTCAGTCCTAGGCCTTGGCTCTGAAGAGTCTTGCCCAAGAACAATAAAACTAGAAGGCCCTGAAGGGCCTGAATATGCTCTACTGGCAGAGAGTTTGCTTTTAAATAAAGCATACATAGGAATTCATTATACAAAAAGACAAAAAAATTGACATTTTCAACTTTTCCATTACTGTTTGTTGAATTTTTTCAAACTCAAAAACTCAACAGGGTTAAAAAGCTATTGATGGGATAAACAAGCTGAAAAATTCACAAAAACATGATCACAAATAAATACTTTATCATGTAAACAGGCAATGAAAATGTTCAATTTAAAATAGCTACTTTTCCCATACCATTTGTCGGATTTTTTTCAAAATCCATAGGGTTAAAGCTATTGATGAGATAAACAAACTGTGTAAGTTTCACAGAAATCTTATACAAAATGAAGACTTTATCGTGTAAACAAGAAATGAAAGTTTTCCACTTGAAATGGCTACTTTTCCCATACTGTTGGTTGGAATTTTTTCAAAATCAATAGGGTTGAAGCTATTGATAAGATAAACAAAATCTGCAAGTTTCATGGAAATCTAACCAAAAATACAGACTGTATTGCGTAAACAAGAAATGGAAATTTTAAACTTGAAATAGCTACTTTTCCCATATTGTTTGTCAGATTTTTTTTTCAAAATTGATATGGTAAAAGCTATTGATGAGATAAACAAACTGTGTAAGTTTCACCGAAATCTGACCAAAATTGAAGACTTTATCACGTAAACAAGAAATGAAAGTTTTCAACTTGAAATGGCTACTTTTCCCATACTGTTCATAGGATTTTTTTCAAAATCAATAGGGTTGAAGCTTTTGATAAGATAAACAAACTCTGCAAGTTTCATGAAAATCTGACCAAAAATAAAGACTTTATTGTGTAAACAAGAAATTGAAATTTTAAGTTTGAAATGGCTACTTTTCCCATACTGTTTGTTGGATTTTTTTTAAAATCAATAGGCTTAAAGTTATTGATGAGATAAACAAACTGTGTAAGTTTCATGAAAATCTGACTAGAAATGAAGACTTTATCGTGTAAACAAAAAAGAGACTAACTGATAGACGGACGGATGGACAGACAGATGGATGCCAGAAACCACGCCATGACATAAGCTCTGCTGGCTTTCAGCCAGTAGAGCTAAAAAACCAATGCTTCCAGTTTAACTCTTAAACTTTTAACACACAATACTGACTTTTGACGACCCTGAGAAAGAAAGCCTTTGAAAACATTGTGGGAAACATTGTCGTTTGGGAAAGAATTAATCACATGACAGAAATGTGGACTTGTCTAAACTGAAAGTTTTGTTGATGACAATTTAAATGTAGTTCAACTGATAGAGTAGAACACATTGTAAGAAAAGGAGAAAATGCTGGTAACCATAATTTTCTCCTTTTCCCACAATGGTTTCTTCCTCATGGTTGTTAACCATCAGCATTGTATGACAATGACATAAACCTGGGGCCTCTAGGCTAAGGCTGTAAAGCAAGGAATGGCTAAATATACACACCTGAGCCACTTATTTTGTAGTAATAGGATATGGCATTGTCTCCGATATCCAGATCAGTCGTAAATAAATCATAAATTCTGCTACCAATGCTTATTTTTTCGTAAACCTGAACAAAATTCACTCTGGTAAAAACTGGTGGATTATCATTAACATCTTGTAGAAAGACATTTATCTGAAAGAAAACAACATTTAAATTTTAACCTGAGTATTTTTTTAACAATTCTGAGAAAGCAAACTTTTCAAAGCGTTGTGGGGGGAAAAAGGACTAATCGCTAGAAACCAGCAATTTTTCCTTTTTCAGAAATGATTTCTACCTCTCCAGAACACACTTTAAAGTTATTAAGCTGCATTTCATATGTCCTCTGCAAATGGTTTTAACTCTTTACCACATAATCCCAACTTTTAACCACCCTGAAAAAGAAAGCTTTTGAAAACTTTGTGGGAAAAGGAGAAAATGCTGATAACCAGCATTTTCTCCTTTTCCCACAATGTTTTCTACCATTCCGAAATCCAGTTCAAATTTTTGAGTCACACTGATTTAGTCGTTTGCAAAATTTATGCTTTCAATTTGGACAGGTCCAAAATTTTGTTGTTTGGTAAAGAGTTAATTCAGACAAGTTTACAACTTGGTCAACTGGCTACAGAGTAAAAACTAATCATCTATGAGGAGAACTGGGGAAAAGGATATTTTAACATCTCTGTGATACATAGTACCAAGTCATAACATTAATTAGGATAACTTGTAAGTAGCAAGTCATAACATTAGGCCTTACAAAAAAAAATCTCTGTTTAAGGTTTCCGTATGAGATGCTGTAGGTAGGATCATTAGGGACTTTTCTTTTTTTTCCAGAAACTTTTTACATGGACCATGAAATCACACCCCACAATTCTTTTTTCAATCATTGCGTAAAAAGATATGGGTCGGAATCATTTTCTAGGTAGGTCAAGAAACCCTTAACACAGATATTTTTTGATAGGCCTTATTTTGAATGGATAAATCTGTTTCCTTGAACAATTAACTGGATCAAGAGATACAATGTAGAATGGTCCTTGGACATGCAGAAAATTTACAATTGGCAAAATGTTTCAAACCATGCCAGCCTTCCTTTTCATACAGCATGACACATAACTATGAGGCAGATAAGAAAATGAATGTATAACTGGTTTCTAAATTGTCAACTGTTTACCACACAAGCCCTCATTTTAACAACAGTTTGAGAGAAGCCTTTTGAAAACATTGTTAGAGAAGGAGAAAATGCTGGTAAGGATGTTTTTTTCCTTTATCTAGAACAAATTCTGCCATCTGAGCTACTTTTGAATTGTCATCTGGAAATCTGTTCCATTTAGACAAATCTTAAGTTTTGTCACTTGGTAAAGAGCTAAAGGAATATGATGATCAACAATTTCACCTCCAATAAAATATTTATGACAAAATTTTAGACTCAATCACAGGAACAAATTTGCAAATTACAAGATTAATTGTGGCTTAACTCTTTACCACATGAGAAAATTTTAGATTGACCCAAATTGAAAGCATTTGCAGATGACAAAATAAAGGTGACTGAAAAAATTAAAATTTGTTTGGGAAGGGTAGAAAACACTGTGAGAAAAGGAGAAAATGCTGGTTAACATTTTTGCAATAGGCTTTTTTCTCAGAGTTCAAAATTGGAGATTGTGTAGTAATGGTTTAAAAGATGAAATTTGTCTTTGAAAGGGTAGAAAATATTACCATTACTTTCTCTTTTATCCACTAATGTTTGGAAAAGAACTATTTTCAAAGACTTTGTTTGAAAACAAGGCACTGCTGGGTTAACCTTTTACCAAACAACAAAATTTTGGGCTATTCCAAATAGTAAGCATTTGAAGGTGACAAATTAAATACATGTAGAGCTCATACGGGAAAAGTTGTCTGAGGTTGGGTAGAAAACACTGTGTGGGCTGTAGAAAAAGCTGGTTACCAGTGCGTCCAAACTAACAGCATTTGCATAAATCAAATAGAAAGTATTTTTAAAAATAGAGTTTCTCTATGGAAGGTGAGAAAACTTTTAGAGACAATTCCATTGTCAGATCCAAATCTTAATCATTCTCTGCAAATTAATGCTTTCAACTTGTACTGGTTTTAATTTTGTTGTTTTGTTAAGAGCTAGTTGAGGTTCCTTGTTTAATCGTTTACCACACAGCAAAATTTTAGACTTGTCCAAATTGAAAGCATCTGGAGTCAACAGAACAAGTGAGAGAAAAATTAAAATATGTTTTGGGAAGGGTAGAAAATATTTGGGAAAAAAAAAAGAAGAAAATGCTGGTATCCCTGCTTCGCTTAAAAGTCGGGATTGCTTGGTAAAGGGTTAAACATTTACCAAACATAAAATGTGGGACCAGAGGATCCTGATAGCATTTACAGGTAACAACAATATCAATTTTTTTCAAATTATAGGGTTTTTTTTTAATAGGTAAAAACATTGTGAAAAAAGGGGAAAATGTTGGTTACCAGCATTTTCTCCTTCACCCATAAAGTTTTTAAAAGGCCACTTTCCTAGGGTAAAAAAAAACAAACTTGGGATAGTGTAGTAAATAGAGGTGGTCATTCAGGCTGGTTTTATTGTACTTACATTTGTTGTTGCAATATTCTGAGGCTCGTTATTGGTGACGCCAGATCCTGGGTTGTCTATTGCCGTGACTTGCGTAAGGATTCGGGAAAAGCTTTCTCTGTCCAACTCTGCACCATTTCGCAGCCTTACAAATACCTCACCCTAAACAATAAACAGTAGTGTTGATTGGATGATTTAAAGCCATACAAATATCTTATGGTAACGTTCTTGGTATTATCCAATTCATTTAATCTGACCCAGGTCCAAATCATTTGCATACATTAATATTCTAATTTTACCATAGGCATCATTCCATGTACTCTGATCTTGATCTGCACTGACCATAAAAGCACCTAAAGTCATGCTTTGTACGCAAAGATTTAAATTGCTTACCTGTGTATACACGTGCCTTCCCAAGTATATACAATTTTTTGACTTACAGTCAGTGTTTTATTTATATGCCTACTTATATATTCAGCATAAAGGCCAGGATCAGATTAAGGGTGGGTATTTAGAATTTTTACATCACACCAAATTATATATATTATATTCCTATGAAAAAATAATACAAATCATCAATAATTATGATTCATAAAATCACACAAAAAAAATGTTTTTGATCGTGTTCCCTTAAAAGGCTACATAGCCTCTTAAGGTATTTTTAGATTTCACCCAAAAATCATTAAAGCATTTTGGGAATGTCAAGTGACTAGCACCTGACTCATAATGCTTAAATTCCATTACATAACAAACACGTAATAATTGTTTTCCATAATGTCTTCTTCTGGCGCTATGTTTGAAACTTCGTCTGTGTATTCCTGTATGCGAATTGATAATCTATAAATAGAACCTGTCTGTCATTGGTGTCAACCTGGGCTGTAGTAAATCTCTAATTTCTCTTGTTGTCGGACGGTTTTCGATTATTGGGATTTTATGAAAGAAAATTAAAAGGGAGTATAAGGATGATTTTTTTGCATTTTTGAAACATTTTCATACCAAAATCTGAAGGGCCATCTTTAACTGAAGTAAACAATACTTGGTTAAATGAAGTGAACAATAAATTGTATTTGATTCAAACACTATAAGAAAACTTGACACTGCTTGAGACAAGATCATGCAAACATGTCAAAATTTACTTAAATCTTTACCACACAATCCTAACTTTTAACAACCCTAAGAAAGAAGCCTTTTAAAAACATTGTGGAAAAAAAAGAAAATGCTGGTAACCAACGAAAAGAAAGTAAAACATTCCCTAAATTTCTGTTGGTCATGTGGTAATCATTGCAAAAGAAACTTACTATAGATGTAGTTGTGCAATTTAAGTGTCATTTCATTCAACATTGATAAAAAATTTACATTTCTTTCTTTTCTACAAACCCAGAAAACATTCTTTACCAAATTGAAAAAATTGCAGATGACAAAAAAAAATTTGCCTCAAAAATTGGAATTCGACTTTATAAGAGTAGAAAACATTGTGGGAAAAGAGAAAATGCTTGTTACCAGCATTTTCTCCTTTTCCCACAATGTTTTCAGAAGGCTCCTTCCTCCGGGTCAACAAAACAGAAACTGTTTGGTAAAGGGTAAAGATTGTGTTGGAATTGTGTTGTGATATCCAAATTTCAAAAGGCCTCAGATTCTTGGGTGCAAAATAATCTGAGCATTGGTATGTGTAAAGGGACTTAACCCATTCCACACAATCCCTGCTTTTGACGCCCCTGAGAAAGAAGCCTTTAGAAAACATTGTGGGAAAAGGAGAAAATGCTGGTAACCAGCATTTTCTCCTTTTCCCACAATGTTTTCTACCCTTTACGAAACAAATTTCAAATTTTCAGTCACTTTTATTTTGTCGTCTGAAAATGCTTTCGGTTTGGACAAACCTAAAATTTTGTCCTTTGGTAATGGGTTAATGCATCTGCAAAAAGGTCCAGCCAAAGTCAATCTATACACTCTGCACAGGCTAACCTCGGCTGAAACTTTTTGCTATTGGTCAATTATTTTCTGCAGCTCATAGGACCAATGTACCTCATAATTCAGGTGGTTTATACAAAATGGATTTTAGGATCCAAAGTTTAGGATCCATAATTATGTGATGACTTGCTTGGTATCATCCATCACATAGATGTAATGAATGAATGAATAGTGTTTTATGGCCCGTCGACAACTTAGGTCACTCAGGGCGCACTTACTTAGTAAACAATAATGCGAGGTGAAAATAACATACACGTGCAACAACATAAGACAAACATGATAAATGAGGAATGGATGAAACACAAAATGATGCCCCTTCTGTCGCGTTTTACTACATGCATGCTGTTACTTTTGTTCCGCCAGATGAAATGGCAGATGTGACGATTGCGGGACTGCAGTGGTTTATTCTTATACCCCCGATTAAACCACATGGGGTTCCACAGGCCAATTGATTCCCATTCCAAACCCTATTTACATCAAGAAAAAAATATAGGATTTGGAATAAGAACTACCCAACCTGCTGCAGTCCTACGAATTACGAGGAAAGCAGTCCTACGAATTACGAGGAAAGCAGCCGTTTGTCTCTAATTTTAGTCACCTTCTACGACATGCCATAGAGAAAGGCCGAGGTCCTATTCTATGAAGTAAAAAAAAACCCGGGACCCCACGGGGACCACATAGATGTATTAAGCTCCCTTTAGCCACAGCAAGTACCATTAACTCATTACCAAACAACAAAATTTTAGACTTGTCCAAACTGAAAGCATTTGCAGACGACAAAATAAACTTGACTGAAAAAATTTAAATTTGATTTGAAAAGGGTAAAAAACACTGTGGAAAAAGGAGAAAATGCTGGTTACCAGCATTTTCTCCTTTTCCCATAATGTTTTCTAAAGGCTTCTTTCTCATGGGCATCAAAAGTAAGGATTGTGTGGTAATGGGTTAAGTCCCCTTTCGCAACAGTATGTATCATTTGAAGTGTGACTTGAAATAATTTTGTCATTGCTTACAATCTTGTAAGTTGCTTGGCAATCAAATAAGGTCAGGGAGGTTTACTGTGATTTGCAAATTTTAAGCCACTTACTATAATTTTGATCAATATGAAGCCACTTACTGTTATTGGGTCTCGATCAAGCAATTTACTGTAACTGTGCAAAATCAAGCATTTTGGTAAATTCAACTTACAATTTTAGGTACTTTGGACCCGCAGTTTACTGTATTTGTGTCAGATTTACTCAATTTGTTCTTATCTGGGTTAATATCAAATCACTTACTGTATTTGGATCAACATCAAATCTGTCATCATTCATGAAGTAGCGAACCTCGTTAAAACCCTGTCCGTCTGCTAAGTCATCGTCAACAGCTTGCACTTGGACAACCGGTGTACCATTGACAGAGTTCTCCGCAATAGTGGCAGTGTATAATCTCTATAGAAAGAAATATGCATTTATTTAATGCTTTTCAGTAGTTTATTAAGAAATAACATGAGCATATCATTTGATATTTCAAGGTTATGACCAGTGAAAAACCTGATTTTGTTCTCTAAGTCATCTACGATAATGATGGTAGAAACAGACGTTGCAGCACACTACTTACCTAGGGTAAATAAGTATAGTAATCTACCCTACATTTTTTCCTGATATTGTAATATGTTGCAATGAAGAAGGGGTGCATCACAGGAATTTACCATAACAATTGTACTGAATTTAAAGGTAAGTCCACCCCCACTCCAACAAAGGAGGGTTAGTAGCATGAAATAAATAGAGTTTATTTCATGAGCTTGTGGTTAATGTGGGGAAATATTTGCCGAAAAAGGGAAAGGTATGTGAAAACGAGTGCCGTAAGGCACAAGTTATTTTCACAGACCTTCCCCTTTTGAGGCAAATATTTCCCCATATTAACCACAAGCTCATGAAATAAATTATATATAATATTTCATCTGATTATTTTGTCAACGAATGCCACTTTTAAAACTAGTAATCTCAAGTCAATAAACCAGATGTTCGGTAGGAGGAAAATATTCACTGGGATGGGGAAATAATTCCCCCCAGCTTAAATTATTAAATTATGTAATTTCTTTACCCATAACATTGCTAAAAATAGACACATGAAATATAATATATGAAATATAATTTGTATAATTTCCAGTGAAAGATCGAAATCTTTTTCATCAAGTGAATATCATCAGAAATATTTTCATGAGTGGCATAGCCACTTATGAAAATATTACTGATGATGTTCACTGGTTAAAATAAAGTTAGATCCTTCACCAAGAAAAAAAAATACAAGTATATTTTCATAAACAGTTCAAGTTTTCATTAACCTTTTACCACCATTGTGAACAGAAAGGGTCTGGAAAACAGTGTGTAAAAGATAAGGAAATGTAGGTTACCAGACTTTTCCTTTTTCCCAAAATGATTTTACCCTTTTTATGACAAAATCGCATCAAATGAGCAACATTGTTTATGTAACTGTTGCCTGCAAACACCTTCAATTGACTAAATATCAGCTGTCAATCAAAAAAATCAATAAACCAATCAGTGATCAGCATTTTTGTCCATTCAGAAAGAAAGCCATCTTGCCATAGTTTTCCTCTGACATTCAGAGTCATAATTAGCTACAAATATAATGTATAAATATATGTTCTTTAATGCATCTACAAAAAAGTATTAACTTTTTGCTTTCAGTCAATTTTCCACAACTCAAAGGACTAGTTTACCTAAAGGTTCAATTAGTTGTTTTTTGACAAGACAGAATATTTTATGAAGCAAAAATCATGTTCTGCACGCATTAAGCCCTTCTTTACCAGAGCATGGCTCATATCTGAATCATCGCCACTTGAAGTGGCAAAGAAAGGTAAACACAGCCTTGCATTACCTTGCTCTGGTTTTATTTGCGAACAGATCCGTTCAACTCTATACAGAACAGTTCCATGTTATAATGACCCTGAGGAACAAGAATATTTTTCTTTTCCAAAATGTTTTAACTAGTAATTATTTGAAAGGTTATGCTCGTCATTTGATTCACATCCAACTTGTTGTCTGCAAAAACAGATGAGTGGAAAAGTGCAAAAGCTTTCAATTTGTAAAAGCCTAGAATTTTGTCATCTGATACAGATAAAGGGAATGATGTAATCCATTAACTCTTTACCACACAATCCCAACTTTTAACGACCTTTAGAAAGAAAGCCTTAGAAAACACTGAGGGAAAAGGAGAAAATGCTGGTAACCAGCATTTTCTCCTTTTCCCACAATGTTTTCTACTCTATCCAAATCAAATTTCAAGTATTGATTCACATTTATGTTGTTGCCTGCAAATACTTTCATTTTGGACTGGTCCAATTTTTTTTTTTTTGTTTGGTAACGAATTAAAGTATAAACTGAGATAATGTTTGGTAAAGAGTTAAAGTATAAAATGAGATATTTTGCAATGAAGTAACAAAAAAGGTAATTCTTTCCACACCAAATGACGCAGGAAACTTCTGTGGACATTGTAGATCAAAATCAGATGGAACAGAACATGCAGCCTGATCTGATCTACACTGCCCACTACTTTATTCTAGATTACAACCCAATCTGTAGCCTTTGAGAAAAGACAATTCATTTATAAAAAAAAAAATTAATGAGTTAAAGGATTAAAAAATTTAAAAGGATGAACAATAATGACCACATTATGAGTGGCTGGGTGGGTGAGTGAGTGAGTGAGTTATATCATGATGCTCAACAGTCTGTATTCACTAACCATTCTTAAAAATGTTCATCATCTCATTTACTTAATTTGAAAGTAACACAACTTCTCAGTGACTAATCTACTTGGTTTAGTCAAACAAAAGTTGTGTTACTTTTAAAGTTTGAAAAATCTAGAGAATAAGATAAAGAATATTCTTAGACTAACAGCTGTTGGTAAGTATGGACCCAAGGTCATTTAGAAAGGCATGTAAATTTGCTTAGACATTCTACCTTAGCTGTCTTGGCTAATCTGATGGTCCTTGAAACTTGAATTAATCCTTTACCACACAATCCCAACTTTTAATGACCCGAAGGTAGAGGCCTTTTGAAAACTTTGTGGGAAAAGGACAAAATGCTGGTAACCAGCATTTTCTCCTTTTCCCACAATGTTTTCTACCCCATCTAATATAAATTCCTCATTTGAGTGTCTTTTAAATTGCCATCTGTAGCTGCTTTTAAATTTGGAGAAGTCTACATTTTTCTTGTGTGGTAAAGGGTTAAAATAAGTACTTAAATTGGTTTGTGAATCCAGCCCCTAGATAACTTACATTTCTCAGAAACTGTGGCTTTAAGTCATTGACGTTGAGGAAAGTGACTGTAATATTGCCTCTTCCCAAACGCTGTGGTTCTCCCCTATCAATAGCCTCGACAATAAAGTAGGAACTTTTGGGGGACGAAGGGTTATCAACATCGATGATCGGGCCTGTTGTTGTGACCACACCTGAATCCAAAGAGGACTGATTTATGATGTACCAGTGCATGGAAAATTTGACTTTTTCTCAACCCCAAAGTGTAACTTGTATGATGTTTGTTTGTTCAGTGTTATTGCTGTTTCAATCATTATCTAATCGATATCACAGTATCTATCTATGCTTTTCAGGAGTTTTTTTTTTAACCATTTCTTTAACCCATTACTACACAATCCCTACTTTTGACGCCCCTGAGATAGAAGCCTTTTGAAAACACTATGGGAAAAGGAGAAAATGCTGGTAACCAGCATTTTCTCCTTTTCCCACAGTGTTTTCTACCCTTCCCAGAACAAATTTCTATTTCTTAATCACATTCATTTTGTCGTCTGCAAATGCTTTCAATTTGGACCAGTCTAAAATTTTGTCGTTTGGTAATGGGTTAAACAATATACTATCAAAGCCACTGCTTTATCACATAACCTGAGTCAAGCAACAATAAGTCTTGAGGAAAATGCATCCTGTAGCAATGGCTCCTTTTAGCCCTTCATAACAAATTGGCCAATTGGGAGTTTGAACTGGGTACCCTTGGGTTTCAAACCCTACATGTCACTAACTGAGCTACTGGTCTCAGTGTCAAGACTACTAATTTGATTTTTTTTCCACCAAAGTTTAAATTTCACAAATCTCAAGTTTACTGACTTTGGGAAGGTATGCTTTTGAAAATGTTGGAAAAGGAGAAAATGATTGTAACCAGTATTTTGTCATTTTTTCACGTTTTCAAGCTTTTTAAAAAAATTCCACTACTTGAGTGACATTTAATTTGCTGTCTTCAAAAACCTTCAATTTGGACCTGTCTAAAGTTTTGATATAAGGTAAAGAGCTGAACCTACCAAAATCTAGAAGATATTTCACAAATGTACAAACATTGAACTTTATATGGAAGAGAAATATATTTTTTTTTCAACAGAATGAAATACATATTGAAATTAAACACAAACAAAAATGAAGCACCTCTTTCAAACTAAAGATATTTTTGGCATAAAATTTAAACTTTTGAGACAAACCATTTACCAAACAGTCCTATGTTTTAACAACTTTATGGAAAAAAGACAAAAGATAATTTTCGAGTTACATTCAATTTTTCGTCTGCAATTGCTTTCAATTTGGACAGGTAACCAACAACAATTTTGCACTCTTTCACTAACAACTTGCACTGTTTGAGAAACATGCACATGTAATTTGTAGTCTTCCAGCACTTAACCCTTTCCCAAACAATCCCTGGTTTTTACGGGTCACGAATAGTAGCCTTTTGAAAACATCGTGGGAAAAGGAGAAAATGCTGGTAACCAGCATTTTCTCCTTTTCCCACGATGTTTTCTATCCTATCATAGACAGAAATCATCTTTTCAACAAGAGTTGAATTGTCGTCTGCAAATGCATTCAATTTGGTCTAGTCCAAAAGTTTGTCGTTTGGGAAAGGGTTAAGGTTTGGACAAGTCCAAACTTTTAACGATGGGTGAAAGGCTCCTATCCTTGTATTGACACTTTACCAAATGACAAAATTTTAGAAGGGTCCAAATTGAAATATTGACAAAATAAACGTAACTCAAAAATTAAAATTTGTTTCCAGCAGGTTAGAAAACATTGTGGGAAAAGGAGATAATGTTGGTTACCAGCATTTTCTCCTTTTCCCTCAATTGTTTCAAAAGGTTTCTATTTCAGGTACATAAAAAACCAGGATTGTTTTGTAAAGGGTTATCCTAAGCCTGTCTGTACATACCATTTGGTGAAATTTCAAAATAACCATGAGGCTGTTCAAATATTGTGTATCGATCAATGCCCTCGTCATCTGTCGCCGAAACTATGTCAACAAAAGTGTTAGGTAGACGATTCTCTTCTAGGAAAATTGTTCTTGGGGAATTTTGAATTACAGGATCATCACCATTGAAAGCATCCACATAAATAATGACACTTCCCAACCCTGTCTGTCTAGTGGGTGCAGCAACATCCTCAACTTCGACTGCATAAGTGAAAACATAAGCAAGGGTCCTGTCCAGTGGACCATTCACATACACATTTCCTGATGTGTCTATTCTGAATGTAACCTGAAAGGCAACATGATGTCCTGTATGAATAATAATAATAATAATAATAATAATGACGTTATTTTTTCAGTAAAATGGCCATGTAGTATACAAATTCTGGCATTTCCACAGTTGGTTTCTCAAGCTTCACATGCTTATGACTTAAAACTGATCAATCAGAACCAGGAACCCAAAAAATAAATCATAGGTTTGATACACAGCCAGGAAGGGGAGGGAAGTTTTATGTGATAAACTGATTTATGAATGTGCAGTATTATTAATGTCATAACATACCCTGTAGTCATAGTCGCTAATACTGACATTAAAACCAGTGGATGAAAGGGCCGACTTCTGATCCGTGAACCTGTATTCTAGCACTGCATTTGTGTCCGGATCAGTCGCTGATACTCTTCCAATCAGGGTCCCTATTTGTGCAACTGAAAAGGGAGAAAAAATTAAAACATTTGGTTTTCACTACTTTGACTGTTTACCAAACGACATAATTTTAGACTGGTCCAAATTGAAAGCGTTTGCAGACGACAAAATAAAAGTTTCTGAAGATTTAAAATTTTTCTTGGAAAGGGTAGAAAACATTATGGGAAAAGGAGAAAATGCTGGTAACCAGCATTTTCTCCTTTTCCAACAATGTTTTCAAAAAGCTTTCTTCTCAGGGTTGTTAAAAGTAGGGATTGTGTGGTAAAGGATTAATACAAAACTGTGCAAATTTTTACACACCATGCAATTGACATAATTTCTTCTGATAGTATGCTTGAAGTGAGTACAAAATTTAATGTGGTATAGGATACCTG
Organism: Tridacna crocea; assembly: GCA_943736015.1. NCBI lineage: Eukaryota > Metazoa > Mollusca > Bivalvia > Cardiida > Cardiidae > Tridacna > Tridacna crocea. Next base: position 14,372,337 of record OX031056.1, on the reverse strand, counting down.
TCTGATAATCTGTATCACCTGTGTCAGTATTCAGGCAAGACCAGAATGATGAGCTATTAATTTTATGAAAAGTTTATTGGAATCCTGTTTAACTCTTAGTAAGAAAAGATAAATTGTTTATGGAAAAGTTTGCACACAATAAAATAATGACTTAAAAATGGATTTTTTTTTTTGTAGAGGGGTAGAAACCATGGCGGAAAAAAGGACATAATGCTGGTTACTGGCATTTTACAAAGTATTTTTCTTCTCTTAATTATCTTATTGATTTTTCAGCCAACTGAACAAAACTAAAATGCATGCCCATGTATTTGTCTTGTTACTTTATCAGGAAAAAGGGCACTGCATGTAGGTGCCAACACTTGGTTGTGGGAGCTTGGTTTTTCAGTGAAAATTTCATGCTGAGAAACAGCATAACCTTGTTAAAATTTATGTACTTTGATGGTTACCTGCCCTTGTTTCATGTGACACCCCCCCACTCCCCCACCTTTTTAATAGTTAATGAATTGTCCAAGTTTTGAAGTAAGTATCTTTTGTAATTATAGATACATGTATGTGACCCATCATACAAACATGGACCATCTGTTAAATGGAACAAGACTTAGTGTCAACCCTGGTCAGACTGCGCAGATAGCACAAGCTGACCAGGGTTGATACCTTTTGCTCTTTTGATACTTCTGTATGAAAAGTGGTCATTCTACCTTACTATACAAATATATTTGAACTATCAACTTGCATGCAAACTGACTTGCAATATCTTTGATCCCTTTTCATCTAATTGAAGAACACATTTGCTAGATGGTCCCTTTATGCGCGACAGCTCATGTAAATCAAATTGTATTCTACCAAGACCCAGTTGCAGAGTTACATTGGATCTGACATGAGTTGGTTTTTGAGATAAACATTTATTAACTCTTTACCACACGACACAATTTTGGACTGGTTCAAATTGAAAGCATTTGCAAACGAAAATTGAAGGTGAATGAAAAATTGAAATTTGTTCTGGGAAGGGTAGAAAACACTGTGGGAAAAGGAGAAAATGCTGGTTACCAGCATTTTCTCCTTTTCCTACAGTGTTTTCTAAAGGCTTCTTCCTAAGGGGCATCAAAAGTAGGGATTGTGTAGTAATAGGTTAAACGAGTCTACAAAAATGTTATTAAGTGAGCCTTTGGCGAGTTTAATAACATTTTTTGTGGACGAGTTCAGTAATTTTTTACTTCAAAAACCAATGAGTGTCAGATTCTTTTTTTCATATAACTGATTAACAAGAATTATAGTCCAAAATGTGTTAAACCAGAGGCATACATGTATCATGTGTAGTGAAATTTACATGAAGCCTGTGCACTTACACTTGACAGATACATTACGAATGCAAATAGCTCCAAAGAAACTTGCATAATATAGATTTTTGTTTGAATCTTACAGTGATTAGATTAACAACTTAATCATGACAAAAGCTTTGACTGCAAATTACCTTCAGAAACCTAGGTTAGCAATGTTTTAGAAATGAAGCATATAATTACAGTGTTGATCAAATACAGCACTATTTTCTTATCTCACACATGTGAGAGACAAGAAAATTCATAATGGCTGTATCACATTGAAAACATGGAGTGTTAGGTGATGAAACAGCTGTTGCAGGGCTACGGCAATAACTTGACACTTTCTTCAAAAGCAGACGAGCTCAAAATTCAATGGGTCATAACATCTCTAATACTGGACCAATTAAAATGAAATTCCAGGTGAACAAGTTTCTATAGTTGTAATGCTTTAAAATTTCAGCTCAGCAAGTCAAAAGTTGTGGGAGGCTAAGAGGACTCAAAATTGCATTTATGAATGGACAGTCATGCCACCTGATTCTAATTACCAAACAATCCAAATGGCCCTAACAAAAAGGCCATTTGAAAATGTTGAATGAAAAGAAGAAAATGCTGGTAACCAGCATTTTCTCCTTTTCCCACAATGTTTTCTATCCTATCAAAGACAACAATTATCATTTTTGTTACATTTATTTTGTCGTCTGCAAATGCTTTAAATTGGGTGGAGTTTAAAATTTTTGTCATTTGGTAAAGAGTTAACCCTTTCCCAAACAACAAATTTTAGACTCTTGCAAACTCAAAGAGTTTGCAGACGACAATTTCAAATTCGATAAAAATGGCAGAAAGTTCTCCAAAGGGGTAGAAAACACTGTGGGAAAAGGAGAAATTGCTCGTTACGAAAGACTTGTACTGCAGACATGTAAAAAAAAGGGCTTGTTTGGTAAAGAGTTTATCTCCAGTCCAACTTTATTGTGTGGGGTATACAAACGTTCACCAGCAAAGACTCACTTTCTAGCACTCTCATTTCCTGTGAGGGTGGATCGATCAGTGGGTTTCGATTATTTACATTTAACACCCGTACGAAAATAGTAGCAGTAGCATCACGCTGTGGTGTTCCACGGTCATTCACTCTTACCTACAAAAAGAAAAATATCTGATCACAGTATGACAACATGCACAGCTTTTTGGCAGTTGCAATCTTTAAAAACATTGTGGAAGGAAAAAAAGAGAAACTTCTCAGAAGCAATAGCTGACTATAAATGCAGACTGTTTTGCATAACCCATCACCACACAATCCCTACTTTTGACGCCCCTGGGAAAGAAGCCTTTTGAAAACACTATGGGAAAAGGAGAAAATGCTGATAACCAGCATTTTCTCCTTTTCCCACAGTGTTTTCTACCCTTCCCAGAACAAATTTCAATTTTTCAGTCACCTTTATTTTGTTGTCTGCAAATGCTTTCAATTTGGACCAGTCTAAAATTTTCTCGTGTGGTAAAGAGATAAACAAGAAAACATATTCAAGTAATGAATAGACAGCTCAGGTCATATCCTCTACGCAATCGTTTACAAAGTGAATAGAAAAGTAGTCTAAAGGAATATCCTTAAGATCATTGATTCATGAATTGGCACTACCTTCTGCTAGATGGCATTTTTCAAATACATACCAATGTGATTTGGGCATTCTTCGAACAGAACCAGACTACTTTTCAAAGTGGCAACCAGTTCAGTGAAATTCTAAATTAATTTACTTTTATTCAAAACAACACTACCTGGTATGATTCACCCAGCCATGGTTAGCTACCATATACCTTAAAACCTAAAACATAGCCCCTACAGGCATGGTAAAGAGATGATCAGGTGATGCTGATGTCTTCATAATAACCAGGTCATTTTAGCAACATATTAGACAAATTTAAATAATTTAATGTATGGAAACATTAAGTCAACTAAGCCCCCTTTAAGCCCCCTTTTCCTTTAACCCATTACCACACAATCCCTACTTTTGACGCCCCCGAGTAAGAAGCCTTTTGAAAACACTGTAGGAAAAGGAGAAAATGCTGGTAACCAGCATTTTCTCCTTTTCCCACAGTGTTTTTTACCCTTCCAAGAACAAATTTCAATTTTTCAGTCACCTTTATTTTGTCGTCTGCAAATACTTTCAATTTGAACCAATCTAAAATTTTGTCGTGTGGTAAAGAGTTAAGTTAGCCCTTAATTTCATTATCATTAAACTTACTATAAACTTACTATAACAGTGAAGTTGTTACGTTGATCAAAATCGAAGGCTGCGGACGAAGATGTGCTGAAAACTCCTGTGATCTCATCAATGGCAAAAACCCCGCCAATATTTCCTGACTGTATATTAAATTCCAGTTGACCATTAAGGCTTGTTGGATCATCCCGATCGTTTGCTGTCACATTCAGAAGGACAACATCTGTATCAAGAAAAATGTAGAGGTACCATGATCTTGTATGTTTTAACCCTTTACTCCATAGATACTCATTTCTACATATTGCTTGCAGGAGAATTTGGAAAACATTGTGGCAAAAGGTGAAATTGCTTGTCACTAGCAAATACACCATTTGCCACAATGTTTTCTATGCTATCAAAATGTGTAAGAAACAGCTTCATCCTTGCTGTCATTTAGGGTCAATTAGAGATGCCATAGGAATGCCCAATGGGGTAAAGGGTTAAACTTTCCACATTGACATAGTCCTTGAAAACTTTGTGAGGAAAGCCGAGACCAGTTCCTTTCATTCTAACAACTTAATCTTTCCTTTAGAAGAGCTCCAGCTGATTTTACCAATTTCAAATTTGTAATCTGCAGATACTTTCAATCAAGAACATAAATAGAGGATATTTATTTTATACTGTGAAAGATCAGAATTGATTTCATCAAGTGAACATCATTGGTAACATTTTCACGACTGGCTGTTCACTCGATGAAATCAATTTAGATCTTCCACCAAAACCGTTTCTTGGGGGAACTTACATTAAAATCCAGTACAGTTCTTTTCCCCCTACACATAGCAACACAGTACAGTATTACTTCAAGCGCAAGAAATGTACATGTATTTAATTATGTCATATTTCCATCTGGTTGTGAGGCATGGGCATTTTATCTAGGTAACTAGTGTGCAGGAACAACTATTTCTGCCTTCTAATTGAAGAGTTAGGATATAAAAATAGGTATTTTCACTGGTCATAACCAAAACTAGGTATTGTCACTGGTTGTAACCATGAAACATTAAAAAATATATTATTCCCATATCGGGCAGGGTATCACACTCATGACCTGGAGGTTCTTTCTTGCAATTTTTCACCATTCAGCTCTGATGTATGCAAAAAAAGTAGTCAGTGGTTTTGGAAAGACACTTGTGTCAGTATAGGTGTTAGAAAGCCAGGAAACATGTGGTTCCTCCATGACATGATCTAAGCTGTTAAAATGGCGTTAAACTCCAATAAAAACAAATAAACATTTCTTTCCAATCCCTACTCTTAGTGACCCTAAAAGAACTAGAGCTATCACTAAATATGATCATACCCCCCACCAGCTCCTTGTCACAAAACTGCTCTTTGTAACAGAAGGCAGAATGGTTTAGTACAAAAGAAAGAGTTCAAAGAAAACAAACAAGTGGGGATAGTTCTTGTACTCTGCATGCACTTCACGTTAATGTGGTCTATCTGTATATGAAGTTTGTAGTCACTAGCTTTTATGCTTTGGAAGTTATGCCCCAGACAAAAAAAAATAATAATATACAAATGAATGAATGAATGTATGTTGTTTTATGGCGCATGGACAGCTTTGGTCATTTATCGCGCATATCTATGTTAAATGAAACATGGAGTTGTATAAACTGAATAAAGTTTGAATAACAATAAAAGAATTGAATTAAGAAAATTTAATGCATAAAGGGTATCATTGAGTTACAGGGCAATCCCTATATACTCAAAAGTTTTAAATGATAAGAACTGAATTAAGAAGTATGCATAATGGCATTATCGAGTTACAGGGCAATCCCTATATACTCGAAAGTTTTAAATGATAAGATTTAAGAATGTGATAAAAAAAGGTTTGAACTCAATGCTGGTTTGATAACAAGAGGGCCATGATGGCCCTGAAATCGCTCACCTGAGTTTATTGACCAAACATGCACCATCTAGTTTCCCAGTGACCTAGTTTTTTATCAGACATTACCCATCATCGAACACTTTTCAGATATCAATAAGACAAACATTCTGGCCAAGTTTCATGAGTATTGGACTGAAAATGTGGCCTCTACAGTGTACAAAAGGTTTTTCTAAGATTTCATCAAGTGACCTAGTTTTGGACCCGACAATTACCCATTATCAAACTCTTTTGAGACATCACCAAAACAAACATTCTGACCAAGTCTGAAGAGTATCAGGCAGAAAATGTAGCCTCTAGAGTGTACACAAGGTTTTTCTAATATTTGACCCATTGACCTAGTTTTTGACTCCACATGACCCATTTTCAAACTCATTCAAGATATCACCAGGACAAATATAATGAACAAGTTTTAGGACTATCAGACTGAAAATGTGTCCTCCAGAGCATACAAAAGGTGTTTATAACACATGACCTATTGACCCAGTTTTTGACCCAACATGACCCATTTTCAAACTCATCCAAGATATAATAAAGGCAAACATTCTGACTACTTTTCAAGAGTGTTGGACTGAAAATGTGGCATCCAGAGCATATACAAGGTTTTTCTAAGATTTGACCTGGTGACCTAGTTTTTAACCCCCAATGACCCATTTTCAAACCTGTCTGAGATATCATCAAGACAAACATTCTGACAAACTTACAAGAGTTTCGGACTGAAAATGTGGCCTCTAGAGCCTACAAAAGGTTTTTCTAAGATTTGACCTGGTGACCTAGTTTTTGACCCCATATGACCCATTTTCAATCTTGTCAGAGATATCATCCAGGCAAACATCCTGACCAACTTTCATGAGTATCCGACTGAAAATGTGGCCTCTAGAGCGTACACAAGGTTTTTCTAAGATTTGACCTGGTGACCTAGTATTTGACCCCACATGACCCATTTTCAAACTCGTCCGAGATATCATCCAGACAAACATCCTGACAAACTTTCATGAGTATCCGACTGAAAATATGGCCTCTAGAGCATACACAAGGTTTTTCTAAGATTTGACCTGGTTACCTAGTTTTTGACCCCCGTGACCCATTTTCGAACTCATCCGAGATATTATCCAGACAAACACCCTGACCAATTTTCATGAGTATCCGACTGAAAATGTGACCTCTAGAGTGTACGCAAGGTTTTTCTAAGATTTGACCTGGTGACCTAGTTTTTGAGCCCATGTGACCCATTTTCAAACTCGTCCGAGATATCATCCAGACAAACATCCTGACCAACTTTCATGAGTATCCGACTGAAAATGTGGCCTCTAGAGCCTACACAAGGTTTTTCTAAGATTTGACCTAGTGACCTAGTTTTTGACCCCACATGACCTATTTTCAAACTCGTCCGAGATATCGTCCAGACAAACATCCTGACCAACTTTCATGAGTATCCGACTGAAAAATGTGGCCTCTAGAGCATACACAAGGTTTTTCTAAGATTTGACCTGGTGACCTAGTTTTTGAGCCCCCGTGACCCATTTTCAAACTCGTCCGAGATATCATCCAGACAAACATCCTGACCAACTTTCATGAGTATCCGACTGAAAATGTGGCCTCTAGAGCCTACACAAGGTTTTTCTAACATTTGACCTGGTGACCTAGTTTTTGACCCCACGTGACCCATTTTCAAACTCGTCTGTAATATCATCGAGACAAACATTCTGACCACCTTTCATGAGTATCCGACTGAAAATGTGGCCTCTAGAGCGTACACAAGGTTTTTCTAAGATTTGACCTAGTGACATAGTTTTTGACCCCACATGACCTATTTTCGAACTCATCCGAGATTTCATCGAGACAAACATCCTGACCAACTTTCATGAGTATCCGACCAAAACTGTGGCCTCTAGAGCGTACACAAGGTAAAAAGTTGACACAATTGCTCACCATGAGCACTTCGTGCTCAGGTGAGCTAAAAAGAAGATTTTTAAATGAAAAAGAAATATATGTTATTTATAATGTGCATAAAATATGATATTGAGTGGCTGGGCATCCCTGCCTACTCCAAAGCTTTATAATATACAAAGGGAAATAACTCTTAAAGTAATGGGAATAGAGTTATGGTTCTTCTAAAGTGCACTTTGCTTTATGTGATCTAATTGTACATGAAGTTTGAAGTTACTAGCTTCTGTACTTTGCAAGTTACACTCCATATAAAATCCAAAGTAAAAATTTATAAAGGGGGATAACTCTTAAAATAGTGGAAATAGATTAATAGTCCTTGCACCATGCATGTCTTATTAAAGTGGCCTATATGTATATGAAGTTTGAAGTTACTAGCTTTTTTACTTTGGAAATTATGCCACAGACAACTTGTTTGAATGGTGTTTTACGCCGCTTTCAACAGTATTTCAGTCATATCACGGTGACAGTTCACATATTCATGTTTCCTGAGTTTCACCAGTACTAGGCTAGGCTCTGAAGGCCACGGACAAAAATAACAAGAGCGGCAAACTGTCGCAAGATACGCCCGTCTTACCCCAAGTTGTAAAGCTGGGGCATGCACCAGACCAAATTCAAGTATGAAAAACGACAAAGGGCAGTAACTCAAAAATTAAGCGAGCAAGAGTTATGCTTCCTGGGCACTGCACTCCCCCTTGATGAGATCTATCCACTCATGAAATTTCATAACCCTAGCTAGTATAGTTTTGGAGATATTCACCAGACAAAAATCAAGTATGAAAAACAACAAAGGGCAATAACTCAAAAATTAAGCAAGCAAGAGTTATGATTCCTATGCATTGCACTCCCCCGTGATGAGATCTACCCACCCATGAAATTTCATAACCCTAGCTAGTATAGTTTTGGAGATATGCTCCGGACAAAAATCAAGTATGAAAAACGACAAAGGGCAATAACTCAAAAATTAAGCAAGCAAGAGTTATGGTTCTTATGCACTGCACTCTCCCTTGATGAGATCTATCCACCTATGAAATTTCATAACCCTAGCTAGTATAGATTTAGAGATATTCACCGGACAAAATTCAAGTATGAAAAATGACAAAGGGCAATAACTCAAAAATTAAGCGAGCAAGAGTTATGATTTTGAAGCACTGCACTCCCCCTTGATAAGATCTATCCACCCATGAAATTTGATAACCCTAGCTAGTATACTTTTGGAGATATGCTCCGGACAAAATTCAAGTATGAAAAAAGGACAAAGGGCAATAACTCAAAAATTAAGCAAGCAAGAGTTATGGTTCCTGTGCACTGCACTCCCTCTTAGTGAGATCTATTCACCCAAGAAATTTCATAACCCTAGCTAGTATAGTTTTGGAGATATGCTCCGGACAAAAATCAAGTATGAAAAACGACAAAGGGCAATAACTCAAAAATTAAGCAAGCAAGAGTTATGGTTCTTATGCACTGCACTCTCCCTTGATGAGGTCTATCCACCCATGAAATTTCATAACCCTAGCTAGTATACTTTTGGAGATATGCTCCGGACAAAATTCAAGTATGAAAAAAGGACAAAGGGCAATAACTCAAAAATTAAGCAAGCAAGAGTTATGGTTCCTGTGCACTGCACTCCCTCTTAGTGAGATCTATTCACCCAAGAAATTTCATAACCCTAGCTAGTATAGTTTTGGAGATATGCTCCGGACAAAAATCAAGTATGAAAAACGACAAAGGGCAATAACTCAAAAATTAAGCAAGCAAGAGTTATGGTTCTTATGCACTGCACTCTCACTTGATGAGGTCTATCCACCCATGAAATTTCATAACCCTAGCTAGTATACTTTTGGAGATATGCTCTGGACAAAAATCAAGTATGAAAAACGACAAAGGGCAATAACTCAGAAATTAAGCAAGCAAGAGTTATGGTTCCTGTGCACTGCACTCCCCCTCAATGAGATCTATCTACCCAAGAAATTTCATAACCCTAGCTAGTATAATTTTGGAGATATGCTCCGGACAAAATTCAAGTATGAAAAACGACAAAGGGCAATAACTCAAAAATTAAGCAAGCAAGAGTTATGGTTCCTCTGCACTGCACTTCCCCTTGGTGAGATCTATCCACCCAAGAAATTTCATAACCCTAGCTAGTATAGTTTTGGAGATATGCTCCGGACAAAATTCAAGTATGAACAAGAGCGGCAAATTGTCGCAAGATACGCCCGTCTTACCCCAAGTTGTAAAGCTGGGGCATGCACCGGACAAAATTCAAGTATGAAAAACAACAAAGGGCAATAACTCAAAAATTAAGCAAGCAGGAGTTGTGATTTCTGTGCACTGCACTCCCCATCGAGTCTATCCACCCATGAAATTTCATAACCCTAGCTAGTATAGTTTTGGAGATATGCTTCGGACAAAAATCAAGTATGAAAAACGACAAAGGGCAATAACTCAAAAATTAAGCAAGCAAGAGTTATGATTCCTGTGCACTGCACTCCCCCTCGGTGAGATCTATCCACCCATGAAATTTCATAACCCTAGCTAGTATAGTTTTGGAGATATTCACCGGACAAAATTCAAGTATAAAAAACGACAAAGGGCAATAACTGAAAAATTAAGAAAGCAAGAGTTATGATTCTTGTGCACTGCACTCCCCCTCAGTGAGATCTATCCACCCATGAAATTTCATAACCCTAGCTACTATAGTTCTGAAGATATGCTCCGGGCAAAATTCAAGTATGAAAAACAACAAAGGGCAATAACTCAAAAATTAAGCAAGCAAGAGTTATGATTCTTGTGTACTGCACTCTCCCTGGATGAGATCTATCCACCCATAAAATTTCATAACCCTAGCTAGTATAGTTTTGGAGATATTCACCGGACAAAATTCAAGTATAAAAAAACGACAAAGGGCAATAACTGAAAAATTAAGAAAGCAAGAGTTATGATTCTTGTGCACTGCACTCCCCCTCAGTGAGATCTATCCACCCATGAAATTTCATAACCCTAGCTACTATAGTTCTGAAGATATGCTCCGGACAAAATTCAAGTATGAAAAATAACAAAGGGCAATAACTGAAAAATTAAGCAAGCAAGAGTTATGATTCCTGCGCACTGCACTCCCCCTCAATAAGATCTATCCACCCATGAAATTTCATAACCCTAGCTAGTATAGTTTTGGAGATATGCTCCGGACAAAATTCAAGTATGAAAAACAACAAAGGGCAATAACTCAAAAATTAAGCAAGCAAGAGTAATGATTCCTGTGCACTGCACTCCGCCTCGATGAGATCTATCCACCCATGAAATTTCATAACCCTAGCTTGTATAGTTTTGGAGATATGCTCCGGACAAAATTCAAGTATGAAAAACAACAAAGGGCAATAACTCAAAAATTAAGCGAGCAAGAGTTATGATTCCTGTGCACTGCACTCCGCCTCGATGAGATCTATCCACCCATGAAATTTCATAACCCTAGCTTGTATAGTTTTGGAGATATGCTCCGGACAAAGAACTGGACGCTGCCCGCCCGCCCGGACGCCCGCCCGCCCGCCCGCCACGGGTGATCCCATAATACGTCCCGTCTTCGACGGGCGTATAAAAACGACAAAGGGCAGTAACTCAAAAATTAAGTAAGCAAGAGTTATGGTTCCTGTGCACTGCACTCCCCCTTGATGAGATCTATCCACCCATGAAATTTCATAACCCTAGGTAGAATAGTTTTGGAGATATGCTCCGGACAAAGAACTGGACGCCGCCCGCCCGCCCGTCAAGGGTGATCCCATAATACGTCCCATCTTCGACGGGCGTATAAAAAGTTAAAATTTACAAAGGGCAATAATAAAAAAAAAAAAGTTGGAATAGAGTTACAGTTCTTATACACTGCACATTGCCTTTCTGTAATCTAAGTGTGTGAAGTTTGAAGCTACTAGCTTCAATACATTGGAAATTATGACCTGGAGAAAAATCCAAAGTTAAAATTTACAAAGGGCAATAATCCAAAAATAGTTGGAATAGAGTTATGGTTGTTGTACACTGCATTTATCCTTAATGTGATCTAGCTGTGTGTGAAGTTTGAAGTACCTACCTTCAATACTTTGGAAGTTGGACAAAAATCCAAAGTTAAAAATTTGCAAAAGGGCAAAAAGTTCAAGGGTATATAATTCTGCAACCAATGACAGCAAGGTCGTAAAAATTGCACATGCACAATTTCATATGTACTCAAGCATTATGTGTAAATTTCAGTGCAGTACTTGAAAAACTGTAGGAAAAAAGCTCCAGACAAAATTGTGTCTACAGACACACGGACGGATGGACGGACGGGTGGATGGACGGACGGACAACCATGGCGATTCCAGTATACCCCCCTCCACTTCATTGTGGGGGGTATAAAAAACTTTTCAAAATGTTGTAGGAAAAGAGGAAAATGCTGGTTACCAGCATTATCTTCTTCTTCCATAATGTTTTCTACCCTTATCATCATTATAGCTACGTTTTATTAGCCGTATCTTCATGCTTTCAATTTGGTCAAGTTAAAAAATCTATTGCTCAGTAAAGAGTCAAGGCAACACTATTTGGCTTGCAACATGCAAAAATGGACAAAGTTGTGTTTGGCTTCGTAAGGAGCTAACATCTCTTTTCTTTGTGGAAAAACAACAAAAAAAGGGAAAAAAAAGAGAGAAGGCAGCTTTTTTATCATTATGAACCATGACATGTCACACGATCCTATTAGATCTCTGATATTACTTACTTGGACCAGTAGTCTCTAATATATCTTGAAAATAGATAGATGGCTGGAACACTGGTGCATTATCATTTGTATCCTTGAATAGAAGAAAGAGATCAAATACAGATCTTGCAAAGTAATATGTATGTATATTATACAAACATAGTATTGACAAATATCAAAAACATCTTAACTTTTTACCAAACGACAAAACTTTAGACTAATCCAAACTGAAAGCACTTGCAGATGACGAAATAAGCGCAACTCAAAAAATGAAATTTGTTTCCATCAGGATAGAAAACATTGTGGGAAAAGGAAAAAAATGCTGGTTACCAGCATTTTCTCCTTTTTCCCCAATGTTTTCAAAAGGCCTATTTCTCAGGGTCATTAAAAGTTGGGATTGTGTGGTAAAGGATTAAACATTTAACAATTGATACATCTAATTAGGGAGCTTTGGCGAGACATTTATAAATTTTCACAACCCATTTCTATATAGTTCGATACAGAACAAAACTATGTATTTATCAGAGCCCGAGATAGAGGGAATTATTTTGATTTCAGAGTTAAAAATATTTATCGTTCTCCACTAAACCCAATGTTATGGGTACTCATTAGAATCGTCTTATGGAGACAATGCTAATGAGTACCAATAACATAGGGTTATGACGATAAATAATGGAATTAGAATACCATCACTCCCTCTTATCTGGAGCTCTGTATGTATTGTATTTATCTTTTGACATCTGGTTTGTGGCTGTTTATTAAATATGACAATGAAAAATATGAACCTAGCAGTATCTGCACATGAAATGACAATCTATTAACTGTAATAATGATGTCATAAATAATGATGAATACATCATAAAATGACATTCACCTGAAGATAACTTATTCATGTTCAATAAGCATACATGGTATTATAAAAAAATTTCCTATATACCCATGGTATATCAAAAGTAAATGTCACATAGGTGTCATTGCATGGACATTCGGTTAGTTGAGAGATAAAGTGAAAATCCTCTTGAATAAAATACAAAGAAAGTGTAAATTTTTTCAAGTGAAAATACAATTTAAGCTTGTCTTCAAGTGGCGATATGGTTATATACTTATATCAGACAATAAAATTTCATACTCATTGGTACTGAAAGCATTTTTAGACAAATAAGATGAGGCTTCCTTGTCTGTGAAAGGATAGTAAACCTTCATTACCTGTATCTTCTTCTTTCCCCCCAATGTTTTCAAAAGCTTATCCCATTACCACACAATCCCTACCTTTGACAACCCTGAGAAAGAATCCTTTAGAAAACATTGTGGGAAAAGGAGAAAATGCTGGTAAACAGCATTTTCTCCTTTTCCCACAATGTTTTCTACCCTTCACAAAAAAAAAATCAAGTTCTCAGTCAATTTTATTTTGTCGTCTGCAAAAGCTATCAATTTGGACAAACCTGAAATTGTGTCGTCTGGTAATGAGTTAACTGTTTACCAAATAATCTGAAGTTGTAATGACCATGAGAACAAAAAATTCTGAAACACTGAGGGAAAGGAGAAAGTACTGGTAAATCATTTCTCCTTTCCTAACAATTTTTTCTCCTACCTGAAGACAATTTCTAACATGTTCACTACATTAGGCAGTTGCCTTGGATTTGGTTGAGTCAAAAATTGTATCCCTTAGAACAGTGTTTATTTCCCAGGGTCATTAAATCTTTACCAAACAACAAAATTTTACAGTGGTCCCAACTGAGACCATTTGCAGACAACAAATTACAGGTTGCTAAAACGATGAAATTTGACCTTGATAGGGTAGTGAAAACATTACCAGCATTTTCTCCTTTTCCTACAATTTTGTCAAAAACTTCTTTCCTAGGATTGTGTGGTAAAGGGTTAAAACTTTGGATTGTTTTGAGGGGCTATACTTATTTCAAATACTAGAATGAGTGTGGATATTTCTCAACATTAAGTGAACTGATCCCTCCCCGCACCCCTCATATTCTCTACTATTGATGAACTGTGCTATGTGAAAAGGAGGTTTAACCATTTCCCAAACAAGCCCTGGTTTTTACGTGTCTACGGTAAAAGTCTTTTGAAAACACTGTGAGAAAAGGAGAAATTGCTCGCAACGAGCAATTTCTCCTTTTCCCACAGTGTTTCCTACCCTTTATGAGAAATTTCTGCCATTTTCTACAAATCTAAAGTTGTCTGCTGCAAATTCCTTTGGTTTGGAAGAGTCCAAAATTTATCGTTTGGGACAGGGTTAACACATTGACAAAATATGGATCCACATCTGATAATTATGTCGTCTGCAAATGCTTTTAATTTGAACAGGTCTAAAATTTTGTTGTTTGGTAAAAATATATGTAAATTACGATTTTGTCTATGCTGTTAGTTCATTCTACTTTCTGCTTTCTTGAAAGATGTGCCATCTAGTATACACATTTCTTTGTTTGTAAAAAGCTGAGTTAACGTTACTTACAGAGGGAGCATCAATGACGGCCTTTACTGTACAGGGCAAAATCAGTAACTATGTATAGTGTCAACACCAAAGGAAAAAGTTACTTACGATGACGTCAATCCGGACAGTTGATATAGTCACATAGACATTGTCGGACACACTAACACTTACAACGAAACTACAAAAAGAGAAAAGATATGGGACTCAGAACTAAACAATATAATTTTAGATTTGTTGATACTGAAACATATGCAGATGACTAACTTAAGCCTTGGTCACATCAAGGTAATGGACGCGTAATGGATAAAAAATCATTTTATCAGTTTTGTGTCCATTTGTTTCCCTTTTATGTCCATTTCCTATCTGGTGAACCACCTCTTTCTCGGGCGATGTCTGATGTCCATGTTCACTTTGTACTTCAACCTTCAATGATTGCCTTAAAATTTTTTTTTCTTAATAATTGTGTAGATCTACTTGATGACCATTTAGTAACCTACATATAAAAAATAGAGAAAAATCTAAGTGGGCCAAATAAAAACTAGAGCTATCACTCAATGTGATCATACCCTCCACCAGCTCCTTGCCACCAAACAGGTCTTTGTCACAGAATGCAGAATGGTTGAGTACAAAAGTAAGAGTTGAACAAGAGCGGCAAATTGTCGCAAGATATGCCCGTCTTACCCAAAGTTGTTAAGCTGGGGCATGCACCGGACAAAATTCAAGTATGAAATACGACAAAGGGCAATAACTCAAAAATTAAGCAAGCAACAGTTATGATTTCTGTGCACTGCACTCCCCCTTGATGAGATCTATCCATCCATGAAATTTCATAACCCTAGCTACTATAGTTTTGGAGATATGCTCCGGACAAAATTCAAGTATGAAAAACAACAAAGAGCAATAACTCATAAATTAAGGGAGCAGGAGTTATGATTCCTATGCACTGCACTCTCCCTCGATGAGATCTATCCACCCATGAAATTTCATAACCCTAGCTAGTATAGTTTTGGAGATATTCACCGGACCAAATTCTAGTATTAAAAACAACAAAGGGCAATAACTCAAAAATTAAGCAAGCAGGAGTTATGATTCCTGTGCACTGCACTCCCCCTTGGTGAGATCTATCCAGCCATGAAATTTCATAACCCTAGCTACTATAGTTTTGGAGATACGCTCCTGACCAAATTCAAGAAGTATTAAAAACGACAAAGGGCAATAACTCAAAAATTAAGGGAGCAAGAGTTATAATTCCTGTGCATTGCACTCCCCCTTGGTGAGATCTATCCAGCCATGAAATTTCATAACCCTAGCTAGTATAGTTTTGGAGATACGCTCCAGACCAAATTCAAGTATTAAAAACGACAAAGGGCAATAACTAAAAAATTAAGCAAGCAAGAGTTATGATTCCTGTGTACTGCACTTCCCGTTGATGAGATCTATCCACCCATGAAATTTCATAACCCTAGCTAGTATAGTTTTGGAGATATGCTCCGGACAAAATTCAAGTATGAAAAAGAAATTTGTCCAGAATCATCAAAGGGCCATAACTCCATGAAACTTACAAACCATAACCAAAATAGGATATGCACATCTCTGCTTGATACTGAGTCTATTTGTGTAGTTTGAACCAAATCTGTCCAATAGTTGATGAAAAAAAGAGCAGACAAGAAATTTCATGAAAGGGCCATAACTCAGTGAATCAAAGTACTGAAAGTACTGTTGAAAGGCGAGTTTAGAATACAGGCATAACATATTGAAATACATTTTCCTGTACTTAAATTGCCTCTCCTGATACAGCAAAGTCTATAGAGTTGTGAAATGTTCCTGTGCAATGAAGACCAGTTTACCATCCTGAGTTTTAACGAACTTGAAGAAGGCTTGTGAAAATAAGTTGAAAAAAATTAAAACGAATGGACTTTTCTGAAACTCCTTTCCATTTCATTTGAAGGAAAAGTTTTATGTGATAGCAAAGAGTTTTGATTTACCGTTACCCGCATGTTTTTACGTTGTATAGAAACTTAGATGTAACCCTCTATTACCCCAATAATGTGTTTAAAAGGTCTAGGAAGAAGGCTTGAGAACTTTTGGTCTGAAAAGGAGAATATGATGCAAATTGACATTTTTTCCTTTTCCTAAAATGTCTTCCATCCTATTTCATACAGGTTCCATTAATGGTGTCAGATCAAAAAGTTGCTACCCGAAAATGCATTCAATTTTGGAAAGTCTGATTTTTTTTTCTTCGTGTAAAGAGTCAAGAAAGTTTCTCCTGTTCAAAATTTAGTCTTTAAATGGCCTCTTTCTCAAGATTGTTAAAACTGTACTTGATAGGGTATGGTAAAGGATTAAAGAATAGTTTTTTCTTGAAAATGCAATCAATTTTGGTCTAAAACTGTAACTCTGTAATGAGATGATTAATTTCTTGAAAGTCTTTAACATTTTATTCCATGGACAATTTTATTGAGAGAGCAAACAGTTTCTAGAAAGGTATATTTTAGAGTACGGAAACTGAGATCCAGCCTTTTAGATCATACCACTGACTATCAACAATGTTGAAGAAGAGGCTTTTCAAAGCATTGTTGGAAAAGTAGCAAATAATAATAATCAACTTTTTGTTTGACTTTCCCACAATGTTTTCCATCTTAGTAACCTTTTACAAAACCCTTCAGAAAATAACGAAAAATTAGGGCCGTCTACATTAAAGCACTGATTAGCAGACAATAAGTTAAGAGCAGCTGAAAATGTGTCGTTTGGCTGGGAAAAAGTACAAAACATAGTGGTAAAAAGAGAAAATACTGGCGACTAGCGTTTTCTCCTTTTCCAAAAGTATTTTGAAACTTTTATTCCCTTGAGGTTGTCAAAATTTTGTCATTCATTTAAAAGGCTTCTTTTATTTGTTTACCATTTTATTTGAAATATATTTTATCAAGACTGAAAAAGAGTCTCAAAACAAACGACTTTCAATGTTCAAAACGGAGATTTAACTTTTAGATTACAATACACAGTCAAGTGCTGAGTTTTAATGACCTTAAAGAATGGGGCTTTTTAGAAAGGGAAGGGTACTTTGAAAGTATGCAGGAACATGAGAATATACTGGCAACGAACATTTTCTCCGTTTTACGCAATGTTTACCATCCTATTAAGGATAACCAACCAACATCATTTGACGGTTGACTTCTTAGGTCCTATAAGGAACGTCGGAAGGTATTCTTCGTTTATACGATTCTTGTAATCTGTGGATCTGTTAACCCTTATACTAGAGCGCTGGATTGATGAAAATGGCATTTTACATCTCGGGAAAAACGCTTAATTATCGCAACTCCACCCAGGGCTGTTACAGAACAGGACATAATTTTATATTACAAAAAAGACACATAGGAAAAAAGTAAATTGAAAAGTATCATGATTAGAAATAAATAATAAACAAACAGTAGAGAGTGAACATTTAAGATCTAAGAGTTATAATATTTCGAGTCGTTTTTCGATCGCATATTTGACGTAGACCGCGGTTTTTATAATAATGTCTTTGTCTTGGGGTTTTAGCAGTTCAGTAAATTTCAGATGGGCGATTTCGAAAATATACAGGCAAAAGGGAAAAAATCTCTGTCTAACTTCGTTATAACGTGAGCATAAAAATAAAAAGTGATATGAGTCTCCAATATCTGTAGCGTTACAACAAGGACAAAATCTTTCAGAGCGGGGTACAGGGGGGTTGCTGTATCTCCCAGTTTCAATTCGCAAGTTGAGTGATGAAAATCTTAGTCTTGTAAAATAAATTCTCATATCTCTTGATAAAATATCTAAATATGGTTCGTAACCAAATGTGTGTTTAATTAATGAATAGTCTTTTAAAGCTGCGCTATTTTGTACGGTACTCAGCCAATCTTGAATAAAACAATCTATTGCTCTTTATTTAAAAACTTTCCGGAATTGTTGTTTACGACTTGATTGTATTATGTTCTGTTCTGTTCTGCTATTTAATTACAATATCTATAGTATCAACAATCCTTCTGAAAATGGCTTTTCATAACACTGTAAGAAAAGGGAAAAAAATGCTGGTAACAAATTTCTACATGTCTCACGTTTTTTTTTGTTTTTGTTTTTTTTTTACCTTTACATGTCTCATTGATTAAAATATAGCTAATCAGACATAAGATTGCATATTCTGTGTAGACTATAGAATCATCAGCCTTGTCTTCAAAAGAGAAAGGCGTAATAAGCGAATTAAGGGTTCATCGACATTAACGCCTGTCTTTGATTAATCCCGCGTTACCGAAATGTACATCCAGCATGTCGGCAAACATAAAAGCAAAATGACTGTCAACTCGTCAATATTGAGATGCACCCAATTCCTTTGTTCGACAAAAATATATCGTGTACAGTTACACAGATACAGGCCCTTATTCCGTGTTCTTAGAAAATCATGGACACGTCCGATGCACTCTAGGACAGTGGGATTCTCCGTGTCAAGATCATTGTGTTATTCAGTTTTGGAAAAAAGTGTATAGTTGAAGGAAATTCTTTCGAGGAAAATAAATGGGATATTTTAGCGTAAAGATGGTGGGTAAGTGATTATGATAACAATTCATTGCGATAAGCGTTTATTCTTTACCTGACAAAGAAATTCCAGAGTAAGTTGAAAGCACTGATTCATGCAGATGACAAATTCAGGGTGGCCCAAATTAGCGACGAAATTTGTTCTTGATAGGGTAGAAACATTGAGGTAAAATGAAAACAGTTCCGGTTTCCTGTTGCAATTTCTCCTCTCCTCTCGATGTTGTTAAAAGCTTGATTTCCAGAGTCGTTTCAAGTGATGGGTAAAGGGTTAAATATTTATGAATTCTTGCTGAACTTTAAGCAACGTGACGACCAAAAGAAGACGTTAAAACTTTTTGCGTGTTAAAACGGTTACAGATCTTGTTATTGTCATTTTTGACGCAGTAAAATTCGATCATACTCGTATATAAGGAAAAAAGCGATCAGACTGGAACCCAGGCTATACTTCGGTACATTGTACTGATCAGAATTGTGATTTCAACTGATTTACCTTTTTCTTTTCACGGGTCTCCGGAATCAAAACTCGGCCACGCCGACACGTAACAATAACCTAGTCATTGATCATAAAGTCAAGCACAACTTTGATAAAAGAAAATTATATTTCTTTGAAAGAGAACATTTTCTTTAAACATTTGATGATTCAAAGGAATTTATTTCATTGAAATTTTACTTCTCACAAAGACAGAATAAGGTTGTCAACAGAGGAAAGGGGTCTATCAGTGATTCGTCAACCAAAGAAGCTGTCTGATTGGTTAGTTCTGGGATCGTAAATTTACATATACGATTACACTGGTTAGTTGTTTATGCGTTGTGAAGTTGAAGTAGGTGCGAATGACGTCATGTAAGTAGCTTTCGATTGGCTTATAATATAGCTACGGTTTATTTGTTGCTGTAGCAACATGATTGTATCAATGAACTGATCCAAAGTATTTTGCATTTGTCAAAAACGATGCCTTTTACGAATTCGATTTCATTCCTTCTAGAAACTTGAAGATTCTTCTTGCTTTTCTGATTAAATTTACAATGGTCTCGACATTATTTTGTTCTAATGTACTCGAGAAACATCGAACTATTTGAAAGGCGTTTTGATAATGCTGCTCAGAGGCATTTTCAGCAAGCTGCTGAGCGTTGACAAATGAAGGCGAGAATGAAAATCTCGCCTTCCAAAAATCAATGAACCATAAGCAACATTTCATATGCACATCTCTGCTTGATACTGAGTTTACCTGTGAAGTTTGAATAAAATTCATCCAATAGTTTATGAGAAATAGAGCGGACAAAAAGCTACAGACTGACTGACCGACCGACGAATGGACCGACGGTCCGACCAACAAGATGACTACTGTATACCCCCCAAACAGAGTTTTGGGGGGTATAAAAACTAGAACTGTCGCCTGCAGATGAATACACCCACTTGGTGTCTTGTCAATGAAAGATTGCCCATTTTCAAACTCAAAATGAAAAATAACAACGGGAAAATACTAAAAGGTACAAAAGACACAGATATAGATCTTGTGCTGAATGTGATTGAGCTCTGTTTGCAGTTTTGAGTTAAAAGTTTGTTTACCTCGGATGTTATGCACCAGACATAAATCTAACTAGAAGGCCCTGAAGGGCCTGAATATGCTCTACTGGCAGAGATTTTGCTTTTAAATCAAGCATACATTAGGAATTCATTATGCAAAGAGACAAAAAATTGACATTTTCAAATCAAAATGGCTACTTTTCCATTACTGTTTGTTGATTTTTTTCAAACTCAACAGGGTTAAAAAGCTATTGATGGGATAAATAAGCTGAAAAATTCACAAAAATCTGATCACAAATAAATACTTTACCATGTAAACAAGCAATGAAATTGTTCAACTTGAAATGACTACTTTTCCCATACTGTTTGTTGGATGTTTTTCAAAATAAATGGGGTTTAACCTATTGATGATATACACAAGCTATGAAAATTTCATGAAAATCTGACCTCAAATGCAGACTTTATCGCATAAACAAGAAATGAAAGTTTTCAACTTCAAATGGCTACTTTTCCCATACTGTTTATTGGGTTTTTTTCAAAATTCATAGGGTTGGAGCTATTGATAAGATAAACAGACTCTGCAAGTTTCATGGAAATCTGACCACAAATACAGACTTTATCCCATAAATAAGAAATTGAAATTTTAAACTTGAAATGGCTACTTTTCCCATACTGTTTGTTGGATGTTTTTCAAAATCAATAGGGTTAAAGCTATTGATGAGAAAAACAAACTGCGTAAGTTTCATGAAAATCTGACCAAAAATGAAGACTTTATCGCGTAAACAAGAAATGAAGGTTTTTAAACTTGAAATGGCTGCTTTTCCCATACTGTTTGTCTGATTTTTTTCAAAATCAATAGGGTTAAAGCTATTGGTAAGACAAACAAACTCTGCAAGTTTCATGGAAATCTGACTACAAATACAGATTTTATTGCATAAACAAGAACTGGAAATTTTAAACCTGAAATGGCTACTTTTCCCATACTGTTTGTCAGATTTTTTTCAAAATCAATAGGGTTAAAGCTATTGATGAGATAAACAAACTGTGTAAGTTTCACGAAAATCTGACCAAAAATGAAGACTTTATCGCGTAAACAAGAAATGAAGGTTTAAAACTTGAAATGGCTACTTTTCCCATACTGTTCATTGGATTTCTTTCAAAATCAATAGGGTTGAAGCTATTGATAAGATAAACAAACTCTGCAAGTTTCATGGAAATCTGACCACAAATACAGACTTTATCGCGTAAACAAGAAATGGAAATTTTAAATCTGAAATGGCTACTTTTCCAAAATTAATTGTTGGATTTTTTTCAAAATCAATAGGGTTAAAGCTATTGATGAGATAAACAAACTGTGTAAGTTTCATGAAAATCTGACCAAAAATGAAGACTTTATCGCGTAAACAAGAAAAAAGACTAACGGATGGACGGACGGACGGACAGACGGACGGACGGACGACGGAAACCACGCCATGACATAAGCTCTGCTGGCTGAAAGCCAGTAGAGCTAACAAAACAACGTGGCAACTCATTTTCAGTTGTCGTCAAAATGAAACTATGGTATTCCAAGAAAAAGAGCTAGACAGTCTTGCTTTAAAACCAAATACTAACAAAATAATAACAATCACGCTGAAATTTATGGCATATCCTTAACGACAAAATAGCCCATGGACTCTGATCTTCTAAATCTATTGTAGGTTCAATTTGGTTTTTCCACTGATACTATTGACTACCGCACATGCTTAATTGGCTTCCTGTAGAAGTTGTCACTAAATTGTTGTTTATTGAACAAAATCACAAGATATGTAAGCAATCTCTTTTGACAAACGGTATGTTATGTCCATTTTCATCAGTTATGCCAGGCAATAAAACTAATACTTCAGTTATTGTCTCAATTTTTGCACTAGACCATTCGGGCTGCTGGAAGCAGTCTATACTGGCCCCAACTGATTTTTTGCTAGACAATATTGTTCGGACATGCCTTAATGTCAAACCCTGATTAAACATGTGAGCAAATCCACTTACCACAATGTTTTCCAAAACTTTCAGCTGCAGAGAAATTGCAATAATAACATTATGTTTATCATTTGATGGGGGAGGGTGTACATTTTTACCTTCCATTATTTCCATCTGTGAACTTGATTCCTTCATTGTTTGGTTTATTGACAGTTATCTCCCCTGTAATTGAATTGATTTGCCAGAAGGCTCCTGGGCTTTGGTCACGGATAGAGTAAAAAAGGACTGTCCCTTCATCAGGGTCTGTGCCCTGAAAAGTAACATCGTAGGTCTAGTCAGTAAAATTGAATGATATCGCAAATAAATGAGCCATGCTGAGTGAAATGGGTCTTAATGCATCTGCAAAAAGTATCAACCCAGGTCAGCCTGCACAGTCTGTGCAGGCTGACCTGGGTTGAGATGTTTTGCTAATGGTCAATTTTCTATAGCTTAAAGAATGAGTGTACCTCATAATTCAAGTTAGTTATTATACAAAATTGATTTTGTGGCTCCATGATACTGTGTTAACCCTTTCCCAAACGCCAAAATTCTAGATTGGTCCAAATTGAAAGCACTTGCAGACAACAAAATAAACACAACTCAAAAATTGAAATTTGTTTCCAAAAGGGTAAAAAACATTGTGGGAAAAGGAGAAAATGCTGGTTACCAGCATTTTCTCCTTTTCCCATAATGTTTTCAAAAGGCTTCTATCTCAGGGTAGTAAAAACCAGGGATTGTTTGGGAAAGGGTTAATTAACTAGTTATCATGGATGGCAGGATAAATTCTAGATTCATCGATATTGCATGAGTCTGCATGACTCTATATACATATCAAATTAAAATGTCCTTTAGTTCTCACAGCAAAAAACACTGTGTGAAAAGGAGAATAAGAGGTTTATGAAGATCCTAAATCATACAGCTGAGCCTGTGTACCCTTAACCCATTGCCACATGGCAAAATTTTAGACCTATCCACATTGAAAGCATTATTTGCAGATGACAAAATTTTTATTTCAAAGTGGCTCAAATGGTGCAATTTTGCTTTGATAGGAGAGAAAACTTTGTGGGAAAAGGAGAAAATGCTGGTAACCAGCATTTTCTCCTTTTCCCACAATGTTTTCAAAAGGCTTCTTCCTTAGGGTCTTTAAAAGTCGTCATTGTGTGGTAAAAGGTTAAGAACATAACATGAAGTATAATCAATGTTCTCCTGATATGACCAAATGATCTATTTTCACACAGGGCTGAGCCATATTCAAAATTTTGTATGACATCAAGACAAACATTCTGATCCAGTTCGCATCATAGTGAAAATGTGGCATCTACATATTTGTCCTAAAGATTGAAAACTTGTTCAAAACATTATGGTCCTTGATTAGTACAGATAACTGTCCCCAAAGGTAATGTTACTTTTTTACTGGTCGCATCTGGGAAAGGTGCACAATAAACATCCATATATGAAAAAAATCACCTTAGCATCTCGTCATTGAGACTAGGTCTTTGATCTGCACCGTCTACTTTGCTAAATTTCTACAGACAAAAGCAACCATGAAACTGCATTTTATATTGAATCTTTTTTTTTCAAGTTAAATATCTGTGGGATTTGTTTGGTGCTGAACAGATTTGAGAAGGGACCATCCTATTATCTTACCCAATATCAAAACTCAAGGCTGAGGTTCAGATAACACGGCTTTTAAAATGAGCCATGCTCTGGTAAAAGGGGACTAAATGCATCTGTGTGATAAATGATACCAAGCAAGCAGTTTTATAGATAAATAACAGTTACTTATTTTTAACAACTGACCCAAACATGAGGCAGACTGGTCCTTGGACATACAGAAAATTCATCTATAGCAAACAGTTTCTATGTGATGTCATACATAGAGGATATTTGTCTTTTTCTGTGAAAGATCAAAATTTATTTCATCGAGTGGACACCATCGGTAATATTTTCACGAGTGGCACAGCCATAAGTGAAAATATTACCGATGGTGTTCACGAGATGAAATAAATTTCGATCTTTCACTGAAAAAAAAAACAAATATTCTATTTATTTCATGCTTTTAACTTTTTCTGGGAGGAGCTTCATCAAAATCCAGTACAGTTCTTTTCCATTATTCCCCGTGGCGTACCCCTCCCGTATAGCAACCCATTGCAATATTACGTCAAGCGCGAGAAATCTAAGGTATATGACGTCATATTTCCCATCTGGTTGTTAGGCACATGCAATTTACCTAGGCAACAAGAACGTGAAAATCGTTATTTTCACTGGTGGTACCAGTGTAAGATCGAAAAATATTTTCACTGCTATTTCTCGATATCCTACCGGAAGGCATGAAATAAAAAGAAGTCATCACATAATTCTATACAGATCCATAAAATCCATTTCGTCTGAAAACTGAGTCACTAGGAAGGATGGTCCGTGAACATGTAGCACACAAGTTGTAACAATACACAACACCATGCACCCTTCATACTTGGCCGAGCCAAAACATTTTACCTAACATACACCATGAACCAGATCAGTAAGTCATCTCGAAACTTACAGGAAACATAAATATGTGAAAAGGAGAAATTACTTGCTACAAACCATTCCTCAATTTCCCACTATTAATGACCTTGACCTTGCTAATGCTTTCATAATTGAAACATATCTTTAACCCTTTTCCACACAATGACAACTCTTAATGCGCCTGAAAGAGAAGGCTTTTGAAAACATTGTGGGAAAAAGAAAAAATGCTGATTACCAGCATTTTCTAGTTTTCCCACAATGTTTTCTAACCTATCAAAGAAATATCATTTCATATGGGCCACAATGAAACTGTCACCTGCAAATGCTTTCAATTCAAACATGTCTAATATTTTGTTGCGTGGTAATGGGTTAAAGCTTTACAATCTTTTGTTTGCTCATAAGAAAACAAAATGCTTACCTTTACAAAGAATCCTACACCAGGAAATCTTCGCTCATTTTCAAAGATAGAGACCTGGTAATCTGGAACTTCTGGGGGATTATCATTGACGTCTGTTAGTTGGATAACAAGGGAAGCCGACCCCTGCCTACTTGTAGAACTGCCAAGGGAATCACTGGCATAAACTAAAAATTCATAAGCTCTCTTCTCTTCATAATCCAGGCAAGGGGTTTCACCGTAAGTGCCAGCTGAGCAGTCGGCAACATCAATTCTTCCAGTTATTGGGTTTATTGTGAAACTACAAGAAAATAAAAGTTAACCCTTTACCACACAATTTGCCGTTTTTAGTGACCTTGAAGCAGACAAATTTTGAAAACACCCGAGTTTAACTCTTTATCACTCAAGAAATTTTTACACTGGTCCAAATTGAAAGCATTTGCAGATGAAAAAATGAATGTGACTGAAAAATTCAAAATTGGTTTGAGAAGGGTAGAAAACATTGTGGGAAAAGGAGAAAATGCTGGTTACCAGCATTTTCTCCTTTTCCCACAGTGTTTTCAAAAGACTCCTTTCTCAGGGTCGTTAAAAGTCGGGATTGTATGGTAAAGAGTTAAACAAGTAAAGGCAGGAAACCATTCTTTTCCTCTTTTCCCATAATGCTTTCTACCCATTTCAGTCTTAACCATACAACAAAATTCTAGGGTGGTCCAAATTGAAAGCATTTGCAGATGATAAATTATATGTTGTGTCACGGAGAGAGGTTATATATATAACCACTAAAACTAGCCTTGCTGTTGAGCTAGCTTTTACAGTGATGCGGTTTGGTGTATTTCTCTCCGTGATAGTTAAGCAACATGCATTAGGTTAGTGCTTGGATGGGTGACCAAGTCGTTGCACGTTACATTTTTGGCAGAGGTGGGATCTTGACAACTGCCGGACTGGAGTTGCCTTGCCCATGTTTATTCCCCTGGTTTATTTGTATATACATGGTTGTATATCAGTCTCGGGGTCGAGACTTGTTGAAGGGGGGAGTAATGTCACGGAGAGAGGTTATATATATAACCACTAAAACCAGCCTTGCTGTTGAGCTAGCTTTTACAGCGATGCGGTTTGGTGTATTTCTCTCCGTGATAGTTAAGTAATGTGCATTAGGTTAGTGCTTGGATGGGTGACAAGGTCGTTGCACGTTACAGTTGCACAAATAAGAAATTTTTTTTTGTTTACCAGCATTTTCTCCCCACAATGTTTTCAATTAGTCTTTTTCCTTGGAATTGTTAAAACTCTGTATTGTGTGGAAAAGGGTTAAAGACCACTTCATCATTTAAACCATATCCTTCTGATTGTTGTCTATGAGTCTTGACCAAACAACAAAATTTTAGACTTTATCAAATTCAAAGCATTCGCAGACCACACTTCAAATGCTGGGTAAGTGGAAAATTTTGCAAGATGAAAATTTTTGCAAAATCATCAAATTTTTCTGTTCACTGTTTTTCTAAAAGTATACCAACAAATAATGACTGTCTTGAATTCCTCAACATTTTCAAAAGCAAAAAGTCCAAAATCAGTACATGTCAATTTTTTCCACATGTGTATATATCAACATATACATTATAAAACAAGTACCAGTAATGTAAGTTGTCCATGAAGGGATAGAAAACATTTAGGGAAATTTAAGAAAACTCTCATTACTAGCATGTTCTTTTTTGCCCTAAAATTTTCACAGGCTCTCTTTCTTAGGGTCATTAAAACTCAGGTTTGTATGGTAAAGGATTCAATACTTTAACCAGTTACCACACAATCCCTACTTTTGACGCCCCTGAGAAAGAAGCCTTTTGAAAACACTGTGGGAAAAGGAGAAAATGCTGGTAACCAGCATTTTCTACTTTTCCCACAGTGTTTTCTACCCTTCCCAGAACAAATTTCAATTTTTCAGTCACCTTCATTTCATCGTCTCCAAATGCTTTCAATTTGGACCAGTCTAAAATTTTCTTGTGTGGTAAAGAGTTAATAGATGGATGTAAAACTATGTGGTAGGGTAAAGAGTTTAGTCAAAATTCCTGAAACCAAATTGCAGCAGGTGTTGGTAAATAAATAATTGGCACCGATTCCATACTATACAACAAAATTTCCGGCGTGTCCAAATAAAAGCATTTGCAGACAACATAGCACATTTGGCTTAACCCTTTCCCAAACAACAAACTTTTGGACTAGACCAAATCGAAAGCACTTGCAGACGACAGTTCAACTCTTGTTGAAAAGATGATTTCTGTCTATGATAGGGTAAAAAATATTGTTTACCAGCATTTTCTCCTTTTCCCACAATGTTTTCAAAAGGCTACTATTCCAGACCCATAAAAACCAGGGATTGTTTGGGAAAGGGTTAACTCCTTACCAAACGAGAAAATTTAGACTGGTCCAAATTGAAAGCATTTGCAGATGACAAAATAAATGTGACTAAAAGATTGAAATATGGTTTTGGATGTGTAGAAAACATTGTGGGAAAAGGAGAAAATGCTGGTTACCAGCATTTTCTCCTTTTCCCACAATGTTTTCTAAAGGCTTCTTTCTCAGGGTCGTTAAAAGTCTGGATTGTGTGGTAATGGATTAACTCATTACCACACATTCCCGACTTTTAACGACACTGAAGGAAAAGCCTTTTGAAAACATTGTGGGAAAAGGAGAAAATGCCGGTAACCAGCATTTTCTCCATTTCCCACAATGTTTTCTACCGTTCACAAAACAAATTTCAAATTTTCAGTCCCTTGTATGTTGTCATCTGCAAATGCTTTTGATTTGGACAAGCCTAAAATATTGTTGTTTGGTAATGAGTTAAACACATGGGATTGTGTAGTAAAGAGTTAAATCAAAGCATTGTCCCTGATAGGGCAGAAAGTGATTGTGTAGGGAGAACAACAGTGTATTGATGGCCATGAAGTTGCTCACCTGAGCCTTTTGACAAAATATGACCCATTTCAAATCTCTACTGAGGTATTATGACAAACATTATTCTTGCGTGTACACTTTTATTAGTATTGGACTGAAAATGTGACCCCCTAGAGTGTACACAAGCTTTTTCTAGAGTTTGTCTCTGTGACATACTCTTCAGCTCAAAATTGCCCTTTTTCAAAACTTATAGAAATTGTCAAAACAAATATTCTGACAACCTTTCAAAAGTATTGGAGAGAAAATGTTGTCTAGAGCTTATGAAAGGTTTTTCCAAGTTTTTACTTAGTGACCTAGTTTTTGACCTGATGTGACTTATTTTCAAACTCATCAAAGATATCATCAAAATATGCATTTTCCTCAACTTTCATTTATAGTATTGGACAGAAAATGTGGCCTCTAAAGTGTACTTAACCCATTATCACACAATCCCTACTTTTGATGACCCTGAAAAAAAAGCCTTTAGAAAACATTTTGGGAAAAGGAGAAAATGCTAGTAACCAGCATTTTCTCCTTTTTTCAACAATGTTTTCTACCCTTCACAAAACAAGTCTCAAATTTTCAGTCACTTTAATTCTGTCGTCTGCAAATGCTTTCGATTTGGACAAGCCAAAAATTTTGTCGTTTGGTAAAGAGTTATGGTTGTGTTTTTTTTTTCAAATTTTGATCTGGTGACCTAGTCTTTGCACCTAGGTGACCAATTTTCAGACTGATCCAGTATAATTATCATCAAGACAAACATTCTGACAAAGTTTCAAGAGTAACGAAAATGAAATGAAATGAAAATGCAATGAAAATATGGCCTCTAGACTTTTAACAAATCTTATCTAAGACTTGGCTTAGTGACATAGTTTTTTTCGCCCCAAATGACCCATTTTCAAATTTGCTCCAGAAACATTTAAGACAAAGATTCTGACAAAATTTCGTAAGTTTCAGACTGAAAGTGATGATTTTAGAAAGTACACACGATTTTTCAAAAACCCAACATCGTGACTTACTTCTTGACTCAACATAACCCAGATTCAAACTCTTCTGCGATATCAAGACAAACATCTGATGTGCTTTTAAGAGTATTGGACAGAAAATTAAAATTTAGCCTCTAGGGATTACACATGTGTTTTTTTTCCTTCAATCTGGTCTACTGAACTAGTTGATTGTGCTCCAGACAAGATTTTTTGGCGCATGGACACAGACAAGCTAACTTAAGTATCCTCCTACAAACATCATAAACAAACAAGAATTTTTGAAACTCACAGATCATCATCGGCCCCCTCTAATCTGTATCTAATGCCATCTTTACCCATGAGTCCAGAGTCTATGTCGTCTGCCTGATAAAATAAAATATGAAACAGCAGCTAAAATCTTACACTTAACTTCCAAAGGCATACTTATAGTATGCCTAATATCCCAAAATTTCAAATTTAAAAAGCCTGAGAGAGATAACAACTGAACAAATTGTAGGGAAAGGAGAAAAGTTGGAAGGCAGTATTACCCCTTTAACAATGCTCTCTACCTATCAGACAAAAATGATTATTTATCTAAATTTGGTATGTAACATGTCAAAAGGGGCATTAGGATATTTGTGTAAAATGTTGTCTTTGATCAGCATGCACAGTCTATGCCATCTTATCCAAGATGACATTTTATAACTACATAAGATTTTATGCTACAGCAGACCTGCAAGAAACAGAAAATTACATAAAAATGGAAAGTGTCAGTTTGGATTAGCATGTGTGGACTGCGCATGCTGATCTGAGACGACACTTTATGCAAATGTCCGAATGCCCCTTTTCATGCGTTGCAGACCATTTGTCTTCTGCCAATGCCTTCAATTTCAATTGTGGTGTCAAAAATTTTATTGTTAATTAACCCATTACCACACAATCCCTACTTTTGACGACCCTGAGAAAGAAGCCTTTAGAAAACATTGTGGTTAAAGGAGAAAATGCTGGTAACCAGCATTTTCTCCTTTTTCCACCATGTTTTCTACCCTTCACAAAACAAACTTCAGATTTTCAGTCACTTTTATTTTGTCTTCTGCAAACGCTTTTAATTTGGACATATGGACCATTTGAACCAGTCTAAAATTTTGTTGTGTGGTAAAAAGTTAATAGGGTTAAGATCAAATCACATTTTCAGTTTTTTTCATCATGGATAATCATTTTGATCAGTCTCAATAAAAGACCAGCCTGAATAGCTCAAAGTGTTAAAGTGTGGGACTTGTAAACATAAATTCTTGTTGTTAACCCTTTACTTGATTTGCCAATTTGAGGCTCTTCCATTTCAGCAGCAAATAAAGATATGATGTCAAAAATATGGACAAATGAGGATACAAATATCTGATTGAGTGGAAAGCATTGTGGGAAAAGGAGAAATACGAGCAATTTCTCCTTTTCCCACAATGTTTTCAAAAGCTGTCTGTTGTTGATATGTCAGAATGAGTCTCTATGGAGTAAAGGGTTAAGGGTGCGGGTTAAAGTTCCGAGGCCAATCATCTGCACTTTGCCCAGATAGTGACAATAATAAACAAAAACTAACCTACCAAACAATATCTATAAAACAGTTACCTCAATTTGAATAACAGAAGTTCCACCTTGAGAATTTTCAGGAATGGTGGCTGTATATCTAGGTTGTGTGAAGTTTGGATTATTGTCATTCACGTCTCTTACATAGATAAACACGTCAACAAAGTCCTCCAGAGTTGGATTATCCACATCGAAAGTTCGAAGCTGAAAAAGAAAAAAATTTAAATGAGGTATACATTCTCTACACTGATAATCTAAATAAACTAGTACCACAGACTCCCTTGTTTTAAAGATTAACCTCAGTTTCTTGAAATAACACAAGTGTGTGAGATGCAATATACATTCGCAATATACATTCCCATTTTTTATAGGTTTTTTATGGGTGAGGAAGAAAGCATTTGTAAAACAAGAGCAGCAAACTGTCACAAGATACGCCCGTCTTAACCCAAGTTGTAAAGCTGGGGCATGCATCAGACAAAATTCAAGTATGAAAAACAACAAAGGGCAATAACTCAAAAATTAAGCAAGCAAGAGTTATGATTCCTGCGCACTGCACTCCCCCTCAATGAGATCTATCCACCAATGAAATTTCATAACCCTTGCTAGAATACTTCTGGAGATATGCTCCGGACAAAGTTCAATTATGAAAAACAACAAAGGGCAATAACTCAAAAATTAAGCGAGCAAGAGTTATGATTCCTGCGCACTGCACTCCCACTCAATGAGATCTATCCACCCATGAAATTTCATAACCCTAGCTAGTATAGTTTTGGAGATATGCTCCGGACAAAATTCAATTATGAAAAACAACAAAGGGCAATAACTCAAAAATTAAGCGAGCAAGAGTTATGATTCCTGCGCACTGCACTCCCGCTGTATGAGATCTATCCACCAATGAAATTTCATAACCATAGGTAGTATAATTTTGGAGATATTCACCTGACAAAATTCAAGTATGAAAAACAACAAAGGGCAATAACTCAAAAATTAAGCGAGCAAGAGTTATGATTCCTGTGCACTGCACTCCCCCTCAATGAGATCTATCTACCCATGAAATTTCATAACCCTTGCTAGAATACTTCTGGAGATATGCTCCTGACAAAATTCAAGTATGAAAAACAACAAAGGGCAATAACTCAAAAATTAAGCAAGCAAGAGTTATGATTCCTGCGCACTGCACTCCCCCTCCATGAGATCTATCCACCCATGAAATTTCATAACCCTAGCTAGTATAGTTTTGGAGATATGCTCCGGACAAAATTCAATTATGAAAAACAACAAAGGGCAATAACTCAAAAATTAAGCGAGCAAGAGTTATGATTCCTGCACACTGCACTCCTGCTGTATGAGATCTATCCACCAATGAAATTTCATAACCATAGGTAGTATAATTTTGGAGATATTCACCTGACAAAATTCAAGTATGAAAAACAACAAAGGGCAATAACTCAAAAATTAAGCAAGCAAGAGTTATGATTCCTGAGCACTGCACTCCCCCTCAATGAGATCTATCCACCCATGAAATTTCATAACCCTTGCTAGAATACTTCTGGAGATATGCTCCTGACAAAATTCAAGTATGAAAAACAACAAAGGGCAATAACTCAAAAATTAAGCAAGCAAGAGTTATGATTCCTGCGCACTGCACTCCCCCTCTATGAGATCTATCCACCCATGAAATTTCATAACCCTAGCTAGTATGGTTTTGGAGATATGCCCCGGACAAAATTCAAGTATGAAAAACAACAAAGGGCAATAACTCAAAAATTAAGCAAGCAAGAGTTATGATTCCTGCGCACTGCACTCCCCCTCCATGAGATCTATCCACCCATGAAATTTCATAACCCTAGCTAGAATAGTTTTGGAGATATGCCCCGGACAAAGAACTGGACGCCGCCCGCCCGTCCGCCCGCCCGCCTGGACGCCTGCCCGCCCGCCCGGACGCCTGCCCGCCTGGATGCCCGCCCGCCACGGGTGATCCCATAATACGTCCCGTCTTCGACGGGCATATAAAAATTGTGGGAGAATGGAGGACACTGAAGTTACCATCTATATCATCGTAAGGTAAAGCAATGACTTCTGGGCTCTTGCGAGAAATTGCTCGTCATTTTTCTTTTCACCCCAACAATGTTTCTACCCTTTTAAAAAGAAACAGACGATATTTATTTTGCATCATCGGTAATATTTTCATAAGTGGTGCAGCCATAAGTAAAATTATTACCAGTGATGTTCAGGAGATGAAATAATTTCGATCTTTCACCAAAAAACCCATACTATTCTATTTATTTCATGCTTTTGACCATCTCTTGATTTTATTAAAATTCAGTACACTACGGTCATTCCCACTGGTATACCCAGGGGGGATTACCCCCTCTGCATAACAACACATTACAATATTACATCAAGCACAAAAATGTAAAGTGAATTAGGTCATGTTTCCATCTGGTTGTGAGGCATGTGCAACTTACCTAGGTATTAATGCCTAGGTACAACTTTTTCAGCTTGCAGTTGAATAGTTAGAATATAAAAATTGCTATTTCCACTGGTCATTTTTTCACTAACCATGAAAGATTGAAAAATATTTCAAAGATATTTCTCCCCAACTTAATGGAAAGCATGAAATAAATGATCATTTTGTCTGTTGCAATTTTTTCACTTGTTGTAACCATGAAATGGCAAACCATCATTCACCATTGTTTATTGCTAAAGTGTTGAAAAGCATTAACCCATTACCACACAATCCCTACTTTTGATGTCCCTTTGAAAGAAGCCTATAGAAAACATTGTGGGAAAAGGAGAAAATGCTGGTCACTAGCATATTGTCGTTTTCCCACAATGTTTTCTACCCTTCACAAAATAAATTTCAAATTTTCAGGCACTTTCATATTGTCGTCTGCAAATGCTTTTGATTTGGACAAGCCTAAAATATGTGTTTAGTAATGAGTTAAACCATGAACTGATACTTACTGTGAGATTATACTGCTTCGGTCCACGATCATAGTCAATCAGAGTCGTGTTCTTCACAATGAGGAAAGGATTAGCTGTCCCACCAATCAAGGAAAATTCATCACTGTCAGTTACAATCTCTGTGTCATGGTTGCTAAAAATGCTCTGGAAAAGGTAACACAGATATAGAGTTTATTTCATCAGCTTGCGGTTAATATGGGGAAATATTTGCCGAAAAAGGGAAAGGTATGTGAAAATAACGAGTGCCATAAGGCACGAGTTATATTCATGGACCTTTCCCTTTTGAGACAAATATTTCCCTATATTAACCACAAGCTGATGAAATAAATTATATATTTTATCTGATTATTTTGTCAACGAATGCCACTTTTAAAACTAGTGATCTCAAGTCAATAAACCAGATTTTCGGTAGGAGGAAATTATTCACTGTTACGGGGAAATAATTCCCCCCAGCTTAAATTACGTCATTTCTTTACCTATGAAATTTCTAAAAATAGACACATGAAATATAATATAGTAGGCATATTTAACCTTTTACCAAACAACAAAATTTTAGACTTCTCCAAATTGAAAGCAATTGCAGACAACATAATAAATGTTCTTAAAATTTGAAACTTGACTTTAGAAGAGTTGAAAACATTGTGGATTAAGGAGAAAATGCTGGTTACCTGCATTTTCTCCTTTCCCATAATGTTTCAGAAGGTTTCTTCACCTTAGTCGTAAAAACCAGGGATTTTTGGTAAAGGGTTAACAAGAAAGTTCTAACTTTCAAAAAAGCCATATTGTATAAATTTGCCAGTTACAGTAGGCAGGGGGTAGAATAAACATATCACCTTTTTTTTACCAAAGGATTCTCTAGAATAAACATGTCTACATTTTCGACCAATCACAAACTTCTATTTGTTCATTCGTTATAAGTAGGGTGGAACCCCACTGTATCAATCTATGTATCATCATTGATTGCATGCAAGGCAAATTTATATGCACCTGGCTTAATCAAATTATATTTTCACATCAAATCATGTTTGTAATGCCTTTATAATGCCTAATTTTACTTTAAATATTGTTCTGCATCAACAAATTGTCAACAATCAGAAAATATGTCAAATTCAGTGAACCCTGACATCACTCCATTATATCAATGCATTGTTTAATAATTAAGTTAAAAAAAAATACGATGGAGTTCAAACTGAGCAAAATTAAAGGAACACATGTCACTGTCTCTGTTTAACAAATTCATATAAGTATTGTTGAATATAAAAACTTTTCATAATATTTCATGTCAATAAACTGTTAGAATATATGAAATTTTAACGAAAGTACTTTTTACAATTCAGTTTAGGTATTTTTAGTCAGTTATTGGCAACATGTAGGGAAAAATCCAAACCAAAAGAGTCCCATGACGTAGTTTTAATGTAAACACTTGGCAGGTGGCGTTCAAAACAAAATATCGCAAAGTTTGTAAAAATTTGTAAACAGATCAATACAGTGGATAGATCAATACAACAGGGTGGGACTTTTCCAAAAAGAAGGTCAAAATTAGCATATTTGGCTATCAAAAAAGGCAAAAAAACTGAAAAAAAATATATAGAGGTTTTGACAAACATTGGCAGATGCAGGAAAGAATTACTGAAGTGGTCTTGGAAAGACGTTATCAAGCTTGCCTATCTCTTGCTTAACTTTTCACCAAACAATGTAATTTTAGAATGGTCCAAATTGGAAGCATTTGCAGATGACAAAATCAATGGGACTCAAAAACTGAATTCTGAATGGTAGAAAATATTGTGGAAAAGGAGAAAATGCTGGTAACCAGCATTTTATCCTTTTCCAACAATGTTTTTAAAAGGCTTCTTTCTCAGGGCTGTAAAAACCTGGGATTGCTTGGGAAAGAGTTAACTTGTTACTACACAATAGCAAGAGGGCCAAGATGGCCCTGGATCGCTGACCTGCAAGTTTTAGATGACCATAGCCTATTTTTTTTTTTGAGGTAATGAAACATTGGAACCAAATTTATAATTTTGACAAGCCATTTTCAAAAGGTCACCTGTAAAAGTCATTTCGAAATCTGACCATCAGTTTCAAAAAGAAGTATTTTTAAGAATTCTTCATTTCCGTATAAGAGCAAGTAGTCTCCATCCACGAGAGCCATGTTTCTTAATGGATCAAAATTTACGAACAAGTTTTGAAAAGGGTCACCCAAGGAACATTTCGGAAAATTTCTTTTTAAATCTGACCTGAGGTTTCAGAGAAAGAGAATTTTCAAGAATTTCACCATGTCCGTATAGTGCAAGTAGCCCCCATTCACAAGAGCCATGTTTCTTGAAGGATCAAAATTATATATGTAGTTTTTGAAAAGGGTCACCAAAGGAACATCTCTGTCAAAATATTTCAAAATCTGTCCTGCCGTTTCAGAGAAGAAGAATTTTCAAGAATTTCTTCATTTCCCTATAGTGCAAGTAGCCCCCATTCACCAGAGCCATGTTGCTTGATCAATCAAAATTTCACGAACAATTTTTGAAAAGGGTCACCCAAAGAACATCCCTGAAAAATTATTTCAAAATCTGACCAGTGGTTCCAGAGAAGAAGAATTTTTAAGAATTTCTTCATTTCTGTATAATGCAAGTAGCCCTCATTCACCAGAGCCATGTTTCTTGACCAATCAAAATTTCTCGAACACTTTTTGAAAAGGGTTACCCAAGGAACAACTCTGTGAAATTATTTCAAAATCTGATCAGCGGTTTCAGAGAAGAAGATTTTTTAAGAATTCCTTCATTTCTGTATAGTGCAAGTAGCCCCAATTCACCAGAGCCACATTTTTTGACAGATCAGAATTTAATGAACAATTTTTGAAAAGGGTCACCCAAGGAACATATCTGTAAAATTATTTCCAAATCCAACCAGCGGTTTCAGAGGAGAAGATTTTTTAAGAATTCCTTCATTTCTGTATAATGCAAGTAGTCCCCATTCACCAGATCCATGTTTCTTGACCAATCAAAATTTCGCGAACAGTTTTTGAAAAGGGTTACCCAAGGAACAACCCTGTGCAATTATTCCAAAATCTGATCAGCGATTTCAGAGAAGAAGATTTTTTAAGAATTCCTTCATTTCTGTATAGTGCAAGTAGCCCCCATTCACCAGATCCACATTTTTTGACGGATCAAAATTTCATGAACAATTTTTGAAAAGGGTCACCATAGGAACATATCTGTGAAATTATTTAAAAATCCGACCACTAGTTTCAGAGAAGAAGATTTTTAAAGAATTTCTTCATTTCTGTATAGTGCAAGTAGCCCCCATTCACCAGACCCACATTTTTGGACGGATTAACCCATTACCACACAATCCCTACTTTTGACGCCCCTGAGAAAGAAGCCGTTAGGAAACATTGTGGGAAAAGGAGAAAATGCTGGTAACCAGCATTTTTTCCTTTTCCCACAATGTTTTCTACCCTTCACAAAACAAATTTCAAATTTTCAGTCACTTTTCTGTTGTTGTCTGCAAATGCTTTCAATTTGGGCAAACCTAAAATATTGTCGTTTGGTAATGAGTTAAAATTTCACAAACAAATTTTGGAAAGGGGCACCCAAGGAACATATCTGTGAAATTATTTCAAAATCCGACCAGCGGTTTCAGAGGAGAAGATTTTTAAAGAATTTGCTAAAAAATTCCATTTGGTTGCCATGGAGTTTTTGATGGAATCAAATTCTGTGAACACTTTTTAAAGAGGACCTCCCAAGGAACATTCCTGCCAAGTTTGGTCCAAATTGGCCCAGCGGTTTAGGAGGAGCTGATGTTTAAAGAATTGTTGACGACGGACGATGGACACCGGGTGATCCTAAAAGCTCCCCTTGAGCACGTTGTGCTCAGGTGAGCTAAAAACATACACTTGTCCGAATTGAAAGCTAACCTTGAACATAGATGTGACACAAAATTTGATACCTACATTGGACAGCTTATACCAAAATGTGGAAAAAGGAGAAAATGCTGGTTACCAGCATTTTCTATTTTTCCCACAGTATTTTCAAACAGCTTCTTCCTCAGGGTCATTATAAGAAGGAAATGTGTGGTTAAGGCTTAATAACATTTTTTTGATTGCCAAACTTTTAACAACCTGAGGAAGAAACATTGAGGGAACAGGAGAAAATCCTGGTAATGATCGTTTTCATCCTTTAACCACAACATTTTGCACTCTTTCACAGATTTTATTTTTGCTGAATTTAGACTGTTACATTTTGTCATTACAGGATGACCCATAAGTTTGTTGATGTTAGTGAAATGTGTCCGGAATTACCGTATTACGGGTTTTTTTTACTGCTGTAAAAGTTTACGAATTTGAGCTAAAAACACGCGATTTAAATTTTTACGATCTTATTTTTTACTAATTCTAAACATGCGTAAAAAATTACAGCATTAAAAATATCAGTGCATTGTCCACTCTTTCATTTAAGATTATAAGTGTATTGTTTGTTTTAAATACAGGTTGAAAGAAAAGTGTCACTCTTTGTTTGGCGTGCGAATAGCGGTAATTGTTTTGACGTGCAAATAACTGTTTTAACAGATACCTGTATGGTCATAATTGATAACTAACTGTGGAGGCACACTGTCATCTGTCATTACTTTTTTCACTCTGTTTAGAAAGCCCTCCTTTAGCTCATCGAAATTTTAAAACCTCGGGTTTTGTAGTTGCACAGCCACGTCTTTTCACGGGACCCATTCGTGACATTTTTGGAGCGGCCTAATGCCGAGTCAAATTCTCATCACCGCCATAATCAAAGTGTCGAATATCGTGAAGGTACCTCGTTTACGTGGTGTCAAAGCATTTGTAACCTGAATATTCAATTCACGTATAGTATGGGTTGGAATTCTCTGTTAGTTTTCTATTTGGGCACGGAAGCCGTGGCTTGAAATATCCAAATACAGATGACTGATTGAGAGAAGTCATATGACACATAATCAAAACACAAGTGAAAAAATTTGTATATTACATGTATTTAGTGCACAGGTATTACATACTGATAACCCTTTATTTCATATCGATACAATACTACGGTTTTACGCTGTAATTATTTACGCGTCGAATTTTTACGAATCTTTTTGATGCGTAAAAATTAGTAAAAATTGGCAGCACATAAAAAAAACCCGTTATACGGTATCATTTGAGCTGTATTTATTCTGTCGTCTGCAAATGCTCTCAATTTGGTCTAGCCTAAAATCTTGTCATTATATTAAGAGTTCACGAAAATTTAACAAATCATGTGACTGTGTCTTTCAGACTATAAGCAAAAACTTTAAATCCCATACCGTGTCGTTATCATCAATGATTATTCTCGGGTCGCCCAAGTTATCTCCATTTGGAATATCTTCATCTATCGTATACTCATATGGGCTAAGCAGGAATCTTGGTGGGTTATCATTTACATCTCTTATGTTTACTTGCATTATGCCAGTCGGTGCACAATCAATTGCTGCTGTACTTCGGACATCCGGGTTTTCACTCAAAAGTTCACATGCCTAAAATAGAAATATTTACCAGTGGAGTTACTTTAACCTTTTACCAAACAACCCTGATTGAATGATTTACTGTACAGTGCCTAACATAGTTATCAATATTATTTCACTTATCACAGCAGCTGGTGCATCTAGTCATGCTTTCCTGGATTTTTTTTTCTTTAAATTTTACCAGAATTCCATAAAATGTTCTTTTCAAGCCACTGGCTGCTTTTCCACTCAGCCAAAACAATGGTTTGTGATGAGACACAATCCAGAGTTTTAATGACTCAAAAAATGGGGAATTTTGTAAACATTGTAGGAAAGAAGAAAATGCTGGTTACCAGCATTTTTCCCTTTTCCCACAATATTTTCTACCTCTCAAAGAAGAAATTTTGATTTCTGAATCCTTTTCATAATGTCGTCTGCATGCTTTTAGTTTGGCAGAGACTGAAATTTTGGGATATGATACAGATTTACTTACTGTAACTCTAAATTAGCCCATTACCACACAATCCCTACTTTTGACGCCCCTAATAAAGAAGCCTTTTGAAAACACTGTAGGAAAAGGAGAAATTGCTGGTAACCATCATTTTCTCCTTTTTCCCACAGTGTTTTCTATCCTTCCCAAATCAATTTTTAATTTTTCAGTCACCTTTATTTTGTCGTCTGCAAATGCTTTCAATTTGAACCAGTCTACAATTTTGTTGTGTGGTAAGGAGTTAAATGATTATGTAAATGATGTGTGTTTGAAACAAGTTTTTGTAAACATTATAGTAAAAGAAGGACATATCAATGAGCATCACATTCTCTCTTTCCAGCAATGCTTTAACCCTTTGAAAGATACATTACATTGTTTGAGCACCATTCAATAATATGATCTGCAAACTACTTCGATACTATAAGTCTATAATTTTGTTTTTAGAGAAGTCTGAGAATTTATCTCGTTACCAAAGAACAAAATTTCAGACTTGTCCAACATACACAGGGTTTTTGGAAGACTTGACCTAGTGACCTAGTTTTAAACCCACATGACCCATTATCAAACTCTTCCGAGATATTATCTAGGCTAACATTCTGACAAAGTTTCACGAGTATCAGACTTAAAATGTGGCCTCTAGAGTGTACAAAAGGTAACAGTTAACGATGTACAACAGACGACGCACGACAGAAACTGGACACAGCATGATCGCAAAACTCACCTTGAGCATTTCATGCTCAGGTTAGCTAATAATTCTACTATGAAGAATTTTCTCCTTTTCCTGCAATATTCTTTATCCTGTCTGAAACTGCAAAGGTTATCTTTGCAACTTTCTAATTAGTCATACGAAGATGTTTTGATTGTAATGTCTGTGGTTGTAAGGTAGAGTGTCGGCCTTGTAACCATGAGGTTCCGAGTTTGATATATGGAAGCAGGTGCCAACCTTGGGATTTTTCATTGGTCCATGCATTTGGTGCAAGTACTTGTGTAGTTCCCAAGAAGCAGAATCGAGACGGATCAGTATCAGTTGTAAGAACTTGTTTCTCGCTCAATGTAAAATAAATCTCTTTAAATAAAGATGTCTTGAATTAAAATGCCTAGAAGGTTTTGTGTTGGAAAGAATTAACCCTTTACCACACAATTGCAAGTTTTGAAACCCTGACAGAGAAAGCTCAGGTAGTTACCAGCATTTTTTCCTTTTCCTACAATGTTTTTACCACCCTATCAAAAACAGAAATTGTCACTAGGTCAACATCAAATTTTGTCATCTGCAAAATGCATTCAATATGGTGTGGTCCAAAATTTTGTAGTGTGGCAAAGAGTCAAAACATGTTAAATGAATGCTAGATTTACAGAGGCTTTAAAATGAAATATGGGACATAATTCTAGAACTTAACCCATTACCACACAATCCCTACTTTTAACGCCCCTGAGAAAGAAGCCTCTAGAAAACATTGTGGGAAAAGGAGGAAATGCTGGTAACCAGCATTTTCTCCTTTTCCCACAATGTTTTCTACTCTTCACAAAACATATTTCAAATTTTCAGTCACTTTTATTTTGTCATCTGCATATGCTTTTGATTTGGACAAGCCTAAATATTGTTGTTTGGTAATGAGTTTAAGAGATCTCTGCCTGACTTTTGGCGTTATTTCTCTTTTTTCATGCGTTTCACATTCTGGATTTCTCTCATTGCCCCTATGGACCTTGTTAAAATAAAATGGCGACCATGACCAGGAAAAGCAGTGGTCAATGGTGATGCCCACAAAAAGGTGACTAATAGAGAGCTCATTTTTATTACAAACTGACAGAGAATTTAGAAATTATTTCATGTACATACGGATATTTGCAATTCCCATGTAGTACGATATGTCTTTCCTAATTTGAAGTATGTAGTATTTTCAAGGTCAAGCTCAACAATATTTGTAATTATTCCACTGCGCTCGCCAATAGTAAAAACGTCTTCAATCGGAATACCAACATTTTCTTGCCCTGAAAAATAAATGGTTAAGTCATCAATAATCTTTACAAATATTTTCTTGCCAGTAACTCGATAGTATCCTTCAGTCTTATCCTTGTTTAATCCTTTACCAACCAATCCCGTGTTTTCACAACCCTGAGAAAAAAAACTTCTGAAAAAATTGTGGGAAAAAGAGGAAATGCTGGTAACACGCATTTTCTCCTTTTCCAACAATGTTTTCTACCATTCCCAAACAAATTTCAATTTTTGAGACACATTAATTTTGTTGTCTGCAAATGCTTCGAGTTTTGACTGGTCTTAAATTTTGTTGTTTGGTAAAGGCTCAACTATTTACCACAAGACAAAAATAAAGACTTGTCCAAGTTGAAAGTATTTGCAGATGACAAATAAAAGGTGACTCAAATTATGAAATTTGTTGTTGATAAGACCAGCATTTTCTCCTTTCCCCATAATGTTTTCAGAAGGCATCTTTCTTAGGGTCATTTAAACAAGATTAACCCTTTACCACATGACAACATTTCAGGCTCATTGGCATCGAAAGCATTGAATGCATTTGTAGACAAGACTCATATGATGAAACTTGAAAAGCTGGAAAAAAAGACAACTCCCTTTTCCCTACAAAGTTTTGATGACTTTCTGTCTTGGGGTTGTAAAAATTCAGGATTGTGCAGTAAAGGGTTAAAAGAGATCATCAAAATAATATCTTTCAGACCCTGTCATGCATAACCAGGTTTGTCGGAGAAAAAAATGAACACTACAGCGATGACTTTCATCAACCGGTAAGACTAAATTTTGACGGAGCTGGGATCTACTCACTTCACTGTGTAATTACATGTCATACCATACTCACACAGAATTCTTGTCATGTTCTTATAAGCAGTACACCTATTCATGCTTTTCTGAAGCTCCTTTTACCGATATTTCAAAAAAACATTCTTTCCAAACTACTGGCTGCTTTTGAACATAAACATCCTTGAAATAATGCAGAGGTGTTAGAATAATGTAACCTCTTTCAATGACCATTTTACTCTTTACCATACAATCCTGACTTTTAACTACCCTGAGAAAGAAGCCTTTTGTAAACATTGTGGAAAAAAGAGAAAATGCTGAAAACCAGCATTTTCTCCTTTTTCCACAATGTTTTCTACCCATCACAAAATAAATTTCGAATTTTCAGTCGCTTTAATTTTGTCATCTGCAAATGATTTAAATTTGGATCAGCTGAATAAATTGTCATTTGGTAAAGGGTTAATGGGAGAAAAAAAGAGTTAACCCTTTCCCAAACAAGCCCTGGTTTTTACATGTCTGCAGTAAAAGTCTTTTGAAAACACTGCAGGAAAAGGAGAAATTGCTCGTAATGAGCAATTTCTCCTTTTCCCACAGTGTTTTCTACCCTTTTTGAGAACTTTCTCCCATTTTCTCAAAATCTAAAATTGTCGTCTGCAAACACTTTCGGTTTGGAAGAGTCCAAATTTATTGTTTGGGGAAGGGTTAAAGGAGTTAGTGAGTAAGTGAACCACGTACCTGGCAAGAATCTATATGAAATATTTCTTTTATCTGTATCACCATCTACTGCTAGCACTCGTATCACAAATCCTCCCTGAAATTCAAGCAACCTTGTATTGGTATCCCATTTTTAACCCTTTTCAAAATGACAACATTATTGATGCAACCAAAGTGAAAGCGTTTGCAGACAACAAAATAAATGGCACTCAAGTAATTATTTGTGTCTTTGATAGGGCTAGAAAACATTGTGGGAAAAGGAGAAAATGCTGGTTACAAGCATTTTCTCTTTTTCACCGAAATGTTTTCGAAAGCCTTCCCCTGTAGTGTTATTGAGATACCAAAATGCTTAGTAAAGGGTTAAACTTTAACCTGACCATCGGATTTTTACTTATTCAGATCCGTTACACTTGCATATGACAGATTTGACTCATTTCAAAACAATGGGATTTGTCTTTGATGAATGAAAGAAAAAACATTCTGGGTAAAGAAGACAAGAGCCGTCAGAGACGGGTTATGCTCCCCGAACCAGTGCTTGTCATAAGATATAAGAAATTGATATAAATTCACTTCTTTTATCCTAGAAGAACCTGTTCATGCCCCCCAAAATTTGAAGTGAAAAGGGTGTGTGGTTTGTGGCATTTTTTAATAATAATTAAAAATT
The DNA here is from genome assembly GCA_943736015.1 of Tridacna crocea. Lineage (NCBI taxonomy): Eukaryota > Metazoa > Mollusca > Bivalvia > Cardiida > Cardiidae > Tridacna > Tridacna crocea. The sequence continues at coordinate 14,328,247 of OX031056.1, read as the reverse complement.
CGAAATTTCATAAAATTTTTGAGCAGTCATGTATTAAATATTACATAAAACAATTTTTTACATGAAGCCCCCTTTTTCCGAGACGCAGCCTGAAATTGAGAAAAAGGAAGAGAGGTACCTGGGCAACGTTCCAACAAGTTCAGATTTGAAATTTCACAAAGGTTTGAGCACTGATAAAGGAGAACCTAGTGAAAAACAATTTTTTCCATGAAGTCCCCTTTTTCCGTGATGCAGCCTTAATTTGAGAAACCAGGAAAGACGTATTTGCGCATTAATAATTCATAGATTGCAAAAACAAAGGGCACATGTTGAAACTTGTAAAACAAGGTATAACCATGAAATGTTGACAAAAACTGAACAAGATATTAGTAAAAATTGCAATTTTGCATTAGGGCCCCTTTTTCATTTTTCAAGAAACCCCCTTTTTCCATGACAGAGGGTCAAATTGAAAAACACATAGATAAAGAAACAAGAGCACATGGTGAAACTCTTAAAAAACAATATAACCATGAAGTTTAATGAAATTTTGACCAAAACTGAATGAAATATTAGTAAAAATTGGAATCTTGCAAGAAGCCCCCTTTTTCCATGACAGAACGTCAACTTAAAAAATGCCCAGATTAAAAATAGCAAGGGCACATGCTAAGACTTTCCATAAACAAAATAACCATGAAGTTTCATGATATTCTGACAAAAACTGAATGAGATATTGGTAAAAATTGCAATTTTGCATTAAGCCCCTTTTTTTCATGACACGGGGTCAAATTGAAAATCCGGGAAAAGTGTATCGGCGCATTACCCCAAGGAGTTCATATATGAAGTTTCATCCAATTTGGTGCAAGGGTTGTGGAGAAATCGCTTCGGACGGACGGACGGACGGACGGACAGACGAAGCGGCGACTATATGCTCGCCCTTTGGGGAGCATAAAAATGCAAGTTAATAGCATCAGAGCACCAGATATAGGGAGTAATTCTGATTTTTATAAATTGAAAATATTATTAATTCTATGCTAAACCCTATATTGTGGGAACTCATTAGAATCGTCTCATCAAGACAATTCTTATGAGTACCAACAGCATAGGGTTTCAAAGAGATATAATGGATTTAGAATACCATTACTTCCAGTTATCTGGAGGTCTGCAGCATTTCATCTTTATCCCACAATAATTCTATGAGCCTTTTTTCTTTGGATTATTCAAACTAGATGTACTGTTTGGTGTAGGTTGAACTCTTCCATACTGGAAAGTTCTGGAAGCATTGTGGCCAAAATTAAGAGAATAGTGGTATAACCGTTTACTCCATAGATACTCATTTCTACACATTGCTTGTAGGAGCCTTTGGAAAATATTGTGGCAAAGGTGAAATTGCTCGTGACGAGCAATTTCACCTTTTGCCACAATGTTTTCTTTGTTTTCAGAAGGTGTCATAATATACACATAAGAAACAGCTTCAACCTTGCTTTTATTTAGGGTCAATTAGAGATACCATAGAAATGCCTTATGGGGTAAAGAGTTAAAATACTTCCATTCACCTGATTCTGACATTTATAATGAATACAAGGCCTATAAGTAGAATTTCGACTATTATTTGGTAAAATACATAACAAACAGGGAGGTACAAGTTCATTCAAGAATTTAAATTATCTTCAGACAACAAATTAAAGATGGCTAGAATGGTAGAATTTGTCCTCAATAGAGTAGTAAACATTGTGGGAAAAGGAGAAAATACTGGTTCCTAATATTTTCTCCTTTTCCCACTATGTTTTCAAAAAGGGTCATTAAATCCCCTGATTGTTTGATAAAGAGTGAAACAATCTAAATTACTCACAACAGGGGTCTCATCTTGAGTAGTTACATCGTTAGTAAAGTTCTCCCATGTTGGCGGTGTATCCTGATCATCTAAGACAGTGATTTGCACGTCTGTATTGGCCACATTTTGTCCATCCTGTAGATGTACAGAAAGAAGTAATGGATAATTCAATTCATCATCAGGGTCCTAATTCGTCTTTTTGTTTTGCAATAAACACTGTTGATAATGCTTCAGATCACCAGTCCTTTGAAATTGCCTGATTTTCATCTACAAACAGCTCATGTATTTATGTAGGTCCTGGGTCTTAGCAGTTCTAGGCTAGCGCTCTGAAAACTCTTTCTCAAGAACACTTTCATGAAAAACCCAGTGCTTACAGCTGGGCATGAACATGGGGCCTCCAGCATATGAGCCCAATACTTCACCAAAGAGACATGTAAGACCCTACCAGACAAGGCATTATTCTGCCCCTCTGATATGGGTTAACTTTTAGATATTTAACTTAACCCTTTACCAAACTATTCCTGGTTTTCACGACCCTGAGATTGAGACCATTAGAAAATATTGTGAAAAAAGAAGAAAATGCTGGTAAACAGCATTTTCTCCTTTTCCCAGAATGTTTTCTACCCTTTTGGAAACAAATTACAATTTTTGAGTTATGTTGATTTTATTGTCTGCAAGTGCTTTCAGTTTGGAACAGTTTATAAATTTTGTTGTGTGGTAAAAAGTTAACCCTTTCCCAAACGACAAATTTTTGGACTAGACCAAATTGAAAGCATTTGCAGACAACAATTCAACTCTTGCTGAAAAGATGATTTCTGTCTATGATAGGGTAGAAAACATTGTGGGGAAAGGAGAAAATGCTGGTTACCAGCATTTTCTCCTTTTCCCACAATGTTTTCAAAAGGCTACTATTTCAGACCTGTAAAAACCAGGGATTGTTTGGGAAAGGGTTAAAAAACATAAAAATATAAGACATCAAAATTGAAAGCATTTGCAGACAACACTATGAATATGTCTATCATGAGACATATTCTGAAAAGGTAAGAAAATCTTGTGGAAAACAGACTAATTCTGACTTCAAGCATTTTCTCTTTTTTCCACAATATTATAGGAAGTCATCTCTCCCTGAGTCACTAAAACTTGGACTTGTTTTGTTAACCCTTTACCACACAATCCCAAGTTTGAATGACCCTGAGAGAGCAGCTTTCTGATAACATTTTAGGAACAGGAGAAATTGCTGGTAATAACAATGTTTTCTTTTTCTATTTTCAAAAGCAAATTTCACCATTTTATTGGCTTTGATTGTGTCTTCTGCAAATGCTTTCAATATGGACATGTCTAAGAAATTAGACAGTAACACGACAATCTGGGGAATAAGACCAAGAATGTTCTTAACTCTTTACCGAACGACAAAATATTAGACTAGTCCAAATTGAAAGCACCTGCAGACGACAAAATGAAGGTACCTCAAAAATTGAATTGTTTTCAAAAAGGCTTCTTTCTGAGGGTCGTTAAAAGTCAGGACTGTGTGGTAAAGGGTTAAGAATGTTTGTGAATATGGACCCTGTACTCTCTCAAAAAGCCGACAAATAACCCAGTCCCCTACCAACACCCTGTCACCATCTTGGGTCACAAACAACACCAAGTCTTGTATAAAGTTTCAGAGACCTAGGTCAAATAGCTATTGAGTTAGAGGATGGAAATGATTTTCAAATAAAGTCTGCCTGTTACCTTAACCTTTGATCCATGTGACCTAAAATCAATAGGACACTTCTTGGAGTCATGAGCAACACTTGTTTAAAAGTCTACTTATAGACAGAATGATGGACAGATAGATGGACCAACTAAAAGACATGGTGAAACCAATATACCCCTATCCTCTTGTCTACTTTGTAGTGGAAGGGGGGTGGGGTATAATTACTTTCTGTTTAAGAGTGTAGTTTATTGTTTATATGAGTTTAAAGTTATGGAAATCAGATTAGTGTCCATTAAGCACAGTATGCATGTGCATACAAAAATTCTGCAACCTAAGTTGTAAATCACATTATTACAAACGTGTGTAGATTTTTCACTAGATCACTATGTCTTTTCAAAAACTGAATGATGCACTGATCATGACTAGCGAATAAGATTTACAAAAAAATGCCATCCTCCGGCTCCCTTAACCATTCAGCACTTTGCACCTCACTAAGTGTATGAATATTTCAGTCCTGGCACAGCCTACATGTATGTTATATAAGTTTTCTTGTCTATCATTTCTATTGAAAATGATTTTGCTTTAATTTTCCATGCAGTATGGCTGTTCAGCTGTAGCATAATATGGAAACAGCCTACAGGCCTATCACAGAATTTCTTGGCTTTTTCTGTTTTGTTTTTTTCTTTAAAAGACCAAGGCTAAAATTGATACCTACATCAGCTGCTAGCTGAACTTGGAAATTTGGTGCAAACTCATGATCCAGTGGTCTTCGTAGGATAAGGTCAACATAAAGAACTAGATTGTTGTCTCCTCGAGGTCTCTCTAATCTAAACCATGTTGGGCAGTCCACAACATCAGTCACCTGAAATAATTCATAAATTACACATATAATTATTGTTGAGGTTGACAAATTATGGGATTAGACATTGAAAGGGTAGAAAATGGTGATAAAAAAAAGAAGATATAGAGGATATTTGTTTTTTTTCAGTGAAAGATTGAAATTTATTTCTTCGAGTGAACACCATCGGCAATATTTTCACGAGTTGCTCATGAAAATATTACCGATGGTATTCACAATGAAATAAATTTCAATCTTTCACCAAAAAAAAAAACAATATTCTATTTATTTTATGCCTTTGACCCTTTCTGGGAGGAGCTTTATCAAAATCCCGTCAAGTTCTTTTCCGTTATTCCCCATGGCGTACCCCTCCCACGTTTATGTAGCAACGCATTACAATATCATGTCAATCGTGTGAAATATAAGGTATATGACATCATATTTCCTATCTGGTTGTGAGGCACGCGCAATTTACCCAGGCAACAAGAACGTGAAAATCCTTATTTTCACTGGTGGTACCAGTGTAAGATCGAAAAAAGCGTCTTATCAAGTTACATGCAAGTTATATCAAGATTCCACTGTACCTAACCTAGCTTTCACAGGTAATTCTTACCAAAGTCACACATGTAATTCATTGTCTGCAAATGCTTTAAATATAAACAAGATCAAAGTTTTGTAATTTTGTTACGTGTAATGCAAATGACAAAAACTTACTCCTCTGATTTTACAGAGTTGGACTGAAACTCCCATGCTGGTCAAACCATTCGAAAAAAAGCCATCAACATCTTTGATCACGATGTCTCTCACAAGACGGTCTCCATTTACCGGGACAGGAGTATTCTGTAACAGAAAACACAAATCATGTCAGATTTATCACAATCTGGGTATTCTCAAGAATAGTCTTTGTCTTTTTCTAAATTTAGAAAGTAATAAAACTTCTGATAGGCTTAACCAAATGGTTTGGCCAATCAAAATGTTTATTCAATTAGATAATCTTTTTGCCATATTAGAATTTTCGTTACTTTTGATTTTAAAAAAATTGAGAATATGACTATGAAAGTTCTCAAGAATAGTTGTTAAATGTGGACACTTACTAAATTTTCTGTAACTGAAGGTTTATAAATCTGATTATTATCTGCCATTTATCTACACAAAGTGACAAAATTTCATGCATATTTCATGCATATTCAAGCAGGGAGGATACTATATGTGTGGATGCATGTCAAAAAATTTGCGAATTACCAATTGCAGTCATTTTGCATGGGAAACATTTGTGAATTCAAGATACATATTATTTGTGGTTATACATGTTGTTGAATACACAAACAGAAAAGTTTGCAAATTTTTCAAATTCCCGAAGCCACAAGAATTTCCACATTGCAAAAATTACCACTTATGCAGTATAAAAACAACAAATTCAATATTTTGCTAAATTTAAAAAGAAAAATCCTTTAAATCTAAACTACAAAAACCTGTAAATCCTTAACAACCCTGACATTTTCTCTTTTTTCATATTTTTTTCTACCTTTTTATTTAAATTTCAATCATCTGTGGTGCATTAACCTTATGGTCCTTAACTCTTTTCCAAAATGGCAAAATTTTAGTCTGGTTCAAATTGAAAGCACTTGCAGACCACAAAATAGATGTAACTCAAAAACTGAAATTTGTTTCCAGTAGGATAGAAAACCTGGGAAAAGAAGACAAGAGGGCCATGATGGCTGTGAAATTGCTCACCTGAGTCTATGGACCAAACATGAACCATTTTCAATCTAGTTTCCCAGTGACCTAGTTTTTTTATCAGACATTATCAATTATCAAATACTCTTGAGATATCAATAAGACAAACATTCTGACCAAGTTTCATGAGTATTGGACTGAAAATGTGGCCTTTACAGCATACATAAGGTTTTGATGTAGTTTTTGACCCAAAATGGCCCATTTTCAAACTCATCCAAGATATTATCAAGGCAAACATTCTGACCAATTTTCAAGAGTGTTGGACTGAAAATGAGGCATCCAGAACATATACAAGGTTTTTCTAAGATTTGACCTGGTAACCTAGTTTTTCACCCAACACAACCCATTTTCTATCTCATCCAAGATATCATCAAGACAAACATTCTGACCAACTTTCAAGAGTGTTGGACTGAAAATGTGGCCTCTAGAGCATACAAAAGGTTTTTCTAACATTTGACCTGGTGATCTAGTTTTTGACCAGAGACAACCCATTTTCAAAGTCATCCAAGATATCATTAAGACAAATGTTCTGACCATATTTCAAGAGTTGTAGACTGAAAATGTGGCAAGGTTTTTCTAAGACTTGACTTAGTGACCTAGTTTTTGACCCGACATGACCCATATTTGAAGTCGTACAAGATATCATCAAGACAAAGATTCTGACCAACTTTCATGCGTATCGGAGTGAAAATGTGGCCTCTAGCGCATACACAAGGTTTTTCTAAGATTTGACCTATTGACCTAATTTTTGACCTAACATGACCCATTTTCAAAGTCGTCTGAGATTTTATCAAGGATAAAATTCTCACCAACTTTCATGAGTATCTGACTGAAGTTGTGGCCTCGAAAGCATACACAAGGTTTTTCTAAGATTTGACTTAGTTTTTGACCTGACACGACTTAATTTCGAACTTGTTCGAGATTTCATCGAGGCAAACATTCTGACCAAGTTACATGGGTATCGTACTGAAAATGTGGCTTCCAGAGCGTACACAAGGTTATTAAAAGTTGACAACGAACAACGGACACAGCACTATCACAATAGCTCACACTGAGCACTTCGTTTTCCAAAATGTTTTCCAAAAGCTTCTTCCTTCAGGTAATCAAAACTCAGGATTGTTTGGCTGGCAAAGGGTTAAGACCAATGCTTGATAAGCCTTTTACCACTTAATCCTGAGTTTTAACAACTTTTAGCTTAGCGGCTTTTGAAAACACTTGAAAAAGGAGAAAATGCTGGCAACCAGCATTTATTCCTTTTCACAGTGTTTTCTACTGTTTCAATTACACATCCTATCATATGTGCCTACTTACATTTGTTGTCTGTAAATGCTTTCACTTTGGACATGCCTGGAGTTTTGTGTATAGTAAAGGGTTAGTAGGCATATAGGTAAGTTTCAATGTGTTTGCTCTCCTTTGGAACTCAATACATGTACATATATGCTTGCTTTAACCCTTTCCCAAACAAGCCCTGATTTTTACGTGTCTGCAGTAAAGTCTTTTGAAAACACTGTGGGAAAAGGAGAAATTGCTCGTAACGAGCAATTTCTCCTTTTCCCACAGTGTTTTCTACCCTTTTTGAGAACTTTCAGGCATTTTCTCCAAATCTGTAATTGTCGTCTGCAAACTCTTTTGGTTTGGAAGGGTCCAAAATTTGTTGTTTGGGAAAGGGTTAAGACAAGTTGTCATGTTGCTTGCATAACTAAGGTGACCACTAATACAGGGTTGACTGCACAAAGGTTTAGTTGTATTCAAATGGCACATGCCTCATTTTACATAGTTTTTCAATTCCTTTGTTTTACTCTTTGACTATGTTGTGCTAAGAGCAACAAAAAAGACAAAAAGCCTTCAAGCTGATAATATTTCATACTTTTACCAAAGATTTCGAAATATTAACAAGCTTGAGTGAAATACTTTTTAAAAAATTGTGAGAAAAGAAGGAAATATACAGTTTTTTTTTTTTCCTGTCAAAAGACAGATCCTCTATCATTTCATCAGCAAATACACTGCTGTCTATAATAATATTGCTTCTGGTCTAAAAATAGGCGGTTGGTTTTGACATGTCTAAAATCTCGATGTTACATAAACAGTTTAGTGAACAAACCTCTCTCACTGTAGCCCTCAATGAGTCATTCACAAAAGAAGGTGCTACATCATTTTCATTTATCACTTTTATCACACTCTCTGTCCTTTTGACCTGAAAAGAAAAAGCACATTTATAAACTCTTTACCAAACAACAAATTTTTAGACTCATCCAAATTGAAATCATTAATTTTGCAGACAACAAATTATATAGAACTCAAAAATTTAAATTTCTTTTGGAAAGGGTAGAAAACATTGTTGGAAAAGGTAAAAATGATGGTTACCAGCATTTTCTCCTTTTCTCCTAAGTTTTCAAAAAGCTTCTATTTAAGGGCCGTTTAAGGTTGGGATTGTGTGGTAAAGGGTTATATCTTAACCACATAATCCTGGGTTTTTAACGACTCTGAACAACAAACCTTTTGAAGGCATTATGAGAAAAGAAGGAAATGTTGGTTACTAGCATTTTTTTCCTTTTTCTACAATGTTTTCTACCCTAAAAAAAGAAGAAATTCCATCATTGTGGCCACATTCCATCATTATGTCTGCAAAGAGACCCTTTGTCTCAAGTCCTGTACACTTCTGACTGTTCTACATGGCTTGGCTTTGTTATACAAATAAATGATTGTATTAATCCATTACCACACAATCCCTACTTTTGACGCCCCTGAGAAAGAAGCCTTTAGAAAACATTGTGGAAAAAGGAGAAAATGCTGGTAACCAGCATTTTCTCCTTTTTCCACAATGTTTTTTACCTTTCAAAAAACAAATTTCAAATTTTGGGTCACTTTTATTTTGTAGTCTGCAAATGCCTTCGATCTGGACAAACCTAAAATTGTGTCTTCTGGTAATGGGTTAACCCTCAGCCTGCTACATAAATGGAACAAAAAACACAATTATAAAAAACAAATAGATCTGCTGCGATTTAGAAAGTTGATTTAAACATTGGAAAATGACTAGTATTGGACAGTAAAGATTCTGGTTCAGATTGCATATTTTGTGTAGTCTGATCTTGACCTTCAGTGTCTTCAAATAAGCAGTAAGTCATGCTTAGCAGCTTAAGGGTTAGAAGAAGCGAAATTCATAGTTTTGGTGTTTTTTTTTAACCCACTACCACACAATCCCTACTTTTGACGACCCTGAGAAAGAAGCCGTTAGAAAAAATTGAGGAAAAAAGGAGAAAATGCTGGTAACCAGCTTTTTCTCCTTTCCCATAATATTTTCCACCCTTCAAAAAAAGTTTCAAATTTTCGTCACTTTTATTTTGTCGAGTGCAAATGTTTTTGATTTAATAAACCTAAAATTATGTCATTTGGTAATGAGTTAAAGCATATATAATATTGTTAGAATAGAAGAAAATGGTGTTTACCCATCCTCGGATACCCCGGGGTCTCCCTATTTGCTACGCTACATCCACCCTGGGACAAGTGACTAATAAAACTTTGAGTCAGCTGCCGAAAATCGATACGAAACGTCATAGCATGTACAATCCACTCGCCCATCACAAAATGATGATGGGACCAATGAAAAGCCAGCATTCGCCCAGCGTTAAAGCAAGGGAAATTCAATAATTGTCCCAGGGGTCGAAGTAGCGTAGCAAATAGGGAGACCCTGGGGTATCCGAGGATGGTGTTTACCAGGGTTTTCTCTTTATATCACAGCTTTTAAAAAAAAAAACCTCTGTCATTAGCATTATGTGGTATAGGCATTAATGTTGAATATAAACCAGTTAACTTACTAGGATAGGATTGGTACCTGCTACTGCAATCAGATTTATGGTTATCTGTTCAAGCCCTCCTACGATTGTCCTGTTGAGTAGTAGATCTCCCTGTTAATGATACAAAATAGGACCTATTGGTAGGTTTACACAGTACTTCCCTACCATCAGAAGAAAAAAAACAAGAGGGCCATTGGCCCTGGAACGCTCACCTTAGACTATAGCTTATGAGTGAAATTCAATTATTTGAGCAACTTTGGTAAAGCTTCACCCGAGGAACATCCCTGCCAAGTTGCATCAAGATTGGCCCAGTGGGTTAGGAGAAGATGTTTAAAGAAATTGTTGACGGGCGACAGACGCCGGACATAGGGCAATCAAATATCATAAAGCTCTACACCTTCCAGTTTCAAAGAAGAATTTTACATTTTCCTTTTTTGTCCTATGTTCGAACTTGTGGTCCCCAGGGCTGGGTCAGTTTTAACCAAAGCAGCATCCTTGGAACAAACTTGGTAGAGGTCCACTCAAAGATGCTACATACCAAGTATCAAGGCTGTACACCTTCCCGTTTAAGACAAAAAGAAATTTAAAATTTTCCTTCTTTGTTCCTATGTTCGAACCTGTGACCTCCATGGCAGGGCCGGTTTAAACGCCAGGGACATCATATGACCTAACTTGGTAGACGTCCACAAGAAGATTCTGCATACCAAATATCAAAGCTCTGCACCTTCAAGTTTCAGAGAAGATTTCTAAAGTTTTCCTTCTTTGTTGCTATGTTCGAACCTGTGACCTCCCAAGGCAGGGCCAGTTTTGACCCCAAGGGCACAATATGAACAAACTTGGTAGAGATCCACTAGGAACTGCTACATGCCAAATATCATAGCTCTATGCCTTCTAGTTATAGAGAAAAAGAATCTTAAAATTTTCTTTCATTGTTCCTATGTTCGAACTTGTGACCCCCGGGGCAGGGCCAGTTTTGACCCCACGGGCATGATTTGAACAAACTTGGTAGAGGTCCACTAGGAGATGCCACAAACCAAATATCAAAGCTCTATGCCATCTAGTTTCAGAGAAGAAGAAATTTAAAGTTTTCCTTCTTTGTTCCTATGTTCAAACTAGTGACCCCCGGGGTGGGGCCAGATTTGACCCCAGGGACATTATTTGAATAAACTTGGTAGAGGTCCACTAGGAGATACAACAGACCAAATATCAAAGCTCTATGCTTTCTAGTTTCTGAGGAAAAGAATTCTACAGTTTTCCTTCTTTGTTCCAATGCTCAAACTTGTGATCCCCGGGGTGGGGCCAGTTTTGACCCCAGGGGCATAATTTGAACAAACTTGGTAGAAGTCCACTAGGAGATGTCACATACTAAATATCAAAGCTCTACGCCTTCAAGTTTCAGAGGAGAAGATTTTTAAAGTTTTCCTTCTTTGTTCCTATGCTCAAACTTGTGACCCCTGGGGTGGGGCCAGTTTTGACCCCAGGGACATAATTTGGACAAACTTGGTAGAGGTCCACTAGGAGATGCTACATACCAAATATCAAAGCTCTACCCCTTCAGGTTTCAGAGGAGAAGATTTTTAAAGTTTTCCTTCTTTGTTCCTATGCTGAAATGCGCTAAAACGCGTTATCCCCCGGGGCGGGGCCAGTTTTGACCCATGGGCATAATTTGAACAAATTTGGTAGAGGTCCATTGGGAGATGCTACATACCAAATATCAAAGCTCTACCTCTTCTACTTTCAGAGTAGAAGATTTTCAAAGATTTCGTTTTTTTTTTTTTCTTTTTGTTGCCATGGCAACCAGAGTTATGGGTGGAATTAAATTCTTTGAACAATTTTGGTAGAACTTCACCCAAGGAACATTCCTGCCAAGTTTCATGAAGATTGACCCAGTGGTTTAGGAGGAGAAGATGTTTAAAGAAATTGACGACGGACGACGGACTTGGGCGATCACAATAGCTCACCTTTAGCACTTTGTGCTAAGGTGAGCTAACAACGCAATTTAAACTTGACTAGAGCTATCACTAAACGTGATCATACCCTCCCCCTCCGCCCCCATCCCCCGACTTAAGTTCCTTGTTATAAAACAGCTCTTAGTAACAGAATGGTTAGTATTAGTACAAAAGAAAGTTTTAAAAAAAAGACTATTGGGAATAGACATATGGTTCTTTCACTCTACACTTCATATTCTATCTGTATATGAAGTTTGAAGTCACTGGCTTTAATGCTTTGGAAGTTATGCCCCAGATAAAAATCAAAAATTATAATTTACAAAGGGAAACTAGTAGTGGAAAATCATTTAACTCTAACCAAATCATAATATGCACATATTTATTTTATAGGGTAACTTCCTGTGAGGTTTGTTAGAAATGTCAGTTATTGCGAAATGGAGTGGACAAAGAAAATTATAACGGGGCAGTAAGTAATTGGAAAATCATCCAATTCAGATTGAAAATGCCTACGAAATTTGACCAAAATTAGTCCAGTAGTTATTGAGATATAGAGGGGACAAAAAAAAATCATGAAAGGGCCATAACTCACTGGAGAATAATTTAACAATAACAAAATTATTGTATGCACATTTTTACTTCATACTAAAACTTCCCGTGAAGTTTGATTGAAATCTATCAAGTAGATACTCAGATCTAGTGTGGACAAAAATAATCAAGGTAGGGCGATAACTGCTTTGAAAATGATTCAACCATAACCAAATTATAACATGAACTTTGACTGAAATCTGTCCTGTAGTTATTTAGAAATAGAGGGGACAAACATAATTCATGAAAGGGCCATAATTCCTTTGAAAATTATTCAACTGTAGCCACATTTGACTTCATAATAAAACTTCCCATGAAATTTGATTAAAATCAATCCAGTAGATACTGAGAAATAGAGGGGACAAAAGTAATGAAGAAAGGGCCATAACTCTTTAATAATCATTCAACCGTAACCAAATTATGATATGCCTATCTTCACTTCGTAATGAAACTTCCCATGAAGGTTGACTAAGACATGTCCAGTAATTATTGAGAGATAGAGTGGACAAAAAAAGACTACAGACCAATTTCCTTGAAGGCATCCACAAGATGAAACACATTTTCTATCTGTCATAATCTGTGCAGCTGTGCAACTATCAAGGGCAACATTTGGTGGGGCCACTTATGACCCCAGGGGCATCATATGAATAAACTTGGTAAAAAAACATGAGGAGATACTACATACCAAACAAGAGCGGCAAATTGTCGCAAGATACGCCCATCTTACCCCAAGTTGTAAAGCTGGGGCATAATAATCATATAGGGGAGGTAGAGAAAAATAATAGTGCAGAAATTTTTGCCGTTGATTGAAGCAGATGTCAGTTTTGATTTCACATCTTTAAAAAAAAAATTAAAATCTACAAATAAGAGGATGAAATTTCATATTGACAACACATACTCTTGGAGATACAGTGTGGTCAAAATTTATGTGTAGATATAACTAGAGATATCATGTCATGAAATTTCCTAGCCATAGCTAGCTTAGCACTGGAGAGTCCTCCAAACAAAATTTAAGTCTCAAAAACAATACAGGGGAAAAACACAAAAGTTACGGAAGCAGGAACAATTCCTAACAGTTCTTTTTCATAAGATGTACTCTCCCACAATAACTAAAAAAATTAAGAAAGCAAGAGTTGCAATTTATAAGCACTGCACTCCCCCTTGATAGAATGTATCCATGCATGAAATTTCATATCCATAGCTAGTATAGTTTTTAAGATATGCACCGGACAAAATTCAAGTATGAAAAACAACAAAGGGCAATAACTCAAAAATTAAGCAAGCAAAAGTTATGGTTCATTTGCACTGCACTCCCCCTTGATGAGATCTATCCACCCATGAAATTTCATAACCCTAGCTAGTATAGTTTTTAAGATATGCTCTGGACAAAATTCAAGTATGAAAAATGACAAAGGGCAATAACTCAAAAATTAAGCAAGAAAGAGTTATGATTCTTGTGCACTGCACTCCCTCTTGATGAGATCTATCCACACATGAAATTTCATAACCCTAGCTAGCATAGTTTTGGAAATATGCTCTGGACAAAATTCAAGTATGAAAAGCAACAAAGGGCAATAACTCAAAAATTAAGTAAGCAAGAGTTATGATTCCTAAACACTGCACTCCCCCTTGATAAGATCTATCCACCCATGAAATTTCATAACCCTAGCTAGTATAGTTTTGGAGATATGCTTCGGACAAAATTCAAGTATGAACAAGAGCGGCAAATTGTCGCAAGATACGCCCGTCTTACCCCAAGTTGTAAAGCTGGGGCATGCACCAGACAAAATTCAAGTATGAAAAACAACAAAGGACAATAACTCAAAAATTAAGCAAGCAAGAGTTGTGATTTCGGTGCACTGCACTCCCCCTTGATGAGATCTATCCACCAATGAAATTTCATAACCCTAGCTAGTATAGTTTTAGAGATATGCTTCGGACAAAAATCAAGTATGAAAAACGACAAAGGGCAATAACTCAAAAATTAAGCAAGCAAGAGTTATGATTTCTGTGCACTGCACTCCGCCTCAGTGAGATCTATCCACCCATGAAATTTCATAACCCTAGCTAGTATAGTTTTGGAGATATTCACCGGACAAAATTCAAGTATAAAAAATGACAAAGGGCAATAACTGAAAAATTAAGCAAGCAAGAGTTATGATTCTTGTGCACTGCACTCCCCCTCAGTGAGATCTATCCACCCATGAAATTTCATAACCCTAGCTACTATAGTTTTGGAGATATGCTCCGGACAAAATTCAAGTATGAAAAACAACAAAGGGCAATAACTCAAAAATTAAGCAAGCAAGAGTTGTGATTTGTGTGCACTGCACCCCCCATCCATGAGATCTATCCACCCATGAAATTTCATAACCCTAGGTAGTATAGTATTGGTGATATGCTTCGGACAAAAATCAAGTATGAAAAACGACAAAGGGCAATAACTCAAAAATTAAGCAAGCAAGAGTTATGATTCCTGTGCACTGCACTCTGCGTCGGTGAGATCTATCCACCCATGAAATTTCATAACCCTAGCTAGTATAGTTTTGGAGATATTCACCGGACAAAATTCAAGTATAAAAAACGACAAAGGGCAATAACTCAAAAATTAAGCGAGCAAGAGTTATAATTCTTTTGCACTGCACTCCCCCTCAGTGAGATCTATCCACCCATGAAATTTCATAACCCTAGCTACTATAGTTTTGGAGATATGCTCCGGACAAAATTCAAGTATGAAAAACAACAAAGGGCAATAACTCAAAAATTAAACAAGCAAGAGTTATGATTCTTGTGCACTGCACTCCCCCTGAATGAGATCTATCCACCCATGAAATTTCATAACCCTAGCTAGTATAGTTTTGGAGATATGCTCCGGACAAAATTCAAGTATGAAAAACAACAAAGGGCAATAACTCAAAAATTAAGTAAGCAAGAGTTATGATTCTTGTGCACTGCATTCCCCCTTGATGAGATCTATCCACCCATGAAATTTCATAACCCTAGCTAGTATAGTTTTGGAGATATGCTCCGGACAAAATTCAAGTATGAAAAACAACAAAGGGCAATAACTCAAAAATTAAGCAAGCAAGAGTTATGATTCCTGTGCACTGCACTCCGCCTTGATGAGATCTATCCACCCATGAAATTTCATAACCCTAGCTTGTATAGTTTTGGAGATATGCTCCGGACAAAGAACTGGACGCCGCCCGCCCGCCACGGGTGATCCCATAATACGTCTCGTCTTCGACGGGCGTATAAAAACGACAAAGGGCAGTAACTCAAAAATTAAGCAAGCAAGAGTTATGATTCTTGTGTACTGCACTCCCCCTTTGATGAGATCTTTCCACCCATGAAATTTTATAACCCTAGCTAGTATAGTTTTGGAGATATGCTCCGGACAAAATTCAAGTATGAAAAATGACAAAGGGCAATAACTCAAAAACTAAGCAAGCAAGAGTTATGATCTGTGCACTGCACACGCCCTTGATGAGATCTATCGACTGATGAAATTTCATAACCCTAGCTAGTATAGTTTTGGAGATATGCTTCAGACAAAGAACTTGACGCAGCCCACTCGCCCACCCGCCCGTCCTCCCGGACGCCACGAGTGATCCCATAATACGTCCCGTCTTTGATGGGCGTATAATAATAAAGCTCTATGCCTTCCAGTTTCAGAGAAGAAGATTTCCTTCTTTGTTCATATGTTCAAACTTGTAAAGCCCGAGGCGGGGCCAATTTTGAACCCAGGGGCATTATAATGACCATACTTGGTAGAAGTCCATGAGGAGATGCCCATGTATACCAAATATCAAAGCTTTACACCTTCAACTTTCAGAGGAGAAGATTTTTAAAATTTTCCTTCTTTGTTCCTATGCTCAAACTTGTGACACTCCCCTCCAAGGGTGGGGCCAGTTTTGACCCCAGGGGCATCATTTGAACAAACTTGGTAGAGGTCCACCAGGAGATGCCACATATCAAAATATATCAAAGCTCTAAGCCTTCGAGTTTCAGAGAAGAAGATTTTCCAAGATTTTTTTTTTTGGGGGGGGGGGGGTATCCTCTTTGTTGCCATGGCAACCAGAGTTAGGGGTGGAATCCATTCTTTAACCCTTTACTCCATAGATACTCATTTTGACGTATCAACAACAGACAGCTTTTAAAAACATTGTGGGAAAAAGGAGAAATTGCTCGTAATGAGCAATCAAATATTTGTATTCTCATTTGTCCACATTTTTGACATCATATCTATATTTGCTGCTGAAATGAAAGAGCCTCAAATTGGCATATCAGGTAAAGGGTTGAACAATTTGGTATAGATTCACCTAAAGAACATCCCTGCCAAGTTTCATCAAGATTGGCCCGGTGGCTTAGGAGAAGATGTTTAAAGAAATTGTTGACAGATGACGGACGATGGAAGCTAGACGATGGACATAGGGCAATCACAATAGCTAACCTTAGCACTTTGTGCTAAGGTGAGCTTAAAATCATACTATTGCATGGACAATCATGAATCTGGTAAGTCAAACGATAAAAATAGTTATACTTAAAGTCCAGTTCAACATCATTTTAGACTCATCGTGATTTAAAGCACTTGCTAATGACAATTTAGGATTAACTCCTAGTCAATTGATTGATGTTTGTCTTTGAATGGGTAGAAAAAAACTGGAAAAAAAAGAAGGTTAATACTGAAGAGGAACATTATATTCTTTTTCTTATCATCTTTCCAAATGCCTTCTTTTCAAAGATAAAACACCAGATGGTGTGGTAAAATTTTAATCGAACAAACTTACATCAGCATCAATGGGATTGTTAATGAACACCTCTCCTGTGGTACGGTTGATTCTGAGGTTGGCAATTTCAGAGGTTATCTGATTTGATGTTGGATCATTATTGAAGCCGTACTGAATTCCCTCAGAACTGCCATTCTGTGTGTATACTGCCCTCAAGACATACAGGACCTTGTCTATGAAAAGCAAACATTTAATTCTTTACCAAATGACAAAATTATTGATATGTATCAAGTGTAAAGGAAGCCTGCGTGACTGTTTATCACACCTTAACAGGCTGGCATTCATTAATGGTCTTATCTAAATTACACGCCATACTTGCATACACAACACGCAATGTTAAACAATCAAATATCAATATTTTGCCACGCCCTTACAGCACACAATATGAAACCAATCAGAAATCAGATACAAGATTTAGTCACCGCCCATAATTTCTAAAGCCACGCCTTCATTATGCCTTACTTGGTCAAAAAGCCCTTACTGGCTAGTAATTAATTTTGTGTATAAAAATTTATCAATGTTGTTTGTTAATGAAAAACGTGATGGTGGTATTGATCTGCTTATCTAGCGTAAAAATGACAGATTTTGAAGTTCGTTGCTACAAATACCAAAAATTCTAAACACAATAATGCCAAAAAAAAAATTCTGACATTAACTGATGTGAAAAAAAGATCGTCGAAAAAACGTGAAAACCCATGACACAACATGTCAGACATTGTCCGATCAAAAGCATTTCAGACTGTCTTTAGCTTTGATGATGACTTTAAACAGTGAGTTTACACAAATACATGTATAAAACTCTAAAGTAGGTGCTAAAATATGTCTTATAACATTTGAGAAAAAAAAAACACGAATGATTTTATGATGTGAAAAAGCTGCATGATGGGGGGGGGGGGGGGTTGTACACTTTATAGGCCACTTTGTCTTAGTGATTGCACAGGAACAAGTAACTATATCGGACTCTCATACTGAAAGAAAAGACCAGAATAAAAGGACCTTTTAAAAAATAAAACTAAAGTATTTTTTTAGGATAAAAGAAATGATGTTTTAACACTTTAACACACAATCCCAAATTTCTTCCTGAATTTCTGAAAAACTGACGGAATTCTAACAGGTTGGCAGTCATAGAATTAAGGAGCTGTATTACTGTTCAAATACAAATTCTATGTCCCTGCAGCTCAGAACCTTAAAAAAATCATTGGGGGGGGGGGGGGGGGAAGGAACATAAGTAAGCTTGTACAACACTATTTAGCAATGAACATGTATTTGGAAACTTTCAAATTACATTGGCCAATAAACTGAAGTGTCTAATCACAGGAATCTGACATTCTATAACCAAAATAAATGATAAAATATGGAACCCCCCCTCCCCCTTATATAATATAAACACAAGGAGTGCAACGTCTTGATTGCTGGCGCGAGCACCCGACAGCCTTTCCCAACCAAAATCACCCACAAAACAAACATTGATCATAATCTCCTTCAGCCTAGCGATAGACAAGACATTAATGTACCTGCGACATCCGGCGATACCTCAGTAGACACCTTTCAACAGGAGATATCCGTCATGTTTTACAGCTCTATCAGGACATTTTGATTTATCCGGGTGGCCATTCGCTGACGTCACAAGAAGTGCAAGGAAGCGTATTTTCGTATTACTTATTGCTATTATTTTTTTCGATTTTAAGACATTTATGGACATCAAATGATACTAAAGATTCTAGAAAAATCTGTAGTATCATGTGATGTCCATAAGTATCTTGAAAACGAAAAAAATAATAGTAATAGTGATTTTGGTTGGGAAAGGCTGTCGGGTGCTCGCGCCAGCAATCGAGACGTTGCACTCCTTGTGTTTATATTATATAGGGGGGGATTTTTTTTCCATATTTTATCATTTATTTTGGTTATAGAATGTCAGATTCCTGTGGTCTAATGTACTATGTGGCTACCTCCATGCGTGGATCCAGATATCTTTCTCAGGGGGGGGTCCGACAGAAAACGCACTCGTCTTATGATAGGATGCTTTGATTTCCGGATTACAATGGATGTAGCCTAAGCCGTTTACAAGAAAAGTCAACGTTTCCAGTTCAACCATGTGGAGGTCTCCACATTTAGAACCTTTTTTTTTAAAAATTTATGACTGTATTTTACATGAATGTTGTACAATATCAAACCAGTACCGTTTCACGAATCCAATAACCATATTTTTGCCAAAATTTCGCGGGGGGGGGACCCCTGGTCCCCACCTCTGGATCCGCCCATGACTTCAGTTGGCTCCAACTCTCAGTTGGCTCCAACTGGCCCCAATTTTTATGAGGTAGCGAATTTGATGCAAAATTAAAACTTGCAGGGGAAGCCCTGAATGCTGGTAGCATTTTCTTCTTTTCCCACAATGTTTTCTATTCTGCTAAAATCAAGTTTCAATTTATGAGTCACATTTATTTTCCTGCCTGCAAATGCTTTGAACGTGGATAGGTTTGAAATTTTGTTGTTTGGTAAAGAGTTAAGTCTTTATCACGCAATCCCAAGTTTTTAACAAACCTGAGGAAGAAAGCCTCTTCAAAACACCATAGGGTAAAGTAGAAAATGCTGGTCACCAGCATCTTCTCCTTTTCCAACTATATACAGAGCTCTAGATAAGAGTGAGTGATGGCATTCTAAATCTGTTATTATTCTTCCAAACCCTATGTTGTGGGTACTCATTAGAATCGTCTCGACGAGACGATTCTAATGAGTACCCACATTATAGGGTTTTGGTGGAGGAAAAATCTATATTTTCCATTACGAAATCAAAATCACTCCCTCTATCTGTAGCTCTGTATATAGATGTTTTTTTATCCTCTCAAGGACAAGTTGACAGTATGAGCTGCTTATAATTGTCATCTGCAAAGGCTTTCAATTTTGACAAGTCTGAAATTGTGTCGTTTGGTGAAGAGTCAATAATGGGATGATTGTTTGTGTGGTGTTCAGTAGTTTTCAACATTATTTCAGTCAGGTTACTATTGCACGTTCCTGAAGTTTCCTTTTCCTTGTGCTTTTGACAACCCTGTTTCAAAGCCACTGGCTGCTTGCTCACAGCTTGTCAAAAGAAGGTTGGAGACAAAAGAATGGATCATGTCACTATGCAAATTATCAATTCTTGAACAGAGCAAGAATTTGAACTTACAATCCCTACAAGTACATTGTGTATCACAATAACAGCGCAAAGTTGAATTTGAATGAAGGGATTCCTTACCAACTATTTTTGCACTGTTATTGTGATATATTTGCAGGGATTGTAAGTTCAAATAATTCAAATAAGGATCATAGCCTGATTTGACTCCTCAAACCTGCAAGAATAATTGTTTGCGCTGTACCAAAGGACTAAAAGTAACACAAGGTAGATTCCTCCAAGGTAAAAAAAAATTCACAGATCACCAATTAAGTCTGACTAAAATGATTGACCTATTTTAAAGAGTAGAAAGTTTGTGTTAAGTGGGAAAATACTGATTACTAGAATTTTTTTCCTTTTCCCTTCTTATTTTCAAAGGCTGTACTGGCAATAAATTCTGCATACTGACGTGCATGGTACTGCTTAAACAGATACCAGGAAAGAGCAATAGGTGCTCTGCCCCTCTTGACATATCTGAAGTGTTGTTGAAAGTAACCATAAAAAACAAAATGAGTGGTTGTGAGGTCTTAGCCTCATAACAATAAGGTCCCAAGTTTAAAACCAACTTTGGGAATTTGTCCATTGGCCAACACATCCAGCCCAAGTACTGGTGCAGTGCCCAGGAAGCAGAATCGAGAGAGAGCATTTAAGTTGTATGAACTTGTTTCTAAATCAATGTTAAATAATTATGTTTAACTCATTATCATACAACAAATTTTAGGTTTGTCCAAATCGAAAGCATTTGCAAACGACAAAATAAAAGTGACTGAAAATTTGTTTTATGAAGGGTAGAAAACATTGTGGACAAAGGAGAAAATGCTGGTTACCAGCATTTTCTCCTTTTCCCACAATGTTTTCCAAAAGCTTCTTTCTCGGGGTAGCCAAAGTAGGGATTGTGTGGTAATGGGTTAAAATAAAACACAAACCAGCTTCAAGTCTTTATGAGTTGCTGTTTGCAAATGGATCAAATACTGACAAGTCAGACAGTTTGTAAGTAGATTTAAAGAATCCAAACTTGATTATAACTGATTTTGTTTTTATGTCTATTTCCACAATGCTTCGGATATACATGTTACGATGTACCGATATAAACATTGGACAGAGCATCTTTCCCTCTTTTCTGGTATCTGTTTAACTCATTACCAAACAACAATATTTTAGACTGGTCCAAATTGAAAGCATTTGCAGAAGACGAAATAAAAGTGACTGAAAATTTGAAAATTGTTTTGTGAAGGATAGAAAACATTGTGGGGAAAAGGAGAAAATGCTGGTTACCAGCATTTTCTCCTTTTCCAACAATGTTTTCTAAAGGCTTCTTTCTCAGGGGCGTCAAAAGTAGGGATTGTGTGGTGATGGGTTAAGCAGTAACATGCAACACACCATGCAAAATCATCAGCTGCTTGTCCCTAAAATTGTTGAAACTTATATTGACTGTTGACTCCAGCCAACCTGGACTTTTGATGACCATGAAAAAACTGTCTTTTGAAAACTTTGTGGGAAAAGAAGAAAGTGCTGGTAACCAGCAAGGTTGTCTACACTTTTCCAGACATATTCTTATCATATTTTATCCACATCTGATTGGTTCCCTTTGAATGCTTTAGATTTGGACCAGTCTAAAATTTAGTTGTTTGGTAAAGATTCAAACATCACTTACCTGGGGTTGATGTTTCATTAATGCTTTCTTGATCCATCGAGTTTACCCATGTTATTGGATCTTCATCCTGACTATGAACTGCAAAAAGCAATACAAGAAAGTAAACAGAGCTGGCAAAAACCAATATTCTCAACCTTTTTACAAAAAGACCATTATCTCTTTACTACAAAAGAAAATTTTAGACCAGTCCAAATTGCAGACGGCAAAATAAATATGACGGAACAAATGAAATTTGGTTTTGGACGAGTAGAAAAAACTGCAATGTTTTCAAAAGGCTTCTTTCTCAGGATTGTTTTAAGTTGGGTGTGTGGTGAAGAATTAACCGAATGACAAGACTTGTCAAAAGTGAAATTATTCACAGGTTACTTATAACCCTTTACAGTACATTCTAAAATCTTAAAGGCACACAGAAAAAAGGGAACTTTGGCCAGTTCCTTTCTGTCTGAAGACATTGAAAGGGGACATTCATCATTCATGTCACAAATCAGTGCCCAACGTAACTATGGTTAACCCTTTATGAAAAAAACCCAGTTTTATCGACCCAAGGAAAACTGGCTTTTGAAAGCCTTGTGGAAAAAGGAGAAAATGCTGTTAACCAGCATTTTTCCTCTTTCCCAAAGTCTTTTCTGTCCATCTCAGAAAAATTTCACTTTTTTTCACATTTGTTGCCTGCAAATGCTCCAAATTTGGACTGGTCTAACATTTTTTTTTTTTGCTTTTAACATAATGTTTGCGTTAAATAGATGATTTTTTTTTGGGTCTAACATTTTGTCATGTGGTGAACTACTAAGCCCTAGGCTATCGGGCGCGAAAAATTGACCCTTTGCAGACAGTGTGGATTAAGATCAGACTGCACAGAATCTTTAATCTACTCTGTCCAATAAGGAGATATTTTTATCAAAAAAATTATAATCGAAAATAGCAGTATTTTTGTTTTTATTATTGGTCTGAAAGTTATATTTATTTAGCAAAATAAGGGGTTAACTCGATCATTACCAAATGACAACATTTTAGGCTTGTCCAAATTAAAAGCATTTGCAGACAACAAAATAAAAATGACTGAAAATTTGAAATTTGTTTTGTGAAGAGTAGAACACATTGTGGGAAAAGGAGAAAATGCTGGTTACCAGCATTTTCTCCTTTTCCCACAATGTTTTCTAAAGGCTTCTTTCTCAGGATTGTCAAAAGTAGGAATTGCGTGATAATGGTTTAAGACTAAGTTAAAGCTGACATAACTATACTTACCTCTCGAAATAAAGAGTACAAGCAGAAGACCGGATATAAGCTCTCTCATCTTGGAAAAAAAGATCTGAAATGGACACACCACAACTGAATATAATTTAACCTTTTACCACACAATTCAAAGTTCAAATGACTATGAGAAAGACTAGGCTTTTGAAAACATTTTGGAAAAAGGAGGATTACCAGCATACAATTTTGCTCATTTTGCAACAATGTTTTCTAGCTGTTTCAAAACGATTCTACCATAAAGTCTTTGCCACAAAAGAAAATTTTAGACTGGTCCAAATTGAAAGCATTTGCTGACGACAAAATAAAGACGACTGAAAAATTGAAATATGGTCTGGGAAGGTTTGAAAACACTGTGGGAAAAGGAGAAAATGCTGGTTACCAGTTAACCTTTTACCTGATGACAAAATTTTAGCCCCATCCAAATTTAAAGTATTTGCAGTCAACAATTTCAGTGTGGCTCAAATAGTGCAACTGTTTAGTGACAGGGTAGAAAACTTCGTGGGAAAAGGACAAAATGCTGGTTACCAGCATTTTCTCCTTTTACCACCATGTTTTCAAAAGGCTTCTTTCCAAAGGTCAACAAAAGTCGTCA
Source organism: Tridacna crocea (assembly GCA_943736015.1). Lineage (NCBI taxonomy): Eukaryota > Metazoa > Mollusca > Bivalvia > Cardiida > Cardiidae > Tridacna > Tridacna crocea. The sequence goes on along the minus strand of OX031056.1, from coordinate 14,304,400 downwards.
TTGTGTGGTATTATTTCGTTGGTGGTTTACGCATGTTTGGATCTGAACAAGTCTATTTTTTTTTTGTCGTGAAGAGTAATACCTTTACCAAATGATCATACATGTTTTTACAAAACAAAAAGGCATACAAATATAAAGGGAGAAAAAAATGGCAACCAATATTTTCTTTTACACCAATATCTTGTGATTAAAGGGAAAAAAATGTTTGTTCCCTTTTTCCTCGAATGTTTCAAAAAAGATTGTTTGGAAAAGAAAAAAAACTTCTGCCAGTGGCTGTATCAGTTAACTTTATAAAAAAGACAGAATTCTAGACTTGTCCAAATTGAAAGATTTGCAGACGACGATATAAACGTAACTCAAAAATTGACATTTTGTTTCCACCAGGTTAGAAAACGAAGAAATGGAAAAAGAAGAATTGCTGGTTTCCAGCATTTTCTCCTTTTCTCACGATGTTTTCAAAAGGCTTCTTCCTCAGTGTCATTAAAAGTAGGGATTGTGTGGTAAAGAGTTAAAAGAACAACAATCAACACAAGTTAATACAGTAATAAAACCAATTAAAGCTGTATTTTGTTATCATAAAGTCATATCCTACCTTATCGAGGTCCGAACATTGATGATAAATGCTGCTACCAAATGCAGGATTGAACCGCTAACCTGTTGCAGACGAGAGATTACACCCAAACGAAACTTTAATAACAAAATGTGAACCTGTCTATTCTTAGACCAGAACCGGTTTTGAATCAAGTTATTAGCGTCATGGTTCAGTAAGCACAGGTAAATATGGATCTATTTATATCTCTACCGATTCGGATTTAACATTAACGAAATTCGATAACCAGACGAATTTTATTTATTCACAATAATGCCCTTTTCAAACTATCTGAAGAGAATTCAAAAAATAGCAAAGAACGATGAAAGTTATGATAACTAACCAGTAGGCTTATTATGAGATGAATAGGTTTTAAGAGCTTACATGATTTCGTTCAATATTTTTAAGTAACCTGAGAATATTGCTACTCACAGCTGTTTGATCCTTTGTATGCCAAATCACAATTTCACTTGCATTTTTCTATTATGTAGCAAGAGATCAGTTTGCGCGACTTACCAATCTAATCATGTATGGCACTATCAGAGAAAAATTGAAAGGCACTGGGATACCATTGGGCAGAAAATGGGTGTTTTTCTTTTTATATAAAAGTTCGTTTCATTCATTGACTGTGATAAGGGATACATGGAAGGTGGATATGACTTGATACGCGTGACTGAAGCGCTATTTTTATAACTGGCAGAACCGGTTTTTTCAATGTGTACAATAACACAGGGGTGTTTCATACGTTTCGTCCGTGGAAAGTTATTTTTATGAAAATCTTCTGCAAATGTCCTTTTAAAACAACCTGATTTTTCGTTCTGGAAAAAGTAGATTCTTGATCTGTTTGGGAACATTTGGTATGTAGACTGTTTTATGTACACGAGCATTATTATAACCTTAACATTGATTCTACGCAGTAGGGGAAACTTTTCAAGGCATAAATGTTAAAAAATAAACGATGGTGAATCAACATTTATATGGGATTATATAATAGTTTGACACCAACTTGACACAAAAATAAAAAAGGGCGCCTTTCCTAACCTGTCAGTTTTGCACATTTTGGGTTCGAAAAGGACATGTACATTTTGAGAAAACCAGATACGTTACCATACACATACCCTGTTAACATCATATCAGCATGGTAATACAATGTTTTTATCGCAAATGCTATACGCGAACCTGACAGTGAGATACTGTAGTGCCATTTAGGACAATTTGATAATGGCAAAGCAGAACAGACCCGTCATACAAGGATGGGAACTAAATCACTGCAATTGACATCTAGAAAAATCTATTATAACCAAAAGTATTTTTCTAAATTGTATAAAGGAAAGCCATCATGTGCGGCACCTCTGTTCCTTTCGTGACAACATTTAATTATCCTTTCCACAAAAATGAAGTGTTTTATCAAAATATACATGTGCAACAGTGTCAATTTGACATGTAAATTGACTGAGTAACGTATCTGGTCAAAAAATCATGGATCAGATTTCTGGTAAGTATTGCATATTTGAGCTATCTACTATCATACATATGCATGTACTTTTAATATAATGTAAAGCGTATCAAAAACAGTAAAATATGGAGTAACTGAGATGGTTGCTTTATTGAAATATAAAAAAAAAAGTACATTAAAACAGTTTGAACTGGATTTTATGGCCAGACCCCCCCCCCTTTTCCTGTGTTATTTTAACTATGCAAGGCAAAATTGAATGCTGGTAAACTTTAAAACATTTCATAACAGTCTCTATGTGTAACGAATACCATTTTCGAACTAAAACAGTGGGCCTTTTGAATTTCCGACCTTGTTTTTCCCATTCCCTGCAAACATCATGGAAGTGTGTTAGTCAAATGTATTAGACATTATATAATATGCATTTGTAGTACTCTTACACATGTAGTATGCTTAACCATTAGGCATGAAAGCTAATCGCATGCTTGGTGCAATGCAGTTGTAACTATATCTGTATATAATATGGAGATCTCGTCACAAATGTATTGCATGAACCTGCCGAATTACTGCGGCATACATGTACATTTAGATATGCATAATGTGTAATTACCAATCATACACCACAATACTATTTCATGCCGATGTAATATAAAGTGCGCTTGACAAACGTGTGAAAGGGTCCATGGAGCAGGTTAGCACTGTGGTTTACACTGTTTGCATACACCATTTGGAAAAATGAGATCATACAACGGGATCAGATACGTTACCATACGTGACCAGATACGTTACCATTGTTTCTACAGGAAAGTATACAGACTGATATGTGAAAAATATTACTGAATTCGTATTTTCTGACAAGCTAAATATAATCGTTTACTGAAGTCAACAGAAAACTTGACTAAATGCGTCGATGATTGGTAAAACGGACAAAATTACAGCATACCTTTTATGTAAAGGGTGATTACACTGGATTATACTTGATTACATGACAAAGAAAATGGCGAGAACATTGGATTCATTTCCAGGCGAGAAAAGGAGGCATATGACATAGTTTGAGTACAATGACGTTAATAAGAAAGTGCAAAAAGCGGTCCTAACATCAGAGTTAAAATGTCACAGTAACGTATCTGGTTGGGTCACGTATCTGGTTCCAAAAACGGTTTTCAGTGCATATTTTCTTAATATTGAACATCAGTCAACCCAATTGCAATTAATAGTTACACTTTTCAGGCTAAGTTATAAGGCATACGTTTAAGTTGTTACATTGATTTCATATCGTCCGAAATAAGAACTAATGTTGGTAACGTATCTGGTTATTTTTAGCGTAACATGTCAGCACAGAGGATTCATGACCATGGGGAATTTTTGTTATAGATCCAGCTTATCCAGATTTTATATGTTGATACAAGCATATATAATTGTTTAAAATCACTGACATATTACTTCCCCATTCCATCTGTATCGATCTGTTTTCCTTGCACCTTTTGACTGTAACGTATCTGGTCTGATTTTGGCGACATCCCCTTTGCTAAAATGGCCAAGGCATTCGACCATTGTCGGTGTAATTTTACTTTTCTTATGTTTATACAATGTTTGTAGAAACAAAACAATGTGTAAATTGTGTTGCCATATGTGAAATAAAATAATGTGCATACTCGAAACAGCAATGGTGCGCTGGCGACAGGTAAAATCACCAGGGATAGAGGTATATTAGGTGATACAGCTCGGGTATTACATTGTTTCCAATAATTTTTAAGGTTTTATGTGATGACTTGAATGATGTCTTATTTGGAAAATATGTTTAAACATGATTCTACCCTACCACCTTTATGCATTTGGCTGGCGACATCGTATTCGTAAATATTGCCCCTACTGCGTAGAATCAATGTTAACGCGCTTAATTAATCGATTTCTTGATTAATGCTTATGGAACGTTAGACCCATAGGGCTTTAAAATCAACGCAAATAGCTGTAAATGGTACTGAATTAGTTTGATCAGATTTATCAGGACATCAAGTCTCTCATGAATCTCTTGATGTATTCTTGCTTCTCGGAGGATCAAAGACATTTAACCTCTCAACAGCCGGTTCTTAAAAGTTTGGCATCAAACGAGCAGACGATATTATTTTGAAACGTAATGATTGAGTCTTCATTTAGCCAACTAAACAAACAAAGTAGCATGAACTGTCATTTTAGCTCATTACCATACGACAATATTGTCCAATTTTAAGGCATTTGTAGAAGACAAAATAAAAGTGACTGAAAATTTGAAAATTGTTTTGTGAAGAATAGATCTAGAAAACATTGTGGAAAAAGGAGAACATGCTGGTTACCAGCATTTTCTCCACTTCCCACAATGTTTTCTAACAGCTTCTTTCTCAGGGTCGTCAAAATTGGGGATTGTGTGGTAATGAATTCAGAAATATCAATTTAAGAGTGAAAAGTAGAGTATGATTCGCAGTGGCTGATGGATGGATTCTGTCCATGCCCGTTACTGCTACTTTCTCACAAAAAGGATTTTTCTCAGGGTGGTTGAAACTGTTACACACGATTTTGTTGTGAAGGGTTGAACATATGTATTTGTGGCTAGCAACATGTGAAAAGGAGCATTTGTAGACTCTTCCAAACTCAAACAGTTTCCAGACGACAATTTCAAATTTGATAAAAATAGAAAGTTCTCCAAATGAGTAGAAAACACTGTGGGAAAAGGAGAAATTGTTTGTTACAAGCAATTTCTCCTTTTCCCACAGTGTTTTCAAAAGACTTGTTCTGCAGAAACGTAAAAACAAGGGCTTGTTTGGGAAAGGGCTAAGTGATGTCAAAGGTGTGGAATTTGAAACCTGGAGGTTCTGAGTGTCATTCTCACTCAAAGCTTTGGGTTTTAACTCTTTACCAAACAATAAAATTTTAGACATGTCTAAGTTCAAAACACCTGCAGATGGCAAATTTAAGATGCTGAAAATAACACAATTTTTCCATGATAGAGCAGAAAACATTGTGGGAAATGGAGAAAATGCAGGTTACCGGCATTTTCTCCACTTCTCGCACTATTTTCAAAAGGCTTCTTTTTTATTGAAAATATTGCGGGAAAAGGAAGAATTTCTGGTAACCAGCATTTTTCCTTCTTCCCACAATATAGTCTCTTATTTCAACAACAGCAGTCATTGTTTGAGCTCCATGTAATTTGTTTTCACAAATGCTTACAATTTGGAGAAGTCTAAAATTTTGTTGTGTGGTAAAGGATTTATAAGAGTAAAAGCACCAAACATACTACGAGGTTATTTAACATGCTTACGTACAATACTGAATTCCATTGGCTGAGTATGCTGCAGAACCAATATGTACTTTGGATGAGGTGACAGATCAGTCCAAAATATAGTTTAGTTTAAACTTTTTTATTTTACATTGATAGAGAAATAAGTTCTAACAACTTATACTGATCTCTCTTGATTCTACTTTCTGGGAACTACACCAGTACCCATTCCGAATGTGTGGGCCAATGAAAAATCCCAAAGTTGACACCTGCTCCCGGGTATCGAACTCAGGACCTTATGGTTATGAGGCTGACGCTCTACCTCAGGGCCAGGGACACCACAAGTCCAAAATATAAACTGGTTCTGCAATTTAGGAATCAAAATGAATTCAGTACTGTATCAAAGCATGTTAAATGACCTCTTTATTTCACACATCTGTATTGACTTTACATTTATCATGTATGTCTTAATATGTTGTTGCACATGTATGTTATTTTCACCTCGCATTATTGTTTACTAAGTAAGTGCGCCCAATATGACATAAGTTGTCGACGGGCCTTAAAACGCTATTCATCAATTCATTCTGTATTGACTTTAAACGATAAGCATGGGGTCATTCTTATATAAATAATAATAATGAATAAGAAAATATCAAAAGAAGGTTTTGGAATTTCATTTTTGCTAACAGAATTTGGTCAAAAATCGATATTCAGGACTCTAGTGTCATTTTTAAGGATACATAATGTACCCTTGCCTCATTCTGAAAAATCCATATTGGACTCCACAGGGTCCAGTATGGAGTTAGGTATTCTGTACTCACATGGTAGTAATCATTATGTTTTTTTAATATTTTGTAGGAGCCAGAAAAAATGAACTACAACGCTCTCTGCCTGCTACTACTTATGTGTAAGCTTTTTTTTGTTTTATCCTGCCATTGCCTATAATTTCAGTTGTAAAGTGCAAGGCCATAGTTATAAAATTGTTCATATGCTGTCACTTGGCCATAACTACCTTCAGTCCGATGCTATTTTTCTTTCTAGTCTTCCAATATGCATAATTATGCAAAGACCAGTAACAAAAATAACATCGGAGAAGACCTTCAGACCAGTACCTAAGGTGGAAGAGATTAGTGAACATCAAATCATGACCTGATTGAAGGTGTAGGTTGACATTTGTCCTGCTAAATAACTAAGATGGAATTATAATTTCGATAGGAAATAAACCTAAATATTACTACTTTCAAGTTATAACTTTGGGAATAATATCTCCTTATTGGATAGTGCCAAGATCAGGCTGCATGTTCTACACTTTCTGGAAAACATCAGTGAGTGCCACTGAGCAGCCTAAGGGTTAAATCCCCATGGCTGGCCAACTAAAATTACTAAATAGTCTTGGATGAGACATTAAGCCTATGTTCTATGTGATGGTGTTATACACTGAATATGCTAGGCGTACTTAGGATGGGTTAAGTCATATCCTGCACCATCCCACATAACAAAACTGTCCTCTGGGGGCCTCACCAGTATGGGTAACCAGTGTAGACAATTAAAAAAGCAAAATCAACAAAGTCAGTTGACTAAAGTACTAGCTTTATTGTGTCAGTTGACATTGAATTTGTGTTAATTTATTGTTGCCACTGGTTGCCCATATGGTTCAAAGACAGCACTGAAACTATAATCTTAACCCTTTACCCCATAAGGCATTTCTATGGCATCTCTAATTGATCCTAAATAACAGCAAGGATGAAACCGTTTCTTATGTGTATATGACACAATTTGATAGCATTGAAAACATTGTGACAAAAGGTGAAATTGCTCGTGGCGAGCAATTTCACCTTTTGCCGCAATGTTTTCCAAAGGCTCCTACAAGCAATGTGTAGAAATGAGTATCTATGGAGTAAAGGGTTAACATATCTTTTACTGACTGAGAATGTTCATTTATTTTATGTTGCACTTGTTGGGTTAATTTTTTATTTTTCAATCTTTTGCAGGTGTGGGTGCTGTGACACGTAAGTCTATGTGAATACAGTAACTTTAAGTGAATTTTGTAGAGCAATTCCCCTTACTGCAATTACTCCAACCCTAACCAAGTGGGGTCATACAAGCATACTTTGCACCCATTCTACTCTCAGTTTGATACCAAACCCTAACCACATGACAAGTTTTTGGACTTGTCAAAATTGAAAGCATTTGCAGGCAACAAATTAAAAGTAGCTGTAAAGGGAGAAGTTGTATGAGAAAGTGTAAAAATACATTGACAGAAATGGAGAAAATGCTTGTCACCAGCATTTTCTCCTTTTCTCACATTTTCAAAAGCCTTCTTCCTCAGAGTCGTTTAATTTAGGATTGTGTGCAAAGGGTTAAAAAAAAAAAAAATCCCAATGCTCACAATCCTTAAAGAATGGATTGGTTACCAGCATTTTTTCCCATTCTCATAATGTTTCTGGAAACCTTCTACTAAAAGGTTATTTAAACTTGGGTATGTGTGCAAAGGATTAAGTCTTTACCTCAAAATTCCGTCTTTCAACGACCTTGAGAAAAAGCCCTTAGAAAGCATTGTAGGAAAAGGAGTGGTAACCAGCATTTCTCCTTTTCCCACAATGTTGTCTACCCTTCACAAAACAAATTTCAAATTTTCATTCACTTTAATTTTGTTGTCTGCAAATGCTTTTGATTTGGACAAGCCTAAAATTTTGTCGTTTGGAAATGAGTTAAGGTCTTCTTACTCTGAAGCAGAACAACTGTTTCCACTGTAATTTTATACTGGAAAATATGTTATTGTTAAAAATCATCACTACTTTAGCCACTTTTAGATTTATAATTTTCAATTCAAACAGTAGTATATCCACAATTCAAAGGGAGATTATTGTTTCTTCCCTTTACAAAACAAGTAATATTAGCTGTGTGAACAGAAACTTTTTAGGTATACATTTAAAGAACTTTTTGGAGGTTAAAGTGTTTAGAATCATTGAATCACTATGAATTCTCAATAATCTAGCAATGAAAATAAAATCATGCCATGTTGACTAGAACATTTTTACCAAACAATCCCAACTTTTAACGACCCTGAGAAAGAAACCTTTTGAAAACATTGTGGGAAAGGGAGAAAATGCTAATAACCAGCATTTTATCATTTTCGTAAAATGTTTTCTACCTTTATAAAGTCAAAACTCAGTTTTGATTCACATTTATTTTGTCATCTGCAAATGCTTTCAATTTGAACAAGCCAAAGATATTGCCGTTTGGTAATGAGTTAAGAAAGGGGGTTGCTGGGTTGAATTTCCTGCACCGAGAGTTTTCTTTCCAAGGATTTATGGCAGTCATTGGGACTGGATTCATTCCTCTCTCACAGCTGATCACTATTTTGAAAATGGTTTTAATGGAAAGCAGCTTGTGGTTTTGGAAGAATAACATGCAAAGTACTGTTCGAAGAAACTCCAGGAAAAACATTGATAGGCGCACTAACAGCAGTGATAGAAGTGAAATAATTTTGAAAATTGTTTTAACTCATTACCAAACGACAAAATTTTTGGCTTGTCAAAATTGAAAGCAATTGCAGAAGACAAAGTATAAGTGACTGAAAATTCGAAATTTGTTTTGGGAAGGGTAGAAAACATTGTGGGAAATGGAGAAAGTGCTGGTTACCAGCATTTTTCTCCTTTACCCACAATGTTTTCTAAAGGCTTCTTTCTCAGGGTCGTCAAAAGTAAGCATTTTATGGTAATGGGTTAACCCTTTCCCAAACAATCCCTGGTTTTTACGTTTCAGGAATAGGAGCCTTTTGAAAACATTGTGTGAAAAGGAGAAAATGCTGGTAACCAGCATTTTCTCCTTTTCCCACAATGTTTTATACTTTATCATATAGAAAAATCATCTTTTTAGCAACTCTTAATTTATTATATGCAAAATGCTTTCAATTTGGTCTGGTCCAAAATTTGCCGTTTGGGAAAGGGTTAAACACCATCCAATCAATCCTCTGCCGTACAATGTCAGATAGCTCAGTGGTTAACATACGTATCCTAGACCTATAACTTAGTTTGGACCACGGTCAACCTTTGAAGGCTGCACAGACTGACCTTTCTTGATACTTTCTGCAGATTTATGAAACCCCTTTATACAGAGCAGGGGCTATATGCTTGCATATGTTTAGAACAATATCTTAAATTGATGAAAAGGGGCTGTTTTCTTTCTCTTAGACGCAGAGCTCGTGTTTGATGAAGCTGATGCTGCTGCTCTTAGAACAGCCTTGCTTGGTGTGAGGGAAGATACATCTACTAGCCGTAAGTGTGTAGCTAAAGAATGAAAAAATTCCTTACTATTTTTTACCAGTCTCTGTATATAAAACAGTTTCTACTTATTACATACTATATTCTATAACCAGACGACAACATTTTAGTCATGTCTGATCCAAAAGCATTTGCAGACGATAAATTTAGCATGACCAAATTGCTGGGATTCATCTTTGAAAAGATAGAAAAATAATGGGACAAAGAGAAAATGCTGATGGCCAATATTTTCTCCTTGTAAAGCCAAGTTATTCTATTTTTAAAATCTTCTTCAGGAACAGAAAAACCCAGGATTTCATGTATTCACCCTTTACCAAATGACAAAACTTTAGACTAGTCCAAGTTGAAAGTACTTGCAGACAACAATATAAACGTAGCTCAAAAATTGAAATTTGTTTCCAGCAGGGTAGAAAACATTGTGGGAAAAGGAGAAAATGCTGGTTACCATTTTCTCTTTTTCCCACTATGTTTTGTACCCTATTGAAAACAAAATTAATCCAATTCATTTTTTTTCTGAGTCACATTTATTTTGTGGTCTGAAATAAGGACCAGTCTAAAATTTTGCCGTTTGATAAAGACTTAACTGTTTCCAGAAATACTTGGTCGGCTGAGTTGTAGAGACACGGACACGACAAGTTTGGCTGGTATCACCATCAAGGTTACAAATGGAGGAGGGCTTATAAATGGCACACCAACAGCTCGACCTTTACAGTTCTATAGACTAGCACGTAAATTGGACTTTGAGGTATGTAAAGACTTGATAAGCAGTGTCACCATCAGTGCTAACATTGGGGTTGGAATCAATGTCCACCTAATATGTTAAAAATTTTTTAGGAGCTCACATATTTTAAATTATTGATGGATTTGATTCATATTTGATATGTGGTCTGAAGGTCAAGGTTGTAGACTTCTTTGTTTATATCAAGAGTTAATATTAACCCTTTAATACACAATCCTGAGTGTTAATCACCCTGAAATAGAAAGCTTTTTGTGGGTAAAGGAGAGAAATGCTGGTAACGAGCATTTCTCTCCTTTGCCCACAATGTTTTCTACCCTTTCTAAGACAATTTTCTCCATTTAATTAAATCACAGTCTGCAACTGCTTCCAAGTTGGGCCATTCAAACATGTTGTTGTTTGGTAAAGAGTTATAAGTTTCTCTAGAGCTCATCAGAGGTGTTGTTGGGTCTTTTACCTTAGGCTGGAACCTAGTGGCTATTTCAAGGCACTGCCACCCCCAATGATGACATTGTTTAGAAAATGGGTCATGTCAGGTCAAGAACTAGATCACTAGTCCAAATCTTAGAATAAACTAGTGCACTCTCTAGAGGCTACTTTTTCAGTCCTTTGAAAGTTGGTCAGAATGATTGTCTTGATAATATCCGAGACATGTGTATAAACTGTAATACTTTCCACATTGTGTTACTAGAAACTATGTATAGTTAACTTTACTTCAATAAAAGATCTACCTACATATCTATCATATTTGAAATTTGGTCATGTCTGGTCAAAAACTAGGTCACTGTCCTAAATCTTTGAAAAACCTTGTGTACGCTCTTGAGGCAAACTTATCAGTCCAATACTCGTAAAAGTTGATCAGGATATTTGCCTTAATAATATCCTGTAGGATTTTGAAAATGGATCATGTTGGGTTAAGAACTAAGTCATTGGGTCAAATCTTTGAAAAATCATGACTGCGTATGCTCTAAGGAACACATCTACTGTTCAGTACTTATGTAAATTGGTCAAAGTGTTTGTCTTGAATTGATGATATCTCAGACAAGTTTGAAAATGTGTCACATTCTAGAAAAAATCTTGTGAACACTCCAGAAGCCACATTTTCAATACCTGAAAGTTCATGGAAGTTTGTCAGAATGTTTGTCAAATCATCTTGGAAGAGATTGAAATTGGGTTATGTTTGGTCAAAAGGCCCAAGGGAGCAACTTCAGGACCATCATGACCCTCTTGCTAAATTGAAAACATGACCCCTACTCTTTTGGTAGTTCATGTTTTGTTTAACTCTTTACCACACAATCCTGACTTTTAATGACCCTGAAAAAGGAAGCCTTTGAAAACATGGTGGGAAAAGGAGAAAATGCTGGTAACCAGTATTTTCTCCATTTCCAAGATTGTTTTCAACCCTTTCCAAATGAAATTTCAATTTTTGGTTCACATTTATTTTGTCGTCTGCAAATGTTTTCAAGTTAGACTAGTGCAATTTTTTTCGTCTGGTAAGGAGTTAAAACATATTTATTTTACATCGATTGAGAAACAAGTTCTTACAACTTACTAATCTCTCTCAATTCTGCTACCTGGGAACTACACCAGTACTTGCACTGAATGTGTGGGCCTACAAAGTACAAAGGTTTTTTTTCAGTGCAGTACTATTTGTCTTTTTCAGAATGTTGGTGATCAAAATGAAAGAGATATTTTGATTGAGTGTGAGAAAGCAAATCTCATCTCAGTAAGTATAATAAACCATTACAGCACCAGAATGTCATCTTAACAGTACATGTAATACCCATACTTTTAACAGATATGATTTAACCCATTACCACACAATCCCTACTTTGACGCCCCTGAGGAAGAAGCCTTTTGAAAACTCTGTGGGAAAAGGAGAAAATGCTGGTAACCAGCATTTTCTCCTTTTCCCACACTGTTTTCTACCCTTCCCAGAACAAATTTCATTTTTTCAGTCACCTTTATTTTGTCGTCTGCAAATGCTTTCAATCTGGACCAGTCTAAAATTTTCTCGTGTGGTAAGGAGTTAAATGTCAATACGTTTTAACAACTGCACTGTTTACTTTTTTGCTGCTACTGGGCCTTTTACTATCTCAGTGGGAGCCCATACTGCAAGGCATGGACAAGCATCAAGGTATTTTTATTTCCCCCACAAACTATGTTGATGGGGTTTGGGGAAGAGAGGTGTATATAACAAACTATCAAACTATGTTGGGGGGTGGGGGTGGGGGTGGGGGGTACATAGGAGTCACTGTGTCGGTCGGTCGGTCGGTCTGTAGCTTATTTTTATCTGGTCTATTCCTCAATAACTACTGCACAGATTTTAGTCAAATTTTATCAGAATTTCATTATGAAGTAGAGATGTGCATATGGCCCTTTCTTGATTATTCTTGTCCGTTCTATATCTCAGTATCTACTGAATGGATTTCAGTTAAACTTCATGGGAAGTTTTATTATGAAGTCAAGATATTAATATTATAATTTGGTCACAGTTGAATGATTTTCAAAGGAGTTATGGCCCTTTCATGAATTTTTTTGTCCGCTCTATTTCTCAATAACTACTGGACAGATTTCAGTCAAACTTCATGGGGAGTTTTATTATGAAGTTAAGATGTGCATATTATAATTTGGTTACAGTTAAATGATTTCCAAAGGAGTTATGACCCTTTCATGATTTTTTTTTCTTTGCTCTATTTCTTCTATCTATTGGATGGATTTTTGTCAAACTTCATGGGAAGTTTTAGTATGAAGCTAAGATGTGCATATTATAAATTGGTTACGGTTGAATAATTTTCAAAGCACTTACGGCCCTTTCATGAATTTTTTTATCCACACTATTTCTCAACTACTAGACCGATTTCACTTGTCAGCTCTATCAGTAGAGATGTATTATCATAATTTGTTATGGTTGAATGATTTTCAAAGCAGTTATGGCCCTTCCTTGATTATTTTTGTCCACAGTATATCTCAGTATCTACTTGATGGATTTCAATCAAACTTCATGGGAAGTTTTAGTATGAAGCAAAAATGTGCATACAATAAATTTGTTATTGTTAATTCTTTTCCAGTGAGTTATGGCCCTTTCATGAATTTTCTTTTGTCCCCTCTATATCTCAATACTACTACTGGACTAATTTCAGTCAAACTTCACAGGCATTTTCAATCTGAAGTCAAGATGCGCATATTACAATTTGTTTATGGTTGAATGCTTTTCCAATTACTTAAGGCACTTTTATGATTTTTTTTTTGTCCACTCCATTACTCAATAACTGCTGAGCAGATTTCTTACAAACCTCACAGGAGGTTACCCTATGAAATAAATATGTACATATTACAATTTGGTTACAGTTTAACCCTTTTCCAAACAAGCCCTGGTTTTTACATGTCTGCAGTAAAAGTCTTTTGAAAACACAGAGGGAAAAGTTTCTGGCATTTTCTCCAAATCTAAAATTGTCGTCTGCAAACTCTTTTTGTTTGGAAGAGTCCAAAATTTGTTGTTTGGGAAAGGGTTAATAATTCAATATTAGTTGTTTTCATAAATATTGGCAAGTATTGATTGGCTGAAAAAATTTTTCATAGCTCCATGAAAAAAAGATTTCAGCAGTGCCAGTGACTACTTTTGCAGTCAAAGTAATGTAAACAAACATGTATATGAGATTTCATAATTTTCTTTCTGATCTTTATCGAATCCAAAGTTCAATTTGCCAGCTGAATTTATTTTCTCTAAATATTGATAGATATATCCAACAGTAAATTAAACGAGAGAACTGAAAACTCATTGTCACTTTGCTGGGTTCTAATTACAATCTTATTTTCAACTTCTAGCGTATCAGTGAACTTCTACCGTACTAATAAAGCTACTGCACCTGCAAATGTTCAATACTATAATGACGTCACAAAGTTACATCATTGTTACATCATGAACCAGCAGTTTTACCGCGCTATGAATTATGAATGAAATGGACATTATATAAATACGCAATGTTAGATTTTCAATGAAAAAAGCAGTTAGAAATTTTCAAGTGCATATTTTGTCGTCTGTGATATTGAATTTTAAGAAAAATAAGCGAAGCCAGTAGCTTGGGAAAAATATTGAGCAAAGTAACGGGTAAAAAAGTATGGATAGGTTCACTGGCTGCTGTGATAGAACTTAACCCTTTACTCCACAGATACTCATTTCTACGCATTGCTTGTAGAAGCCTTTGGAAAACATTGTGGCAAAAGGTGAAATTGCTCGTAACGAGCAATTTCACCTTTTGCTGCAATGTTTTCTACACTATCTAAAAGGTGTCATATACACATAAGAAACGGCTTCATTCTTGCTGTTATTTAGGGTCAATTACAGATACCATCGAAATGCCTTATGGGGTAAAGGGTTAAATGATATTGAGAAGAGTACTTAAACATTAGGCTGCTAAGTGTGGCTCAGTGAGATTTTGCGGACATCATACATTAAGATCAAACTGCACAGAACACGCAGTCTGATCTTGAATTTTCACTATCCCGATAAGGGGATATCATTCTGTGAGAAGTTTGAAATTACAGTATTTGATCTTTTACTATCGAGATAAAAATTTCATTTTAGTTATTATGCAGGATAAGGTTTAACCCTTTACTCCATAGATACTCATTTCTACGCATTGCTTGTAGGAGCCTTTGGAAAACATTGTGGCAAAAGGTGAAATTGCTCGTGACGAGCAATTTCACCTTTTGCCACAATGTTTTCTATGCTATTAAAAGATGTCATACACACATAAGAAACAGCTTCATCCTTGCTGTTATTTAGGGTCAGTTAGAGATACCATAGAAATGCCTTATGGGGTAAAGGGTTAACTCTTTACAACACAAGAAAATTTTAGACTGGTCCAAATTGAAAGCATTTGCAGACGACGAAATAAACGTTATACAAAAATAGAAATTTGTTTCCAGCAGCGTAGAAAACATTGTGGGAAAAGGAGAAAATGCTGGTTACCAGCATTTTCTCCTTTTCCGACATTGTTTTCAAAAGGCTTCTTTCCTGGGGGTGTTAAAAGTCGGGATTGTGTGGTAAAGAGTTAACAACATACAAGCAAAAGAATATGGTATAACCTTGTATATCTGTAAATATAAAAATCAATTAACCCTTTACCACACAATGACAACTTTTGATACCCCTGAGGAAGAAGCCTTTTGAAAACATTGTGGGAAAAGGAGAAAATACTGTAACCAGCCTTTTCTTCATTTCCCACAAAGTTTTATACCCTATCAAAGCAAATTTTAGCCACTTCGAAATTGTTTTCTGCAAATGCTTTCAACCTGGATAGGTCTAAAATTTTGCTGTTTGGTAATGGGTTAAAACCATATGACATCATTTATCCTTACAGGCCAAGTTTCAAGAAAATGTGGTTATATTAGATGTCAATGACAACAGTCCTTTCTTTGAAAGAGAAGGAAGAGAAAATGACACATATAATGTTGCAATAAATGAGGTATGTATGGTTTCAAAGATTTTCAAATTATATTCTAACTTGTGTTTAAAAAAAAAAAACCACAGAGGGGAAGTTAGAGACATAGTAGCTAAAAGCATAGACTGGTGTCAGTCTGTTGAATAGAGCCTTTTCATTAAAACAAAATCATCAAGTACAACTGCAAAACGAAAAACTCTGTGTTCTCAATGTTCTGGATGTCTGATTTAACGTATTTCAGAAGAAGAGCAATTAACAACACAGTCATATTTCTGTGACTTTTCTATAGTTGTGTACCTTGTTTATTAGAATGACTTAACTCATTACCAAATGACAATATTTTAGGCTTGTCCAAATCCAAAGCATTTGCAGACGACAAATAAAGGGTAACTGAAAAATTGAAATTTTGAAGTTTTGTGAAGGGTAGAAAACATTGTGGGAAAAGGAGAAAATGCTTGTAACCAGCATTTTCTCCTTTTCCCACAATGTTTTCTAAAGGTTTCTTTCTCAGGGGCATCAAAAGTAGGTATGGTGTGGTAATGGGTTAATTGCAGGGCCTGAATGCCAGGCTACTCAAGGCATTCACCCACCTCATCATGAGTAGTCTAAGCAGGCAGACCTGTGTGGCAAATATTGTTTCATTATTTGTGAATTTTCTGTATGTGAAAGGACCAGTCTATCTTATGATTACCCTTTGCCAAACAAGCCCTGCTTTTAACGTGTCTGCAGTGAGAGTCTCTTGAAAACACTGTGGGAAAAGGAGAAATTTCCAACAGTGTTTTCTACCTTTTTTGAGAACTTTCTGCGTTTTTCTCAAAATCTAAAATTGTCGTCTGCAAACTCTTTCCCTTTGGAAGAGTCCAAAATTTGTCATTTGGGAAAGGGTTAAGACAGACATTTAGACCAATTCAGTGTAACAGATCTGGCATTATGGGATGACTTGTTTGGTATAATGCATGATAGAGATTTATTATATACCTAGCAGTGAAATCCTGGAATTTCCCAGTGTAATAAATTTTGATATCATCACTAGTGACGATATCAACTTTCACTTCCTGCTGTAATTTAGGAACTTTTTTTTTTCATTAAGCACTTATAGATAGTTTTTGTTGTTTTACAAACGAAAAATTAAAAATAATAATGTTAATAAGGTATATAATAAATAGAATAATAAACTGGTTATTTTTTATATGAAAAATATCTCACTCGGATGCGTCATAAGGCGTTAAAAAAACTCGTGCTGCGCACTCGTTTTTTTCAATGCCTAACAATGCATCCTCGTGAGATATTTTTCATATAAAAAATAACCAGTTATTATCCTCTATATCACACAATCCCTAATTTTGACAACCCTGAGAAAGAGGCCTTTTGAAAACACTTTTCCCACTATGTTTTCTACCCTTCAGAAAACAAATTTTAAATTTTCAGTCACTTTCATTTTGTCGTCTGTAAACGCATTAGATTTGGACAACTGAAATATTGTTAAAGGTGAAACACTGAAACAAACAAGTTAATGCTTCAATCATAACTGGAAAAGCCCAGCTGGCTAGCCCAGTGATTAGTATACCAATCCTGACCTAGTGGATGTGATTTTGATATGCAGTTGAGGCAGACTTTCACCTCTCACCTCTGATGCATGTTAGAAAAGTAGTCTGTGGCATTGAAAGAAAATTGTGTCAGTACTGGTGTGAGAAGGCAAGGGCCCGTAGTCACCAACCATTCTTAACATTCTTAGTCTTGTTCTTCAGAATTTTGTTATTGTGAAAGTAACAGAACTTCTGAATATGGTTTAGCCAATCAGAAGTTCTGTTACTTTCGTTGTCAGAAATCTTGAAGAATAAGACGAAGAACGTTCTTAAGAATGGTTGGTGAATATGGACCCAGGAAACACATGCACATGCACATGCACTGACTGCCATGTAATGACATAAATTGGTGTAAAACTGAAACACTATCAATAGTTGAAAATTCCTTCTCTTTTCTAGGTACTGGATGTACCATCAGGTGGACTGCTCATTTACAGTGACGTCAAAGTCAGGGATATAGATGGGGTCAATAATAACTTAATAGATATTATATGTGTTGATTTGACATCAACTCCACCTGTGGGCGAACTGGTATGTTGGGTGTATGATCATAAGTGTGTGTGTGTCCAGAGTTGTCAGGACAACTTCTTCCTGTATGGATGATCTTTGAAATAGTTAAAGTTGAGCTTGAAAGCACAGACTGTAGCTTATCGGACCTGATCTATCCAAAAATTGATGATAATTTTGTAACAGGATTGTTTCCTCTCACACTGTTCATCATCATTTTGACTATTGTTATGTGAGAAAGCAGCCAGTGGCTAAGCAAGAATATTGTTACAAGCACTAGTAAAGAGAAATGAAAGCACTGATAGATTCACCCTACCCATGATATAAAAGTAAGAAAATGTTGAAAAGGCATTAAACACCAAACAATCAGTCATTTTAAAAAAAAAACTACATAACCCTTTACTTAACAACAAAATTGTAGACCTGTCAAGGTTGAAAGTATTTGTGGACAACAAAGTAACTTCAAAATAAAAACAAATAGTTAAGTGGTAAAGGAGAAAATGAATGTCACCAGCATTTTCTTTTTTCCCTGGGCAGGACACTTCAGATCCCTAGCCTATTCCCAGTGAAACCCAGAAATATATGAGTATGTGAGCTGTTGCTGTGGTATAACTAAAATGATGTTGAAAGTGGCATTAAACATCATTAAGTCAATTTTCTCCTTTTCCTGCAAAGCTTTCAGAAGCCTTCTAAGTCAAGGTTTTTTTTAAAATTGAGGATGGTGTGATTCAGGAATAATGTTCATTTTGTTATGTGACCCACCACGCAAAAGGGGACCTTCTGGAAACTGTGAAAAGTGCCAACCCTGGTCAGCCTGGGCGAGCTGCACAGGCTGACCAGGCTTGACACTTTTCATTCTTATGATATTTTCTGTTTGAAAAGTCACCATTCTACCTTGTTATATAATCATTTTTTAACTATCAACTTAAACTGAGCTGCACTGTTGTTGATCTGTTTTCATCTAACTTATGTACAGAATACCCAGATGGTCCCTTTTTGCTTGACAGGTCACATTATATAAGAGGATTCATGTAAAGTAATTGATCAGATAGTTTGAAGAGTTCAAAATGCAACAGGATATGGATTTAGTTACAGTTACATTGAAGTTCTTACCCTATTTTTCTGATTGATATAGATATTTTTCCTGTGGGTAATTTACTAGTGGCAAGGTAAAAAGTAACAACAATACACATCAGATATTATGTTTTAGTAACTGTCCTGATGCTTGTACATGTATTTGATTGGCAGTGTATAGATTTTTTATATCCACAACACTGGAGGTGTAGTAGGGTGTGAAAGTTTTCTTACATAGCGAGAAACAAAATACAACCAGCAGGAGGGTAACTACAACATAACATGTTTTTGTAACCCTTTCCCAAGCAACAAATTTTAGATTCTTCCAAACTGAAAGAGTTTGCAGACAACAATTTTAAATTTGATGAAAATGGTAGAAAGTTCTCCTAAAGGGTAGAAAACACTGTGGGAAAAGGAGAAATTGCTCATTACGAGCAATTTCTCCTTTTTCCCACAGTGTTTTCAAAAGACTTATAGAGCTGAGACAGGTAAAAACCAGGGCTTGTTTGGGAAAGGGTTAATATATGGCTTGCAATACGCAAAAAGGGGCATTCCAACATTTGCCTGAAGTGTTGTCTTGGATCAGCCTGCACTGTCGGCATAGGGTAATCCGAAACAACACTTTCTGTTTTTATGTAATTTTCTGTTTGGCAAAAGTCTACTGTAGCACAAAATCTAATCAAGTGATAAAGCGGCCATCTTGGATTAGCCTGGGCAGACTGCGCAGGCTGATCTGAGATGACACTTTACACAAATGTCCAAACGCCCCTTTTCACATGTTGCAAGTAATATATCTCCAATTTTCAATGATGAAATATGGCAATTATAGACAGTTTACTTAAAAATGTTAAACCAAATGAAACAGAACCTTGTATTACACTGTGTAGATACAGATTTTCTTTCCATTATTTGTGATATTTTATCTGTGTGTATTTGAGCCATTAAATTTAGAGCTATATAATAAATCGTATTATATACAGTCATATAATTATATATAAACTTATCAAATTTTACCGGTACCTTTCAATGTTTCAATGGCCTCTTTACTTATGTCTTATTGTAAAATGTTTCAAAACAGATTTTTTAGATGTTATTCAGCTTAAAATCATTTTTGTAATTACTCTTTACCATCCAACAAAATTCATGACATGTCTAAACATAGTGATCTGTATGTGAAATTGTAGAAAACTTTGTAGGAAAAGGAGAAATGCTGGTGCCCAGAACTTTCTCAATTTCCCACAATGTTTTCAAAAGCCTTCTTCCTTATGATTATTAAACCACTGGATATTTGGTCCTGAATTTATTTATCATTCTATGGTTTCAGAGATGTGAGGACTATTTTCGGCTTCAACCTGTGGACTTACAGGATACAGAACGGATAGGAAGAACCTATAGGGTTGACCTCTATGCAATGAGATCAGATTACAGTGCTTTTACAGCATTTGCAATGAGGATACTTGCTGAAGTATGTGGATTTTTAACCCTAGAAAAAAATATATTTCTGGTATATTTAAGTGTTTTTTCATTGGACTGACAAGTTTTTACTTTTGATGATATTTGATGATTTACCAAATGACAGAATTTTGACTGGTCCAAGTTCAAAGTATTTGCAGATGTCATATCAAATGTGGTTCAAGTGATTTTTCTCTGACAGGAAATAAACATTGTGGGTTTACCCTTTTCCAAATGACAAATTTTAGACTCTTCCAAACTGAAAGAGTTTGTAGACGACAATTTTAACTTTCATAGCAATGGCAGAAAATTATCTGAACGAGCAGAAAACACTGTGGGAAAAAGAGAAATTGCTCGTTACGAGCAATTTCTCCTTTTCCTGCAGTGTTTTCAAAAGACTTGTACTGCAGCCACAAATGCTGGTTACCAGCATTTATTCCTTTTCCCACGATATTTTCAAAATGCATCTTCCACAGGGTCATTTATATGACCTGCAACATGCGGAAAGGGACAGTGGGACATTTGCGTAAAATATCATCTTGGATCAGCCTGCACAGTCCACTCAGGCTAATCTGAAACAACACCTTCCTTTTTTATGTAACTTTTCGTTTTGTGCAAGTCTGCTGTGGTACAAAAATCTAATGTAGTCGTAAAGTGTCTTCTTGGATTAGCCTGCAGACTGCGCAGGCTAATCCAAGACGATTCTTTACACAAATGTCCAAATGCCCCTGTTCACATGATGTAAGCCATATTTGGGAATCTGTGGTAAAGGTTTAATTGATTTCGTCACAAAATAAATTTGTTCATCGCAAGATCATAAAAACCGGGGAGTTTGTGATAAAGATTCAATTTATATCGGCCTTGTTCATTTCAAACCAATGATTCCAAAGTTTATGGCTGTATACCATATTCGTTTTAGAAGGTTAAAAGTCAGTCTCGTATTATTGCAGAATGTTCCGATAGGAGAAAACACTACAGAGCCAACCCTCAATTCAACCACGCAGAACTTTGAAATCAGCATAAATGAAGTACAAAATGAGCCCCCACAGATCATTCAAAATACTTTGCGGCTAGAAATGTTTGAGGACCTGGCAGTTGTGAGTAGAGCATATTTTTTTCACATTTACTTGATGACAAAATTCAAGATGTATCTAAATAAAAGGGAGTCAAACCAAGCTTTGTGAGTTCAATAGAATATGTTACGGAAGACAGGCAGTTTTCATTTATGTGGAAAGATGAATTAAAAATTAAATATTGGATAGAAGTGCATGTAGAAAACACATTCAATAAGTATTTGATATAGCAGTGATTGCAATAGAAGGGATAAATACACTTTAAATGACCTTTCCACAAAATCCCAACTTTTAGCAACCTCGAAGCTAAAGGCTTTTGAAAACATTGTTTGAAAAGGAGAAAATACTATAAGCAGCATTTTCACCCTTTCCCACAATGTTTTCAACCATAACAAAGACAGAGATCATCATTTAGTCTGTTTAAAAATTGGTCTGAAAATGCTTTCTTTTGGTTTAATACTAATTTTTCATCGTCATTTGGTAATGGGTTAAAACAAAGAAATATCAGTTGGCTCCATGAGTCAGTAATTGAATTACCAATTATATTTCATATTGATATGGGTTCAAGTCCCACTGTAGACAATTTTCTTCAGCATCATTCTTTTCCCCAACAAAAGATAAATGGTCACCTTCTCCTGATTTTTCCTTACAAAATGTCATTTTTCTGTACCCCAAATTGTTGGGTCAACATCTAGTTTTAGTCTCGACCACACAATCCCTAGTTGTAAAGTCCCAGATGAGAAAGAGGTTTTTAAAACATTGTGGGAAAGGAGAACTTTTTTAGACAAATTGCATTATCTGAACGACCTTTAAGGTAGTGGACCAGTAATACTAACTGTCTTCTAGTGCAGCATGGCATAAAATTTCTTGACAGTTGATAAAGACAGATTTATACAGATTGAATACTTTTGCACATTTTTAATCAACCAGAAATTCCTTTGATGTCTATCTTGAAATTATTTGTTGATACTTTTCTTAGTTTCCAGAAAAGGGTATATCCCTTTGTAATGAGAATATAGTGGTTTTAGATTTATAAATGATAAGTCTAGGAAGGACAAAAAGGGAAAACTTCTCGGTTCAAGCAGTACACTAATACTAATTTTTAATCTTAGTAAATTTTGCAGGATGATATTATAGTAGAAAAGCTGATGTCTATTACGGATCCACTATGTTAATTTGTCTGCAAATGCTGTTTATTTGGACAGTTCTAAAATCAAGTATTCAAGTGTTAATGCCCATGTAGAAGCATTTGAAGATAAAATATTTAGTGTGTTTCAAATGATAGACTTGTCATTTAAAAATGTAGCAAATATTGTGGAAAAAGGAGAAAATCTAGATGGATATTCATCTATTACCATCTACTGAACAATCCTGACTTGTAAAGATCCGTAGGAAAAATGCTTTTCTAAATATGAGAAAAGTAGGAGATACTGGTAATATTATCAATATCTCTTTTTTCCACAAAATTTTTCTACTTCTAAAAGATTATCTCATTACCACACGAGAAAATTTTGGACTGGTCCAAATTGAAAGCATTTGCAGACGACAAAAGAAAGGTGACTGAAAAACAGAATTTTTTTCTGGGAAGGGTAGAAAACACTGTTGGAAAAGGAGAAAATGCTGGTTACCAGCATTTTCTCCTTTTCCAACAGTGTTTTCTAAAGGCTTCTTTCTCAGGGGCGTCAAAAGTAGGAATTGTGTGGTAATGGGTTATACCAATCATTCCAGATTTAATGTTATCTGCAAAATCTTTCAAATTAGACAAATCCGAAAGTTTGTTATCCACTGTCACCTTTACCAGATTATCCTGCTTTGAAAACATTGTAGCAAAAGAGAAAATGCTGGCTACCAGCATTTTCCCCTTTTTCCATACTTGTTTATTTTGCTTCCACAACTTTAGCCATATTTAATTTATCATATCCAAAAAGTTTTTAATTTCAACTTGTCTAAAATTTTGTATTTGATAAATGGTTCACTTGATAAGCCACACTTTATGCCGAGTCTGGTTCTTCCAAATATTACCAAAAACATTTATATTAAAACATTAAAACATTGAACATTACTTTCAGGGTTCTGCAGTAAAGCCTGGTCACAAGATAATAGCCTTTGATCAAGACACAAGGTCACCCAATCCAATTGAATTTGAACTGCTTCCTGCAGCCCAAGGTAGATCTATTTATATCTATATGAACTTAATTCTTGCATAACCTGTAACTGTGCTTTATTCTTATAGCCCCACAATGACTTTGGTTGCCTATGCAGCCAGTGTAGATCAAAACCAGACTGCACAAATGTGAAGTCTGATCTTTGAACTATACTGTCTGCTAGGTTGGGACATTTAAAGGTGGCCCCTCAGGTTCTTGGATGAAAATTTTATAAAAGTACAAAAAAAATCATCCTTATACTCCTAAAGCCTTATAATTTTCTTTCATAAAACCCCAGTAGTCGAAAACCATCCAACAAGAAGAGAAATTGGAGATTCAGTACAGCCCAGGTCAACACCGACAGGAAACACGATCTATTTTATTTGACCAACTCGCTCATTTATATACAGGAAATACACATGCAAAGCTTCAAACATAGCTTCCAAAGAAGGCATTATGGAAAATAATTATACATGTATGTTTGTTATGTTATGGAATTTAAGCATCATCCGTCACATGCCAGTCACATAACATTCCCACAATATTTTTTTTTTTTTTGGTGCAAAATCTAAAAATAGCCTAAGCGGCTACATGGCATCTACTGAACGATACCATCAAAAAAAATTTTTTTTGTAATTTTATGATTCTTGATTTTTGATGATTTGTTTTTTTTTTTATATAAATTTCAGTGATACATATATATATATTTTAATTTGGTGTGATGTGAAAAATCTAAATATCCACCTTTAAAACAATGACAATCATGGTATTTTGATTTTTTCAGTGTTATTGAATTTTCTGTTGAATCTATTGGGCATTCTTAGGTTTAACCATTTACCAAACAACAAAATTTTTAGACAGAAAACATGGTGAGGAAATGAGACAATGCTGGTTACCTGCACTGAATTAGTTCTGTGTATTATGGGCAAGTCTTAAGTTTCTATAAATTGGCAAAGATTTAATGCTGTCTGCTACCAGAGAAAGAGAACAATCTGCAAGTGAAAGGTATTAGACAAGGGCCAAGTGCCTGTTATCAACAGTATGCGCAAGCATTTAACCCTTTACCAAACAATCCCTGGTTTTTACGACCCTGAGATAGAAGCCTTTTGAAAACATTGTGGGAAAAGGAGAAAATGCTGTTAACCAGCATTTTCTCCTTTTCCCACAATGTTTTCTACCCAGCTGGAAACAAATTTCAGTGTTTGAGTTACATTTAATATGTTGTCTGCAAGTGCTTTCAATAGGGACAAGTATAAAATTTTGTCGTTTGGTAAAGAGTTTAGTAATTTCTCAACCAAAGTTGTACATCATAGTAGATCTAATAATCATTATACCCTTACATGTATTGATTTTTCTCAAAATGTGTGTCCCTCTTCAAACTAGATTGGTTAAGGTAGTGGACCCGTAATAGGCCTAGCGCTGCATGGCATAAAATATCTTGACATTTGATAAAGACAGATTTGTACAGATATAATATTTTTGCACCTTTTCAACCGGCTAAAAATTCCTTTGATGTCTATCTTGAAATTATTTGTTGATACTTTTGTTAGTTTCCAGAAAAGGGAGGTAATTATCATATCCAATTGTAATGAAAATATAGTGGTTTTAGATTTACAAATGATAATTCTAGGAAGGACAAAAAGGAAAAAGTGGCTTGGTGAAAGCAGTACAATAATACTCATTTTTAATGTTAGCAAATTTTCTAAGATAATATTATCGTGGAAATAACTGTTTACTATTATGGGTCCACTACGTTAAAATGATGCACTGATGATCACAGGATTCCTCTTTGGTTTACAATAAATACACCACCCTCCTGCTTCTTCCCCTGTCAGCACTTTGTTCCTCACTGTGTGTACAAAATTTAATATTTTAATGGCTACCCTTATGTTATGTAAAGCTAATTTTCCTTTCAGATCCAACTGGATTCAACTTCTTTGAACTCGGCCCTTCTGTAAAGGCAGTAGACAGCAATAACTATGAAGTTGAACTTCGTTTAAAGAATGCAATAGATCGTGAAAAAATTATAGATGTATCTAAAAATGTGTATGTTGATATAAGGGTAAGTTGGTTGTTCAGTTTTATGCCTTATACAGGTTGCAGTATCTGTATTGTTGAATGAGTCCTGACTTTCCATTGTGATTTCAATTCAGAGATGATGTCTTCTTTTCACATGCAAATTAACTCATTACCAAACAACAATATTACAGGCTTGTCCAAACAGAAAGCATTTGCAGAGGACATAATAAAAGTGACTGAAGGTTTGAAATTTGTTTTGTGAAGGGTAGAAAACATTGTGGGAAAAGGAGAAAATGCTGGTAACCAACATTTTCTCCTTTTCCCACTGTGTTTCTAAAAGCTTCTTTCTCAGGGTCGTCAAAGGTACGGATTGTGTGGTAATGGGTTAAATGGGGAAGAAGCCTCTCGAAGTTATCATGGAAAAAGAATGTAATGCTGGCAACCAGCATTTTCTCCTTATCCAACAAAATTTTCAACTTTATCGAAGACAAATTGCTAGATCTATCTTCAGGCCACTATTCATTAATTTTTGTTACACTGATTCTCAATAAGTAAGGCCATGACATAATACGCTATGTAACTTGTTGTGAAGACGGACAATTGAAGTGATTATGTTTTCTATAGTTAGACCTTTAGGTATCCTACCATCAGTAAAAAATTGATGAAAATCCCTCGAAAATTTAAGTTGTCATCTATCTTCGAAGTCCATATTTTAAATTTCCGTTACTGTCACCAGTATGTAAACAGAAAGCTAGTCTTAATATTTATTAAATCAGCATGTTCTATTGGTAAAATTTCCATTCTAATCGAGCTCCTACTGATGGACACTTGCCTTGAATCCGCTGAAAAAAAGTAATACAAATATACATTTAAAAAAACTCCGCCCAAATGCATGTCGCTAGAGTGAATGGTTTTCATAAAATTTCCGATACAGTGAATTAAACTGTAAGCATAGTGTTACCAAATAGTTGTATTATCATCAGAAAGACTTCAATACATCCCCAAGGTTAACTCTCCTCCAAACGACAAAATTTTAGACTTGTCCAAATTGAAAGAATTTGCAAAATAAAAGTTACTGATAATTCTAAACTTGTTTTGGGAAGGGAAGGAAACATTGTGGGAAAAGGAGAAAATGCTGGTTACCAGCATTTTCTCCTTTTCCCACAATGTTTTCAGAAGGCTTCTTCCTCAGGTTCATTAAAAGTCGGGATTGTGTGGTAAAGGGTTAGGGCCTTAATTTGGCTTGAATATCTCCCGTCCATAACATTTGGGAGTTACTTTAGGCAAGGCAGTTCCCTTTTTTTCGTGGGAAAGAAGTTAACATTATCAAAAAGGGGGCTATTGCAGTGATATGACGGGAGTTTATGACTGAAGAACATGATATAGTTCAAACAAAAGCTGAAAAAGAATCAAAAGTGACATTATTATTTATTATACCCCCTCAAAACGAATGTTTTTTTTTTTTTTTTGGGGGGGGGGGGGTATACTGGAATCAGCCTGTCTGTCTGTGTGACTGTCTGTGTACAAAATACTAGTAATTTTGTCTTGCGAACTTTATTCAATTATTTTGAAACTTTGCACATATACTGACCGTATATTGAAGATTTGCAAGACACAATTTCAAGCGTCAACTCTTGCTGGTTGAGGAAATATCTCCCCTTGAACTTGACGCTTTTTTAGCTCACCTGAGCACAACGTGCTCAAGGGGAGCTTTTAGGATCACCCGGTGTCCGTCGTCCGTCGTGTGTCGTGCGTCGTGCGTCGTCAACAATTCTTTAAACATCAACTCCTCCTAAACTGCTGGGCCAATTTGGACCAAACTTGGCAGGAATGTTCCTTGGGAGGTCCTCTTTAAAAATTGTTCAGAATTTGATTCCATCAAAAACTCTGGTTGCCATGGCAACCAAATGGAATTTTTTAGCAAATTCTTTAAAAATCTTCTCCTCTGAAACTGC
Source organism: Tridacna crocea (assembly GCA_943736015.1). Classification (NCBI taxonomy): domain Eukaryota; kingdom Metazoa; phylum Mollusca; class Bivalvia; order Cardiida; family Cardiidae; genus Tridacna; species Tridacna crocea. The sequence goes on along the minus strand of OX031056.1, from coordinate 14,276,826 downwards.
TGGTCGGATTTTGAAATAATTTCACAGATATGTTCCTTGGGTGACCCTTTTCAAAATTTGGTCGTGAAATTTTGATCCGTCAAAAAATGTGGCTCTGGTGAATGGGGGCTACTTGCACTATACAGAAATGAAGGAATTCTTAAAAAATCTTCTCTGAAACAGCTGGTCGGATTTTGAAATAATTTCACAGATATGTTCCTTGGGTGACCCTTTTCAAAACTTGTTCGTGAAATTTTGATCCATCAAAAAATGTGGCTCTGGTGAATGGGGGCTACTTGCACTATACGGAAATGAAGGAATTCTTAAAAAATCTTCTTCTCTGAAACAGCTGGTCGGATTTTGAAATAATTTCACAGATATGTTCCTTGGGTGACCCTTTTCAAAAATTGTTCGTGAAATTTTGATTGGTCAAGAAACATGTCTCTGGTGAATGGGGGCTACTTGCACTATAGGGAAATGAAGAAATTCTTGAAAATTCTTCTTCTCTGAAACGGCTGGACAGATTTTGAAATGATTTCACAGAGATGATCCTTGGGTTCTGTTTCTCTGAAACGCCTGGTCAGATTTTAAAAGAAATTTTCCGAAATGTTCCTTGGATGACCCTTTTCAAAATTTGTTCGTAAATTTTGATCCATCAAGAAACATGGCTCTCGTGGATGGGGGATACTTGCTCTTATACAGAAATGAAGAATTCTTAAAAATTCTTCTTTTTGAAACTGATGGTCAGATTTCGAAATGACTTTTACAGGTTACCTTTTGAAAATTGCTTGGCAAAATTATAAATTTGGTTCCAATGTTTCAATACCTCAAAAAAAAAAAAAAATAGGCTATGGTCATCTCAAAAATTCAGGTGAGCGATCCAGGGCCATCTTGGCTCTCTTGTTCTGTCAAAGTGCTGGTGGGGGTATTTAGTCACATTCATTGACAGTTCTAGTTGATTTTCATTTGAACAGGCTTATGAAACCAATCCAAACAACTTACCAGACAGAAACCCGATGAATAGCACTGCAACCATCACTGTGAACGTTAAAGATGTAAATGACATCATTCCCACATTTAGTAGTAACGTGTACAGTGTTTCTGCATTTGAGAGGTCAGATTTAGATTTTGGAAAGACACAGCTAAACCCAAGTTCTGGATCCATCCGTGTTACTGACTTTGATGGGGTAAGTATCGGTATTGTGGTGGTATATAGGCTTCTTGCGTATAATGTAAGTCCTGGGTCGATATTCATCAACCATTCTGAAGAATATTCTTTGTCTTAACTCATTACCAAATGACAATATTTCAGGCTTGTCCAAATCAAAAGCATTTGCGGACAACAAAATAAGAGTGACTGAAAATTTGAAAGTTTTGTGAAGGGAAGAAAACATTGTGGGAAAAGGAGAAAATGCTGGTTCAATTTTCTAGGTAAGTCTATTTTGTCGTCTGCAAATCATTTTAAAGGTGGCCCTTCAGAATTTTGGACGAAAATTGTACAAAAGTGCAAAACAATCATCCTTATATTCCCAAAGCCTTTTAATTTACATTCATAAAATCCCAGTTGTCGAACACCGTCCGACAACACGAGAAATTAGAGATTTACTACAGCCCAGGTCGACACCGACGGGAGACACGTTGTATTTTTAGATGATCAATTCACTCATTTACATACAGGAATACACAGACAAAGTTTCAAACATAGCGTCCGAAGAAGACATTATAGAAAATAATTATTACATGTTTGTTATGTAATGGAATTTAAGCGTTATGAGTCATGTGCCAGTCACCTGGCATTCCCAAAATGCTTTATTGATTTTTGGCGCGAAATCTAAAAATACCTTGAGAGGCTACGTAGCCTTTTAAGGGAACACCATCAAAAAAAATGATTTTGTAATTTTATGAATGTTAATTATTGATGACTTGTATTATTTTTTTCATATGAATTTCAGTGATATATATATTTTTTAATTTGGTGAAATGTAAAAATTCTAAATACCCACCTTTAATATGGACGAGTCTAAAAATTTGTCGTTTGGTTTACAAGTTAATCTCCAAGATGTTCTGAAAATGAAAGTAACACAACTTCTGATTGGTTAAACAGAATGGGTTAGTCAATCAGGAGCTGTCACATTTAGAAAATTCTTGATAATTGACAAACATGTTTGTCTCTGGAAGGGTAGAAAATATTGTTTGAAGTCACTGGTTAAAATCTGCAACTCAACTTATTAGTCCAAGGATTGATGATAGTTGTTATAACAGTATTCTTTTCTCACAACTTTTTCTTAATTAGTAAAAGTTTTGTGGGAAAGCAGCTGGTGACTTAGGTAGAAAATTTTTCAAAGTGCTTGTCAAAAGAAAGTCCAGGAAAGCATGCATAAGTGCATCTTCGCAAGCCAAGGATACTCCTTAGAAATCAAAGCTCCTGCTGCACCATTTCATTGGATGCAATCAAAACCTATCGCATCCAATCAAATCATCCATAACAAGAAATCTTTCGCAAAACAGAAAACAATAATGGTGGCGCCCTTCAAAAATGAAAGTTGTCGAGTTTGTGACGAAAATTTGCCGAAAAAGAGTAGACAATCAATATTTAATGAGTTTTTTTATAGTTTAAGATCAATTATGTGAAATATTATGTGAAATGTTATGTGAAATATTAGGATGGATGCGAATCATATATGTCTGTTTGTCTTGTTATTGATGTGATGAATCCGAAATCGCAGCCATATTTGATGCATAGCCTAAGAAATTTTATTACGAGCATTTTGATTGGTCAGTAATAACATCAGCAAAGGTTACGCAAGTCATGATATTCCATAGGTGGCACAACGTGAGTTTTGATTTTTAAAGAGGCGAGCGGCCAAGGGTACATAATGAACAAGAACAAAGTCCTTGGCTTGCGAAGATGGCATAAGTGCACTGGCTGGATTCTTCAGGGCCATCTACTCTTGGGATTGTGCTGCTGCATATGAATATGTGACCTGTCACCATGAAATGATTGAAGTGATACTGAAAGTGGCACAGACCAACAATCAATCAAATGTTGGATCAATGAATCAATGAATCAATGAATCAATCAATCAATCAATCGTAAGGGGTTAATAAAATATTAGCAAAGCTCTGTGAAAGGGGAATTAAAGCAAGTTGTCACCTAAGTATGGATCCATAAAACCAAATTTGCCTAAAAACCATTGAGTCATGTGGTAAAATAGTCCTTTGACATACAAAAAAATCCCCTTGATCTATAACAGAAAGTTTCAGACCAGATCAGCCTGCATGGACTTAGCAGGTTAACATGGCTCAAAACTTTTGCTCTTCGCACAGACCATAGCTCATATTATTTTTATTTCATTTCCAGGAGGGATTCAATAGCTTTAATCTTTCTGTTGTTCCTGGGCCCTTCTCAGATTTGTTTGAACTTGACCCTACAGGCAGCTCAGTGGAACAGATTTTTACCCTCTATATAAACAACAGTGCCCTGGATTTTGAGCAGGATCCAAATATGATTGATGTTACGGTAAGCATTCATATGTTCTTTGCAGACTTAATCTTTTAACCCTTTACCACACAACAATGATTTTTAATGACCCTAAGGAAGAAGCCTTTTCAAAACATTGTGGGAAAAGGAGAAAATGCTGGTAACCAGCATTTTCTCCTTTTCCAACACAGTTTTCTACCCTATCAAATGAAAATTGTGTCATTTGAGCTACTTTGAAATTGTCATCTGCAAATATGTTCTATTTGTATATGTCGAAAAGTTTGCCATGTGGTAAAGGGTTGATTAACTTGAAGACATGATTTTTCTCACCTGCCGCAGAAAACTTGAAAACACTGTGGCTGAAAGAGAAGTAGCTTTGAACAAGCAAGTTTTCTTTTTGCAAAAAGGTTCAGTCTCTGATGACGGCCTTAGTCATATTAGGTTTTCCCTTGACATGGCACAGCAACTACCCAATGTAGTATTGGTGGAGTTAATAAAACATGGCAAAGAGAGCTGGCAGCATGATACACAGTTACTGAAATGCTAATCCAAATAAGATTACCTGGTTTTCACGTTGAAATATCATTTCCAACAGCACAGTTTCAACATACAAGCCTGGTTCCAGACAGTTCGATCACAGTAAACAGATTTGCTCTACAAATCTGCTAAAAATTAGGCTTGTTTATATGCAAAGCATTTGCAAACAACAAATTAAGCCTTTACCATACAACGACAACTTTTGATGACCCCAGAGGTAGAAGCCTTTTGACCACATTGTAGGAAAGGAGAAAATGCTGGTAACCAAATCAAATTTCGATTTTATAGTTACATTTATTTTGTTTTCTGCAAATGCTTTCTAAAAGTTAGAATGTGTGATAAAAGGGATATGGCAATGAGAGAGAACACTTGAAATAGGAGAAAGTGTTGGTTGTTTACCTTTCCTAAGACAAAATTTTAATGTTTATTATAGAGTTACTTCTGTTTTGTCAATTTGGTGGGGCAATTATCACATCTTTAATGACTCTTGTTTTTATTGGCAGTGTAAATGAAGTTCAGACTGCACAGAAGTTGCATTTGATAAGTTGATATTGTTGATCTGAACTGTTTTATATTTTGTACAAAATTCCTATAGAAACAGCTTAGAAATTGAAATATCTGAGTATGTTGTACATACTGAAACTATCCATTGTGAGCTTCTTGAACAAGGGGTTTACTGCTCCTGCAGAAAGTATTGATCCAGCGTAGGTTGACTTGGGTCAAAACTTTTAGCTTTTTGCAATTTTTTTGCACCTCAAAGGACCAGAGAATACCATGGCTGTATTCCTTTCACCTGTTCTGGCACAATGTTCTGTGTTCTGGAATGCTGTTCTGGAATGTGCGAAAGGAATATATCTGAACACAATACACTGTTCTGGAAGTACGTTCTGAATGGTGCTTGTTCGGAACATTGTTCTAAACCATATCGAAATGAAAGTACATTGCCATGATGGTTGTTGCAAGAGCTACTGTCTTAGCTGTGTTAGTTGAGGATATAATTAGCTGCAGAGAGGAGTAGAGCCGAGTCTACGATGCCCCTATTTATGGCATTCATATCGTAAAAAAGACAACTGTAAATTTGGCCATGAAGAATTGTCCCGTCTTTCAGCCATCGTGTATCACCTAGCAACCGTTCAACAGGTGCACCTCGATTAAATAAGAACAGTCGGAACATGTTCTGAAGAACACGGAACAGTGTTCCAAAATACTCCATTGACCTAGAAGATGTTCAGATTGTTCAGAGTAGCGAAAGGAATACGGCCCATGATTCAGTCGCTTGTTATAGGAAATGGATTTTATAGGTCAAGAAGTATGTGATATGTTGTTTGGACATGTATAAATTAACCCTTTACCAAACAATCCCTGGTTTTTACTACCAAGACGAAGAAGCATTCTGAAAATATTGTAAGAAAAAGTATTTTCTACCCTATCAAAGTCAGTAATCATCTTATTACTGAGATTTAATTTATCATCTGTAGATGCTTTGATTTTGGTCCAGTCCAAACATTTGTGGTTTGGCAAAGAGTTAAATCCCTGTTTCTTATGCCCATACATGACCCTTTCATTTTCTTTTGCTTTCTGATTTCTTAACCTGTTACCACACAGAAAATTTTTTGACCTATTCAAATTGAAAGCATTTGCAGACGACAATTTCAAAGTGGCTTAAATGGTGCAATTTTGCTTTGATAGGGTAGAAAACTTTGTGGGAAAAGGAGAAAATGCTGGTTACCAGCATTTTCTCCTTTTCCCACAATGTTTTCAAAAGGCTTTTTCCTCAGGGACGTTAAAAGGTGTCATTGTGTGGTAAAGAATTAACCAGATTACAAAGCTTTTTCAAACAAGAAAGTCAACACTATTCATAGGTTGGTATTTGTCTTCATAAGGATGGAAAACATTGTGGAAAAAGAAGAAAATGCTTCTTACCAGCATTTAACTTTTCGTCTCAATATTTTCGAATGCTTTCAGGGTCGTATAAACATCTGAAATATTAGGTGGAGGATTTTGTTGTAAAACTTTTCCACATTTGATTTTATTCAGCTTCGTGCAGTCGATACAAACAGGACAGATTTCACATCAACAGCTCTAGTGCAACTTACAATACTGCCAAGAAATGAGTTCAGCCCAGTATTTCCACCAGAAGGCTATACCTTTAATGTGTCAGAGGACACCCCTGTAGGTACAACTATAGGGGAAGTCAGTGTAAGTAACTGCTATGCTTTCATCTGGAAGTAATTAATCCTCGAAGCACTAATCAAGCTAGTTTAGATTTGTCCAAATTAAATGCAGATGACAATTCAATTTTGACTTAAACAGTGAAACTTTTCTGTAAAAGAGTAGAATACACTTTGGTAAAAGGAGAAACTGCTGGTGACCAGCATTATCTCCTTTTCCCACAATGTTTCCTCCCTCATAGTCATTGAAACTCTGGATTGTTCGATAAAGGTAAAAAACTCATTTGCATTTCAGAGCTATGCATGGAATTCATATTTGATCTTTGAACTCTTTGTTAGAAAATCCAGGTTAGATTCTTGCTGATTGAATTAGTCCTTCAGGAATGTCCTGTGGCAAGGCAATGCACAGCTCCAGCAGTGTACTTATGGAAACCTAGAGAGACATGAATTTATCGTGAATTAACCCCTTAGGGTACTAAGCAGACTGAAGAACATTTTACGCATAGTGTAGATCAAGATCAGACTGCACAGAGCATGCAGCCTGATCATGGATCTTCACTGCTAAAAAAAAAGACATTTTTCTTCTAAAAAATACTTTTGAAATGGGTAACTTTGTATATTTACTACATTTGGCAGGTTAATGGTTAAAGTTATTGGAGAGGTCATTAGACTCTCCAATAGTGGTGAGTTGAAAAGGCAGACTGCCACAGAATTTTCTGTTTAAATCCAATTTTCTTGTGAAATTGTTCTAATATACAGTCTAGTTTCATTATGGTTTTGTAAATAAAGGGAATAAAAAAAATGAAACAGGAAATAGACGTTGTTTAATCTTATATAATGAATTTCAGAAAAGATTTCTTATATTAATTTGCCATGGTGACAAATGACCTCTCAAATAATTGTAATTTTTCATTAAGCAAATAAATCTAAGCAGAAGAAAAAAATAAGAAGAATATGGTTAAAAAAGAGAAAGAAGATCACTTGACAAGATCATGCGACATTTCAGTGCAGGAAAAAGGTCTAATGACCAACATGAGGCATTTATAAGAAGTTTCTACATATTCTGCCCCTTTTCTTTAAGTGTTTCCAAAAGGTTTCTTTCCAGGGTCATCAAAAGGGGCCATTAAATGGTGAAGAATTAATGAATTTAGGTTGATATTCAATGGAAAAACAGACTTTGTTATTATGAGCACTTATTTTTACAGGCGACTGATGCTGACCGTGGTGCCTTCGGTGAGATAGCTAGCTATGAAATTCAAGATCCTTCCAACACGTAAGTTTCATTTTGTTAATTTTCGTTCTTTTACAATACTATGGTTTGTGAATGTTAATATAATCAAGAAGAGACACCTTTGAAGACAGCAAGCTGTCTTTTCATATGCCACAAGTTTTATACCCCACATTTAAAATGTAGAGGGGAATATACTGGTTTCACTGTGTCTGTTTGTCCATCTGTCTATCTGTCTGTCTTGTTTTCCTTTCTTTGCTTTAAATCAAACAGTGTGTGACATGGGACCCTGAAACTTTATGCAACTGTTACTCATGACCCAAAAAAATGCCCTGAACTTTTTAGGTCACATGGGTTAACCCTTTCCCAAACAACAAATCTTAGACTCTTCCAAACTGAGAGCATCCACAGACAAAAATTCAGAATGGGTAAAAATGAACCTTAGGTCTCTGATAGGGAGTAAACATTGAGAGAAAAGGAGAAATTGCTAACAAGCATTTTCTCCTTTTCCTACAATGTTTTCTACCCTATCAAAGAAAATTCATTTCTTATAAGCCACATAGAAACTGTCATCCGCAAATGCTTTTAATTCAGAAAGGTCTAAAATCTTGTTGTGTGGTAAGGGGTTAAAAATGTCTAATTTGTCTCTTCTGTTACTGCAGGTTTGACATCACTAACGATGGCAAAATTTTCACTTTAAAGCCACTTGACTTTGAGACAGTTAATTTCTATGGATTTTCTGTTACCGCGAGAGACAATGATATTCCACAAGACGCAAAAGAGGATACTGTTCAAGTGAACTGCTTCATACTAAACTTGATCGATAATCCACCCAGATTTATTGATGACTACATCACCCAAGTGAATGAAGAGAGTCTCAACTTACAACCCCAGATCACAGTTCAGGTAAGGATGGTATTTTTTACTCTTTAACAAATGACAAAATATTAGGCTTGTCCAAATTGAAAGCATTTGCAGACGACAAAATAAAAGTAACTGAAAATTTGAAATTTGTTTTGTGAAGGGTAGAAAACATTGTGGAAAAAGGAGAAAATGCTGGTTACCAGCATTTTCTCCTTTTCCCACAATGTTTTCTAAAGGCTTCTTTCTCAGGGACGTCAAAAGTAGGGATTGTGTGGTAAGGGGTTAACTCCTTACCAAACAACAAAATTTTAGATGGGTCCAAAATGAAAGTGCTTTCAGATAAAAAAAGTTATTCAAAAATCAAAAATTATTTCCAGCCAGGTAGAAAACATTATGGTAAAAGGAGAAAATACTGGTTATCGTTACATATCTTTTCCCCAAAGTATGCCTTAGATCAGTCAGAGGTTTTGTAATTCCCAGCATCCTCAGATTGACTTTTTACCAAACGACAAAATTGTGGACTTGTCCAAATTAAAAGCATTTGCCTATGACAAAATGAAAATGACTCAGAAATTAGAACTTGACTATAGAAAAGTAGAAAACATGGTTGGAAAAGGAGAAAATGCTGGTTTACAGCATTTTCTCCTATTCTCACAATGTTTTCAGAGGGCTTCTTCCTCAGTGTTATGAAAACCAGGGATTGTTTGGTAAAGGGTTAACCCATTACCACAAAATCCCTACTTTTGATGCCCCTGAGAAAAAAACTTTTAGAAAACATAGTGGGAAAAGGAGAAAATGCTGGTAACCAGCATTTTCTCCTTTTCCCACCATGTTTTCTACCCTTCACTACACAAATCTCAAATTTTCAGTCACTTTTATTTTTTGTCTGCAAATGCTTTCAATTTGGACAAACCTAAAATTTTGTTGTGTGGTAATGAGTTAATGGATGGGACACTACAAGGTACATACATAGCTCATCAATGTGCCAAACTTTTGAATCATAAATACTGTCCATATTGATATCCAGTTTTGTTTTTGCTGTAGAAAATTTTCTTTGTTTTCCTCTTCATATCTAGGTATCACTTAACTCTTTACCACATGAGAAAATTTTAGACCGGTCCAAACTGAAAGCATTTGCAGATGACAAAATAAAGGTGACTGAAAAATTGAAAATTCTTCTGGGAAGGGAAGAAAACAGTGTGGGAAAAGGAGAAAATGCTGGTTACCAGCATTTTCTCCTTTTCCCACACTGTTTTCAAAAGGCTTTTTTCTCAGGGGCGTCAAAATTAGGGACTGTGTGGTAATGGGTTAACCGTTTACCACACAATCCTGACTTTTAACACCCCTGTGAAAGAAGCTGTTTGAAAACAATGTGGGAAAAGGAGAAAATGCTGGTAACCAGCATTTTCTGCTTTTCCCACAATGTTTTCTTCCCTTTCAAAAAACAAATAATTCTTTATTCACATCTATTTAGTCATCTGCAAATGCTTTCAATTTGGACCAGTCTAAAATTTTGTAGTTTGGTAAAGAGTTAATGTGAAAAATGTTCCTGCAGAACCATTCAGCAGACGACTTGTTTATGGGTTTACCAAGCAACAAAATTTTAGACTAGTCCAAATTTAAAGTATTTGCAGACGACGAATCAAAGTGGAAACCAAATGACGAATTTTGTCCCCGTTAGGATAAAAACTTTGTTGGAAAAGGAGAAAATGCTTGTGACCAGCATTTTCTCCTTTCCCAGCAATGTTTTCAAAACCTTTCTTCCTGAAGATCGTCATTGTTGGGATTTGCAGTATAGGGCTAAATTTCTCTATGGACAACAAAATTTGGGTTCTCCAAAATGAAAAACCGTTCCAGATGGCAACATCAAATATGCCTTCAGTTGATAGGAGAGTGGAAAACATTGTGTGATAAGGACAGAAATATTGGTCAATAGCACAAGAGTTTTGAAAGGATCTCTTTTTGAAAGTTTAGAAAACATTATGGGATATTGAAAATATGCTGGTTAGGAGCATTTTCTCCTTTCATCCACCATATTTTCAAAGGTTCATTAAAGTAAAAGCTGTCATTGTAGGAGCTCACTAATGTTAACTCTTTACCACAGGACAAAATTTTGGACTAGTCCAAATTAAAAGCATTTGCAGACGGCAAAATAAATGTGAATCAAAAAATGAAACTTGATTTGGAAAGGGTAGAAAACATTGTGGGAAAAGGAGAAAATGCTGGTTACCAGCATTTTCTCCTTTTCCCACAATGTTTTCTAAAGGCTTCTTTCTCAGGGGCGTCAAAAGTAGGGATTGTGTGGTAATGGGTTAAACTAAGGATTCGACTTTTAGCCGATCTACTGTTTTCAGGCTGAGACTGTAGAACCAAACACATTTGTGACGTTTTCACTACGAGAGGTCTTGCCTCCTGGAATCAATATCACAGAGTTCTTTTCTATTGGTCCCCAGAATGGAATTTTCACCTTGATAAAACCCCTTGACCATAGGGATACAGATGATGGTTTGTAAGTCACTCTTTTTATTGTTTGTCTGACAATACCTCCAGCTAGGGGAGGCAATAAATAACACAAACAACCACAAAACACTACAAACCACATCACACACCACCTCAGAGCCAAAATTAATCATAAGTTAAACATAGTTTATTCTCAGATATTTAGATCAAGTGATGGGCAAAAAGTACATTTATATTAGAACATAATCATAATGAGTACACAGCATTGATAACCATCATAGATGGAACAGAATATTGTTGTTGAATTTAAAGCTAAAGCTGATTTTCTAGAATAAACACAGAAATGAAATAGATTATAAATGAAGTTTCAGTAAGATAAATGTATTGAAACCTTTCAATCAAGCAGGCTTTTTTTGAACTTCAGTGTCTGCTTTTAAAAAGATATTTATTCTACTAAGACCACATGGTGTGGTACAGTGGTCATAGGAACTATGATACCACCCATATGGATTGAGTTGAAGTCACAGGAAAATGTTTTTTTTTCCTTTTAACTCTTTGCCACACAATCCCGACTGATTAACGACCCTGAGAAAGACAGCTTTTGAAAACATTGTGAGAAAAGAAGAAAATGCTGGTAACCAGCATTTTCTCCTTTTTCCCACAATGGTTTTTACCCTTCCCAAATCAAATTTCAATTTTTGATTCACATTTGATTTGTCATCTGCAAATGCTTTAAAGTTGGACCAGCCCAAAATTTTGCCGTTTTGTAAAAAGTTAAATCAAGCAGTTTTTTCTGAAGCTAAGTCAATGGTTAAATTATTTTTGATGACATCATAGTGAATATTTTTACTTGTAATTAGTAGTCTCATGCATTTTTAATTGACATTAAATTGCACATTGATCCTTGAGAAATTTGGGAAAAATGAACCAAAATATCTCTTATACAGGAATTGATGCTAAATATAGCTTTTTGTTGGGGGCATAATTTCCAAAGTAAAAAAGCTAGTAACTTCAAACTTTGTACACAGACAACCCATAAGGTCTGCAGGGTACAAGAACCATAACTCTTTATTCTTATTCAGAATGACAAAATTACAGACTGGTCCAAATTGAACGCACTTGCAGGCAACAAATTAAATGTAACTCAAAAATTGAAATTTGTTTCCAACAGGGTAAAAAACAATGTCGGATTAGGAGAAAATGCTGGTTACCAGCATTTTCTCCTTTTCTTACCATGTTTTCAAAAGGCTTCTGTCTCAGGTTCATTAAAAGATGAGATTGTGTGGTAAAGAGTTAACTAAGACTTGTTCTGTATTTCAGGATTAGAGTTCTTGTAAGAGCAAGCATTTCCCCTACACTTTACTCAGAAAAATACATCAATATTACAGTTATAGTAAGTGAAACCTTCTATTTTTTATATTATGGCATGGTTTCAGTCATCCGTCTGTCCATCTTTCCTTAATTTGGTCCCCAAGTCTTCTCCTATTTGGCTTGACAAGTCTGCATTTATGCTCAGATTTTATGGTCCTCTGTAAAGCTTACCTATTATAAGGCTTGTGGTCCTCCGTAAAAGGTCACCACCATAAAGGTTAATATCTATCATCAGGACTTTAGGTTCAATGAAGTGATAACTACAAATATGGCTAAGAGTCCTATTGGAAGGATGCTTCCATCAGGGTTTGTGGTTTTTGTTGTCCACTGTAACTGTCACTATCATTAAGGCCTATGGTAACAGTAAATGTCCATACCCTCAGGGCTAGTTGTCCTTTGCAATGGAACCTGGCTGGGCAGCTCATTGGTTAGTGTATCTGACTCATGAGCTAATGGTTGCAAGTTTGATTTAATACAAACAACTAGATCTACAATGGTTTCTCCCCTGTAAAGATAATTTCTATCAGGGCCTGTGATCCTTACGGAATAGGCAAATACCATCAGGACCAGTGATTGGGAATAGGCAAATACATGTACCATCAGGACCAGTGATCCTCCTATAAAGACACAATTAGGCTCGTTATTATGTTTAGTATTCAAGATCTTCTGTAAAGGTTACCACCATCAGTGCTTGTTGACCTCTGCAAAGTGCACTGGCTTCATTGCTATTCTCAAAGGATCATAAGAGCTCCTTTAACCCTTTCCCAAACGGCAAATTTTGGACCAGACCAAAATGAAAGCATTTTGCCGATTACAAATTAACAGTTGTTAAAAAGATGATTTTTCTATATGATAGGGTAGAAAACATGGTGGGAAAAGGAGAAAATGCTGGTTACCAGCATTTTCTCCTTTTCCCACCATGTTTTCAAAAGGCTTCTTTTCCTGATCCGTAAAAACCAGGGATTGTTTGGGAAAGGGTTAACTCTTTCCATACCAAAGAAATACCAGAAGCTGTTGTGGATACTATGAAAAATCACGCTCTTAATGTTCAATATTTCGGCTATTGCCTTTTTCAAGAGTTACAAACACTTTTTATCACATAACTCCTTGTTTTCAATGTAATATAGCCATTTCGAATTTCTTGTCTCATACACATGTCCGATAAGGAAATAGTGCTGTATTCGGTCAACACTGTAATTATATGCTTCATTTCTAAAACATTGCTGAAATTGCATATAATTTATAAATTGTTAGAATAACAATATGGTTGTATGATACACACTAAAAGAATGTTCTAAAAGGATAAAGTGTTTCTAACTCTTGAAAAAGGCAATAACAGTAATATTGAACATAAGTGTCATTTTTCATAGTGTTTTAACCCTTTCCCAAACAAGCCCTTGCTTTTTTACGTGTCTACAGTACAAGTCTTTTGAAAACATTGTGGGTAAAGGAGAAATTTTTCCTTTTCCCACAGTATTTCCTACCCATTTGGAGAACTTTCTGCCATTTTTATCCAATTTGAAATTGTCTGCAAACTCTTTGAGTTTGGAAGAGTCTAAAATTTGTCGTTTGGGAAAGGGTTAATTATTCCCTAAGGAATTCAAAGTGTCATTGTGCTGTTGTGGATAGTATACATCAAGATGAGACTACACAGAATGTGCAGTCTGATCTCTGATTTACACTATTCACTGCTATATTATGGCTAATGACTGAATTCAGTTGAGATTTTACAGCAAAACTGTATTTGTCGCCATTGAGAAAAAGCAATTTATTTATTCAGTAATGAAATAGTTAACTAGGTCATGTGATACTAAATTGCTATGTGGGTAACTCATTAACTCTGGATGCATTTTTGTCCTTTTCCCACAATATTTACTAAAGCCAATTTCGCTATTGAGGTGATATCCTAAGATGCATGATTGTGTATCTTAGCTTCAATCTGCTTTTTGTATTACTTGATATAGCGATATGCAAGTTTTTTTTTTTTTCAAAAAAGATGAAATAATCTGGAAAAGGTGCTTTCACTCTGTACAAATAACATAACACTCTATTGATATTGAAAGCAGTTGCATAGCACACTTCAAATGTTCATGAGGTTATGGGATTTTTCTCTAAAAAAAAGCAGAAAAGAGGGGGTGGGGGGATTTTCTAGTTTCCTTATCATGATCACAATCATGGGACATGACTGTAACAGAGGGTAGATCAATTTTCAAATATCTTTTACTTTCAAGAAATCAACAAATCAACAGTTTTAATTTTTCTCCAATTTCAGAACCTCAATAATGCTGCGCCTGTGTTTGTTCCAAGCAGTCCAGATGACACATACTATGTTTCACTTAAAGAAAATGCACCAGGAGGTATGACCTAATGAGATTTAACCACACGATGAAATTTTGGACCGGACCAAACTGAAAGCATTTGAAGTCAGTCATTCAACCCTGTACCAGAGGACAAAATTTTAGCCCTGTCCATATTGAAAGCATATGCACACAACAATTTTTATGTTGCTCAAATGGTGCAATTTTTTATTGACATGGTAGAAAACATTGTGGGAAAAGGAGAAAATGCTGGTTACCAGCATTTTCTCCTTTTGCCACAATGTTTTCAAAAGGCCTCTTTCCAAGGGTCATGAAAAGTCGTTTTTGTGTGGGAAAGGGTTAAATGAAGCTCAAATTATGATTTCTCTTCTTGATCGGGTAGAAAACACTGTGGAAAAAGGAGAAAAATGCTGGTCACCAGCATTTTCTCCTTTTCGCACAATGTTTTCAAAGCCTTCCTTCCTAGAGTCGTGAAAACTGGGGATTGTTAGGTAAAAGGTTAACTTGTTATCAAACGACAATATTTTAGGCTTGTCCAAATCAAAAGCATTTGCAGACGACAAAATGAAAGTGACTGAAAATTTGAAATTTGTTTTGGGGAGGATGGAAAACATTGTGGGAAAAGGAGAAAATGCTGCTTACCAGCATTTTCTCCTTTTCCTACTATGTTTTCTATAGGCTTCTTTCTCAGAGTCGTCAAAAGTAGGGATTGTGTGGTAATGGGTTAAAGGCATATACTGATGACAATTTAATGTATCCTAATACTGGACCACACCATTTTCTCTTTTAACAACCTGGAGAAAAGAGCCTTTTTAAAATATTTGTTACATAGAAAAAATTCTGGTCTCAACATTTTCTTCTTTTCCTGTGATGTTTCACCTGTCCGGGTAGCTCAGTGGTGAGTGTGTCGGACTCATGATCTGGTGGTTGTGAGTTCGATTGAGGCAAACTTTCTTTCCGGCGTATTTTCGCCTCTCACCTCTGCTGAAGCATGTGAGAAACAGTCAGTGGCTGTGGAAAGAATGTTGTGTTAGTACTGGTATGAGAAAGCCAGGAAACATGTGTACATCACCGACCACCATGATATGACCTTAGCTGTTAAAATGGCTTTAAATCCCAATACAACCAACCTGTGATGTTTCTTACCTTTTTAAAGAAAAATACCATTCTTTGAGCCGCATTTACTTTTTTGTATGCAAATGCTTTTAATTTAGACCAGCCTGAAAATTTTGTTTTGTGGTAAAGAGTTAATGGGTGAAATATTTCTTTGAAAAGGTAAAGAAAACAAAACTTGTAGGCAAAGGCAAAAGTTGTTGATCACCTGAATTTTTGTCTTCATACCATAGTGTTTTCTGTACCCTTCCTTGTCTGGGTTGTAGAATGAGGCCATTGCTTGGGAAAAGGTTTACAAATCTTACTGGCCTGCTTGAGTGGCTCAGCAGTGAGCGAGTTGGACTCATGACCTTGTGGTTGTGAGTTCGATACACAGATGAGGCAAACTTTCTTTCCGGCGTATTTTCGCCTCTCACCTCTGCTGAAGCATTTGGGAAAAGTAGTCGATGGCTTTGGAAAGAAAGTAGTGTAAGTACAGGTGTGAGAAAGCCAGGAAACACATGTGCGTCACCGACCGCCATAGGATGACCTTGGCTGTTAAAGTGGCGTTAAACCCCAATACAACCAATCAACCAAAAACAAATCTTACTGTCATACCCTTTACTACACAATTCTGAGGTATTAACCCTGAGAATGAAAACATCTGAAAACATTGTTGGATAAGAAGAAAATGCTGGTAACCAGCATTTTCTTCTTTTACCATAATGGTTTCTTTTCTTTTACACACAAATCCCATCAAATGTGCTACATTAACTATGCTTTCAATTTGTTTTGTCTTAAATTCAAACAATGCCATAATTTAACCCTTTATCAAATGACACATTTTTAGTCTAATCCAAATTGAAAGCACTTGCAGGCAACAAAGTCATTGTGTCTCAAAAATTGAAATTTGTTTCCAGCAGGATGGTAAACATTGTGGGAAAAGGAGAAAATGCTGGTTACCAGCATTTTCTCCTTTTCCCACAATGTTTTTAAAAGACTTCTATCTCAGGGTCATGAAAACTAGGGATGTTTTGGTAAAGGGTTTACCTTGTAAAGGAAGACTTCTAACAACATGGTTGCAAAAGGAGAAAATGCTGATATCTCTCCCCCCAGAAAAATACATATTTCATTTTTTGACACACTTTCATGTCATCTGTAAAGACTTTCAATTTGAAAAAGTCTAAAATTTTGTCATTAATCTTAATAAAGAGCTAAGGATTTGGATCTAAACCAGGAAACCCTATGATTGATATAGAGTATCTGTGGACAATGCTTTCAGAGCTAGAGCCTAAAACTTGTAGAGCCTACAATAAATAGCATTAATGTGAGCTGTTGATATGATCTGACCAGAAGGCAGCATTCCAACAACACAGCAAACAACCTGATCCACTGTTTATCTATACCTTTTAAGGTTTTGTGGTGATTGACCTAAACACGACAGATGCCGATGAACCAAACACGCCCAACAGTGAAGTTGAGTTTGACATAAAAACTGGAGCCAATAATGTGTTTATCATAGACCAGGATTCTGGGATTATCACTGTTGTCAATGGTGTAAGTTTGGACATAGATCTAGAGAGCTCATATACCATTGTGGTAAGTGAAATTGAAATTTTAACTCCTTACTTAATGACAATTTTAATTAAACTTGTCCAAGTTGAAAGCACTTGCAGAACAACATAAACATAAATCAAAAATTGAAGTTTGTTTCCAGCAGGGTAGAAAAATTCATGGGAAAAGCAGAAAATAGCTGGTTACCAGCATTTTCTCCTTTTCCCACCATGTTTTCAAAAGGCTTTTTCCTCTGAATGGTTAAAACCAGGGATAAAGAGGTTCCGTAAAGAGTTAAGTCTATCCAAAACAATGCTTGCTGCTCTTCCACATAAGCAGTGTTGAAACATTTATCAGCAGTGTGAGAGGAAGAAATCCTGTCACAATAAATGTCCTCAATTTTTTAAAGAATTATGCAAAGTTTTGTATTCAAGACCTGTGCTCTTACAGCTGTGCCACTGGGTTTGGGTGAGAAGGCTTTGGAAAACATTGTAAGAAAAGAATAGATTTTAGACTTCTTTAGATTCAAAATAATTGCAGGCGAGCAACTGAAAAATGGTATAAATGAGCTTTAGTTTAATGATGGGATGAAAAATAATTGTTGGATAAGGAGAAAATGTTGGTTACTGGAATTTCCTGCTTTTCACGTAAACATAGACATAGATATACTTTTATTACATATACATAATACATAGATATACTTTTATTACATATGCATATACATGTATCTTGCAATACAATATATATATCATAAACCATACACACTGTGAAAAAGGGGTTCAAGCATATTCAGAAAGTATCAACCCAGGTCAGACTGAGCAGGCTGACCCGAGTCAAAAGTTTTGCTTTTGGCCAATCTTTTGTATGTCAAAGGACCATTCTGCCACAAGATTTGGTCACCTATGGGTTTGATTGGCCCACAAGACTTGGTATGACTTGTTTGGTGTGGTGCAACACATATGAGCCTTGCCCTGGAAAAAACGGACTTAATGCGTCTCCATGATCCTGGTTACAAAGCAAGCCATTACATACTTCTAGATCGCCCACCTGGGTGGCTCAGTGGTGAGGGTGTTGGACTCATGATCTAGTGGTTGTGAGTTTGATACCCGGTTGAGGCGAACTTTCTTTCCAGCGTATTTCCGCCTCTCACCTCTGCTGAAGCATGTGAGAAAAGTAGTCGGTGGCTTTGGAAAGAAAGTTGTGTTAGTACTGGTATGAGAAAGCCAGGAAACACATTTGCATCACTGACCACCATGATATGACCTTAGCTGTTAAAGTGGCGTTAAACCCTAATACAACCAACCAACATACTTAGAGATCCATAGTATCCACTTTTCGTAACAATGGACCCTATCAAGACTGATTAACTGGTCCTTTGACATAGAAAAGAATGATGAATATTGAAAAGTTTGGGCCCAGGTCAGCCATGCTCTTTGAAAAGGGGGCTTTATGCATCTGCGAGAAGTATAGACTCGGGTCAGCCTGTACAATCTGTGCAGGCTGACCTGGGTCGATACTTTTCGCAGATGCATTAAACCCTCTTTTCACAGAACATGACTCCAATGCATTAAATCCCCTTTTCCAAAAGTATGGCTTATATGTATGTTTACATATTTCACAGGTGGTAGCGAAAGATAAAGGTAACCCAGTCAAATCATCATCAGCTACAGTTAGCATAACTCTGTTGGATGCTAACAATAAACCCCCAGTGTTTGAAACTCCGTTTTACCGTTTCCGTGTGAATGATAGTATAAGTAAGTATAAACTCATACTATTCTTTACATATTTTTTAGACACATACTCTTTCTATCCCTCCCATGTGAAATTTGTCAGAAGATTTTTGTGGCGGTTGTTGCCACAGAGTTAACGAAAATTCCAAAATTCGAAACAAAATTTAAAAAATAAGGTGTAAAAACCAAACTCAAGGCCTAAGTATCGGTGATGAACATACCAAACAACTGCATAACATTTCAGCTAACCCTATAAAAAGCTACTGTTTCTAACGAAGACGACTTTAACTAATTTTACTGATCATAAAAGTGTTGATAGTGATTGATTTTTGAGTCAGATAATTGGCAGCTCAACCATGCAAACTTTCTGTCCCTGTTTCTCTGTGAGACATCTTCTGCAGGCTCATAGCCTTTAGCAAAACAGAAAGTTACATATAGATGGAAAGTGTTGTTTCAGATTAACCTGCATGGACTGCGCAGGCTGATCCGAGACGTACATACTCGGAGTAGACCACTGGCAAAAAGTTTAGGCCCAGGCCAACCTGCACAAACTGTACAGGCTGGCCAGGGTCGATACTCTTTACATGTGCATCAGGCCCCCTTTTGCCAGAGCATGACTCCAATCTTCAGTTCAGGCTTGGACAAGTTGTTCATTATCAAAAGGGTAACCTGTACAACAAGGACACTTAAGCATCAAATTATTTGTGATGCTATTATTAATTTTGATTTTTTTTTACTTAAAAACAAGAACTCGCAGCCAACTGATGGCATAAGCACACAGTGCTATATTTAACTCATTACCAAACAACAATAGTTTAGGCTTGTCTGAATCGAAAGCATTTGCAGACGGAAAAATAAAAGAAACTGAAAACTTGAAATTTGTTTTGTAAAGAATAGAAAACATTGTTGGAAAAGGAGAAAATGCTGGTTACCAGCATTTTCTCCTTTTCCCACAATGTTTTCTAAAGGCTTCTCAGTGTCGTCAAAAGTAGGGATTGAGTGGTAATGGGTTAAAAGTATTTCCCTTGCATTTCAGCTGTTGGAGATTTTGTTGGACAAGTCAGTGCCAATGATGTGGACATGAACCCTGTGATCAGGTATTCTCTGGATGCGGGGAGTGGAAGCTTCCAGTTAAACAGTAACAATGTGCCTGGAAATGTTGCAGTAAGTCAAACTGGGTTTATTCCTGATGGAGACAAAAAAAAAAAACATTGTCTTGTTATAAACCCTTTACCAAACAATCTCTGGTATTTACAATGCTGAGACACTGAAGCCTTTTGAAAACATTGTGGGAAAAGGAGAAAATGCTGGTAACCAGCATTTTCTCCTTTTCCCACAATGTTTTCTAGCCTGCTAATACAAGTTTCAATTTTTAAGTAACCTTTATTTTGTCATCTGCAAGTGGTTTCAATTGGGACCGGTCAAAAATTTTGCTGTTTGGTTAAGGGTTATAATCTTAAATATTTGCGGATGACATTGTAAATGAAGTTTAAAAATGGAAATTTTCTTTTAACCTTTCAACAAACAATCCTGATTTAACCCTTTCCTAAACGACAAAATTTTAGACTTGTCCAAATTGAAAGCACTTGCAGACAACAAAATGAATATAACTCAAAAAATTGAAATTGGTTTCCAGCAGGGCAGAAAACATTGTGGGAAAAGGAGAAAATGCTGGTTACCAGCATTTTCTCCTTTTCCCACAATGTTTTCAAAAGACTTCTTTCTCAAGGTTCGTAAAAACCAGGGATTGTTTGGTAGAGGGTTAAATGACTTTGGGAAAAAAAAAAGGCTTTTGAAATATACTAGGCAGACTAGAAAATGCAGGAAACCAGCATTTTCCCTTTTTCCTGTGATATTTTTATAACTTAAATACTTTCTTACCCATATTTCATCATTTTAGCCACGCTTATCCTCTCATCTGCATAAACTTCCAATTCGGATTAGACTAAGATTTTGTCACATAGTAAAGAATTAACCCTTTACCGCACAATGCTGACTTTTCATGACCCTGGGAAAGAAGCGTCTTTGCAGTCTGATCTATATCTACACCAGTCCTGCTGCAAAGGTAACTTTAGTTTAATTGTTTACCACACATTACGGACTTTCAACGACCCTGAAAGAAAAGCCTCTCAAAAACATTGTTTTCTACCTTATCAATGAGTGAAATTACTAATTTAGCAATATTTAATTTGTTGTCTGCACATGCTTTCAGTTTGGACCAGTCTACAGTTTAGTGGTTTGATAGAGAGTTAAAGACTCTTGAAAAGTTAATCACTCGGTCACACAGCACCTTTGCTATAGTCAGAGGCCATTGTTTTGTGGTAGCTCTGTATAATTCAGTTCCTTTATTCTTTTTCTTTGACAGGATATCTTAACTATTGAAAGTACAACTGGCATCATTCGACTTGCTGGAGAACTCAGCAGTAGTTATGACAGAATCTCCTTCAATGTCATAGCGGAAGACATTGGGATCGAGAGTGGCGATCCAAGACAGTTTGCCACAGGTAGAGTATAGATATCCACACAGATGCTATGAGACTGAATGAGTTTTTACACCTCATTTGTCATACTGTGGGACTTGGGATCAATTATACCTTGAGTAACTTAGTGGTTGTGAGGTAGAGCATTGGCCTTGTAACCATAAGGTCCTGAGTTCGATACTCAGAAGTGGATATCATCTTTAGGATTTTTCATTTGCCAACATGCTGGGCACGAGAAATGGTGTAGTTCCGAGGGAGCGGAATTGAGACAGATTAGTGTAACTTGTTTCTCAATCGATGTAAAATAAGTATGTTTAAACTAAGTTTTAACAACCCTATAGATAGGGAGCGGAATTGAGACAGATTAGTGTAACTTGTTTCTCAATCGATGTAAAATAAGTATGTTTAAACTAAGTTTTAACAACCCTATAGATAACGGCTTTTGGAAACATAGTGAAAAAAGGGGAAAACAGTGCAGCAGTTAGGGGTCATATTTCAGCTGTGTAGTAAACAAAAACGCATTAGAGCTAGCTGTCCAACTTGAAGGCTTGTACAGACGACAAGTGAAATGTAGCTTAAAAGATGAAATTGTCTATGAAAGAGAAGAAACCGTCGTGGAGAAAGGAGAAAATGCTGGTTAACAGCATTTTTGCTTGTTTCCGCCTTGTGTTTGAAAGGGTTTTTGTTCAGAGTTGTTTAAATATGGAACTGTTTGGTAAAGGTCTAAGTTGAGATGAATATATTCTTGCAGCAAATGTGCTGATCTTCATCCTGACTGCACCAGACAGTAGAATAGTGTTTGATCTTCCATGGACCTATGACAATCCTGTCATTTCTGATTCGTTTTCGGAATCTCTCAGAACAAATAAAACAATATTGACATTAAGGGCCACAGACCCAGTGAAAGCTGAAGCCATCTCTATTTTTAGAAAGATTCCATCGTCAGATCCTGAAAATTACTTTGTAGTAACAGGAGGTATGTATAACTAGTTTTAGCTCACCTGAGCACAAAGTGCTAGAGGTGTAACTTTCTGTGGTCATGCTGTGCAGTGACATTTGTCGTCCGTTATGTCTTGCATTGTGTACACTCTAGAGTCCACATTTCTTGTTCAGTATTCATTAAATTTGGTCAGATCTTTTGCTTTGATCAGCTTAAAAATAAGCCATGTTGTGTCAAAATGTAGGTAATGTAAAGTTTTTAATGAACAATTCTTTGAATCAAAGCAGTGTGAGCAGATGACATTTTTAACATCACATTGTATGTATTTCATAGAAGTAAATGGATTTATAGATATTATTGCAGGTGCATCTTCAGAAGTTCTAGCAATTTCTGATCTGTAATGTATGAAATATCATTATGTCATAAAAAGAATCTGATATCAGGTGGCATTAGAGTAAAAATTTTATTAAACTTGCCAAGAAAAAATGTTTCAAAACTTACCTACTTGGACAAGATTTTATGAAACTCCGTACTATTTATCATAAGCCACAGACAGTCATGAATTTTTATATATTATGACATAGCATGTCACGGAAAAAAGCGCTTAACTTACAATTTCGTTATGGAACCAGTAACAAAAAAGCCATGTGTACATGCAAATTGTTTATAGATTTGTATAAAAAAAAAAGCATTTTCCTTGGCGGATATAGTTTTAACAAAACTTTTTTCTCGCTTATTGTTACTGTTTGTAGGTAAAATTGAGCTTAGAGAGATTGTTGACTATGAAGCCCTGCCTGTCACAGAAAATGGACGGAAGATTTTGTCCCTTGAAGTAGAAGCTATATCAAATGATTATGAGAGGACAGGCACCGCCACTGTAAGATTACAAGTTACAGATTTCAATGATAATAGACCAGAATTTGAGCGCAGGGTAAGTGCCCCACTTTCATTGTTCCCTCTTCCTCACAATCAACGACTTTCAGAATAATGGCTTTTGAAAACATAGTGGGAAAGGAAGAAAATGCCAGCAACTTTCTCTTCTTCCACATTGTTTTATATCTTTCTAAATATGAATCTCATATTTGAGCCACATTGTATCAAATTTTTGTACATGTATCTACAAGTTCTTTTTTGATTTTAGATTTTCTATACTTATAACATCCCCTGTTAAAGAAAGCTTTTGAAAAACATTTTGGGAAAAGGAGAAAATGCTGGTTACAGCATTTCTCCTCTTTCTAAAATGTTTTCTTCCAAAGACAATTTGCATGCTCTGAGTCACATTCACTATATTGACTATGTTTTCTATATGGACAAGTCTAAAGAAACGTGTGTTGTAAAGGGTTTACTCTTTACCACACTACAAAATTTTAGACCGGTTCAAATTGAAAACATTTGCAGATGACAAATTAAAGGTGACTGAAAAATTGAAATTTGTTCTGGGAAGGGTAGAAAACACTGTGGGAAAAGGAGAAAATGCTGGTTACCAGCATTTTCTCCTTTTTCTACAGTGTTTTCAAAAGGCTTCTTTCTCAGGGGCGTCAAAAGTAGGGATTGTGTGGTAATGGGTTAATGTGTATATCAGGTCAAGGCAGTTATGTGTACTTGTTTTTCTGGCATCCAGGAATATGTGGTACCACTAGAGGAGAATTCCGACTACCCTACAGAAGTTGCTCGTCTCAGAGTCACAGACAGAGATTCCAGTAGTTTTGGCATTGCTGAGTTTTCAATTAGTGGTTTGGATGGTCCACTTGATGACTTCTTTGTTGAAGAGGATCCAAATGAGGTAAGTTTCCCTTTCTTGTTATAAGAATAAGTGCATGTTGTTAGCCAATTAGAACCTGATGTGGCAATAATTTCTTGTACAGATTAACCCTTTCCCAAACAAGCCCTGGATATTACGTGTCAGCAGTAAAAGTTTTTGAAAACCCTGTGGGAAAAGGAGAAATTGCTCGTAACGAGCAATTTCTCCTTTTCCCACAGTGTTTTCAACCCTTTTTGAGAACTTTCTGGCATTTTCTCCAAATCTAATATTGCCGTCTGCAAACTCTTTTGGTTTGAAAGAGTCCAAAATTTGTCATTTGGGAAAGGGTTAATAATACCCCAACAGTATGGATTATTATTAATTAACTACAGTGGAACCCCGTTACAACGAAGTGCGCTATAGCGCTGATTCCGTTATAACGCGGGTGTCCTTTGGCTCCCAAAATTTCGGGGGTTGACCATTTTCGAGTCTGATCCGAATCCACCGTTGCTCTCACAAGAATCTTCGATGTAAAAAAAAAGACCTCTCGGTCAAAAAAAAAAAATCGATACCGTGTACATAACGTGACAATTTTTCACACCTTTACCTTGTTGATTACATTTATCACCTATGGCTTTGCACAATTACTTTGACAAATACACGCATAGTAGGTAACAAAAGGCCCTCGTCCCATAATTGTCTTTGCAAGCAATCTTGCATTATACAAACTTCACGTCAATATGTCTGTCTGCATGTAGATCGTAACGGCGATATCACAAAATAGCCGAATGACTCTCTTTCTACCGACTACACAACGTGCACGTGACACGACTGGGGTACTCTTGCAATTATCATTACGATACGCAGAAGGGTTGTATTAGAAAATATAAAGCAACAGAGGTACTGGCTTATTGCGTGATTGCATAGTTCTGAATGGAGGTCAGCCCATAGCCAGGTGTAAATTTTTCAGGCAAAACGGTTTAAGTGTGTACGACAAACACTTGCACTTACAACCCTTTCGCTTTGCATTATTGGTGTGTTACGTCATACATGTACCACTAATGCAAACTTTACTCCAAACATTGTGTGGATAAACGACTGATGTGATTTCTTTACGGATAGCAGGTTAAATTCCCCTGTGACTTTCAACATGTACGGGGGTCTTATCTCGTTTGATTATGAAAGAGATTTCTTTCGTCATTGCCGATTAGGGTTCGTTGTGCAATCGTCAGCATGATTAAAAACATGGCGGCGGCACCGTCTGTAATCCAAAACGATACCGTTTAATTTAATTTTGGAATGAATCTTGCAGTAATTTAGCAAAACAGCGGCTGAATAATTCTAAAAGAAACGGTCCTAAAGGTAAAATAATCTCTTTTACGTAGTTGTAACGTTATTTGATGACAGAAACTAACTGGGAATAGTTCAGGCGTTAGGTAGAAAAGAATCTAAATTGTTCAATGTCCTATAAATAATGTTTAAACGTAAATAGGCATGTCTTAGTTTTAGTACCGTGTTTTGGTGCGTATAACACGCACCTTTTTTCAGCTCTGAATAATTTCAAACTGGGGACTGCGTGTTATACACTACAATAGGCAAAACCATGTTTTTTTCCTCCTTGAAAGTCGGTCGTATACCTGTTCAGAGTGGGTGGGGGAGTGGCGTAGGTACAAAACGGTAAAGTTCTCTCGCCACAGCCTTAACTTTCGTCATCATCCCATTTCAACTTTTACCGATTAAAAAAGAAAGACATTATGTTTTAATTTTGTTAAAATGTACTTGTACATTCTTAATTTCTGGATTAGGATTCGTAATTTCCCGATTCTATCAGCCATTTTGGCAACGGCGAACGTACCCCGGAATGATAAATATTGATTTACCTGTTATCGTCTGATTCGTCTCATATTTTTTTTTCTTTGTTAATAGCTAAAATTGAACATTTATAAAAGAGTAAAATAACGATTCATTAAGAAATGAATGATTTAAAATATTTTCATGTATCGCTACTTTTTACAAAAGCCGTGATTTACATCATATAGATCTATGTTTATTTCACACCTGTCACATTTGTCGATCGAGGTGAGAAAATAAGAGATTAACTACGATATGGTCGTCAGTTCAATGTGTGAATTTGCAAATGTCATAAGCTGGCATGTTTTTGTAATCCCCCCGAGTACACATCGAATCATTACCACTTCCACTTTGATTAAAAATGGTTATTTCCCTTTGATAAAGTATCGCCATTTACAATTTTTCAAGACGGCAACCTGAGCTTCACATGTTACGATATTTTGGTCAATTTTTGATGCGTGTTGTACATCCGAACAACCTTTTTTCCTCGGATCTGATGCTGAAAAAGGCCTGCGTGTTATACATGCCTGCGTGGTATACACAGCGTTTTACGGTATATGGAACATTGCTATTTCATTTTTGTCAGAATAAATTTGCGATAAACTGTAATTAATAAGCCATAGTTCTGTAGTCTGGCAATGATTGGCGGATGGGCTGCGGGTAGTGTGTGTTGGGGGGGGGGGGGGAATCAGCGTTATAAACGTAACCCCGGATATAACGCTGTTGACAACCATGGCTCCCACCGACAGCGTTATAACGGAGCTCCACTGTATTGGATATATAGAAGTTATACATGGAAACCGGTCCACGCGATACCAGTCACATTTCTGATTTCATATAGTACACAGGTCGTGACCCCGGCTTAATACGACTTGACCTCCGATCAATACAGGTAACCTCGAATCAATATTGATGACCGGCGACCAATACAGAAATCCTTGAACGTGATTGGTAAAAAGTTCAGTTGCGTGAGCGTCTGTACTTACTTCTAGCCAATCACGTTCAAGGAGGCGGCAAAGTAAACATAACCCAAAACTTGATATTTGTTTCCAGCAGGGTAGAAAGCATTGTGGGAAAAAGGAGAAAATGCTGGTTACCAGCATTTTCTCCTTTTCTCACAATGTTGTCAGAAGGCTTCTTTTTCAGGGTCGTAAAAACCAGAAATTGTTTGGTAAAGGGTTAATTAATAAAATTGTGATTAATTAAGTGATTTCATATTGGTCCAGTTACAGTTCCTCGGTCAGCGTCGGGCCAATACGGCTGACCTCTGACCTGTAACTGGGCCAATACGAAATCACTTGATTAATAACATAATAATAATACCACAATAGAATTCATTTCTCATTTGCCACTGTTTGTTGTCTCATCCTCTGTGAAAATGGGTTCAATGGATTTACAAAAAGTGCTTACCCATGTAAGCCTGCCTAATCCATGCAGGCTGACCTGGGGCCACATTCACCAACAACTCTTGAGAATATTCTTAGTCTTATTCTCCAAGATTTTCTACATTTGTAAGTAACACAACTTCTGATTGGCTAAACCATTTTTGGCTAAATCGAATGGTTTAGCCAATCAGAAATTGTGTTACTCACAAATGTAGAAAATTCTGGAGAATAAGACAAAGAACGTTCTTAAGAATGGTTGGTGAATATGGGCCCTGGTCTTCTTGCTGTTGGTCAGTTTTCTACTGACTGGTCTACCTAATTATTTATTGGGTTGTGAACTCTCTACCAAACGACAAAATTTTTGACTGGTCCAAGTTGAAAGTACTTGCAGATGCCAAACGTAACTCAAAAATTGAAATTCTTTTCCAGCAGGGTAGAAACCATTGTGGGAAAAGGAGAAAGGGCTGGATACCAGCATTTGTTTCCTTTTCCCACATTGTTTTCAAAAGGCTTCTATCTCCAGGTCATAAAAGCCAGGAATTGTTTGGTAAGGAGTGAACGGGTGACTAAACAATTTCCGGTTTTTACGACCCAGAGGAAGAAGCCTTCTGAAAACATTGTGGGAAAAGGAGAAAAAAGCTGGTAACCAGCATTTTTTCCTTTTCCCACCATGTTTTCTACCCTATCAGAGACCTAAAGCACATTTGCAGCAATTCTGAATTTGTCGTCTGTAAATGCTGTCAGTTTGGAAGTCTAAAGTTTGTTGTTTGGCAAAGGGTTAAACAAAAGAAATGGCATTGGCCCATAATCATTCAATGGCTTTCTTGCTATGATTCATCTTAGCAAAAGTCTATGCCAAATGAATTCTGTTGCAGTATTATTCATCTATACAAAAAAAACTATTGCTGCGCCAGTTTCTAATTGCCTAATGTCATGCATTTATTCTTATAACAAGGAAGGTTGACACTCCTCTTTCCACTCTTCAAACAGTGTTTCAAAAACAATTTTGCCAAATTGTTTTAATCACATGTATGTGCTTTGTCTATTTTTATGCCCCCAGGGCTTTATATTTTGTGGAGGGGGGCAATGATACAGGTAAAACGGTATACAACTTTCCAAGGACCACAGTAACATTATATGTTACAATTAGAGACACTATGGTAATGGAAGACATACTTGTATTTGTCCATTTCAGGTCAATGTCGCAATCATCAGAGTTGGACTAAATGCTAATTTAGACTTTGAAAGCAACAGAACAATCATCATATTTGTCACTGCACAAGATGATCGGGGATCAACAAGTGGATTGACAGACACAGTCACTGTAAGTATTTCTTTTATTTATGAACCTTTGTAGTGCTGAATCTTGATTTAATTGATTTCATGGACAGTGAGGATTAAGGTCAGACTGCACAGGCAATTGAAAAAAAGAAAGAAGCCTTTTGAAAATATTGTGGAAATAGAAGAAAATGCTGTTAACCAGCATTTTCTTCTTTTTCAACAATGTTTTCTATCCTCAGAAAGAAAAATTGCACCATTTGAGCCACTTTTAAATTTTTTGAAGGCCGAGATTTTGTGATCTGGCAAAGGGTTAATGGGCCAATGGAGACTTTGGATGGAAATTGAGAAAAATGCTGGTAAATAGCATTTTTGCCTTTTCCCACTATGCTTTCTACCCTTTCAAAAGATCATTTGGATCATTTGAGCTGTGATTATCCTAAAGAAGTCCTCAGAGGTGTAGAAATGTGTTTTGCCCTCCCAGCCTTCCTCAAACATTTTCCTTTTCCCCTAACATGTTTTCAAACAAGCTTTCCTTCTAAAGGTCATTAAAATGTGCAATTATGTGGTTACCACCTTTTCAGAGATCTTTGCTGCAGTTTTTCTTCTTCAAACCTATTTGTAGTTACGTATCAACCTGATTGATGTCAATGATAATCCGCCAGTGTTCCGGGATAAAGTGTATACATTTGAAGTGATCGCGGGAGCCAAGCCTGGTGATGTTGTCGGTCAAGTTATCGCAGATGATGCGGATACTGGGCGTAACGGTGATATACAGTATACCATTGAACCAGGTTCGAGCGGTAAGCAAACTCCATACTTGTCATTATCATGTCCTGTACTAAACTGTTGTTTAACCCTTTATCACACATTGGAGCTTTTAAAAATATCGTGGGAAAAGGAGAAAATGCTGGTAACCAGCATTTTCTCCTTTTCCTACAATATTTTCTATCCTATCAAAGACAAATTCCATCATCTAAGCTACATTTAATTTGTCGTCTGCAAATGCTCTCAAGTTGGATAAGTCGACATTTTTGTCATGTGATACAAGGTTACCCTTTACTAGACAATCCAAGTTTTAGCCGTGCTGTCTTCAATGAATCCAGGGACTGTCATAGCTCTGTCAAAGTCTGCACTGTCCTTATCTGCCTTCTTGTTGAAAAACTTTTATTCTCATTCAATATCTCTACCATTACTGAAGATATGTGCTTCAAACTTGTAGTCAGCATTCTTGTTATACCCCTGCAAAACAAATGTTTTCAGGGATATATTGGAATAGGCCTGTCTGTCTGTGTGTCCTTGTGTCATACAAATAATTACATTTTGTTGTTTTATCCACAACTATTTTCAAAGTCCTTCTTTCAGATGGGCTTGAATAGAGTGAATATTGGATAATAATTAACATGGTTATTTTTTATACCTGTAGGTGCATTTTACTTTAATGCTGACAAAGACGATGAAACTGCCATAAATACTGGACTACAAATTGGTGAAATACTTGTCGCTAGGAGCCTTGAAAGCCTCCCCTATGGTACCATCTTCAATATAACTGTGCGAGCCACAGATAATGGTCTCCAAGGTCAACTATCAGGCACAGCCATCGCCCTCATTTCTGTCAGCACAGATGGTCAGGATCCAAAACCACAATGGGATGCCAATCTTCCGACTCGTGTTCAAATACCTGAGGTATTGTTTTAAATCTTTACTACACAATTCTGGCTTTTAACACCCCTGTGAAATAAGCCTTTTGAAAGCATTGCAGGAAAGGGAGGAAATGCTGGTAACCAGCATTTTCTCCTTTTCCCACAATGTTTTCTACCCCTCCTAAAACAAAGTTCAATTCTTTAGTCACATTCATTTTGTCATCTGCAAATGCTTTCAATTTGGGCCAGTCTAAGATTTTTGCGTTTTGTAAAGAGTTAACTCTCTACCAGACACCTAAGTTTTACACTCATCCAAACTCAAATCTGTTGCAGACTACTAATTCATTGTGACTTAACTGATGAACCTGACTCAAAAAGGGCAGGAGATGTTGTGAAAAAAGGAGAAAATGCTGGTTATCAGCATTTTCTCCTTTTTCCACAATAATTCGAAAGGCTCATTTCCCAGGATCGTTAAAAATCAGTATTGTAAGGTAAAGGATTTACTCTTTGCCTAATGATTTTTTTGGCTTTTGTTTACTGGATGCTTTTGTAGGTAACAAATCAACAATGTACCTCATATTCCCAAATATAAACAACCCTTTGGACAAAGCCCATTAATTACCAGCATTTTTGCCTTTTCCACAATCTTTTCTGGCTATTCACAAAAAAATCCAATCATTCGAGTTGCTTTTAACTCCTTACCAAATGACAAAATTTTAGACTGGTCCAAATTGAAAGCATTTGCAGACAATAAAATAAATGTGACTCAAAAACTGAAATTTGTGATGGGAAGCTGCTTTTATCATGAAAAATCTTGTGATTCTGTAGGATAAGAAAGATTCTAACATGGCACGCGAATTCAGCTCTATAAACACAGTGCATCGAAAGCGTGGTAAAATCTGCGACATACCATGTAGAGTGACGTCATTCTACATCGAGTGGTGTCATTCTGTATAAAGTAAGTGAATGAGTTATTCAATGGAACATAATCTTCATCCGCATTTTTACTCTAAAGTATGAACTTGCTTTCCTTTCATTAACAGTTGGTCATGTTAGAATCGAAATAATCTTCATTCTATCATGGTTTATCATTCAATAAACCACATTGTGAGTTTTGAGGCACAATGAATAACCAACTCGGGCTATTGCCCTAATAGATTATTTATTGTGCCTCATAACTCACAACAGTGGTTTATTGAATGATAAACCACGATAAAAAGAAGATTATTTCGATTCTAACATGGCCAATTGTTAATGAAAGGAAAGCAAGTTCAATCTTAGAGTAAACACTCGGATGAAGTTAATGTTCCATTGAATGACGTCACTTGATATAGAATGACGTCACTCTACATGGATTGTCACAGATTTTACCATGCTTTCCTTTCACTGTGTTTATAGAGCCGAAATTGTGTGTCATGTTAGAATATTAATTTACTGCTGGTGCAGAAATTGGAAATAAATCTGAACCAGATTGGTGAGAGGAATAATCTCATTATAGACTTATCAGTGAATAAATTTGATTTCACAGTGAATAAGACCACTCATGCTCATATTGTGCTGTTGTACTTGTTTTTCAACCGCATCAAGGCCCATTCTAGTGAACGATTTTTAATATTACACTCAACCAGTTGATTATCCTCTATATATGTATTTCACAGCCTACTTAAAAGCGCACTTCCAGGTAATGAAGTTATGGAATACAGCTTGAAAACATATATTTCCCTAGTCAACGGAATTACATGTAAAATGTACTTTGTGATGCACATTTGTTCACTTTCTTAGGTCTTACATGTGTGAAACATATGTATACATGTATGTTTAATTCTTTACCACATGACAAAATTTTGGACTTGTCAAAATTGAAAGCATTTGCAGATGACAAAATAAATGTGAATCAAAAATTGAAATTTGTTTTGTGAAGGATAGAAAACATTGTGGGAAAAAGAGAAAATGTTGGTCACCAGCATTTTCTCCTTTTTCCAACAATGTTTTCAAAAGGCTTGCTTTCTCAGGGTCGTTAAAAGTCGGGATTGTGTGGTAAAGAGTTAAATGTATGTTTTTTTTCTTTACAGAATCGGCCCATTGGTACTTGTGTAGCAACAATAACAGCTAATGCGTCATCTAGTGTGGAGTACAGTTTTATCACAACAGGGGAGAACACAAGTGATGCAAGCAAATTTGCAATTGATGCCATTACTGGAAGAATTTGCACAAATGCAGTACTTGATTATGAACAACAAAAATTCCTCAATGTAAGTATGACTTCCTCTAAAATTACTGAGTATTATATTACCTCTTAACTCGTAAACACAAAAAATCTAGACCTGTCCAAATTCAAAGCATTTGGAGACAACAAACGTGGTGTCAATGATGGAATTTGTCTTTTGATTGGCTAGAAGACAAAATTTTTGACTTATCCAAACTGAAAGCATTTGCAGACTCGAAAATTAAAACTTGACTTTTTAAAGTGTAGAAAACATTGTGTGGAAAGGAGACAATGCTGGTTACCAGCATTTTCTCCTTTTTCCACAATATTCCAGAAGGCTTCTTCCTCTCGGTTGTTAAAACTAGGGATTGTTTGGTAAAGGGTTAAGAAAATAGCTATTGTTTTGCATTAAAACAATTTGGCAGACACTATGGCAATGGTATGAATTGCTAAAAATAAGTATTTGTCCTTCTGCCACAGCATTTTCATACACACATTTTCATCTTTCATCAAACAGTCCAATGTTTTGTCAACCTTGAGGACTTTCATTAAAATCAAGAAAAAGTTGTTTTCTGTAATTCCCTTTGCATACCTTCTTTCATATAACACATTTACAATATTACATAAAGTGCAAGAAATAATAGGGTAAACGCATGTAAATTGTGCCATATTTTTGCCTGGTTGAATGGCACACACTGTCTACTAAGGTAAATATTGTCTAAGAAGTAATGTTTTTACCTTCAATTTAAAAATTACTGAAATGTATACGTTAAATTTCACTACTTGTAATCATGAATCAAAAAATAAAATCCATTGTTATTTCCTGATTAATTACTGAAAAGCATGCAATTAATATCTGTATTCTAATTATTAATTGTTAATTCTTTACCACTCAATCCCAACTTTGAATGACCCTGAGGCAGAAGCCTTTTAACCCATTACCACTCAATCCCTACTTTTGACGCCCCTTAGAAAAAAAAGCCTTTTGAAAACACTGTGGGAAAAGGAAAAAATGCTGGTAACCAGCATTTTCTCCTTTTCCCACAGTGTTTTCTACCCTTCCCAGAACAAATTTCAAATTTTCAGTAATCTTTATTTTGTCGTCTGCTAATCCTTTCAATTTGGACCAGTCTAAAATTTTCTCATGTGGTAAAGAGTTAAAAACATTGTGGTAACCAGCATTTTCTCCTTTTCCCACAATGTTTTCCACTCTTCCCAAATCAAATTTCAATCTGTCAGTCGCATTTATTTTGTCGTCTGAAAATGCTTTCAATTTTGACCAGTCTATAAATTTGTCGTTTGGTAAAGAGTTAAGAGACAAGGTCAAAGATCTTCTGTCATTTCTGATCTTATTCTATATTCTGTGATATAAATGTTGACCTGTCAGTGGTTTTTGGTATCTTTTGCATGGAAATCTTGAATTTTAATTTTGATTACCTGTTATTGTACATGTTGATTTTTAACATACTGAAAACTTTCGTAAGTAGCAGAAAGAAGAAACCATTGAAGAAAAGAAGAATTTATTTTTAAACTTTCACAAAACAACAATGTGTTCAGTTTTTTCCAGATTCAAAACATCTGCAGATAGTGGATTTGAAATTGTAGCAATTGAGCTGAAGTTCTTAGATAAGGTATTGAATGTTGTGGCAAAAGGAGAAAAACCAGCATTTTCTTCCTTTCTCACAAATAATTCAAAAAGTTACTTTCACAGCATTGTCAAAAGAGTAATTTATAGTAAAAATACAAAATGCCAAATATGTACAGTAACAAAAATAATTAATTATCCTTGTTTGTTCTGATTACTATAACAATGTACTTTAGGCCGACGGTACTATCAGCGCCTATATCTCAGTAAGTTGGGTTTAAGCCTTTGCCAGACGATAGATTTTTAGATTCGCCTAAATTGAAGACATTTGCAGACAACTAATTGGATTTCATTGAGTTGATTTGCTTCGGATTTAGAATGGAAAAAAAACAATGTAAAAAAGGTAGAAAATGCTGATGACCAGCATTTTCTCCTTTTTTCACAATGTTTTCAAAAATATTCTTCTCAGTGGTCTATAAAACTTAGTATCGTGTGGTAAAAGGCTGTTGAAAGGGGTCTTTGACAGATTTACGTCTTTGTGGCAAAGTAGCACTCTCCCGGTTTCTCTGATTCACTAATACTTCCTCCCTAAATGTTTTCTTTTTTAACTCTTTTGATATTATTAACTCTATACCAAATGACAAACTTTCAGGTTCTTCCTCGTAATAAGATATTGCTGGCAGCAAATCATATGTGGCATAACTGGTACGATTTATATTATGGGAAGTACTGTGGGAAAAGGTGAAAATACAGGTTACTAGCATTTTCTCCTTTTCTCACAATGTTCAAAGATGCCTACTTTTCCTAGGGGGTAATACCATAGGATTATTTAAACAAAACACATGAAAAAGCATTGCATGTTTTATGGGGGTGGGGGGAATGATAACTAAAATGGTTACAAGTGACTTTGAACTGCAATATGGCATAATGTTAAAAAGTTGACCTGTAGGCTGCTAAGGGCATCTCAACGACCTTTTGTGGACAGTGTAGATCAAGATAAGACTGCACAAAACATGCAGTCTGATCTTGGATCAAAAAGGTTATATATTTTCCACCAAAAATTAACATTTAACCCATTACCACACAATCTATACTTTTGACGCTCCTGAGAAAGAAGCCTTTAGAAAACATTGTGGGAAAAGGAGAGAATGCTGGTAACCAGCATTTTCTCCTTTTCCCACAATGTTTTCTACCCTTCATAAAACAAATTTCAAATTTTCAATCACTTTTATTTTGTCATCTGCAAACCCTCTTGATTTGGACTAACCTAAAATTTTGTCATATGGTAATGAGTTAAACAGTAACAGTCGATCATTGGGGTTTTTTTACATGTCAAGGTTACATGATTTGGATCAATACATCCTCATCACAATACACATACTCTCAGTGCTCGATGAAAAAAAGTTGTGTTCAGTACTGGTGTGAGAAAGCTAGGAAACACATGAGTAGGTGCACTGACTGCCATTATACGACCAAAGCTGTTAAACTCCACTGCAAACAAACAAAATGACATGCTACAATAAATCGTAATTACTCTGTAACTGTTACATGAATAGGTTCATAAAATTTGCATCATGGTACTATTATTATAGCTACTATTGTATCAGTTCAATAAATCTGCATTACACACATTACTGTTACATGAATTAGTTAAGTATATTCTGATTTCAGTACTTTTACAAGAAGTGGTTCAATGAATCTGTATTAAATTACTGTTACATGAAGCTTGTAAAGAAATCTGCATCAGCACTTTTACATGAATAGATTCAGTACATTTGCAGCTCATTATTTGTACATGAAGCTGTTCAATAAGCTGAATCATGGTATTTTACATGAAGTGGCTTGGTGAATGTGCAGCACAGTACTTTTACATGAAATAGTGCAATAAATCTGCATCACACCAAAGTTACATGAAGTTGTTGAATAAATCTGCATTACAGTATGTGTACTTTCTTAAAGATGAAGTGATTTAATGTAAAACATGCTAATAAGTCATTCCTATTTAAAACACAGTCATCCTAAATCCATATATAATTTTTCATTGCCCTAAACCCCTATACTATCATGTTTCTTTATTCCTGTTAATTGCCAATTTCCCTTCGCTTTCTGGTTAACATGGGAACTTACATACTGACTGTAAAAAGTCCATGCTGATTGCTGAATAAGGCTAGTGTGGAAATGTTCCAGAATATGCACTCTTCCCAAGCCCTCTTTACCAAAGAAAATAAAATGTTAGACTGGTCCAAATTGAAAGCATTAATTTTGCAGAATGAAAAAAACTAATGCGACTTAAAAATTGCAATTTGTTCTGGAAAAAGATTTTTTGGAAAACTTTGTGGGAAAAGGAGAAGATGCTGGTTACCAGCATTTTCTCCTTTTCCAAAAATGTTTTCAAAAAGCTTCTTTCTGTGAGTCATGAAAAACCGGGATTGTTTGGTAAAGAGTTAACTTGGCATTGTTTGGTTAAGGGATAATAAGTATATATATATTTGTTGGCCAGGCAGCCAAATTTTGATGACTTTTTTTGTGTGTGTTTTTACAATTGTTTTATAAATACAACTTAATTTACATGTACCTCTTTATTAGAAAGATTTTCTTTATTCTTTTATTGCTTTTTAACTGCTTCAGCAAAAGGTGTTATGTTGTTTTCTACTGCCATTCCGTCGACAGTAAACACACTGTAAAATAAAAATGCATCTTGTGTTTGTATGTGTGTGTGTGTGTTTTTGTCTAACACAAGGTCTGGTTTTCTTGTCATAAAGTTTGCAGTTATTATAAAATACGGTTTACATGTCATTAACTCTCTATTGAACAATCCCAGGTTTTAATAAACCTAGATCCTTTTCCCACAATATTTTCAGAGGTCTTCCTTCCTAGGATCGTGAAAATAAGAATTAGAGTTGTGCATGTGTGATAGTATTGCTACTGTAGAAAATTTAGTCCATCACAAGTGAAATTTCTCCTTTAGTCAGAATGTTTAAGTTCACAGCCTAGTGTTACTGGAGACCACTCTTCATGCAGGGCTTCATCCAAATTTAAATACAATACAACAACAGTGTCAGGGAGATATCTCTATAGCTCAGTGGTTATGCTATTAGTCTTAAACCTCAAAAAAAGAGGATGTTAATTTTGTCTGCAAGGTTTGGAATCCCACCAGATGTGGTTTGTATTTCAGCAATTCATATTGTTACGGGTACAAATCATTCGTGCATAACTTCCTTCCGATTTAAGTACAATACCTGACAACTGCGTCAGATAGATATCTCTTTGGCTCAGTGGTTATGGTATTGGTCTTTTTATACATGTACTCAAAAAAGGAGGATGTTTGTCCTTCGTGGGTTTGAATCCTGCCAGATGTACTTGAGCTGAGCATTAGTTAGTTCTTTGATATGGGCTTTGTTCGTATATGTTGCTATCTTTCATGTTTGTAGGATGAGGGGCTTGTCTGGGATTGGCCATTGAGCCATTAATCCCATTTGTCGTCCAAAAACAGACTTTCTGCCTTATAAGGCTTTGATTCATCAATGTATAATGACTTGAAGAGAATATGTGTTATGGGAGACCACTCCTTCATGCATGGCTTTGTCCCAATTTACAATACCCAACAACTGCATTAGAAAGATATCTCTTTAGTTCGGTGATAACAAGTATTGGTCTTTAAAGCTTGGTATTTAGAATTTTTACATCACACCAAATTGAAAAATATATTTATCACTGAAATTTATATGAAAAAATAATACAAATCGTCAATAATTAAGACTCATAAAATTACAAAAAAAAATTTTTTTTGGTGGTGTTCCCTTAAAAGGCTACATAGCCTCTTAGGGTATTTTTAGATTTCGTGCCAAAAACCAATAAAGCATTGTCGGAGTGTCAAGTGACTGGCAGGTGACTAATAATGCTTAAATTCTATTACGTAACAAACATGTGATAATTATTTTCCATAATGTCTTCTTCGGAGGCTTTGTTTGAAACTTTTTCTGTGTATTCTTGTATGTAAATGAGAGAATTGATCATCTAAAAATAGAATGTGTCTCCCGTTGGTCTCAACCTGGGCCCTAGTAAATCTCTAATTTCTCGTGTTGTTGGATGGTTTTCAACTACTGGAGTTTTATGAATGCAAATTAAAAGGCTTTGAGACTATTAGGATGATTTTTTTGCATTTTTGTAAAATTTTCATCCCAAAATCTGAAGGGCCACCTTTAAATATGCATATGCTGTGAACTTTCATGTTCGTAAGACTAGTTTAACCCATTACCACACAATCCCTACTTTTGACGCCCCTGAGAAAGAAGCCTTTTGAAAACCCTGTGGGAAAAGGAGAAAATGCTGGTAACCAGCATTTTCTCCTTTTCCCACAGTGTTTTCTACCCTTCCCAGAACAAATTTCAATTTTTCAGTCACATTTATTTTGTCGTCTGCAAATGCTTTCAATTTGGACCAGTCTAAATTTTTCTCGTGTGGTAATGGGTTAAGATGAAAGAAGGTGCAGTATTTTGATAGATAAGTCATTTCTTGTTTATGTCAACTTATTGTTTGCTTTGACATTAAAATCTTAAACTCTTTACCAAATGAGAAAATTTTTAGACTGGTCTAAATTGAAGACGTTTGCAGATGACAAATTAAACTGTAACTTTAAAAGTTGAAGTTTGTCATGGGAAGGGTAGAAAAATTGTGGTAAAAGGAGAGAATGCTGAATACCAGCATTTCCGCCATTTTCTGCTATGTTTTTAAAAATTTTCGATTGCTGATTAAACACTGAATAGTTTTCTACACATTTAACTTGCCAAAATCTTTTTTCTGGATAAATTTCTTTTACATAACTCTAAACTTCATGTAGACTACATCAGAAAATACATCTTTTACAGTTATCCCTGCTGCTCCTTCCAAAAGTTGACAATAATCAGATTTTACCTTGACTATATATGTGTTACGATGTTAAATACTATGTTATATTATTTGCATATTTTCTCTCGTTAACCCTTTACCAAACGACAAGATTTTAGAATTTTAGACTGATCTAAATTGGAAGCATTTGCAGACGAAAAAATTAATGTGACCCAAAAATTGACATTTATTTTGGAAAGGGAAGAAAACATTGTGGGAAAAGGAGAAAATGCTTGTTACCAGCATTTTCTCCTTTTTCCACAATGTTTTCAGAAGGCTCTTTTCTTAGGCTCTTGAAAACCAGGGATTGTTAGGTAAAGGGCTAATGGATATCTAGAAATTATCTAGAAAATTTTTTAGATTTCTTATACTTTACCAAATATAAAAAATTTGTATACATCCATACTGAAAGCATTAATTTGCAGTTTACAAAATAAATATGGCTTTCAAAACCATTTACCACCCACTTCAAAGCGATGGTGGCTTTTGAAAATTTTGAGGGATAAGGAGAAAACATTGTTAACCACCATTTTCTGCTTCTTGTACAATGTTTTCTACCCAGTCAAATATGGAAGATATCGTTTGAGCTTTATTTAATTTGTGTTCTGCAAATGGTAAAGACTTGAATGCTTGGATTTGTCTGCTCATCCTACAATGTTTTCTTTAGACATCTCCTACAAAGACCTAGAAATATGGGGTTGCTAAATAACTCATTACCACATGACAAGATTTCAGACTTGTTCAAATTGAAAGTATTTGCAGATGACAGTTTCAATGTTGCTCATATGAAGTGAGTTTTCTTTGATAGGGCAGAAAACATTGTGGGAAAAGGAGAAAATGCTGGTAACCAGCATTTTCTCCTTTTCCCACAATGTTTTCAAAAGCCATCTCTTTCAGGGGTGTTAAAAGTCGTCATTGTGTGGTAAAGGGTTAAAACATCAAAATTCAAGGTATTGCCAGGCAGTTAGGATAGAACGATAGAATTTTATTGTTTCATAAGCTCTCAACTAGAGCACAAGTAAAGAGAAATTCACATTTTCCACAAAGAAAAGAAGAATAAAGTTGCTTTTTCAAGTAATTGAACAGTGAGTACCCAGAGGCAAGGGCAAAGGGTATGCAACACAGAGGTTCTTGGGTTTGGTCCCTGCAGTGATATGTCTCCGCAGTG
Source organism: Tridacna crocea (assembly GCA_943736015.1). Lineage (NCBI taxonomy): Eukaryota > Metazoa > Mollusca > Bivalvia > Cardiida > Cardiidae > Tridacna > Tridacna crocea. The sequence continues at coordinate 14,236,877 of OX031056.1, read as the reverse complement.
ATATGTCCCCGCAGTGATATGCCTCTGCAGTAATATGTCTCTGCAGTGATATGTCCCTGCAGTGATATGTCTCTGCAGTGATATTTCCATGCAGTGATATGCCTCTGCAGTGATATGTCTGCAGTAATATGTCTCAGCAGTGATATGTCCCTGCAGTGATATGCCTCTGCAGTAAAATTTCCTGCAGTGATATGTCTCTGCAGTGATATGTCCCTGCAGTAATATGCCTCTGCAGTAATATGTCCCTGCAGTGATATGTCCTTGCAGTGATATGCCTCTGCAGTGATATGCCTCTGCAGTGATATGTCCCTGCAGTGATATGTCTCTGCAGTGATATGCCTAAATTGATGTTGAAAATAGTCTTGAACTCTTTACCCAATGACAAAATTTTAAACTCGTCCATATTGAAAGCATTTGCCAACAACAACATAAACAGAAAGTTTAACTGTTTACCACACAATCCCGACTTTTAACGACCCTAGGAAAGAAGCCTTTTGAAAACATTGTGGGAAAAGTAGAAAATGCTGGTAACCAGCATTTTCTCCTTTTCCCACAAAGTTTTCTACCCTGTCGGATTTTCATTTTTTCAGTTACGTTTATTTTGTCATCTACACAGTCCTTTCAAGTTGGACCAGTCTAAAATTCTGTCTTTTGGTAAAGAGTTAATTTGATTTAATTGCAAAAATGTTAAAAAATGGTCCATGTTGGGTCAAAATCTAAGTTAAATCTCAGAAAAACCTTTGAAAATGGGCCATGTTGGGTCAGTAACTAGGTAACTAGGTCAAATCTTTGAAAAGCCTTTTGAACACTCCACAGGCTACATTTTCAGCTCAATTCTCTGTAAAGCTGGTCAGTATATTTTGTCATGATGATAGCTTGGAGTTTGAAAATGGTTCATGTCAGGTCAATAACTAGGTCACTGGGTGAAAAACCTTGTGTGCGCTCTAGATAGAGGCCACATTTTTTGTCCAATAAGCTTAAAATTTGGATGACATCAGAATGTATGTCTTGATAATATCTTAGACTAGTATTAAGTGGGTCAAACAGGATAAAAGACTAGGTCACTCAGTTAGATCTCGAAAAAACCTCTTGTACAGACTACAGATTACATTTTCAGTCCAATATTCTTAAAACTTGGTCAGATTGTTTGTCTTGATGATATCTTGCTTGAGATTGAAAATGGTTCGTGTAGAATCAAAAACTGGATCACCAGGTTTAATGCTTGAAAAAAACTGGGTCACCAGGTTTAATGCTTGAAAAACTTTATGTACACTCTAGAGGCCACATTTTTAGTCCAATAATCTTGAAATTTGCTTAGACTGTTTGACTTGAAAATATCTTGGACTAGTATGAATATGGGTCATGTTGGATAAAAACTAGGTCACTAGGTCAATTCTGGTAAAAACATTTGCACACCTTACAGGTCACATTTTTGGAAGTCGAGTACGTCAGTAATCGGTCTTCCTATGTGAACGCTCAGGCATTTGGGAAATCACCCAACAACACCAATATTCAACCAGCGAAAAAAAAGTTCTATGAAATTCAAGCATTTAAACATATAAAACGATTGAATTTCAGATAAAAAATGAAATAAGTCAAACTATTGCACTAAACACATATTTTCTTTGAACTGTTATGACATTTCAATGAATAATTATCAAATCTTAATATTTGGTAATACACAGATCCTATATTTTTCTATATGAATGCGGACGAATCTAGCCATTCGGCATTACTCAGGTGTTGAGTGGGTGTCGCACCACTGCTAGACTGCTTCCGGTTCGTAGTAGTCCCAAGTGAAAATTTGCAGTAGCACTTTTGTTGCACTGTTGTATGGGGGCTAAGAGGGCTTGGTGGTATATAATTTAGATTTGCTTCAAATATAGGCATTGGGGGACCACTTAGATGTATTTTTATTGTATACTGAGTGGACCATTTTGTGTCACTAGAGGATCAAAAAATTGGAGTCATGGCGGTGAACTGGTGTTTTTGAGAGGGAAAATTCTAGGGTGCCCGTTGTTTTTGAGATTTAGCGAAAAACGCAATCGGTTGACATGTTGTTTTTAATGCATTTTTTCGAAAGACTATGGACGTACTTTAGACAGCAAGAGACGGGAAAGCAAAATTTTTGCCATTAAGCGATCTGTGAGGCTTCAAAGATGGCCAATTTCACTCTATTTTCAATATGGCCAAAAACCACAGGTGTGACACCAGAGCCATCAAATCGGCCGAGATGTTACGATTACCAATATTTTATGAATGATATGTCACTCGGACCCATGTTCACATAAAAAATAGCTTTCGTTAAAAACGCATCATTAATATTCTTACCTAAAAAATTATTGGTTTGTTACACGTTTATTATTCAAGACATTTACATTTTCAATAAATATTTGCTTGAATGTCTGAAGTGTTGAATAGCTAGTAACCTAATTTATTCATACGCGCAACGTGACTTTCATCCACACCACAGCTATGAAACGGCGGCGAGTGAAACGCAAGGAAGCAAGTCACAATTTGATCTGAACAAACCCAAGGCTGCAAAGGTAAAGTTCAATGTATTTTTCTTTTTTGAAATGTGTTTTTGTTTTAAACGTGAAGGACATTACGTCCTTCCTTAAGTATTGTTTAGAAACGAAGTAGGTCAGTGGTTGTTTATAAAGATTACAGTCGCTATTTTGATTGATTGTAAGCTCGTGAAAGCTTTACGCCTGCGTTTCAGAAGGCTACATTAATATATAAATATGAATGATTTGTATTCCATTTGCTGCCATAACTAGTTGAATGTATTGCTCTTCGTCGAAGATGAGTATTTAACGAATCCCAAATGTCAACAGTCCTTACAGTGACTGGAAATTTCGACCGATAACAATTTCGTCCCATTATAATTTCGGCCCATTACAATTTCGGCCCATTCTCCTAACGTGAGTTTACATGGTTTGCATTTGTGTAATAAATCTTTCACCTTTATAATCTTTTAAACTTACTTTTCAGCACTAGGATTTTGCAGCCCTAAGGTGAAAGTATATTGAAATGTTGGAAAAATAAAAAATGGTGATCTATTCTTCCCCTTTCATATAGTTAATTTTGACTTTAATGCTGTCAACCTGGATCTAACATATATATATGCATTTAAATCTTTAAATTGGCTCAGTCAAAAGTATTGCAGCTTTTGTACTTTCACTTAAAGGTGGCCCTTCAGATTTTTGGACGAAATTTATACAAAAATATTAAAATTCATCCTGATACTCCCAGTACCTTTTAAATTTCATTAATAAAACCCCAGTAGTCGAAAACCATCCGACAACAAGAGAAATTAGAGATTTACTACGGCCCAGGTCAACACCGACGGGAACCATGGTCTATTTTTAGATGAGCAACTTGCCCACTCATTTACTGGAAATACACAAATGATGCTTCAAACACAGCGACTGAAGAAGAAGTTTATGGAAAATAACATGTTTGTTATGTTATGGAATTTAAGAGTCATTAGTCACGTGCCAGTCACTTTACATTCCCACTATGCTTCTGTTGATTTTTGGTGCAAAATCTAAAAATACCTTAAGAGGCTACGTAGCCTTTTAAGGAAATACCATAAAAAAATGTATACAAAAAGTGTCATGGTATTGAAGTTTTTGAAGTTAATTGACATAATATTTAGTAGATTCATTCAATTTAGCTGGCAAGTATCTTGCAAAATTGATACCTGCTTCTGTAGAGAAAAGGGTTAAACATTAATATTGAAAACAAAAAAAAAAATAAATGAATGTGCATGCAAAACCGAACAAAAGAAAGCTTTTGAAAACATTGTGGGAAAAGGAGAAAATGCTGGTAACCAATGTTTTCTTATTTTCCAATAATGTGTTCTTATCCTTTACTGACAAATCTTATTACTTGTGCCACATTTACTATGTCTCTTGGAATTTCTTTTAATTTTGATCGGTCTGAATTGTGTTGTGTGGTAAAGAGTCAAATCTGATATAAAAGGTTTTTTGAAAATTGTGTTTGCATAGGTAAAAAGGCTGTACAGTATGTGTGCTTAACCCATTACCACACAGTCCCTACTTTTGACGCCTCTGAGAAAGAAGCCTTTGACACCTCTGAGAAAGAAGCCTTTTGAAAACACTGTAGGAAAAGGAGAAAATGCTGGTAACCAACGTTTTCTCCTTTTCCCACAGTGTTTTCTACCCTTCCAAGAACAAGTTTCAATTTTTCAGTCACCTTTATTTTGTCGTCTGCAAATGCTTTAAAAGTCTAAAATTTTGTCATTTGGAAATGAGTTAACTCTTTCCCAAACAACAAAATTTAAGAGTGGTCCAAATTGAAAGCCATGCTGATGACATAATAAATGTGGCTCAAAAATTGAAATCTGTTTAGGGAAGAATAGAAAACATTGTGAGAAAAGGAGATAATGATGGTTACCCACACTTTCTACTTTTCCTACAATATTTTCAAAAGGCTTCTGTCTCAGGATCGTTTAAACTCGGGATTGTTTAGTAGTTTTAAGAGTTAAAGGTAACCAGTGGCACTGTTGAGTTGATGCAGAATGCAGACCATTTTAGATATGTCTGTTCGGACTACTTTAGCTTTTAACAATTGCCACAGTCAGGGAGATTTGTCTGAGATGATTATGATCCTTGATTGAACATTAAAACCAATATTTTATCATCTACAAAAGATGTGAAGCATTCTTTAACCTTTTACCACTCAGTGATGAGTTTTGACACCCCAAGGAAAGAAGCCTCCTTTTCCCACAATATTTTCTACTATGTCATAAGAACAATTGCAGCATTTGAATCAGATAATGAGATTGAAATTGTTGTCTGCAACTGCTTTCAATTTGGACAAGGCTAGAATGTTGTCAATTGGTAAAGGGGTTAGACCTGGTTTGTATGTGTTAGCATGATGCTTTCAAGTGGGATAAAGCAGTTAAGCTAAAGAAATGCGGGCTGAGCTTAACGGGAAGCCATTACCCCTATCTTGCCTATTGCAACATTGGTCATATTTGCTAATAGTGTAGACCAATGATCAACCTGCATAGCCATTCAGTCTGATGTTGGTCTGCACTGTTGGCAAATTTTACAGTGACTGATATTCGGAAGCAAATCTGGAATAGTCTATTCTGGGAAATCAGCAGCATAAGAGGTAAAATTGACCCTTGAAAAGATTTTTGAAAAACGTTTTTGTTAAAGAAAAAATTGCTCAACAGTAAGGTGGGTAATTTTAGACAATCAAGGCCCTCTTCAATTCTTTGGACAATAACTTGATGTTGCATCAATCTACAATATGCATCTTTGATAAAAGAAGAATATTAAGTTAAATACTGTTCAGATTTTTGTATGGCTCTCATTTGGTTATATTTCTTTGTATCTGTTTTAGGAAGAGAATGTGAAGATTGTGCAGGTCAGAGGGACAGACGTCCAGGTCAAGACAGTTAAGATCTCAAGATAGCACAGATGACTTAAAGGTGTTACTCTGGAGGGAGTGGAGGGAGATGAGTTCAAAGAACCTAATGGGTCAATACATATAGCTAACAATTGTTGTTGTCAATACATACAGAGACGAGATGTCAGTGTCAACCAAAACAAAGACTGAAATTAAGGTATTAAATCCACTCTAGTCTTCCCAGGTTATTCCTAGTGCTCATGGTGAACAGTTGTGATGGGTTGGTATTTTGACTATTGTGTGTCTGTTCACCATTAGCACAAGCACATTTACATGTTGCTCCTGAAGTACTATTTGACAAAGCCCAGAAAAGCAATGTCACAACCTGGCTTTCAGTATCTTTAACAGAATCACTAAGATGTAAAAGGATAATTAAACTTTTGACAGTATTGTCCTCAAGTGAACCCATTACCACGCAATCCCTACTTTTGACGACCTTTGGAAACAAGCCTTTTGAAAACATTGTGGGAAAAGGAGAAAATGCTGGTAAGTCGCATTTTCTCCTTTTCCCACAATATTTTCTACCCCTCACAAAACAAAGTTCAAATTTTCATTCACATTTATTTTTGGTCTGCAAATGCTTTCAATTTGGACAAACCTAAAATATTGTCATTTGGGTAGTGAGTTAATCTCTTTCAGACCTCCCAACGTAAGATCTGGAAAAAGATTGATCTTATGCCGTTTGTTTACTAACATGTTGGGACATTCTTATTGTTGTATCAGCATTGATGATAATTCAACATTCTTTTTCAGGAGACTGAAATAGGGCTATCTTGACTCACTTGTTTCCTCAGTCATTTGCTATTGAAAATAATAGAACCACTGTGATTCTCTAAAATTCTCAAAGTAACTGTGACTCAAATTATATATTTCCATTATCACCAGAAATTCTAATTTCTATGGGCATAGATCAAGAAAAGTGCAGAGATACTGCAGAAAATCCTTACATTGCTAATGCATATTGCATCTGATTGTTAGGAAACATAGTTAATCCATTACCACAGAATCCCTACTTTTGACGACCCTAAGAAAGAAGCTTTAAGAAAACAGTATGGGAAAAGGAGAAAATGCTGGTAACCAGCATTCTCACAATGTTTTCTACCCTCCACAAAACAAATTTCAAATTTTCAGTTACTTTTATTTTTTGGTCTGCAAATGCTTTTGATTTGGGCAAACCTAAAATATTGTTGTTTGGTAATATTAACTGCTACTAACACAAATTATGTGTGAAAAATAGCCCAGAATATTTTTTTTGTGTGGGAATTTCATACTAACTTGTTTGTTTGATTTTCAAAAGTAAATTCATTTTTTTTTTTTTTAATTTCAATGGCTTTTTTTTTTTTTTTTTTCAGACTTGCCAGGAGCCATCCTCCCAAGTAGAAGGGGAGTTGCAGGCATACATTGCAGAAAACAAGTACACCATCATTAAGAGCGACTACGTAAAGCAATAAACTACAACAGTGCAGACTCCGACTAATCTCTACAAAAGAAGATGTTTACGTGCGTGCGTCCGTAAACTTTTTCTTTAAAAAAACTTCTCCTCAGAAACTATAGACTGGATTCTACCAAATTTTACAGGAATGTTCCTTAGGTGGTCCTGTTTCAAATTCCTTCAAATAATTGTGTTCCATGAATAATTCTGGTTGCCATGGCAACCAAAGTAAAAAACCTTTAAAAATCTTCTCCTCCCAAACCGCTAATTGGATAGCATTATTTTTTTGCAGGAATGTTCCTTAGATAGAGGTCTACAGAATTCCTTAAAAAAATAAAAGATCCGTCAAAAAACATGGCTTTTATGGGAGACTCATTTTCCTTTTATGGTATAAAGTAAAATCTTTGAAAAACTTCTTCTCTCATACTATTCATTTTGATTTCATTGTTGTATTGGAGGTTAGTTCCTATGCTGGTAAGTCTTTACCATACACTCCTGACTTTTAACGACCCTAAAGAAGTCTTTAGAAAACACTCTTGGAAAAGGAGAAAATGCTGGTAATCAGCATTTTCTCTTTTTCCCTCAGTGTTTTCTACTCTATCAAGGAGAGAAATCATCATTTCATCAATGTTTAATTTGTTGTCTGCAAATGATTTCAGTTTGGTCACATCCCAAATTTTGTTGTTTGGTAAAGAATTAAAGATGGTTGCTTTACATAATCTATAATCCTTTTCATATAAAACAAGAGAACCTCTACACTTTGATTAGTTCTGGTAAAGGTTTGTTGACCTACTGGTGACCTAGTACAAAGAGGGACAGGGCTTCACTGTTGTGAAAAGGCATTTTGATATCCAATCAAACTGATCCCTGACAAAGAAGACTTTAGAAAACATTGTGGGAAAAGGAGAAAATGCTGGTAACCTTTTCCCACAATGTTATCTACCCTTCACAAAACAACCTTTAAATTTTCAGTCACTTTTATTTTTTCATCTACAAAATGCTTTCCATTTTGACAGCCCTAAAATGTTGTCATTTGGTAATGAGTTAACTATAACCAGAAGACAAAATTTTTATAACTGGCCATAATTGAAAGATGTTGCAGACAACATAATAAATCTTCAAATTAGTAAAACTTGTATCAAAAAGGGTAGAAATTATTGTGTAAAACTAAGAAAATGCAGGTTACTTTTATTTTCTTCTTTTCTCACGTTTTCATAGCTTTTTTTCTTTTAAAGTGACCTAAAATGCAGGAATGAATGGTAATTGTTAAAAACTTCTCTTCACCGTTACAGAAAAATCAGGCCTGTGGAGCGATACAGGCGCTCAAGCGCCTCTAGTTTATAGACTTGAGGTAGAATGCTTTTGGAAACATTTTCGATATACGAGAAAGTGCTTGTAATGCATATTTACTCCATTGGTCACCATGCTTTCTTTCTTCTTTCTTCAAAAGGCTACTGCACACTTTGAGCAAAAGTTCATTTCTTGTTTGCAAATCTTTTCAAGACTAAATTTTTTTTATGTAGATAGAGTGATAGATTGATATTTTACATGCACATCATCTGGCTAGTCAGGTTTTTGTGTATTTATTTTCACTTGATTACTTTTTGGTACATGTTCATTATATTTTTGCCACTACCTTTATGTTTACATGCTGTATCTTACTATATTTGCCTGTTCTTTAACCAGTTAACCCTTTACCAAATCATCCCTGGTTTTCACGACCCTGAGATAGATGGCTTTTGAAAACATTGTTGGAAAAGGAGAAAATGCTGGTTACCAGTAATTTCTCCTTTTTCCACAGTGTTTTCTGCCTTGCCTGAAAGAAAACTTTAATTTTTGAGTTGCCTTTATTTTGTTGTCTGCAAGTGCTTTCAATTTAGACCAGTCTAAAATTTTGTTGTTTAATAAATAGTTACTAGCAGACAAAAATTAAATTGTCCCAGATTTCAGCAGACAATTTCAAAAAACGGCCAAAAAAGTGGAAAAGGTACTGAAAGGATAAATATAAACATTATTGGAAAGAGACACTATTTGGATTATATGAAGAAAGCATTGTGTTGCAATGTACCAGTGTTTAATAAATAGTTACTAGCAGACAAAAATTAAATTGTCCCAGATTTCAGCAGACAATTTCAAAAAACGGCCAAAAAAGTGGAAAAGGTACTGAAAGGATAAATATAAACATTATTGGAAAGAGACACTATTTGGATTATATGAAGAAAGCATTGTGTTGCAATGTACCAGTGTTTATCTGTAGATTCCTTTGACATAGTGTGCAAGTTGTTGGCTAAATACATGTACTCATGTTTTCTTTTTAAAAATCATCATCAAGTATAAGATTTTGAGCTTTTTTTACTTTCATTTATTTGCAACTCAAAGCATCAGCAGAGATGAAAATGCTTGTCACAAGCATTTTTACCTTTGAACACAGTGTTTTCAAAAATATACCGAACAACTTTAAAAATCGGGCTAGTTGGCTATGGGTTAAGTTTTGATTCAAGGGCCATTTATTTCTCTTTATACAAGTGGTATGGTCCCTAAATTTGTCTTAGAAGTATTCTCTGCATTAAACAAATTTAACAGTATGAGAATATACTCTAGCTGAAGTATTAAAATATACTTTCAATGTTCATCATACTACAAGGGCATACAATTAAAAAAAATATCAGAAAGATCTTTACAAGCTATTATTACTTATTTTGATGTTTCGAAAATATAAGAAAAATATGAGATTTTTGTTTTGGTCCCTTGAAATATTATGCAATAAAAGCCATATTTTCTTTTTTATGCAGTTCAAAGTTAACTCTTTACCACACGACAACATTTTGGACTGGTTCAAAATGAAAGCATTTGCAGACGACAATATAAAGGTGACTGAAAAATTGAAATTGGTTCTGGAAAGGGTAGAAAACACTGTGGGAAAAGGAGAAAATGCTGGTTACCAGCATTTTCTCCTTTTCCTACAGTGTTTTCAAAAGGCTTCCTTTTCAGGGGCGTCAAAAGTAGGGATTGTGTGGTAATGGGTTAAACTTCCTAGTCTTTTTGCGAGCCTTTTTGACAGGTCTTAATTGAGACAAAGCACTGGGATAAGAATGTAACACTTAGTATTCAATTGTTTTCTACTTTTGCCACAATATTTTCAAGCTGCTTCTCTCCAAGAGTTGTCAAAAGTCGTCATTGTGTGCGAAAGGGTATTGACATGTCCTGCTTGAGATGGAGGTGTTTATTCATAAATATACTGTTTACTTGTTTCAACTACCTTTACATAATATTCATTTTGTTGTGGTACTCGATTCATGTTACGAGAAGATGATACTTCTTTCAAATTAAAGTGAAAAAAAAAAGAAGCTTTGTTTCTGTTCTTCTTTTTGTTTAACTGTTTCATCTTAAATAGTATTGAGTTTTGTTGACTATTTCACTCTGCACATGATGAGAAACTTTTGGTCACATCCAAATTGAACGCACCTTCAGACCAGGGGGAACGATTTCTTCATTTACTCAATCTATTTCTAAAATCGACTTCCATGAGTACTTTCAGTACTTTGATTTCTCATATACTCATGACAGTTTGTCTTACAGTATGTCGGGATAATCTCTACATGTCAAGTAGACCACTGAGACAACTTCTAGAAAAAGCTTGTGTGCACTCTAGAGTTCACATTATTTTGTAAGTCCAATACTAATGAGCGTTTGTCAGAATGTTTATCTTAATATCTCGAAAGAGATTGGAAAATGGGTCATGTTTGATCAAGTGGCTTAGGTAAGGACATCAGGCCATCATGGCCCTCTTGTTTTGAATATATTGTATACTTTTTAACTCTTTACCAAACGGCAAAATTTTAGACTTGTTCAAATTGAAAACATTTGCAGACGACAAAATAAAGGTGACTGAAAAATTGAAATTTGTTCTGGGAAGGGTAGAAAACACTGTGGGAAAAGGAGAAAATGCTGGGTACCAGCATTTTCTCCTTTTCCCACAGTGTTTTCAAAAGGCTTCTTTCTCAGAGGCGTCAAAAGTGGGGATTGAGTGGTAATGGGTTAAACAGTAACTTATATTTATGTCTCAGTACATTGAGTCTTTTTATTTATTTTCATATAATTTTCTCTAGCTTCATTTTATAACCCACAAAAATTGAAAAAGTTATTGAAAATACATTGATGGCAATGGGGACTTAGGCTCTGATGAAATACTTATGGCCACTCACCGTAACTAAAACACGCAGCCTAATCTGTGATCTACATTGTCTGCTTTACTGAAACACTGTAAACAAAAGCAACTGTGAAATTGAAATTACTCAGGCCGTGATTCTAGGATCGAAAGGTCCAATAGGTTTATTTGTTGCATTAACTCTAATTTACCTCACAATCCCGAAGTTTAACCCTTTCCCAAACAAGCCCTGGTTTTTACAAGTCTGCAGTAAAAGTCTCTTGAAAACACTGTGGGAAAAGGAAAATTGCTTGTAACAAGCAATTTCTCACTTTCCCACTGTGTTTTCTACCATTTTCGAGAACTTTCTGCTATTTTCTCCAAATCAAAAATTGTCGTCTGCAAACTCTTTTGGTTTGGAAGTGTCCAAAATTTGTTGTTTGAGAAAGGGTTAAGGACCCGCAGAAAAATGCCTTTTGAAAACATTTTGGGAAAAAGGAGAAAATGCTGGTAATCAGAATTTTTCTCCTTTTCCCATAATGTTTTCTACCCTTTCCAAATCAAATTTTAATTTTTCATTCACATTTATTTTATCGTCTGAAAATACTTTCAATCTGGACGAGTCCAACATATCGTTTGGAAATTAGTTAAGGGTTAAATGTGGCACAAATGGTTATATAGTCTATATGGTACATTTCTAGCTGTTCTGTAATTACTATGTCCATTGAATTTATTTGAATATTTCTTTGTTTAGTTGAGAATTCTCGCAACAGTTGTTCTGAATACCACGTTGACAAACCAGTATCTGCTGATTGTGGACGTTCTTGATGTGGATGACAATGAGCCAACATTCCAAAGATGTACAGACAGAACTGTAAGTTAAGTTATAAAATTTTCCCATGACATGCATCAATAAAGGGATTTAAATTTTCACCCAACGTCAAAATTTTAGATTTATCAAAATTGATAACATGTGCAGACAACAAAAAGTGACATTTATGACTCAAGTTTATTACAGGTTGGACTATGCTTTCAAAAGATTACAACTTTGTCATTGGATAAAGATAATACAGTGTGCATTTTCTTTTTCTTGGTGGCATTTTTCAAATAAGTACCCACTCAACCCTATACCAAGCAATCCCTGGTTTTTATGACCCTGAAAAAGAAGCCTTTTGAAAACATTGTGGGAAAAGGAGAAAATGCTGGTAACCAGCATTTTCTTCTTTTTCCACAATGTTTTCTACCCTTTGCAAAACAAATTTAAATTTTTGAGTTACGTTTAATTTGTCGTCTGCAAGTGCTTTGAATTTGGACTAGACTAAAATTTTGTCATTTGGTAAAGATTTAATTTGGGTATCCTGGGTAATTCAAAATAAAATGAGCATTTATTTTCATTAAAAAAAGAATGCTACCTGGTACCTGCATTATATTTATCCTGCCAAGGACAGTGACGTCTCATAGAAGAAAGGTCTAATCTGCATTGCTAAATGACAAAATTTTAGACTTGTCCAATTTGCAAAATAATTGAATGTGACTCATAAGTTGAAATTCATTTTGGGAAGGAAAAAAGAAAATGGCTAATCAGCATTTTATCCTTTTCCCACAATGTTTTCAGAAGCTTTCCTTTTGAGGATCATTTAAAGTTGGGATTGTGTGGTGAGAGGTTTACACTTCAAACTGGGTTCACCATAGAGTTAAATGAAACTTTAGACCAGTCCCATTTGACAGCATTTGCAGATGACAATTTGATTTAGCTTAACTCTATACCAAACAACATAATTTTGGGCTTCTCCAAATTGAAAGCATTTTGCAGACAACAATATGATTATGGCTCAAATGGTGCAATTTTTCTGTGATAGGGGAGAAAACATTGTAGACAAAGGAGAAAATGCTGGCTTCAAGCATTTTCTCCTTTTTCCACAATGTTTTCAAAGCTTCTTTCCCAGGGGTGTTAAAAGTCGGTATTGTGTGGTAAAGGGTTGAATGTTGGAATTTGTCTTTGGTAGAACAGATAGCCTTGTTGGGAAAGGAGAAAATGCTGGTTAGCAGTACTTTCTCCTTTTTCCAACATTGTTTCCGGGATAGTTAACCCTTTACCAAATGACCAAACTTAGACCTGTCCAAATTGAAAGCATTGATTATTTTGCAGATGATAATTTCAGTTTGGCTCAGATTATATAATATGCCTTTGAAAGTGTACAAAACATTGTTGGAAAAGGCGAATAGGCAGGTTAGCAGTGTTTTCTCCTTTTCTAAATACATGTATGTTTTCAAAAGGCCTCTTCTGCATTGTCATTAACTCTTTACCACTCGAGAGAATTTTAGACTGGTCCAAATTGAAAGCATTTGCAGACGACAAAATAAAGGTGACTCAAAAATAGAAATTTATTCTGGTAAGGGTAGAAAACATTGTGGGAAAAGGAGAAAATGCTGGTTACCAGCATTTTCTCCTTTTCCCACAGTGTTTTCAAAAGGCTTCTTTCTCAGGGGCGTCAAAAGTAAGGATTGTGTGGTAATGGGTTAAAACATGGGATTGTGTTGTACAGGGTTAGCAATGACACAAAATCTCATGTTAGTTTTTGATTTTTACAGTATCCAATACCAGTCGTAACACAAGTGATGGAGGCTAGACCTGCTCAAGAATTTGTTTACACAGTGATTGCTTGTGACGATGATGAGGCACCTAACAACAACATTACCTATCGGTCCTATACTCCCCAACCAGACTCAGATTTAAGTGCATTTTGTAAGTGTTACAACTACAGATAAACACCTAAAGGTTTGGTCACACTGAGCATGCGCGGATCCAGATATCTTTCTCTTTCTTTGATTTCCGGATTTCAGTGGATGTAAGCCATTTACAAGAAAAGTCAATGTTTCCAGTTCCAACCATGAGGAGCTCTCCACATTTTGAACCCTTTTTAGATTTATGACTGTATTTTACATAAATGCAGTGCAATATCAAACCAGTCCCAATCACGAATCCGATAACCACTTTTTTGCCAAAATTCCAGGGGGGGTCCGGACCCCCGGTCCCCCCCTCTGGATCCGCCCTTGCTGAGCTAACAGACAAGTATTGGATGAAAAATTATTTTATCTTTTTGTATCTGTCTTATTTCTGTTTCTTATTTGGTGAATCCGCTACTTGTCCGGTGATGTCCAGTGATGTTGGTTCTGTCAGTTGGGAAGTTTTGAGCATGTTAAAAATTTCAACCAGACAAACGAACAGAGACATGCAAATGACAGACTTTGGATGCATTTGACTATTTTTACCCTCAATATGTCACATGACCAATTTGTTCCTCATACTCTGGTGTTCAGTACATTTCTGTTCATAGTACGTTGGAAGAACATTTTGTCCGGTTCTCATGCATTGCACTTCCGTAATATCTTGTACAAGTCTGTTACAATGTACTGTGATATCCGTTAATAGACTTTATTATCCTGTACATATCTGGTTAACATGAGTTTTTCTGTCACATGTGCTTTTCTTGTGCCATCATTCTGTAGCATCTTTGCTCCACACATAAATTGTGTAAGTGTTGAGTGGCAGAGATCAATTTTGTAACCTGATAATCAAAGTCTGCATGTTTTTGTCCATTTTCCCATCCATTACATATCTTTTACTGGTCTGACCAAACCTTAACTCTTTACCAAACGGCAATATTTTAGGTTTGTCCAGATCGAAAGCATTTGCTGAAGACAAAATAAAGGGTGACTGAAATTTTGAACTTTGTTTTGTGAAGGGTAGAAAACATTGTGGGAAAAGGAGAAAATGCTGGTTACCTACATTTTTGCCTTTTCACACAATGTTTTCTAAAGGTTTCTTTATAAGGGTTGTTAAAAGTAAGGATTGTGTGGTAATGGATTGAATGTTGAAACACTGTAAATCAGACTGTAACACTTTACAAGAATAAGATAAAGGCATGAACATCACCAGACAGCAGACAATTTCCTATAGTCAGTAAGTCAGTAGCCTTTACCTGTGCCAAGTTTTAATGACCTTGGTTGAGAAGGCCTTTTTTAAAAATTTGTGGGAAAAGGAGGAAAATGCTGGTAATCATCATTTTCTTCCTCTCCTACAATGCTTTTTACCCTTCAAAAGAGGAATTTTTGTTTCTTGATCACATTTTATTTGTCATTGCAGATTGTTTGGATTTGAACCAGTCCAAAAATATTGTTTAGTAAAGAGTAAATACATTGGGTTGTTTGGTAAAAAGGTTGACTCTGTACCGACAACAAAAGCTTTGTCCAAAATGAAAGCATTTGAAGACAACAATTTCAGTGTGCTCAAATGGTGCAATTTTTCTTTGACAGGGTAGAAAAAGGGGAAATGCTGGTTACGGGCATTTTCTCCCTTTCCAACAATGTTTTCAACAGGCTTCTTTCCTTGGGTCTTTATTTGTCTGTATTGCTTAGTCAAGGGTTAAACTAGAGCCTTTTTTTGCAGGCCAAAATCAAAGTCAACTGTTTGGAAGTACATTTGAGCTCAACCCTATTACTGGTGTTATCCTGACACGTGTTAGTCTGGATCGGGACACGATATCTGAATATACGCTTTGTATTCAAGCGGAAAAGGGAAGTGCGGGCCGCAGAAAGAGGGGTACTGCAGACAATGACTTGGAGCATAATGTCTTGGTTCTAAGGGTCATTGTACTGGACGCCAATGATAATGGTCCTCAGTTCGCAGAGCGGCTTGTGAAGACAGGTAGGATTTTCGTATCCCTGACTTATCTGATGTTTCAATTATCCTGAAGAAGAAGAAGACTTTTAAAAACATTGAAGAAGGAGAAAATTCTGATAACCAGCATTTTCTCCTTTCTCATTGTTGCATATACATTAAAAGGGGAATCCTTCATTTCATTTGTTGCCTGCAAATGACTTTAGTGCTGAAGAGTCCAAAAAAAAAATTATGATAAAGAATTCGCCTTGTTGCAACACTTTCTACCCTTCCCCATTAAAGGAATTACTGATACTTGAATTGGTTTTTCAATCTTTCCATCAGTTCATCTGTTTTTTTTTTTCTCTGTCTATTCAATTTTACCTTCAATTTTGTTTCGATTTCTCTTCCCACTTTTATCCACTAATTTGGCTTCAATTTTTATTGGAAGCCTTGTAGGAAAACAATTTGGACTTGTACACCTGTTATTTTCATTAAAGTTGGTCAGCAATCACATGAGCTATTGTCCTTCAATTTTATGTCTGCATAGCTGTATAAGCTGGTTTTGACCAACATCTTGTATTAGTCTCAAATAAATAAATGGCATTTTGTGATTAGTAGAAAATACATTTTCTCCTTTACATGAAGTGTTTTCCAATTTTTCAATAATGATTGTTATTGTCACAGCCACCTTCAAGCTGTTGTTTGCAAATGCTCACATTAGGAACAAGTCTGAAGTTTTGTCCTCGGGTAAAGAGCTAACTTTACCAAATGACAGAATTTTGGACTTGTCCAAATGGAAAGCATTTGCAGACGACAAAATAAAAGTGACTGAAAATTGGATTTTTTTTTTTTGAGAAGGGTAGAAAACATTATGGGAAAAAGAGGAAATGCTGGTTACCAGCATTTTCTCTGTTTCCCACAATGTTTTCAAAAGGCTTCTTTCTCAGGGTCATTAAAAGTCGGAATTGTTTGGTAAAAGCTTAATTCTTTACCAAATGAGAAAATTTTAGACTGGTCCAGTTTGAAAGCAAATTCAGATGATAAATCAATCGTGAATCAAGAACTAAAATTAGTTTTTGAAATTAGAAAATGCTGCTAGCATGAATTAACCCTTTACCAAACAAGCCTGGTTTTTACAATCCTAAGATAAAAGCCTTTAGGAAACATTATGGGAAAAGAAGGAAATGCTGGTAACCAGCATTTTCTCCTTTTCCCACAATGTTTTCTACCCAGCTGGAAACAAATTTCAATTTTTGATTTACATTTATTTTGTCGTCTGCAAGTGCTTTCAATGTGGACCAGTCTCAAATTTTGTTGTTTGGGAAAAGGTTTAACAAATAAAGGTTAATTGACTCAATTGATAGAATTGCAGAAAATATTGCTGGTTACCTCTATTTTCTCCTTTTTCTGCCATGTTAACACTTTACCAAGCAACAAAATTTTATACTTGTCCAAATTGAAAGCATATGCAGACCAAATTGTAAATGTGATTGAAAAATTGAAACTTAACTTTAGGAAAATAGAAAACATGGTGGAAAAAGGAGAAAGTGCTGGTTGCCATCATTTTGAAATGTCAGAAAACAATGCTTGCTGAAGCCTTTTCTCTTTTTCCCATAGTGTTTCTAATAGCTCTATTCTCTAGGGTTGTTAACCCTTAACCTGATATGCCAATTTGAGGCTCTTCCATTTCAGCAGCAAATAAAGATATAAAAGTATGGACAAATGAGGCTACAAATATCTAACTGAGTAGAAAACATTGTGGGAAAAGGAGAAATTGCTCGTTACGAGCAATTTCTCCTTTTCCCACAATGTTTTCAAAAGCTGTCTACTGTTGATAGGTCAAAATGAGTATCTATGGAGAAAAGGGTTAAAAGTCTGATTGTGTGATAAAGAGTTAAAGGCCCAACCATGGCAATTCAGTTGTTAAAATTTATTTAAATTTGAATTATTCCTCTAAAAAGCATAGAAAATATTGTGAAGATGACAATCTGCTTATGTGTGGTTGATCCAAGTATTAGTAGCTGGCAAAAATATGAATTGTGAAATCTTGTAAAAAGTAAACAAAAAATAGAATAACCTGGCAACTTTTCACCTGCTGTGCCTTTAACCCATTACCACACAATCCCTACTTTTGACGCCCCTGAGAAAGAAGCCTTTAGAAAACATTGTGGGAAAAGGAGAAAATGCTGGTAACCAGCATTTTCTCCTTTTCCCACAATGTTTTCTACCCTTCACAAAACAAATTTCAAATTTTCAGTCACTTTTATTTTGTTGTCTGCAAATGCTTTCAATTTGGACCAGTCTAAAATATTGTTGGTATAATAATTGGTTAACCCATTACCAAACGACAATATTTTAGACTGGTCCAAATTGAAAGCATTTGCAGACGACAAAATAAAAGTGACTGAAAATTTAAAATTTGTTTTGTGAATGGTAGAAAACATTGTAGGAAAAGGAGAAAATGCTGGTTACCAGCATTTTCTCCATTTCCCACAATGTTTTCATAAAGGCTTCTTTCTCAGGGGCGTCAAAAGTAGGGATTGTGTGGTAATGGGTTAAAGGTCAGGAAAAAGTTTTCATTATTTATAATGCACTGAATAAGGGGCATATGTTTAACCCTCTACCAAACAACAAAATTTTAGATTGGTCCAAATTGAAAGTATTAGCAGATGACAAAACAAATGTGATCGAAAATTTGAAATTTGCCTTGGGATGGGTAGAAAAAATATTGTGGGAAAAGAAAATGCTGGTTACCAGCATTTTCTCCTATTCCCACAATGTTTTCGAAATGCCTCTTTCTCTGGGTCATTAAAAGTCGGGATTGTGTGGTAAAGGGTTAATATCTTAACTCATTACCAAACAACAAGATTTTAGGCTTGTCCAAATTGAAAGTATTTGCAGACAACAACATTAAAGTGACTAAAGATTTGAAATTTTCTTTCTGAAGGGTAGAAAACATTGTGGGAAAAAGAGAAAATGCTGGTAACCAGCATTTTCACCTTTTCCCATAATGTTTTCTAAAGGCTTCTTTCTCAGGGGTGTCAGAAGTAGGGATTGTGTGGTAATGGGTTGATAGATATATAAACCTTTCTCTCTTTTTTTTTCCAGTTATTTTACCAAATCGTCTCGGAGATATTTCCGTAGCAGAAGCCACAGATATCGATATTTATCCAAATAACCAGATAGGCTACTCCATAGAGAGTATAGAGTACAGTAAACAAAATACCCCAAAAATTGCACAACCCCATACCTTTGTGATTAGTCGGACTGATGGAAGTATATCGACTAGCATAAGTGACTATAGTTCTTTCACTGGGGGCAGTTTTGAAATTGTTGTTAAAGCGGAAGACCTTAACAGGCAGAATGATTTCATAGATTTACAGACACAAACGGTATTGCTTTTTTATTTTCTGGATCTGCATTCAGCAGCTATTCTTAAAGGTGGCCCTTCAGATTTTGGGACGAAAATTTTACAAAAATTGAATAAAAATCATCCTTTTACTCCCAAAGTCTTTTAATTTTCATTCATAAAACCCTAGTAGTCAAAACCGTCTAACAACATGAGAAATAAGACATTTACTACAGCCCAGGTTGACACCAACGGGAGACACGTTCTATTTTTAGATGATCAATTTGCTCATTTACATACAGGAATACACAGACATTTCAAACATAGCATCCGAAGAAGACATTATGGAAAATAATTACTACATGTTTGTTATGTAATGGAATTTAATCAGTATGAGTCACATGCCAGTCAGTTGACATTCCCAAAATGCTTATTGACTTTTGGTGCGAAATCTAAAAATACCTTAAGAGGCTATGAGCCTTTTAAGGGAACACCATCAAAAAAATTTTTTTTTTAATTTTCGGAATCTTCATTATTGATGATCATTTGTATTATTTTTTCATATGAATTTCAGTGATGTATATATTTTTTAATTTGGTGAGATGTAAAAATTCTAAATACCCACCTTCAAGAATATCTTTAGTCTTATTCTCAAGAATTTCCTGAATTTGAAAAAAAAAATATTGACATTAACTAAATATTAGAAAAGGAGAACATATGCTAGTTACCATCATTTTCTAGTTTTCCAACAAGTTTTTAAGTAAATTTTGTTAAATTTTGTTGGCTTTTAAACCCATCTCATCTCCAATATAGGTGTATGTGGCAGATCCCAATGATGTCATTCGTGTTGTCATAAACAGACCTGCAGACAGCGGTGTAGAAGCAGATGTAAATGAGATGATTGAGTATGATTTTTCACAAATTGTTTTGCTGCTTTGACTTGCTTGAATTATTACAGTGTTTTGGATACCCAATGGATAAGGCTTAAATGACATTGTAGTAGATTAACTCTTTACCACACAACAAATTTTTAGACCTGTCAAAATTGAAAGCATTTGCAGACAACAAAATAAATGTGACTCAAAAATTGAAATTTGACTTTAGAAAAGTATAAAACATTGTGGGAAAAGGAGAAAATGCTGGTTACCAGCATTTTCTCCTTTTCCCACAATGTTTTCTAGGGCTTCTTTCTCAGTGTCGTCAAAAAGTTGGGATTGTGTGGTAAAGAGTTAAAAGAGAACAGAAGAGTTTCACTTTGTTTTAAAAGTTAATAATGCAAAACACAGTAATTTGTCCTAAAATATTACAATTGCATTGTTCCTTAATCCGAATACATAAAATTTCTAGTCTAAAGACAACTTTAAAAAGCTGAGAATGCAACGATGACAGCATATGAGTTGTTCGTGATACTAACTAGAATCTTTCACTCCTTCCAAAACTTCATTTGAAAACAACTTTCACCTACTACCAGCTTTTTGGTGTTTTGGCCCTTATATACCATAACAAGAATCGAATACACCTAGAGGCTACTTAACCCTTTACCACACGGTAAATTTTAGACTTAACCAAATTGAGAGCATCTACAGATGACAATTTCAAAGTGGCTCAAATGATGCAATTTTGTTTTCATAGGGTAGAAAACATTGTGGGAAAAGGAGAAAATGCCGGTTACCAGCATTTTCCCCTTTTCCCACAATGTTGTCAAAAGGCTTCTTCCTCAGGGGTGTCAAAAGTCGTCATTGTGTGGTTATGGGTTAAAGCATTTTCGAGAAAACACTTGGGAGTTCCAGATAAGCATGTATGTTGGGTTATGGCATTAATAGCATACATGTTTTAATAACAGTTTTAACTAATCTAAGGAAAAGACTTTTTGAAAATAATGTGAGAAAAGGAAAAAAATGCTAGTAACTAGCATTTTCTGCTTTTCACACAATTTTTACTACCCTTACATATCAAATTCCATCATTTGAGCTACATTTGAATTGTTATCTGCAAATTCTCTCAATTTGAACTGGTCACAAGTTTGTCATTTCAGTAAATAATTAAAATCAGGATTGTTTGATACAGGGTAAAAGTTTATTCTTTCATTGGAAATTGACGCCCTGTTCTGTTAGATGTGTTGCAATGACTGTTTTTAAATTCACATTGTAGGAGATTGAATGTAATACAAGAAGGAGTATTTTATGAAGTTACCAAGATTTCATATCATGTCATAAATAATGAAGAAGATCCACGGTTTGACAAGTAAGAGAATATATTTTATGATGTACCTAAGATTGATTGATTGTTGTTTATTTATTGTCTCCACTAATTGCCAATTTATGGGACATCCTCAAAGGGCTGTTAGTTATGGTATGAGGGCAAGACTTTAACCCTTTCCCAAACGACAAATTTTGGACTCTTCCAAACTGAACCAGTTTGCAGACGACAATTTTTGATTTTGAGAAAATGGCAGAAAGTTCTCAAAAAGTGTAGAAAACACTGTGGGAAAAGGAGAAATTGCTCGTAACGAGCAATTTCTCCTTTTCCCACAGTGCTTTCAAAAGAGTTTTACTGCAGACACGTAAAAACCAGGGCTTGTTTGGGAAAGGGTTAATGCTGCAATATACAAGACAAAACCCATTCTTATTGTCTTACACCTGGTTCTTGAACTTATTACCAAACAACAAAATTTTAGACTGGTTTAAATTTAAAGCACTTGCAGACAACAAATTAACCCATTACCACACAATCCCTACTTTTGACGCCCCTGAGAAAGAAGCCTTTAGTAAACATTGTGGGAAAAGGAGAAAATGCTGGTAACCAGCATTTTCTCCTTTTCACACAATGTTTTCTACCCTTCTAAAAACAAATTTAATTTTCAGTCACTTTTATTTTGTCATCTGCAATTCCTTTCAATTTGGACAAACCTAAAATTTTGTCGTTTGGTAATGGGTTAAAGATACATTTACTTCAAAAATTGAAATTTGTTTCCAGCAGGGTAGAAAACATTGTAGGAAAAGGAGAAAATGCTGGTTACCAGCATTTTCTCCTTTTCTCACAGTGTTTTCAAAAGGCTTGTATCTCATGCTCGTGAAAACCAGGGATTGTTTGGTAAAAGGTTAATGTGCTCTGTGTGCATATTACAAAAATGCGGTTAGTATTTTGGTTCAGTGGTTTAGAGTGCCTGAATTGTGACCTGGTGATATGGGTTTGATACCCAGTTGAGGCAAACCTCCTTTCTGACAATCTTATGCATCTATCCTCTGATGCATGTGAGAAAATTAAGCAGTAGCTTTGAAAGAAAGTTGTCTCATGACTAGTGTGAGAAAGCCAAGACACATGCATGGCTGCACAGCCTGCTGTGATATGACCTTTGCTGTTAAACAGCATTACACACCAATACAACAAAGAAGATTCATATTAGCTATATACATCGAAACAAAGGAAGTACATGTTTACACTGTGATAAATCATTGTTTCTTCCAGGACAGATGTTTGCTTAGTTGTCGTACAAGATGATGCTATTTTGAACAGCCAACAGTCTATTAGTTTCTTGGAGGACCAGAACGCTGTCAACTCTATTCTAAGCCAATATGGTGCCACTGACCCAGGGGTATGTAAAGATATTCACAATTTTTTATCAAATCCCTTTCCAGACTGTCTTGCGTTTTCACAACCCAAAGATAGAACATTTCAGAGGGCTTCATTTCCAACAATATTTTCTATCCTTGAAGAGACAAAACCAACCACATTTAACCCTTTACCACACAATCCCTACTTTTGATGCCCTTGAGAAAGACGCCTTTTGAAAGCATTGTGGGAAAAGGAGAAAATGCTGGTTACCAGCATTTTCTCCTTTTTTCCACAATGTTTTCAACCCTTCACAAATCAAATTTCAAATTTTCAGTCACTTTCATTTTGTCATCTGCAAATGCTTTCGATTTGGGCAAACCTAAAATTTTGTCGTTTGGTAATGGGTTAATTTAACAACAGATGCTTTTTGTCTGGACATGATTTTGTTTTCTGTAAATTCTTTTCCAAACAACAAAAGTATCAAATGGTCCAAATTGATATGTAGATCTTACATTATTGGAACTTCTCTTTGACATTGTGGTAAAAGGATAATTTCTTCTTTTTCCATTGTGTTTTCAAAAAATGCAGAGTGATAAGAACTCTGGATTGTTTGGATTGTTTGGTAAAGAGTCTAACCCATTACCACACAATTCCTACTTTTGACGCCCCTGAGAAAGAAGCCTTTAGAAAACATTGTGGGAAAAGGAGAAAATGCTGGTAACCAGCATTTTCTCCTTTTCCCACAATGTTTTCTACCCTTAACAAAACAAATTCCAAGTTTCCAGTCATTTTTATTTTGTCGTCTGAAAATGCTTTCAAATTGGACCAGTCCAAAATATTGTGATTTGGTAATGGGTTAAAATTGATATTTATACATGTAGCTCATACATACATTTAAAGATTCAGACCAAATTTATTTTACAGTTGGGCAACACCTAGCAAACTATCAACAAATGAGGAAAAAGTAATCATTTCATGCTTTCTGATAGGTTATTGAGAAATATCAGAGAAATATTTTTTTTCTATTATACCTAGCAGTGAGATCCTGGAATTTCCCAGTGTAATAAATTTTGATATCATCACTAGTGAAGATATCAACTTTCACTTTCATTTCCTGTATTCATTTATGTATTCATCCGCACTATGTCCCTGTTCTCTTCTCTCTATCCAAAGTATTGATTTCGACTATCAAACAAAAAATTAAAAATAATAATGTTAATAAGGTATATAATAAATAGAATAATCAACTGGTTATTTTTGATATGAAAAATATCTCACTCGGATGCATCGTAAGGCGTTAAAAAAACTCTTTCACCACCAATCATTGGTTCAATGATGATTATGTGGGAAAACAGCCAGTGGCTTTGGAAGAATTTTGTGCAAAGAAATAGTAAAAGAAACTTTAGGAAAGCATAGATAGCCACACTGGCTCTGAGATACACTAAGTAACTGAAATGATATTGAAGACGGCATTTACCACCATACAAACAAGCAAAAAAAACCACAACTTTGGTCATGTCAATATAACAGCTCACTGATTGACATATTTTTACTGGTACTAGGACAGAGCTCGTGAAGTGTCTTGTCCAAGGACATCCTAGGAAAAATCTAATGGTTTATCTTATATCTTAATTTCAGCCATGTGATCCAGCTAAGAGTGTTTATCCCCAGGGCTGGGAGAGCTACTGGTGGGTCCTGGTGGCCTTTGCAATATTTGTGTTTGTGTGTGTGCTCATCTTAATCTTCATAATATTATCCCTATACAGCAGGTGAGTCAAACTTGTTTTGTAGCACACAACAAAGCTTGGACTTAATTATCCCTTTACCAAACAATCCCAGATTTTACGACCCTGAGATGAAAGCCTTTTGAAAACATTGTGGGAAAAGGAGAAAATGCTGTAAACCAGCATTTTCTCCTTTACACACAATGTTTTCTACTCTGCTGGAAACAAGTTCCTGTTTTTGAGGTTCTTTTGTTTTGTCGTCTGCAAGTGCCTTTGATTCAGGCCAGTCTAAATTTTTTTTCATTTGGTAAAGGGTTAACCCATTACCACACAATCCCTACTTTTGACGCCCCTGAGAAAGAAGCCTTTTGAAAACACTATGGGAAAAGGAGAAAATGCTGGTAACCAGCATTTTCTCCTTTTCCCACAGTGTTTTCTACCCTTCCCAAAACAAATTTCAATTTTTCAGTCACTTTTATTTTTTCGTCTACAAATGCTTTCAATTTGAACCAGTCTAAAATTTTGTCGTGTGGTAAAGAGTTAAACCAATTGAAAGTGTTTGCAGACAACAAAATCAGAGTATCATAAATTATGATTTCCTATCTTTGATAGGGTAGATAACATTGTGGAATAAAGAGAAATTGCTTATTACCAGGATTTTCTCCTTTTACCATGATGTTTTCAAATTGCCTTGTTCTTAGGATCATTAATCTTTTGCCAAACATTCCCTGATTTTTATGTCCCTGAGAAAGAAGTTTTTTGAAAACATTGTGAGAAAAAGCTTGTAACCGGTATTTTCTTCTTTTCACACAATGTTTTTTTACCCTGCTGGAAACAACTTTCAATTATTGAACCATCTTGCAGTGTTGTGCGTAGGCCAAAATTTTTGGAGGACACAGGTGACCCCCTACCTTTATTTCAAGGGGACACTAGAAAAATCTAGGGGACACATATCATACTTCCACAAGCCAATTTTAGGTCGAAGAAGCCGATGGTTCAGTATCTGCGCCGGTAGATGTTGACTGGTCACCGTGAGAATCAGATGAAGCGATCGATTCGGGGTTTTCAACAGTCCTCTGCGATTCAGTTTCGTCTGCAACTATTCTATTTTTAACATTTCCCGACATAAAGTCGGTCAACCGCATCTGGCGTTTTGCCATATTGTTTTATTGACAACAGTAAGACTGGTTTAAATATCGGATATCCCTAAGCGACTTTATCTCAGTAAATTCCGCGGTCACAGTCTACATTGCGCAGGTGCCTGTTGTAATTAATGCAATGTATGTAAATACCGAAATGGACTCCAGATAAGGAAAATTCGTCGGATTTTTGTGAGCGCACCTGACATCCCTTAATGGCTTAAATTTTAAGGGACATTGTTCAAAAAATTGCGGGAATACTGCAATCCTGCGGCCTAGGCACAACACTGATCTTGACTTTTACGTCTGCAAGTGGTTTCAATTTGGTAAAGGGTTAAATCCTGTAAATTGCAGAATGTGGTTAACCCTTTAACACTTTACCAAACAATAAAATTTTCGACTGATCCAAATTGAAAGCATTTGCAGACTACAAAATAAATGTAAAACTAGAATTGAAACTTATTTCAAGCTAGGTACAAAACATTGTGGGAAAAGAAGAAAATGCTGGTTACCAGCATTTTCTCCTTTTCCCACAATGTTTTCAAAAGGCTTTTACCTCAGGATCATAAAACCAGGGATTGTTTGGTAAAGGGTTAAAACATAATCCCAAGTTCCAACAGCTCTAAAGGGGACTTATTTGAAAAGATTGTGGTAAAAAGAGAATTGCTGGTAACCTGCATTTTCTCATCACCACAGAATATTTTCTGCCTGCAAAAGACAAAATGTGATGTTTGAATCACTTCAATTTTTTGTTTTCAAATGTTTCTAATTTCAGATACTCTACACATTGTCTTATGCTAGTAAAAAGTTACCAGTGTTTTTTATTGCTTTAACCCTTTCCCAAACAAGCCCTGGTTTTTACGTGTCTGTATTAAAAGTCTTTTGAAAACACTGTGGGAAAAGGAGAAATTGCTCCTAACGAGCAATTTCTCCTTTTGCCACAGTGTTTTCTACCCTTTTTGAGGACTTTCTTCCATTTTCTCAAAATCTAAAATTGTCATCTGCAAACTCTTTCTATTTGGAAGAGTCCATTTTGTCGTTTGGGAAAGGGTTAAAGAAAGATGGAAATATTGGCCATTTATATCTGCCTTCTTCTTAAGATATACTTGCTGAAGCCAAGCCCCTGTATCACAGGCGGTAACAAACAGAGGGTCGGGGGTTCAGTCCCTGGCTAGGCCAATTTCTTACCACAGTAATAACTGAAATAATGTTGAAAACAGCCTTAAAAACGATACAGTCAATAAATCAATCCTGCTGAGTATCATTAGGTGCACTGGATGTAAGGCAGTTTTGTCTTTTCTCATTTTTCATACACCAAATCCTTGTTATAGTGATTTTGAATGTAAACATACACTATTTTCAGTTTGGAAGGATGAGAAAAGTGCATATTGTTTTATTTTTTTTTCCAGTTACAAACGATATATGGACACCCGAAGGACATGTGAGTAAAAATACTCTTGTACATTAAACTTGTGTGGATAATTTAACCCTATACAAAACAATGACACATTTTTTCAAACCCCAGAAAAGAAGCTTTAAAGAACATTCTAGGAAAAGGAGAAAATGCTGGTAACCAGCATTTTCTCTTTTTTCCACCATGTTTTCTCCCCATTCATAGACAAAACCTGACATCTTATTTGAGCCAAATTTATTTTGTCATCTACGAAAGTTGTCAACTTTGACCAGTCTAGAATCACGTTGTTTGGGAAAGGTGTAAGTAGTTTCATACTAAAGATTATTCTATTTGACTTGCTGCGGACAGTTTTAACCCTTTACCCCATAAGACATTTCTGTGGTATCTCTAATTGACCTTAAATAACTGCAAGGATGAAGCAGTTTCTTATGTGTATATGACACCTTTTGATAGCATAGAAAACATTGTGACAAAAGGTGAAATTGCTCGTGACAAGCAATTTCACCTATTGCCACAATGTTTTCCAAAGGCTCCTACATGCAATACGCAGAAATGAGTATCTATGGAGTAAAGGGTTATGATATTTTGAC
Organism: Tridacna crocea; assembly: GCA_943736015.1. Taxonomy (NCBI): domain Eukaryota; kingdom Metazoa; phylum Mollusca; class Bivalvia; order Cardiida; family Cardiidae; genus Tridacna; species Tridacna crocea. Next base: position 14,209,419 of record OX031056.1, on the reverse strand, counting down.
AAACTGGAAAATGCTTTTATGGAGCAATTTCTCCTTTTTACCACAATGTTTTTATGTGTGTCAAGCCTGAATTCATCTTGGTTATCTTCAAATTTTCTGAAAATGCTTAACTCTTTTCCCACTTAATCCTGACTTTTAACGGCTCCTTTGAAAGAAGCCTTTCTTCCTCTGGGTTGTACAAACCAGGGATTGTTTGGTAAAGGCTTGACATATTGCCAAAATTTTGTTTCAGATTTGGTACCAGGAAACTGAAGCATCGGAAAAGGAAATATAACAACATTCTCAGTGAAGAAAAAGGACATACTCAAAAAAAATGGTTCCAGTGACTTACAATTGAACTAAATACTCATTCCAAACTTTAGATTCCAGTTTACCCTTTACCACACTGCAAATATTTAGTCCTATCTAAATCGAACGCATTTGCAGACAACAATTTCATAGTAGCTTAAATGGCGCAATATTCCTTCGAAAAGGTAGAAACCTTGCGAGGAAAAGGGGGAAAATGCTGGTTACCAGAATTTTCTCCCTTTTCACACAATGTTTTCAAAAGGCTTCTTCTTAAGGGCTGTTAAAAGTCGTCATTGTGTGGTAAAGGGTTAACTGCAGAGACACTGTTTGCCAGCTGGAGATGAGAGGTCTGTGCTATAGAACCATATCTGAAGTCAGGTGCTGTGTCCAGTATCTTTGAATACATTCCATTACGTGAGAGCTGGTATTCTCTTCTTTGTCACTTATTGAAGTTAATGACATTGTGTCAAGAAAGACATTAACGATGAAAATAATGTTGACTACAAAATTTGTTGGCTATTTGTTGATAGATATAATGCACGATGGAGGCTTCCATTAAAGTAGCATTGGGATTGTTATTATAAACCAGTCTTGCCTCCTTATAATGAATGATTTTGCATTTGTATGTATGTTATTCATGAGTTGTTTCCATTTAATGTGATAATATCCCTCTTACGCGAAGAAAACCTAAAGCAAACTCTACATAAACCTGAAAGCTAGCTCTACATAAGAAAGCTTAAAGCTAGCTCAACATAAATAAACTTAAAGCTTCATCTACATAAAGCTTAAAGCTAGCTCTGCATAAGAAAGCTTAAAGCTAGCTTTACAATCATCACATGAGCAACAGTTACTGCTCTTTTCACTCGCATGTTTGGAACATCAATTACTTGCATGATTTAACTATCTACTAAACAACATAATTCTAGATATGCCCAATTAAACTCATTACCAAACGACAATATTTAAGGTTTCTCCAAATCGAAAGCATTTGCAGACAACAAAATAAAAGTGACTGAAATTCTGATATTTGTTTTGTAAAGTGTAGAAAACCTTGTGGGTAAAGGAGAAAATGCTGGTTACCAGCATTTTCTCCTTTTCCCACAAGGTTTTCAAAAGGCATCTTTCTCAGGGTCGTCAAAAGTAGGGATTGTGTGGGAATGGGTTAAAGACATTTGCAGACGACAAATAAAATGCAGCTGAAATGATGAGATTTGTTTTTGAAAGGGTAGAAAATATTGTTGGAAAAAGAGAAAAATGCTGGTTACAAGTATTTTCTCCTTTTCCAACATTTTTTCAAAAGGCTTTTTTCTGAGGGTTATAAAACACAGGATTGCATGGTACAGATTAAGTCCTTACCTCCTGAAATAGATTTGCAGCAGACGACTTGAAAAAAAAGTTGGTTTTGAATGGCATAGTCATCATTAATGGCAGTTTAATAAAACACTGTGATGAAAGAAGAAATTGCTCAACATAAGCAGACGTTCCTTTTGCCTCATTTTTCTATGCTGCCTGCAACATGCAGAAGCCTACAACATGCAGAAAAGGGCATTTGGACAATTGCTTAACTCTTTACCAAACGACAAAATTTTAGACCAGTCCAAATTGAAAGCTTTTGCAGACGGATGCAAAGAAAGAAAAGAAGAAGGAAAGAAAACATTGTGGGAAAAGGAGAAAATGCTGGTTACCAGCTAGTATTTTCTCCATTTCTCTCAATGTTTTCAGAAGGCTTCTTTCTTAGGGTCGTTAAAAGTCGGGATTGTGTAGTAAAGAGTCAGTGTCGTGTCAGATCAGCCTAGGCTGACTAATCCAAAAAGACACTTTCCATTTTTATGTATTTTTCTGTTTTGCGCAAGTCTATTGCACAAAATCTAATGTAGTTGTAAAGTGCTGTCTGTGATTAGCCTGTGGGGACTGTGCAGACTGATCCGAGACTACTGTTTTTTTTTTTATACCCCGGTGGCTCAGTGGTGAGTGTGTCGGACACATGACCTTGTGGTTGTGAGTTCTATACCCGGTTGAGGCTAACTTTCTTTACGGCATATTTTTGCCTCTCACCTCTGCTGAAGCATGTGAGAAAAGTAGTTGGTGGCTTTGGAAAGAAAGTTGTGTTAGCACTGGTTTGAGAAAGCCAGGAAACATGTGCGTCACCGACCGCCATGATAAGACCTTAGCCGTTAAAGTGGCATTAAACCCCAATACAACCAAAACACAAGTCTATTGCACAAAATCTAATGTAGTTGTAAAGTGCTGTCTGTGATTAGCCTGTGGGGGACTGTGCAGACTGATCCGAGACAACTGGGTTTTTTTTATGCAAATGTCCAAATGCCCCTTTTGGTGTGTTGCAGGCCGTATGTCTTCTGCTGAAGGCACGGAGTTAAGGATGTTGATTTTCCAAAACTTTTGTTCATTTCAAATTAAATGTGCTGTAATTACGGTAGTTACCCAGAAGGCTTTATAGTTTGAAGACAGTGCTGATTGTTTGCATGAATTATTAAAGAGTACAAGTTATTTCTAGGTTGTAAATATGCAAATACATTATTGTAGATTTGTATGTAAAATATAAACTATTTTTGTACACGTTATATGTAGAGTTGGATGCCTGATGTTACTCAGTGAGAGTGAATGTGTGTTATTAAATCGAGACAAAATATGTAAACTGTTTACCAACATCATATTTCCAGACTTGTCTCAATTTAACGCTTTCCTAAATGACAAAAGTTTGGACTGATCCAAATTGAAATCATTTGCAGACGACGAAATAAAATGTGAATCAAAAATTGAAATTTGATTTGGAAATGGTAGAAATCATTGTGGGAAAGGGAGAAAATGCTGGTTAGCAGCATTTTCTCCTTTTCCCACAATGTTTTCAAAGGCTTTCTTTCTCAGGGTTGTCAAAAGTCAGGATTGTGTGGTAAAAGGTCAAAGCATTAATTTTGTAGACATGTCAAATAAGGTTCAAATGGTAGAAATTGTCTTTAACCCATTACCACACAATCCCTGAGAAAGAAGCCTCTAGAAAACATTGTGGGAAAAGAGTTAAATGGACACAGAATGTATTGAGAAAAGTAGAAAAATTCTGGTTACCAGCATTTTTCTCCTTTTGCTACCATTTTTTTCAAATGTTAAAAGGAGAAAAAGTTATCAAGAAGTTCTTGATAACTTAAAAACTTTTCAGAAATATTTTCAGTTCCTTTAAGTTAAGAATTCACATGATAACATGATCTCAAAATTGGTTCATTGTCAACAAAAAATTGTTGAGAAATGCTGACAATTAGCAAAAACATATCAAACTTGTTTTGATTCCATAAAAGCTGCAGAGCTTTACTTTATAAGAACTCCATGGATATTAAATGCAATATTTTTTTGTAAATTGTTGAATGTTATCACTCCTCCCATTCAGTACAAACTGATTTGGTTGTTATTTTTGTTATGCAAAAAGTGCTTTTCACAGCTAAAGTTCCCTTTGCAGCCAATGTAGATGAAGATCAGACTGCACAGACTGTGCAATCTGATCTTTCATCTTCTCTAGCCACTTCTGAAATACTACAGACAAAAGGCAACAAAATTTTAACGGTCATGGACTTGTTCTAGAATGAAAATGTCCATTGGATTTATTCTGCACTCTAAGGATGACCTCTTTACCAGATAAATTTTAGACTATTCAGAATTTAAAGCATTTGCATACCACTTTAACCCATTACCACACCATCCCTATTTTTGACGACCTTGAGAAAAAAAGCCTTTAGAAAACATTGTGGAAAAAAGAGAAAATGCTGGTAACCAGCATTTTCTCCTTTTCCCACAATGTTTTCTACTCTTCTCATAACGGATTTCAATTTTTCAGTCACATTTATTTTGTTGTCTGCAGATGCTTTCAATTTGGACTACTTTAAAAAATTTGTTGTTGGTAAAGAGTTAAAGCATTCACAGACCACTACACATGCTGTAAGTTTAGTTTAAACTAGAGCTGTCTCTGAATGTGACTTCATACCCCCACCAGTGCTTTGACAGTATTTTGTACACAGATGGACGGACACACAGACGGACACACGGACAGGCAGGCAGATTCCAGTATACCCCCGAAAACATTTGTTTTGCAGGCATATAAATTTTTTTTTTATTTTACATCGAGAGAAAAAATTCATACAACTTGGACTAATCTCTCTCAATTCTGCTTCCTGGGAATTTCACCAGTATTTGCATGGAATGTGTGGGACAGTGAAAAATCCCAAAGTTGACATCCGCTCCCAGGTATTTTATGTTTTCTTCCCTTCATAAAACATATTTCAAATTTTTACTCGCATTTATTCTGTTGTCTGCAAATGCTTTCCAGTCAAAAATCTTGTTGCTTGGTACAGAGTTAAAGGATAGAAAATATTGGAAAGGAGATATGATGGTTACAAGCAATTTCTCTTTTTCCCACAATATTTCCAGATGTCTTCTTCCTGCATGTCATTAAAACTAGAGCATGGTTGAGGGTCAATGAATATTTCAAAAATACATGTACCATAGTTGATGTCTCCCAGATGTACCTTTGCATTTCTAATGCTTCTGTGCCAGCGGCTGCTTTCCCACATTAGCAGTCTGAATAATATCGAGTAGCTGGAGCAGAAAGAATCTTGACACAATGACTACCATTATTCCATAGAGGAATTCAAGCCCAAACCTGATTGGAAACTAAAAAACCCCTTGGTTGCTAGCCCTACATATTACACAAACTTCTCTACCAGAGCTTGCTTCTTTGTTCAACAATCTACCAAAGAATCTGAAATTTTAACAAGCTTTAGGATAAAATTTATTGAAAACAGTCTGTAAACATATTGTTGTTTAATAACGAGTTTAACTCTTTAACTCATTACTAAACGACAAACTTTTAGGTTTGCCCAAATGGAAAGCATTTGCAAACGACGTGATAAAAGTGAATGAAAATTTGAAATTTGTTTTGTGAAGGGTAGAAAACATTGTTGGAAAAGGAGAAAATGCTGGTTACCAGCATTTTCTCCTTTTCCCACAATGTTTTCTAAATGCTTCTTTTTAAGGGTCGTCAAAAGTAGGGATTGTGTGGTTAGGAGTTATACCAGAGTATGGCTCAGATTATCTCAGTCAAGTTCAAGGTGCAATACTCTGGTATAAAGAGTTTAACTCATTACTAAACAACAATACTTGGCCTGTCCAAATCAAATGATTTGGCCCAGTGACCTACTTTTTGACCAGACAGGACCTAATTTGGAACTTGTCCAAGATGTTATCAAAACAAACTTCCTAATTGAGTTTCAAGAGTACCAGGCTGAAAATGTGGCCTCTAGAGTGCACATAAGGTTTTTCTAAGATTTGTCCAGATGACCTACTTTTTTATTTACCCTAAAAGACCCCATTTCAAAGATGTCTGAGAATTTATCAAGACAAACATTTCAACCAAGTTTCTGACTAAAAATATGTCTTCTAAGAGTACAAACAAGGTAAATATTGATGACAGCAAAAGCATGATCACAGAAGCTCACCTTGAGCACTTCGTACTCAAGTGAGCTAAAAATACTGGCAGTCAACATTTCCCACAATGTTTTCAAACCCTTCCTCTTAATTCTTTACCAAACGACAAAATTTTAGACTGGTCCAAATTGAAAGCTCTTGCAGACGACAAATTAAATATCAATCAATTTAATTTGTTTCCAGTAGGGTAGAAAACATTGTGCGAAAAGGAGAAAATGCTGGTTACCAGCATTTTCTCCTTTTCCCACAATGTTTTCAAAAGGCTTCTATCTCGTGGTCGTAAAAACCAGGGATTGTTTGGGAAAGGGTTAAGTGTCGTTAACAGTAATGATTGTGTTGTAAAGGATCAACCCTTTACCAGATCAGAAGTGACTAAAAAAAAAATATTGCTTACAGGATACATACTCATAGCTATATTAACCCTTTACCAGATAAGAAGTAATAGCTAAGAATTATTGCTAATAGGATATATACAGGTATTTTTAGATTTTATGCCAGAACTATACAAAGGCTTGTAGGGAAGGTAAAATCATCAATAACACACATCCATATAGAAATTTATTCATATAAGAATAATAACATCAAAATTGATCACATCAAAGACACTGTTACAGAATGCAGAAACATGACCCCATTATTCAAAAAAGGAATTGCACCTTTTCACTGTATATAATCATCCACTTTCTTTACACTTATAGACAAAATTCAATTTTTCCTTTTTATCCATCTTTTACAGAAATCTTACATATCAAAAGACTCTAAATAGGCCGCTGAACTCTTTTTTCAAATGATTAAATCCAGGACTTGTCCAATTCTAAAACATTTGCAGACGTCCAGTGTGCCTCAAATGCTTGGATTTGGCTTTATTGGATAAATAACACTGTGGTAAAAGGTAAAAATACTGGAAACCAGCACTTTCTTCATTTCCTACATAGTTTTCAAAATGATTATGCATTACAGTTGCAAACTCACAGGATCATTTAGTTGCAGCTAAAACAGAAATGATGGTCAATTAGACTTTTAGAGGTTTGAAATTTTCACCAAACATCCTAAACTTTCTATTAATTTCTATCCTCAGACATGGTATCTGATTGGCCAAGGTAGTCTGCTTCAGCCAATCACATGAAAGGTCATAGAATTCTTTCAGAATTCTAGAATTCAGAATTCTTAATACCTAGACTCGCCATATGACTCGATGAAATGTTCCATCTTCACCTATCTGATGAAAATATTGATGAACTTTTGAAGGTAAAACATTTACAGCTCTTGCTATCTTCTAGCCTATTCGCAGATAACATATTCTTGCAGCAATCTATGCCCTATACTGATTACCAGCCAGTTCAACTATTTCAGTCAATTTTTCTATTTTTGGAACTAAATAAACTCCGCACCATTCGTCCAAAGTATCTTGAAAATAAATCTCCTTCAACGATTTCTCAAATTTGGAATGTAACTGTTTCAATCCACTAAGAATCCTGAAAAAAAAAAAATACATATAAATAAAATCTTAACATACGCCTTTACAGGATATTTAACAAATATCGTTTACACAGGAAACAATCAGCTCTGTACCACACATCAGTATTTTCAGATTTTCCCAATGTAATCTTTAACCCTTTACGAAACGACAAAATTTTAGACTGGTCCAACTTGAAAGCATTTGCAGACAGGAAATTAAATGTGAATCAAAAATTTGAAATTTGAGTTAGGAAGGTTAGAAAACATCGTGTTTCCAAACAAAGCAGTGCATATGGTACCTGACAACTTTCTTTGTTAGTATACATTAATATTTAGTTCATTAGTTTCGTTGATTTTGCAATTACCTCTGCACAATTTTCGAAGACGGTGACACATGTGCGATCTAAAAATAGATGTCGTATACAATGCCTTTAAGAATAATTGTGTTGAAATGTTTAGAGCATTGTTTCATGGCATTTTGATTTCACGAATAGGACATATATTTACCGTCACCAGATGAAGTAGGTATTCTAAGTAAATTTTAGATACATCTTTTTAAAGTAATTAATCTGCACATTGCCCACAAAATGGCAGCTATTCTGACACTTCTGCGATGACGTAGGTTGTCACCCTTGTATACCAGGATTGTTTGGTACATGGTTAAAGGAATTTGCAAACAAGCAAATAAAAGCTGATCATACGATTGGATTTATCTTTGAAAGGGCAAAAAACTAGGGAAATTGGAGAAAGTGATGTCTTCTACAACTATTTCCTTCCTGTGTCTTAATTAGCTCTTTACCAGATGAAGTAATATTGGTCGACTGAAATTGGAAGAATTTGCAGACGAAAAATTTAGAGTGGCTAAAAAGGTAGTTATTTTATATGTAAGGGAAGAGAACACTGCGGAAAATGGAGAAAATACATTTTCTCCATTTATCAAAGTATTTTCAATATCTTCAACCTAAAAGCCATAAAAACCAGGGCTTATCTGGGAAAGGCTTAAAACTTTTTTTTTTTTAAATGTTACATCGAAATGGTCCGAGCTCAGTTGCCTTAAAATCTAACCTTTTTTTAATTGTATTTTATCCTAAATAAAAAACAGACACCCATTTCATTTATTCAGTTCTCTGAGATCTAGGAAGACTAGCTAACCTTTGGATCTCTGTATGTCTCATATGACGGGTTCTTTCCACGAAAAATTAACAAGGAATTGCTCAATGAGCTATTCACTCCAATCTAATTTATAAACTCTTACTTGTTAGCCTGAGCTGCCAGAGCTTCTAAATGCATAGGGTTGGTAAAATTTCTCTTCATCTGGTATTCATTCATCCATGTCAACCTTCTGTAAAATAGAAAAGCATCGGTTGGTTTTAACTCTTTACCAGACGAAAAATTTTAGCCGAGTCCAAATTGAAAGCATTTGAAGACGTCAATTTAAATGTGACTCAAATGCTGCTTGGTTGTATTGGTTGTATTGGGGTTTAACGCCACTTTAACAGCTAAGGTCATATCATGGCGGTCAGTGACACAGATGTGTTTCCTGGCTTTCACACACCGGTACTAACACAACTTTCTTTCCAAAGCCACCAACTACACCACCTCACATGCTTCAGCAGAGTTCAAATAATGGAATTCGATCTTGATATGGTACAAAACATTGATGAAAAGGGAGAAAATGCTGGTTACCAGCATTTATTTTTCTCTTTTCCTACAATGTTTTCGGAAGGCTGTCTTTCTCAGGGTCGTCAAAAGTCGAGATTGTGTGGTGAAGATTTAATCTAGGTTCAAATTAACCAAGAGTCCTCAGTATTCTAAAATCTTAGAGCGGCCATCTGGTTGGATGGGTGAGATGGTATGGGTGAACTAAACCAGGAGGCTAGTTTATTAAGCACATACAAATTTAGAATCAAACCCTCTACCAAACAATCCCATGTTTTAACAAGCCTGAGGAAAATAGGTTTTTGAAGACAATGTAGGGAAAGAAGAAAATGCTAGTAATCAGCATTTTCTCCTTTTCCCACAATATTTTCTACTCTTTTAAAGTTGAGTTTTAATTCTTAAGTCATGTTTATTTTGTCTTTTTCAAATGCTTTCACTTTGGTAAACAGACAGAATTTTTGTCAGGTTGAAAGCTTTAGCAGACAACAAATCAGTTTAGGCTCAAATTTTGGAATTTGTCTCTGAAGGTCTAGAGAAAACATTGTAGAAAAAGGAGAATATGCTGGGTGCCAATGTTTTCAAAAGTCTTTCTTTTTCAGGGTTGGTAACTGTGGATTGAGTGGCAAATGATTCAGGAATATACTGCCCCAACTTTCACTTAACTCTTTACCCAACGACAACAGTTTTAGACTTGTCCAAGCTGAAAGTATTTGCAGACGACAAAATAAATGTGACTCAAAAATCAAAATTTGACTTTAGAAGAGTAGAAAATATTGTGGTTACCAGCATTTTCTCCTTTTACCACATTGTTTTCAGAAGGCTTCTTTATCTAAAAACTATGGATTGTTTGGTAAAGGTTTAAGACAGTGAGAAAGTTAACTTTGGAAAAACCACTGATTCTCCGTCAAATCTTGTCATTAGATACACTGGTCCTTTAGCTTGCAGAAAATTGTCCAATAACCTAAGTTTTGACCTATGTTCAAGCTGACCTGGGTCAATACTTTTTGCAGATACACTGAATACCTTTTTCACAGAGAATGGCTCAAATATCATATTCTGTAAGAAAGATAAACACATTATCTCTTTACCACACAATCCGAACTTTTAATGACCCTTAGAAAGGAGCCTATAGTAAACATTGTGGAAAAAGGACAAAATACTGATAACCAACATTTTCTTCTTTTCCCAAAATATTTTCTTGCCTATCAAAGTCGGAAATTATCATAGTAAAAAGATTTAACCCTTTACCACACAAGAACAACTTTTGAAGAACCTGAGAAAGAAGCCTTTGAAAAAACACTACGCAATGTTTTCTACCCTATCAATGAACAATTGCACCATTTGAGCCACACTGAAATTGTCATCTGCAAATGTTTTCAATTTGGACAGGGCTAAAATTTTGTTGTCTGGTAAATAGTTAATTTGTTGTCAGCAAATTCTCCAGTTCAAAAATGTCATTTGGTACAATGTTATAGTAAACAGAAACCATCTTACCCTTCACTGTGCATAAAGTCCTCATATGCCACATCTAGTCTTAACATTTCTATAGTATTCATATAGATGGTAGAACCTGGAAAATCACAAATGGGGAGGTCTTTACTGAAATTATAAAGTGAGAAATAAAATTTAGTATTAACTTTTACACTAAAAACCCTTATGAAGCAACAAGAAATAGGAGCACCACATGGAGGTACCAATGCCCAGCTGCAGTTGCTTTCCGTTAAAATTCTAGGTCCAAAAGGGTGCATAACTGAGTCAAAAACATTTTGGTGGTTAGCTGCCCATGTTGTAAGGGTTCCCTTTTGTGACAGAGAACAACTACTTCAGTTTCAAGAAAATATCTTGAGTAATGACATATCAGATCTGACATGAGTTGGCATTTACGATGAAATTTCATTTAATGAGTCTAGGGCAAAGGTTATTGAGCAAATCTCTGGCGAGCTTTAGAACAAGTTTTTCCTAACAAGTTAATTCAAGTTTATCTCGAATGCCAACAAGATTCTTTTTATCACAAGGATATTTCACAAATAATAGATAAGAACATGAAACCCATCTATAGATGTACCTGTGGTTGTATCCATAAAACCCATTTAATTCTATGCAATATGTAAAAAATAATGTAAACAAGAGGACCATGATGGTCCAATATTGCTCACCTGAGTACAAATCAGTAATGGTCGACAAAAAAATGAAGATAAATACCAAATATCGAGGTTCAAGGCCAAATTGGTAATGAAAGAAGAGCAGCAAACTGTCACAAAATACAAACTTCACACTGCCTGTTGTCCAGGAGGTATGATAATTGCAAAGGACAGGTAGTGCAATAAACATGTAAACCAAGTCTCAAGTCAATTTGACTTGAGATGACAAAGTTCCGTTCCAGACAAGCAAGAAATAGCAGTGAAAATATGTGCAGTTAAAGACAGAATGCACCATTTGAGCAATATAAGAATTGTCGTCTGCAAATGCTTTCAATTTGGACAAGTTTAGAATACTGTCATTTGGTAAAGAGTTATACCATTCACCAGACAGCAAAATTCTAGACTTAAATAAAATAAACATGGATGACAAATATGACCAAAGTTTATTTGTAAGGGTATGATAAAACGATTTCATGAACTTATGCAAAATAAAAATGTGATACAGCTAATGCTTACCCTTCAAATGGATTTAGAGGTAACTGTGTCTGGAACTGTAACTGTTGAGAAATGTTCACATGAATGTCAGATGTAAAAGTACCTGTCAGTTGTAGAGAACAAAAATGTAAGGACTGTGTTTAAAGCAAATTCTTAGATACTGAAAAAGGATACAAAAATTAATATCAATACTCAAGACTCACAGATGCCAAAAGTTTCTATATGTGACCAAAAACTGATTCTACTTTCACCATAGAACTCTTTTGTCACTGTCTGTGCTGGGAAAGAAGCAAACAACGTTGAAAGTGTGATGTGGGGAGTGCTTTACCAAATAACCATGTACTATTACAAGCCCAAGGAAAAAAAGTTTCTCCTTTTCCCACAATGCTTTCTTGCGTTTCAAAGAAGAAAAAAAAATCTTTTATCTTTTTTCTTTTTCCGCTATGGTTTTTTGCCTTTCAAAGATGTATGGCATCTGCTCATGCTCTCAGGTTGCATGTGTTTAAAACTTTGGTTAACCCATTACCACACAAGAAAAATTTAGACTGGTCCAAATTGAAAGCATTTGCAGACGACAAAATAAAAGTGACTGAATAATTGAGATTTGTTCTGGGAAGGGTAGAAAACATTGTGGGAAAAGGAGAAAATGCTGGTTACCAGCATTTTCTCCTTTTCCCACAGTGTTTTCAAAAGGCTTCTTTCTCAGTGGCGTCAAAAGTAGGGATTGTGTGGTAATGGGTTAACTCTTTACCAAATTTTGGACAAGTCCCAATTGAAAGCATTTGCAGATGACAATATAAAAGTGAATCAAAAATTGAAATTTGATTTGGGAAGGGTAGAAAACATTGTGGGAAAAGGTTACCAGCATTTTCACTGGTTCCCACAATGCTTTCAAAAGCTTTCCTCATCATGGGTGTTAAAAGTTGGGATTGAGTGGTAAAGGGTTAACAGTTAAACAAATTGAAGACAGAGTATAAAAAAAACAGACGATGAAGGTCAATATACCTCTGATTAAAACGGCCAAACATATTGCTAAAGATGGAAGTGCCTGTGGTAACAATTCACAAAGTATTGCATAATGATCATACCTGAAATCATATAGTGACAACAAAAATTATAAATATAGAGCCATAGTAGCCCTAAAATTACATAAATCCTTGATACCTTGGGAACCAGAATTTTCTTCTTTTCTGAAATTTTCTACCCTTTGAACTCATTACAAAACGACAATATTTTAGACTAGTCCAAATTGAAAGCATTTGCGGACAACAAAATAAAAGTGACTGAAAATTTGAAATTTGTTTAGTGAAGGGTAGAAAACATAGTGGGAAAAGGAGAAAATGCTGGTTACCAGCATTTTCTCCTTTTCCCACAATGTTTTCTAAATGCTTCTTTCTCAGGGGCGTCAAAAGTAGGGATTGTGTGGTAATGGGTTAAAGACAAATTTCAGCTACACTTGATTTGTTGTCTCCAAATGCTTTCAATTTAAAGAGTCCCAACTTTTTATTGTTTGGTAAATAATAGTTTGTCTGATAAGGAATTAACACTATATATATAGTGCAAAATAAATGAAATATAAATCACTAAGTACTAAAGTTGCACATATTGCAATTTATAGTGCAGTTTTTATCAGAATATTTGTCAAAGAACTATACAGTATAGATCTAAGATCAAACACCACATTCAAAATAGTCTAATCTTCATTGTACACTTTAGCAATCTAGGTTCAACTTGTCCAAATTCAGAGCATTTGCAGACGACAATTGATATGTTGCTAAAATCATAAGATTCAACTGTGAAAGAACTGGTCCCCAACATTTTCTCCTTTTCCCACAATGTATTCAACAACTATCTTTCTCAGGGTCAGTCAAACTTGGAATTGCAAAGAACAAGGCGTAACTTGTAAATCCACAGATATACCACAACCTACCTCTGCCATCCTGTCAGCGCTATGCCTCTAATGTTCTCAAACTTGGATTTGATTCTTTCCACAACAGACAGCCAGGTCAGGTGATTGTCCACATGATACATGATATTTGTAGCATATACACAGGCTCCTGTTGCTCCTTTGTAGGCACTAGCTATCCATATATTGTGAAATACCTTAGAAAACCTGTCCCATACATCTACAATATCAAATTACCAGAGTTCATCTTATTACTCAAAACTGACAAGAAAAAAAAGCAATAGAAATGTTGCAGGTCAATAAATACCAAGCACCAGCTGCTTTGTGACTAAGTAAAAAAAATATATATACCTAATAAGCCAGAGAATTAATGACCCTGAGGAAGAAGTCTTTTGAAAACATTGTGGGAAAAGGAGGAAATGCTGGTGGCCACTTATGTTTTAGATCATATCAAAGACAAGTTTCATCATTTGAGACAAAATGTAAATTTGCATGCTTTCCAGTCTTATTTCTCTGTACTTTGATAAAGAGTTGAAGGGAAATAGCTCCTGTAATAATCAACAATAATGAACATTGCAGTTGGAAAAAAAAGTCTTTCAATGAGAAAAAAATAAAAATACTGGTTACCTGCATATTTTTCTTTTGCTGCACTGTTTTCAAAAACTTTCTTTTCTTCCTCAGGGTTGATAGAATTTGTGATTGTGTAAAAGTTTGAAGGTTAAAGCCTTTGCCTCTGCAAATACTAGACTGGGTAGACTGCACAGGCTAACATGGGTCGAGACTTTTTCACAAAACATGGTCAGGTCTTTTTACCTGACTTAAAACATACATTACCATTTACCAATGGTTCTATGGGTCACCCTGCAGATTTAGGTCTATAGAATGTTCACACCTACTACTCACCTGGAGGAAGTAAGAAGTTGGGAAGATAATGCCACACCATCAGTTCTACCAGATCACCTAGACCTGATTCTGCATATAAAAGATAAAAGATTGACCTCATATCTTTCTCTTGCTTCTTTTCCTACAATATTGTAACAATCCATTCAATATTTACGAGATAAAGTTACCGTATCAAGAAGAAACCACCATGTTTTGTACTGGTGGAATAAAATAAAAAAACAAGTCAAAAAAAAAAAAAAAAACGTCTAACTCATTGGCTAATACAATTATCTTTTTACAAAACAGAATTTGTGACAGAATCAAAGAGAAAGCGATTGTACACAACAAATAAAATACAGCTTAAATGATAGACTTGTTCTTGAAGAAGAAGAAAACATTGTGGTATTCAGCCAGTAAACCGACGGATGGACGGACGGACGGGCAGACAGACAGACAGACAAAAAGGAGAAAATGTTGGTAACCTGCATTTTCTTTTTTTTTGCCACAATACTATCTACTTTATGATAGGTATAAATCCTCATTTTAGCAACAGTTATCGTCTGCAAATGCTTTCAATATAGTCAATTCCAAAATTTTGTCATTTGACAAAGAGTTTAACAGGAAAAAATTTAAGAGGCTTTAGCTGCAGTATAAGTCTAACAAGTCATAATCTAAATTGGAATTTGACAAGTTTTCATGATAGGAAGGCATTCTTTAACATTTAACTTTTTACCACATAATCCCTAATTCTAACAACCCTGAGAAAGAAGTCTTTTGAAAACATTGTGATAAAAGGAGAAAATGACTGTAACCAGCATTTTCTCCTTTTCCCACCATGTTTGCTACCCTTCATAAACTAAATTTCCATTTTTCAGTCACATTAATTGTGTTGCCCACAAATGCTTTCAATTTGGACCAGTCTATAATTTTGTCCTTTGGTAAAGAGTTAAGACTAATTGGTTGAAAACTTTAGAAAAGAGGACACAGCATAATCTCTATAGATGGACAGATAACTCAACTCAATTTACAGTATATCACAGCAGTACAATATACTTCATTTTGAAGGGTGAAAATAACTTTTGTATTGAAATGGGGTGAAAAGGAGGAGAGGTAAAGAGCTATAGTAAAACTCTGCCTTAAACAATAATATGGGAGTCTTGAAATTATTGAAAATAATATCAGACACACAAACAAGAAGGCAGTATTGCAAAGTAGCCTGATCTATAACTTTAACAGAGCTCACCTTTAACAGAGGAAAACTATAAAAAGATAAGTGTGACTTTACAAAAGAATGACAAAAAAAACTAGAAACTAGAGCTGTCACTGAATGTGCCATTATACCCCTGCCAGCATTTGACAGAAAAAAGTGTCAAGTTCAAGGGGAGATAATTCCTCAACTAGGCGAAATTTACACTTAAAAATTGCGTTCTTGCAAATCTTCAATATATGATCAATATATGTGCAAAGTTTCACAGACGGACACAAAGACAGACCTGCTGATTCCAGTAAACCCCCCAAAACATTTGTTTTGCCGGGGTATAAAAATATTCGTTTTGCCGCGGTATAAAAAATTACAGTCCACTCACCAGTCAAGAGCGGCAGTTCTAGATATCGAAGCATGTCATCCCACATTATCACTGTCAAGTGGGGGTACTTGTTTCTAATATACATAGCCACTGCACGGACATGAACAAAGAACAATTGTTGTGGTGTTAAATTTTCTGCTAGCATTTTCTTCCTGCATCGGTCACATACACCTAAATGATACACCTGAAAGGTAAAATAGAAATTAATACAAAAACAACATGTCAGTTACCTGAATTAAAGCTATGGAAATCTTGAAGGATGTTCTTACTTCATAAGACCTGAAATCTAAAAATTTTATGATACATCAACTCTTTATCAAACAACAAAAATTTACATTGGCCCAAATTGAAAACATGTGCAGACAACAAAATAAACATACCTCAATAATTGTAATTTTTTTCCAGCAGGGTAGAAAACATTGTGGGAAAAGGAGAAAATGCTGGTTACCAGCATTTTCTCCTTTTCCTACAACGTTTTCAAAAGTCTTCTATTTTAGGTTTGTAAAAATCAGGGATGAGCACAGCATATGGGTGCCAATATTTGGCTGCATTTGCTTGACTGTCATAGAAATTCAAAGTCAAAACAAAAGCTTTGCAAAGCAGTGCATATACGCCTAAAGGGGCTTATCAGTGAAATGGGTTAAAATTTAGAAGACCTGCAGATATCCAAATCTTAAAAGTCACATGCACATCTACACATCATAGAGATTTATTGTGGTTAGTTTCAAATGATTCCGATGGAAACTGTAGGAGGAATTGCACACACATGAAATTGCTTACAGACGGACAAACAGACAGACCATCTAAAGACCTTGGTCATAATATAATACGCCTCTTCGGGCATACATAAAAGATATACATGTAAGTGCTTCAAAAATACTTTGATAGTTACCTGCCCTTATTGTATGGGTTCCCTTTCTGATAGTGTATAGCTAGTTCAAGTTTGAAGTAAATATTCTGAAAATGTCAAAGTTTTGAAAGCACAGAGATAACACAGATGACAACAGTAGAGCTATGACAATTTATCAATGATTTTTTTTTTTTAAAGCTGATCTATTGAAGTAATGTGACATTTTCCTTCATCAAAGCTACAAGCATGTAGAAGAAACACTACATGAGGTATGACTGCTTACCCCAAACATTAATGACAACAAATAAGATGAGTCTTCAATGATGATATTTGTTTTTAACCCTTTGCCAAACAACAATTTTTTAGAATCATCCAAACTGAAAGCATTTGCAGGCAACATATAAATGTAACTAACAAGTTAAATTTGTTTTGGAAAGGGTAGAAATCATTGTGGGAAAAGAAGAAAATGCTGGTTTCCAGCATTTTCTCCTTTTCTCACAATGTTTTCAAAAGGCTTCTTTAAAAGTTAAAAGTTGGCATTGTAAGGTAAAGGATTAAAAGTGTGGAAAAACATGTAAAAATAAGAGCATTTTCAGATGACAAAATGAAGGTGACTAAAAATTTTTTATTTAATTTTGGAGGGGTAAAAAACAACGTTGGAAGAGGAGAAAATACTGGTAACCAGAATTTTCTCCTTTTCCCTTGATGTTTTCCAAAGCTCTCTTTCAAATAGCCAGTAAAAGGTGGGACTGTTTGTTAGGAGGTTAGTGAGCAAACTTCTTGAGAAGGAAGTTACCTCATCTGCACCAATATGGAAGTGTTGTATTGCTGGGTGTAAGGCAACCACCTGATCTATCATTAAACGAATCACAGCCAATGAATCTGAAAAATATAATTGAGCCATGCTCTGGCAAAAGGGGGCTTATTGCATCTCCATGATGCAATATGCATGTACCAAGCTAGCCATCAAATGATGTACTAGTATACTGGATCCATAATGGCCTCTTTTTGAAACTAACAGCTTCTTCACAAGGTAGACTTGTCCCTGGGTACACAGAAAATTTACCAATAGCAAAAAGGTTTTGGCCTGGGGCAGCCAGTACTGAATCTGTAGGCTGACATAAGTCAATACTTTTTGCAGATGTAATAACCCATTACCACACAATCCCTACTTTTGACGCCCCTGAGAAAGAAGCCTTTAGAAAACATTGTGGGAAAAGGAGAAAATGCTGGTAACCAGCATTTTCTCCTTTTCCCACAATGTTTTCTACCCTTCAAAAAACAAATTTCAAATTTTCAGTCATTTTTATTTTGTCATCTGGAAATGCTTTCGATTTGGACCAGTCTAAAATATTGTCATGTGGTAATGGGTTAATCCTTATTCTGCTAAATAACTAAAATGATTTTTTTTCTCTCCGAAAGTAAAAAGCCCAAATACTGCAATATCAGTTATGTTTTTTTGGAATAATATCTCCTTATCGGATAGTGTAGATTCAAGGTCAGACTGAATGTTCTGTGCATGTCTGATCTTGATATTCACTGTCTGCAGAAGGTCAGTAAGTCCCGCTTAGCAGCCAAAGGGTTGGGCATAGCTCAAATGCATAGGTGTTTGGTATTATTAAACCTTTATACATAGAAAATTTTCAGACCTATTAGAATCTATAACAAACTACAAGAATCCCATGTTTCAATAACCCTGCAGTATAGGGGTTTATAATACTTTCTATAGAGAGAAAGAACATACCAAAAGCCAGCATATTCTCCATATCCAACTATATTTTCTATCTTTTCTAAGCCATATTCCATCATTTGATTATAGTTAAAGTTCTCAGGCCTGATCTTTGATATATACTGCCGGCTCTGCCGAAACACTGGAGCCAAAAGCAGCCATGTAATTATTTAGGTCCTAGTTTGTGTATGAAAGTTGAGTCTATCTGGCATTCTAAGGGTTAAAAGGGCTTTCGTTTAAAAAAGATATATATGGATCTTATGTGAAAAAAATAAAATGAAGCTGAATCACACTCTAGATACACTAAATGGTGGCCTGTTCTGGACTTCAGATGATTCAGTTTAGAGCATCAAATGTTTGAAAAAGATCTTTTATGCAGTCCAAAAAGGCAAGTTTAGTTGTGAAAGGCCCTTTAACCCTTTACCAAACAATCTCTGGTTTTTATCACCCTGAGATAGGAGCTTTTTCAAAGCATTGTAAGAAAAGGACAAACAGACAGATAGACAGACGGATGACGGAGACTATGCCATGACACAAGCTCTGTTGGCTCTCAGCCTGTAGCACTAAAAAACTGTTTTCCTACTTATAATAAGAATAAATGTGCAATAAATGTCAAAAAGTACCAGGATTTGATGGACACAGTGCACTAGGAATGCCAGGCATTTCACGCAGACTTCTAAATTTCTCATGTTTCAACACAAACTGGAAAAGTAAACAAGACAACTTAATTACAAAAGGCATCTCCTACTTTTTGTGTCTCAAATTTTCATCTAGCCTTAACGCTTAACCACACAATCCAAACTTTTAACACCCCTGAAAAGGAAAGCTTTTGAAAACACTATGAGAAAAGGAGTAGCCAGCATTTTCTCCTTTTCCCACAATGTTTTCTTCCCTTCCTAAAACAAATTTTGATTCTATAGTTACATTCATTTTGTCGTCTGCAAATGCTTTTATTAGGATCAGTCTAAAATTTTGTCGTTTGCTAAAGGGTTAACCAGAAAATTCCAAGTTTTACATTTCTGATGGAGAAGACTTTTGAGAACTTTGCGTTTGCTTTGCACTTAAGCATTTGACCAATTTTTTGAGCCTCTGCCAAAGCTAACAACTTTGAAATTGTGAATTAACACTATTCCAGTCATTCCATCACTATTCCAAACTTTCTGCTTTAAACACAAGCTCAACAAGTTATAGGATTAGGTCATAATGTGGACACTAAATCTGGACCTTATAACAGCCCAGGGTTCAAAATTCCCACATATTTACTCGCAAAATGCAAGCCAAAATTGGAAAATGCAAGCTGAAATTTCAAGCACTTGCTAAAAAATGCGAGTGCAAATTATTGAAGAGCAGTTACCAAATGTACTAAATTTCATATGTGAATACAAAAAAAAAGGGTAATTCTTTTTGTTCTGGATAAACATCAGTCATGGCGCACTGAGAATACCCTTCGACGGCTGTTGACAATTTTACATGTCGCCATTGAAGCCTCCGAGTTGTCGTTCTTTATCCGAATTTCATGAGGCAAGTACGTTCGTCTGCACTCACAGCCGATACTGAGGTTTCGCGTTTTTTATACGGAAAAACAGTAGGTGAATTTAATCTCTGATTATACAGCAAAAATATTTTTCAATCTTTCATGAAAAGTTAATTATTATGCACAAATAGCAACGGGAAGCGAGTCGGACGTGGTGGACTCCATAAACCAGTTACCGGACATGCAGATATTCGGATGTGATACGTCCGTATTTCATGTACAAAATTGTCCACCATTGTAAGTTTTATAGAAATTTAACTTGGTTTTAGAACAGAAATTCAACTGGAATTAAATTGATTGCTAAATGAGGGTTTTAATATCGATTAACGTTCTTTTTTGATTTGTTTATTGTCTCAGTTGACAGGTTACGTAATAGAACAGAACTGAACAGTTTGTACAGGCCATTTGTTCTTTACAATTGATAGGCAAGCTGAGCTCTAAAAGAAAATGCGAGTCCAATTTTGATTTTGCAAGTGGAAATAAAAGCTACTTGCTAAAATTTGCAAGTGGATAAAAAAATGAAATTCGAACCCTGCAGCCAGTAAGACTGATGCTTGCAGATATCAGTCCTCATCAACACATTATTAACTTGAAGTAGAAGTTGTGAAGAAACACAGATATGCAAAATTATCATGGTTCTCATATAACTTTAAAGGCATAGTTATATAAAGGTGCAAAAATGTGCTCATTCAATGAAACATATGTTATAAATAGCAACACATGTTCATAGTACTAACTTTCAAAATGCTGTACCTGTCCTGTATGACTCAGTGCTTGAGTGTAGGACTTGTAACCTGTAGGTCATGGGTTCAACTCTTGCTGGAGGCTCATGGCTTTTTATGATAGCATTCTTTGGCAAAACACTTCAGAGCCCTAGCTTAGTGCTAGTGAAACCCAGGACTCACAAATACATGTCTGTGATATGACTAAAATAATGTTGAAAGTAATCTTAAACACCTAATCAACATATATACACATGCTGTAAATAACCCATCATATCATCTTCAAGCCTTTACCAAACATCAACATTTCAGAATTATCTAATTTGAAGGCTTTAAAATTTGCAAATAATGAATTATCTAGGAGCTTTGTCCTTGAAATAGCAAACGAATTTTCAGGAAAAGGAGAAAATGCTGGCTATCAGCATTTTCTCCTTTTCACAAAATGTTTTGTTTCTCAGGGTCTTTAACTTTTTACCACACAATCACGACTTATAACACCCCTATATAGGTGTCCTTTTGAAAGTATTGTTGGAAAAGGAGAAATGCTGGTAACCAGCATTTTCTCCTTTTCCCATCCAAAACAAAGATCACTATTTCTGTTAAATTTGATTTGTCATCTGCAAATCAATCAATTTGGACCAATCTAATTTTTTGTCATTTGGTAGAGAGTTAAAATCCCAGATTGTTGGACAAAGGCTTGAATGACAACCCAAATTATAGGTTATGAATATATCTAATATCTCTAAAAGCTGTTACGACTTTCATTATTGTAATTAGAAAATAAGCTCTATAAAAATTTTTGATATGTGTATTGCTGAAAATGAAGACATTCATACCTCAAAATGTCCAAAAGTTTGAACAAGGGGGATGATGATCAGATTGTTCTCCTCGGCAAGTTGTTGTATGAACAGAATGTTATCCTTGCTGAAATCAAGCATACAAATCCTTTAACACACAAGAAAATTTTAGACTGGTCCAAATTGAAAGCATTTGCAGACAACAAAGTGAATGAAAAATTGAAATTTGGTTTGGGAAGGGTAGAAAACATTGTGGGAGAAGGAGAACAAGAGGGCCATTGGCCCTGGAACGCTCACCTTAGACTATAGCTTATGAGTGAAATTCAATTCTTTGAGCAACTTTGGTAAAGCTTCACAAAATGGATGAATCCAACAATTTTTTTCATCAAGACCTGGTAAAGATTTCATTAAAAGGTTAACCCTTTATCAAACAATCCCTGGATTTCACGACCCTGCGGAAGAGCCCTCTGAAAACATAGTGGGAAAAGGAGAAAATGCTGATAAACAGCATTTTCTCCTTTTCCCACAATGTTTTCTAATCTTTGAAAGTCAGGTTTCATTTTTTGAGTCACATTTATTTAGTAATCTGCAAATGGTTTTTTTTTTTTTTTTATATACAGACAAGTTTAAAATTTTGTAGTTTGGTAAAAAGTTAAAGTTTGATACTAAATCAGATCATGCTATCAAACTTGAATCTACAAAGATATTTTGTTAAATTTTCAGACAAAAACAGTCCTAATATTGCAATTTTTTGATCCTGTTCATTGTCTGAAAATATACATGCACCATGCTCTGACAAAAGGGGGCTAGATGCATCTCGGTGATGCAGGATACCGTGGAAGTCATCACATGGCCATTGATCTGTAAAATCCATTTAGTCTAAAAAATCAACAAAATTAACCCTTTACCAAACAACAAAACTTTAGACTAGTTCAAATTGAAAGTACTTGCAGACGACAAAATATATATAATTCAGAAATTGAAATTTGTTTCCAGCAGGGCAGAAAACATTGTGGGAAAAGGAGAAAATGCTGGTTGCTCCATAAACACAGTCCATGGAAAAATCTGAGTCATTCTATATAGAATGATCTCATTCTGTATATAGTAAGTCAACTTACTCAATGGAATATAATCTGCATCCACATTTTTATTCTTAGTATGAACTTGTTTTCCTTTCATTCAGACTTTGGTCATGTAAGGATCAATCTGATATCGCTCATATTACCCTCGTGGATTATTTATTGAGCCTCATAACTCACAACTGTAGTTTATTGAATGATAAACCATGATAGAGAGATTATTTCTCAGTTATAAAATGTCATATTTTTACACAAGGATGCCGATAACAATAACACAGACTGTGCAAAGGCTATAACAATACTTCCATGTTTTCTACAGTCAAACTAAAAACTTGAGATCAAGGTTTCATATAGTTGAAAATGTGAATATACATTACCTATATACATGTGGATGGGCAATCTCTTCAAGTTCATGTGAATATGGAAACATGTCTTCATATTCAATCAGAAGCCCTGTTGCACCAAACCTTTTGAACAGAGGAATAATCTGAAATTTGAAGAGCAACCGAGTTAGATGACAAAAACAGTGTGAAAACAGTTAAGTAGGAGAAGGTTGCGCAATGGCTTGTCCTTGAAAGAGGAGACACCATTGTGCAACAAGCAGAAATGAAGGCATTTGTAGACGACAAAAAAATAAAATAAACTCAAAAATTGATGTTGGGAAATGTAGATAACACTTGGAAATTTCAGATAACAAAATCAGAAAAGGAAAAAATGCTGATAGGTAGCATTTTCTCCTTTTTCAAGAATATTTTTAAAATCTTTCATTTTCAAGGTTGTTAAAAGTCAGGAATGTGTGATTAAAGATAAAATACAGTAATTTTCAAAGAGACAAAAAATCATACAACAATTTTCCTGACCATTAGAGTTTTTGATGTGTGTGAATTTCAATAGTTAACCTTCACCAACCAATTCCTGGTTTTACACACCCTAAGTGTATTAAAAACACTGTGGAAAAAGGAGAAAATGCTGGTTTTCCCACAATGTTTTCTACCCCACTGGAAACAATTTTAAAATTTTGAGCTATCGTTTATTTTGTCTGTGCAATTGCTTTCAATTTGGACCAGTCTTATATTGGTAAAGAGTTAAACTGTTGATGAAAAACCCTCCTTTGTGAGGGATGCCTTGAATCACAGATAATTCAACTTACCACTTGCAGGTACTCAATCTGTGGAGCTGCCCCTTTCAAATCTAAATGGACTAGCCTGTTTCAAAAAATAAACAATAACATAAGAGTACTGAAAGTGGGTACTATCACTTGGCTGAAGTTGCTTTTTCAGTTAACTCTACCAAAGGACAAAATTTTAGACTTGTCACAAATGACAGCATTTTCAGAAGACAAATTAAACATGATCCTAATCCTGTAATTTTTCCTGTTTACCAGCATTTTCTCTTTTTCCAGCAATGTTTTCAAAAGGCTTCTTGCGATTAAAACTCCAGATTATATACTACACAAAAAAAAAACAGGCATAACTGTCTTAGAAATATTGTTGGAGTTATCTGCCATTCTATTAAGAGTTCTCCTTTCAAAAATTAACAACTAGTCCCACTTACAGTTTGCCTATCTCAACTCTTTATCAAACAATCTGGACTTTCACAAACTATGTGTGAGACAGCCACTGAAAACATTGTGGGAAAAGGGGAAATGCTGGGTAACTGAATTTCCTCCTTTTCCTGCAATGTTTTCTATCCTTTAAGAGAATGTAGCTCATTTTTACCAATTTTGAATTTGTCATCTGCAGATGTTTTGAATTTGGGAGTATCTAAAATTTGTTGTTTGGTACAGACGCAAATATAATAAAATGCCCAAGTATTTATACAACAATGCAGTTAGTGACACAGGGCTATGTTACTTCCTTGTTGATGTCTTCAAAAGACAGCAGTGCTTAACTCTTTACCAAACACAAAAATTTAGGTCTGGACCAAATTGAAAGCACATGCAGACAACAAAACCAACAAATGCTTTAATAGTGGTGTCTGCCTTAGATAGGTTAGAAAACATTGTTCTTTTCCCACGATGTATTCATAAACCTTCTCTTTCCAAGTTGTTACATATTGGGAGTGTTTTAAAGAGCTACTATTATAAACAAAATGTAAATTTAACAACAAGGTCATGATGGCCCTGAAGTGGTGTCAATGTGTCCTACAGTTTCCTTAATTCTAAACCAAACCATGAGTATTCAGACTAGTCCAAATTGAAAGCAACAGTTTAGCACTGAAGATGAAAAATAAAATGTAGTTTGAATGATGAACTTATCTTTGGAAGGACAGAAAAAAATTTATAAAATTCAAAATCAAAGGTTGCTAAAATATGTAAATACTTGGGAAAGAGTGTAACAGTAGTTGTATTTAATTAAGCTCTCTGGTCTTTAACCAATGGAGTTGAAGATCATAAATGGTATCAATATATATATATGCATCATGAAAAAGTTTGATACCTCATTGCATTTGGACCTGATAATGTCATCTTCACAAGAAATTATGGCAGATCTTGTCTGAAAATACAAAAACGATGGAAAGACTAGATCAATTTAAATTCAGGGTACTATTTTACAATGGATACCACTCAAGCTTACCCTCTTATTCTTGAAAACATCAAAGGTTAGTGTTTCACCAGACTTTTCGCAGCTATGTTCGCAAGCAAATATCAGGATAATTCTACATACAAAAATATCATTCACAATTTTTTTTTAAAAGTACAGCTGCCACAAAGAAATTTAAGAAAAAAAAAGTCAAAACGTACCCAAAATTTAAGTCAAAACGTACCCAAAGTAAAATTTTCATTAAACCAATTTAACTGTTAATTATAAATTAAAAATTTAATGTATCTTACCTTTTAAGGATGTTTTAACTCCAAACTCACTCTATATGCTTTTAATTCTTTAAAAATGATGCATGGTTTTAGTCCTAAGTTACATTCAGTTATAGGCGATGTGTTTAAGTCAGGACTAATCAGGTGTAACAAGCTAGTTACCATTTAACAGCTTTATTTTCATAAAAGATAAAAATCACGGGTACATTTTGACTTCACATTGGTTACGTTTTGACTCCACTTGGGTAAGTTTTGACTTCAGTTGGGTACGTTTTGACCCCACTTGGGTACGTTTTGACTTGGGTACGTTTTGGTTTGGGTACGTTTTGACTGTAAACCCATTAGATTGATCCTTGCAATTTCCAGTAATTTCATGGTAAGTTGTTTGACACATGTACTACATAAAAAAGTCTTTGTCACTTGGGGCAGTAGGGTCCACTCCAGTTTCCTCCATTTTTTAAATGATTCTGCTGTTATGGTTTTGAATAGTTCATTCTGCTTGACATAAAAAATAGATGAAATAAAAGCATTGATAAAACAACAACATCTAACATCTGAGCTAATTATTAATCCATTACCAAATAATCGCTAGATTTAAATATCCTGAAAAAGAAAGCTTTTGAAAACATTGTGGATAAAGATGAAAAGGCTGTCACAAAAATACCAGAAACAAAAATAGCATCGGAGCAGACACCTTCAGATTGAAGGTAGTAACGAACCAGCATTTTTTTTTGTCTTTCCTCCAATATTTGTTTACCCACCAAAAGAAAATCAATTTATGTGTCACATTTATTTTGTTGTCTCAAAGAGTATTTAATTTGGACAATAACTTAGTAGTCTGGCGAAGAGTTACATCCTATCTGGCACCATCACTTGGATTTACTCACACCCCTCATCAACTATGGGGTCGAGTTAACCCGGGACGAAATATCATGTTACAGTACGAGAGGCTAGGGGCTGTATCGACCCAATAAATTCAATACAGATATAAAACTTGAAGACAAATAATTGCTAACAACTTGCGCTTTGCTATTGACAATGTTTCGAATGAACTCAGTCTTCAGCTTTTTACTGCTCTCCCTTTCAAGCCTCTGGCTCATTTCACCACAACTTCGTGCAGAATTTAGCGACAAGTCGCGTCCAATATTAATTGTCGATGAACTTTTGTTTTGCCACAACCTATTTTTCAGTGCTTTTCTCTAGATCCATACGGAGAGATAATAATTTTACCTAATTCCAAAAGACAATTAATTTACCAATGAACTAAAGTGTATGAAATACGCGTAGAAAAATATTATCTAAATCGGATTTTTATTACCATACCATTTTTTACATGCATTTTCTCAAAGTGATAAGTAGTGCCTCTTTTGTTTAAAGATGGGTATTTATCTAGATAATTCACATCACATCAAATTAAAAAATATATATATCACCGAAATTTATATGAAAACAACAATACAAATAATCAATAATTAAGAATTATAAAATTACAAAAAAAAAAAACATTTCTATGGGATTACCTTAAAAGGCTACGTAGCCTCTTAAGTTATTTTTAGATTTCCTGCCCCCCCCCTAAAAAAAGCATTGTGGGAATTTTAAGTGACTGGCAAGTGACAAATGATGCTTACATTCCATAACAAAATGAACATGTAACTATTTTCCATAAAGTCTTCTTTGGACGCTATGTTTGAAGCTTCGTCTGTATTTTTCCGGTATGTGAATAAGTGAGTTGCTCATGTCAAAATATAATGTGTTTCCCGTCGGTGTCGACCTGGCATGTAGAAAATCTCTAATTTCTCTTGTTCTCGGATTGTTTTCGACTACTGGGCTTTTATGAATGAAAATTAAAAGGCTTTGGGATGATAAGGATGATTTTTTTGTATTTTTGTAAAATTTTCATCCCAAAATCTGAAGGGTCACCTTTAAGACGTTGTCTGCAAATGTCATATTCTTTGAAAATTTGACATGTTTTCTGTGGCACAGGGTAAATATGAGTATGTGAAGTGTAAACTAAAAACTCGACTCTAATAAAGTATAAATAGAGAAAAACATACAAAACAAACCAATTACCAATTTGGGGAACTAGGTGAATTCAAACTGTTGTAAACAAGATCTCTCTTTCTCTCTCTCTCTCTCTCTCTCTCTCTCTCTCTCTCTCTGACTGCTAGTGCTGAAAATATTAATAAAAGATGTGCAGGCTAGGAATAGATAAGAAACTATTTGGTTTTTTTTTTTCTCTTTTTTAAAAGAGAGAATTGTCTTACTGCTTCAAAATACACAAAGGAAATACTCCAGATCGAAGAAGGATAAACTGTATTTAACTGATAAATGTAAACTTGTCAAACAATTAAGAAACTTCCAAAACCTTCACGAAGAAGGTAAGATTTGAAAATCATAAGAAAATCATCCAAAAAAATTAACTTACGTCCATTTCCTTCCTTTTTCTACAATAACTTCTAGTCTAGAAAACAATATTAATGGCTTTCAAAGTGTATTTTGTTTTAAATAAATTCTGAAAAACTATCTCCTTGAAACATGTAAATGGACCGGCTGAAAGAGCTTGAGTTTAAAAAAGGATATACCGATTTGTTGATATAACATGAATCTATTTTCGAGCAAACCATTCATTAATTATAGGCTTGATGTAAAATGGTAAATATTGGTGTAAAAATAGCTGACGAGGTTAGAAAGATACACTGAAATGATTTTTCTTCTTATTCATTTGCTAAATTTTCTTTCGTATCTCTATCTTTTGTATGAAACTTCACGTCTGAATTGGACCTTTCAAAATTCTAAAATTGGTGGCTCCGCCTGAAGGATAAAGTCATGAATTTGTAAATTTGCGCGAGTTTTAACTTAGATTTGCATTATTTCCCGCTAGATGGCATTCTATAAATATACATCTATCTAATTTGGGCATTCTGGATACAGAACCGAACTACTTTTTTATGCAACAACCGTTACTTTGAATTTCAAACTAAAATAAATGTTTACTCGATAAAACTCCACCTGGTGCAATTCATTCTCCTATGATCAGCTTACTTCGTAGTGCGTATCACTACAATCCCCCCCAATATTGGGGAGAGTGATGTGTCATATCGGACATGCTCAGACAAAGTTTAAATATGTCCAGTTGGCGGACATGGGGGAAACTCATTATGGAAGAGTAGAAGCTGAATAGTAGAATTTTCTCCAATGGCTTCTTCTTCTGTTTCCTTAAAGTATGAGCTTGTGATGTAAAGTGGTACTTTGAAACGACATATTCTTTTCCAGGGAAATGGGGGAGGGGGATATTGGCGCTTCTTGCTGATAATTATAAATAGGCCCCGCCCCCTCCACCTCGATCTGACCTCCTGACCGGAGAGCTGTATGTCACGGATGTAAATAAACAGAAGATTTGCAGAAAGAATTTGATGCGCATATCATATTTTAGTGGTGCTTTGCATGGTATTTTGAAGATTTGCCTAACCCCGCTCCCAGTCGATCGTAATTTTTCGTATTTTTCGCAATATTTCACCATTTCTAGTAATTCATATTTATTTAATTTATGTTTATTTTTCAATTAAGAAACGAATTAATAAGTTAATGGAGAGAGCTGGCTTTAGATGGACAATAAAAGGCAAGAGACATGTAACTTATCTACTGGTTAGCCAGTATGGTTAACAGAAGAACCAAGAATTGTTGACCAATGTATTGTGTACAATATTTTGTGTAGTAGTATTGATTTCGTTCATCAATTAGCGTTGGCCCGGAATCGTAAAGGTTGACCTACTTTTCAATGCTCACTGTGGGTCATCCCGACATGTCAAGTAGACCATTCTAATAGAGCCTAGGGTTTTTTTTTTGGAAGTGTCTATCGGCACGACGGTCGTGCCGATAAGGTCCGTTATTCGCACGACGGTCGTGCCGATAAGGAATGTCTATCGGCACGACAGTCGTCGTGCGATAAGGTCCGGTATTCGCAG
This sequence comes from Tridacna crocea, assembly GCA_943736015.1. NCBI lineage: Eukaryota > Metazoa > Mollusca > Bivalvia > Cardiida > Cardiidae > Tridacna > Tridacna crocea. The sequence continues at coordinate 14,180,026 of OX031056.1, read as the reverse complement.
GACGATGGTTGGTCTTCATCAAGACGACAAGAGCGTGTAAATCATAGCCCTAGGGTCAAAATTATTGCCAAGGGTTTATATAGTGAAATCTTCTTGTTACTATTCATTTTAGCCTTATCTTAGGCCTAAGGGGTCTTAGGTTTTAAACCATTCCAAAGTATTGTACATAATGTAAATTTGGTGTAAAGGGATCGTACGTAGGCCTATCAGCCAGTGGAGCGATATGTACAGGAGTGTTGGGAACAAATCCAGTAAAGGAAGAAATATTTGAGTTTCATTGGAGAGGAGGAGGAGGAACTTGGAAAAAAAAGTTCCCGGCCCCAGTCAAAGTAGGGGGAAAATTAGCCGAATCACCTACCCTCAATGGTCACAACTATCCGCACAATCGGTGATATCTTTAGAATTTTGAGAAAAAAAGTAACTGGATCGAAGGGCCGCCGAAAATAAAAAAAAGACGGCTTTGTAATATGGCAAACAAAATTTCCGGTACCTAAACCCTATCCCCCCTTTAACCCTTTCCCATACAACAAAATTTAAGTCTGGTCAAAGTTGAAAGACCTTGTAGGCAGCAAAATAAACGCAACTCAAAAATTGAAATTTGTTTCCAGCGGGGCAGAAAACATTGTGGGAAAAGGAGACAACGCTGTTTACCAGCATCGTCTCCTTTTCCCACAATGTTTTCAAAAGGCTTCTGTCTCAGGGTATTTAAAAGCAGGGATTGTTTGGTAAAGGGTTAAAAAAAGTGAATATTTTTTCTCAAACGCAATAGTTAAAGTACTGTCAGTAGTCCATTTTCTGTCGTGCGGATAGTGGTGCTTAACAGCACGACTGTCGTGCGAATAAGAATGGTTATCGGCACGACCGTCGTGCCGATAACCTCCATTATAGGCGCGACCGTCGTGCGGATAGCCTCGGTCTTTTTTTTTTCAAACCCAAAATGATCGGCAGTCAGAGAGATGGTGTAATAAAGACAGCAAACTACAGAAGAAGATATTTTCTGTATATATCGATCATGTAAAGACCCATTTAAGCAATATATGAAATATCAAAACCCAATTTGAGTGGAGTTTCCACCCTGCAAGCAGTGGAGATCAAGATCATTTGTGCATAGACATGTCCTAGGTCTACATTTTTATACCACCCCCTTCAACGAATAGTGGTATATTGCTTGGGGAACAGACAAAAGCTCACTGGGACAAAAGCCTACCTGGACAAAAGCCCACTGGACAAAAGCCCACTACTAATTTTTGCAGGGAGGACAAAAGCCCACTGCAAATAAAAGAGTGTTACAAAATTATTTTTTATCATTTCTGTAAGAAAGCATTTTTCTACTCCTCTAAAGACAATTTACATCAAATCCAGTTTTTTGAAATTAAATACATGATTATAACTAAAAGTGGGCTTTTATCCTGGTGGGTTTTTGTCCCAGTGGGCTTTTGTCTTAATGGGCTTTTGTCCTAGTGGGCTTTTGTCCTACACCCATATTACTTTGCTAATGTCAGTTGTTAGACCTTACCTTCCAAATAATAACTAGACAGAGAAATGACCTAGTTTCATCAAATTTGGCACAGACATTTGTCTTGGAGTGTAGATGATCCCTATGGATTTTTAGGTCAATCAGTCAAAGGTCAAGGTCACAGTGACAGTCAACATGTTGATGTATAGACCTTGTCTAGACATATAAACCTTGTCTGGAGGATAACTAGACACAGAATTGACTTAGGTTCATCAAATATGGCACAGACATGCGTCTTGGAGTATACATGTAGATGAACCCTTATGATTTTGAGGTCAATCTGTCAAAGGTCAAGGTCACAGTGACCATCAATATGTTGATATACTGGACGAAACCTTGTTCAGATGATAACTAGACACGCAACTGACCTAAGTTGATCAATTTTGGCACAAACATTTGTCTCATAGTGAAGATCAGCTCTGAGGTCAATCAGTCAAATGTCTAGGTCACATTGACCATCAACATGTTAATATACTGTATAGACCAAGCCTTGTCTGGATGATAACTAGACTCAGAATTGTCCTAGGTTCATCAAATTTGGTAGAGATATTTGTCTCTTAGTATAGATGATCCCTAACGATTTTGAGGTCAGTTGGTTAAAGGTCAAGGTCACAGTGGCCTTCAACATATTGATATATAGACCAAACCTTGTCTGAATGATGGCTAGACACAGAATTTACATAGGTTCTTCAAATTCTGTACAGATATTCATCTTGGAGTGTAAATGATCTCCATTGAATTTGAGACAATCCATCTAAGTCATCAAGGTCACAATGGCAGTAAGCTTGTTGAAATATAGACCAAACCTTGTCCAAATGATAAGCTGAGACAGAATTGACCTAGGTTTGTCAAATTTAGCACAGACATTCTTCTTGGAGTTTAGATGATCCCTATTGATTTTAGGTCAATCAGTCAAAGGTCAAGGTCACTGTGACCATCAACATGTTGATATATATAGACCAAATCTTGATGAAAACTAGACACAGAATTGACCTAGGTTCATAAAATTTAGCACAGACATTTGTCTTGGAGTGTAGATGTTCCCTAACGATTTTTAGATTAATTCATCAAAGGTCAAGGTCATAGTGGCCTTCAACTTAATGATATATAGACCAAACATTGTCCAGATGAAAACTACACACAGAATTGACCTAGGTTCTTCAAATCCTGTACATGAATATGCTTCTTTGAGTGTAAAATGGTCTCTATGGATTTTAGCTTATATAATAAGGTTAATCCGTGAAAGCTCAAGGTCACATTGACCACCTAGATCCATTTGCTAAGAAAAAATTGAAGATGTCTCAGAATTTATCATATGTAGCTCAACTTGTGGCTCTATCATTTTACTCGCATATTATCGGGGACGTAGTAAGCATGGAAGTTGACAGGCATACATGTTTTGATATCAGTTAATGAACTGTGTCACTTCCTGTATCAATGTGGCAGTATTGTGGCATGACTGTTTTACAAACAGACATCTTATTTCAAGTTCAAACAGTTTGGAGATTGCAGTGTTGGCCTTTGAATAGATATGTTGCAGTCACACATTTTTCATGTGCTTTTGTTTGGTTTATTTTTAACCCTTTACCATGTAGGACTTTAAAAAAAAAAGGGGATTTGCTGGTTCAAATCTTCACCTCAACCAATTTTTTCTGAGGATGGATGATGGCAATTAGCTGTGAAAGGATTCATTCTTGTCTGGCCGGTGATCAATGTTTCGATCATGATGGTTATGTCAGAAGGAGCCAGTAGCTTGGGAAGAATGATTTATACAGTAACAGAAACTCCAGGAAAGCATGGATAGGTGCAGTGACTGCTGCAATATAATTGATGTAAATGTTGAAAGCAATGCTAAATACCATACAATCAATAAAGCAATCAATCAGTCATTCAATCAGTCAAGGGACTGATAGAGCTAACATATATACTAGACATAAATTATATTAAAGGTGGCCCTTCAGATTTTGGGACGAAAATTGTACAAAAATGCAAAAAAAATCATCCTTATACTCCCAAAGCCTTTTGATTTTCATTCATAAAACTCCAGTAGTCGAACACCCTCCGACAACACGAGAAATTAGAGATTTACTACAGCCCAGGTCGACACCGACGGGAGACACATTCTATTTTTAGATGTTCAATTCGCTTATTTACATACAGGCAGAGTTTCAAACATAGCGTCCGAAGAAGACATTATTGAAAATAATTATTACATGTGTGTTAAGTAATGGAATTCAAGCATTATGAGTCACGTGCCAGTCACTTGGCATTCCCTAAATGCTTTATTGATTTTTGGCGCGAAATCTAAAAATACCTTAAGAGGCTACATAGCCTTTTAAGGGAATACCATCAAAAAAAATTTTTTTTGTAATTTTATGAATCTTAATTATTGAAGATTTGTATTATATTTCCATATGAATTTCAGTGATATATATATTTTTTAATTTTGTGAGATGTAAGAATTCTAAACACCCACCTTTAAAATACATGTATTCTTATAAGACTTAGTTTCATCAGTTATCTATTATAATTATGATATGTATTTATACAGATAAAGCTGTAAGATGGTTTATGTAACAGTAAAGAAGGAGACAGATGAAGTTCTACACCTATCTAGACAACCCAGTAATAACTCCTGGGCTATGTTGGCAGGTAAAAATCACAGGGATTTACAGCTGATTGCTGTCATTTTTTTCGTTTTCCTACATTATTTTCATATATATATATATATCTCTCTTAGGCATGAAAATACAGGATTGTGTTTTAAAGCATTTTACTTACACTTTTAAAAACAAACAGCAATTTATTTCTAGCTCAATCTAACTTGTTACCAAACAACGTAATTTTAGACTAGTCCAAATTGGAAGCATTTGCAGACAACAAAATTAAAATTTGTTTTGGGAAGGTTGGAAAACATTGTGGAAAAAGGAGAAAATGCTGGTTACCAGCATTTTCTCCTTTTCTCACAATGTTTTCAGAAGGCTTCTTTCTCAGGGTTGTTAAAAGGCTGGATTGTGTGGTAAAGGGTTAAAGGGTTTACACACTGTATTGCTATGTAAAACATGTTCATTATGTCATCTCCGCATGCTTATAGATGTATATGAAAAAAGAGTTTACCTGCATGCTAGCTTTCATTAACCCTTTACTCCATAGATACTCATTTCTACGCATTGCTTGTAGGAGCCTTTGGAAAACATTGTGGCAAAAGGTGAAATTGCTCATGACGAGCAATTTCACCTTTTGTCACAATGTTTTCTACGCTATCAAAAGGTGTCATACACACATAATAAATGGCTTCATCCTTGCTGTTGTTTAGGGTCAATTAGAGTTACCCAAAAAAAAATGCCTTATGGGGTAAAGGGTTAATTAAACATTTGATAGTAACTTATCAGTTTAAGAACATTTTAAGTGCTTTTATACACACTTTAGATCAAGATCAGATTGCAAATTTTGTTCAATCAGATCTTCACCTATAGCCATTGTTTGTAAAAATATGCATAGTTGTTCAAGGTGTTTTTTCTGTTTATCAAACAACAAAATTTTGGACTTTTCTAAATTAAAAGCTTTTGCAGACAACAAATGAAATAAGACCCAATGGATGGTTTTGTTTTTGAAAGGGTAGAAAGCATAGCTAGAAAAGAGAAAGTACTGGTAACCAGCATTTTGGTTACCAGCATTTCTTCTGTTTCCCTCTATGATTTTGAAAGTTTCTCACAGGGTCTTTAATTTTTTGCCAAACAGTGCAGGGTTTTCACAACTCTGAGAAAGAGGTCTTTTGAATAATTGTGGAAAAAGGAGAAAATGCTGGTAACCAGCATTTACTTTTTTTTTTTCCACAGTGTTTTCTACCCCCTCAAAACAAGTTTCAGTTTTTGAGTCATATTAATTTCGTCATCTGCAAATGCTTTCTGTTTCAATTAGGACTACTCTAAAATTGTGTCATTTAATAAATCATATCTTCAGCCCTTTGAGGGAAATTGCCATGTGAAGCCTTTTTTTTTTTGGTTATACTATATGGTATGCAATATGCAAAAAGCGGCATTTGGACATTTTGCCTAAACCGTCATCTCGGATCAGCCTACACAGTTTGCACAGTCTAATCAAAGACGGCACTTTATGTCAGTTTTAGATTTTTTCCTACAGTAGACTTGCTTACATGATCATACACGATTGTGAATATCACGCATGATCAGAAAGTGTTGTCTAAGATCAGCCTGCACAGACTGTGCAGGCTGATCTGTGACGACACTTTAGCCAAATGTCCGAATGCCCATTTTCGAGTGTTGCAGGCAATAAAATATCTTATCTGTGTCTTTTTTTTTATTTTCTTCAGGGTTTTTTGCCTTTGGACTTGGAGCAGCCTGGTATGGAAATGGTAGGTATAAGGTGTACATGTATTTTTGTCCTATTACTATTTTGTTTAAATTCTTCTTTCACCTAGACTTCAGTTTCCAGTTTAGCAAATTTGCTCTTGATAATAAAGAAATTGATACATATTTAACCCATTACCACATAGTCCCTACTTTTGACGACCCTGAGAAAGAAGCCTTTAGAAAACAGTGTGAGAAAAGGAGAAAATGCTGATAACCAGCATTTTCTCCTTTTCCCACGATGTTTTCTACCCTTCACAAAACAAATTTTAAAGTTTCAGTCACTTTTATTTTGTCGTCTGCAAATGCTTTCAATTTGGACAAGCCTAAAATTTCGTCGTTTGGTAATGAGTTGATATGAACTTTTTAACCTTTTACCACACAATCACCAGTTTTGAAGACCTTGAAAAAGAAATCTTTGGAAAGCATCATGGAAAAAAGAGAAAATGCTAAATGCAGCATTTTTTCCTTTTTCCCACAATGTTTTCTAGTTGTTCAAGGACAAGTACAATCAAATGAAAAAAAGGTGACTTGTCTTCTGTAACATTCTTCAATTTGGATGAGTCTAAAATTTTGCTGTGTGGTAAAGAGTAAACAGACCACAGAATTTTACACTTGCTGTTACCAAAAGGTGTTGCAGATTACAAATCAAATCTGGCTTGAAAGAAGGAATTTGTGCCTACTTAACATCATTTTTTTTTTCCTTTTCCCTGCAATGTTTTCAAAATCTTTTTTCTATAAGGGTTATTAAAGGCCCAGTAAAGGCAAAAAATATCAAAGCAGGTGTGTCAAAATACATTTATATTCAAATCATACCATTTAAAAGCAGGGGAAATATTATGGAAATACCATTCTGATATTGTGTGGTTGGGCCATATGTGAGTCACTGGCGGAAAAAAAAATGTGAAAATCAGGCAGAAAGTAAACAAAAAACACAGCTACCTGGTATGTTTTAATCTAGTTTTGAAATTAATTTCTCTGTTAGCAACACTTGGTTACAAAGACTTTATATTGACAGATTGTCATCCTCACAATAATTTCCATACTTTTAAATGATATGATATAGCCCTTTACTCCATAGATACTCATTTCTACGCATTACTTGTAGGAGCCTTTTGAAAACATTGTGGCAAAAGGTGAAATTGCACATGATGAGCAAGTTCACCTTTTGTCACAATGTTTTCTATGCTATCATAAGGTGTCATATGCACATAAGAAACAGCTTCATCCTTGCTGTTATTTAGGGTCAATTAGAGATACCATAGAAATGCCCTGTGGGGTAAAGGGATGAATTCATATGCATGTAAACACCCACTTTAGTTACATTTGGCCTTTATTGTCACTTTAAAATGGGTATTGTTTTGAACAGTAATTAACCTGGTACTGTACAGGTTACTTTTAGAAATGAGAACTGAGATATGATTTGCAAATGTTTTTCTTCTAGATCCAATCATATGGAAAATAGTCTATGTGACCGGTGGTGTATTTGTGGGCATATCTTGTCTGGAGGACTGGGAGGTAATTTTGGAAATATAGCAGAAGATTAGTTAACCCTGACCACATAATCCCGCCTTTCAACGCCCCTGAAAAAAAAAACCTTTTGAAAACATCGTGGGAAAAGGAGAAAATGCTGGTAACCAGCATTTTCTCCTTTTCCCACAATGTTTTCTACTCTTTTAAAATAAATGTTCAATTTTTGAGTCACATTTATTTTGTCGTCTGCAAGTGCTTTTTTTTTTTCAAACATTTCCATTTACATGCATGACATAAGCAATTTGTTAGGCAGTGGAGTAGTACAGGACTTTCATGACCTTATCTTTACTAGATGTTCCTATTATTTCAAGCCCAGAATCTCTGATGTTAAAATACAAAATACTACCCTAACTTTTCTGTCCCCTAAACAGTAGTAATCGTAATGACTGACCACAAAGTGTACAATTTAAACGATTGTTTTGAGAGTCTGAACTTGTGCCATGGAATAGCAAGTTTTTTAGGCTATGGCTGAATGACATTAATCCAGCCCTAATCTAGGAATGTTTTTGGTGTCCAAACTTGTGTGGTCATTGTGTCCGACTCATGGCCTGGAGGTTGCGAGTTTGATACCCAATTGCGGAAATTTTTTTATGGCGATTTTTCTCCTCTCACCTCCGATACATGTGAGAAAAATAGTCAGTGGCTTTGGAAAGAAAACTGCGTCAGTACTGGTGTGAGAAAGCAAGGAAACACATGGGTGTGTCACTGATGACCATAATATGACTTAAACTGTTAACCTTTTACCACACAATCCCAACTTTTGACTACCCTGAGAAAGAAGCCTTTTGAAAACATTGTGGGAAAAGGAGAAAATGCTGGTAACCAGCATTTTCTCCTTTTCCCACTATGTTTTGTACCTATCAATAAACAATTGCACCATTTGAGCCACATCGACATTGTGGTCTGTAAATCTTTCAATCTGGACAGGGCTAAAATTTTGTTGTCTGGTAAACAGTTAAAATGGTGTTAAGATCCAATATAATGTCACTCAATCTGAACTTATTCCATGGTAAAACAAGCTTTCTAGGCTAACGCTGAATGACATTTTCCAGCCCAGATAAATTAATAATTGTACAAGTAACAAAAATACATTTACGGTCATTTGTATTATTAAACAGGAGTGTGAGTTTGACAAGAAGACTGGAGAGATCCGACTGAAAAAATACAGTGCCTGGGATATTGTATTTACACCTATCACAGGCGCTAACAATGTCCGTGAGTATCACCAACTAAAGTTTTTTTACACCATTATCTTCTACAAAGTCCCAGCTTTTAATGACTCTGTGGAAGAAACCTTTTGAAAACATTGCGGCAAAACGAGAGGAGCTTGTAACCAGCATTTTGTCCTTTGTCCCAAAATGCTGTCCACCCAGACAGAATTCACACTTTGAGCTACATTTGATTTGTTGTCTGCAAGTACTACCTGTTTGGTCAAGATTTAATCTTTATCCTACTTCTCTGGATAAAAGGTGTTTTATTTTAGACTTATCCCTTTACCACACAATCACGACTTTTAACGACCCTGGGAAAGAGGCCTTTTGAAAACATTGTGGCAAAAGGGGAAGATGCTGGTAACCAGCATTTTCTTCTTTTCCCACAATGTTTTTTACCCATCCTGTAACAAATTTTAGTTTTTGTGTCGCATTTACTTTTGTCGTCTGCAAATGCTTCCAATTTGGACCAGTCTAGGATTTTGTCATTTGGTAAAGTTAAATTGGGTGGATATTTGTCTTTTACTCTTTTCTAACTGACAAAATTTCAGTTTTGTCCAAGTGGAAAGCATATGCAGACAACAAATGAATTGTTACTGAAAGCATAAACTGTCTTTCACTGTATAGAAAAAATTGTTTGAAATGGAGAAAATGTGGTTTACCAGGTTTTTCTCATTTTCAAGTCTTTTCTAAGACTGCCTTCCTTTGGTTTGTTAAAATATCAGATTGTTTGGTTAAGTGTTATGGTGTCTTTTTAACTCTTTACCAAACAACAAATTTAGGGTCTGGACCAAATTCAAGGCATCTGCAGACAACAAATTAAAAGTTGTTAACTTTTACCAAAGGACAAATTTTTGGACTATCAAATTCAAAGCGTCTGCAGACAGAAAAATTAAATCTTGTTGATATGATGAGTTCGGACTGATAGGTTGGAAAGTGTTGTGGAAAAAGGAGAAAATGCTGGTTACCAGAATTTTCTCCTTTTCACACGATGTTTTCTATAGGCTTCTTTCTCAGGGTTGTTAAAAGATGGGATTTTGTGATAAAGAGTTAATACGATGATTCTGACTTTGATAGGGTAGAAAATATTGTGGAAAAAGGAGAAAAAGCTGGTTACCAGCATTTTTTTTTGTTTCTCACAATTTTTTCTATAAGCATCTTCCTCAGGGTCGTTAAAAGTCTGGATTGTGTGATAAAGATGTTTTCCTGTAAAAGGCAATACATTAAAATATTTGTACATACTTTCTAGCCACTTTTTTTTTATTTGGACCAGGGATCGTATATATACGATCCCTATTTAGACAGATCAAAAGCTGAAATGAATATTTTGATTTGTTTGGCTATTTTAGTTGTTGCACAGTTGGCTGATGTGATAGATGTAAGGATAGAGGATGAAAGAGTCAATTTTTTTGGTACCACTCATCAAGTGGTGCTGGTGTTCAATTCAGGAATGTCACTTGGTATAACAGAGTCTTTCACCTTTGGAAAAACTGAGTAAGTACAGATCATGTTAACCCTTTACAAAACAATCCCTGAGATAGAAGCCTTTTGAAAACATTGTGGGAAAAGGAGAAAATGCTGGTAACCAGCATTTTCTCCATTCCCCACAATGTTTTTTACCCTAATGGAAAAAAAATTCAATTTTTGAGTTACATTTATCTTTCCATCTGCAAATGTTTTTAGTTTGGACAAGTCTAAAATTTTGTCATTTGGTAAAGGGTTAAGTTACTTAGTTGCCTTTCACTAACCTTACATACAAAATCTTATGAACAAAGTTTGTAATAAAGAAACAAATGAACAACTGCATAGCACAAATACAGGGCCCAGGCAGGACTTGTACCTAGAATGCCATTCCCATAACCACTGAGCTAAAGAGAATTCTCCCTTACGCAGTTCTTAGGTATCGTATTTTATACCAGGATGAAGCCATGCATGTAGGTGTAGTCTCCCTTGACAATAAAAAAAGTTATGTATGCAGTGTAGGAAAGCAAACATCTACCCATTACCACATGATCCCTACTTTTGACGCCCCTGAGAAAGAAGCCTTTAGAAAACATTGTGAGAAAAGAAGAAAATGCTGGTAACCACCATTTTCTCCTTTTCCCACAACATTTTCTACCCTTCACAAAACAAATTTCAAATTTTCAGTCACTTCTATTTTGTCATCTGGGCTCGTATTCACCAACCATTCTTAAGAACGTTCTTGGTGACAGTCTCCAGAATTTTCTAATTTTGAAAGTAACACAACTTCTCATTGGCTAAACCATTTGGTTTAGCCAATCAGATATTGTGTCACTTTCAAATTTGGAAATTCTTGGAGAATGAGACTAAGAATATTCTCAAGAATGGTTGGTGAATACGTGCCCCGGAAATGCTTTTGATTTAGACAAGCCTAAAATATTGTCATTTGGTAATGAGTTAAGTCTGAAAACAAGCTTCTCTAATCCGCATAGCTTCACAATTAGAGGAAATGTCTGCATAGCTTCAATCTCATATTTTTGAGTAAAGACGGGATTTTATACTTGTATACACAATCTCAAATATTTTGCATAAATCTATGTAGTTTATTGAAATTCAGCCTGGGGGCACCTTTCACTAAACTGCGTGCACACGAAATTTATATATTTATTTTTTGTAAGGAACCATCAAGTCTGAAAGTGAGTTTCACTAAACCGCATAACTTTATGATTTGAGTTAATAATTGCAAACTTTATGCAAGCTCATAGCTTCGGGTAAAGCAGGGATCGTATATATGTGTATATACAATTGCAAATAATTTGTAAAAATCCATGCAGTTAATTCATATCCCTGGTGAATATGGAGCTGAGACAGGTGCCAAATCAATGAAAAAAGATCAGGCTGTTTTCTTCTTTGTTGATGGCAATATTCACCTGCTGTTTTAACTATTAATGTAGTTTGAAATTCAGAGATTGGTAATCAAGTTGGTAAAGACTAGCAGTTGACTAGTGTTGAATTGTAGAACTGAAGTTAGATTTAGATCAGTTTGGGAATGCTTAACTCATTACCACACGAGACAATTTTGGACTGGTCCAAATTGAAAGCATTTGCAGATGACAAAATAAAGGTGACTGAAAAATTGAAATTTAGTTTGGGAAGGGTAGAAAACAATGTGGGAAAAGGAGAAAATGCTGGTTATCAGCATTTTCTCCTTTTCCCACAGTGTTTTCAAAGGGCTTCTTTCTCAGGGGCGTCAAAAGTAGGGATTGAGTGGTAATGGGTTAACATTGTAAAAGGATAAATGATCCATTCATAACAAGATTTGACCCTTTAGCAAACAACTCTGAATTTTAATGAATGCAGAGAAGAAAAAAAGCTTTTAAGAAACATTGTGGGAAAAGGAGAAAATGCTACTATGTAGCATTTTCTCCTTTATCCTGAATGTTTTCTATGTTTTCCAGGTAACTTTTGCAACATTGCATGTTGTTTTGAAACATTTAAATCATGAAAACTTGTACTCCAATATATGAATGGTATGCATACACATGCAATAATTTTATTCTGGTCAAGATATATAAACTGTGATATGTGCATTGGTTTTCAACCTCAGATGGACACACTAATTTTTTAAATGAAATGAAAATCTGGGCCACAAATATGGTAATACTCTCGGACATTGTCAAAAATGATTGATTGATTGATAGTATGGTGTTAAATGCCATTTTCAACATTATTTTATTTGTGTCCAGGTGGCCAGTGCACCTGTCCATGCTTTTCTTAGTTTCTTTTTACCAGTGCACGGCACAATATTCTTTCCAAGCCACTGGCTGCTTTCCTGCATAACTATAGTTTAGACAATGATAAGTGGTGAGAGAGAAATGAATCCTGTCGTGATGACTATCAACAATCTTTGGAAAGAAATTGGCCAGGCAGGGCATTGAACCAGCAGCCCCCTGTTAACCCTTTCCTAAACGACAAAAGTTTAGACTGGTCCAAGTTGAAAGAACTTGCAGGCGACAGAATAAACGCAACTCAAGAGTTGAAATTTGTGACTAGCAGGGCAGAAAACATTGTGGGAAAAGGAGACAATGCTGGTTACCAGCATTGTCTCCTTTTCCCATAATGTTTTCAAAAGGCTTCTATCTCAGGGTTGTAAAATCCAGGGATTTTTTGGTAAAGGGTTAATGAGACCTTATGCTATTGACTGTGCTACCTGGCTTGGCTGTCAAAAATAAATCATTGGTTCCACACACTGCTGGTGGTGTTTTCATGTAATAGAATATAAAAGAAATAATCTCTCTATTGTGGTATCATTCAATAAACCACCATTGTGAGTACAATGAATAATCCATGAGTGGTTTATTCATTGCACCCCATAACTCACAATAAGGTTTATTGAATGATAAGCCACAATAGAAAGATTATTTCGATTCTAACATAACCAGCTCTTAATTAAAGGAAAACAGGTTGATATCTAGAGTGAAAATGCAGATGTAGATCACATTCCGTTGAATGGCCTACTTACTTACTTTTATACATACTGAGGTCACTCCATATAAAATGACGTCACTCTACATAGAAGAATGTAGATTTTATCACGCTTTCGTTGCACTATGTTTGTAGAGCCGAATTCACATGTCAGAAATTACATTATACTCTGTTTCTATGCTTTACTTTTACTTGAATAATTTTGTCTGCAACCTTCAGCGATATAAACAGACAAAACTTGAATCAATGAAAGTGATGAAATAACAGCAAACAAATCTTCAAGGAAATAAGCTAATTGCTGAAATAGAAATATTTTTGGTCAAACTTACCATATGTCAAAATTTGGATCTACTAATTTCAAACAGTCTATAGACATTAAGCGCTGCAAAGTTGTTAAGCACTTTTCCACACAACTATGACACTGAGTTATAAGGTTTTTGAAAACAGTGTGGGAAAAGGATAAAATTCTGGTAACCAGCATTTTCTCTTTTATTTTACGCCCAAAAAGGTAATATAATGCTATGGCCATGGTCGTCTGTCCACCCATCTTTCTGTGGGTCGGCTAGCAGTTTCTCGTTTGCCGGACTCCAACAATTTCCATCAGAGTAAGTTGAAACTTACCACACTGAATCTCTGTGATATGTGGTTGTGCACATGACTCTTAACTCATTACCAAACTACAAAATTTTAGGTTTGTCCAAATCGAAAGCATTTGCAGATGACAAAATAAAAGTGACCGAAAATTTGAAATTTTTTTTAAAAGGTAGAAAACATTGTGGGGAAAAAGAGAAAATGCTGGTTACCAGCATTTTCTCCTACTCCCACAAAGTTTTCTAAAGGCTTCTTTCTCAGGGGCATCAAAAGTAGGGATTGTGTAGTAATGGGTTAAAATTCGGATCTCTGTAGGTGTTCCAGATTCTAATCCATTTCACTGACAAGCTCCTTCGGGCATCATATGCACTACTCTGCAAAGCTTTTGTTCCACGTTATTCAATGACAAAGTTCTCCATAGTAGCCGTATTTCAATTATTACTGTTGTCTGCAAATGTTTTTAGTTTGGATTGGTCTAAAGTGTTGTCATTTGGTAATGACTTAACCCATTACCACACAATCCCTACTTTTGATGCCCCTGATAAAGAAGCCTTTAGAAAACATTGTGGGAAAAGGAGAAAATGCTGGTAACCAGCATTTTCTCCTTTTCTCACAATGTTTTCTACCCTTCACAAAACAAATTTCATATTTTCAGTCACTTTTATTTTGTCATCTGCAAATGTTTTCACTTTGGACAAACCTGAAATTTTGTGGTTTGGTATTGAGTTAAATACATGTGACCCATCACACAAAAAGGGACCTTCTGGGAACTGTGAAAAGTGTCAACCCTGGTCGCGCAGCTGACAAGGGTTGACACTTCATTTTGTGTATGAAAAGTGGTTATATCACCTTACTGTACGTTCATTTTTGAAAGGGGGAGGAAAGTGAAAGATTGAAAGTATAACCTTCATTTTCTCCTTTTCTTTCCCAGAATTTTTTTTACCCTTCACTTTTGTCATCTGCAAAGCCTAAAATAGTGTCATTTTGTAATGAGTGAATAAAATACAGAAAAGCATGAAATAAGGTAAAACTATTTCTTCTGTTGTTTTCAGAGAGCATAAAGAGGTTGCAGAGAAGGTCCGAAACTTTTTAAATATAGAAAACAGAGGTAACTTTATACCAGATCTGACACAAGATGCTTCAGACATAATAATGGGGGAGGATACCGATTCTACAGAAGGTGATGATACTGCTGATGATTTTGAAAAAGTGGACAAGTCCGAACTCCCGGCAGAACTTACAGAAACAACAGAAGAAAAGGAAAATGATACAGTTGACACTGCTTAACTCATTATTTCCTGCAGACTATTTATTTTTTGCAGCAGACTGCTTTTAAAATCATTGTGGAAATAGCAGAAATGGTTCGTAAGAAGAAATCGCTCATATGAGTAAATTTCTCCTGATGCCTCATTTTGTTAACATGTATTCATTATGAATTAGTGTACATGTATTTTACATTGATGTTTAGAAGTTGTTTGCTGCACTTTTGTTTCAGGAAGTAATGGGATCACACAAGTCATGTTGTAAGTTTCTTTAACCCTTTGCCAGACAAGAGCATTTTTTACTTTTTTGACAACTAGGAAAAGGCTTTTAACCCCCTTACCACACTATGGTGACTTTTAATGACCCTGACGAAAAAGCCTTCTGAAAACATTGTGGGAAAAGGAGAAAATGCTGGTAACCAGCATTTTATTCTTTTCCCACAATGTTTTCTACCCTATCAAAGCAAAATTGCACCATTTGAGCCACTTTGAAAATTGTCCTCTGCAAATTCTTTCAAATTTTGCTGTGTGGTAAAGGGTTAAAAGTATTGTACGGAGAGAAAAAAATGCTGGTGGCCAGCATTTTCTCCTCTTCCTGTTTGTTTTTCTCCCCTACCAAAAAACAAAGGAAAAAATGCCACCCTTGTAGCCACAGTCAGTTTTTCATTTGCAAATTTGCAAGTATTTTCACTATGGACAAGTCTAAAATACTGTTATCTGTCTAGAATTTAACACTATACCAACTGAAAAAAAGTTTAGATTGATCCAAATTTAAATACTTTGTTGGTGGGAAAGTGACAAAAAATTGTGGCTTAGATGGTAGAGTTTCTCTTGCAAAGGGTTAAAAACATTGCGGGGAAGGGAGAGAATGCTGGTCACCAGCATTTTTCTACTTTTTCCTCAATGTTTTTCAAAAGCCTTTTTCTTCAAGTTTGCTAAAATATGGGTTGCTGATGTTTGAGTATCACTTTGGAAGGGTTGAAAATATCGTGGGTAAAGGAGAAAATGCTAGTTACCAGCATTTTCTCCCTTTTCCACAATGTTTTCAAAAGCTTTTTCATGAGGTAATGTTCAAACAAGGGTTGTTTGGTAAAGAGTGAAAATACAGAAATTAATCATTAGTAGTGGGTGTGTGCATTTAAATTAACCCTTTACCACACAATGACAACATTAAACATCCCTGAAAGATATGGCTTTTGAAAACATTGTGGGAAAAGGAGAAAATGCTGGTAACCAGCATTTTCTCCTTTTCCCACAATGTTTTCTACCCTATCAAAGAAAAATGATTATTGTATGATCCACATTGAAACTGTCATCAACAAATGCTTTCAATTTGGATAGGTCTAAAATCTTGTTGTGTGGTAAAAGGTTAAGTATATCATAGCCAATATGGTTTTTGGTGATAGGTATTTTGCTGACATATTTTATTGTTTCAGATTTTGTTGAAAGATATTTTGATTGAAATTGTTATGAATCTGTTGATTGATATTGTTATGAATTTATTTTTCTCTTAAAGTACTAAATTTGTCTTTTATTCTTAAATCAGAAAAACTGGATAGAAAATAAATTTCTCTCTTTATTGCCGAAATTTTCAGCTAAGATTTACTAGTCTAGGTTTGGTATGTAATGAACATTGTCCACTTATTTTTTCTAACACACCAAGTGCTGAATGAATAAAATGGTTTGTTTATGTTAAGTGTTGTAGGAACAACCTAAATATTACAGAGTAATTTTGGAATTGTTTTTCTCTTACTGCCTCAGAGAATTTTGGGTTATGTAGATCAAAGATCAGACTGTATCTTTTTCTGTAGTCTGATTGACTGATTGTACTCTTCATCTTCCAAAGAAAGTATTAAATTGTACCTATAGTGATATTATTATCCACCCTGTTCACAGAAATTATCATCCGCATATTTCTGAGGGTAATGTTAGAGATCTTATATTTGACAATCCCACCAAACAATTATAGTGAAAGTGACATGGAACATCATTAGCCCTTTACCAAAAAATAACTGTTTTTTAGGACCTAGAGGAAGAAGCCTTCTGAAAATATTGTAAGAAAAGGAGAAAGCTTGTAACCAGCATGTTCTCCTTTTCTCACTATATTTCTACTTGTCAGAATTCAAGTTTCAATTTTTGAGTTCTGTTTATTTTGTCATCTGCAAGTGCTTTCAATTTGGACAAGTCTTAAAATTTTGACTTTTGGTAAAGAGTTAAACACCATCCAAATCACTCCTCTGCAGTATAACTCTTTCCCAAACAACAAACTTTTAGACTGGTCCAAATTGAGAGCACTTGCAGATAACAAACTAAACATAGTTCAAAAATTGATTTTTTTTCCCAGTAGTTTAGAAAACTGGAAGGGGGGGGGGAGGGAAAATGCTGGTAACTAGCATTTTCTCCATTCCCCACAATGTTTCAAAAGGCATCTATCTCAGGATTGTAAAAAAACAGGGATTGTTTGGTAAAGGTTTAACTCATTACCAAACGACAAAATTTTAGACTGGCCCAAATCGAAAGCATTTCCAGACGACAAAATAAAAGTGACTGAAACAATCAAATTTGTTTTGTGAAGAGTAGAAAACATTGTGGGAAAAGGAGAAAATGCTGGTTACCAGCATTTTCTCCTTTTCCCACAATGTTTTCTAAAGGCTTCTTTCTCAGAGGCGTCAAAAGTAGGGATTGAGTGGTAATGGGTTAAATCAACTTTGGAGAGGCCATACTTTACTGTATGAAGCCATTTTTGACCAGTCATAACTTTCTACCAGACAGTAAATTTTCAGACTGATCCATGTTGACCCATGTTGATAGTGTCTGCTGAAAAAATGTAGATGTTGCACAAAAAAACTCACTTGTCCTGTAAGAGACAGAAATTATTGTTTCCTGCATTTTCTCTGTTTTCAACAATGTTTTTAGAAGCTTTTTTTTTATCAGGTCCATTAAATAGAAGAATGTTTGGTATGAGCTTTGATATTTTGATATGTCTTTCCAAATTGTTTAATTATTACATATTAAGGACAGGGTTTTCATTTAGTGTTCATTCATTTACAATGGCACTGTTTACATTTTTTTTTCTCTGTACACAGTATAGATCACGATCAGACTACACAGAACAAGTAGTCTTATGTTAGATCTACCTTGTTTTGATATGTGTATTTTGTAAGACTTTCTGACCAAAACAGCCTTGAATAACTCAATATATTATAATAATAATAATGATAACTCAATACATAGACCATTTTTTAATATTTTCCACATCAGTAAGCCAGTTTTCTTTGTTGTTAACACAGTTCTGAAGTTCTTCTTCCTTATTTTTTTAATTTC
Organism: Tridacna crocea; assembly: GCA_943736015.1. NCBI lineage: Eukaryota > Metazoa > Mollusca > Bivalvia > Cardiida > Cardiidae > Tridacna > Tridacna crocea. The sequence goes on along the minus strand of OX031056.1, from coordinate 14,161,773 downwards.
ATTGTATAATTTTTGTCAAGCATATTCTTGGCACTCTGATCTAGTAATATTGTACTTTAATGTTAAACATTATCAGTGGTTTTCCTTCATGATAAGACATGATTTAATGTTGTAATACCAGTCCAACTGTAATACATGTCAAAGATGACAGTAATCTTTAACTCTCTACCAGCCAACAAAATAGTGTTTTATTCTTTTCCTCCAATGTTCTTTTTCAAAAGCGTTCTGCTTTGGGGGTCAATAGAGCATTGGATTATTTGGTGAAAGGATAAACAGCGTAAAAGATTGAAGGTAAGGAAAATTCCCAGCAAGAAAAAGAGAACAAAAATTTGTTGTTTCATAGTTCTTTTCACTGGAGAAATCTTAGGCAATTGTGACATAGCGTGGATCCAGAATCAGTGTACACATTTTTTGCTGTCTGATCTTGATGTACTATGCCCTGAAAAGTGCAGTAGGTAGTGCTTGGCAGTGGAATGATGTATACATTATATAGACAAATTTTTTGGTCTTAAAACAGACGTCTTGTAAAACCATTGGCACAAATGAGAAGATATTCATTACAAGATATGTACCGAAGGGTCTTTAGTATGTTATGGCCTTGGTCATCCATCCATCCGTCTGTTCATCTGTCTGTCATCCCTCCGATGGTAATCTCTTGTGTGCCCAACTACTCCTACTACTCCAATCTGCAGGCATTCCAGATTTCAACCCTTTTTACTGACGAGCCTCTTCAGGTGTATATTTGCCACTTTGCAAAGCTCTTGTTCCACACTGTTTTGATACATTTAAAATTTAATTCATTCTCGTATCTTGAGGGATGTTTTAGAGTTGTCTGCACAGCATGTAAAGATCGATTGCATAAGGGTATGAAAATTGCTAATATTAAGCTGTGTTCAGAAAGTTCTTAGTGTTGTTCTTTTTATTATGCCCCAACAAAATGAATGTTTTTGGGGGTATACTTGAATCAGCCTGTCTGTGTGTTCGTCTGTGTATCCGTCTGTGTGTACATCTGTGTACAAAATACGAGTAATTTTGTGTTGCAAACTCCGACAGTTTTCCTTCAATCGTGTTGAAACATTACACATAAACTGAATATATATTGAAGATTTGCAAGACGCAATTTTCTAGTGTCAACTCTTCCTGGTTTAGGATTTATCTCCCCTTGAATTTGACACTTTTTTCTATCAAAGCACTGACGGGGTATTAAGTCACACTCATTGACAGCTCTAGTTACATAAGGTTGCACATAATAAAAGGTTCTCAGAATAGTCCAGTTAATATCTCTCAAGATTCATTTACCAGTATTTTTGTGTTATAGATACATGTATCAGCAATTTAATGATATTTATGAAGCTAGTATAATTTTTGCTGGTTTAAGTGCTATATTGTATAATGATCGAGTTGTGCTCTGTGAAAAGGAGAATTAACTCATTACCAGACAACATTATTTTAGACTTGTCCAAATCAAAAGCATTTGCAGACAGCAAGTTATAAGTGACTGAAATTTCAAAATTTGTTTTGTGAAGGGTAGAAAACATTGTGGAAAAAGGAGAAAATACTGGTTATCCATATTATTCATAGTATATGGTAGCTTGCCAAATTTAAGGTATTAATCTTTTACAAAATGACAAAATTTTGGACTAGTCCACATTGAAAGCATTTGCAGACAACAGAATAAACATGACCGAAAATTTGAAATTTCTTTGGTGAAAGGTAGAAAACATTATTGGAAAAGGAGAAAATGCTGGATTCCAGCATTTTCTCCCTTTTCAACAATGTTTTCTATAGGCTTCTTTCTCAGGGTCCTCAAAAGTAGGGATTGCATGGTAAAAGTCAAAAGATGCATTAAGCCCCTTTTCCCAGAGTGTCAATTATATGTTTATTATGAATCTTGTGTGGTGTGAAAGTAATAATTTATGAAGTCAGTATGATTGATAAATTAATTATTCTTATAGTTTTTTGAAATGTCTTCCTTTGTACATTTAAAGTTTGATCCCGGTTTGAAGTTTTCAGGATGTTTGTTTAAAGAATATTTAATTCTTACATGTATTGTAGGGCTCGTTGCCCCCTGAAAGCAATTTACAGCAGATTACTAGAGCTTTGAGAAAAAAATATGTAGCCATGCCAATTTAACTCTTTAACAAAAGACAAAATTTTAGACTGGTCCAAAATGAAAGCACTTGCAGACAACAAAATAAGCGTAACTCAAAAACTGAAATTTGTTTCCAGCAGGGTAAAAAACATTGTGGGAAAAAGAGAAAATGCTGGTTACCAGCATTTTCTTCTTTTCCCAGAATCTTTTCAAAAGCTTTGTCCTTCAGGGGTGTTAAAAGTCATTGTTGTATGGTAAAGGGTTAATTTTGGATTTAAATCTGTACCACACAACAAAATTTTAGACTGATCCAAATTGAAAGCAATTCAAGATGAATACAAGATGCAGCTCAAATGGTGGGGTTTGCATTTGATTACTGAGAAAAACATTTTGGGAAAAAAAGAAAATGCTGGTTACCAGCATTTTCTCCTTTTCCCAAAATGTTTTCAAATTGCCCCTTTCTCAGAGTAACCAGCATTTTCTTTTTCCACAATGTTTTCAGATGTCTTCTGTTTGAAGATCATTTTAACCCTTTACCCCATAAAGCATTTCTATGGTATATCTAATTGACCCTAAATAACAGCAAAGATGAAGGTGTTTCTTGGGTGTATATGACATCTTTTGATAGCATGGAAAACATTGTGGCAAAAGGTGAAATTGCTTGTCAAGCAATGCGTAGAAATGAGTATCTATGGAGCAAAGGGTTGACTCGTTACCAAACAACAAAATTTTAGGTTTGCCCAAATGGAAAGCATTTGCAAATGACATGATAAAAGAGAATGAAAATTTAAAATGTGTTTTGTAAAGGGTAGAAAACATTGTGGCAAAAGGAGAAAATGCTGGTAACCAGCATTTCTCCTTTTCCCACGATGTTTTCTGAAGGCGTCTTTTCTAGGGTCGTCAAAATTAGGTATTGTGTGGTAATGAGTTAAGTATGGATTATGATGTTATGAGTTGAACACATTTGAAATATCTGTCATTCTTTAGAGTTGTAGGCAATAGTCAACTAAATGGTTGTATAAAGGTATCAACATCACTTTGCCAGACAACAAAATATGAGCTCTGTTGCATTCAGATGAGCTATTTAGAATGAATTAGGACACTGTTCCATTAAAAATGCTGCTGTTTGTTTACATTCAGTAAGAGATAACACAAAGTTGATATACAGACTTTAACCCATTACCACACAATCCCTACTTTTGACGCCCCAGAGAAAGAAGCCATTTGAAAACACTATGGGAAAAGGAGAAAATGCTGGTAACCAGCATTTTCTCCTTTTCCCACAGTGTTTTCTACCCTTCCTAGAACAAATTTCTATTTTATAGTCACCTTTATTTTGTCATCTGCAACTGCTTTCAATTTGGACCAGTCTAAAATTTTCTCATGTGGTAAACAGTTAAAAAAGTTGTTTATTACCTTACCAGATGAGAAAATTTTGGGCTTGAACAGATAGTAAGCATATGCAGACTTCTGTCTGTGATAGAGTAAAACACATAATTAAAAAAGGAGAAAATGTTGATTACTAGCATTTTCTCCTTTTCCTGCCATGTTTTCAAAATATGATAAACTATACAAATTGTTGAGAAAACTCTGGAAGAATTGCCAAAGAGAAGCTTATATTGATACTTGACAGTTAGAATTTCATTTAACATTTGGGTTCACAAAAGTGCTACAAAATGGATATATATAGAGAGACAGTCCCAGTTTACTTTTCTCACAAGTTTCAAAGGTACAAAACTGTAGGTGCATAAGTACTGTAGTAAACAGGCTCCAAGCCTCGGTAACAATAAAGGGCCGTAGCCCTTCAGTTTTCACGATTATTTCAGGTGTACATGCATGTACATTTTTGTAACCCTTTACCAAACAAGTGTAAAGATTGGCCCAAATTAACTCTTTACCTCCTTTAACGACCCTGTGAAAGAAGCCTATAGAAAACTGTGGGAAAAAGTAGAAAATGCTGGTAACCAGCATTTTCTCCTTTTTCCACAATGTTTTCTACCCAATCAAAGTAAAAAGTCATCATATTAACAAGATTTAATTTGTCGTCTGCAGATGCTTTGAATTTGGTCCAGTCCAAAAATTTGTTGTTTGGTAAAGAGTTAAAAGATTTTACAGTTGACAAATTAGGTATGATGCATAGGATTGAATTTGTCTTATGAGCAATACGGAATGTAGTGGGATAAGAGAAAAATATCGGTTACCAGCAGTTTTCTCCTTTTATCATAATGTTTTCAAAAGTCTAGTTGTACTGGTCTTTCAAACACAGGACTCTTTAGTAAAAGGTCATGTCATTTGTCAATACTAAGCTTGTGTTCATGCTAGAGGCCCTTTTTATTGCCCCTACATATATATTACCTCTTGTAAATAATTATTCTTTGCAATATGTGATTGATGACACTTGGGCTAAATAGAGTTTATTTCATCAGCTTGTGGTTAATATGGGATAATATTTGCCGAAAAAGGGAAAGGTATACGAAAATAAAGACTGCCGTAAGGCTCAAGTTATTTTCGCAGATATTTCCCTTTTTGGGCAAATATTTTCCCATATTAACCACAAGCTTATGAAATAAATTAAATGTTATATTTCGTCTGATTATTTTGTCAATGAACGCCACTATTAAAGCTACTGATCTCAAGTCAATTATTCGGAAAACCGATTTTTTGAAAAAAAAATAGTAGTTCCAGATTTTCGGCAGGAGGAAAATATTCACTGTAACAGGGAAATAATTCCCACCAGCATGAATTACGTCATTTCCTTACCCATAACATTTCTAAAAATAGAGACATGAAATATATATAGGAAATTAATTGCTTTTTGATGGAAAAAACTTTCCTCTTGCCACATTTGAGTCATGCTGTGTGAAAAGGGGACTTATTGACCCAGGTCTGCACTGACCTGGGCTATCACTATTCACTGTAGGTCAGTTTTCTGTATGTCCAAGAACTTGTCTACCTCATGATTGAATTGGTTGTTAAAAAAAGTGGTTTTTATGATTTTGTGATGGCGTGCTTGATACTATCACAGATCACAGAAATGCATTAAAGCCCCCTTTTTCTAGAGCATGGCTGTTTGATTTGGTTTGAAATTAGTGGGTAGGAATAGGATACTTCAAAATGTGATTTCACAGAAGGATTCAGTGATGTAAGAAAATCATAACTCAAACACATTTAAGATAAGAAAAATCATTATGGCTATATTACATAGAAAACAAGGGTACCGTAGCTCTATTGTATAAAAAGAAAGCCTTCAAAACTTAAAGAGTTTGATAGCATTTAACCCATTACCATACAATCCCTACTCTAGACGACCCTGAGAAAGAAGCCTTTTGAAAACATTGTGGGAAAAGGAAAAAATGCTGGTAACCAGCATTTTCTCCTTTTCCCATAATGTTTTCTACCCTTCAAGAAACAAATTTCAAATTTTCAGTTGTTTTCATTTTCTCGTCTGCAAATGCTTTCGGTTTTGGACAAACCTAAAATTTTGTTGTTTGGTGATGAGTTAAAGATACGATGTTAAAAAAGGATACATTTATTATATATTTAAATTATTACTTTGTGAAAGTCATATCAATGTATTGTAAAAAATATTCATGTACATCTTAGGGGCCCTCTGACAAAAGGGGTTCAACTTACCTCCATACTGCATGATACTGAGCAAGTCATCACATGACTCTGGATCCATGAAATCCATTTTATCCAACTGTTAGGTAGAATGGTTCTTTACATGCAGTAAAAAGACCAATAGTAAATGTTTGGAAGTAGGTCTGCATGTGGATTGAGGAGGCTGACCTGAGTTGATACTTATTTTTGCAAATGCATATAAGCCCTTTTCTGAGAGCAGGGCTCATAGTTATATTTGATCCATCATGATTGTTTGGCTACCTCTTGCAGACTATTTTAAGCTATTCAGAAATGAATTAGACATACTAGTGGTGAAGATCAGTAAGCTCTGTATGTGCAGTCTGATCTGTTTTTCTTTGTTTGATTTTTAACCTGAGCAAAACTGCCTACTTTTTTGACATTTTCCTAAACTGCCATAGCTAATCCAACTTTATAACTGAGATGCTTCCTTATTTTTCTATTAAGAGAATATGAATCTGATTTTGTGTAGAGCTCTATTTGTTATAATTTTTTTTTTTATTCATATTTTTTTCTTTTTAATCATAGAACTACTGTAATTGGTAGGACTGATCAACTTTGAAATTTTCTGAAAATTAACCCTTTAGCTAACTGTCCCTGATTTTTATGACCCAGAGGAAGAAGCCTTCAGAAAACATTGTGAGAAAAGGAGAAAATGCTGTTAACCAGCATTTTCTCTTTTTCCCCACAATGTTTTCTACTCTACTAAAGTCAAATTTCAATTTCTGAATGATGTTTATTTTGTCGTCTGCATATGCTTTAAATTTGGACAAGTCTAAAATTTTGTCATTTGGTAAAGAGTTAAGCATACTTGTATATATGATGGAATGATAAGGCTTACTCTCCTAAATCACTTTTACTGAAGAAGACTTTAGAATTAAATTTGTTACTGTAGCTGGGTACAGGTGTTTGGTGATATATCGTGCGGCCATATCGACATGTGGTTCGATAGCTCAGTTGGTTAGAGTGCAGGAACGGTATTCTTGAGGCCCTGGGTTCCAATCCTGGTGAGCCGCGATATATTTTTTCACTACCTGTTATATTTGGCGCCAAACGTAAAAACTGTCGATGTGTATGGCTACTGCCTAGGCACCTCGAGAATGTTTCAGTGTTTCTCTGTCTCCAGAATTCGGGACGAATTCTAAATTTGGAGGGGGTATTCCTGATGCCCTGGGTTCGAATCCAGGTTGAGCTTCGATATATTTTTCACCACCTGTTACATTATTATCCAAATAAATGTATAACATACACGGAAATACTTTTAAAAGCATTGCAACATTAAGAGAGATTAAATTATGCTCTTGATATATTTATTATATCAGACAGAGCTCCAGATAAGAGGGAGTGATAGTATTCTAAATCAACTATTTCTCATCCAAATCCTATGTTGTGGGTACTCATTAGAATGGTCTCAGGCTCCACAAGTGAGGGTTAAGTGGAAAATAATTAATATTTTCAATTTTGAAATAAAAGTTACTCCCGCTATCTGGAGCGCTGATCAGCTATATCATCACTACATGATCATTGTTTGTTGTATAGCAGATGATAATCATGTTGTGATAAAACAAAAAATTGTTTTAACCCTTCGGTCAGGACATCAGGCCATCATGGCCCTCTTGTTTTGAATATATTGTATACTTTTTAACTCTTTACCAAACGGCAAAATTTTAGACTTGTTCAAATTGAAAGCATTTGCAGACGACAAAATAAAGGTGACTGAAAAATTGAAATTTGTTCTGGGAAGGGTAGAAAACACTGTGGGAAAAGGAGAAAATGCTGGGTACCAGTATTTTCTCCTTTTCCCACAGTGTTTTCAAAAGGCTTCTTTCTCAGAGGCGTCAAAAGTGGGGATTGAGTGGTAATGGGTTAAACAGTAACTTATATTTATATCTCAGTACATTGAGTCTTTTTATTTATTTTCATATAATTTTCTCTAGCTTCATTTTATAACCCACAAAAATTGAAAAAGTTATTGAAAATATATGGATGGCAATGGGGACTTAGGCTCTGATGAAATACTTGTGGCCACTCACTGTAACTAAAACACGCAGCCTGATCTGTGATCTACATTGTCTGCTTTACTGAAACACTGTAGACAAAAGCAACTGTGAAATTGAAATTACTCAGGCCGTGATTCTAGGATCGAAAGGTCCAGTAGGTTTATTTGTTGCATTAACTCTAATTTACCTCACAATCCCGAAGTTTAACCCTTTCCCAAACAAGCCCTGGTTTTTACAAGTCTGCAGTAAAAGTCTCTTGAAAACACTGTGGGAAAAGGAAAATTGCTTGTAACAAGCAATTTCTCACTTTCCCACTGTGTTTTCTACCATTTTCGAGAACTTTCTGCTATTTTCTCCAAATCAAAAATTGTCGTCTGCAAACTCTTTTGGTTTGGAAGTGTCTAAAATTTGTTGTTTGAGAAAGGGTTAAGGACCCGCAGAAAGATGCCTTTTGAAAACATTTTGGGAAAAAGGAGAAAATGCTGGTAATCAGAATTTTTCTCCTTTTCCCATAATGTTTTCTACCCTTTCCAAATCAAATTTTAATTTTTCATTCACATTTATTTTATCGTCTGAAAATACTTTCAATCTGGACGAGTCCAACATATCGTTTGGAAATTAGTTAAGGGTTAAATGTGGCACAAATGGTTATAAAGTCTATATGGTACATTTCTAGCTGTTCTGTAATTACTATGTCCATTGAATTTATTTGAATATTTCTTTGTTTAGTTGAGAATTCTCGCAACAGTTGTTCTGAATACCACGTTGACAAACCAGTATCTGCTGATTGTGGACGTTCTTGATGTGGATGACAATGAGCCAACATTCCAAAGATGTACAGACAGAACTGTAAGTTAAGTTATAAAATTTTCCCATGACATGCATCAATAAAGGGATTTAAATTTTCACCCAACGTCAAAATTTTAGATTTGTCAAAATTGATAACATGTGCAGACAACAAAAAGTGACATTTATGACTCAAGTTTATTACAGGTTGGACTATGCTTTCAAAAGATTACAACTTTGTCATTGGATAAAGATAATACAGTGTGCATTTTCTTTTTCTTGGTGGCATTCTTCATATAAGTACCCACTCAACCCCATACCAAGCAATCCCTGGTTTTTATGACCCTGAAAAAGAAGCCTTTTGAAAACATTGTGGGAAAAGGAGAAAATGCTGGTAACCAGCATTTTCTTCTTTTTCCACAATGTTTTCTACCCTTTGCAAAACAAATTTAAATTTTTGAGTTAAGTTTAATTTGTCGTCTGCAAGTGCTTTGAATTTGGACTAGACTAAAATTTTGTCATTTGGTAAAGATTTAATTTGGGTATCCTGGGTAATTCAAAATAAAATGAGCATTTATTTTCATTAAAAAAAGAATGCTACCTGGTACCTGCATTATATTTATCCTGCCAAGGACAGTGACGTCTCATAGAAGAAAGGCCTAATCTGCATTGCTAAATGACAAAATTTTAGACTTGTCCAATTTGCAAAATAATTGAATGTGACTCATAAGTTGAAATTCATTTTGGGAAGGAAAAAAGAAAATGGCTAATCAGCATTTTATCCTTTTCCCACAATGTTTTCAGAAGCTTTCCTTTTGAGGATCATTTAAAGTTGGGATTGTGTGGTGAAAGGTTTACACTTCAAACTGGGTTCACCATAGAGTTAAATGAAACTTTAGACCAGTCCCATTTGACAGCATTTGCAGATGACAATTTGATTTAGCTTAACTGTATACCAAACAACATAATTTTGGGCTTCTCCAAATTGAAAGCAATTTGCAGACAACAATATGATTATGGCTCAAATGGTGCAATTTTTCTGTGATAGGGGAGAAAACATTGTAGACAAAGGAGAAAATGCTGGCTTCAAGCATTTTCTCCTTTTTCCACAATGTTTTCAAAGCTTCTTTCCCAGGGGTGTTTAAAAGTCGGCATTGTGTGGTAAAGGGTTGAATGTTGGAATTTGTCTTTGGTAGAACAGATAGCCATGTTGGGAAAGGAGAAAATGCTGATTAGCAGTACTTTCTCCTTTTTCCAACATTGTTTCCAGGATTGTTAACCCTTTACCAAATGACCAAACTTAGACCTGTCCAAATTGAAAGCATTGATTATTTTGCAGATGATAATTTCAGTTTGGCTCAGATTATATAATGTGCCTTTGAAAGTGTACAAAACATTGTTGGAAAAGGCGAACAGGCGGGTTAGCAGTGTTTTCTCCTTTTCTAACTACATGTATGTTTTCAAAAGGCCTCTTCTGCATTGTCATTAACTCATTACCAAACAACAATATTTTAGGCTTGTCCAAATCGAAAGCATTTGCAGACGTCAAAATAAAAGTGACTGAAAATTTGAAATTTGTTTTGTGAAGGTTAGAAAACATTGTGGTAAAAGGAGAAAATGCTGGTTACCAGCATTTTCTCCTTTTCCCACAGTGTTTTCAAAAGGCTTCTTTCTCAGGGGCGTCAAAAGTAAGGATTGTGTGGTAATGGGTTAAAACATGGGATTGTGTTGTACAGGGTTAGCAATGACACAAAATCTCATGTTAGTTTTTGATTTTTACAGTATCCAATACCAGTCGTAACACAAGTGATGGAGGCTAGACCTGCTCAAGAATTTGTTTACACAGTGATTGCTTGTGACGATGATGAGGCACCTAACAACAACATTACCTATCGGTCCTATACTCCCCAACCAGACTCAGATTTAAGTGCATTTTGTAAGTGTTACAACTACAGATAAACACCTAAAGGTTTGGGCACACTGAGCTAACGGACAAGTATTGGATGAAAAATCATTTTATCTTTTTGTATCTGCCTTATTTCTGTTTCTTATTTGGTGAATCCGCTACTTGTACGGTGATGTCCAGTGATGTCGGTTCTGTCAGTTGGGAAGTTTTGAGCATATTAAAAATTTCAACCGGACTAACAAACAGAGACATGCAAATGACAGACTTTGGATGCATTTGACTATTTTTACCCTCGGTATGTTATGTGACCGATATGTTCTTCATACTTTGGTGTTCAGTACATTTCTGTTCATGGTACGTTGGAAGAACAGTTTGTCCGGTTCTCATGTGTTGCACTTCCGTAATATCTGGTACAAGTCTGTTACTCATACTGTGATATCCGTCAGTAGACTTTATTATCCGGTACATATCTGGTTAACATTAGTTTTTCTGTCACATGTGCTTTTCTTGTGCCATCATTCTGTAGCATCTTTGCTCCACACATAAATTGTGTAACTGTTGAGTGGCAGAGATCAATTTTGTAACCTGATAATCAAAGTCTGCATGTTTTTGTCCATTTTCCCATCCATTACATATCTTTTACTGGTCTGACCAAACCTTAACTCTTTACCAAACGGCAATATTTTAGGTTTGTCCAGATCGAAAGCATTTGCTGAAGACAAAATAAAGGGTGACTGAAATTTTGAACTTTGTTTTGTGAAGGGTAGAAAACATTGTGGAAAAAGGAGAAAATGCTGGTTACCAGAATTTTCTCCTTTTCCCACAATGTTTTCTAAAGGTTTCTTTTGAAGGGTTGTCAAAAGTAGGGATTGTGTGGTAATGGGTTAAATGTTGAAACACTGTCAATCAGACTGTAACACTTTACAACAAATAAAATGAAGGCATGAACATCACCTGACAGCAGACAAATTCCTATAGTCAGTAAGTCAATAACTTTTACCTGTGCCAAGTTTTATTGACCTTGATTGAGAAGGTCTTTTTTAAAAATTTGGGGGAAAAGGAGGAAAATGCTGGTAACCATCATTTGCTTCCTTTCCTACAATGCTTTTTACCCTTCAAAAGAGGAATTTTTGTTTCTTGATCACATTTTATTTATCATCAGCAGAATGTTTGGATTTGAACCAGTCCAAAATATTGTTTAGTAAAGAGTAAATACATTGGGTTGTTTGGTAAAAAGGTTGACTCTGTACCAACAACAAAAGCTTTGTCCAAAATGAAAGCATTTGAAGACAACAATTTCAGTGTGCTCAAATGGTGCAATTTTTCTTTGACAGGGTAGAAAAAGGGGAAATGCTGGTTACGGGCATTTTCTCCCTTTCCAACAATGTTTTTAACAGGCTTCTTTCCTTGGGTCTTTATTTGTCTGTATTGCTTAGTCAAGGGTTAAACTAGAGCCTTTTTTTGCAGGCCAAAATCAAAGTCAACTGTTTGGAAGTACATTTGAGCTCAACCCTATTACTGGTGTTATCCTGACACGTGTTAGTCTGGATCGGGACACGATATCTGAATATACGCTTTGTATTCAAGCGGAAAAGGGAAGTGCAGGCCGCAGAAAGAGGGGTACTGCAGACAATGACTTGGAGCATAATGTCTTGGTTCTAAGGGTCATTGTACTGGACGCCAATGATAATGGTCCTCAGTTCACAGAGCGGCTTGTGAAGACAGGTAGGATTTTCATATCCCTGACTTATTTGATGTTTCAATTATCCTGAAGAAGAAGAAGACTTTTAAAAACATTGAAGAAGGAGAAAATTCTGGTAACCAGCATTTTCTCCTTTCTCATTGTTGCATATACATTAAAAGGGGAATCCTTCATTTCATTTGTTGCCTGCAAATGACTTTAGTGCTGAAGAGTCCAAAAAAAAATTATGATAAAGAATTCGCCTTGTTGCAACACTTTCTACCCTTCCCCATTAAAGGAATTACTGATACTTGAATTGGTTTTTCAATCTTTCCATCAGTTCATCTGTTTTCTTTTCTCTGTCTATTCAATTTTACCTTCAATTTTGTTTCGATTTCTCTTCCCACTTTTATCCACTAATTTGGCTTCAATTTTTATTGGAAGCCTTGTAGGAAAACAATTTGGACTTGTACACCTGTTATTTTCATTAAAGTTGGTCAGCAATCACATGAGCTATTGTCCTTCAATTTTATGTCTGCATAGCTGTATAAGCTGGTTTTGACCAACATCTTGTATTAGTCTCAAATAAATAAGTGGCATTTTGTGATTAGTAGAAAATACATTTTCTCCTTTACATGAAGTGTTTTCCAATTTTTCAATAATGATTGTTATTGTCACAGCCACCTTCAAGCTGTTGTTTGCAAATGCTCACATTAGGAACAAGTCTGAAGTTTTGTCCTCTGATAAAGAGCTAACTTTACCAAATGATAGAATTTTGGACTTGTCCAAATGGAAAGCATTTGCAGACGACAAAATAAAAGTGACTGAAAATTGGATTTTTTTTTTTGAGAAGGGTAGAAAACATTATGGGAAAAAGAGAAAATGCTGGTTACCAGCATTTTCTCTGTTTCCCACAATGTTTTCAAAAGGCTTCTTTCTCAGGGTCATTAAAAGTCGGAATTCTTTGGTAAAAGCTTAATTCTTTACCAAATGAGAAAATTTTAGACTGGTCCAGTTTGAAAGCAAATTCAGATGATAAATCAATCATGACTCAAGAATTGAAATTAGTTTTTTGAAATTAGAAAATGCTGCTAGCATGAATTAACCCTTTACTGAACAAGCCTGGTTTTTACAATCCTAAGATAAAAGCCTTTAGAAAACATTATGGGAAAAGGAGGAAATGCTGGTAACCAGCATTTTCTCCTTTTCCCACAATGTTTTCTACCCAGCTGGAAACAAATTTCAATTTTTGATTTACATTTATTTTGTCATCTGCAAGTGCTTTCAATGTGGTCCAGTCTCAAATTTTGTTGTTTGGGAAAAGGTTAAACAAATAAAGCTTAATCGACTCAATTGATAGAATTGCAGAAAATATTGCTGGTTACCTCTACTTTCTCCTTTTTCTGCCATGTTAACACTTTACCAAGCAACAAAATTTTATACTTGTCCAAATTGAAAGCATAATGCAGACCAAATTGTAAATGTGATTGAAAAATTGAAACTTAACTTTAGGAAAATAGAAAACATGGTGGAAAAAGGAGAAAGTGGTGGTTGCCATCATTTTGAAATGTCAGAAAACAATGCTTGCTGAAGCCTTTTCTCTTTTTCCCATTGTGTTTCCAATAGCTCTATTCTCTAGGGTTGTTAACCCTTAACCTGATATGCCAATTTGAGGCTCTTCCATTTCAGCAGCAAATAAAGATATAATGTCAAAAGTATGGACAAATGAGGCTACAAATATCTAACTGAGTGGAAAACATTGTGGGAAAAGGAGAAATTGCTCGTTACGAGCAATTTCTCCTTTTCCCACAATGTTTTCAAAAGCTGTCTACTGTTGATACGTCAAAATGAGTATCTATGGAGAAAAGGGTAAAAAGTCTGATTGTGTGATAAAGAGTTAAAGGCCCAACCATGGCAATTCAGTTGTTAAAATTTATTTAAATTTGAATTATTCCTCTAAAAAGCATAGAAAATATTGTGAAGATGACAATCTGCTTATGTGTGGTTGATCCAAGTATTAGTAGCTGGCAAAAATATGAATTGTGAAATCTTGTAAAAAGTAAACAAAAAATAGAATAACCTGGCAACTTTTCACCTGCTGTGCCTTTAACCCATTACCACACAATCCCTACTTTTGACGCCCCTGAGAAAGAAGCCTTTAGAAAACATTGTGGGAAAAGGAGAAAATGCTGGTAACCAGCATTTTCTCCTTTTCCCACAATGTTTTCTACCCTTCACAAAACAAATTTCAAATTTTCAGTCACTTTTATTTTGTTGTCTGCAAATGCTTTCAATTTGGACCAGTCTAAAATATTGTTGGTATAATAATTGGTTAAAGGTCAGGAAAAAGTTTTCATTATTTATAATGCACTGAATAAGGGGCATGTGTTTAACCCTCTACCAAACAACAAAATTTTAGATTGTTCCAAATTGAAAGTATTAGCAGATGACAAAACAAATGTGATTGAAAATTTGAAATTTGCCTTGGGATGGGTAGAAAAAATATTGTGGGAAAAGAAAATGCTGGTTACCAGCATTTTCTCCTATTCCCACAATGTTTTCGAAATGCCTCTTTCTCTGGGTCATTAAAAGTCGGGATTGTGCGGTAAAGGGTTAATATCTTAACTCATTACCAAACGACAAGATTTTAGGCTTGTCCAAATTGAAAGTATTTGCAGACAACAAGATTAAAGTGACTAAAAATTTGAAATTTTCTTTGTGAAGGGTAGAAAACATTGTGGGAAAAAGAGAAAATGCTGGTAACCAGGGGTGTCAGAAGTAGGGATTGTGTGGTAATGGGTTGATAGATATATAAACCTTTCTCTCTTTTTTTTTTCTAGTTATTTTACCAAATCGTCTCGGAGATATTTCCGTAGCAGAAGCCACAGATATCGATATTTATCCAAATAACCAGATAGGCTACTCCATAGAGAGTATAGAGTACAGTAAACAAAATACCCCAAAAATTGCACAACCCCATACCTTTGTGATTAGTCGGACTGATGGAAGTATATCGACTAGCATAAGTGACTATAGTTCTTTCACTGGGGGCAGTTTTGAAATTGTTGTTAAAGCAGAAGACCTTAACAGGCAGAATGATTTCATAGATTTACAGACACAAACGGTATTGCTTTTTTATTTTCTGGATCTGCATTCAGCAGCTATTCTTAAAGGTGGCCCTTCAGATTTTGGGACGAAAATTATACAAAAATTGAATAAAAACCATCCTTTTACTCCCAAAGTCTTTTAATTTTCATTCATAAAACACTAGTAGACAAAAACCGTCTGACAACACAAGAAATAAGACATTTACTACAGCCCAGGTTGACACTAACGGGAGACACGTTCTATTTTTAGATGATCAATTTAATCATTTACATACAGGAATACACAGACAACATTTCAAACATAGCATCCGAAGAAGACATTATGGAAAATAATTACTACATGTTTGTTATGTAATGGAATTTAATCGGTATGAGTCACATGCCAGTCAGTTGACATTCCCAAAATCCTTATTGATTTTTGGCACGAAATCTAAAAATACCTTAAGAGGCTATGAGCCTTTTAAGGGAACACCATAAAAAAACATTTTTTTTTAATTTTAGGAATCTTCATTATTGATGATTTTGATGATTTGTATTATTTTTTCATATGAATTTCAGTGATGTATATATTTTTTAATTTGGTGAGATGTAAAAATTTAAAATACCCACCTTCAAGAATATCTTTAGTCTTATTCTCAAGAATTTTCTGAATTTGAAAACAAAAATATTGACTTAACTAAATATTTTAACCATTTACTGAATGAAAGATTTTGATACTTGTCCAATATGAAAGCTTCTGCAGACAACAAATTAAATGCAGGTAAAATGATGAAACTTGTTTTAGAATGAGGAGAAAACATTGTAGAAAAAGGAGAAAATGCTGGTTACCAGCATTTTCTCCTTTTCCTACAGTGTTTTCAAAAGGCTTTTTCTTCAGGGTCGTTAAAAGTCAGTTTTGTGTTGTAGAGGGTTAACCAATTAAAAGTTGTGGTTCTACCTAAACCAAGACATAAATAGAATCAAAGAGTGATTGGTGGGAACAGACATAGATCATTTTGTTCTTTGTTCACACAATTGCTCTATCAAACAGAGTCATATACCCATTATAGATAAGCATTTAATTTTCTATCAAACAATAAAATTTTCGACATGTCCAAATTGAAAGCATTTTCAGATGACAAAATAAACGTAACTCAAAAATTGAAATTTGATTCTAGATGGCTAAAAAACATTGAGGGAAAAGGAGAAAATGCTGGTAGCCTGGTACCAGCATTTTCTCCTTTTCCTACAATGTTTTCAAAAGGCTTCTATCTCGGAGTTGTAAAACCAGGATTTGTTTGGTAAAGAGTTAACTCTTTACCACACAATCCCGACTTTTAACAACCCTGAGAAGGTAAACTATTGAAAACATTGTAGAAAAAGGAGAAAATGCTGGTAACCAGCATTTTGTCCTTTTCCCACAATGTTTTCTGCCCATCCTAAATCAAATTTCAATTTTTGATTCACATTTATTTTGTCATCTGCAAATGCTCTCAATTTGGTCAGCCCAAAATTTTGTCGTTTGGTAAAGAGTTAACCCTTTCCAAAACAACAAATTTTGGGCTCTTCCAAACCAAAGAGTTTGCAGACGACAATTTAAGATTTGGAGAAAATTGCAGAAAGTTCTCATACAGGGTAGAAAACACTGTGGGCAAAAGAGAAATTGCTCGTTACGAGCAATTTCTCTTTTTCCCACAGTGTTTTCAAAGACTATTACTGCAGACACGTAAAAACCAGGGCTTGTTTGGGAAAGGGTTAAGCCATGCTTTGGCAACAGGGGCACTTGAATGCAACTCTGTGATACATTGTACCAGGCAAGTCATCAGATGATTGTTGGTCCATGAAATCTATTTGTCTAGCAAATAGCTGAAGCATGGAGTAGATTGGTCTTTGGGCATAATAACTGTTGTCCGAAAGCAGAAAGTTTTGACCCATGTCAGGCTGGACAGACTGCACAGGCTGACCTGGGTTGATACTTTTTTGCAGATATCTCGGGCAACCATTTTAAAGGTAGGTATTTAGAATTTTAACATCACACCAAATTGAAAAATATATATATCTATGAAATTCATATGAAAAAACAATACAAATCATCAGTAATTAAGAATCATAAAAGTACAAAAAAAATTTTTTGGGGTGGTATATTCCCTTAACCCATTACCACACAATCCCTACTTTAGACGCCCCTGAGAAAGAAGCCTTTTGAAAACACTATGAGAAAAGGAGAAAATGCTGGTAACCAGCATTTTCTCCTTTTCCCACAGTGTTTTCTACCCTTCCTAGAACAAATTTCTATTTTTTAGTCACCTTTATTTTGTCATCTGCAAATGCTTTCAATTTGGACCAGTCTAAAATTTTCTCGTGTGGTAAAGAGTTAAAAGGCTACGTAGCCTCTAAAGCTATTTTTAAATTTCCCACCAAAAAAATCAAAAAAGCATTGTGGGAATGTTAAGTGACTCGCATGTGACTAATAACTATTGAATTCCATAGCATAACAAACATGTAATTATTTTCCATAATGTCTAGAACTTTGGATGCTATGTTTGAAGCATCGTCTGTATATTTCCGGCATGTAAATGAGCGAGTTGCTCATGTAAAAATAGACTGTGTTTCCCTTCGGTGTCGACCTGGGCTGTAGCAAATCTCTAATTTATCTAGTTGTCAGATGGTTTTCGACTACTGGAGTTTTATGAATGAAAATTATAAGGCTTTGGGAGGATAGGGATGATTTTTTTGTATTTTTGTAAAACTTTCATCCCAATATCTGAAGGGCCACCTTTAAAGAGCAATAACAATTTGTCATTTATCGTTTATATGATTGACATAATCCACATGTGATGTCATAGGAGCATTATGTGATGTCATGGAAGTATTATGTGATGTCATCGCTCATAGATATGTAATCCTGCACCTGTCCTTTCCCACAAGTGTGAACTATTTCTTTTTTATAAAGGAGACTGTCATAATTTGTGATTGTGGCAAAGCTGCAGATATCCATAGGTATCTGGCAAAACAGAAACTTGTTTTTCTTAAAATAAGAAAGTTCTATGAAAGCTTCTTTGGAACTACCTTTTTGTTCAAGAGATACACTCCTGTCAAAGTAGTGAGTTGGTCTTATTCTTTGAAATCTTACATGTATGCTATTTGTACAAATTTCACAGAACTTTAACCCTTTCCCAAACAATCCCTGGTTTTTACGGGTCTAGAATAGT
The DNA here is from genome assembly GCA_943736015.1 of Tridacna crocea. Taxonomy (NCBI): domain Eukaryota; kingdom Metazoa; phylum Mollusca; class Bivalvia; order Cardiida; family Cardiidae; genus Tridacna; species Tridacna crocea. The sequence continues at coordinate 14,143,371 of OX031056.1, read as the reverse complement.
AGCCTTTTAAAAAACATTGTGGGAAAAGGAGAAAATGCTGGTAACCAGCATTTTCTCCTTTTCTCACAATGTTTTCTACCCTATGCTAGACGGAAATCATCTTTTCAGCAAGAGTTGAATTGTCGTCTGCAAATGCTTTCAATTTGGTCTCGTCCAAAAGTTTGTCCTTTGGGAAAGGGTTAATGTTTTCATGCTAAGGCCCAGTAGCTCACTTGGTAGGGTACAGGACTTGAGTGCAGGGTCACTGGTTTGATCTATGGACTAGCCAATTTGTTTCCGAGGATTTGTGATACTTATTGTAACGGGATTTATTCCTGTCTAATAGCTGACCATTGTTTTGATGATGATTACGCGAGAGAGCAGCCAGTGCCTTGGAAAGAACATTGTGCAGAGTACTGGTAAAAGAAAATCTATGAAAGCATGGATAGGTGCACTGGCTGCAGCAATATAACTGAAATAATGTTGAAATTGCTTTTGAACACCATACAATCAACTTTAAAACCGATATGTTTTCATATAATTATGACATGCTATTTGGCAAGTAGATATTACAGGTTTAGGGACAATTGCCCATCTAGACATTTAATCTATTTTGAAAGCATTTATAGAGGACAAAAATATATGCCTAAAATGATGAAATGTATCTATGAAAGAGTAGAAAACATTGTTAGAAAAGGAGAACATGCTAGTTACCATCATTTTCTAGTTTTCCAACAAGGTTTTTAAAAGGTTTCCTCCTCAATGTCATGAAAGCACAGGATTATTAAAGGGCTATTACGTGTAGTGTGTGATAAAGCACTTAACTCTTTACCAGACGACAAAATTGTAGACTGGTCCAAATCGAAAGCACTGGCAGACGACAAATTATATGTAACTCAAAAATTGAAATTTGTTTCCAGCAGTGTAGAAAACGTTGTGGGAAAAGGAGTAAATGCTGGTTAACAGAATTTTCTCCTTTTCTCACAATGTTTTCAAAAGGCTTCTATCTTGGGGTCGTTTAAAGTCGGGATTGTGTGGTAAAGAGTTTACAGTAAATTTTGTTAAATTTTGTTGGCTTTTAAACCCATCTCCTCTCCAATATAGGTGTATGTGGCAGATCCCAATGATGTCATTCGTGTTGTCATAAACAGACCTGCAGACAGCGGTGTAGAAGCAGATGTAAATGAGATGATTGAGTATGATTTTTCACAAATTGTTTTGCTGCTTTCACTTGCTTGAATTATTACAGTGTTTTGGATACCCAATGGATAAGGCTTAAATGACGTTGTAGTAGATTAACTCTTTACCACACAACAAATTTTTAGACCTGTCAAAATTGAAAGCATTTGCAGATGACAAAATAAATGTGACTCAAAAATTGAAATTTGACTTTAGAAAAGTATAAAACATTGTGGGAAAAGGAGAAAATGCTGGTAACCAGCATTTTCTCCTTTTCCCACAATGTTTTCTAGGGCTTCTTTCTCAGTGTCGTCAAAAAGTTGGGATTGTGTGGTAAAGAGTTAAAAGAGAACAGAAGAGTTTCACTTTGTTTTAAAAGTTAATAATGCAAAACACAGTAATTTGTCCTAAAATATTACAATTGCATTGTTCCTTAATCCGAATACATAAAATTTCTAGTCTAAAGACAACTTTAAAAAGCTGAGAATGCAACGATGACAGCATATGAGTTGTTCGTGATACTAACTAGAATCTTTCAATCCTTCCAAAACTTCATTTGAAAACAACTTTCACCTACTGCCAGCTTTTTGGTGTTTTGGCCCTTATATACCATAACAAGAATCGAATACACCTGGAAGCTACTTAACCCTTTACGAGTCGGTAAATTTTAGACCTAACCAAATTGAGAGCATCTACAGATGATAATTTCAAAGTGGCTCAAATGATGCAATTTTGCTTTCATAGCTAGGGTAGAAAACATTGTGGGAAAAGGAGAAAATGCTGGTTACCAGCATTTTCCCCTTTTCCCACAATGTTTTCAAAAGGCTTCTTCCTCAGGGGTGTCAAAAGTCGTCATTGTGTGGTTATGGGTTAAAGTATTTTCGAGAAAACACTTGGGAGTTCCAGATAAGCATGTATGCTGGGTTATGGCATTAATAGCATACATGTTTTGGTAACAGTTTTAACTAATCTTAGGAAAGGACTTTTTGAAAATAATGTGAGAAAAGGAAAAAAATGCTAGTAACTAGCATTTTCTGCTTTTCACACAGTTTTTACTACCCTTACATATCAAATTTCATCATTTGAGCTACATTTGAATTGTTATCTGCAAATTCTCTCAATTTGAACTGGTCACAAGTTTGCCATTTCAGTAAATAATTAAAATCAGGATTGTTTGATACAGGGTAAAAGTTTATTCTTTCATTGGAAATTGACGCCCTGTTCTGTTAGATGTGTTGCAATGACTATTTTTAAATTCACATTGTAGGAGATTGAATGTAATACAAGAAGGAGTATTTTATGAAGTTACCAAGATTTCATATCATGTCATAAATAATGAAGAAGATCCACGGTTTGACAAGTAAGAGAATATATTTTATGATGTACCTAAGATTGATTGATTGTTGTTTATTTATTGTCTCCACTAACTGCCAATTTATGGGACATCCTCAAAGGGCTGTTAGTTATGGTATGAGGGCAAGACTTTAACCCTTTCCCAAACGACAAATTTTGGACTCTTCCAAACCGAACCAGTTTGCAGACGACAATTTTTGATTTTGAGAAAATGGCAGAAAGTTCTCAAAAAGTGTAGAAAACACTGTAGGAAAAGGAGAAATTGCTCGTAACGAGCAATTTCTCCTTTTCCCACAGTGTTTTCAAAAGAGTTTTACTGCAGACATGTAAAAACCAGGGCTTGTTTGGGAAAGGGTTAATGCTGCAATATACAAGACAAAACCCATTCTTATTGTCTTACACCTGGTTCTTGAACTCATTACCAAACAACAAAATTTTAGACTGGTTTAAATTTAAAGCACTTGCAGACAACGAATTAAAGATACATTTACTTCAAAAACTGAAATTTGTTTCCAGCAGGGTAAATGCTGGTTACCAGCATTTTCTCCTTTTCTCAGTGTTTTCAAAAGGCTTGTATCTCAGGCTCATGAAAACCAGGGATTGTTTGGTAAAAGGTTAATGTGCTCTGTGTGCATATAACAAAAAATGCGGTTAGCATTTTGGTTCAGTGGTTAGAGTGCCTGAATTGTGACCTGGTTTGATACCTAATTAAGGGTAACCTCCTTTCTGACAATTTTATGCATCTATCCTCTGATGCATGTGAGAAAATTAAACGGTAGCTTTGAAGGAAAGTTGTCTCATGACTAGTGTGAGAAAGCCAAGACACATGCATGGCTGCACAGCCTGCTGTGATATGACCTTTGCTGTTAAACAGCATTACACACCAATACAACAAAGAAGATTCATATTAGCTATATACATCGAACAAGGGAAGTACATGTAATGTGATAAATCATTGTTTCTTCCAGGACAGATGTTTGCTTAGTTGTCGTACAAGATGATGCTATTTTGAACAGCCAACAGTCTATTAGTTTCTTGGAGGACCAGAACGCTGTCAACTCTATTCTAAGCCAATATGGTGCCACTGACCCAGGGGTATGTAAAGATATTCACAATTTTTTATCAAATCCCTTTCCAGACAGTCTTGCGTTTTCACAACCCAAAGATAGAACATTTCAGAGGGCTTCATTTCCAACAATATTTTCTATCCTTGAAGAGACAAAACCAACCACATTTAACCCTTTACCACACAATCCCTACTTTTGATGCCCTTGAGAAAGACGCCTTTTGAAAGCATTGTGGGAAAAGGAGAAAATGCTGGTTACCAGCATTTTCTCCTTTTTTCCACAATGTTTTCAACCCTTCACAAATCAAATTTCAAATTTTCAGTCACTTTCATTTTGTCATCTGCAAATGCTTTCGATTTGGGCAAACCTAAAATTTTGTCGTTTGGTAATGGGTTAATTTAACAACAGATGCTTTTTGTCTGGACATGATTTTGTTTTCTGTAAATTCTTTTCCAAACAACAAAAGTATCAAATGGTCCAAATTGATATGTAGATCTTACATTATTGGAACTTCTCTTTGACATTGTGGTAAAAGGATAATTTCTTCTTTTTCCATTGTGTTTTCAAAAAATGCAGAGTGATAAGAACTCTGGATTGTTTGGTAAAGACTCTAACCCATTACCACACAATCCCTACTTTTGACGCCCCTGAGAAAGAAGCCTTTAGAAAACATTGTGGGAAAAGGAGAAAATGCTGGTAACCAGCATTTTCTCCTTTTCCCACAATGTTTTCTACCCTTAACAAAACAAATTCCAAGTTTCCAGTCATTTTTATTTTGTCGTCTGCAAATGCTTTCAAATTGGACCAGTCCAAAATATTGTGATTTGGTAATGGGTTAAGATTGATATTTATACATGTAGCTTATACATACATTTAAAGATTCAGACCAAATTTATTTTACAGTTGGGCAACACCTAGCAAACTATCAACAAATGAGGAAAAAGTAATCATTTCATGCTTTCTGATAGGTTATTGAGAAATATCAGAGAAATATTTTTTTTCTATTATACCTAGCAGTGAGATCCTGGAATTTCCCAGTGTAATAAATTTTGATATCATCACTGGTGACGATATCAACTTTCACTTTCATTTCCTGTATTCATTTATGTATTCATCCGCACTATGTCCTTGATTTCGTCTCTCTATCCAAAATATTGATTTCGACTATCAAACGAAAAATTAAAAATAATAATGTTAATAAGGTATATAATAAATAGAATAATCAACTGGTTATTTTTGATATGAAAAATATCTCACTCGGATGCGTTGTAAGGCGTTAAAAAAACTCTTTCACCACCAATCATTGGTTCAATGATGGTTATGTGGGAAAGCAGCCAGTGGCTTTGGAAGAATTTTGTGCAAAGAAATAGTAAAAGAAACTTTAGGAAAGCATAGATAGCCACACTGGCCACTGCGATACACTAAGTAACTGAAATGATATTGAAGATAGCATTTACCACCATACAAACAAGCAAAAAAAACACAACTGTGGTCATGTCAATATGACAGCTCACTAATTGACATATTTTCACTGGTACTAGGACAGAGCTTGTGAAGTGTCTTGTCCAAGGACATCCTAGGAAAAATCTAATGGTTTATCTTATTTCTGAATTTCAGCCATGTGATCCAGCTAAGAGTGTTTATCCCCAGGGCTGGGAGAGCTACTGGTGGGTCCTGGTGGCCTTCGCAATATTTGTGTTTGTGTGTGTGCTCATCTTAATCTTCATAATATTATCCCTATACAGCAGGTGAGTCAAACTTGTTTTGTAGCACACAACAAAGCTTGGACTTAATTATCCCTTTACCAAACAATCCCAGATTTTACGACCCTGAGATGAAAGCCTTTTGAAAACATTGTGGGAAAAGGAGAAAATGCTGTAAACCAGCATTTTCTCCTTTACACACTATGTTTTCTACTCTGCTGGAAACAAGTTCCTGTTTTTGAGGTTCTTTTGTTTTGTCGTCTGCAAGTGCCTTTGATTCAGGCCAGTCTAAATTTTTTTTCATTTGGTAAAGGGTTAAACCAATTGAAAGTGTTTGCAGACAACAAAATCAGAGTATCATAAATTATGATTTCCTATCTTTGATAGGGTAGATAACATTGTGGAATAAAGAGAAATTGCTTATTACCAGCATTTTCTCCTTTTACCATGATGTTTTCAAATTGCCTTGTTCTTAGGATCATTAATCTTTTGCCAAACATTCCCTGATTTTTATGTCCCTGAGAAAGAAGTTTTTTGAAAACATTGTGAGAAAAAGCTTGTAACCGGTATTTTCTTCTTTTCACACAATGTTTTTTTACCCTGCTGGAAACAACTTTCAATTATTGAACCATCTTGCAGTGTTGTGCATAGGCCAAAATTTTTGGAGGACACAGGTGACCCCCTACCTTTATTCAAGGGGATACTAGAAAAATCTAGGGGACACATCATATACTTCCACAAGCCAATTTTAGGTCGAAGAAGCCGATGGTTCAGTATCTGCGCCGGTAGATGTTGACTGGTCACCGTGAGAATCAGATGAAGCGATCGATTCGGGGTTTTCAACAGTCCTCTGCGATTCAGTTTCGTCTGCAACTATTCTATTTTTAACATTTTCCGACATAAAGTCGGTCAACCGCATCTGGCGTTTTGCCATATTGTTTTATTGACAACAGTAAGACTGGTTTAAATATCGGATATCCCTAAGCGACTTTATCTCAGTAAATTCCGCGGTCACAGTCTACATTGCGCAGGTGCCTGTTGTAATTAATGCACTGTATGTAAATACCGAAATGGACTCCAGATAAGGAAAATTCGTCGGATTTTCGTGAGCGCACCCGACATCCCTTAATGGCTTAAATTTTAGGGGACATTGTTCAAAAAATTGCGGGAATATCGCAATCCTGCGGCCTAGGCACAACACTGATCTTGACTTTGACGTCTGCAAGTGGTTTCAATTTGGTAAAGGGTTAAATCCTGTAAATTGCAGAATGTGGTTAACCCTTTAACTCTTTACCAAACAATAAAATTTTCGACTGATCCAAATTGAAAGCATTTGCAGACTACAAAATAAATGTAAAACTAGAATTGAAACTTATTTCAAGCTAGGTACAAAACATTGTGGGAAAAGAAGAAAATGCTGGTTACCAGCATTTTCTCCTTTTCCCACAATGTTTTCAAAAGGCTTTTACCTCAGGATCATAAAACCAGGGATTGTTTGGTAAAGGGTTAAAACATAATCCCAAGTTCCAACAGCTCTAAAGGGGACTTATTTGAAAAGATTGTGGTAAAAAGAGAATTGCTGGTAACCTGCATTTTCTCATCACCACAGAATATTTTCTGCCTGCAAAAGACAAAATGTGATGTTTGAATCACTTCAATTTTTTGTTTTCAAATGTTTCTAATTTCAGATACTCTACACATTGTCTTATGCTAGTAAAAAGTTACCAGTGTTTTTTATTGCTTTAACCCTTTCCCAAACAAGCCCTGGTTTTTACGTGTCTGTATTAAAAGTCTTTTGAAAACACTGTGGGAAAAGGAGAAATTGCTCCTAACGAGCAATTTCTCCTTTTGCCACAGTGTTTTCTACCCTTTTTGAGGACTCTCTTCCATTTTCTGAAAATCTAAAATTGTCATCTGCAAACTCTTTCTATTTGGAAGAGTCCATTTTGTCGTTTGGGAAAGGGTTAAAGAAAGATGGAAATATTGGCCATTTATATCTGCCTTCTTCTTAAGATATACTTGCTGAAGCCAAGCCCCTGTATCAGAGGCGGTAACAAACAGAGGGTCGGGGGTTCAGTCCCTGGCTAGGCCAATTTCTTACCACAGTAATAACTGAAATAATGTTGAAAACAGCCTTAAAAACGATACAGTCAATAAATCAATCCTGCTGAGTATCATTAGGTGCACTGGATGTAAGGCAGTTTTGTCTTTTCTCATTTTTCATACACCAAATCCTTGTTATAGTGATTTTGAATGTAAACATACACTATTTTCAGTTTGGAAGGATGAGAAAAGTGCATATTGTTTTATTTTTTTTTCCAGTTACAAACGATATATGGACACCCGAAGGACATGTGAGTAAAAATACTCTTGTACATTAAACTTGTGTGGATAATTTAACCCTATACAAAACAATCAAACATTTTTTCAAACCCCAGAAAAGAAGCTTTAAAGAACATTCTAGGAAAAGGAGAAAATGCTGGTAACCAGCATTTTCTCCTTTTTCCACTATGTTTTCTCCCCATTCATAGACAAAACCAGACATCTTATTTGAGCCAAATTTATTTTGTTTTCTACGAAAGTTGTCAACTTTGACGAGTCTAGAATCGCGTTGTTTGGGAAAGGTGTAAGTGGTTTCATTCTAAAGATTATTTTATTTGTCTTGCTGCAGACAGTTTTAACCCTTTACACCATAAGGCATTTCTGTGGTATCTCTAATTGACCTTAAATAACTGCAAGGATGAAGCAGTTTCTTATGTGTATATGACACCTTTTGATAGCATAGAAAACATTGTGGCAAAAGGTGAAATTGCTTTTATGGAGCAATTTCTCCTTTTTACCACAATGTTTTTATATATGTCAAGCCTGAATTCATGTTCGTTATCTTCAAATTTTCTAAAAATGATTAACTCTTTTCCACTTAATCCTGACTTTTAACGGCTCCTTTGAAAGAAGCCTTTCTTCCTCTGGGTTGTACAAACCAGGGATTGTTTGGTAAAGGCTTGACATATTGCCAAAATTTTGTTTCAGATTTGGTACCAGGAAACTGAAGCATCGGAAAAGGAAATATAACAACATTCTCAGTAAAGGAAAAGGACATACTCAAAAAACAGGTTCCAGTGACTTACAATTGAACGAAATACTCAATCCAAACTTTCGATTCCAGTTTACTCTTTACCACACTGCAAATGTTTAGTCCTATCTACATCGAAAACATTTGCAGACAACAATTTCATAGTAGCTTAAATGGCGCAATATTCCTTCGAAAAGGTAGAAAACTATGTGAGAAAAAGGGGAAAATGCTGCTTACCAGCATTTCCCCCTTTTCCCACAATGTTTTCAAAAGGCTTCTTCTTAAGGACTGTTAAAAGTCGTCATTGTGTGATAAAGGGTTAACTGCCGAGACACCATTTGCCAGCTGGAGATGAGAGGTCTGTGCTATAGGACCATATCTGTGGTCAAGTGCTGTGTCCAGTATCTATGAATACATTCCATTAAGTGAGAGCTGGTATTCTCTTCTTTGTCACCTATTGAAGTTAATGACATTGTGTCAAGAAAGACATTAACGATGAAAATAATGTTGACTACAAAATTTGTTGGCTATTTGTTGATAGATATAATGCACGATGGAGGCTTCCATTAAAGTAGCAGTGGGATTGTTATTATAAACCAGTCTTGCCTCCTTATAATGAGTGATTTCGCATTTGTATGTATGTTATTCATGAGTTGTTTCCTTTAAATGTGACAGTGTCCCTCTTACATGAAGAAAACCTAAAGCAAACTCTACATAAAGCTGAAAGCTAGCTCTACGTAAGAAAGCTTAAAGGTAGCTCAACATAAGAAAACTTAAAGCTTCATCTACATAAAGCTTAAAGCTAGCTCTGCATAAGAAAGCTTAAAGCTAGCTTTACAATCATCACATGAGCAACTGTTCTTTTCAGTATACTTGCATGTTTGGAACATCAATTACTTGCATGATTTAACTATCTACTAAACAACATAATTCTAGATATGCCCAATTTAAAGACATTTGCAGGCAACAGATTAAATGGAGCTGAAATGATGGGATTTGTTTTTAAAAGGGTAGAAAACATTGTTGGAAAAAGAGAAAATGCTGGTTACAAGTATTTTTTCCTTTTACAACATTGTTTTCAAAAGGCTATTTTCTCAGGGTCATACAACATGGGATTGCATGGTACAGATTAAATTATTATCTCCTGATATTGATTTTGCAGCAGACGACTTTAAAAAAAGTTGGTTTGAATAGCATAGTCAACATTAATGACACTTGAATAAAACACTGTGATGAAAGAAGAAATTGCTCATCATGAGCAGATGTTCCTTTTGCCTCATTTTTCTATGTAGCTTGCAACATGCAGAAAAGAGCACTTGGACATTTGCTTAAAGTGTCATGTCAGATCAGCCTAGGCTGACTAATCCAAAAAGACACTTTCCATTTTTATGTTTTTTTCTGTTTTGCGGAAGTCTATTGCACAAAATCTAATGTAGTTGTAAAGTGCTGTCTATGATTAGCCTGTGGGGGACTGTGCAGACTGATCCGAGACTACTGTTTTTTTTTAATGCAAATGTCCAAATGCCCCTTTTGGTGTGTTGCAGGCCGTACGTCTTCTGCTGATGGCACCAAGTTAAAGATGTTGATTTTCCAAAACTTTTGTTCATTTTGAATTAAATGTGCTGTAATTATGGTAGTTTAAGAAGTTACCCAGAAGGCTTTATAGTTTGGAAACAGTGCTGATTGTTTGCATCAATTATTAATGAGAACAAGTTATTTCTAGGTTGTAAATATGCAAATACATTATTGTAGATTTGTATGTAAAATATAAACTATTTTTGTACACGTTATATGTAGAGTTGAATGCCTGATGTTACTCAGTGAGAGTGAATGTGTGTTATTAAATGGAGACAAAATATGTAAACCATTTACTAAACATCATACTTCAAGACTTGTCTCAATTTAACTCTTTCCTAAATGACAAAAGTTTGGACTGGTCCAAATTGAAATCATTTGCAGACGACGAAATAAAATGTGAATCAAAAATTGAAATTTGATTTGGAAATGGTAGAAATAATTGTGGGAAAGGGAGAAAATGCTGGTTAGCAGCATTTTCTCCTTTTCCCACAATGTTTTCAAAGGCTTTCTTTCTCAGGGTCTTCAAAAGTCAGGATTGTGTGGTAAAAGGTCAGAGCATTAATTTTGTAGACATGTCAAATAAGGTTCAAATGGTAGAAATTGTCTTTAAATGGACACAGAATGTACTGAGAAAAGTAGAAAAATTCTGATTACCAGCATTTTTCTCCTTTTCCTACCATTTTTTCAAATGTTAAAAGGGGGAAAAGTTACCGAGAAGTTCTTGATAACTTAAAAGCTTTTCCAAAATATTTTCAGTTCCTTTAAGTTTAGAATTCACATGATAACATGATCTCAAAATTAGTTCATTGTCAACAAAAAATTGTTGAGAAATGCTGACAATTAGCAAAAACATATCGAACTTGTTTTGATTCCATAAAAGCTGCAGAGCTTTACTTTATAAGAACTCCATGGATATTAAATGCAATATTTTTTGTAAATTGTTGAATGTTATCACTCCTCCCACTCAGTACAAACTGATTTGTCTGCCATTTCATGTTGTTTGTTACCCTAAAAGTGCCTTTCACTGCTAAAGTTACCTTTGCAGCCAATGTAGATCAAGATCAGACTGCACAGACTGTGCAATCTGATCTTTCCTCTTCTCTAGCTACTTCTTAAATACCACAGACAAAAGGCAACAACAAAATTTTAACTGTCCTGGACTTGTTCGAGAATGAAAACGTCCATTGGATTTATTCTTCACTCTAAGGATTAACTCTATACGAGATAAATTTCTCACTAGTCAGAATTTAACCTATTACCACACAATTCCTACTTTTCATGCCCCTGCGAAAGAAGCCTTTAGAAAACATGATGGGAACGGGAGAAAATGCTGGTAACCAGCATTTTCTCCTCTTCCCTTAATGTTTTCTACCCTTCACAAAACAAATTTCAAATTTTCAGTCACTTTATTTTGTCGTCTACAAATGCTTCTAATTTGGACAAGTCTATTATATTGTCGTTTGGTAATGAGTTAAAGCATTTGCAGACCACTTTAACCCATTACCACACAATCCCTTCTTTTGATGACCTTGAGAAAAAAGCCTTTAGAAAACATTGTGGAAAAAGGACAAAATGCTGGTAACCAGCATTTTCTCCTTTTTCCACAATGTTTTCTACCCTTCCCATAACATTTATTTTGTTCTCTGCAAATGCTTTCAATTTGGACGAGTCAAAAAAAATTGTTGTTTGTTAAAAAGTTAAAGCATTTGCAGACCTTTTTACATGCTGTAAGTTTAGTTTAAACAAGAGCTGTCACTGAGTGTAACTTTATAGCCCTGCCAGCACTTTGACAGTATTTTGTACACAGACGGACAGACACAAGGATAGGCAAGCAGATTCTAGTATACCCCTGAAAACATTCGTTTTGCAGGGGTATAAAAACATTTTTTTTATTTTACATCGAGAGAAAAAATTTATATACTTTGGACTAATCTCTCTCAATTCTGCTTCCTGTTAATTTCACCAGTATTGGCATGGAATGTGTGGGACAGTGAAATATCCCGAAGTTGACATCCGCTCCCAGGTATCGAACTCAGGACCTTATGGTTACAAGGCTGACACTCTTCCCCACAACCACATACACCACTACATGATGCAATCGATAGAATTTGTCTTACAACCCATAGCCACACAATCCCGACTTCTAACGACCCAGAGAAAGAAGTCTTTTCATAACATTGTAGGAAAAGGAGAAAATGCTGGTAAACAGCATTTTCTCCTTTGCCCTTAATGTTTTCTTCCCTTCAGTAAACAAATTTCAAATTTTTACTCGCATTTATTCTGTTGTCTGCAAATGCTTTCCAGTCAAAAATCTTGTTGCTTGGTACAGAGTTAAAGGATAGAAAACATTGGAAAGGAGATATGGTTACAAGCAATTTCTCTTTTTCCCACAATATTTCCAAAAGTCTTCTTTCTGCATGTCATTAAAACTAGAGCATGGTTGAGGGTCAAAGAAATTTCAAAAATACATGTACCATAGAAGTCGATGTCCCCCAGATGTACCTTTGCATTTCTAATGCTTCTGTGCCAGTGGCTGCTTTTCTACATCAGCAGTCTGAACAATATCGAGTAGTTGGAGCAGAAAGAATCTTGACACAATGACTACTATTATTCCTTGGAGAAATTCAAAGACCCGATTTCAAAATTGTCTGAGAATTTATCAAGACAAACATTTCAACCAAGTTTCTGACTAAAAATATGTCTTCTAGAGTACAAACATGGTAAATATTGATGACAGCAAAACAGATGAAGCATGATCACATAAGCTCACCTTGAGCACTTCGTACTCAAGTGAGCTAAAAATACTGGCAGTCAACATTTCCCACAATGTTTTCAAAGCCTTCTTCTTAATTCTTTACCAAACGACAAAATTTTAGACTGGTCCAAATTGAAAGCTCTTGCAGACGACAAATTAAATATTAATCAATTTAATTTGTTTCCAGCAGGGTAGAAAACATTGTGCGAAAAGGAGAAAATGCTGGTTACCTTTTCCCACAATGTTTTCAAAAGGCTTCTATCTCGGGTAGTAAAAACCAGGGATTGTTTGGGAAAGGGTTATGTGTCGTTAAAAGTAATGATTGTGTGGTAAAGGATTAACCCTTTACCAGATCAGAAGTGACTAAAAAAAAAAATATTGCTTATAGGATACATACTCACAGGTATATTAACCCTTTACCAGATCAGAAGTAATAGCTAAGAATTATTGCTAATAGGATATATACAGGTATTTTTAGATTTTATGCCAGAATTATACAAAGGCTTGTAGGGAAGGTAAAATTATCAATAACACACATCCATATAGAAATTTATTCATATAAGAATAATAACATCAAAATTGATCACATCAAAGACACTGTTACAGAATCGAGAAATATGAACCCATTATTCAAACAAGGAATTGCACCTTTTCACTGTATATAATCATCCACTTTCTTTACACTTACAGACAAAATTCAGTTTTTCCTTTTTATCCATCTTTTACAGAAATCTTACATATCAAAAGACTCTAAATAGGCCGCTGAACTCTTTTTTCAAATGATTAAATCCAGGACTTGTCCAATTCTAAAACATTTGCAGACGTCCAGTGTGCCTCAAATGCTTGGATTTGGCTTTATTGGATAAATAACATTGTGGTAAAAGGTAAAAATACTGGAAACCAGCACTTTCTTCATTTCCTACATAGTTTTCAAAACGATTATGCATTACAGTTGCAAACTCACAGGATCATTTAGTTGCAGCTAAAACAGAAATGATGGTCAATTAGACTTTTAGAGGTTTGAAATTTTCACCAAACATCCTAAACTTTCTATTAATTTCTATCCTCAGACATGGTATCTGATTGGCCAAGGTAGTCTGCTTCAGCCAATCACATGAAAGGTCATAGAATTCTTTCAGAATTCTAGAATTCAGAATTCTTAATACCTAGACTAGCCATATGACTCGATGAAATGTTCCATCTTCACCTATCTGATGAAAATATTGATGAACTTTTGAAGGTAAAACATTTACAGCTCTTGCTATCTTCTAGCCTATTCGCAGATAACATATTCTTGCAGTAATCTATGCCCTATACTGATTACCAGCCAGTTCAACTATTTCAGTCAATTTTTCTATTTTTGGAACTAAATAAACTCCGCACCATTCGTCCAAAGTATCTTGAAAATAAATCTCCTTCAACGATTTCTCAAATTTGGAATGTAACTGTTTCAATCCACTAAGAATCCTGAAAAAAAAAAAATACATATAAATAAAATCTTAACATACGCCTTTACAGGATATTTAACAAATATCGTTTACACAGGAAACAATCAGCTCTGTACCACACATCAGTATTTTCAGATTTTCCCAATGTAATCTTTAACCCTTTACGAAACGAGAAAATTTTAGACTGGTCCAAGTTGAAAGCATTTGCAGACAGGAAATTAAATGTGAATCAAAAATTTGAAATTTGAGTTAGGAAGGTTAGAAAACATTGTGTTTCCAAACAAAGTGCATATGGTACCTGACAACTTTCTTTGTTAGTATACATTAATATTTAGTTCATTAGTTTCATTGATTTTGCAATTACCTCTGCACAATTTTCGAAGACGGTGACACATGTGCGATCTAAAAATAGATGTCGTATACAATGCCTTTAAGAATAATTGTGTTGAAATGTTTAGAGCATTGTTTCATGGCATTTTGATTTCACGAATAGGACATATATTTACCGTCACCAGATGAAGTAGGTATTCTAAGTAAATTTTAGATACATCTTTTTAAAGTAATTAATCTGCACATTGCCCACAAAATGGCAGCTATTCTGACACTTCTGCGATGACGTAGGTTGTCACCCTTGTATACCAGGATTGTTTGGTACGTGGTTAAAGGAATTTGCAAACAAGCAAATAAAAGCTGATCATACGATTGGATTTATCTTTGAAAGGGCAAAAAACTAGGGAAATTGGAGAAAGTGATGTCTTCTACAACTATTTCCCTCCTGTGTCTTAAAACAATTATTAGCTCTTTACCAGATGAAGTAATATTGGTCGACTGAAATTGGAAGAATTTGCAGACGAAAAATTTAGAGTGGCTAAAAAGGTAGTTATTTTATATGTAAGGGAAGAGAACACTGCGGAAAATGGAGAAAATACATTTTCTCTATTTATCAAAGTATTTTCAATATCTTCAACCTAAAAGCCATAAAAACCAGGGCTTATCTGGGAAAGGCTTAAAACTTTTTTTTTTTAAATGTTACATCGAAATGGTCCGAGCTCAGTTGCCTTAAAATCTAACCTTTTTTTAATTGTATTTTATCCTAAATAAAAAAACAGGCACCCATTTCATTTATTCAGTTCTCTGAGGTCTAGGAAGACTAGCTAACCTTTGGATCTCTGTATGTCTCATATGACGGGTTCTTTCCACGAAAAATTAACAAGGAATTGCTCAATGAGCTATTCACTCCAATCTAATTTATAAACTCTTACTTGTTAGCTTGAGCTGCCAGAGCTTCTAAATGCATAGGGTTGGTAAAATTTCTCTTCATCTGGTATTCATTCATCCATGTCAACCTTCTGTAAAATAGAAAAGCATCGGTTGGTTTTAACTCTTTACCAGATGAAAAATTTTAGCTGAGTCCAAATTGAAAGCATTTGAAGACGTCAATTTAAATGTGACTCAAATACTGCCTGGTTGTATTGGTTGTATTGGGGTTTAATGCCACTTTAACAGCTAAGGTCATATCATGGCGGTCAGTGACACAGATGTGTTTCCTGGCTTTCACACACCGGTACAAACACAACTTTCTTTCCAAAGCCACCGACTACTTTTCTCATATGCTTCAGCAGAGTTCAAATAATGGAATTCGATCTTGATATGGTACAAAACATTGATGAAAAGGGAGAAAATGTTGGTTGCCAGCATTTATTTTTCTCTTTTCCTACAATGTTTTCGGAAGGCTGTCTTTCTCAGGGTCGTCAAAAGTCGAGATTGTGTGGTGAAGATTTAATCTAGGTTCAAATTAACCAAGAGTCCTCAGTATTCTAAAATCTTAGAGCGGCCATCTGGTTGGATGGATGAGATGGTATGGGTGAACTAAACCAGGAGGCTAGTTTATTAAGCACATACAAATTTAGAATCAAACCCTCTACCAAACAATCCCATGTTTTAACAAGCCTGAGGAAAATAGGTTTTTGAAAACAATGTAGGGAAAGGAGAAAATGCTAGTAATCAGCATTTTCTCCTTTTCCCACAATATTTTCTACTCTTTTAAAGTTGAGTTTTAATTTTTGAGTCATGTTTATTTTGTCTTTTTCAAATGCTTTCAATTTGGTAAACAAACAGAATTTTTGTCAGGTTGAAAGCTTTAGCAGACAACAAATCAGTTTAGGCTCAAATTTTGGAATTTGTCTCTGAAGGTCTAGAGAAAACATTGTAGAAAAAGGAGAATATACTGGGTGCCAATGTTTTCAAAAGTCTTTCTTTTTCAGTGTTGGTAATTGTGGATTGAGTGGCAAATGATTCAGGAATATACTGCCCCAACTTTCACTTAACTCTTTACCCAACGACAACAGTTTTAGACTTGTCCAGGCTGAAAGTATTTGCAGACGACAAAATAAATAGGACTCAAAAATCAAAATTTGACTTTAGAAGAGTAGAAAATATTGTGGTTACCAGCATTTTCTCCTTTTACCACATTGTTTTCAGAAGGCTTCTTTCTCTAAAAACTATGGATTGTTTGGTAAAGGTTTAAGACAGTGAGAAAGTTAACTTTGGAAAAACCACTGATTCTCTGTCAAATCTTGTCATTAGATACACTGGTCCTTTAGCTTGCAGAAAATTGTCCAATAACCTAAGTTTTGACCTATGTTCAGGCTGACCTGGGTCAATACTTTTTGCAGATACACTGAATACCTTTTTCACAGAGAATGGCTCAAATATCATATTCTGTAAGAGAGATAAACACATTATCTCTTTACCACACAATCCGAACATTTAATGACCCTTTTGAAAGGAGCCTATAGTAAACATTGTGGAAAAAGGACAAAATGCTGATAACCAACATTTTCTTCTTTTCCCACAATATTTTCTTGCCTATCAAAGTCGGAAATTATCATAGTAAAAAGATTTAACCCTTTACCACACAAGAACAACTTTTGAAGAACCTGAGAAAGAAGCCTTTGAAAAAACACTACGCAATGTTTTCTACCCTATCAATGAACAATTGCACCATTTGAGCCACATTGAAATTGTCATCTGCAAATGTTTTCAATTTGGACAGGGCTAAAATTTTGTTGTCTGGTAAATAGTTAATTTGTTGTCAGCAAATTCTCCAGTTCAAAAATGTCATTTGGTACAATGTTATAGTAAACAGAAACCATCTTACCCTTCACTGTGCATAAAGTCCTCATATGCCACATCTAGTCTTAACATTTCTATAGTATTCATATAGATGGTAGAACCTGGAAAATCACAAATGGGGAGGTCTTTACTGAAATTATAAAGTGAGAAATAAAATTTAGTATTAACTTTTACACTAAAAACCCTTATGAAGCAACAAGAAATAGGAGCACCACATGGAGGTACCAATGCCCAGCTGCAGATGCTTTCCATTAAAATTCTAGGTCCAAAAGGGTGCATAACTGAGTCAAAAACATTTTGGTGGTTAGCTGCCCATGTTGTAAGGGTTCCCTTTTGTGACAGAGAACAACTACTTCAGTTTCAAGAAAATATCTTGAGTAATGACATATCAGATCTGACATGAGTTGGCATTTACGATGAAATTTCATTTAATGAGTCTAGGGCAAAGGTTATTGAGCAAATCTCTGGCGAGCTTTAGAACAAGTTTTTCCTAACAAGTTAATTCAAGTTTATCTCGAATGCCAACAAGATTCTTTTTATCACAAGGATATTTCACAAATAATAGATAAGAACATGAAACCCATCTATAGATGTACCTGTGGTTGTATCCATAAAACCCATTTAATTCTATGCAATATGTAAAAAATAATGTAAACAAGAGGACCATGATGGTCCAATATTGCTCACCTGAGTACAAATCAGTAATGGTCGACAAAAAAATGAAGATAAATACCAAATATCGAGGTTCAAGGCCAAATTGGTAATGAAACAAGAGCAGCAAACTGTCACAAAATACAAACTTCACACTGCCTGTTGTCCAGGAGGTATGATAATTGCAAAGGACAGGTAGTGCAATAAACATGTAAACCAAGTCTCAAGTCAATTTGACTTGAGATAAGAAAGTTCCGTTCCAGACAAGCAAGAAATAGCAGTGAAAATATGTGCAGTTAAAGACAGAATGCACCATTTGAGCAATATAAGAATTGTCGTCTGCAAATGCTTTCAATTTGGACAAGTTTAGAATATTGTCATTTGGTAAAGAGTTATACCATTCACCAGACAGCAAAATTCTAGACTTAAATAAAATAAACATGGATGACAAATATGACCAAAGTTTGTTTGTAAGGGTATGATAAAACAATTTCATGAACTTATGCAAAATAAAAATGTGATATAGCTAATGCTTACCCTTCAAATGGATTTAGAGGTAACTGTGTCTGGAACTGTAACTGTTGAGAAATGTTCACATGAATGTCGGATGTAAAAGTACCTGTCAGTTGTAGAGAACAAAAATGTAAGGACTGTGTTTAAAGCAAATTCTTAGATACTGAAAAAGGATACAAAAATTAATATCAATACTCAAGACTCACAGTTGCCAAAAGTTTCTATATGTGACCAAAAACCGATTCTACTTTCACCATAGAACTCTTTTGTCACTGTCTGTGCTGGGAAAGAAGCAAACAATGTTGAAAGTGTGATGTGTGGAGTGCTTTACCAAACAACCATGTACTATTACAAGCCCAAGGAAAAAAAGTTTCTCCTTTTCCCACAATGCTTTCTTGCGTTTCAAAGAAGAAAAAAAAATCTTTTTTCTTTTTCCGCTATGGTTTTTTGCCTTTCAAAGATGTATGGCATCTGCTCATGCTCTCAGGTTGCATGTGTTAAAAACTTTGGTTAACCCATTACCACACAAGAAAAATTTAGACTGGTCCAAATTGAAAGCATTTGCAGAAGACAAAATAAAAGTGACTGAATAATTGAGATTTGTTCTGGGAAGGGTAGAAAACATTGTGGGAAAAGGAGAAAATGCTGGTTACCAGCATTTTCTCCTTTTCCCACAGTGTTTTCAAAAGGCTTCTTTCTCAGTGGCGTCAAAAGTAGGGATTGTGTGGTAATGGGTTAACTCTTTACCAAATTTTGGACAAGTCCCAATTGAAAGCATTTGCAGATGACAATATAAAAGTGAATCAAAAATTGAAATTTGATTTGGGAAGGGTAGAAAACATTGTGGGAAAAGGTTACCAGCATTTTCACTGGTTCCCACAATGCTTTCAAAAGCTTTCCTCATCATGGGTGTTAAAAGTTGGGATTGAGTGGTAAAGGGTTAACAGTTAAACAATTGAAGACAGAGTATAAAAAAAACAGACGATGAAGGTCAATATACCTCTGATTAAAACGGCCAAACATATTGCTAAAGATGGAAGTGCCTGTGGTAACAATTCACAAGGTATTGCATAATGATCATACCTGAAATCATATAGTGACAACAAAAATTATAAATATAGAGCCATAGTAGCCCTAAAATTACATAAATCCTTGATACCTTGGGAACCAGAATTTTCTTCTTTTCTGAAATTTTCTACCCTTTGAACTCATTACAAAACGACAATATTTTAGACTAGTCCAAATTGAAAGCATTTGCGGACAACAAAATAAAAGTGACTGAAAATTTGAAATTTGTTTAGTGAAGGGTAGAAAACATAGTGGGAAAAGGAGAAAATGCTGGTTACCAGCATTTTCTCCTTTTCCCACAATGTTTTCTAAATGCTTCTTTCTCAGGGGCGTCAAAAGTAGGGATTGTGTGGTAATGGGTTAAAGACAAATTTCAGCTACACTTGATTTGTTGTCTCCAAATGCTTTCAATTTAAAGAGTCCCAACTTTTTATTGTTTGGTAAATAATAGTTTGTCTGATAAGGAATTAACACTATATATATAGTGCAAAATAAATGAAATATAAATCAGTAAGTACTAAAGTTGCACATATTGCAATTTATAGTGCAGTTTTTATCAGAATATTTGTCAAAGAACTATACAGTATAGATCTAAGATCAAACAGCACATTCAAAGTAGTCTGATCTTGATCTTCATGGTCCACTCTAGCAATCTAGGTTCAACTTTTCCGAATTCAAAGCATTTACAGACGACAATTAATATGTTGCTAATATCATAAGATTCAACTGTGAAAGAGCTGGTCACCAACATTTTCTCCTTTTCCCACAATGTATTCAACAACTGTCTTTCTCAGGGTCAGTCAAACTTGGAATTGTAAAGAACAAGGCGTAACTTGTAAATCCACTGATATACCACAACCTACCTCTGCCATCCTGTCAACGCTATGCCTCTAATGTTCTCAAACTTGGATTTGATTCTCTCCACAACAGACAGCCAGGTCAGGTGATTGTCCACATGATACATGATGTTTGTAGCATAAACACAGGCTCCTGTTGCTCCTTTGTATGCACTAGCTATCCATATATTGTGAAATACCTTAGAAAACCTGTCCCATACATCTGCAATATCAAATTACCAGAATTTATGTCACTACTTAAAACTGACAAGAAAACAAGAGCCGTCAGAGACGGGTTATGCTCCCCGAACAAGTGCTTGTCATAAAATATAAGAAATTGATATAAATTCACTTCTTTTATCCTAGAAGAACCTGTTCATGCCCCCCAAAATTTGAAGTGAAAAGGCAATTACTATCTTAGAGATAGCCAACATAAGCTTGTAGAGGACAAAAAGCCCAGTAAGCCCCCTTTAAGCCTCCTTTTCCCATAAGACAGTATTGGATCATCGCAATAAATACAACAGGTGTGTGGTTTGTGGCATTTTTTAATAATAATTAAAAATTCGAAATTTCATAAAATTTTGAGCAGTCATGTATTAAATATTACATAAAACAATTTTTTGCATGAAGCCCCCTTTTTCTGAGACGCAGCCTGAAATTGAGAAAAAGGATGAGAGGTACCTGGGCAACGTTCCAACAAGTTCAGATTTGAAATTTCACAAAGGTTTGAGCACTGATAAAGGAGAACCTAGTGAAAAACAATTTTTTCCATGAAGTCCCCTTTTTCCGTGATGCAGCCTTAATTTTAGAAACCAGGAAAGACGTATTTGCGAATTAATAATTCATAGATTGCAAAAACAATGGGCACATGTTGAAACTTGTAAAACAAGATATAACCATGAAATGTTGACAAAAACTGAACAAGATATTAGTAAAAATTGCAATTTTGCATTAGGGCCCCTTTTTCAATTTACAAGAAACCCCCTTTTTCCATGACAGAGGGTCAAATTGAAAAACAGATAGATAAAGAAACAAGAGCACATGGTGAAACTCTTAAAAAACAATATAACCATGAAGTTTAATGAAATTTTGACCAAAACAGAATGAAATATTAGTAAAAATTGGAATCTTGCAAGAAGCTCCCTTTTTCTATGACAGAATGTCAACTTAAAAAATGCCCAGATTAAAAATAGCAAGGGCATATGCTAAGACTTCCCATTAACAATATAACCATGCAGTTTCATGATATTCTGACAAAAACTGAATGAGATATTGGTAAAAATTGCAATTTTGCATTAAGCCCCTTTTTTCCATGACACGGGGTCAAATTGAAAATCCGGGAAAAGTATATCGGCGCATTACCCCAAGGAGTTCATATATGAAGTTTCATCCAATTTGGTCCAAGGGTTGTGGAGAAATCGCTTCGGACGGACGGACGGACGGACGGACGGACAGACGGACGGACAGACGAAGCGGCGACTATATGCTCGCCCTTTGGGGAGCATAAAAACAATAGAAATGTTGCAGGTCAATAAATACCAAGCACCAGCTGCTATGTGACTAAGTAAAAAAAATATATACCTAATAAGCCAGAGAATTAATGACCCTGAGGAAGAAGTCTTTTGAAAACATTGTGGGAAAAGGAGGAAATGCCCGTGGCCACTTATATTTTAGATCATATCAAAGACAAGTTTCATCATTTGAGCCAAAATGTAAATTTGCATGCTTTCCAGTCTTATTTCTCTGTACTTTGATAAAGAGTTGAAGGGAAATAGCTCCTGTAATAATCAACAATAATGAACATTGCAGTTGGAAGAAAAAATTGTCTTTAAATGAGAAAAAAATAAAAATACTGGTTACCTGCATATTTTTCTTTTGCTGTACTGTTTTCAAAAACTTTCTTTTCTTCCTCAGGGTTGATAGAATTTGTGATTGTGTAAAAGTTTGAAGGTTAAAGCCTTTGCCTCTGCAAATGCTAGACTGGGTAGACTGCACAGGCTAACATGGGTCGAGACTTTTTCACAAAACATGGGTCAGGTCTTTTTGCCTGACTTAAAACATACCCAACCATTTATCAGTGGTTCTATGGGTCACCCTGCAGATTTAGGTCTATAGAATGTTCACACCTACTACTCACCTGGAGGAAGTAAGAAGATGGGAAGATAATGCCACACCATCAGTTCTACCAGATCACCTAGACCTGATTCTGCATATAAAAGATAAAAGATTCACCTCATATCTTTCTCTTGCTTCTTTTCCTACAATATTGTAACAACCCATTCAATATTTACGAGATAAAGTTACCATATCAAGGAGAAAACCATCATGTTTTGTATTGGTGGAATAAAATAAAAAAACAAGACAACAGAAAAAACCTTCTCACTCAATGGCTAATACAATTATCTTTTTACAAAATAGAATCTGTGACAGAATCAAAGAGAAAGTGATTTTACACAGCAAATAAAATGCAGCTTAAATGATAGACTTTTTCTTGAAGAGGAAGAAAATATTGTGGTTGTGAGTTGTTGGATGCAGTAACTACTTCGCTTGTGTACGGTTTGATCATTTACTGACAACTGATTTGTAATTCAAATACAAAGCGTATAAAAACAAACATGTAAACAATAACAACGTGACGTCAAAATAACACACGAGAACGCACACACAATATACGGGAACTTTAACAAGACGCGGGAAAGACAAAACGACGTTAACGTGTTCACGACATTCTCCGGACGGCACAATGAAATCACAGAATTAAAAAACGCATAAGCATCGATAATCAATCAAATTATGTAGAACAGAAGGCAAATGACTATTAAATAACGATTGTCTGATCTGAAACGAGTACTCGACTTTTGAAACTTTTTGCTATCTTAAACTGTCAAAAAATGTCCTGAGCAGTAGATTTTACAGATAATATACATAACTAGATAATACAAGTCAGTTACTTGCTCGTGGGAAACTTTATGTTCACTAATGTATCTAAAACACTTTAACTGATTATTAATGTTCACTCTGATACTCGTTTGTCACTTCTAACGGATATAGTTTAACCACTGGTCTGTTGGTGAAACCATTGTTTGTCCTTAGCTTAACCGCTCTCGTTATCCCATCATTACCAGTCAGCAGTTCTTCGACGATACCGAGTTTCCACTGTATACGGGGCTTATCATCATGTATCTGAATGACGTCGCCGACCTTAAACGTCACTGACGAGTGGTTTGTGTTGGAGTAATGTTCTCTCAGAGCAGTTAAATATTCAGTCTGCCAACGTCGACGGAACTGTTCAATAGTGTGAATGACAGACTTCGACCGTCTTCTCACGGTATTACTGTCCAACTTCGGGAACGTTTGTGTATCTGGAGGCTCGCTGTATGGTAACCTAATAATTATCCCCCCATACAAAAGGTGAGAGGGTGAGATCTGTGAATGCTTACAGCTACAGCCATATACGATTCTAACTGGTGCAGTAGTTGAATCTTTGTAAACGGGATGATGTGGAATGTAATGAACTTTCCTCCGCTTTGGTTTGTCTGGGTAAGAGGTAACACATATCTTCTCAATAAACCCTCTTTTTTCGTGGTCATGTATGATTTCATCGTACTTCTTGAATATGTATGGGTTTTCTCTCCATCTGCGTATGGTTGACTCTGTTTTTCTCTTTACTATTGAGTATTTGTAGGTAAGGTTAAATGGTCTTCTTTCCATGGCAACTCTACCACGTATCTCTCTCCGCCGAATGATATTGATTTTGACTGATATTCATGTGCATTGTCCAAACTTTTATGATCTGTTACGTCCGTAATACCCATACTCTCGAGTTATCACAATTTCTCTAAAGAATTTTCCACTGATTCACGAGAGGTAATTACGTTCATCACATGATCGTTTGTCTGACTCACTTACTTCCCATGAATTGGTCCAGAGAGTAAGTATCCTACTTTCGATTTTACTGCCGTGGGACCGTTTCCCCGAATTACAATGTCTTCCACTATTTTCCAATACTGGTCAGCACCAATCAACAAAGAAATGTCAAATTCACTTTCCCCTGTCACTGGGTGTGCCAACTTTAAGCCTTTTATGTAGGGTAGTTCTGATGCACTGCTTTGTGCACTGGTTGTTAGGGGTACAGCTATTGTCGGAATTATGAGGACGTCCAGTTTTATTTTCTCATTACTGTCAGTTATTAAGAAGATCTCGGCTCTTTGCCAAAGGGTGCAAGTCTAATTGTGTCTGTGCCTTTGCATCTAATTTTCAAATCGTCTGCCAATTTTTGTGTGATAAAACTTCTTTGCGCCCCTTCATCAAACAAGATGTTTGCGAAAGTAGAATGAGTGTCACTCGTCACTTCTGCGATAGCTGTTTTCAATAGAGTATCTGGTCTTCGATGATTTCCGTACATACTCGTAACGGTGGTTTCAGATGAATTTCCTATGTCCGACTTCTCAAATAATGGCTTTTGTGAACATATGCTCGAATGATGTCTCTTACCGCAAAATTTACAGGTTCTTTTCGACGAACATCTAACCACTTGATGTTCTCCCAGACAGTTAAAGAACAATCTTCTCCGTTTTACTTCTTTCATTCTGGTGTCCAGACTGGTAAACTTTTTACACTCGATAGTCTTATGATCTTTGTCACAAAATTGGCAGTTTAGTAGGCCTACTGGTTTTTTGTTATTGTTATGTTTTTGGTTTTCTTTCATATGTTTGCCCTTGGTGTGCGTATAAAACATGGCTGTCGCGTTTGGCGTAATTAAGTCCAACTTATACGAATTTCCAGCCTCAAGAATATTTATCTCTCTATTGATAGCACATCGTAGACTTGCTAGTTTCCAGTCGTTGTGCTCATTTTCCCTGGCTATGTTCTGTCTCAATTGATACGGTAGTTTGTCAAGTAATATCGGCACTAGGAGGCTTCCATTTGAATCTTGACTTTGATTTAATGACTCTAGCCCACGAATATAACTTTCCATTTTGTCCTAGAAACTTCTCAGGCTTGGTACAGTAAGGGACGGGCTAGGTAATTGAAGTAAGGCCTGCATTGTGGCTTGAACGATTTTATGTTGTTGTCCATAACGTTCTCGTAACAACTCAACTGCTTTTGAGTAATTCCCGTTTGTTAACGAAAAACCGTCAATTGTCATTGCAGCTGCCCCTTCTAGCTGTGACTTAACCCATTACCAAACGACAATTTTTTAGACTGGTCCAAATTGAAAGCATTTGCAGACGACAAAATAAAAGTGACTGAAAATTTGAAATGTGTTTTGTGAAGGGTAGAAAACAGTGTGGGAAAAGGAGAAAATGCTGGTTACCAGCATTTTCTCCTTTTCCAACAATGTTTTCTAAAGGCTTCTTCCTCAGGGGCGTCAAAAGTAGGGCTTGTGTGGTAATGGGTTAAGGTAGCTGAACTTTTGAACTGGGCTTAGATTTGCGTTATTATGCACGCTGGATTCGAAGCTGTCCCAGAATGTTTGCCACTGTAGTATGCCACCGTCAAAAGTAGGAAGACTTAACTTCGGCAATTTGTGGTGATTTTGGGATGTATTTGAGTAAAAAGATTCGTTACTCACAGTTGGATGGTTCCGATTCATATCACATCCCTGACTTACTGTTGAGAGGGGTATGGCGCCTTCTTCACTTACGGTAGACTCGATCATTCGCCCGTTTGGAACATTTTTTGAACAGTGTTGTTCACTTTGAATCTCTACAGACTGGCTGGCACCCTTTCGCCGGAAAGCTCTTAATTCCTCTAAGTGTAAATTGAATTCCAAGGAATACTCGTCCGTATTCACGATCTCCTCCTCTATTCCGTCTTCATCAGTTAGAGATAAAATTTTTTCGTTGAGTAACATGAGTAAATTCCACTTTTCTTCTAACTTTTCGACAATTTTGTCGAACTGCGTGAGTCGGTGGTCCTTTTTGGCGTCTTCGATTCTCTCAAACAGTTTTGAAGAAATCTTTCTGTGTGCTGCACGCTGTATGATCAGCTTGTTTAATGTCGGTTTAGACATTCTCTCTTACTATCTCTATTTCTGTTTGGTCACGGCACCAAAAAATGTGAGTTGATGGATGCAATAACTACTTTGCTTGTGTACGGTTCGATCCTTTACTGACAACTGATTTGTAATTCAAATACAAAGCGTATAAAAACAAACATGTAAACAATAACAAAGTGACGTCAAAATAACACACGAGAACGCACACACAATATACGGGAACTTTAACAAGACGCGGGAAAGACAAAACGACGTTAACGTGTTCACGACAATGGTATACAGCCAGTAAACAGACAGATGGACGGATGGGCACACGGGCATACAGATGGATAAGCAGACAGACATACAAAAAGGAGAAAATGTTGGTAACCTGCATTTTCCTTTTTTGCCACAATACTTTCTACTTTATTATTGGCAAAAATCATCATTTTAGCAAGTTATCGTCTGCAAATGCTTTCAATACAGTCCATTCCAAAATTTTGTCATTTTACAAAAATTAAAAAGGCCTTGGTCCCAGTATAAGTCTAACAAATCATAATTTACTGTGGAATTTGACAAGTTTCCATGATAGGAAGGCATTCTTCAACATTTAACTCTTTACCACATAATCCCTACTTTTAACAACCCTGAGAAAGAAGTCTATTGAAAACACTGTGGGAAAGGAGAAAATGCTTGTAACCAGAATTTCCTTCTTTTCTAACAAAGTTTTCTACCCCATTAACCCATTACCACACAAGAAAAATTTAGACTGGTCCAAATTGAAAGCATTTGCAGACGACAAAATAAAGGTGACTGAAAAATTGAAATTTGTTCTGGGAAGGGTAGAAAACACTGTGGGAAAAGGAGAAAATGCTGGTTACCAGCTTTTTCTCCTTTTCCCACAGTGTTTTCAAAAGGCTTCTTTCTCAGGGACGTCAAAATTAGGGATTGTGTGGTAATGGGTTAAACCAAATTTCGATTTTTCAGTCACTTTAATTTTGTTGTCTGCAAATTACATATGCTTTCAATTTGGTCTATCATTTTGTCCTTTGCTTTGGTGAAGAGTTAACCCATTACCACACAATCCCTACTTCTGACACCCCTGAGAAAGAAGCCTTTTCAAAACCCTGTGGGAAAAGGGGGAAAGGCTGGTAACTAGCATTTTCTCCTTTTCCCACAGTGTTTTCTATCCCTCCCAAAACAAATTTCAATTTTTCAGTCACATATATTTTGTCGTCTGCAACTGCTTTCAATTTGGACCAGACTAAATTTTTCTCGTGTGGTAATGGGTTAAGACTAATTGGTTGAAAACTTAAGAATAGACGACACAGCATTATCTCTATGAGCTGATGGACAACTCAGCTCAATTACAGTATATCACAGCAATACAACATCCTTCATTCTGAAGGGTAAAAATAACTTTTGTATTGAAATGGGGTGGAAGGTGTGGGAGGAAAGGTAAAGAGCTATGGTAAAACTCAATGCTTTAACAATAGTCTGGGAGTCTTGATTTTACTAAAAATAACGTATCAAACACACAAACAAGAAGGCAGTAGTGCAAAGTAGCCTGATCTATATCTTTAATTTAACAGAGCTCACCTTTAACAGAGGAAAAAGATAAAGTGTGATTATACAAAAGAATGACTAAAAAAACTAGAGCTGTCAGTGAATATGATGATATATCCCCACCAATGCTTTGACAGAGGGAAGCGTTTACACTTGAAAATTGCATCTTGCTAATTTTCAATATATGATCAATATTTTTATGTGCAAAGTTTCAATACAATTGAAGGAAAACTGTAGGAGGAGTTTGAAACACAAAATTAGTAGTATTTTGTACATAGACTGACACATGGACAGATGGACACATAGACGGATGGACACACAGACAGACAGGCTGATTCCAATAAACCCCCAAAAACATTTGTTTTGCCGGGGTATAAAAACATTTGTTTTGCCGGGGTATAAAAATTACAGTCCACTCACCAGTCAAGAGCGGTAGTTCTAGGTATCTAAGCATGTCATCCCACATTATCACTGTCAAGTGGGGGTACTTGTTTCTAATATACATAGCCACTGCACGGACATGAACAAAGAACAATTGTTGTGGTGTTAAGTTTTCTGCTAGCATTTTCTTCCTGCATCGGTCACATACACCTAAATGATACACCTGAAAGGTAAAATAGTAATTAATACAAACATAACATGCCAATTACCTAAATTAAAGCTATGGAAATCTTGAAGGATGTTCTTACTTCATAAGACCTGAAATCTAAAAATTTTACGATACATTAACTCTTTACCAAACAACAAAAATTTACACTGGCCTAAATTGAAAGCATGTGCAGACAACAAAATAAACATAACTCAATAATTGTAATTTGTTTCCAGCAGGGTAGGAAACATTGTGAGAAAAGGAGAAAATGCTGGTTACCAGCATTTTCTCCTTTTCCTACAACGTTTTCAAAAGTCTTCTATTTTAGGTTTGTAAAAATCAGGGATGAGCACAGCATGTGGGTGCCAATATTTGGCTGCATTTGCTTGATTGTCATAGAAATTCAAAGTCAAAACAAAAGCTTTGCAAAGCAGTGCATATACGCCTAAAGGGGCTTATCAGTGAAAAGGGTTAAAATCTAGAACACCTGCAGATATCCAAATCTTAAAAGTCACATGCACATCTACACATCATAGAGATTTATTGTGGTTAGTTTCAAATGATTCCCATGGAAACTTTAGGAGGAATTGCACACACATGAAATTGCTTACAGACGGACAAACAGACAGACCATCTAAAGACCTTGGTCATAATATAATACGCCTCTTCGGGCATACATAAAAGATATACATGTAAGTGCTTCAAAAATACTTTGATAGTTACCTGCCCTTATTGTATGGGTTCCCTTTCTGATATTGTATAGCTAGTTCAAGTTTGAAGTAAATATTCTGAAAATGTCAAAGTTTTTAAAGCACAGAGATAATACAGATGACAACAGTAGAGCTATGACAATTCATCGATGATTTTTTTTTTTTTTTTAAAAGCTGATCTATTGAAGTAATGTGTCATTTTCCTTCATCAAAGCTACAAGCATGTAGAAGAAACACTACATGAGGTATGACTGCTTACCCCAAACATTAATGACAACAAATAAGATGAGTCTTCAATGATGATATTTGTTTTTAACCCTTTGCCAAACAACAATTTTTTAGAATCATCCAAATTGAAAGCATTTGCACGCAACATATAAATGTAACTAACAAGTTAAATTTGTCTTGGAAAGGGTAGAAAACATTGTGGGAAAAGGAGAAAATGCTGGTTACCAGCATTTTCTCCCAGCATTTTCTCCTTTTCTCACAATGTTTTAAAAAGGCTTCTTTCCCAGGGTCATTAAAAGTTGGAATTGTAAGGGAAAGGATTAAAAGTGTAGAAAAACATGTAAAACTGAAAGCATTTTCAGATGACAAAATGAAGGTGACTCAAAAATTCATATTTAATTTTGGAGGGATAGAAAACAAAGTTGAAAGAGGAGAAAATACTAGTAACCAGCATTTTCTTCTTTTCCCCTTAAAGTTTTCCAACGCTTTCTTTCAAAGAGCCAGTAAAAGTTGGGATTGTTTGTTGGAAGGCTGGTGAGCAAACTTCTATATAAGGAAGTTACCTCATCTGCACCAATATGGAAGTGTTGTATTGCTGGGTGCAAGGCAACCACCTGATCTATCATTAAACGAATCACAGCCAATGAATCTGAAAAATATAATTGAGCCATGCTCTGGCAAAATGGGGCTTATTGCATCTCCATGAAGCAATTTATCAAGCAAGCCATCAAATGATATAATACTGGATCCATAATGGCCTCTTTTTGAAACTAACAGCTTCTTCAGAAGGTAGACTTGTCCTTGGGTACACAGAAAATTTACCAATAGCAAAAAGCTTTTGGCCTGGGGCAGCCAGTATGGAATGTGTAGGCTGACATTAGTCAATAGTTTTTGCAGATGTATTAACCTTTTCCCACAAGTCGAATCTTGGACTCTTTACATTTCAGAAACATCTGCAAACAAAAGATATAAAACTGTGCAAATGAACTTGAGCTCTCTAATAGGGTAGAAAAAATTGTGTGAAAAGGAGAAAATGCTGGTTACCAGCATTTTCTCCTTTTCCCACAATGTTTTCTAAAGGCTTTTTTCTCAGTGTCATCAAAAGTAAGGATTGTGTGGTAATGGGTTAACCCTTATCCAGCTAAATAACTAAAACAATTTTTTCCTTTCCGAAAATGAATACCCAAATACTGCGATATCATGGTTATGTTTTTTGGGAA
Source organism: Tridacna crocea (assembly GCA_943736015.1). Classification (NCBI taxonomy): domain Eukaryota; kingdom Metazoa; phylum Mollusca; class Bivalvia; order Cardiida; family Cardiidae; genus Tridacna; species Tridacna crocea. The sequence goes on along the minus strand of OX031056.1, from coordinate 14,112,740 downwards.
TAATATTTCCTTATTGGATAGTGTAGATCCAAGATCAGACTGCACATTCTGATCTTGATCTTCAGTGTCCGCAAAAGGTCAGTAAGTCACGCTTAGCAGCCAAAGGGTTAAGCCCCCCTTTTCACTGGGCATGGCTCAAATGCATAGGTGTTTGGCATAATTAAACCTTTATACATAGAATATTTTCAGACCTATCAGAATCTATAACACACTACAAGAATCCCATGTTTCAATAAACCTGCAGTATAGGGTATTATAAAAGTTTCAAGAGAAAGGAGGAACATGCCAATAACCAGCATTTTCTCCATATCCAACTACGTTTTCTATCTCTTCAAAGCCATATTCCATCATTTGAGTTACAGTTAAAGTTCTCAGGCCTGATCTTCGATATATACTGTTGGCTCTACTGAAACACTCTAGCCAAAAGCAACCATGAAATTATGAATATTTCGGTCCTAGTTATAATCTGTGTATGTAAAATGGGTTTATCAGGCATTCTAAGGCTTAAAAGGGCTTTGGATTAAAAAAAATATCAAATGAAGCTGAATCACGCTCTGGATACACTTAATGGTGACTTGTTCTGGAGTTCAGGTGGTTCAGTTTAGAGCATCAAAAGTTTGAAAGAGGTCTTTTATACTGTCCACAAAGGCAACTATAGATCTGAAAGGCCCTTTCACCCTTTACCTAACAATCTCTGGGAAAGAAGCCTTTTGAAAGCATTGTAAGAAAAGGACAGACAGGCAAACGGACGGACGACGGAAACTACGCCATGACATAAGCTCTGTTTGCTTTCAGCCTGTAGAGCTAAAAAAAACTGTTTTCCTACTTATCATAAGAATAAATGTGCAATAAATGTCAAAAAGTACCAGGATTTGATGGACACAGTGCACTAGGAATACCAGGCATTTCACGCAGACTTCTAAATTTCTCATGTTTCAACACAAACTGGAAAAGCAAACAAGAGAACTTAATTACAAAAGGCGTCTCCTATTCTTTGTGTCTCAAATTCTGATCAAGCCTTAACCCTTTACCACACAATCCAAACTTTTAACACTCCTGTAAAGGAAAGCCTTTGAAAACAATATGGGAAAAGGAGAAAATGCTGGTAACCAGCATTTTTTTCCTTTTCTCACAATGTTTTCTTTCTCTTAAAACAATTTTTTGTTATTTAGTCACGTTCATTTTGTCGTCTGCAAATGCTTTTATTTGGACCAGTCTAAAATTTTTGTCATTTGATAAAGGGTTAACCAGACAATTCTAAGTTTAACATCCCTGATGGAGAAAACTTTTGAAAACTTTGCATTTGCTTTGCACTTAAGCATTTGACCAATTTTTTGAGCCTCTGCTAAAGTTAACAACTTCGAAATAGTGAATTAACACTAATCCAGTCAGCCGAGCATTTTGCTTTAAACATAAGCTTAACAACCCTGATGAAGAAAACTTTTGAAAACTTTGCATTTGCTTTGCACTTAACCCATTACCACACAATCCCTACTTTTGATGCCCCTCAGAATGAAGCCTTTAGAAAACATTGTGGCAAAAGGAGAAAATGCTGGTAACCAGCATTTTCTCCTTTTCCCACAATGTTTTCTATCCTTCACAAAACAAATTTCAAATTTTCAGTCACTTTTATTTTGTTGTCTGCAAATGCTTTCAATTTGGACCAGTCTAAAATTTTGTCGTTTGGTAATGAGTTAAGCGTCTGACCAACTTTATGAGCCTCTGCCAAAGTTAACAACTTTGAAATGTTGAATAAACACTATTCCGGTCAGCCAAACTTTCTGCTTTAAACACAAGCTCAACAAGTTATAGGGTTAGCTCATAATCTGGAAACTAAATCTGGACCTACACCTTACAACAGCCAATAAGACTGATGGTTGCAGATATCAGTCCTCATCAACACATTATTAACTTGAACTAGAAGTTGTGAAGAAACACAGATATGCAAAATTATCATGGCTCTTATATATCTTTAAAGGCATAGTTATACATTGTATAAAGGTGCAAAAAGGTGCTTTTTCATTGAAACATACGTTATAAATAGCAATATATGTTCATTGTACTAACTTTCAAAATGCTGCACCTGTCCTGTATGACTCAATGCTTGAGTGTAGGACTTGTAACCTGTAGGTCATGGTTTCAACTCTTGCTGGAGGCTCATGGCTTTTTATGACAGTGTCCTTTGGCAAAACACTTCAGAGCCCTAGCTTAGTGCTAGTGAGACCCAGAACTACACAAATATATCAGCTGTCAGTGTGATATGACTAAAATAATGTTGAAAGAAGTGTTAAATACCTAATCAACAAATATACTGTAAATAACAAATCATATCATCTTCAAGCCTTTACCAAACATCAATATTTCAGACCTATCTCATTTGAGGGCATTAAATTTTGCTAATAACAAATTAACTAGGAACTTTGTCCTTGAAATAGTAAAAGAAATTTAGGAAAAAAGAGAAAATGTTGGCTACCAACATTTTCTCCTTTTCACAAAATGTTTTCTTTCTCAGGGTCTTTAACTCTTTGCCACACAATCACAACTATTAACATCCCTATATAGGTAGCCTTTTGAAAGCATTGTTGGAAAAGGAGAAAATGCTGGTAACCAGCATTTTCTCCATTTCTCACAATTGTTTCTTCCCCATCCAAAACAAAAATTATTATTTCTGTTACAATTGATTTGTCGTCTGCAAATTCTTTCAATTTGGACCAATATAATTTTTTGTTGTTGGGTAAAAGAGTTAAAATCCAGTATTTTGTGACAGAGGCTTGATTGGCAACCCACATTATAGGTTATGAATATATCTAAAATCTCTAAAAGCTGTTGCAACTTTCATTATTGTAATCAGAAAATAAGCTCTATAAAAATTCTTGATATGTGTATTGCTGAAAATGAAGACATTCATACCTCAAAATGTCCAAAAGTTTGAACAAGGGGGATGATGATCAGATTGTTCTCCTCGGCAAGTTGTTGTATGAACAGAATGTTATCCTTGCTGAAATCAAGCATACAAATCCTTTAACACACAAGAAAATTTTAGACTGGTCCAAATTGAAAGCATTTGCAGACGACAAAGTAAATGTGACTGAAAACTTGAAATTTGGTTTGGGAAGGGTAGAAAACATTGTGGGAGAAGGAGAACAAGAGGGCCATTGGCCCTGGAACGCTCACCTTAGACTATAGCTTATGAGTGAAATTCAATTCTTTGAGCAACTTTGGTAAAGCTTCACAAAATGGATGAATCCAACAATTTTTTTCATCAAGACCTGGTTAAGATTTCATTAAAAGGTTAACTATTTATCAAACAATCCCTGGATTTCACGACCCTGTGGAAGAGCCCTCTGAAAACATAGTGGGAAAAGGAGAAAATGCTGATAAACAGCATTTTCTCCTTTTCCCACAATGTTTTCTAATCTTTGAAAGTCAGGTTTCATTTTTTGAGTCACATTTATTTAGTAATCTGCAAATGTTTTTTTTTTTTTATATATATATACAGACAAGTTTAAAATTTTGTAGTTTGGTAAAAAGTTAAAGTTTGATACTAAATCAGATCATGCTATCAAACTTGAATCTACAAAGATATTTTGTTAAATTTTCAGACAAAAACAGTCCTAATATTGCAATTTTTGGATCCTGTTCATTGTCTGAAAATATACATGCACCATGCTCTGACAAAAGGGGGCTAGATGCATCTCGGTGATGCAGGATACCGTGGAAGTCATCACATGACCATTGATCTGTAAAATACATTTAGTCTAACAATCAACAAAATTAACCCTTTTACCAAACAACAAAACTTTAGACTAGTTCAAATTGAAAGTACTTGTAGACGACAAAATATACATAATTCAGAAACTGAAATTTGTTTCCAGCAGGGCAGAAAACATTGTGGGAAAAGGAGAAAATGCTGGTTGCTCCATAAACACAGTCCATGGAAAAATCTGTGTCATTCTATATAGAATGATGTCATTCTGTATATAGTAAGTCAACTTACTCAATGGAATATAATCTGCGTCCACATTTTTATTCTTAGTATGAACTTGTTTTCCTTTCATTCAGTGTTTGGTCATGTAAGGATCAATCTGATATCGCTCATATTACCCTCATGGATTATTTATTGAGCCTCATAACTCACAACTGCAGTTTACTTAAGAAATAATCTTCTTTCTATCGTGGTATATCGTTCAATAAACCACAGTTGTGAGTTATGAGGCACAATAAATAATCCACGAGGGCGATAGCCCGAGTGGGTTATTCATTGCGCCTCATAACTCACAACATGGTTTATTGAACGATATACCACGATAGAAAGAAGATTATTTCGATTCTAACATGGCCAATTCTTAGTGAAAGAAAAACAAGTTCAAAGTAAGAGTAAAAGCGCGGATGAAGATTATGTTCCATTGAATAACTCACTCATTGAATGACGTCACTCGATAAAGGATGACGTCACTCTACATGGATTGTCGCAGATTTTACCACGTTTTCTTTGCACTGTGTTTATAGAGCCAAAGTCGTGTGTCATGTTAGAATGAATGATAAATCATGATAGAGAGATTATTTCTCAGTTATGAAATGTTCTATTTTTACACAAGGATGCGGATGACAATAACACAGAGAATGCCAAGACTATAACAATACCTCCATGTTTTCTTTTAAAACAATCAAACTAAAAACTTGAGATCAAAGTTTCATGTAGTTGTACATGTGAATATACTTTACCTATATGCATGTGGCTGGGCAATCTCTTCAAGTTCATGTGAATATGGAAACATGTCTTCATATTCAATCAGAAGCCCTGTTGCACCAAACCTTTTGAACAGAGGAATAATCTGAAATTTGAAAAGCAACCGAGTTAGATGACAAAAACAGTGTGAAAACAGTAAGTAGAAGAAGGTCGTGCAATGGCTCTTCCTTGAAAGAGGAGACAAGTAGAAATGTAGGCATTTGTAGACAACAAAATAAAAGTGACTCAAAAATCGATGTTAGGAAGTGAAGATAACACTTGGGAAGTTCAGATAACATAATCGGAAAAGGAAAAAATGCTGATAAGTAGCATTTTCTCATTTTTCAAGAATATTTTCAAAATCTGTCATTTTCAAGGTTGTTAAAAATCAGGAATATGTGATTAAAGATAAAATACGGTAATGTTGAAAGAGACAAAAAATTAATCTACAATTTTCCTGAACATGACAGTTTTTCATGTGTGTGAATTTTAATAGTTAACCTTCACCAACCAATTCCTGGTTTTTACACACCCTTAGTGTATTAAAAAGACTATGGGAAAAGGAGAAAATGCTGGTAACCAGCATTTTCTCCTTTTCCCACAATGTTTTCTACCCCACTGGAAACAATTTTAAAATTTTGAGCTATCGTTTATTTTGTCTGTGCAATTGCTTTCAATTTGGACCAGTCTTATTTGGTAAGGAGTTAAACTGTTGATGAAAAACCCTCCTGGATGAGACATGCCTTGAATCACAGATAATTCAACTCACCACTTGCAGGTACTCAATCTGTGGAGCTGCCCCTTTCAAATCTAAATGGACTAGCCTGTTTCAAAAAATAAACAATTACATAAGAGTACTGAAAGTGGGTACTATCACTGAAGTTGCTTTTTCAGTTAACCCATTACCACACAATCCCTACTTTTGACGCCCCTGAGAAAGAAGCCTTTTGAAAACACTGTGGGAAAAGGAGAAAATGCTGGTAACCAGCATTTTCTCCTTTTCCCACAGTGTTTTCTACCCTTCCCAGAACAAATTTCAACTTTTCAGTCACCTTTATTTTGTCGTCTGCAAATGCTTCCGATTTGGACTAGTCTAAAATTTTCTCGTGTGGTAAAGAGTTAACTCTACCAAAGTACAAAATTTTAGACTTGTCACAAATGACAGCATTTTCAGAAGACTAATTAAACCTGATCCTAAACCTGAAATTTTTCCTGTTTACCAGCATTTTCTCTTTTTCCAGCAATGTTTTCAAAAGGCTTCTTGCTATGGGTCATTAAAACTCCAGATTATATACTACACAAAAAAAAAAACAGGCATAACTGTCTTAGAAATATTGTTGGAGTTATCTGCCATTCTATTAACAACTAGTTCCACTTACAGTTTGCCTATCTCAACTCTTTATCAAACAATCTGGACTTTCACAAACTATGTGTGAGACAGCCACTGAAAACACTGTGGGAAAAGGGGAAATGCTGGGTACCTGAATTTCCTCCTTTTCCTGCAATGTTTTCTATCCTTTAAGAGAATGTAGCTCATTTTTACCAATTTTGAATTTGTCATCTGCAGATGTTTTGAATTTGGGAGTATCTAAAATTTGTTGTTTGGTACAGATGCAAATATAATAAAATGCCCAAGTATTTATACAACAATGCAGTTAGGGACACAGGGTTATGTTACTTCCTTGTTGATGTCTTCAAAAGACAGCAGTGCTTAACTCTTTACCAAACACAAAAATTTAGGTCTGGACCAAATTGAAAGCACATGCAGACAACAAAACCAACAAATGCTTTAATAGTGGTGTCTGCCTTAGATAGGTTAGAAAACATTGTTCTTTTCCCACGATGTATTCATAAACCTTCTCTTTCCAAGTTGTTACATATTGGGAGTGTTTTAAAGAGCTACTATTATAAACAAAATGTAAATTTAACGACAAGGTCATGATGGCCCTGAAGTGGTGTCAATGTGTCCTACAGTTTCTTTAATTCTAAACCAAACCACGAGTATTCAGACTAGTCCAAATTGAAAGCAACAGTTTAGCACTGAAGATGAAAAATAAAATGTAGTTTGAATGATGAACTTATCTTTGGAAGGACAGAAAAAAATTTATAAAATTCAAAATCAAAGGTTGCTAAAATATGTAAATACTTGGGAAAGAGTGTAACAGTAGTTGTATTTAATTAAGCTCTCTGGTCTTTAACCAATGGAGTTGAAGATCATAAATGGTATCAATATATATATATGCATCATGAAAAAGTTTGATACCTCATTGCATTTGGACCTGATAATGTCATCTTCACAAGAAATTATGGCAGATCTTGTCTGAAAATACAAAAACGATGGAAAGACTAGATCAATTTAAATTCAGGGTACTATTTTACAATGGATACCACTCAAGCTTACCCTCCTATTCTTGAAAACATCAAAGGTTAGTGTTTCACCAGACTTTTCGCAGCTATGTTCGCAAGCAAATATCATGATAATTCTACATACAAAAATATCATTCACAATTTTTTTTTAAAAGTACAGCTGCCAAAAAGAAATTTAAGAAAAAAAAAAAGTCAAAACGTACCCAAAATTTAAGTCAAAACGTACCCAAAGTAAAATTTTCATTAAACCAATTTAACTGTTAATTATAAATTAAAAATTTAATGTATCTTACCTTTTAAGGATGTTTTAACTCCAAACTCACTCTATATGCTTTTAATTCTTTAAAAATGATGCATGGTTTTAGTCCTAAGTTACATTCAGTTATAGGCGATGTGTTTAAGTCAGGACTAATCAGGTGTAACAAGCTAGTTACCATTTAACAGCTTTATTTTCATAAAAGATAAAAATCACGGGTACATTTTGACTTCACATTGGGTACGTTTTGACTCCACTTGGGTAAGTTTTGACTTCAGTTGGGTACGTTTTGACCCCACTTGGGTACGTTTTGACTTGGGTACGTTTTGGTTTGGGTACGTTTTGACTGTAAACCCATTAGATTGATCCTTGCAATTTCCAGTAATTTCATGGTAAGTTGTTTGACACATGTACTACATAAAAAAGTCTTTGTCACTTGAGGCAGTAGGGTCCACTCCAGTTTCCTCCATTTTTTAAATGATTCTGCTGTTATGGTTTTGAATAGTTCATTCTGCTTGACATAAAAAATAGATGAAATAAAAGCATTGATAAAACAACAACATCTAACATCTGAGCTAATTATTAATCCATTACCAAATAATCGCTAGATTTAAATATCCTGAAAAAGAAAGCTTTTGAAAACATTGTGGATAAAGATGAAAAGGCTGTCACAAAAATACCAGAAACAAAAATAGCATCGGAGCAGACACCTTCGGATTGAAGGTAGTAACGAACCAGCATTTTTTTTGTCTTTCCTCCAATATTTGTTTACCCACCAAAAGAAAATCAATTTATGTGTCACATTTATTTTGTTGTCTCAAAGAGTATTTAATTTGGACAATAACTTAGTAGTCTGGCGAAGAGTTACATCCTATCTGGCACCATCACTTGGATTTACTCACACCCCTCATCAACTATGGGGTCGAGTTAACCCGGGACGAAATATCATGTTACAGTACGAGAGGCTAGGGGCCGTATCGACCCAATAAATTCAATACAGATATAAAACTTGAAGACAAATAATTGCTAACAACTTGCGCTTTGCTATTGACAATGTTTCGAGTGAACTCAGTCTTCAGCTTTTTACTGCTCTCCCTTTCAAGCCTCTGGCTCATTTCACCACAACTTCGTGCAGAATTTAGCGACAAGTCGCGTCCAATATTAATTGTCGATGAACTTTTGTTTTGCCACAACCTATTTTTCAGTGCTTTTCTCTAGATCCATACGGAGAGATAATAATTTTACCTAATTCCAAAAGACAATTAATTTACCAATGAACTAAAGTGTATGAAATACGCGTAGAAAAATATTATCTAAATCGGATTTTTATTACCATACCATTTTTTACATGCATTTTCTCAAAGTGATAAGTAGTGCCTCTTTTGTTTAAAGATGGGTATTTATCTAGATAATTCACATCACATCAAATTAAAAAATATATATATCACCGAAATTTATATGAAAACAACAATACAAATAATCAATAATTAAGAATTATAAAATTACAAAAAAAAAACATTTCTATGGGATTACCTTAAAAGGCTACGTAGCCTCTTAAGTTATTTTTAGATTTCCTGCCCCCCCCCCTAAAAAAAGCATTGTGGGAATTTTAAGTGACTGGCAAGTGACAAATGATCCTTACATTCCATAACAAAATGAACATGTAACTATTTTCCATACTTATGGAATATATAATACTTATGGAAGACTTTAAAGTCTTCTTTGGACGCTATGTTTGAAGCTTCGTCTGTATTTTTCCGGTATGTGAATGAGTGAGTTGCTCATGTCAAAATATAATGTGTTTCCCGTCGGTGTCGACCTGGCATGTAGAAAATCTCTAATTTCTCTTGTTCTCGGATTGTTTTCGACTACTGGGCTTTTATGAATGAAAATTAAAAGGCTTTGGGATGATAAGGATGATTTTTTTGTATTTTTGTAAAATTTTCATCCCAAAATCTGAAGGGCCACCTTTAAGACGTTGTCTGCAAATGTCATATTCTTTGAAAATTTGACATGTTTTCTGTGGCACAGGGTAAATATGAGTATGTGAAGTGTAAACTAAAAACTCGACTCTAATAAAGTATAAATAGAGAAAAACATACAAAACAAACCAATTACCAATTTGGGGAACTAGGTGAATTCAAACTGTTGTAAACAAGATCTCTCTCTCTCTCTCTCTCTCTCTCTCTCTCTGACTGCTAGTGCTGAAAATATTAATAAAAGATGTGCAGGCTAGGAATAGATAAGAAACTATTTGGTTTTTTTTTTCTCTTTTTTAAAAGAGAGAATTGTCTTACTGCTTCAAAATACACAAAGGAAATACTCCAGATCGAAGAAGGATAAACTGTATTTAAATGATAAATGTAAACTTGTCAAACAATTAAGAAACTTCCAAAACCTTCACGAAGAAGGTAAGATTTGAAAATCATAAGAAAATCATCCAAAAAAATTAACTTAACTCCATTTCCTTCCTTTTTCTACAGTAACTTCTAGTCTAGAAAACAATATTAATGGCTTTCAAAGTGTATTTTGTTTTAAATAAATTTTGAAAAACTATCTCCTTGAAACATGTAAATGGACCGGCTGAGAGAGCTTGAGTTTAAAAAAGGATATACCGATTTGTTGATATAACATGAATCTATTTTCGAACAAACCATTCATTAATTATAGGCTTGATGTAAAATGGTAAATATTGGTGTAAAAATAGCTGACGAGGTTAGAAAGATACACTGAAATGATTTTTCTTCTTATTCATTTGCTAAATTTTCTTTCGTATCTCTATCTTTTGTATGAAACTTCACGTCTGAATTGGACCTTTCAAAATTCTAAAATTGGTGGCTCCGCCTGAAGGATAAAGTCATGAATTTGTAAATTTGCGCGAGTTTTAACTTAGATTTGCATTATTTCCCGCTAGATGGCATTCTATAAATATACATCTATCTAATTTGGGCATTCTGGATACAGAACCGAACTACTTTTTTATGCAACAACCGTTACTTTGAATTTCAAACTAAAATAAATGTTTACTCGATAAAACTCCACCTGGTGCAATTCATTCTCCTATGATCAGCTTACTTCGTAGTGCGTATCACTACAATCCCCCCCAATATTGGGGAGAGTGATGTGTCATATCGGACATGCTCAGACAAAGTTTAAATATGTCCAGTTGGCGGACATGGGGGAAACTCATTATGGAAGAGTAGAAGCTGAATAGTAGAATTTTCTCCAATGGCTTCTTCTTCTGTTTCCTTAAAGTATGAGCTTGTGATGTAAAGTGGTACTTTGAAACGACATATTCTTTTCCAGGGAAATGGGGGAGGGGGATATTGGCGCTTCTTGCTGATAATTATAAATAGGCCCCGCCCCCTCCACCTCGATCTGACGGTTCCGGGACGTTTCGCCCCAAAACCATTTCCTCCCCTAGTCGTTTCGCCCCCAAGACGTTTCCCCCCAGGTCGTTTCCCCCCTGGTCGTTTCGCCCCCCATAGTCGTTTCGCCCCCCTGGTTGTTTCCCCCCTAGTCGTTTCGCCCCCTGTTCAAGAAAAGCTGAATTGCACCTTAGAACTTTTATAAATTTTAATAGCAGGACAATGTTAAGAAACACAATATGAATTTTTTTGTTTGGCATTTGCATAATTTAGACAATGAGACCCTTATCAAAAAGAATTCTTATTCGTGTGGTAAAAGGGTAAAAATTGTTACATTAAAAAGAAAGCAAAAAGCTTCTATTAATGAAAGAAACTTATCACCCTAGCTTTACAACGGCCAAATTTAAAAAAAAAAAAGGAAGTGTCAAGAGTTGCTCAAATTGTGATGTTAGTGTCTGAATAGTAGACCTAATTCAATGAAAACAGGAGTAAATACTGGTAACCAGCATTGACCTTTCTTCCACATTGTTTTAAATTGATTTCTATCAAGTACCAGACTATCAACGGTTATTGCATTTTACCGAAACACCTCCCCTTTTTGTGTTATTTGAAAATAATAAAGAGTAAAACAAGAGCCATCGTAGACGGATTGTACTCCCCTAACAGGTCTCTGTTTAGGAAAGTGAAGGCTGTCGGTGAATAGTTGGTCACAGGAGAGGAGGGTGGGGATGAAACAGGCTACTTGTGTTTGGTCCCGTCTGCCAAACAGCCATGATAAATTTAACAATTTTCAATTTACTAAGGGCAATAAGGGCAACGACTTATCAGACATTAAGCACCCTTTTTCCGTAACATGGTTTGGCATAGAGTAAAAAAAGGGGGGGCACATGTTGAAACTTTTCATAAACAATATGAATGCGAAGATTCATGAAATTTTGACGAAAACTGACGGAGTTATTAGTAGAAATTGGATTTTATTCTTTTACAAGAAACCCCCTTTTTCCATGACACAGCGTCAAATTGGAAAACCTAGAAATATACATCGGCGCAATATCCTTCATATGTGAAATTTCATCCAATTTAGTCCAGGAGTTGTGGAGAAATGGCCTCGTACGAACGAAGAGACGGACAGAAGGACGCAATCTGGATTGAAGTTCACAACTTTTCTGTATAATATCAACCCTTTTTCTGAAAAACCTCAGAAGTATAAATGATAAATCAAGACAATGAAATCTCATTACACATTTGTATTTCTACCTAAAGATATACATGTATAAACGCATCTATACCTTTTGATGAAAAAAAAAAATGGTGCAGACAATATTGAAAGTATTGTATGATGTGACAAAGGATTACGTAATCAATTAAGCTACTTCACAATAGCAAAGTCAAATTGACAGATATTGCGTAATACATCATTAACGACTTTATAATTGGGCCAGATAGGATTATCATGGCAAGTGACAGCCGTTTGACCAGCAACACGGTGGACTCTTTCAAGCAGAAAACAAATCTGGATGTCATTAATCTTTTGAAAGATAACCTAAAAGGTGAAAGAGAGGTAAAGACCGAGATCAGGTCGGCGTCATGTGGTGCATCATCTTTGTCTGCTATACGTAGGTGATCAGCATCGTGACAAAAGGAGATACAGTTCTAAATGATTCTTTTCCCTATTTTTTTTTTGTTCTGAATTTTAACCTTAATCTAGGATTGGCTTTCTTATATATACATGTGTATATTAACTATTGACGGACATTCACGTTTCCTTTGGATATGATGATTCTATTACATAACTATACAGCGGTAGTTATATCAGTATATGTACTAGTATGTAATTCAGTCTAGTTTTTTCTTGTCATGTTTGTCATATTACTTTTTGGGTAAAGAAAGTCTAGCAGATATAACTAAAGAAGTTTAATTTTGCATAAAGCATGCGTTTTCACACCTCAGCGTTAGTCACATTCATTGCGCGAAAAACATTGCGTGATTAATAACTCAACCAAATAAACAAGGTGATCAACGGTATCGATGAAAAACCTTAATACTTCAGTTTATTGTATCAAAAGACTATCAAATACACTTACATCGGTAAACATGTATATATATTTTCTTTCTTCTTCTTCTTTTTTTTCAGAAAATTATGATTTGAATTAATGTTATAATTCTTAATATACACTATCATTCAAGAATCTTTGAACCATTATTCTCTTAAGATGCTCATTGTCGCTCTGCTTCTCTCTTTCTCTCTTTAAATTATCCTGGGGGCGAAACGACTAGGGGAGGAAATGGTCTGGGGGCGAAACGACTAGGGTCCGGGGGCGAAACGACTAGGGGTGAAAAATAGAGGCGAAACGACCAGGGGGGAAACGACCAGGGGGGAAATGTCTTGGGGGCGAAACGTCCTGTTACCGATCTGACCTCCTGACCGGAGAGCTGTATGTCACGGATGTAAATTTATAAACAGAAGATTTGCAGAAAGAATTTGATGCGCATATCATATTTTAGTGGTGCTTTGCATGGTATTTTGAAGATTTGCCTAACCCCGCTCCCAGTCGATCGTAATTTTTCGTATTTTTCGCAATATTTCACCATTTCTAGTTATTCATATTTATTTAATTTATGTTTATTTTTCAATTAAGAAACGAATTAATAAGTTAATGGAGAGAGCTGGCTTTAGATGGACAATAAAAGGCAAGAGACATGTAACTTATCTACTGGTTAGCCAGTATGGTTAACAGAAGAACCAAGAATTGTTGACCAATGTATTGTGTACAATATTTTGTGTAGTAGTATTGATTTCGTTCATCAATTAGCGTTGGCCCGGAACCGTAAAGGTTGACCTACTTTTCAATGCTCACTGTGGGTCATCCCGACATGTCAAGTAGACCATTCTAATAGAGCCTAGGGTTTTTTTTTTGGAAGTGTCTATCGGCACGACGGTCGTGCCGATAAGGTCCCTTATTCGCACGACGGTCGTGCCGATAAGGAATGTCTATCGGCACGACAGTCGTCGTGCGATAAGGTCCGGTATTCGCAGGACGATGGTTGGTCTTCATCAAGGGATGTCAGAAGATTCGGACCCAAGAAGATTCGGCCCAGGGCCTTTCAGCGATTTTCGAGAAGATTCGGCCCAGCAGGTGAGAAGATTCGGCCCCGAGGTTGAGAAGATTCGGCCCATGTTGTATTATATTGTTTTTATCAGTAAAATTGCCAGATTGGACTAGTTATTCTTAAACATTTAAATAGTAATCTTAATTGCCCATATTGTTTTGCAGAACGTTATGATTATTACCGTGTTCTGCTAAGGCCATTATTTGCTGATTTTAGTGGTGTACTTCTCATCCCTTTTTTGGAGAAGATTTGACCCAATCCTTGAGAAATAGAGAGAACACGGTTCATTTTTTTTTTTTTTTCCATCATTATTATTTTCTTTTTGCATTATTGGCTGTATGTTTTGTTTGATTTAATAACTTAGGAGCGTAATTTTCTCTTTGTTCTGGAACGTTTTTACTGAGACATTAAAAAAATTGGTTTTAAATTATATTTGCACTTTATTTGGCCTTGGAGAAAATACTCTTGTCATGAAGTTTCTGTTATTGAGTAATAAATGCATTGGTTTTACCTATTACTTCTTCAAACGAAAAATGTAGACAGGAGAAAGGTGTGAACTTGTCAATTTCAAAACATTTTGAGTCGACAATTTTATATGGCTCAAGAGCTGACTGTTATTATGGGATATGAAAAAAAATTAATTGTAAGATAATTTAAGAAACGTGTTGGCCACCAGCAAATTCTCTCCATTCATGATGTTATGCACATTAAGATATCGGACATTAATTTTTTTTTTTTTACAACTTGGAAAATGTAGACTTGTCGAAAATCATTTGCAATGAAGAAATTGAATTTTGCTCATATGATTGGGATTCTTTTGAAGAGATATAAAACATTTTGGAAAATGGAGAAAACGTTGACTGCCAGCAATCTCTCCATAATTGGCATAGCCATACAAACGTTAAAAAGCCGAAAGATAACTTTTTCTCAGGAAAATCAAAACTGTGAAAAAGTTGATAACATAATAATAGACTGGCCTTCTCCAAGTCAATCAACAATATCACTTCACAAACTGATCACGCTTGTTTGACTCTAATAGGATTAAACCCTGCACCCCGTTTTACTCGCCTTTGTGAAGAGTGTACTTCAACCGCAATACACAGAATTACAAATTGGTCTTTAAGATGGGATCGTAATTTACTGCAGTCTGATTTTGCACCACACTCTCTAAAATATTCAATTAACCACAACCAAGAACTAGATTAGGAGATTTTCTAACATACCAAGCAGTAATACATAGACATAGCAAAGCGGCGTGGCTTCAAGACCGGATAGCAATTTACTACAGTCTGATCTAGCGTCACAATCCCGACAAGATGTAATTGACTAAAAACAGTTCCTAGATTAAGAATTTTCTGACAAACCAAATAGTAATTTGGCGATCCTATAAAGGTGATATGCAGACTAAAAACAGTTCCTAGATTAAGAATTTTCTGACAAACCAAATAGTAATTTGGCGATCCTATAAAGGTGATATGCAGACAAGATCAGAATGCACCCATTCTAATCCGTTCCAGACTATGATCATGAAAGTGACATTTTCAGACGATTGTAGAATATTGTACCATGCTTAAAGACCTGAAAGATTGCAGCAAGAACATACGAAAACGATGTAGATAAGGGAAGAAAAAAAGCAAACAATTTCTTTTCAAAACCCTTCTTTCACAGTGTCCTTAAGAGTCGGAGTTATCAGATTATAGGCCTTACAGTCTGGATATTGATGCATTCGTGATACCAGACGGTATTTGTCCTAACTAGATAAAAACCTTTTTTTGCTAATGTTTTCATGTACATAATAAGATCACACATATAGCAATAAAAAAATGTAATTTAGCGGTGCATCCAGTTAATCAATTTTTTGTTTCTGTGTTATCTGATCACGATCTCCAGGTCACATATTAATAATGAATCTGATGCACATTCATTATACAATACTAACCATCAAATTTATCTACCCTGCCATATGAGAACTTTTTTTTTTAAAAAAAAAGGACAATATATATCAACAATTAGTAAACCAAGACATACCATTCATAATACATCAATACAATTACAAATCGCTTATCTATGACAAGTGCTGCAAAAACATCTTCAAACTGTGAAGATTGCAGTCCTTTATTTCATTCACCATCAAACTGTGAAAAAAATTATTGTAATCCATGCACGTTCAACTATCTTCACATCCCGTATAATCATTTACAAATAGTTAAAATTGTTCTTTTCACTTTGATATGTATGCAAACATACATTAAGTAACATACATTACGTAACAATAAAGTGGGACAAAACCGGTATCAAAGTAACTCTAAAATTGGACATTCTCCTTTATGTAATTAAAGTAAACTGTATAATTACAAGCTAATTATGGAAACTGACTTGACTATACTGTTATTAGAATTAGGGCCGAATCTTCTTCTACCTTGGGCCGAATCTTCTCGTAGGTGGTCCGAATCTTCTTGGGTCCGAATCTTCTCAAGATTTCGTGTTGGGCCGAATCTTCTTGGGTCCGAATCTTCCTCCACCCTTCATCAAGAGCGTGTAAATCATAGCCCTAGGGTCAAAATTATTGCCAAGGGTTTATATAGTGAAATCTTCTTGTTACTATTCATTTTAGCCTTATCTTAGGCCTAAGGGGTCTTAGGTTTTAAACCATTCCAAAGTATTGTACATAATGTTTGGTGTAAAGGGATCGTACGTAGGCCTATCAGCCAGTGGAGCGATATGTACAGGAGTGTTGGGAACAAATCCAGTAAAGGAAGAAATATTTGAGTTTCATTGGAGAGGAGGAGGAGGAGGAGGAACTTGGAAAAAAAAGTTCCCGGCCCCAGTCAAAGTAGGGGGAAAATTAGCCGAATCACCTACCCTCAATGGTCACAACTATCCGCACAATCGGTGATATCTTTAGAATTTTGAGAAAAAAAGTAACTGGATCGAAGGGCCGCCGAAAATAAAAAAAAGACGGCTTTGTAATATGGCAAACAAAATTTCCGGTACCTAAACCCTATCCCCCCTTTAACCCTTTCCCATACAACAAAATTTAAGTCTGGTCAAAGTTGAAAGACCTTGTAGGCAGCAAAATAAACGCAACTCAAAAATTGAAATTTGTTTCCAGCGGGGCAGAAAACATTGTGGGAAAAGGAGACAACGCTGTTTACCAGCATCGTCTCCTTTTCCCACAATGTTTTCAAAAGGCTTCTGTCTCAGGGTATTTAAAAGCAGGGATTGTTTGGTAAAGGGTTAAAAAAAGTGAATATTTTTTCTCAAACGCAATAGTTAAAGTACTGTCAGTAGTCCATTTTCTGTCGTGCGGATAGTGGTGCTTAACAGCACGACTGTCGTGCGAATAAGAAAGGTTATCGGCATGACAGTCGTGCCGATAACCTCCATTATAGGCGCGACCGTCGTGCGGATAGCCTCGGCCTTTTTTTTTCAAACCCAAAATGATCGGCAGTCAGAGAGATGGTGTAATAAAGACAGCAAACTACAGAAGAAGATATTTTCTGTATATATCGATCATGTAAAGACCCATTTAAGCAATATATGAAATATCAAAACCCAATTTGAGCGGAGTTTCCACCCTGCAAGCAGTGGAGATCAAGATCATTTGTGCATAGACATGTCCTAGGTCTACATTTTTATACCACCCCCTTCAACGAATAGTGGTATATTGCTTGGGGAACAGACAAAAGCACACTGGGACAAAAGCCCACCTGGACAAAAGCCCACTGGACAAAAGCCCACTACTAATTTTTGCAGGGAGGACAAAAGCCCACTGCAAATAAAAGAGTGTTACAAAATTATTTTTTATCATTTCTGTAAGAAAGCATTTTTCTACTCCTCTAAAGACAATTTACATCAAATCCAGTTTTTTGAAATTAAATACATGATTATAACTAAAAGTGGGCTTTTATCCTGGTGGGTTTTTGTCCCAGTGGGCTTTTGTCTTAATGGGCTTTTGTCCTAGTGGGCTTTTGTCCTACACCCATATTACTTTGCTAATGTCAGTTGTTAGACCTTACCTTCCAAATAATAACTAGACAGAGAAATGACCTAGTTTCATCAAATTTGGCACAGACATTTGTCTTGGAGTGTAGATGATCCCTATGGATTTTTAGGTCAATCAGTCAAAGGTCAAGGTCACAGTGACAGTCAACATGTTGATGTATAGACCTTGTCTAGACATATAAACCTTGTCTGGAGGATAACTAGACACAGAATTGACTTAGGTTCATCAAATATGGCACAGACATGCATCTTGGAGTATACATGTAGATGAACCCTTATGATTTTGAGGTCAATCTGTCAAAGGTCAAGGTCACAGTGACCATCAATATGTTGATATGTTGACAAACCTTGTCCAGATGATAACTAGACACTGAAATGACCTAGGTTCTTCAAATTTGGCACAGACATGTGTCATGGAGTGTAGATGATCCCTATTGATTTTGAGGTCAATCTGTCAAAGGTCAAGGTCACAGTGACCATCAACATGTTGATATACTGGACGAAACCTTGTTCAGATGATAACTAGACACGCAACTGACCTAAGTTGATCAATTTTGGCACAAACATTTGTCTCATAGTGAAGATCAGCTCTGAGGTCAATCGGTCAAATGTCTAGGTCACATTGACCATCAACATGTTAATATACTGTATAGACCAAGCCTTGTCTGGATGATAACTAGACTCAGAATTGTCCTAGGTTCATCAAATTTGGTAGAGATATTTGTCTCTTAGTATAGATGATCCCTAACGATTTTGAGGTCAGTTGGTTAAAGGTCAAGGTCACAGTGGCCTTCAACATGTTGATATATGGACCAAACCTTGTCTGAATGATGGCTAGACACAGAATTTACATAGGTTCTTCAAATTCTGTACAGATATTCATCTTGGAGTGTAAATGATCTCCATTGAATTTGAGACAATCCATCTAAGTCATCAAGGTCACAATGGCAGTAAGCTTGTTGAAATATAGACCAAACCTTGTCCAAATGATAAGCTGAGACAGAATTGACCTGGGTTTGTCAAATTTAGCACAGACATTCTTCTTGGAGTTTAGATGATCCCTATTGATTTTAGGTCAATCAGTCAAAGGTCAAGGTCACTGTGACCATCAACATGTTGATATATATAGACCAAATCTTGATGAAAACTAGACACAGAATTGACCTAGGTTCATAAAATTTAGCACAGACATTTGTCTTGGAGTGTAGATGTTCCCTAACGATTTTTAGATTAATTCATCAAAGGTCAAGGTCATAGTGGCCTTCAACTTAATGATATATAGACCAAACATTGTCCAGATGAAAACTACACACAGAATTGACCTAGGTTCTTCAAATCCTGTACATGAATATGCTTCTTTGAGTGTAAAATGGTCTCTATGGATTTTAGCTTATATAATAAGGTTAATCCGTGAAAGCTCAAGGTCACAGTGACCACCTAGATCCATTTGCTAAGAAAAAATTAAAGATGTCTCAGAATTTATCATATGTAGCTCAACTTGTGGCTCTATCATTTTACTCGCATATTATCGGGGACGTAGTAAGCATGGAAGTTGACAGGCATACATGTTTTGATATCAGTTAATGAACTGTGTCACTTCCTGTATCAATGTGGCAGTATTGTGGCATGACTGTTTTACAAACAGACATCTTATTTCAAGTTCAAACAGTTTGGAGACTGCAGTGTTGGCCTTTGAATAGATATGTTGCAGTCACACATTTTCATGTGCTTTTGTTTGGTTTATTTTTAACCCTTTACCATGTAGGACTTTAAAAAAAAAAGGGGATTTGCTGGTTCAAATCTTCACCTCAACCAATTTTTTCTGAGGATGGATGATGGCAATTAGCTGTGAAAGGATTCATTCTTGTCTGGCCGGTGATCAATGTTTCGATCATGATGGTTATGTCAAAAGGAGCCAGTAGCTTGGGAAGAATGATTTATACAGTAACAGAAACTCCAGGAAAGCATGGATAGGTGCAGTGACTGCTGCAATATAATTGATGTAAATGTTGAAAGCAATGCTAAATACCATACAATCAATAAAGCAATCAATCAGTCATTCAATCAGTCAAGGGACTGATAGAGCTAACATATATACTAGACATAAATTATATTAAAGGTGGCCCTTCAGATTTTGGGACGAAAATTGTACAAAAATGCAAAAAAAATCATCCTTATACTCCCAAAGCCTTTTGATTTTCATTCATAAAACTCCAGTAGTCGAACACCCTCCGACAACACGAGAAATTAGAGATTTACTACAGCCCAGGTCGACACCGACGGGAGACACATTCTATTTTTAGATGTTCAATTCGCTTATTTACATACAGGCAGAGTTTCAAACATAGCGTCTGAAGAAGACATTATTGAAAATAATTATTACATGTGTGTTAAGTAATGGAATACAAGCATTATGAGTCACGTGCCAGTCACTTGGCATTCCCTAAATGCTTTATTGATTTTTGGCTCGAAATCTAAAAATACTTTAAGAGGCTACATAGCCTTTTAAGGGAATACCATCAAAAAAATTTTTTTTTGTAATTTTATGAATCTTAATTATTGAAGATTTGTATTATATTTCCATATGAATTTCAGTGATATATATATTTTTTAATTTTGTGAGATGTAAGAATTCTAAACACCCACCTTTAAAATACATGTATTCTTATAAGACTTAGTTTCATCAGTTATCTATTATAATTATGATATGTATTTATACAGATAAAGCTGTAAGATGGTTTATGTAACAGTAAAGAAGGAGACAGATGAAGTTCTACACCTATCTAGACAACCTAGTAATAACTCCTGGGCTATGTTGGCAGGTAAAAATCACAGGGATTTACAGCTGATTGCTGTCATTTTTTTCGTTTTCCTACATTGTTTTCATATATATATATATCTCTCTCTTAGGCATGAAAATACAGGATTGTGTTTTAAAGCATTTTACTTACACTTTTAAAAACAAACAGCAATTTATTTCTAGCTCAATCTAACTTGTTACCAAACAACGTAATTTTAGACTAGTCCAAATTGGAAGCATTTGCAGACAACAAAATTAAAATTTGTTTTGGGAAGGTTGGAAAACATTGTGGAAAAAGGAGAAAATGCTGGTTACCAGCATTTTCTCCTTTTCTCACAATGTTTTCAGAAGGCTTCTTTCTCAGGGTTGTTAAAAGGCTGGATTGTGTGGTAAAGGGTTAAAGGGTTTACACACTGTATTGCTATGTAAAACATGTTCATTATGTCATCTCCGCATGCTTATAGATGTATATGAAAAAAGAGTTTACCTGCATGCTAGCTTTCATTAACCCTTTACTCCATAGATACTCATTTCTACGCATTGCTTGTAGGAGCCTTTGGAAAACATTGTGGCAAAAGGTGAAATTGCTCGTGACGAGCAATTTCACCTTTTGTCACAATGTTTTCTACGCTATCAAAAGGTGTCATACACACATAATAAATGGCTTCATCCTTGCTGTTGTTTAGGGTCAATTAGAGTTACCCAAAAAAAAATGCCTTATGGGGTAAAGGGTTAATTAAACATTTGATAGTAACTTATCAGTTTAAGAACATTTTAAGTGCTTTTATACACACTTTAGATCAAGATCAGATTGCAAATTTTGTTCAATCAGATCTTCACCTATAGCCATTGTTTGTAAAAATATGCATAGTTGTTCAAGGTGTTTTTTCTGTTTATCAAACAACAAAATTTTGGACTTTTCTAAATTAAAAGCTTTTGCAGACAACAAATGAAATAAGACCCAATGGATGGTTTTGTTTTTGAAAGGGTAGAAAGTATAGCTAGAAAAGAGAAAGTACTGGTAACCAGCATTTTGGTTACCAGCATTTCTTCTGTTTCCCTCTATGATTTTGAAAGTTTCTCACAGGGTCTTTAATTTTTTGCCAAACAGTGCAGGGTTTTCACAACTCTGAGAAAGAGGTCTTTTGAATAATTGTGGAAAAAGGAGAAAATGCTGGTAACCAGCATTTACTTTTTTTTTTCCACAGTGTTTTCTACCCCCTCAAAACAAGTTTCAGTTTTTGAGTCATATTAATTTCGTCATCTGCAAATGCTTTCTGTTTCAATTAGGACTACTCTAAAATTGTGTCATTTAATAAATCATATCTTCAGCCCTTTGAGGGAAATTGCCATGTGAAGCCTTTTTTTTTTTGGTTATACTATATGGCATGCAATATGCAAAAAGCGGCATTTGGACATTTTGCCTAAACCGTCATCTCGGATCAGCCTACACAGTTTGCACAGTCTAATCAAAGACGGCACTTTATGTCAGTTTTAGATTTTTTCCTACAGTAGACTTGCTTACATGATCATACACGATTGTGAATATCACGCATGATCAGAAAGTGTTGTCTAAGATCAGTCTGCACAGTCTGTGCAGGCTGATCTGTGACGACACTTTAGCCAAATGTCTGAATGCCCATTTTCGAGTGTTGCAGGCAATAAAATATCTTACCTGTGTCTTTTTTTTTATTTTCTTCAGGGTTTTTTGCCTTTGGACTTGGAGCAGCCTGGTATGGAAATGGTAGGTATAAGGTGTACATGTATTTTTTTCCTATTACTATTTTGTTTAAATTCTTCTTTCACCTAGACTTCAGTTTCCAGTTTAGCAAATTTGCTCTTGATAATAAAGAAATTGATACATATTTAACCCATTACCACATAGTCCCTACTTTTGACGACCCTGAGAAAGAAGCCTTTAGAAAACAGTGTGAGAAAAGGAGAAAATGCTGATAACCAGCATTTTCTCCTTTTCCCACGATGTTTTCTACCCTTCACAAAACAAATTTTAAAGTTTCAGTCACTTTTATTTTGTCGTCTGCAAATGCTTTCAATTTGGACAAGCCTAAAATTTCGTCGTTTGGTAATGAGTTGATATGAACTTTTTAACCTTTTACCACACAATCACCAGTTTTGAAGACCTTAAAAAAGAAATCTTTGGAAAGCATCATGGAAAAAAGAGAAAATGCTAAATGCAGCATTTTTTCCTTTTTCCCACAATGTTTTCTAGTTGTTCAAGGACAAGTACAATCAAATGAAAAAAAGGTGACTTGTCTTCTGTAACATTCTTCAATTTGGATGAGTCTAAAATTTTGCTGTGTGGTAAAGAGTAAACAGACCACAAAATTTTACACTTGCTGTTACCAAAAGGTGTTGCAGATTACAAATCAAATCTGGCTTGAAAGAAGGAATTTGTGCCTGCTTAACATCATTTTTTTTTTCCTTTTCCCTGCAATGTTTTCAAAATCTTTTTTCTATAAGGGTTATTAAAGGCCCAGTAAAGGCAAAAAATATCAAAGCAGGTGTGTCAAAATACATTTATATTCAAATCATACCATTTAAAAGCAGGGGAAATATTATGGAAATACCATTCTGATATTGTGTGGTTGGGCCATATGTGAGTCACTGGCGGAAAAAAAAATGTGAAAATCAGACAGAAAGTAAACAAAAAACACAGCTACCTGGTATGTTTTAATCTAGTTTTGAAATTAATTTCTCTGTTAGCAACACTTGGTTACAAAGACTTTATATTGACAGATTGTCATCCTCACAATAATTTCCATACTTTTAAATGATATGATATAGCCCTTTACTCCATAGATACTCATTTCTACGCATTACTTGTAGGAGCCTTTTGAAAACATTGTGGCAAAAGGTGAAATTGCACATGATGAGCAAGTTCACCTTTTGTCACAATGTTTTCTATGCTATCATAAGGTGTCATATGCACATAAGAAACAGCTTCATCCTTGCTGTTATTTAGGGTCAATTAGAGATACCATAGAAATGCCCTGTGGGGTAAAGGGATAAATTCATATGCATGTGAACACCCACTTTAGTTACATTTGGCCTTTATTGTCTCTTTAAAATGGGTATTGTTTTGAACAGTAGTTAACCTGGTACTGTACAGGTTACTTTTAGAAATGAGAACTGAGATATGATTTGCAAATGTTTTTCTTCTAGATCCAATCATATGGAAAATAGTCTATGTGACCGGTGGTGTATTTGTGGGCATATCTTATCTGGAGGACTGGGAGGTAATTTTGGAAATATAGCAGAACATTAGTTAACCCTGACCACATAATCCCGCCTTTCAACGCCCCTGAAAAAAAAAAACCTTTTGAAAACATCATGGGAAAAGGAGAAAATGCTGGTAACCAGCATTTTCTCCTTTTCCCACAATGTTTTCTACTCTTTTAAAATAAAGTTTCAATTTTTGAGTCACATTTATTTTGTCGTCTGCAAGTGCTTTTTTTTTTCAAACATTTCCATTTACATGCATGACATAAGCACTTTGTTAGGCAGTGGAGTAGTACAGGACTTTCATGACCTTATCTTTACAAGATGTACCTATTATTTCAAGCCCAGAATCTCTGATGTTAAAATACAAAATACTACCCTAACTTTTCTGTCCCCTAAACAGTAGTAATCGTAATGACTGACCACAAAGTGTACAATTTAAACGATTGTTTTGAGAGTCTGAACTTGTGCCATGGAATAGCAAGTTTTTTAGGCTATGGCTGAATGACATTAATCCAGCCCTAATCTAGGAATGTTTTTGGTGTCCAAACTTGTGTGGTCATTGTGTCCGACTCATGACCTGGAGGTTGCGAGTTTGATACCCAATTGCGGAAATTTTTTTATGGCGATTTTTCTCCTCTCACCTCCGATACATGTGAGAAAAATAGTCAGTGGCTTTGGAAAGAAAGCTGTGTCAGTACTGGTGTGAGAAAGCCAGGAAACACATGGGTGTGTCACTGATGCCCATAATATGACTTAAACTGTTAACCCTTTATCCACACAGTCGCAACATTGATGACACTGAGAAAGAAGTCTTTTGAAAACATTGTGGGAAAAGGAGAAAATGCTGGTAACCAGCATTTTCTCCTTTTCCCACTATGTTTTGTACCTATCAATAAACAATTGCACCATTTGAGCCACATTGACATTGTGGTCTGCAAATGCTTTCAATCTGGACGGGGCTAAAATTTTGTTCTCGGGTAAAGAGTTAAAATGGTGTTAAGATCCAATACAATGTCACTCAATCTGAACTTATGCCATGGTAAAACAAGCTTTCTAGGCTATCGCTGAATGACATTTTTTCGGCCCAGATAGATTAAAAATGGTACAAATAACAAAAATACATTTACGGTCATTTGTATTATTAAACAGTGTGAGTTTGACAAGAAGACTGGAGAGATCCGACTGAAAAAATACAGTGCCTGGGATATTGTATTTACACCTATCACTGGCGCTAACAATGTCCGTGAGTATCTCCAACTAAAGTTTTTTTTACACCATTATCTTCTACATAGTCCCAGCTTTTAATGATTCTGTGGAAGAAACCTTTTGAAAACATTGTGGCAAAACGAGAGGAGCTTGTAATCAGCATTTTGTCCTTTGTCCCAAAATGCTGCCCACTCAGGCAGAATTCACACTTTGAGCTACATTTGATTTGTTGTCTGCAAGTACTACCTATTTGGTCAAGATTTAATCTTTATCATACTTCTCTGGATAAAAGGTGTTTTGTTTTAGAGTTATCCCTTTACCACACTATCACAACTTTTAATGACCCTGAGAAAGAAGCCTTTTGAAAACATTGTGGTAAAAGGAGAAGATGCTGGTAACCAGCATTTTCTCCTTTTCCCACACTGTTTTTACCCATCCTATAACAAATTTCAGTTTTTGTGTTGCATTACTTTTGTCGTCTGCAAATGCTTCCAATTTGGACCAGTCTAGGATTTTGTTGTTTGGTGAAGAGTTAAATTGGGTGGATAATTGTCTTTTGCTGTTTTCCATATGACAGAATTTCAGTGTTGTCCAAGTCGAAAGCATATGCAGACAACAAATAGATTGTTACTGAAAGCATAAACTGTCTTTCACTGTATGGAAAAAATTGTTTGAAATGGAGAAAATGCAGTTTACCAGGTTTTTCTCATTTTCAAGTCTTTTCTAAGACTGCCTTCCTTTGGTTTGTTAACCCATTACCACACGAGAAAAATTTAGACTGGTCCAAATTGAAAGGATTGGCAGACGACAAAATAAAGGTGACTGAAAAATTGAAATTTGTTCTGGGAAGGGTAGAAAACACTGTGGGAAAAGGAGAAAATGCTGGTTACCAGCATTTTCTCCTTTTCCCACAGTGTTTTCAAAAGGCTTCTTTCTCAGGGGCGTCAAAAGTAGGGATTGTGTGGTAATGGGTTAAAATATCAGATTGTTTGGTTAAGTGTTATGGGATCTTTTTAACTCTTTACCAAACAACAAATTTAGGGTCTGGACCAAATTCAAGGCATCTGCAGACAACAAATTAAATGTTGTTAACTTTTACCAAAGGACAAATTTTTGGACTATCAAATTCAAAGCGTCTGCAGACAAAAAAATGCAATCTTGTTAATATGATGAGTTTGGACTAATAGGTTGGAAAGTGTTGTGGAAAAAGGAAAAAATGCTGGTTACCAGAATTTTCTCCTTTTCACACGATGTTTTCTATAGGCTTCTTTCTCAGGGTTGTTAAAAGATGGGATTTTGTGATAAAGAGTTAATACGATGATTCTGACTTTGATAGGGTAGAAAATATCGTGGAAAAAGGAGAAAAAGCTGGTTACCAGCATTTTTTTTGTTTCTCACAATTTTTTCTATAAGCATCTTCCTCAGGGTCGTTAAAAGTCTGGATTGTGTGATAAAGATATTTTCCGGTAAAAGGCAATACATTAAAATATTTGTACATATTTTCTAGCCACTTTTTTTTTATTTAGACCAGGGATTGTATATATACGATCCCTATTTAGACAGATCAAAAGCTGAAATGAACATTTTGATTTGTTTGGTTATTTTAGTTGTTGCACAGTTGGCTGATGTGATAGATGTAAGGATAGAGGATGAAAGAGTCAATTTTTTTGGTACCACTCATCAAGTGGTGCTGGTGTTCAATTCAGGAATGTCACTTGGTATAATAGAGTCTTTCACCTTTGGAAAAACTGAGTAAGTACAGATCATGTTAACCCTTTACAAAACAATCCCTGAGATAGAAGCCTTTTGAAAACATTGTGGGAAAAGGAGAAAATGCTGGTAACCAGCATTTTCTCCATTCCCCACAATGCTTTTTACCCTAATGGAAAAAAAATTCAATTTTTGAGTTACATTTATCTTTCCATCTGCAAATGTTTTTAGTTTGGACAAGTCTAAAATTTTGTCATTTGGTAAAGGGTTAAGTTACTTAGTTGCCTTTCACTAACCTTACATACAAAATCTTATGAACAAAGTTTGTAATAAAGAAACAAATGAACAATTGCATAGCACAAATACAGGGATCAGGCAGGACTTGTACCTAGAATGCCATACCCATAACCACTGAGCTAAAGAGAATTCTCCCTTACGCAGTTCTTAGGTATCATATTTTATACCAGGATGAAGCCATGCATGTAGGTGTAGTCTCGCTTGACAATAAAAAAAGTTATGTATGCAGTGTAGGAAAGCAAACATCTACCCATTACCACATGATCCCTACTTTTGACGCCCCTGAGAAAGAAGCCTTTAGAAAACATTGTGAGAAAAGAAGAAAATGCTGGTAACCAGCATTTTCTCCTTTTCCCACAACATTTTCAACCCTTCACAAAACAAATTTCAAATTTTCAGTCACTTCTATTTTGTCATCTAGAAATGCTTTTGATTTAGACAAGCCTAAAATATGGTCATTTGGTAATGAGTTAAGTCTGAAAACAAGCTTCTCTAATCCGCATAGCTTCACAATTTGAGGAAATGTCTGCATTGCTTCAATCTCATATTTTTGAGTAAAGAAGGGATTTTATACTTATATACACAATCTCAAATATTTTGCATAAATCTATGTAGTTTATTGAAATTCAGCCTGGGGGCACCTTTCACTAAACTGTGTGCACACGAAATTTGTTTATTTATTTTTTGTAAGGAATCATCAAGTCTGATAAAGAGTTTCACTAAACTGCATACTCTTATGATTTGAGTAAATAATTGCAAACTTTATGCAAGCTCATAGCTTCGGGTAAAGCAGGGATGGTATAAATGTGTATATACAATCGCAAATAATTTGTAAAAATCCATGCAGTTTATTTATATCCCTGGCGAATTTGGAGCTGAGACAGGTTCAAAATCAATGAAAAAAGATCAGGCTGTTTCCTCCTTTGTTGATGGCAATAATCACCTGATGTAGTTTGAAATCCAGAGATTGGTAATCAGGTTAGCAGAGACTACCAATGAACTAGTGTTGAATTGTAGAACTGAAGTAAGATTTAGATCAGTTTGGGAATACTTAACCCTTTACCACACAATCACGACCTTTCACGACCTTTAAAAAGTCAGCTTTCGAAAACATTGTGGGAAAATAAGAATTTGCTGGTAACCAGCATTTTTTCCTTTACCCACAATTTTTTCCGCCCTATGAAAGACAAATTTCATCATTTGAGCAACCCTTGATGTGTAGTCTGCAAATACTGTCAACTTGCAATAGTCCAAAATTGTCTTGTGTGGTAAAGAGTTAACATTGTATAGGGGTAAATGATCCATTCATAACAAGATTTAAGCCTTTAGCAAACAACTTTGAATCTTAATGAATGTAGAGAAGTAAAAAATCTATTAAAACATTGTGGGAAAAGGAGAAAATGCTACTGTGTAGCATTTTCTCCCTTGTCCTGAATGTTTTCTATGTTTTCCAGGTAACTTTTGCAACATTGCATGTTGTTTTGAAACATTTAAATCATGAAAACTGGTACTCCAATATATTAATGGTATGCATACACATGTAATAATGTGATTCTGGTCAAGATACATAAACTGTGATATCTGCATTGGTTTTCAACCTCAGATGGATACACTAATTTTTTAGATGAAATGAAAATCTGGGTCGCAAATATGGTAATACTCTGGGACATTGTCAAAAATGATTGATTGATTGATTGATTGATTGATAGTATGTCTATGGTGTTAAATGCTGTTTTCAACATTATTTCATTTATATCCGTGTAGCCAGTGCACCTATCTATGCTTTTCTTAGTTTCTTTTTACCAGTGTTTTGCACAATATTCTTTCCAAGCCACTGGCTGCTTTCCTATAACTATAGTTGAGACAATGATCGTTGGTGAGAGAGAAATAAATCCTGTCATGATGACTATTAAGAATCCTTGGAAAGAAATTGGCCAGGCAGGGCATTGAACCAGCAGCCCCCTGTTAACCCTTTCCCAAACAACAAAATTTTAGACTGGTCCAAGTTGAAAGAATTTGCAGGCGACAAAATAAACGCAACTCATGAGTTGAAATTTGTGACTAGCGGGGCAGAAAACATTGTGGGAAAAGGAGACAATGCTGGTTATCAGCATTGTCTCCTTTTCCCACAATGTTTTCAAAAGGCTTCTATCTCAGGGTTGTAAAATCCAGGGATTTTTTGGTAAAGGGTTAATTAGACCTTATTCTATTGACTGTGCTACCTGGCTTGGCTGTCAAAAATAAATCATTGGTTCCACACACAGCTGGTGGTGTTTTTATGTAATAGAATATAAAAGAAATAATCTCTCTATTGTGGTATCATTCAATAAACCACCGTTGTGAGTACAATGAATAATCCATGAGTGGTTTATTCATTGCGCCTCATAACTCACAATAAGGTTTATTGAATGATAAGCCCCAATAGAAAGATTATTTCGATTCTAACATAACCAGTTCTTAATCAAAGGAAAACAGGTTGATATCTAGAGTGAAAATGCAGATGTAGATCACATTCCGTTGAATGGCCTACTTACTTACTTTTATACATACTGAGGTCACTCCATATAAAATGACGTTACTCTACATAGAAGAATTAAGAAATAATCTTCTTTCTATCGTGGTATATCGTTCAATAAACCACAGTTGTGAGTTATGAGGCACAATAAATAATCCACGAGGGCGATAGCCCGAGTGGGTTATTCATTGCGCCTCATAACTCACAACGTGGTTTATTGAACGATATACCACGATAGAAAGAAGATTATTTCGATTCTAACATGGGAAATTCTTAATGAAAGGAAAACAAGTTCAAACTTAGAGTAAAAACGCAGATGAAGATTGTGTTCCATTGAATAACCCATGAATGACGTCACTCGATATAGGATGACGTCACTCTACATGGATTGTCGCATATTTTACCACGCTTTCCTTGCACTGTGTTTATAGAGCCAAATTCACGTGTCATGTTAGAATGTAGATTTTATCACGCTTTCGTTGCACTATGTTTATAGAGCCGAATTCACATGTCAGAAATTACATTATACCCTGTTTCTATGCTTTACTTTTACTTGAATAATTTTGTCTGCAACCTTCAGCGATATAAACAGACAAAACTTGAATCAATGAAAGTGATGAAATAACAGCAAACAAATCTTCAAGGAAATAAGCTAATTGCTGAAATAGAAATATTTTTGGTCAAACTTACCATATGTCAAAATTTGGATCTACTAATTTCAAACAAGTTTATAGACATTAAGCGCTGCAAAGTTGTTAAGCACTTTTCCACACAACTATGACACTGAGTTATAAGGTTTTTGAAAACAGTGTGGGAAAAGGATAAAACTCTGGTAACCAGCATTTTCTCTTTCATTTTACGCCCAAAAAGGTAATATAATGCTATGGCCCTGGTCGTCTGTCCACCCATCTTTCTGTGGGTCGGCTAGCAGTTTCTTGTTTGCGCGACTCCAACAATTTCCATCAGAGTAAGTTGAAACTTACCACACTGAATCTCTGTGATATGTGGTTGTGCACATGACTCTTAACTCATTACCAAACGACAAAATTTTAGGTTTGTCCAAATCAAAAGCATTTGCAGACGACAAAATAAAAGTGACCGAAAATTTGAAATTTGTTTTGTGAAAGGTAGAAAACATTGTGGGAAAAAGAGAAAATGCTGGTTACCAGCATTTTCTCTTACTCCCACAAAGTTTTCTAAAGGCTTCTTTCTCAGGGGCATCAAAAGTAGGGATTGTGTGGTAATGGGTTAAAATTCGGATCTCTGTAGGTGTTCCAGATTCTAATCCATTTCACTGACAAGCTCCTTCAGGCATCTTATGCACTACTCTGCAAAGCTTTTGTTCCACGTTATTCAATGACAAAGTTCTCCATAGTAGCCGTATTTCAATTATTACTGTTGTCTGCAAATGTTTTTAGTTTGGATTGGTCTAAAGTGTTGTCATTTGGTAATGACTTAACCCATTACCACACAATCCCTACTTTTGATGCCCCTGATAAAGAAGCCTTTAGAAAACATTGTGGGAAAAGGAGAAAATGCTGGTAACCAGCATTTTCTCCTTTTCCCACAATGTTTTCTACCCTTCACAAAACAAATTTCATATTTTCAGTCACTTTTATTTTGTCATCTGCAAATGTTTTCACTTTGGACAAACCTAAAATTTTGTGGTTTGGTATTGAGTTAAATACATGTGACCCATCACACAAAAAGGGACCTTCTGGGAACTGTGAAAAGTGTCAACCCTGGTCGCGCAGCTGACAAGGGTTGACACTTCATTTTGTGTATGAAAAGTGGTTATATCACCTTACTGTACGTTCATTTTTGAAAGGGGGAGGAAAGTGAAAGATTGAAAGTATAACCTTCATTTTCTCCTTTTCTTTCCCAGAATTTTTTTTACCCTTCACAAAACAAATTTCAAATTTTCGGTCATTTTTGTCATCTGCAAAGCCTAAAATAGTGTCATTTTGTAATGAGTGAATAAAATACAGAAAAGCATGAAATAAGGTAAAACTATTTCTTCTGTTGTTTTCAGAGAGCATAAAGAGGTTGCAGAGAAGGTCCGAAACTTTTTAAATATAGAAAACAGAGGTAACTTTATACCAGATCTGACACAAGATGCTTCAGACATAATAATGGGGGAGGATACTGATTCTACAGAAGGTGATGATACTGCTGATGATTTTGAAAAAGTGGACAAGTCCAAACTCCCGGCAGAACTTACAGAAACAACAGAAGAAAAGGAAAATGATACAGTTGACACTGCTTAACTCATTATATCCTGCAGACTATTTATTTTTTGCAGCAGACTGCTTTTAAAATCATTAAGGAAATAGCAGAAATGGTTTGTAAGAAGAAATCGCTCATATGAGTAAATTTCTCCTAATGCCTCATTTTGTTAACATGTATTCATTATGAATTAGTGTACATGTATTTTACATTGATGTTTAGAAGTTGTTTGCTGCACTTTTGTTTCAGGAAGTAATGGGATCACACAAGTCATGTTGTAAGTTTCTGTAACCCTTTGCCAGACAAGAGCATTTTTTACTTTTTTGACAACTAGGAAAAGGCTTTTAACCCCCTTACCACACTATGGTGACTTTTAATGACCCTGACGAAAAAGCCTTCTGAAAACATTGTGGGAAAAGGAGAAAATGCTGGTAACCAGCATTTTATTCTTTTCACACAATGTTTTCTACCCTATCAAAGCAAAATTGCACCATTTGAGCCACTATGAAAATTGTCCTCTGCAAATGCTTTCAAATTTTGCTGTATGGTAAAGGGTTAAAAGTATTGTAGGTGGAGAAAAAATGCTGGTGGCCAGCATTTTCTCCTCTTCCTGTTTGTTTTTCTCCCCTACCAAAAAATAAAGGAAAAAATGCCACCCTTGTAGCCACAGTCAGTTTTTCATTTGCAAATTTGCAAGTATTTTCACTATGGACAAGTCTAAAATACTGTTATCTGTCTAGAATTTAACACTATACCAACTGAAAAAAAGTTTAGATTGATCCAAATTTAAATACTTTGTTGGTGAGAAAGTGACAAAAAAATGTGGCTTAGATGGTAGAGTTTCTCTTGCAAAGGGTTAAAAACATTGTGGGGAAGGGAGAGAATGCTGTTCACCAGCATTTTTCTACTTTTTCCTCAATGTTTTTCAAAAGCCTTTTTCTTCAAGTTTGCTAAAATATGGGTTGCTGATGTTTGAGTATCACTTTGGAAGGGTTGAAAATATGGTGGGTAAAGGAGAAAATGCTGGTTAACAGCATTTTCTCCTTTTTCCACAATGTTTTCAAAAGCCTTTTCATGAGGTAATGTTCAAACAAGGGTTGTTTGGTAAAGGGTGAAAATACAGAAATTAATCATTAGTAGTGGGTGTGTGCATTTAAATTAACCCTTTACCACACAATGACAACATTAAACATCCCAGAAAGATATGGCTTTTGAAAACATTGTGGGAAAAGGAGAAAATGCTGGTAACCAGCATTTTCTCCTTTTCCCACAATGTTTTCTACCCTATCAAAGAAAACTGTTTATCGTATGAGCCACATTGAAACTGTCATCAACAAATGCTTTCAATTCGGATAGGTCTAAAATCTTGTTGTGTGGTAAAGGGTTAAGTATATCATAGCCAATGCAGTTTTTGGTGATAGGTATTTTGCTGACATATTTTATTGTTTCAGATTTTGTTGAAAGATATTTTGATTGAAATTGATATGAATCTGTTGATTGATATTGTTATGAATTTATTTTTCTCGTCAAGTACTAACTTTTTGTCTATTATTCTTAAATCAGAAAAACTGGGTAGAAAATAAGTTTCTCTCCTTATTTCCCAAATTTTCAGCTAAGATTTAATAGTCTAGGTTTTGTAGGTAATGAACATTGTCCACTTGTTTTTTCTAACGCACCAAGTGCTGAATGAATAAAATGGTTTGTATATATTAAGTGTTGTAGGAACAACCTACATATTACAGAGTAATTTTGGAATTGTTTTACTCTTACAGCCTCAGAGAATTTTGGGTTATGTAGATCAAAGATCAGACTCTATCTTTTTCTGTAGTCTGATTGACTGATTGTACTCTTCATCTTCCAAAGAAAGTACCAAATTGTACCTATAGTAATGTTATTATCCACCCTGTTCACAGAAATTATCATCAACATATTTCTGAGGGTAATGTTAGAGATCTTATATTTGACAATCCCACCAAACAATTATAGTGAAAGTGACATAGAACATCATTAACCCTTTACCAAAAAATACCTGTTTTTTAGGACCTAGAGGAAGACGCCTTCTGAAAATATTGTAAGAAAAGGAGAAAGCTTGTAACCAGCATGTTCTCCTTTTCTCACTATATTTCTACTTGTCAGAATTCAAGTTTCTATTTTTGAGTTCTATTTATTTTGTCATCTGCAAGTGCTTTCAATTTGGACAAGTCCTAAAATTTTGACTTTTGGTAAAGAGTTAAACACCATCCAAATCACTCCTCTGCAGTATAACTCTTTCCCAAACAACAAACTTTTAGACTGGTCCAAATTGAGAGCACTTGCAGATAACAAACTAAACATAGTTCAAAAATTGATTTTTTTTCCAGTAGTTTAGAAAACTGGGGGGGGGGGGAAATGCTGGTAACTAGCATTTTCTCCATTCCCCACAATGTTTCAAAAGGCATCTATCTCAGGATTGTAAAAAAACAGGGATTGTTTGGTAAAGGTTTAACTCATTACCAAACGACAAAATTTTAGACTGGCCCAAATGGAAAGCATTTCCAGACGACAAAATAAAAGTGACTGAAACAATGAAATTTGTTTTGTGAAGAGTAGAAAACATTGTGGGAAAAGGAGAAAATGCTGGTTACCAGCATTTTCTCCTTTTCCCACAATGTTTTCTAAAGGCTTCTTTCTCAGAGGCGTCAAAAGTAGGGATTGAGTGGTAATGGGTTAAATCAACTTTGGAGAGGCCATACTTTACTGTATGAAGCCATTTTTGACCAGTCATAACTTTCTACCAGACAGTAAATTTTCAGACTGATCCATGTTGACCCATGTTGATAGTGTCTGCTGAAAAAATGTAGATGTTGCACAAAAAAACTCACTTGTCCTGTAAGAGACAGAAATTATTGTTTCCTGCATTTTCTCTGTTTTCAACAATGTTTTTAGAAGCTTTTTTTTTATCAGGTCCATTAAATAGAAGAATGTTTGGTATGAGCTTTGATATTTTGATATGTCTTTCCAAATTGTTTAATTATTACATATTAAGGACAGGGTTTTCATTTAGTGTTCATTCATTTACAATGGCACTGTTTACATTTTTTTTTCTCTGTACACAGTATAGATCACGATCAGACTACACAGAACAAGTAGTCTTATGTTAGATCTACCTTGTTTTGATATGTGTATTTTGTAAGACTTTCTGACCAAAACAGCCTTGAATAACTCAATATACCGTATAAGTACTTTTTTCTGCGGGGTCCAAATTCTACGGATTTTCAAAAAAACAGGGGGTTTAAAATTCTGCGTACCTTTTTTCTGCGCCAATGAATCTGATAAAAAATGGATTTAATTATTGCGCTTTATTTTGAAACCGGTACCAGCTTCCATTTTGGACAGGTATACTCCATAAATGTATTTCGGTTGTTATCGTCTTCAGTGTAAAGGACGATATTCATGTAGTTAAAACACACAAACACACACTTTTTTATGTGAATTAATAACTATTTTATTCATTGCAATACCATATCTATTTCTGTATCAGACCCAGAGAACATATTCTTCCAGTGCTTCCAAGATCCGTGCCGATCTGAATCCATTAGTTTTTAACCCATTTTAATTCGACACTTTGGTGCAAATTGACCCGCCATTTTGAGACAAGCTCTTTCAAAACAGTTATGGATAAGTGAACCAAGTCAATTGGTACCTCATCGGACCCATTTTCCCTAATCTGGGCCACAGTCTGTTCCGAATATCAATTATCAAAAGAAGATTTCAGCTTGGCTTTAACTGTCTGAAAATAATATTGGGGGAAAGGGTATAAATGGTTCGATGTGTGAAACTAACAATGGTATAACCTTTGTTTTCTACCCGTAGGCAATGTCATAACGACATGCATATACCGTAAAGCGCGAATAATAGATCGCACCTACCAAACTGTAGAGTAACTGTACAGTTAACATTAAGACTCGTTTATAATGTATGCAGCAGAGATCTGGTATTTGGCAAACATTGTGGGAAGGGAGAAAATTTATTGCGATAATCATATTATGTTAATACAGTACAGGTGGTGAAAGCCATTATATATAAAGAGTAGGAAACGGTAAAAAGACGATAATAATATGCCGAGTTTGATATTACACGTGTAATTTACACATGTTCCCACAAAACGACAAAAGCAACAAGTAAAAGAACGACGACGACTATAGAATCCTTCTTTTTATTTAGACTAAATTTTTGCGTCTTTTAAATCTGCGCTCCTGCATGTCCCCGCAGATAAAGCAGAAATAAAGTCACCGCAGAAAAAAGTGCATATACGGTATTATAATAATAATAATGATAACTCAATACATAGACCATTTTTTAATATTTTCCACATCAGTAAGCCAGTTTTCTTTGTTGTTAACACAGTTCTGAAGTTCTTCTTCCTTATTTTTTTAATTTCATTGTATAATTTTTGTCAAGCATATTCTTGGCACTCTGATCTAGTAATATTGTACTTTAATGTTAAACATTATCAGTGGTTTTCCTTCATGATAAGACATGATTTAATGTTGTAATACCAGTCCAACTGTAATACATGTCAAAGATGACAGTAATCTTTAACTCTCTACCAGCCAACAAAATAGTGTTTTATTCTTTTCCTCCAATGTTCTTTTTCAAAAGCGTTCTGCTTTGGGGGTCAATAGAGCATTGGATTATTTGGTGAAAGGATAAACAGCGTAAAAGATTGAAGGTAAGGAAAATTCCCAGCAAGAAAAAGAGAACAAAAATTTGTTGTTTCATAGTTCTTTTCACTGGAGAAATCTTAGGCAATTGTGACATAGCGTGGATCCAGAATCAGTGTACACATTTTTTGCTGTCTGATCTTGATGTACTATGCCCTGAAAAGTGCAGTAGGTAGTGCTTGGCAGTGGAATGATGTATACATTATATAGACAAATTTTTTGGTCTTAAAACAGACGTCTTGTAAAACCATTGGCACAAATGAGAAGATATTCATTACAAGATATGTACCGAAGGGTCTTTAGTATGTTATGGCCTTGGTCATCCATCCATCCGTCTGTTCATCTGTCTGTCATCCCTCCGATGGTAATCTCTTGTGTGCCCAACTACTCCTACTACTCCAATCTGCAGGCATTCCAGATTTCAACCCTTTTTACTGACGAGCCTCTTCAGGTGTATATTTGCCACTTTGCAAAGCTCTTGTTCCACACTGTTTTGATACATTTAAAATTTAATTCATTCTCGTATCTTGAGGGATGTTTTAGAGTTGTCTGCACAGCATGTAAAGATCGATTGCATAAGGGTATGAAAATTGCTAATATTAAGCTGTGTTCAGAAAGTTCTTAGTGTTGTTCTTTTTATTATGCCCCAACAAAATGAATGTTTTTGGGGGTATACTTGAATCAGCCTGTCTGTGTGTTCGTCTGTGTATCCGTCTGTGTGTACATCTGTGTACAAAATACGAGTAATTTTGTGTTGCAAACTCCGACAGTTTTCCTTCAATCGTGTTGAAACATTACACATAAACTGAATATATATTGAAGATTTGCAAGACGCAATTTTCTAGTGTCAACTCTTCCTGGTTTAGGATTTATCTCCCCTTGAATTTGACACTTTTTTCTATCAAAGCACTGACGGGGTATTAAGTCACACTCATTGACAGCTCTAGTTACATAAGGTTGCACATAATAAAAGGTTCTCAGAATAGTCCAGTTAATATCTCTCAAGATTCATTTACCAGTATTTTTGTGTTATAGATACATGTATCAGCAATTTAATGATATTTATGAAGCTAGTATAATTTTTGCTGGTTTAAGTGCTATATTGTATAATGATCGAGTTGTGCTCTGTGAAAAGGAGAATTAACTCATTACCAGACAACATTATTTTAGACTTGTCCAAATCAAAAGCATTTGCAGACAGCAAGTTATAAGTGACTGAAATTTCAAAATTTGTTTTGTGAAGGGTAGAAAACATTGTGGAAAAAGGAGAAAATACTGGTTATCCATATTATTCATAGTATATGGTAGCTTGCCAAATTTAAGGTATTAATCTTTTACAAAATGACAAAATTTTGGACTAGTCCACATTGAAAGCATTTGCAGACAACAGAATAAACATGACCGAAAATTTGAAATTTCTTTGGTGAAAGGTAGAAAACATTATTGGAAAAGGAGAAAATGCTGGATTCCAGCATTTTCTCCCTTTTCAACAATGTTTTCTATAGGCTTCTTTCTCAGGGTCCTCAAAAGTAGGGATTGCATGGTAAAAGTCAAAAGATGCATTAAGCCCCTTTTCCCAGAGTGTCAATTATATGTTTATTATGAATCTTGTGTGGTGTGAAAGTAATAATTTATGAAGTCAGTATGATTGATAAATTAATTATTCTTATAGTTTTTTGAAATGTCTTCCTTTGTACATTTAAAGTTTGATCCCGGTTTGAAGTTTTCAGGATGTTTGTTTAAAGAATATTTAATTCTTACATGTATTGTAGGGCTCGTTGCCCCCTGAAAGCAATTTACAGCAGATTACTAGAGCTTTGAGAAAAAAATATGTAGCCATGCCAATTTAACTCTTTAACAAAAGACAAAATTTTAGACTGGTCCAAAATGAAAGCACTTGCAGACAACAAAATAAGCGTAACTCAAAAACTGAAATTTGTTTCCAGCAGGGTAAAAAACATTGTGGGAAAAAGAGAAAATGCTGGTTACCAGCATTTTCTTCTTTTCCCAGAATCTTTTCAAAAGCTTTGTCCTTCAGGGGTGTTAAAAGTCATTGTTGTATGGTAAAGGGTTAATTTTGGATTTAAATCTGTACCACACAACAAAATTTTAGACTGATCCAAATTGAAAGCAATTCAAGATGAATACAAGATGCAGCTCAAATGGTGGGGTTTGCATTTGATTACTGAGAAAAACATTTTGGGAAAAAAAGAAAATGCTGGTTACCAGCATTTTCTCCTTTTCCCAAAATGTTTTCAAATTGCCCCTTTCTCAGAGTAACCAGCATTTTCTTTTTCCACAATGTTTTCAGATGTCTTCTGTTTGAAGATCATTTTAACCCTTTACCCCATAAAGCATTTCTATGGTATATCTAATTGACCCTAAATAACAGCAAAGATGAAGGTGTTTCTTGGGTGTATATGACATCTTTTGATAGCATGGAAAACATTGTGGCAAAAGGTGAAATTGCTTGTCAAGCAATGCGTAGAAATGAGTATCTATGGAGCAAAGGGTTGACTCGTTACCAAACAACAAAATTTTAGGTTTGCCCAAATGGAAAGCATTTGCAAATGACATGATAAAAGAGAATGAAAATTTAAAATGTGTTTTGTAAAGGGTAGAAAACATTGTGGCAAAAGGAGAAAATGCTGGTAACCAGCATTTCTCCTTTTCCCACGATGTTTTCTGAAGGCGTCTTTTCTAGGGTCGTCAAAATTAGGTATTGTGTGGTAATGAGTTAAGTATGGATTATGATGTTATGAGTTGAACACATTTGAAATATCTGTCATTCTTTAGAGTTGTAGGCAATAGTCAACTAAATGGTTGTATAAAGGTATCAACATCACTTTGCCAGACAACAAAATATGAGCTCTGTTGCATTCAGATGAGCTATTTAGAATGAATTAGGACACTGTTCCATTAAAAATGCTGCTGTTTGTTTACATTCAGTAAGAGATAACACAAAGTTGATATACAGACTTTAACCCATTACCACACAATCCCTACTTTTGACGCCCCAGAGAAAGAAGCCATTTGAAAACACTATGGGAAAAGGAGAAAATGCTGGTAACCAGCATTTTCTCCTTTTCCCACAGTGTTTTCTACCCTTCCTAGAACAAATTTCTATTTTATAGTCACCTTTATTTTGTCATCTGCAACTGCTTTCAATTTGGACCAGTCTAAAATTTTCTCATGTGGTAAACAGTTAAAAAAGTTGTTTATTACCTTACCAGATGAGAAAATTTTGGGCTTGAACAGATAGTAAGCATATGCAGACTTCTGTCTGTGATAGAGTAAAATACATAATTAAAAAAGGAGAAAATGTTGATTACTAGCATTTTCTCCTTTTCCTGCCATGTTTTCAAAATATGATAAACTATACAAATTGTTGAGAAAACTCTGGAAGAATTGCCAAAGAGAAGCTTATATTGATACTTGACAGTTAGAATTTCATTTAACATTTGGGTTCACAAAAGTGCTACAAAATGGATATATATAGAGAGACAGTCCCAGTTTACTTTTCTCACAAGTTTCAAAGGTACAAAACTGTAGGTGCATAAGTACTGTAGTAAACAGGCTCCAAGCCTCGGTAACAATAAAGGGCCGTAGCCCTTCAGTTTTCACGATTATTTCAGGTGTACATGCATGTACATTTTTGTAACCCTTTACCAAACAAGTGTAAAGATTGGCCCAAATTAACTCTTTACCTCCTTTAACGACCCTGTGAAAGAAGCCTATAGAAAACTGTGGGAAAAAGTAGAAAATGCTGGTAACCAGCATTTTCTCCTTTTTCCACAATGTTTTCTACCCAATCAAAGTAAAAAGTCATCATATTAACAAGATTTAATTTGTCGTCTGCAGATGCTTTGAATTTGGTCCAGTCCAAAAATTTGTTGTTTGGTAAAGAGTTAAAAGATTTTACAGTTGACAAATTAGGTATGATGCATAGGATTGAATTTGTCTTATGAGCAATACGGAATGTAGTGGGATAAGAGAAAAATATCGGTTACCAGCAGTTTTCTCCTTTTATCATAATGTTTTCAAAAGTCTAGTTGTACTGGTCTTTCAAACACAGGACTCTTTAGTAAAAGGTCATGTCATTTGTCAATACTAAGCTTGTGTTCATGCTAGAGGCCCTTTTTATTGCCCCTACATATATATTACCTCTTGTAAATAATTATTCTTTGCAATATGTGATTGATGACACTTGGGCTAAATAGAGTTTATTTCATCAGCTTGTGGTTAATATGGGATAATATTTGCCGAAAAAGGGAAAGGTATACGAAAATAAAGACTGCCGTAAGGCTCAAGTTATTTTCGCAGATATTTCCCTTTTTGGGCAAATATTTTCCCATATTAACCACAAGCTTATGAAATAAATTAAATGTTATATTTCGTCTGATTATTTTGTCAATGAACGCCACTATTAAAGCTACTGATCTCAAGTCAATTATTCGGAAAACCGATTTTTTGAAAAAAAAATAGTAGTTCCAGATTTTCGGCAGGAGGAAAATATTCACTGTAACAGGGAAATAATTCCCACCAGCATGAATTACGTCATTTCCTTACCCATAACATTTCTAAAAATAGAGACATGAAATATATATAGGAAATTAATTGCTTTTTGATGGAAAAAACTTTCCTCTTGCCACATTTGAGTCATGCTGTGTGAAAAGGGGACTTATTGACCCAGGTCTGCACTGACCTGGGCTATCACTATTCACTGTAGGTCAGTTTTCTGTATGTCCAAGAACTTGTCTACCTCATGATTGAATTGGTTGTTAAAAAAAGTGGTTTTTATGATTTTGTGATGGCGTGCTTGATACTATCACAGATCACAGAAATGCATTAAAGCCCCCTTTTTCTAGAGCATGGCTGTTTGATTTGGTTTGAAATTAGTGGGTAGGAATAGGATACTTCAAAATGTGATTTCACAGAAGGATTCAGTGATGTAAGAAAATCATAACTCAAACACATTTAAGATAAGAAAAATCATTATGGCTATATTACATAGAAAACAAGGGTACCGTAGCTCTATTGTATAAAAAGAAAGCCTTCAAAACTTAAAGAGTTTGATAGCATTTAACCCATTACCATACAATCCCTACTCTAGACGACCCTGAGAAAGAAGCCTTTTGAAAACATTGTGGGAAAAGGAAAAAATGCTGGTAACCAGCATTTTCTCCTTTTCCCATAATGTTTTCCACCCTTCAAGAAACAAATTTCAAATTTTCAGTTGTTTTCATTTTCTCGTCTGCAAATGCTTTCGGTTTTGGACAAACCTAAAATTTTGTTGTTTGGTGATGAGTTAAAGATACGATGTTAAAAAAGGATACATTTATTATATATTTAAATTATTACTTTGTGAAAGTCATATCAATGTATTGTAAAAAATATTCATGTACATCTTAGGGGCCCTCTGACAAAAGGGGTTCAACTTACCTCCATACTGCATGATACTGAGCAAGTCATCACATGACTCTGGATCCATGAAATCCATTTTATCCAACTGTTAGGTAGAATGGTTCTTTACATGCAGTAAAAAGACCAATAGTAAATGTTTGGAAGTAGGTCTGCATGTGGATTGAGGAGGCTGACCTGAGTTGATACTTATTTTTGCAAATGCATATAAGCCCTTTTCTGAGAGCAGGGCTCATAGTTATATTTGATCCATCATGATTGTTTGGCTACCTCTTGCAGACTATTTTAAGCTATTCAGAAATGAATTAGACATACTAGTGGTGAAGATCAGTAAGCTCTGTATGTGCAGTCTGATCTGTTTTTCTTTGTTTGATTTTTAACCTGAGCAAAACTGCCTACTTTTTTGACATTTTCCTAAACTGCCATAGCTAATCCAACTTTATAACTGAGATGCTTCCTTATTTTTCTATTAAGAGAATATGAATCTGATTTTGTGTAGAGCTCTATTTGTTATAATTTTTTTTTTTATTCATATTTTTTTCTTTTTAATCATAGAACTACTGTAATTGGTAGGACTGATCAACTTTGAAATTTTCTGAAAATTAACCCTTTAGCTAACTGTCCCTGATTTTTATGACCCAGAGGAAGAAGCCTTCAGAAAACATTGTGAGAAAAGGAGAAAATGCTGTTAACCAGCATTTTCTCTTTTTCCCCACAATGTTTTCTACTCTACTAAAGTCAAATTTCAATTTCTGAATGATGTTTATTTTGTCGTCTGCATATGCTTTAAATTTGGACAAGTCTAAAATTTTGTCATTTGGTAAAGAGTTAAGCATACTTGTATATATGATGGAATGATAAGGCTTACTCTCCTAAATCACTTTTACTGAAGAAGACTTTAGAATTAAATTTGTTACTGTAGCTGGGTACAGGTGTTTGGTGATATATCGTGCGGCCATATCGACATGTGGTTCGATAGCTCAGTTGGTTAGAGTGCAGGAACGGTATTCTTGAGGCCCTGGGTTCCAATCCTGGTGAGCCGCGATATATTTTTTCACTACCTGTTATATTTGGCGCCAAACGTAAAAACTGTCGATGTGTATGGCTACTGCCTAGGCACCTCGAGAATGTTTCAGTGTTTCTCTGTCTCCAGAATTCGGGACGAATTCTAAATTTGGAGGGGGTATTCCTGATGCCCTGGGTTCGAATCCAGGTTGAGCTTCGATATATTTTTCACCACCTGTTACATTATTATCCAAATAAATGTATAACATACACGGAAATACTTTTAAAAGCATTGCAACATTAAGAGAGATTAAATTATGCTCTTGATATATTTATTATATCAGACAGAGCTCCAGATAAGAGGGAATGATAGTATTCTAAATCAACTATTTCTCATCCAAATCCTATGTTGTGGGTACTCATTAGAATGGTCTCAGGCTCCACAAGTGAGGGTTAAGTGGAAA
Source organism: Tridacna crocea (assembly GCA_943736015.1). Taxonomy (NCBI): domain Eukaryota; kingdom Metazoa; phylum Mollusca; class Bivalvia; order Cardiida; family Cardiidae; genus Tridacna; species Tridacna crocea. The sequence continues at coordinate 14,069,314 of OX031056.1, read as the reverse complement.
ATAATTAATATTTTCAATTTTGAAATAAAAGTTACTCCCGCTATCTGGAGCGCTGATCAGCTATATCATCACTACATGATCATTGTTTGTTGTATAGCAGATGATAATCATGTTGTGATAAAACAAAAAACTGTTTTAACCCTTCGGTCAGGACATCAGGCCATCATGGCCCTCTTGTTTTGAATATATTGTATACTTTTTAACTCTTTACCAAACGGCAAAATTTTAGACTTGTTCAAATTGAAAGCATTTGCAGACGACAAAATAAAGGTGACTGAAAAATTGAAATTTGTTCTGGGAAGGGTAGAAAACACTGTGGGAAAAGGAGAAAATGCTGGGTACCAGTATTTTCTCCTTTTCCCACAGTGTTTTCAAAAGGCTTCTTTCTCAGAGGTGTCAAAAGTGGGGATTGAGTGGTAATGGGTTAAACAGTAACTTATATTTATATCTCAGTACATTGAGTCTTTTTATTTATTTTCATATAATTTTCTCTAGCTTCATTTTATAACCCACAAAAATTGAAAAAGTTATTGAAAATATATGGATGGCAATGGGGACTTAGGCTCTGATGAAATACTTGTGGCCACTCACTGTAACTAAAACACGCAGCCTGATCTGTGATCTACATTGTCTGCTTTACTGAAACACTGTAGACAAAAGCAACTGTGAAATTGAAATTACTCAGGCCGTGATTCTAGGATCGAAAGGTCCAGTAGGTTTATTTGTTGCATTAACTCTAATTTACCTCACAATCCCGAAGTTTAACCCTTTCCCAAACAAGCCCTGGTTTTTACAAGTCTGCAGTAAAAGTCTCTTGAAAACACTGTGGGAAAAGGAAAATTGCTTGTAACAAGCAATTTCTCACTTTCCCACTGTGTTTTCTACCATTTTCGAGAACTTTCTGCTATTTTCTCCAAATCAAAAATTGTCGTCTGCAAACTCTTTTGGTTTGGAAGTGTCTAAAATTTGTTGTTTGAGAAAGGGTTAAGGACCCGCAGAAAGATGCCTTTTGAAAACATTTTGGGAAAAAGGAGAAAATGCTGGTAATCAGAATTTTTCTCCTTTTCCCATAATGTTTTCTACCCTTTCCAAATCAAATTTTAATTTTTCATTCACATTTATTTTATCGTCTGAAAATACTTTCAATCTGGACGAGTCCAACATATCGTTTGGAAATTAGTTAAGGGTTAAATGTGGCACAAATGGTTATAAAGTCTATATGGTACATTTCTAGCTGTTCTGTAATTACTATGTCCATTGAATTTATTTGAATATTTCTTTGTTTAGTTGAGAATTCTCGCAACAGTTGTTCTGAATACCACGTTGACAAACCAGTATCTGCTGATTGTGGACGTTCTTGATGTGGATGACAATGAGCCAACATTCCAAAGATGTACAGACAGAACTGTAAGTTAAGTTATAAAATTTTCCCATGACATGCATCAATAAAGGGATTTAAATTTTCACCCAACGTCAAAATTTTAGATTTGTCAAAATTGATAACATGTGCAGACAACAAAAAGTGACATTTATGACTCAAGTTTATTACAGGTTGGACTATGCTTTCAAAAGATTACAACTTTGTCATTGGATAAAGATAATACAGTGTGCATTTTCTTTTTCTTGGTGGCATTCTTCATATAAGTACCCACTCAACCCCATACCAAGCAATCCCTGGTTTTTATGACCCTGAAAAAGAAGCCTTTTGAAAACATTGTGGGAAAAGGAGAAAATGCTGGTAACCAGCATTTTCTTCTTTTTCCACAATGTTTTCTACCCTTTGCAAAACAAATTTAAATTTTTGAGTTAAGTTTAATTTGTCGTCTGCAAGTGCTTTGAATTTGGACTAGACTAAAATTTTGTCATTTGGTAAAGATTTAATTTGGGTATCCTGGGTAATTCAAAATAAAATGAGCATTTATTTTCATTAAAAAAAGAATGCTACCTGGTACCTGCATTATATTTATCCTGCCAAGGACAGTGACGTCTCATAGAAGAAAGGCCTAATCTGCATTGCTAAATGACAAAATTTTAGACTTGTCCAATTTGCAAAATAATTGAATGTGACTCATAAGTTGAAATTCATTTTGGGAAGGAAAAAAGAAAATGGCTAATCAGCATTTTATCCTTTTCCCACAATGTTTTCAGAAGCTTTCCTTTTGAGGATCATTTAAAGTTGGGATTGTGTGGTGAAAGGTTTACACTTCAAACTGGGTTCACCATAGAGTTAAATGAAACTTTAGACCAGTCCCATTTGACAGCATTTGCAGATGACAATTTGATTTAGCTTAACTGTATACCAAACAACATAATTTTGGGCTTCTCCAAATTGAAAGCAATTTGCAGACAACAATATGATTATGGCTCAAATGGTGCAATTTTTCTGTGATAGGGGAGAAAACATTGTAGACAAAGGAGAAAATGCTGGCTTCAAGCATTTTCTCCTTTTTCCACAATGTTTTCAAAGCTTCTTTCCCAGGGGTGTTTAAAAGTCGGCATTGTGTGGTAAAGGGTTGAATGTTGGAATTTGTCTTTGGTAGAACAGATAGCCATGTTGGGAAAGGAGAAAATGCTGATTAGCAGTACTTTCTCCTTTTTCCAACATTGTTTCCAGGATTGTTAACCCTTTACCAAATGACCAAACTTAGACCTGTCCAAATTGAAAGCATTGATTATTTTGCAGATGATAATTTCAGTTTGGCTCAGATTATATAATGTGCCTTTGAAAGTGTACAAAACATTGTTGGAAAAGGCGAACAGGCGGGTTAGCAGTGTTTTCTCCTTTTCTAACTACATGTATGTTTTCAAAAGGCCTCTTCTGCATTGTCATTAACTCATTACCAAACAACAATATTTTAGGCTTGTCCAAATCGAAAGCATTTGCAGACGTCAAAATAAAAGTGACTGAAAATTTGAAATTTGTTTTGTGAAGGTTAGAAAACATTGTGGTAAAAGGAGAAAATGCTGGTTACCAGCATTTTCTCCTTTTCCCACAGTGTTTTCAAAAGGCTTCTTTCTCAGGGGCGTCAAAAGTAAGGATTGTGTGGTAATGGGTTAAAACATGGGATTGTGTTGTACAGGGTTAGCAATGACACAAAATCTCATGTTAGTTTTTGATTTTTACAGTATCCAATACCAGTCGTAACACAAGTGATGGAGGCTAGACCTGCTCAAGAATTTGTTTACACAGTGATTGCTTGTGACGATGATGAGGCACCTAACAACAACATTACCTATCGGTCCTATACTCCCCAACCAGACTCAGATTTAAGTGCATTTTGTAAGTGTTACAACTACAGATAAACACCTAAAGGTTTGGGCACACTGAGCTAACGGACAAGTATTGGATGAAAAATCATTTTATCTTTTTGTATCTGCCTTATTTCTGTTTCTTATTTGGTGAATCCGCTACTTGTACGGTGATGTCCAGTGATGTCGGTTCTGTCAGTTGGGAAGTTTTGAGCATATTAAAAATTTCAACCGGACTAACAAACAGAGACATGCAAATGACAGACTTTGGATGCATTTGACTATTTTTACCCTCGGTATGTTATGTGACCGATATGTTCTTCATACTTTGGTGTTCAGTACATTTCTGTTCATGGTACGTTGGAAGAACAGTTTGTCCGGTTCTCATGTGTTGCACTTCCGTAATATCTGGTACAAGTCTGTTACTCATACTGTGATATCCGTCAGTAGACTTTATTATCCGGTACATATCTGGTTAACATTAGTTTTTCTGTCACATGTGCTTTTCTTGTGCCATCATTCTGTAGCATCTTTGCTCCACACATAAATTGTGTAACTGTTGAGTGGCAGAGATCAATTTTGTAACCTGATAATCAAAGTCTGCATGTTTTTGTCCATTTTCCCATCCATTACATATCTTTTACTGGTCTGACCAAACCTTAACTCTTTACCAAACGGCAATATTTTAGGTTTGTCCAGATCGAAAGCATTTGCTGAAGACAAAATAAAGGGTGACTGAAATTTTGAACTTTGTTTTGTGAAGGGTAGAAAACATTGTGGGAAAAGGAGAAAATGCTGGTTACCAGAATTTTCTCCTTTTCCCACAATGTTTTCTAAAGGTTTCTTTTGAAGGGTTGTCAAAAGTAGGGATTGTGTGGTAATGGGTTAAATGTTGAAACACTGTCAATCAGACTGTAACACTTTACAACAAATAAAATGAAGGCATGAACATCACCTGACAGCAGACAAATTCCTATAGTCAGTAAGTCAATAACTTTTACCTGTGCCAAGTTTTATTGACCTTGATTGAGAAGGTCTTTTTTAAAAATTTGGGGGAAAAGGAGGAAAATGCTGGTAACCATCATTTGCTTCCTTTCCTACAATGCTTTTTACCCTTCAAAAGAGGAATTTTTGTTTCTTGATCACATTTTATTTATCATCAGCAGAATGTTTGGATTTGAACCAGTCCAAAATATTGTTTAGTAAAGAGTAAATACATTGGGTTGTTTGGTAAAAAGGTTGACTCTGTACCAACAACAAAAGCTTTGTCCAAAATGAAAGCATTTGAAGACAACAATTTCAGTGTGCTCAAATGGTGCAATTTTTCTTTGACAGGGTAGAAAAAGGGGAAATGCTGGTTACGGGCATTTTCTCCCTTTCCAACAATGTTTTTAACAGGCTTCTTTCCTTGGGTCTTTATTTGTCTGTATTGCTTAGTCAAGGGTTAAACTAGAGCCTTTTTTTGCAGGCCAAAATCAAAGTCAACTGTTTGGAAGTACATTTGAGCTCAACCCTATTACTGGTGTTATCCTGACACGTGTTAGTCTGGATCGGGACACGATATCTGAATATACGCTTTGTATTCAAGCGGAAAAGGGAAGTGCAGGCCGCAGAAAGAGGGGTACTGCAGACAATGACTTGGAGCATAATGTCTTGGTTCTAAGGGTCATTGTACTGGACGCCAATGATAATGGTCCTCAGTTCACAGAGCGGCTTGTGAAGACAGGTAGGATTTTCATATCCCTGACTTATTTGATGTTTCAATTATCCTGAAGAAGAAGAAGACTTTTAAAAACATTGAAGAAGGAGAAAATTCTGGTAACCAGCATTTTCTCCTTTCTCATTGTTGCATATACATTAAAAGGGGAATCCTTCATTTCATTTGTTGCCTGCAAATGACTTTAGTGCTGAAGAGTCCAAAAAAAAATTATGATAAAGAATTCGCCTTGTTGCAACACTTTCTACCCTTCCCCATTAAAGGAATTACTGATACTTGAATTGGTTTTTCAATCTTTCCATCAGTTCATCTGTTTTCTTTTCTCTGTCTATTCAATTTTACCTTCAATTTTGTTTCGATTTCTCTTCCCACTTTTATCCACTAATTTGGCTTCAATTTTTATTGGAAGCCTTGTAGGAAAACAATTTGGACTTGTACACCTGTTATTTTCATTAAAGTTGGTCAGCAATCACATGAGCTATTGTCCTTCAATTTTATGTCTGCATAGCTGTATAAGCTGGTTTTGACCAACATCTTGTATTAGTCTCAAATAAATAAGTGGCATTTTGTGATTAGTAGAAAATACATTTTCTCCTTTACATGAAGTGTTTTCCAATTTTTCAATAATGATTGTTATTGTCACAGCCACCTTCAAGCTGTTGTTTGCAAATGCTCACATTAGGAACAAGTCTGAAGTTTTGTCCTCTGATAAAGAGCTAACTTTACCAAATGATAGAATTTTGGACTTGTCCAAATGGAAAGCATTTGCAGACGACAAAATAAAAGTGACTGAAAATTGGATTTTTTTTTTTGAGAAGGGTAGAAAACATTATGGGAAAAAGAGAAAATGCTGGTTACCAGCATTTTCTCTGTTTCCCACAATGTTTTCAAAAGGCTTCTTTCTCAGGGTCATTAAAAGTCGGAATTCTTTGGTAAAAGCTTAATTCTTTACCAAATGAGAAAATTTTAGACTGGTCCAGTTTGAAAGCAAATTCAGATGATAAATCAATGATGACTCAAGAATTGAAATTAGTTTTTTGAAATTAGAAAATGCTGCTAGCATGAATTAACCCTTTACTGAACAAGCCTGGTTTTTACAATCCTAAGATAAAAGCCTTTAGAAAACATTATGGGAAAAGGAGGAAATGCTGGTAACCAGCATTTTCTCCTTTTCCCACAATGTTTTCTACCCAGCTGGAAACAAATTTCAATTTTTGATTTACATTTATTTTGTCATCTGCAAGTGCTTTCAATGTGGTCCAGTCTCAAATTTTGTTGTTTGGGAAAAGGTTAAACAAATAAAGCTTAATCGACTCAATTGATAGAATTGCAGAAAATATTGCTGGTTACCTCTACTTTCTCCTTTTTCTGCCATGTTAACACTTTACCAAGCAACAAAATTTTATACTTGTCCAAATTGAAAGCATAATGCAGACCAAATTGTAAATGTGATTGAAAAATTGAAACTTAACTTTAGGAAAATAGAAAACATGGTGGAAAAAGGAGAAAGTGGTGGTTGCCATCATTTTGAAATGTCAGAAAACAATGCTTGCTGAAGCCTTTTCTCTTTTTCCCATTGTGTTTCCAATAGCTCTATTCTCTAGGGTTGTTAACCCTTAACCTGATATGCCAATTTGAGGCTCTTCCATTTCAGCAGCAAATAAAGATATAATGTCAAAAGTATGGACAAATGAGGCTACAAATATCTAACTGAGTGGAAAACATTGTGGGAAAAGGAGAAATTGCTCGTTACGAGCAATTTCTCCTTTTCCCACAATGTTTTCAAAAGCTGTCTACTGTTGATACGTCAAAATGAGTATCTATGGAGAAAAGGGTAAAAAGTCTGATTGTGTGATAAAGAGTTAAAGGCCCAACCATGGCAATTCAGTTGTTAAAATTTATTTAAATTTGAATTATTCCTCTAAAAAGCATAGAAAATATTGTGAAGATGACAATCTGCTTATGTGTGGTTGATCCAAGTATTAGTAGCTGGCAAAAATATGAATTGTGAAATCTTGTAAAAAGTAAACAAAAAATAGAATAACCTGGCAACTTTTCACCTGCTGTGCCTTTAACCCATTACCACACAATCCCTACTTTTGACGCCCCTGAGAAAGAAGCCTTTAGAAAACATTGTGGGAAAAGGAGAAAATGCTGGTAACCAGCATTTTCTCCTTTTCCCACAATGTTTTCTACCCTTCACAAAACAAATTTCAAATTTTCAGTCACTTTTATTTTGTTGTCTGCAAATGCTTTCAATTTGGACCAGTCTAAAATATTGTTGGTATAATAATTGGTTAAAGGTCAGGAAAAAGTTTTCATTATTTATAATGCACTGAATAAGGGGCATGTGTTTAACCCTCTACCAAACAACAAAATTTTAGATTGTTCCAAATTGAAAGTATTAGCAGATGACAAAACAAATGTGATTGAAAATTTGAAATTTGCCTTGGGATGGGTAGAAAAAATATTGTGGGAAAAGAAAATGCTGGTTACCAGCATTTTCTCCTATTCCCACAATGTTTTCGAAATGCCTCTTTCTCTGGGTCATTAAAAGTCGGGATTGTGCGGTAAAGGGTTAATATCTTAACTCATTACCAAACGACAAGATTTTAGGCTTGTCCAAATTGAAAGTATTTGCAGACAACAAGATTAAAGTGACTAAAAATTTGAAATTTTCTTTGTGAAGGGTAGAAAACATTGTGGGAAAAAGAGAAAATGCTGGTAACCAGGGGTGTCAGAAGTAGGGATTGTGTGGTAATGGGTTGATAGATATATAAACCTTTCTCTCTTTTTTTTTTCTAGTTATTTTACCAAATCGTCTCGGAGATATTTCCGTAGCAGAAGCCACAGATATCGATATTTATCCAAATAACCAGATAGGCTACTCCATAGAGAGTATAGAGTACAGTAAACAAAATACCCCAAAAATTGCACAACCCCATACCTTTGTGATTAGTCGGACTGATGGAAGTATATCGACTAGCATAAGTGACTATAGTTCTTTCACTGGGGGCAGTTTTGAAATTGTTGTTAAAGCAGAAGACCTTAACAGGCAGAATGATTTCATAGATTTACAGACACAAACGGTATTGCTTTTTTATTTTCTGGATCTGCATTCAGCAGCTATTCTTAAAGGTGGCCCTTCAGATTTTGGGACGAAAATTATACAAAAATTGAATAAAAACCATCCTTTTACTCCCAAAGTCTTTTAATTTTCATTCATAAAACACTAGTAGACAAAAACCGTCTGACAACACAAGAAATAAGACATTTACTACAGCCCAGGTTGACACTAACGGGAGACACGTTCTATTTTTAGATGATCAATTTAATCATTTACATACAGGAATACACAGACAACATTTCAAACATAGCATCCGAAGAAGACATTATGGAAAATAATTACTACATGTTTGTTATGTAATGGAATTTAATCGGTATGAGTCACATGCCAGTCAGTTGACATTCCCAAAATCCTTATTGATTTTTGGCACGAAATCTAAAAATACCTTAAGAGGCTATGAGCCTTTTAAGGGAACACCATAAAAAAACATTTTTTTTTAATTTTAGGAATCTTCATTATTGATGATTTTGATGATTTGTATTATTTTTTCATATGAATTTCAGTGATGTATATATTTTTTAATTTGGTGAGATGTAAAAATTTAAAATACCCACCTTCAAGAATATCTTTAGTCTTATTCTCAAGAATTTTCTGAATTTGAAAACAAAAATATTGACTTAACTAAATATTTTAACCATTTACTGAATGAAAGATTTTGATACTTGTCCAATATGAAAGCTTCTGCAGACAACAAATTAAATGCAGGTAAAATGATGAAACTTGTTTTAGAATGAGGAGAAAACATTGTAGAAAAAGGAGAAAATGCTGGTTACCAGCATTTTCTCCTTTTCCTACAGTGTTTTCAAAAGGCTTTTTCTTCAGGGTCGTTAAAAGTCAGTTTTGTGTTGTAGAGGGTTAACCAATTAAAAGTTGTGGTTCTACCTAAACCAAGACATAAATAGAATCAAAGAGTGATTGGTGGGAACAGACATAGATCATTTTGTTCTTTGTTCACACAATTGCTCTATCAAACAGAGTCATATACCCATTATAGATAAGCATTTAATTTTCTATCAAACAATAAAATTTTCGACATGTCCAAATTGAAAGCATTTTCAGATGACAAAATAAACGTAACTCAAAAATTGAAATTTGATTCTAGATGGCTAAAAAACATTGAGGGAAAAGGAGAAAATGCTGGTAGCCTGGTACCAGCATTTTCTCCTTTTCCTACAATGTTTTCAAAAGGCTTCTATCTCGGAGTTGTAAAACCAGGATTTGTTTGGTAAAGAGTTAACTCTTTACCACACAATCCCGACTTTTAACAACCCTGAGAAGGTAAACTATTGAAAACATTGTAGAAAAAGGAGAAAATGCTGGTAACCAGCATTTTGTCCTTTTCCCACAATGTTTTCTGCCCATCCTAAATCAAATTTCAATTTTTGATTCACATTTATTTTGTCATCTGCAAATGCTCTCAATTTGGTCAGCCCAAAATTTTGTCGTTTGGTAAAGAGTTAACCCTTTCCAAAACAACAAATTTTGGGCTCTTCCAAACCAAAGAGTTTGCAGACGACAATTTAAGATTTGGAGAAAATTGCAGAAAGTTCTCATACAGGGTAGAAAACACTGTGGGCAAAAGAGAAATTGCTCGTTACGAGCAATTTCTCTTTTTCCCACAGTGTTTTCAAAGACTATTACTGCAGACACGTAAAAACCAGGGCTTGTTTGGGAAAGGGTTAAGCCATGCTTTGGCAACAGGGGCACTTGAATGCAACTCTGTGATACATTGTACCAGGCAAGTCATCAGATGATTGTTGGTCCATGAAATCTATTTGTCTAGCAAATAGCTGAAGCATGGAGTAGATTGGTCTTTGGGCATAATAACTGTTGTCCGAAAGCAGAAAGTTTTGACCCATGTCAGGCTGGACAGACTGCACAGGCTGACCTGGGTTGATACTTTTTTGCAGATATCTCGGGCAACCATTTTAAAGGTAGGTATTTAGAATTTTAACATCACACCAAATTGAAAAATATATATATCTATGAAATTCATATGAAAAAACAATACAAATCATCAGTAATTAAGAATCATAAAAGTACAAAAAAAATTTTTTGGGGTGGTATATTCCCTTAACCCATTACCACACAATCCCTACTTTAGACGCCCCTGAGAAAGAAGCCTTTTGAAAACACTATGAGAAAAGGAGAAAATGCTGGTAACCAGCATTTTCTCCTTTTCCCACAGTGTTTTCTACCCTTCCTAGAACAAATTTCTATTTTTTAGTCACCTTTATTTTGTCATCTGCAAATGCTTTCAATTTGGACCAGTCTAAAATTTTCTCGTGTGGTAAAGAGTTAAAAGGCTACGTAGCCTCTAAAGCTATTTTTAAATTTCCCACCAAAAAAATCAAAAAAGCATTGTGGGAATGTTAAGTGACTCGCATGTGACTAATAACTATTGAATTCCATAGCATAACAAACATGTAATTATTTTCCATAATGTCTAGAACTTTGGATGCTATGTTTGAAGCATCGTCTGTATATTTCCGGCATGTAAATGAGCGAGTTGCTCATGTAAAAATAGACTGTGTTTCCCTTCGGTGTCGACCTGGGCTGTAGCAAATCTCTAATTTATCTAGTTGTCAGATGGTTTTCGACTACTGGAGTTTTATGAATGAAAATTATAAGGCTTTGGGAGGATAGGGATGATTTTTTTGTATTTTTGTAAAACTTTCATCCCAATATCTGAAGGGCCACCTTTAAAGAGCAATAACAATTTGTCATTTATCGTTTATATGATTGACATAATCCACATGTGATGTCATAGGAGCATTATGTGATGTCATGGAAGTATTATGTGATGTCATCGCTCATAGATATGTAATCCTGCACCTGTCCTTTCCCACAAGTGTGAACTATTTCTTTTTTATAAAGGAGACTGTCATAATTTGTGATTGTGGCAAAGCTGCAGATATCCATAGGTATCTGGCAAAACAGAAACTTGTTTTTCTTAAAATAAGAAAGTTCTATGAAAGCTTCTTTGGAACTACCTTTTTGTTCAAGAGATACACTCCTGTCAAAGTAGTGAGTTGGTCTTATTCTTTGAAATCTTACATGTATGCTATTTGTACAAATTTCACAGAACTTTAACCCTTTCCCAAACAATCCCTGGTTTTTACGGGTCTAGAATAGTAGCCTTTTAAAAAACATTGTGGGAAAAGGAGAAAATGCTGGTAACCAGCATTTTCTCCTTTTCTCACAATGTTTTCTACCCTATGCTAGACGGAAATCATCTTTTCAGCAAGAGTTGAATTGTCGTCTGCAAATGCTTTCAATTTGGTCTCGTCCAAAAGTTTGTCCTTTGGGAAAGGGTTAATGTTTTCATGCTAAGGCCCAGTAGCTCACTTGGTAGGGTACAGGACTTGAGTGCAGGGTCACTGGTTTGATCTATGGACTAGCCAATTTGTTTCCGAGGATTTGTGATACTTATTGTAACGGGATTTATTCCTGTCTAATAGCTGACCATTGTTTTGATGATGATTACGCGAGAGAGCAGCCAGTGCCTTGGAAAGAACATTGTGCAGAGTACTGGTAAAAGAAAATCTATGAAAGCATGGATAGGTGCACTGGCTGCAGCAATATAACTGAAATAATGTTGAAATTGCTTTTGAACACCATACAATCAACTTTAAAACCGATATGTTTTCATATAATTATGACATGCTATTTGGCAAGTAGATATTACAGGTTTAGGGACAATTGCCCATCTAGACATTTAATCTATTTTGAAAGCATTTATAGAGGACAAAAATATATGCCTAAAATGATGAAATGTATCTATGAAAGAGTAGAAAACATTGTTAGAAAAGGAGAACATGCTAGTTACCATCATTTTCTAGTTTTCCAACAAGGTTTTTAAAAGGTTTCCTCCTCAATGTCATGAAAGCACAGGATTATTAAAGGGCTATTACGTGTAGTGTGTGATAAAGCACTTAACTCTTTACCAGACGACAAAATTGTAGACTGGTCCAAATCGAAAGCACTGGCAGACGACAAATTATATGTAACTCAAAAATTGAAATTTGTTTCCAGCAGTGTAGAAAACGTTGTGGGAAAAGGAGTAAATGCTGGTTAACAGAATTTTCTCCTTTTCTCACAATGTTTTCAAAAGGCTTCTATCTTGGGGTCGTTTAAAGTCGGGATTGTGTGGTAAAGAGTTTACAGTAAATTTTGTTAAATTTTGTTGGCTTTTAAACCCATCTCCTCTCCAATATAGGTGTATGTGGCAGATCCCAATGATGTCATTCGTGTTGTCATAAACAGACCTGCAGACAGCGGTGTAGAAGCAGATGTAAATGAGATGATTGAGTATGATTTTTCACAAATTGTTTTGCTGCTTTCACTTGCTTGAATTATTACAGTGTTTTGGATACCCAATGGATAAGGCTTAAATGACGTTGTAGTAGATTAACTCTTTACCACACAACAAATTTTTAGACCTGTCAAAATTGAAAGCATTTGCAGATGACAAAATAAATGTGACTCAAAAATTGAAATTTGACTTTAGAAAAGTATAAAACATTGTGGGAAAAGGAGAAAATGCTGGTAACCAGCATTTTCTCCTTTTCCCACAATGTTTTCTAGGGCTTCTTTCTCAGTGTCGTCAAAAAGTTGGGATTGTGTGGTAAAGAGTTAAAAGAGAACAGAAGAGTTTCACTTTGTTTTAAAAGTTAATAATGCAAAACACAGTAATTTGTCCTAAAATATTACAATTGCATTGTTCCTTAATCCGAATACATAAAATTTCTAGTCTAAAGACAACTTTAAAAAGCTGAGAATGCAACGATGACAGCATATGAGTTGTTCGTGATACTAACTAGAATCTTTCAATCCTTCCAAAACTTCATTTGAAAACAACTTTCACCTACTACCAGCTTTTTGGTGTTTTGGCCCTTATATACCATAACAAGAATCGAATACACCTGGAAGCTACTTAACCCTTTACGAGTCGGTAAATTTTAGACCTAACCAAATTGAGAGCATCTACAGATGATAATTTCAAAGTGGCTCAAATGATGCAATTTTGCTTTCATAGCTAGGGTAGAAAACATTGTGGGAAAAGGAGAAAATGCTGGTTACCAGCATTTTCCCCTTTTCCCACAATGTTTTCAAAAGGCTTCTTCCTCAGGGGTATCAAAAGTCGTCATTGTGTGGTTATGGGTTAAAGTATTTTCGAGAAAACACTTGGGAGTTCCAGATAAGCATGTATGCTGGGTTATGGCATTAATAGCATACATGTTTTGATAAGAGTTTTAACTAATCTAAGGAAAGGACTTTTTGAAAATAATGTGAGAAAAAGAAAAAAATGCTAGTAACTAGCATTTTCTGCTTTTCACACAGTTTTTACTACCCTTACATATCAAATTCCATCATTTGAGCTACATTTAAATTGTTATCTGCAAATTCTCTCAATGGTCACAAGTTTGCTATTTCAGTAAATAATGAAACTCAGGATTGTTTGATACAGGGTAAAAGTTTATTCTTTCATTGGAAATTGACGCCCTGTTCTGTTAGATGTGTTGCAATGACTATTTTTAAATTCACATTGTAGGAGATTGAATGTAATACAAGAAGGAGTATTTTATGAAGTTACCAAGATTTCATATCATGTCATAAATAATGAAGAAGATCCACGGTTTGACAAGTAAGAGAATATATTTTATGATGTACCTAAGATTGATTGATTGTTGTTTATTTATTGTCTCCACTAATTGCCAATTTAGGGGACATCCTCAAAGGGCTGTTAGTTATGGTATGAGGGCAAGACTTTAACCCTTTCCCAAACGACAAATTTTGGACTCTTCCAAACCGAACCAGTTTGCAGACGACAATTTTTGATTTTGAGAAAATGGCAGAAAGTTCTCAAAAAGTGTAGAAAACACTGTAGGAAAAGGAGAAATTGCTCGTAACGAGCAATTTCTCCTTTTCCCACAGTGCTTTCAAAAGAGTTTTACTGCAGACACGTAAAAACCAAGGCTTGTTTGGGAAAGGGTTAATGCTGCAATATACAAGACAAAACCCATTCTTATTGTCTTACACCTGGTTCTTGAACTCATTACCAAACAACAAAATTTTAGACTGGTTTAAATTTAAAGCACTTGCAGACTAACGAATTAAAGATACATTTACTTCAAAAATTGAAATTTGTTTCCAGCAGGGTAGAAAACATTGTAGGAAAAGGAGAAAATGCTGGTTACCAGCATTTTCTCCTTTTCTCACAGTGTTTTCAAAAGGCTTGTATCTCATGCTCATGAAAACCAGGGATTGTTTGGTAAAAGGTTAATGTGCTCTGTGTGCATATTACAAAAATGCGGTTAGTATTTTGGTTCAGTGGTTTAGAGTGCCTGAATTGTGACCTGGTGATAAGGGTTTGATACCCAGTTGAGGCAAACCTCCTTTCTGACAATTTTATGCATCTATCCTCTGATGCATGTGAGAAAATTAAACAGTAGCTTTGAAAGAAAGTTGTCTCATGACTAGTGTGAGAAAGCCAAGACACATGCATGGCTGCACAGCCTGCTGTGATATGACCTTTGCTGTTAAACAGCATTACACACCAATACAACAAAGAAGATTCATATTAGCTATATACATCGAAACAAAGGAAGTACATGTTTACACTGTGATAAATCATTGTTTCTTCCAGGACAGATGTTTGCTTAGTTGTCATACAAGATGATGCTATTTTGAACAGCCAACAGTCTATTAGTTTCTTGGAGGACCAGAACGCTGTCAACTCTATTCTAAGCCAATATGGTGCCACTGACCCAGGGGTATGTAAAGACATTCACAATTTTTTATCAAATCCCTTTCCAGACAGTCTTGCGTTTTCACAACCCAAAGATAGAACATTTCAGAGAGCTTCATTTCCAACAATATTTTCTATCCTTCAAGAGACTAAACCAACCACATTTAATTTAGCAACAGATGCTTTTTGTTTGGACATGATTTTGTTTTCTGTAAATTCTTTTCCAAACAACAAAAGTATCAAATGGTCCAAATTGATATGTAGATCTTACATTATTGGAACTTCTCTTTGACATTGTGGTAAAAGGATAATTTCTTCTTTTTCCATTGTGTTTTCAAAAAATGCAGAGTGATAAGAACTCTGGATTGTTTGGATTGTTTGGTAAAGAGTCTAACCCATTACCACACAATCCCTACTTTTGACGCCCCTGAGAAAGAAGCCTTTAGAAAACATTGTGGGAAAAGGAGAAAATGCTGGTAACCAGCATTTTCTCCTTTTCCCACAATGTTTTCTACCCTTAACAAAACAAATTCCAAGTTTCCAGTCACTTTTATTTTGTCATCTGCAAATGCTTTCAAATTGGACCAGTCCAAAATATTGTGATTTGGTAATGGGTTAAGATTGATATTTATACATGTAGCTTATACATACATTAAGATTCAGACCAAATTTATTTTACAGTTGGGCAACAGCTAGCAAACTATCAACAAATGAGGAAAAAGTAATCATTTCATGCTTTCTGATAGGTTATTGAGAAATATCAGAGAAATATTTTTTTTCTATTATACCTAGCAGTGAGATCCTGGAATTTCCCAGTGTAATAAATTTTGATATCATCACTAGTGACGATATCAACTTTCACTTTTATTTCCTGTATTCATTTATGTATTCATCCGCACTATGTCCCTGATTTCTTCTCTCTATCCCAAATATTGATTTCGACTATCAAACGAAAAGTTAAAAATAATAATGTTAATAAGGTATATAATAAATAGAATAATCAACTGGTTATTTTTGATATGAAAAATATCTCACTCGGATGCGTTGTAAGGCGTTAAAAAAACTCTTTCACCACCAATCATTGGTTCAATGATGGTTATGTGGGAAAGCAGCCAGTGGCTTTGTAAGAATTTTGTGCAAAGAAATAGTAAAAGAAACTTTAGGAAAGCATAGATAGCCACACTGGGCACTGAGATACACTAAGTAACTGAAATGATATTGAAGACAGCATTTACCACCATACAAACAAGAAAAAAAAACATAACTTTGGTCATGTCAATATGACAGCTCACTGATTGACATAATTTTCACTGGTGCTAGGACAGAGCTTGTGAAGTGTCTTTCCAAGGACATCCTAGGAAAAATCTAATGGTTTATCTTATTTCTGAATTTCAGCCATGTGATCCAGCTAAGAGTGTTTATCCCCAGGGCTGGGAGAGCTACTGGTGGGTCCTGGTGGCCTTTGCAATATTTGTGTTTGTGTGTGTGCTCATCTTAATCTTCATAATATTATCCCTATACAGCAGGTAAGTCAAGCTGGTTTTGTAGCACACAACAAAGGTTAGACTTAATTACCCCTTTACCAATCAATCGCAGGTTTTTACGACCCTGAGATGAAAGCCCTTTGAAAACATTGTCGGAAAAGGAGAAAATGCTGGTAACCAGCATTTTCTCCTTTACACACAATGTTTTCTACTCTGCTAGAAACAAGGTCCTATTTTTGAGGTTTTTTGTTTTGTTGTCTGCAAGTGCCTTCGATTTAGACCAGTCTAAAATTTTTTCATTCGGTAAAGGGTTAAACCAATTGAAATTGTTTGCAGACAACAAAATCAGAGTATCGCAAATCATGATTTCCTATCTTTGATAGGGTAGATAACATTGTGGAAAAAAGAGATATTGCTTATTATCAGCATTTTCTCCTTTTACCATGATGTTTTCAAATTGCCTTGTTCTTAGGATCATTAATCTTTTGCCAAACATTCCCTGATTTTTACGTCCCTGAAAAGGAAGTTTTTTGAAAACATCGTTAGAAAACTAGAAAATGCTGGTAACCGGTATTTTCTTCTTTTCCCACAATGTTTTTTACCCTGCTGGAAACAACTTTCA
Source organism: Tridacna crocea (assembly GCA_943736015.1). Lineage (NCBI taxonomy): Eukaryota > Metazoa > Mollusca > Bivalvia > Cardiida > Cardiidae > Tridacna > Tridacna crocea. Next base: position 14,052,364 of record OX031056.1, on the reverse strand, counting down.
ATTATTGAAATATCTTGACTTTGACGTCTGCAAGTGGTTTCAATTTAGTAAAGGGTTAAATCCTGTAAATTGCAGTATGTGGTTAACCCTTTAACTCTTTACCAAACAACAAAATTTTCGACTGATCCAAATTGAAAGCATTTGCAGACTACAAAATAAATGTAAAACTATAATTGAAATTTATTTCAAGCAGGGTACAAAACATTGTGGGAAAAGGTGAAAATGCTGGTTAATAGCATTTTCTCCTTTTCCCACAATGTTTTCAAAAGGCTTTTACCTCAGGTTCGTAAAACCAGGGATTGTTTGGTAAAGGGTTAAAACATAATCCCAAGTTTCAACAGCTCTGAAGGGGACTCATTTGAAAGATTGTGGTAAAAAGAGAATTTCTGGTAACCTGCATTTTCTTCTTACCACATAATATTTTCTGCCTGCAAAAGACAAAATGTGATGTTTGAATCACTTCAATTTTTTGTTTTCAAATGTTTCTAATTTCAGATACTCTACACATTGTCTTATGCTAGTAAAAAGTTACCAGTGTTTTTATTGCTTTAACCCATTACCACACAATCCCTTCTTTTGACGCCCCTGGGAAAGAAGCCTTTTGAAAACCCTGTGGGAAAAGGAGAAAATGCTGGTAACCAGCATTTTCTCCTTTTCCCACAGTGTTTTCTACCCTTGCCAGAACAAATTTCAATTTTTCAGTCACATTTATTTTGTCGTCTGCAAATGCTTTCAATTTGGACCAGTCTAAATTTTTCTCGTGTGGTAATGGGTTAAGGAAAGATGGAAAATTGGCCATTTATATCTGCCTTCTTCTTAAGATATACTTGCTGAAGCCAAGCCCCTGTATCACAGGCGGTAACAAACAGAGGGTTGGGGGTTCAGTCCCTGGCTCGGCCAATTTCTGACCACAGTGATGTAACTGAAATAATGTTGAAAACAGCCTTAAAAACGATACAGTCAATCAATTAATCCTGCTGAGTATTGATAGGTGCACTGGATGTAAGGCAGTTTTGTCTTTTCTCATTTTTTATACACCAAATCCTTGTTGTAGTGATTTTAAATGTAAACATACACTATTTTCAGTTTGGAAGGATGAAAAAATAATAACATTGTTCTATTTTTTTTCCCAGTTACAAACGATATATGGACACCCGAAGGACATGTGAGTAAAAATACTCTTGTACATTAACCCTTTCCCAAACAAGCCCTTGTTTTTACGTGTCTGCAGGACAAGTCTTTTGAAAACACTTTGGGAAAAGAAGAAATTGCTCATAACGAGCAATTTCTCCTTTTCCCACAGTGTTTTCTACCCATTTGGAGAACTTTCCGCATTTTTATCAAATTTGAAATTGTCGTCTGCAAACTCTTTGAGTTTGGAAGAGTCTAAAATTTGTTGTTTGGGAAAGGGTTAAACTTGTGTGGATGATTTAACCCTATACAAAACAATCACACATTTTTTCGACCCCCAGAAAAGAAGCTTTAAAGAACATTATAGGAAAAGGAGAAAATGCTGGTAACCAGCATTTTCTCCTTTTTCCACTATGTTTTCTCCCCATTCATAGACAAAACCGGACATCTTATTTGAGCCAAATTTATTTTGTCGTCTACGAAAGTTGTCAACTTTGACGAGTCTAGAATCGCGTTGTTTGGGAAGGGTGTAAGTGGTTTCATACTAAAGATTATTTTATTTGTCTTGCTGCAGACAGCTTTAACCCTTTACCCCATAAGGCATTTCTTTGGTATCTCAAATTGACTTTAAATAACAGCAAGGATGAAGCTGTTTCTTATGTGTATATGACACCTTTTGATAGCATAGAAAACATTGTAGCAAAAGGTGAAATTGCTCGTGACGAGCAATTTCACCTATTGCCACAATGTTTTCCAAAGGCTCCTACATGCAGTGCGCAGAAATGAGTATCTATGGAGTAAAGTGTTAAGATATTTTGACAAACTGGAAAATGCTTTTATGGAGCAATTTCTCCATTTTACCACAAGCCTGAATTCATGTTCGTTATCTTCAAATTTTCTAAAAATGATTAACTCTTTTCCATTTAATCCTGACTTTTAACGGCTCCTTTGAAAGAAGCCTTTCTTCCTCTGGGTTGTATAAACCAGGGATTGTTTGGTAAAGGCTTAACTTATTGCCAAAATTTTGTTTCAGATTTGGTACCAGGAAACTGAAGCATCAGAAAAGGAAATATAACAACATTCTCAGTAAAGGAAAAGGACATACTCAAAAAATGGGTTCCAGTGACTTACAATGGAACTAAATACTCAATCCAAACTTTCGATTCCAGTTTACTCTTTACCACACAGCAAATGTTTAGTCCTATCTACATCGAAAGCATTTGCAGACAACAATTTCATTGTAGCTTAAATGGCGCATTATTCCTTCGAAAAGGTAGAAACCTTGCGAGGAAAATGCTGGTTACCAGAATTTTATCCCTTTTCACACAATGTTTTCAAAAGGCTTCTTCTTAACCCTTTCCCAAACAATCCCTGGTTTTTACGGGTCAGGAATAGAAGCCTTTTGAAAACATCGTGGGAAAAGGAGAAAATGCTGGTAACCAGCATTTTCTCCTTTTCCCACAATGTTTTCTACCCTGTCATATAGAAAAATCATCTCTTTAGCAGCTGTTAATTTGTCACCTGCAAAATGCTTTCAAGTTGATCTGGTCCAAAATTTGCCTTTTGGGAAAGGGTTAAGGGCTGTTAAAAGTCGTCATTGTGTGGTAAAGGGTTAACTGCCTAGACACCGTTTGCCAGCTGGAGATGAGAGGTCTGTGCTATAGAACCATATCTGTAGTCAATTGCTGTATCCAGTATCTTTGAATACATTCCATTACGTGAGAGCTGGTATTCTCTTCTTTGTCACTTATTGAAGTTAATGACATTGTGTCAAGAAAGACATTAACGATAAAAATAATGTTGACTACAAAATTTGTTGGCTATTTGTTGATAGATATAATGCACGATGGAGGCTTCCATTAAAGTAGCAGTGGGATTGTTATGATTAACCAGTCTTGCCTCCTTATGTTGAGTGATTTTGCATTTGTATGTATGTTATTCATGAGTTGTTTCCTTTAAATGTGATAGTATCCCTCTTACATGAAGAAACCCTAAAGCAAACTCTACATAAAGCTGAAAGCTAGCTCTACATAAGAAAGCTTAAAGCTAGCTCAACATAAGAAAACTTAAAGCTTCATCTTTATAAAGCTAGCTCTGCATAAGAAAGCTTAAAGCTAGCTTTATAATCATCACATGAGCAAATGCTCTTTTCACTACACTTGCATGTTTGGAACATCAATTACTTGCGTGATTTAACTATCTACTAAATAACATAATTCTAGATATGCCCAATTTAACTCGTTACCAAACAACAATATTTAAGGTTTGTCCAAATCAAAAGCATTTGCAGACAACAAAATAAAAATGACTGAAATTCTGATACTTGTTTTGTAAAGTGTAGAAAACTTTGTGGGAAAAGGAGAAAATGCTGGTTACCAGCATTTTCTCCTTTTCCCACAAGGTTTTCAAAAGGCATCTTTCTCAGGGTCGTCAAAAGTAGGGATTGTGTGGGAATGGGTTAAAGACATTTGCAGACGACAAATAAAATGCAGCTGAAATGATGAGATTTGTTTTTGAAAGGGTAGAAAATATTGTTGGAAAAAGAGAAAAATGCTGATTACAAGTATTTTCTCCTTTTCCAACATTTTTTCAAAAGGCTTTTTTCTCAGGGTCATACGACACAGGATTGCATGGTACAGATTAAGTCTTTACCTCCTGAAATAGATTTGGAGCAGACAACTTGAAAAAAAAGTTGGTTTTGAATGGCATAGTCAACATTAATGACATTTTAATAAAACGCTGTGATGAAAGAAGAAATTGCTTAACATAAGCAGACGTTCCTTTTGCCTCATTTTTCTATGCTGCCTGCAACATGCAGAAGCCCACAACATGCAGAAAAGGGCATTTGGACATTTGCTTAACTCTTTACCAAACGACAAAATTTTAGACCAGTCCAAATTGAAAGCTTTTGCAGACGGATGCAAAGAAGGAAAAGAAGAAGGAAAGAAAACATTGTGGGAAAAGGAGAAAATGCTGGTTACCAGCTAGTATTTTCTCCATTTCTCTCAATGTTTTCAGAAGGCTTCTTTCTTAGGGTCGTTAAAAGTCGGGACTTTGTAGGAAAGAGTCAGTGTCGTGTCAGATCAGCCTAGGCTGACTAATCCAAAAAGACACTTTCCATTTTTATGTATTTTTCTGTTTTGCGCAAGTCTATTGCACAAAATCTAATGTAGTTGTAAAGTGCTGTCTGTGATTAGCCTGTGGGGACTGTGCAGACTGATCCGAGACTACTGTTTTTTTTTTTATACCCCGGTGGCTCAGTGGCGAGTGTGTCGGACACATGACCTTGTGGTTGTGAGTTCTATACCCGGTTGAGGCTAACTTTCTTCACGGCATATTTTTGCCTCTCACCTCTGCTGAAGCATGTGAGAAAAGTAGTTGGTGGCTTTGGAAAGAAAGTTGTGTTAGCACTGGTTTGAGAAAGCCAGGAAACATGTGCGTCACTGACCGCCATGATAAGACCTTAGCCGTTAAAGTGGCATTAAACCCCAATACAACCAACCAACAGAAGTATATTGCACAAAATCTAATGTAGTTGTAAAGTGCTGTCTGTGATTAGCCTGTGGGGGACTGTGCAGACTGATCCGAGACAACTGGGTTTTTTTTATGCAAATGTCCAAATGCCCCTTTTGGTGTGTTGCAGGCCGTATGTCTTCTGCTGAAGGCACCGAGTTAAAGATGTTGATTTTCCAAAACTTTTGTTCATTTTGAATTAAATGTGCTGTAATTACGGTAGTTACCCAGAAGGCTTTATAGTTTGAAGACAGTGCTGATTGTTTGCATGAATTATTAATGAGTACAAGTTATTTCTAGGTTGTAAATATGCAAATACATTATTGTAGATTTGTATGTAAAATATAAAAAACTACTTTTGTACACGTTATATGTAGAGTTGGATGCCTGATGTTACTCAGTGAGAGTGAATGTGTGTTATTAAATCGAGACAAAATATGTAAACTGTTTACCAACATCATATTTCCAGACTTGTCTCAATTTAACGCTTTCCTAAATGACAAAAGTTTGGACTGATCCAAATTGAAATCATTTGCAGACGACGAAATAAAATGTGAATCAAAAATTGAAATTTGATTTGGAAATGGTAGAAATCATTGTGGGAAAGGGAGAAAATGCTGGTTAGCAGCATTTTCTCCTTTTCCCACAATGTTTTCAAAGGCTTTCTTTCTCAGGGTTGTCAAAAGTCAGGATTGTGTGGTAAAAGGTCAAAGCATTAATTTTGTAGACATGTCAAATAAGGTTCAAATGGTAGAAATTGTCTTTAACCCATTACCACACAATCCCTGAGAAAGAAGCCTTTAGAAAACATTGTGGGAAAAGAGTTAAATGGACACAGAATGTATTGAGAAAAGTAGAAAAATTCTGGTTACCAGCATTTTTCTCCTTTTGCTACCATTTTTTTCATATGTTAAAAGGAGAAAAAGTTATCAAGAAGTTCTTGATAACTTAAAAGCTTTTCAGAAATATTTTCAGTTCCTTTAAGTTAAGAATTCACATGATAACATGATCTCAAAATTGGTTCATTGTCAACAAAAAATTGTTGAGAAATGCTGACAATTAGCAAAAACATATCAAACTTGTTTTGATTCCATAAAAGCTGCAGAGCTTTACTTTATAAGAACTCCATGGATATTAAATGCAATATTTTTTTGTAAATTGTTGAATGTTATCACTCCTCCCATTCAGTACAAACTGATTTGGTTGTTATTTTTGTTATGCAGAAAGTGCTTTTCACAGCTAAAGTTCCCTTTGCAGCCAATGTAGATGAAGATCAGACTGCACAGACTGTGCAATCTGATCTTTCATCTTCTCTAGCCACTTCTGAAATACTACAGACAAAAGGCAACAAAATTTTAACGGTCATGGACTTGTTCTAGAATGAAAATGTCCATTGGATTTATTCTGCACTCTAAGGATGACCTCTTTACCAGATAAATTTTAGACTATTCAGAATTTAAAGCATTTGCATACCACTTTAACCCATTACCACACCATCCCTATTTTTGACGACCTTGATTAAGAAAGCCTTTAGAAAACATTGTGGAAAAAAGAGAAAATGCTGGTAACCAGCATTTTCTCCTTTTCCCACAATGTTTTCTACTCTTCCCATAACGGATTTCAATTTTTCAGTCACATTTATTTTGTTGTCTGCAGATGCTTTCAATTTGGACTACTTTAAAAAATTTGTTGTTGGTAAAGAGTTAAAGCATTCACAGACCACTATACATGCTGTAAGTTTAGTTTAAACTAGAGCTGTCTCTGAATGTGACTTCATACCCCCACCAGTGCTTTGACAGTATTTTGTACACAGATGGATGGACACACAGACGGACACACGGACAGGCAGGCAGATTCCAGTATACCCCCGAAAACATTCGTTTTGCAGGCATATAAATTTTTTTTTCTATTTTACATCGAGAGAAAAAATTCATACAACTTGGACTAATCTCTCTCAATTCTGCTTCCTGGGAATTTCACCAGTATTTGCATGGAATGTGTGGGACAGTGAAAAATCCCAAAGTTGACATCCGCTCCCAGGTATTTTATGTTTTCTTCCCTTCATAAAACATATTTCAAATTTTTACTTGCATTTATTCTGTTGTCTGCAAATGCTTTCCAGTCAAAAATCTTGTTGCTTGGTACAGAGTTAAAGGATAGAAAATATTGGAAAGGAGATATGATGGTTACAAGCAATTTCTCTTTTTCCCACAATATTTCCAGAAGTCTTCTTCCTGCATGTCATTAAAACTAGAGCATGGTTGAGGGTCAATGAATATTTCAAAAATATATGTACCATAGTTGATGTCTCCCAGATGTACCTTTGCATTTCTAATGCTTCTGTGCCAGCGGCTGCTTTCCCACATTGGCAGTCTGAATAATATCGAGTAGCTGGAGCAGAAAGAATCTTGACACAATGACTACCATTATTCCATAGAGGAATTCAAGCCCAAACCAGATTGGAAACTAAAAAACCCCTTGGTTGCTAGCCCTACATATTACACAAACTTCTCAACCAGAGCTTGCTTCTTTGTTCAACAATCTACCAAAGAATCTGAAATTTTAACAAGCTTTAGGATAAAATTTATTGAAAACAGTCTGTAAACGTATTGTTGTTTAATAACGAGTTTAACTCTTTAACTCATTACTAAACAACAAACTTTTAGGTTTGCCCAAATGGAAAGCATTTGCAAACGACGTGATAAAAGTGAATGAAAATTTGAAATTTGTTTTGTGAAGGGTAGAAAACATTGTTGGAAAAGGAGAAAATGCTGGTTACCTGCATTTTCTCCTTTTCCCACAATGTTTTCTAAATGCTTCTTTTTAAGGGTCGTCAAAAGTAGGGATTGTGTGGTAATGGATTATACCAGAGTATGGCTCAGATTATCTCAGTCAAGTTCAAGGTGCAATACTCTGGTATAAAGACTTTAACTCATTACTAAACAACAATACTTGGCCTGTCCAAATCAAATGATTTGGCCCAGTGACCTACTTTTTGACCAGACAGGACCTAATTTGGAACTTGTCCAAGATATTATCAAAACAAACTTCCTAATTGAGTTTTGAAGAGTACCAGGCTGAAAATGTGGCCTCTAGAGTGCACATAAGGTTTTTCTAAGATTTGTCCAGATGACCTAATTTTTCACCCTAAAAGACCCAATTTCAAAGATGTCTGAGAAATTATCAAGACAAACATTTCAACCAAGTTTCTGACTAAAAATATGTCTTCTAGAGTACACACAAGGCAAATATTGATGACAGCAAAACAGATGCAGCATGATCACAGAAGCCCACCTTGAGCACTTCGTACTCAAGTGAGCTAAAAATACTGGCAGTCAACATTTCCCACAATGTTTTCAAAGCCTTCTTCTTAATTCTTTACCAAACAACAAAATTTTAGACTGGTCCAAATTGAAAGCTCTTGCAGACGACAAATTAAATATTAATCAATTTAATTTGTTTCCAGCAGGGTAGAAAACATTGTGCGAAAAGGAGAAAATGCTGGTTACCAGCATTTTCTCCTTTTCCCACAATGTTTTCAAAAGGCTTCTATCTCGGGTCGTAAAAACCAGGGATTGTTTGGGAAAGGGTTATGTGTCGTTAAAAGTAATGATTGTGTGGTAAAGGATTAACCCTTTACCAGATCAGAAGTGACTAAAAAAAAAAATATTGCTTATAGGATACATACTCACAGGTATATTAACCCTTTACCAGATCAGAAGTAATAGCTAAGAATTATTGCTAATAGGATATATACAGGTATTTTTAGATTTTATGCCAGAATTATACAAAGGCTTGTAGGGAAGGTATAATCATCAATAACACATCCATATAGAAATTTATTCATATAAGAATAATAACATCAAAATTGATCACATCAAAGACACTGTTACAGAATGCAGAAACATGACCCCATTATTCAAAAAAGGAATTGCACCTTTTCACTGTATATAATCAGCCACTTTCTTTACACTTATAGACAAAATTCAATTTTTCCTTTTTATCCATCTTTTACAGAAATCTTACATATCAAAAGACTCTAAATAGGCCGCTGAACTCTTTTTTCAAATGATTAAATCCAGGACTTGTCCAATTCTAAAACATTTGCAGACGTCCAGTGTGCCTCAAATGCTTGGATTTGGCTTTATTGGATAAATAACACTGTGGTAAAAGGTAAAAATACTGGAAACCAGCACTTTCTTCATTTCCTACATAGTTTTCAAAATGATTATGCATTACAGTTGCAAACTCACAGGATCATTTAGTTGCAGCTAAAACAGAAATGATGGTCAATTAGACTTTTAGAGGTTTGAAATTTTCACCAAACATCCTAAACTTTCTTTTAATTTCTATCCTCAGACATGGTATCTGATTGGCCAAGGTAGTCTGCTTCAGCCAATCACATGAAAGGTCATAGAATTCTAGAATTCAGAATTCTTAATACCTAGACTCGCCATATGACTCGATGAAATGTTCCATCTTCACCTATCTGATGAAAATATTGATGAACTTTTGAAGGTAAAACATTTACAGCTCTTGCTATCTTCTAGCCTATTCGCAGATAACATATTCTTGCAGCAATCTATGCCCTATACTGATTACCAGCCAGTTCAACTATTTCAGTCAATTTTTCTATTTTTGGAACTAAATAAACTCCGCACCATTCGTCCAAAGTATCTTGAAAATAAATCTCCTTCAACGATTTCTCAAATTTGGAATGTAACTGTTTCAATCCACTAAGAATCCTGAAAAAAAAAAAAATACATATAAATAAAATCTTAACATACGCCTTTACAGGATATTTAACAAATATCGTTTACACAGGAAACAATCAGCTCTGTACCACACATCAGTATTTTCAGATTTTCCCAATGTAATCTTTAACCCTTTACGAAACGACAAAATTTTAGACTGGTCCAACTTGAAAGCATTTGCAGACAGGAAATTAAATGTGAATCAAAAATTTGAAATTTGAGTTAGGAAGGTTAGAAAACATCGTGTTTCCAAACAAAGCAGTGCATATGGTACCTGACAACTTTCTTTGTTAGTATACATTAATATTTAGTTCATTAGTTACGTTGATTTTGCAATTACCTCTGCACAATTTTCGAAGACGGTGACACATGTGCGATCTAAAAATAGATGTCGTATACAATGCCTTTAAGAATAATTGTGTTGAAATGTTTAGAGCATTGTTTCATGGCATTTTGATTTCACGAATAGGACATATATTTACCGTCACCAGATGAAGTAGGTATTCTAAGTAAATTTTAGATACATCTTTTTAAAGTAATTAATCTGCACATTGCCCACAAAATGGCAGCTATTCTGACACTTCTGCGATGACGTAGGTTGTCACCCTTGTATACCACGATTGTTTGGTACATGGTTAAAGGAATTTGCAAACAAGCAAATAAAAGCTGATCATACGATTGGATTTATCTTTGAAAGGGCAAAAAACTAGGGAAATTGGAGAAAGTGATGTCTTCTACAACTATTTCCCTCCTGTGTCTTAATTAGCTCTTTACCAGATGAAGTAATATTGGTCGACTGAAATTGGAAGAATTTGCAGACGAAAAATTTAGAGTGGCTAAAAAGGTAGTTATTTTATATGTAAGGGAAGAGAACACTGCGGAAAATGGAGAAAATACATTTTCTCCATTTATCAAAGTATTTTCAATATCTTCAACCTAAAAGCCATAAAAACCAGGGCTTATCTGGGAAAGGCTTAAAACTTTTTTTTTTTTAAATGTTACATCGAAATGGTCCGAGCTCAGTTGCCTTAAAATCTAACCTTTTTTTAATTGTATTTTATCCTAAATAAAAAACAGACACCCATTTCATTTATTCAGTTCTCTGAGGTCTAGGAAGACTAGCTAACCTTTGGATCTCTGTATGTCTCATATGACGGGTTCTTTCCACGAAAAATTAACAAGGAATTGCTCAACGAGCTATTCACTCCAATCTAATTTATAAACTCTTACTTGTTAGCCTGAGCTGCCAGAGCTTCTAAATGCATAGGGTTGGTAAAATTTCTCTTCATCTGGTATTCATTCATCCATGTCAACCTTCTGTAAAATAGAAAAGCATCGGTTGATTTTAACTCTTTACCAGACGAAAAATTTTAGCCGAGTCCAAATTGAAAGCATTTGAAGACGTCAATTTAAATGTGACTCAAATGCTGCTTGGTTGTATTGGTTGTATTGGGGTTTAATGCCACTTTAACAGCTAAGGTCATATCATGGCGGTCAGTGACACAGATGTGTTTTCTGGCTTTCACACACCAGTACTAACACAACTTTCTTTCCAAAGCCACCGACTACACCACCTCACATGCTTCAGCAGAGTTCAAATAATGGAATTCGATCTTGATATGGTACAAAACATTGATGAAAAGGGAGAAAATGCTGGTTACCAGCATTTACTTTTCTCTTTTCCTACAATGTTTTCGGAAGGCTGTCTTTCTCAGGGTCGTCAAAAGTCGAGATTGTGTGGTGAAGATTTAATCTAGGTTCAAATTAACCAAGAGTCCTCAGTATTCTAAAATCTTAGAGCGGCCATCTGGTTGGATGGGTGAGATGGTATGGGTGAACTAAACCAGGAGGCTAGTTTATTAAGCACATACAAATTTAGAATCAAACCCTCTACCAAACAATCCCATGTTTTAACAAGCCTGAGGAAAATAGGTTTTTGAAGACAATGTAGGGAAAGGAGAAAATGCTAGTAATCAGCATTTTCTCCTTTTCCCACAATATTTTCTACTCTTTTAAAGTTGAGTTTTAATTTTTAAGTCATGTTTATTTTGTCTTTTTCAAATGCTTTCAATTTGGTAAACAGACAGAATTTTTGTCAGGTTGAAAGCTTTAGCAGACAACAAATCAGTTTAGGCTCAAATTTTGGAATTTGTCTCTGAAGGTCTAGAGAAAACATTGTAGAAAAAGGAGAATATGCTGGGTGCCAATGTTTTCAAAAGTCTTTCTTTTTCAGGGTTGGTAACTGTGGATTGAGTGGCAAATGATTCAGGAATATACTGCCCCAACTTTCACTTAACTCTTTACCCAACGACAACAGTTTTAGACTTGTCCAAGCTGAAAGTATTTGCAGACGACAAAATAAATGTGACTCAAAAATCAAAATTTGACTTTAGAAGAGTAGAAAATATTGTGGTTACCAGCATTTTCTCCTTTTACCACATTGTTTTCAGAAGGCTTCTTTATCTAAAAACTATGGATTGTTTGGTAAAGGTTTAAGACAGTGAGAAAGTTAACTTTGGAAAAACCACTGATTCTCTGTCAAATCTTGTCATTAGATACACTGGTCCTTTAGCTTGCAGAAAATTGTCCAATAACCTAAGTTTTGACCTATGTTCAAGCTGACCTGGGTCAATACTTTTTGCAGATACAATGAATACCTTTTTCACAGAGAATGGCTCAAATATCATATTCTGTAAGAAAGATAAACACATTATCTCTTTACCACACAATCTGAACTTTTAATGACCCTTAGAAAGGAGCCTATACTAAACATTGTGGAAAAAGGACAAAATACTGATAACCAACATTTTCTTCTTTTCCCACAATATTTTCTTGCCTATCAAAGTCGGAAATTATCATAGTAAAAAGATTTAACCCTTTACCACACAAGAACGACTTTTGAAGAACCTGAGAAAGAAGCCTTTGAAAAAACACTGTGGGAAAAGGAGAAAATGCTGGTAACCAGCATTTTCTCCTTTTCCCACAATGTTTTCTACCCTATCAATGAACACTTGCACCATTTGAGCCACATTGAAATTGTCATCTGCAAATGTTTTCAATTTGGACAGGGCTAAAATTTTGTTGTCTGGTAAATAGTTAATTTGTTGTCAGCAAATGCTCCAGTTCAAAAATGTCATTTGGTACAATGTTATAGTAAACAGAAACCATCTTACCCTTCACTGTGCATAAAGTCCTCATATGCCACATCTAGTCTTAACATTTCTATAGTATTCATATAGATAGTAGAACCTGGGAAATCACAAATGGGGAGGTTTTTACTGAAATTATAAAGTGAGAAATAGAGTTTAGTATTAACTTTTACACTAAAAACCCTTATGAAGCAACAAGAAACAAGAGCACCGCATGGAGATACCAATGCCCAGCTGCAGTTGCTTTCCATTAAAATTCTAGGTCCAAAAGGGTGCATAACTGAGTCAAAAACATTTTCGTGGTTAGCTGTCCATGTTGTAAGGGTTCCCTTTTGTGACAGAGAACAACTACTTCAGTTTCAAGAAAATATCTTGAGTAATGACATATCAGATCTGACATGAGTTGGCATTTATGATGAAATTTCATTTAATGAGTCTAGGGCAAAGGTTATTGAGCAAATCTCTGGCGAGCTTTAGAACAAGTTTTTCCTAACAAGTTAATTCAAGTTTATCTCGAATGCCAACAAGATTCTTTTTATCACAAGGATATTTCACAAATAATAGATAAGAACATGAAACCCATCTATAGATGTACCTGTGGTTGTATCCATAAAACCCATTTAATTCTATGCAATATGTAAAAAATAATGTAAACAAGAGGACCATGATGGTCCAATATTGCTCACCTGAGTACAAATCAGTAAAGGTCTACAAAAAAATGAAGATAAATACCAAATATCGAGGTTCAAGGCCAAATTGGTAATGAAACAAGAGCAGCAAACTGTCACAAAATACAAACTTCACACTGCCTGTTGTCCAGGAGGTATGATAATTGCAAAGGACAGGTAGTGCAATAAACATGTAAACCAAGTCTCAAGTCAATTTGACTTGAGATGACAAAGTTCCGTTCCAGACAAGCAAGAAATAGCAGTGAAAATATGTGCAGTTAAAGACAGAATGCACCATTTGAGCAATATAAGAATTGTCGTCTGCAAATGCTTTCAATTTGGACAAGTTTAGAATATTGTCATTTGGTAAAGAGTTATACCATTCACCAGACAGCAAAATTCTAGACTTAAATAAAATAAACATGGATGACAAATATGACCAAAGTTTGTTTGTAAGGGTATGATAACTTATGCAAAATAAAAATGTGATACAGCTAATGCTTACCCTTCAAATGGATTTAGAGGTAATTGTGTCTGGAACTGTAACTGTTGAGAAATGTTCACATGAATGTCGGATGTAAAAGTACCTGTCAGTTGTAGAGAACAAAAATGTAAGGACTGTGTTTAAAGCAAATTCTTAGATACTGAAAAAGGATACAAAAATTAATATCAATACTCAAGACTCACAGTTGCCAAAAGTTTCTATATGTGACCAAAAACCGATTCTACTTTCACCATAGAACTCTTTTGTCACTGTCTGTGCTGGGAAAGAAGCAAACAACGCTGAAAGTGTGATGTGTGGAGTGCTTTACCAAACAACCATGTACTATTACAAGCCCAAGGAAAAAAAGTTTCTCCTTTTCCCACAATGCTTTCTTGCGTTTCAAAGAAGAAAAAAAATCTTTTTTCTTTTTCCGCTATGGTTTTTTGCCTTTCAAAGATGTATGGCATCTGCTCATGCTCTCAGGTTGCATGTGTTTAAAACTTTGGTTAACCCATTACCACACAAGAAAAATTTAGACTGGTCCAAATTGAAAGCATTTGCAGAAGACAAAATAAAAGTGACTGAATAATTGAGATTTGTTCTGGGAAGGGTAGAAAACATTGTGGAAAAAAGGAGAAAATGCTGGTTACCAGCATTTTCTCCTTTTCCCGCAGTGTTTTCAAAAGGCTTCTTTCTCAGTGGCGTCAAAAGTAGGGATTGTGTGGTAATGGGTTAACTCTTTACCAAATTTTGGACAAGTCCCAATTGAAAGCATTTGCAGATGACAATATAAAAGTGAATCAAAAATTGAAATTTGATTTGGGAAGGGTAGAAAACATTGTGGGAAAAGGTTACCAGCATTTTCACTGGTTCCCACAATGCTTTCAAAAGCTTTCCTCATCAGGGGTGTTAAAGGTTGGGATTGAGTGGTAAAGGTTAATAGTTAAACAAATTGAAAGACAGAGTATAAAAAAAACAGACGATGAAGGTCAATATACCTCTGATTAAAACAGCCAAACATACTGCTAAAGATGGAAGTGCCTGTGGTAACAGTTCACAAAGTATTGCATAATGGTCATACCTGAAATCATACAGTGACAACAAAAATTATAAATATAAGCCTACAGTAGCCATAAAATTACATGAATCCTTTACACTGTGGGACCTAGACTTTTCTTCTTTTCCGACATTTTCTACCCTTTTACAGACATATTTCAGCAATACTTGATTTGTTGTCTGCAAATGCTTTCAATTTAAAGAGTCCCAACTTTTTATTGTTTGGTAAATAATAGTTTGTCTGATAAGGAATTAACACTATATATATAGTGCAAAATAAATGAAATATAAATCAGTAAGTACTAAAGTTGCACATATTGAAATTTATAGTGCAGTTTTTATCAGAATATTTGTCAAAGAACTATACAGTATAGATCTAAGATCAAACACCACATTCAAAATAGTCTAATCTTCATTGTCCACTTTAGCAATCTAGGTTCAACTTGTCCAAATTCAGAGCATTTGCAGACGACAATTGATATGTTGCTAATATCATAAGATTCAACTGTGAAAGAACTGGTCCCCAACATTTTCTCCTTTTCCCACAATGTATTCAACAACTATCTTTCTCAGGGTCAGTCAAACTTGGAATTGCAAAGAACAAGGCGTAACTTGTAAATCCACTGATATACCACAACCTACCTCTGCCATCCTGTCAGCGCTATGCCTCTAATGTTCTCAAACTTGGATTTGATTCTTTCCACAACAGACAGCCAGGTCAGGTGATTGTCCACATGATACATGATATTTGTGGCATAAACACAGGCTCCTGTTGCTCCTTTGTAGGCACTAGCTATCCATACATTGTGAAATACCTTAGAAAACCTGTCCCATACATCTGCAACATCAAATTACCAGAGTTCATCTTATTACTCAAAACTGACAAGAAAAAAATGCAATAGAAATGTTGCAGGTCAATAAATACCAAGCACCAGCTGCTTTGTGACTAAGTAAAAAAATATATATACCTAATAAGCCAGAGAATTAATGACCCTGAGGACGAAGTCTTTTGAAAACATTGTGGGAAAAGGAAGAAATGCCGGTGGCCACTTATGTTTTAGATCATATCAAAGACAAGTTTCATCATTTGAGCCAAAATGTAAATTTGCATGCTTTCCAGTCTTATTTCTCTGTACTTTGATAAAGAGCTGAAGGGAAATAGCTCCTGTAATAATCAACAATAATGAACATTGCAGTTGGAAGAAAAAATTGTCTTTAAATGAGAAAAAAATAAAAATACTGGTTACCTGCATATTTTTCTTTTGCTGTACTGTTTTCAAAAACTTTCTTTTCTTCCTCAGGGTTGATAGAATTCGTGATTGTGTAAAAGTTTGAAGGTTAAAGCCTTTGCCTCTGCAAATGCTAGACTGGGTAGACTGCACAGGCTAACATGGGTCGAGACTTTTTCACAAAACATGGGTCAGGTCTTTTTGCCTGACTTAAAACATACCCAACCATTTATCAGTGGTTCTATGGGTCACCCTGCAGATTTAGGTCTATAGAATGTTCACACCTACCACTCACCTGGAGGAAGTAAGAAGTTGGGAAGATAATGCCACACCATCAGTTCTACCAGATCACCTAGACCTGATTCTGCATATAAAAGATAAAAGATTCACCTCATATCTTTCTCTTGCTTCTTTTCCTACAAAATTGTAACAACCCATTCAATATTTACGAGATAAAGTTACCATATCAAGGAGAAAACCATCATGCTTTGTATTGGTGGAATAAAATAAAAAAAACAAGTCAACAGAAAAAACCTTCTCACTAATTGGCTAATAAAATTATCTATTTAGAAAACAGAATTTGTACAGAAAGCGATTGTACACAACAAATAAAATGCAGCTTAAATGATACACTTGTTCTTGAAGAAGAGGAAAACATTATGGTAACTAGCCAGCAAACTGATGAATTGACAGACGGGCATACAGGTAGACAGATGGGCAGACAGAGGAATGGGCAGACAGGCGGACGGGCAGACAGACAGACAACTTAGTCCCAGTATAAGTCTAACAAGTCATAATTTAAAGTGGGATTGGACAAGTTTCCATGACAGGAAGGCATTCTTTAACATTTAACTCTTTACCACATAATTCCTACTTTTATCAACCCTGAGAAAGAAGTCTTTTGAAAACATTGTGAGAAAAGGAGAAAATGCTTGTAACCAGCATTTTCTCCTTTTCCCACAAAGTGTTCTAACCCCCCAAACCAAATTTCAATATTTCAGTCACGTTAATTTTGTTGTCTGCAAATTACATATGCTTTTAATTTGGACCAGTCTATAATTTTATCCTTTGGTAAAGAGTTAAGACCATTTGGTTGAAAACTTAGGAAAAGAGGACACAGCATAATCTCTAGGAACGGACAGACAACTGAACTCAATTACAGTATATCACAGCAACACAACATCCTTCACTTTGAAGGGTAAAAATAACTTTTGAATTGAAATGGGGTGGAAGGGGTGGGAGGAAAGGTAAAAAGCTAGGGTAAAACTCAATGCCCATAACAATAGTTTGGAGTCTTGATATTATTGAAAATAACATATTAAATACACAAACAAGAAGGCAGTAGTGCAAAGTAGCCTGATCTATATCTTTAACTCTTTACCAAACAACAAAATTCTAGACTGGTCCAAATTGAAAGCACTTGCAAATAACAAAATATACATAACTTAAAACTTGAAGTTTGTTTCCAGCAAGGTAGAAAGCATTGTGGGAAAATTTCCTACAGTGTTTTCAAAAAGCTTTTATCTCAGGGTCGTAAAAACCAGGGATTGTTTGGTAAAGGGTTAACAGAGCTCACCTTTAACAGAGGAAAAAGATAAAAAGACAAAGAATGATTATACAAAAGAATGACAAAAAAACTAGAGCTGTCACTGAACGTAATGTTTTAATTCCTCGACTAGGAGTTTACAATTAAAAATTGCTTCTTGCAAATCTTCAACATATGATCAATATTATGTGCAAAGTTTCAATACAATTGAAGAAAAGGTGTACGAGGAGTTTCACTAGTATTTTGTATTTTGTACACAGATGGACATACTGATGGACAGAAACACAAACGGACACACAAACCGACACATGGACATACAGGCTGATTCCAGTATACCTCCAAAATCATTCATTTTGCCGGGGTATAAAAACATTCGGTTTGTTGAGGTATAAAAATTACGGTCCACTCACCAGTCAAGAGCGGTAGTTCTAGGTATCTAAGCATGTCATCCCACATTATCACTGTCAAGTGGGGGTACTTGTTTCTAATATACATAGCCACTGCACGGACATGAACAAAGAACAACTGTTGTGGTGTTAAATTTTCTGCTAGCATTTTCTTCCTGCATCGATCACATACACCTAAATGATACACCTGAAAGGTAAAATAGTAAGTAATACAAACATAACATGTCAATTACCTAAATTGAAGCTATGGAAATCTTGAAGGATGTTCTTACTTCATAAGACCTGAAATCTAAAAATTTTACGATACATTAACTCTTTACCAAACAACAAAAATTTACACTGGCCTGAATTGAAAGCATGTGCAGACAAGAAAATAAATGTAACTCAATACTTGTAATTTGTTTCCAGCAGGGTAGAAAACATTGTGGGAAAAGGAGAAAATGCTGGTTACCAGCATTTTCTCCTTTTCCTACAATGTTTTCAAAAGTCTTCTATTTTAGGTTCGTAAAAATCAGGGATGAGCACAGCATGTGGGTGCCAATATTTGGCTGCATTTTCTTGATTGTCATAGAAATTCAAAGTCAAAACAAAAGCTTTGCAAAGCAGTGCATATACGCCTAAAGGGGCTTATCAGTGAAATGGGTTAAAATCTAGAACACCTGTTGATATCCAAATCTTAAAAGTCACATGCACATCTACACATCATAGAGATTCATTGTGGTTAGTTTCAAATGATTCCGATGGAAACTGTAGGAGAAATTGCACACACATGAAATTGCTTACAGACGGACAAATAGACAGTCCAACTAAAGACCTTGGTCATAACATAATACGCCTCTTCGGGCATACATAAAAGATATACATGTAAGTGCTTCAAAAATACTTTGATAGTTACCTGCCCTTATTGTATGGGTTCCCTTTCTGATAGTGTATAGCTAGTTCAAGTTTGAAGTAAATATTCTGAAAATGTCAAAGTTTTTAAAGCACAAAGATAACACAGATGACAACAGTAGAGCTATGACAATTTATCAATGATTTTTTTTTTTAAAGCTGATCTATTGAAGTAATGTGACATTTTCCTTCATCAAAGCTACAAGCATGTAGAAGAAACAGTACATGAGGTATGACTGCTTACCCCAAAAATTAATGACAACAAATAAGATAAGTCTTCAATGATGAAATTTGTTTTTAACCCTTTTCAAAACAACATTTTTTTAGAATCATCCAAATTGAAAGCATTTGCAGGCAACATATAAATGTAACTAACAAGTTAAATCTGTTTTGGAAAGGGTAGAAATCATTGTGGGAAAAGAAGAAAATGCTGGTTTCCAGCATTTTCTCCTTTTCTCACAATGTTTTCAAAAGGCTTCTTTAAAAGTTAAAAGTTGGCATTGTAAGGTAAAGGATTAAAAGTGTGGAAAAACATGTAAAAATGAGAGCATTTTCAGATGACAAAATGAAGGTGACTAAAAATTTTTTATTTAATTTTGGAGGGGTAAAAAACAACGTTGGAAGAGGAGAAAATACTGGTAACCAGAATTTTCTCCTTTTCCCTTGATGTTTTCCAAAGCTCTCTTTCAAATAGCCAGTAAAAGGTGGGACTGTTTGTTAGGAGGTTAGTGAGCAAACTTCTTGAGAAGGAAGTTACCTCATCTGCACCAATATGGAAGTGTTGTATTGCTGGGTGTAAGGCAACCACCTGATCTATCATTAAACGAATCACAGCCAATGAATCTGAAAAATATAATTGAGCCATGCTCTGGCAAAAGGGGGCTTATTGCATCTCCATGATGCAATATACCAAGCAAGGCATCAAATGATATACTAGTATACTGGATCCATAATGGCCTCTTTTTGAAACTAACAGCTTCTTCAGAAGGTAGACTTGTCCTTGGGTACACAGAAAATTTACCAATAGCAAAAAGGTTTTGGCCTGGGGCAGCCAGTACGGAATCTGTAGGCTGACATAAGTCAATAATTTTTGCAGATGTAATAACCCATTACCACACAATCCCTACTTTTGACGCCCCTGAGAAAGAAGCCTTTAGAAAACATTGTGGGAAAAGGAGAAAATGCTGGTAACCAGCATTTTCTCCTTTTCCCACAATGTTTTCTACCCTTCACAAAACAAATTTCAAATTTTCAGTCATTTTTATTTTGTCATCTGGAAATGCTTTCGATTTAGACCAGTCTAAAATATTGTCATGTGGTAATGGGTTAATCCTTATTCTGCTAAATAACTAAAATGATTTTTTTTCTCTCCGAAAGTAAAAAGCCCAAATACTGCAATATCAGTTATGTTTTTTTGGAATAATATCTCCTTATCGGATAGTGTAGATTCAAGGTCAGACTGAATGTTCTGTGCATGTCTGATCTTGATATTCACTGTCTGCAGAAGGTCAGTAAGTCCCGCTTAGCAGCCAAAGGGTTGGGCATAGCTCAAATGCATAGGTGTTTGGTATTATTAAACCTGTATACATAGAAAATGTTCAGACCTATTAGAATCTATAACAAACTACAAGAATCCCATGTTTCAATAACCCTGCAGTATAGGGGTTTATAATACTTTCTATAGAGAGAAAGAACATACCAAAAGCCAGCATATTCTCCATATCCAACTATATTTTCTATCTTTTCTAAGCCATATTCCATCATTTGATTATAGTTAAAGTTCTCAGGCCTGATCTTTTATATATATACTGTCGGCTCTGCCAAAACACTGGAGCCAAAAGCAACCATGTAATTATTTAGGTCCTAGTTTGTGTATGAAATTTGGGTCTATCCGGCATTCTAAGGGTTAACCCTTTACTGCATAGATACTCGTTCTACGCATTGCTTGTAGGAGCCTTTTCGAAAACATTGTGTCAAATGGTGAAATTGCTCGTGACGTGCAATTTCACCATCTGTCACAATGTTTTTCTATGCTATCAAAAGGTGTCATATACATATAAAAAACAGCCTCATCCTTGCTGTTATTTAGGGCCAATTAGAGATACCATAGAAATGCCTTATTGGGTAAAGGGTTAAAAGGGCTTTGAATTAAAAAAGATATATATGGATCTTATGTGAAAAAAATAAAATGAAGCAGAATAACCCTCTAGAAACACTAAATGTTGGCCTGTTCTGGAGTTCAGGTGATTCAGTTTAGAGCATTAAATGTTTGAAAAAGATCTTTTATACAGTCCAAAAAGGCAAGTTTAGTTGTGAAAGGCCCTTTAACCCTTTACCAAACAATCTCTGGTTTTTACCACCCTGAGATAGGAGCCTGTTCAAAGCATTGTAAGAAAAGGACAAACAGACAGATAGACAGATGACGGAGACTATGCCATGACATAAGCTCTGTTGGCTCTCATCCTGTAGCACTAAAAAACTGTTTTCCTATTTGGAGAGCAACACGCGAAAAGGTGCATTCGGACATTTGCATAAAGTGTCGTCCCGGATTAGCCTGCGCAGTCCGCGCAGGCTAATCCGAGACGACACTTTACGACTACATTAGATTTTGTGCTACAGTAGACTTGCGTAAAACAGAAAATCACATAAAATCAGAAAGTGTCGTTTCGGATTAGCCTGTGCGGAGTGCACACGCTGATCAGAGACGACACTTTACGCAAATGTCCGAATGACCCTTTTCGCGTGTTGCACTCCATTTATAATAAGAATAAATGTGCAATAAATGTCAAAAAGTACCAGGATTTGATGGACACAGTGCACTAGGAATGCCAGGCATTTCACGCAGACTTCTAAATTTCTCATGTTTCAACACAAACTGGAAAAGTAAACAAGACAACTTAATTACAAAAGGCATCTCCTACTTTTTGTGTCTCAAATTTTCATCTAGCCTTAACGCTTAACCACACAATCCAAACTTTTAACACCCCTGAAAAGGAAAGCTTTTGAAAACACTATGGGAAAAGGTGTAGCCAGCATTTTCTCCTTTTCCCACAATGTTTTCTTCCCTTCCTAAAACAAATTTTGATTCTATAGTTACATTCATTTTGTCGTCTGCAAATGCTTTTATTAGGACCAGTCTAAAATTTTGTCGTTTGGTAAGGGGTTAACCCATTACCACACGAGAAAATTCTAGACTGGTCCAAATTGAATGCATTTGCAGATGACAAAATAAAAGTGACTGAAAAATTGAAATTTGTTCTGGGAAGGGTGGAAAACACTGTGGGAAAAGGAGAAAATGCTGGTTACCAGCATTTTCTCCTTTTCCCACAGTGTTTTCAAAAGGCTTCTTTCTCAGGGGCGTCAAAAGTAGGGATTGTGTGGTAATGGGTTAACCAGAAAATTCCAAGTTTTACATTTCTGATGGAGAAGACTTTTGAAAACTTTGCGTTTGCTTTGCACTTAAGCGTTTGACCAATTTTTTGAGCCTCTGCCAAAGCTAACAACTTTGAAATTGTGAATTAACACTATTCCAGTCATCCCATCACTATTCCAAACCTTCTGCTTTAACCACAAGCTCAACAAGTTATAGGATTAGGTCATAATGTGGAAACTAAATCTGGACCTTACAACAGCCAATAAGACTGATGGTTGCAGATATCACTCCTCATAAACACATTATTAACTTGAACTAGAAGTTGTGAAGAAACACAGATATGCAGGTTCAACTCTTGCTGGAGGTTCATGGCTTTTTATGATAGTGTTCTTTGGCAAAACACTTCAGAGCCTTAGCTTAGTGCTAGTGAAACCCAGGACTACACAAATACATGTCTGTGATATGACTAAAATAATGTTGAAAGTAATGTTAAACACCTAATCAACATAATATACATGCTGTAAATAACCCACCATATCATTTTCAAGCCTTTACCAAACATCAACATTTCAGAATTATCTAATTTGAAGACTTTAAAATTTGCAAATAATGAATTAACTAGTAACTTTGTCCTTGAAATAGTAAACGAATTTTCAGGAAAAGGAGAAAATGCTGGCTATCAGCATTTTCTCCTTTTCACAAAATGTTTTGTTTATCAGGGTCTTTAACTTTTTACCACACAATCACGACGTATAACACCCCTATATAGGTGGCCTTTTGAAAGTATTGTTGGAAAAGGAGAAATGCTCCTTTTCCCATCCAAAACAAAGATCACTATTTCTGTTAAATTTGATTTGTCATCTGCAAATCAATCAATTTGGACTAATCTAATTTTTTAGAGAGTTAAAATCCCAGATTGTTGGGCAAAGGCTTGAATGACAACCCAAATTATAGGTTATGAATATAATTATCTAATATCTCTAAAAGCTGTTACGACTTTCATTATTGTAATTAGAAAATAAGCTCTATAGAAATTCTTGATATGTGTATTGCTGAAAATGAAGACATTCATACCTCAAAATGTCCAAAAGTTTGAACAAGGGGGATGATGATCAGATTGTTCTCCTCTGCAAGTTGTTGTATGAACAGAATGTTATCCTTGCTGAAATCAAGCATACAAATCCTTTAACACACAAGAAAATTTTAGACTGGTCCAAATTGAAAGCATTTGCAGACAACAAAGTAAATGAAAAATTGAAATTTGGTTTGGGAAGGGTAGAAAAAATTGTGGGAGAAGGAGAACAAGAGGGCCATTGGCCCTGGAACGCACACCTTAGACTATAGCGTATGAGTGAAATTCAATTCTTTGAGCAACTTTGGTAAAGCTTCACAAAATGGATGAATCCAACAATGTTTTTCATCAAGACCTGGTAAAGATTTCATTAAAAGGTTAACCCTTTATCAAACAATCCCTGAATTTCACGACCCTGCGGAAGAGCCCTCTGAAAACATAGTGGGAAAAGGAGAAAATGCTGATAAACAGCATTTTCTCCTTTTCCCACAATGTTTTCTAATCTTTGAAAGTCAGGTTTCATTTTTTGAGTCACATTTATTTAGTAATCTGCAAATGTTTTTAATGCACACAAGTTTAAAATTTTGTAGTTTGGTAAAAAGTTAAAGTTTGATACTAAATCAGATCATGCTATCAAACTTGAATCTACAAAGATATTGTAATAATCCGTTTTCGTTTGACAGCTGTGACCTATTTATGACCGACTATTTTCTTCTGAATAATTGCAGAGTTTGTGTTTACTCGCCGGAGATACACGTCACGATCATATTTTGCTTTATCTCTGGGGTTTAAACATTGTTTCTATGCAGTATTTACCTACTGTCATCATCCGTAATCGTTGTAACTTTCTCTTGTTTGCAGTCGTGATTGATATTGAAGCATTGACACGGCCATTTTGAATGTTTACTTTGCAATGCATCATGGGATAGGTGGAGCTGTCAAAGCGCGGACGCTTTGAATTTCGTTTCTTTGAGAACTGTCAGATTTAACAAACGTTAATTTCTAGGAAAGAAAACCGTCTTTTTTGTAATCCAAAGTACGAGTCCTAATTATTAACATTTAAAGTTATCATTTTATGCATTTAGGTTTAATTTTCGATTAACTTAGTAAAGTTTCACCCAATTTTGAGTGATTGGGCCGGCGACGTCGAAATGCACATGATTCTTGGTGCAGTGCACAGTTTTCCTTGTGCACTTTGACGTGCGCATTGTGATATGTGCGTTTTTAACGTTATTTCGCACAGATTCTTTGGTGCATTATTTTCGGTGCACAATAGCGTTCTGTGCACTGCCTGTATGTATATAAGGGCAGAACACAGACTGTTCTGGACTTCCAAACAGTTGATCTAAGGTTAACCCTCCGTTATTTATTTTCATTACAAATTATTATTTATTTTGAGTTTTATCATTTTACAATAGATAATTTTAAAGGTTACAAACAGATAAAAAGAGAGAAGGAGAGAATAAATAAGTCTATAATTTTAATTTCGTGGTTTATTAAGTTTTTTCATTTTATAAAGCGGAGAGACGGAAGTCATCTTTAGTTACCCACATTTTATTATTAAATCCAAGCCTGAGCTGGGATTGGAACCCCATAAGGAAACACTCTACCATAAGTTGTTACAATATTTTGTTAAATTTTCAGACAAAAACAGTCCTAATATTGCAATTTTTGGATCCTGTTCAATGTCTGAAAATATACATGCACCATGCTCTGACAAAAGGGGGCTAGATGCATCTCGGTAATGCAGGATACCGTGGAAGTCATCACATGACCATTGATCTGTAAAATACATTTAGTCTAACAATCAACAAAATTAACCCTTTACCAAACAACAAAACTTTAGACTAGTTCAAATTGAAAGTACTTGTAGACGACAAAATATACATAATTCAGAAACTGAAATTTGTTTCCAGCAGGGCAGAAAACATTGTGGGAAAAGGAGAAAATGCTGGTTGCTCCATAAACACAGTCCATGGAAAAATCTGTGTCATTCTATATAGAATGATGTCATTCTGTATATAGTAAGTCAACTTACTCAATGGAATATAATCTGCGTCCACATTTTTATTCTTAGTATGAACTTGTTTTCCTTTCATTCAGAGTTTGGTCATGTAAGGATCAATCTGATATCGCTCATATTACCCTCGTGGATTATTTATTGAGCCTCATAACTCACAACTGCAGTTTACTTAAGAAATAATCTTCTTTCTATCGTGGTATATCGTTCAATAAACCACAGTTGTGAGTTATGAGGCACAATAAATAATCCACGAGGGCGATAGCCCGAGTGGGTTATTCATTGCGCCTCATAACTCACAACGTGGTTTATTGAACGATATACCACGATAGAAAGAAGATTATTTCGATTCTAACATGGCCAATTCTTAGTGAAAGAAAAACAAGTTCAAAGTAAGAGTAAAAGCCCGGATGAAGATTATGTTCCATTGAATAACTCACTCATTGAATGACGTCACTCGATAAAGGATGACGTCACTCTACATGGATTGTCGCAGATTTTACCACGTTTTCTTTGCACTGTGTTTATAGAGCCAAAGTCGCGTGTCATGTTAGAATGAATGATAAACAAGAGATGTTTGTAAAACATGTATGCCCCCCAATGGCATCCAATGTGATTATAAACTCTTACGTTCAAAGTGTAAAAACGAACAAAGGGTAATTACTCAAAAATTATTAATGATAAATTAACAATTCTTGGGCACTGTACTTCCCATTTATGTGAACTATCAACTTTTAAAGTTTCATGATTTTACCTCACATACTTTTTGAGTTATGCTCCGGAAAAAAAATAAGTACGAAAATCAACAAAGGGCAGTAATTGCAAAAATATAATGGGCAGAGTTATGGTTGTTGTGCAATGCACTTCTCCTGAATAAGATCTATCTACATATAAAGTTTTGAGATGATACCTGAAAAACCTTTTGAGTTATGCTCTGGACAAAAATTAAGTATGAAAATCAACAAAGGGCAAAAGCTCCAAAAATATAATGGGCAAAGTTATGGTTCTTGAGCACTGCACTTCTCCTTAATCAGCTTAATCCACCTATGAGGTTTCAAGGTGATACCTGAATTACTTTTTGAGTTATGCTCCAGACAAAAATTAAGTATGAAAATCAACAAAGGGCAATAACTCCATAAATATGATGGGCAGAGTTGTTGTTCTTGTGCACTGCACTTCTCCTTAATGAGATCTATCCAACTATGTAGTTTCAATATGATACCTGAAATGCTTTTTGAGTTATGCTCCTGACAAAAATTAAGTCTGAAAATCAACAAAGAGCAATAACTCAAAAAATATGATAGGCAGAGTTATGGTTCTTGTGCACTGCACTTCTCCTTAATAAGATGTTTTCACATATAAGGTTTCAAGGTGATACCTGAAATACTTTTAGAGTTCTGCTACGGACAAAAATTAAATATGAAAATCAACAAAGGACAATAACTCCAAAAATATGATGGGCAGAGTTATGGTTCTTGTGCACTGCACTTCTCCTTAATGTGATCTATCCACCTATGAAGTTTCAAGGTGATACCTAAAATACTTTTTGAGTTATGCTCTGGACAAAAATTAAGTATGAAAATCAACAAAGGGCAATAACTCCAAAAATATGATGGGCAGAGTTATGGTTCTTGTACACTGCACTTCTCCTTAATGAGATCTTTTTACCTATGTAGTTTCAAGATGATACCTGAAATAGTTTTTGAGTTATGCTCTGGACAAAAATTAAGTATGAAAATCAACAAAGGGCAATAACTCCATAAATATGATGGGCAGAGTTGTTGTTCTTGTGCACTGCACTTCTCCTTAATGAGATCTATCCACCTATGTAGTTTCAAGATGATACCTGAAATAGTTTTTGAGTTATGTTCCGGACAAAAATTAAGTATGAAAATCAACAAAGGGCAATAACTCCAAAAATATGATGGGCAGAGTTATGGTTCTTGTGCACTGCACTTCTCCTTAATGAGATCTATCCACCTATGAAGTTTCAAGATGATACCTGAAATACTTTTTGAGTTATGCTCCGGACAAAAATTAAGTATGAAAATCAACAAAGGGCAATAACTCCAAAAATATGATGGCAGAGTTATGGTTCTTGTGCACTGCACTTCTCCTTAATGAGATCTATCCACCTATGAAGTTTCAAGATGATACCTGAAATACTTTTTGAGTTATGCTCCGGACAAACTTGGTCTACAGACCGACGGACCGACGGACCGACCGACAAGTGCAAAGCAATATACCCCCATTTCTTCGAAAGGGGGGCATAATCATGATAGAGAGATTATTTCTCAGTTATGAAATGTTCTATTTTTACACAAGGATGCGGATGACAATAACACAGAGAATGCCAAGACTATAACAATACCTCCATGTTTTCTTTTAAAACAATCAAACTAAAAACTTGAGATCAAAGTTTCATGTAGTTGTAAATGTGAATATACTTTACCTATATGCATGTGGCTGGGCAATCTCTTCAAGTTCATGTGAATATGGAAACATGTCTTCATATTCAATCAGAAGCCCTGTTGCACCAAACCTTTTGAACAGAGGAATAATCTGAAATTTGAAAAGCAACCGAGTTAGATGACAAAAAGAGTGTGAAAACAGTAAGTAGAAGAAGGTCGTGCAATGGCTCTTCCTTGAAAGAGGAGACAAGTAGAAATGTAGGCATTTGTAGACAACAAAATAAAAGTGACTCAAAAATCGATGTTAGGAAGTGAAGATAACACTTGGGAAGTTCAGATAACATAATCGGAAAAGGAAAAAATGCTGATAAGTAGCATTTTCTCATTTTTCAAGAATATTTTCAAAATCTGTCATTTTCAAGGTTGTTAAAAATCAGGAATATGTGATTAAAGATAAAATACGGTAATGTTGAAAGAGACAAAAAATTAATCTACAATTTTCCTGAACATGACAGTTTTTCATGTGTGTGAATTTTAATAGTTAACCTTCACCAACCAATTCCTGGTTTTTACACACCCTTAGTGTATTAAAAAGACTATGGGAAAAGGAGAAAATGCTGGTAACCAGCATTTTCTCCTTTTCCCACAATGTTTTCTACCCCACTGGAAACAATTTTAAAATTTTGAGCTATCGTTTATTTTGTCTGTGCAATTGCTTTCAATTTGGACCAGTCTTATTTGGTAAGGAGTTAAACTGTTGATGAAAAACCCTCCTGGATGAGACATGCCTTGAATCACAGATAATTCAACTTACCACTTGCAGGTACTCAATCTGTGGAGCTGCCCCTTTCAAATCTAAATGGACTAGCCTGTTTCAAAAAATAAACAATTACATAAGAGTACTGAAAGTGGGTACTATCACTGAAGTTGCTTTTTCAGTTAACTCTACCAAAGGACAAAATTTTAGACTTGTCACAAATGACAGCATTTTCAGAAGACTAATTAAACCTGATCCTAAACCTGAAATTTTTCCTGTTTACCAGCATTTTCTCTTTTTCCAGCAATGTTTTCAAAAGGCTTCTTGCTATGGGTCATTAAAACTCCAGATTATATACTACACAAAAAAAAAAACAGGCATAACTGTCTTAGAAATATTGTTGGAGTTATCTGCCATTCTATTAACAACTAGTTCCACTTACAGTTTGCCTATCTCAACTCTTTATCAAACAATCTGGACTTTCACAAACTATGTGTGAGACAGCCACTGAAAACACTGTGGGAAAAGGGGAAATGCTGGGTACCTGAATTTCCTCCCTTTCCTGCAATGTTTTCTATCCTTTAAGAGAATGTAGCTCATTTTTACCAATTTTGAATTTGTCATCTGCAGATGTTTTGAATTTGGGAGTATCTAAAATTTGTTGTTTGGTACAGACGCAAATATAATAAAATGCCCAAGTATTTATACAACAATGCAGTTAGGGACACAGGGTTATGTTACTTCCTTGTTGATGTCTTCAAAAGACAGCAGTGCTTAACTCTTTACCAAACGCAAAAATTTAGGTCTGGACCAAATTGAAAGCACATGCAGACAACAAAACCAACAAATGCTTTAATAGTAGTGTCTGTCTTAGATAGGTTAGAAAACATTGTTCTTTTCCCACGATGTATTCATAAACCTTCTCTTTCCAAGTTGTTACATATTGGGAGTGTTTTAAAGAGCTACTATTATAAACAAAATGTAAATTTAACGACAAGGTCATGATGGCCCTGAAGTGGTGTCAATGTGTCCTACAGTTTCCTTAATTCTAAACCAAACCACGAGTATTCAGACTAGTCCAAATTGAAAGCAACAGTTTAGCACTGAAGATGAAAAATAAAATGTAGTTTGAATGATGAACTTATCTTTGGAAGGACAGAAAAAAAATTATAAAATTCAAAATCAAAGGTTGCTAAAATATGTAAATACTTGGGAAAGAGTGTAACAGTAGTTGTATTTAATTAAGCTCTCTGGTCTTTAACCAATGGAGTTGAAGATCATAAATGGTATCAATATATATATATGCATCATGAAAAAGTTTGATACCTCATTGCATTTGGACCTGATAATGTCATCTTCACAAGAAATTATGGCAGATCTTGTCTGAAAATACAAAAACGATGGAAAGACTAGATCAATTTAAATTCAGGGTACTATTTTACAATGGATACCACTCAAGCTTACCCTCTTATTCTTGAAAACATCAAAGGTTAGTGTTTCACCAGACTTTTCGCAGCTATGTTCGCAAGCAAATATCAGGATAATTCTACATACAAAAATATCATTCACAATTTTTTTTTAAAAGTACAGCTGCCACAAAGAAATTTAAGAAAAAAAAAGTCAAAACATACCCAAAATTTAAGTCAAAACGTACCCAAAGTAAAATTTTCATTAAACCAATTTAACTGTTAATTATAAATTAAAAATTTAATGTATCTTACCTTTTAAGGATGTTTTAACTCCAAACTCACTCTATATGCTTTTAATTCTTTAAAAATGATGCATGGTTTTAGTCCTAAGTTACATTCAGTTATAGGCGATGTGTTTAAGTCAGGACTAATCAGGTGTAACAAGCTAGTTACCATTTAACAGCTTTATTTTCATAAAAGATAAAAATCACGGGTACATTTTGACTTCACATTGGGTACGTTTTGACTCCACTTGGGTAAGTTTTGACTTCAGTTGGGTACGTTTTGACCCCACTTGGGTACGTTTTGACTTGGGTACGTTTTGGTTTGGGTACGTTTTGACTGTAAACCCATTAGATTGATCCTTGCAATTTCCAGTAATTTCATGGTAAGTTGTTTGACACATGTACTACATAAAAAAGTCTTTGTCACTTGGGGCAGTAGGGTCCACTCCAGTTTCCTCCATTTTTTAAATGATTCTGCTGTTATGGTTTTGAATAGTTCATTCTGCTTGACATAAAAAATAGATGAAATAAAAGCATTGATAAAACAACAACATTTAACATCTGAGCTAATTATTAATCCATTACCAAATAATCGCTAGATTTAAATATCCTGAAAAAGAAAGCTTTTGAAAACATTGTGGATAAAGATGAAAAGGCTGTCACAAAAATACCAGAAACAAAAATAGCATCGGAGCAGACACCTTCAGATTGAAGGTAGTAACGAACCAGCATTTTTTTTGTCTTTCCTCCAATATTTGTTTACCCACCAAAAGAAAATCAATTTATGTGTCACATTTATTTTGTTGTCTCAAAGAGTATTTAATTTGGACAATAACTTAGTAGTCTGGCGAAGAGTTACATCCTATCTGGCACCATCACTTGGATTTACTCACACCCCTCATCAACTATGGGGTCGAGTTAACCCGGGACGAAATATCATGTTACAGTACGAGAGGCTAGGGGCCGTATCGACCCAATAAATTCAATACAGATATAAAACTTGAAGACAAATAATTGCTAACAACTTGCGCTTTGCTATTGACAATGTTTCGAATGAACTCAGTCTTCAGCTTTTTACTGCTCTCCCTTTCAAGCCTCTGGCTCATTTCACCACAACTTCGTGCAGAATTTAGCGACAAGTCGCGTCCAATATTAATTGTCGATGAACTTTTGTTTTGCCACAACCTATTTTTCAGTGCTTTTCTCTAGATCCATACGGAGAGATAATAATTTTACCTAATTCCAAAAGACAATTAATTTACCAATGAACTAAAGTGTATGAAATACGCGTAGAAAAATATTATCTAAATCGGATTTTTATTACCATACCATTTTTTACATGCATTTTCTCAAAGTGATAAGTAGTGCCTCTTTTGTTTAAAGATGGGTATTTATCTAGATAATTCACATCACATCAAATTAAAAAATATATATATCACCGAAATTTATATGAAAACAACAATACAAATAATCAATAATTAAGAATTATAAAATTACAAAAAAAAAGAACATTTCTATGGGATTACCTTAAAAGGCTACGTAGCCTCTTAAGTTATTTTTAGATTTCCTGCCCCCCCCCCCTAAAAAAAGCATTGTGGGAATTTTAAGTGACTGGCAAGTGACAAATGATGCTTACATTCCATAACAAAATGAACATGTAACTATTTTCCATAAAGTCTTCTTTGGACGCTATGTTTGAAGCTTCGTCTGTATTTTTCCGGTATGTGAATGAGTGAGTTGCTCATGTCAAAATATAATGTGTTTCCCGTCGGTGTCGACCTGGCATGTAGAAAATCTCTAATTTCTCTTGTTCTCGGATTGTTTTCGACTACTGGGCTTTTATGAATGAAAATTAAAAGGCTTTGGGATGATAAGGATGATTTTTTTGTATTTTTGTAAAATTTTCATCCCAAAATCTGAAGGGCCACCTTTAAGACGTTGTCTGCAAATGTCATATTCTTTGAAAATTTGACATGTTTTCTGTGGCACAGGGTAAATATGAGTATGTGAAGTGTAAACTAAAAACTCGACTCTAATAAAGTATAAATAGAGAAAAACATACAAAACAAACCAATTACCAATTTGGGGAACTAGGTGAATTCAAACTGTTGTAAACAAGATCTCTCTCTCTCTCTCTCTCTCTCTCTCTCTCTCTCTCTCTGACTGCTAGTGCTGAAAATATTAATAAAAGATGTGCAGGCTAGGAATAGATAAGAAACTATTTGTTTGTTTGGTTTTTTTTTTTCTCTCTTTTTTAAAAGAGAGAATTGTCTTACTGGTTCAAAATACACAAAGGAAATACTCCAGATCGAAGAAGGATAAACTGTATATAACTGATAAATGTAAACTTGTCAAACAATTAAGAAACTTCCAAAACCTTCACGAAGAAGGTAAGATTTGAAAATCATAAGAAAATCATCCAAAAAAATTAACTTACGTCCATTTCCTTCCTTTTTCTACAATAACTTCTAGTCTAGAAAACAATATTAATGGCTTTCAAAGTGTATTTTGTTTTAAATAAATTTTGAAAAACTATCTCCTTGAAACATGTAAATGGACCGGCTGAAAGAGCTTGAGTTTAAAAAAGGATATACCGATTTGTTGATATAACATGAATCTATTTTCGAACAAACCATTCATTAATTATAGGCTTGATGTAAAATGGTAAATATTGGTGTAAAAATAGCTGACGAGGTTAGAAAGATACACTGAAATGATTTTTCTTCTTATTCATTTGCTAAATTTTCTTTCGTATCTCTATCTTTTGTATGAAACTTCACGTCTGAATTGGACCTTTCAAAATTCTAAAATTGGTGGCTCCGCCTGAAGGATAAAGTCATGAATCTGTAAATTTGCGCGAGTTTTAACTTAGATTTGCATTATTTCCCGCTAGATGGCATTCTATAAATATACATCTATCTAATTTGGGCATTCTGGATACAGAACCGAACTACTTTTTTATGCAACAACCGTTACTTTGAATTTCAAACTAAAATAAATGTTTACTCGATAAAACTCCACCTGGTGCAATTCATTCTCCTATGATCAGCTTACTTCGTAGGGTTCCGGGACGTTTCGCCCCAAAACCATTTCCTCCCCTAGTCGTTTCGCCCCCAAGACGTTTCCCCCCAGGTCGTTTCCCCCCTGGTCGTTTCGCCCCCCCTGGTCGTTTCGCCCCCCTGGTTGTTTCCCCCCTAGTCGTTTCGCCCCCTGTTCAAGAAAAGCTGAAATGAACCTTAAAACTTTAATGAATTTTA
Source organism: Tridacna crocea (assembly GCA_943736015.1). NCBI lineage: Eukaryota > Metazoa > Mollusca > Bivalvia > Cardiida > Cardiidae > Tridacna > Tridacna crocea. The sequence goes on along the minus strand of OX031056.1, from coordinate 14,018,953 downwards.
ATAGCAGGACAATGTTAAGAAACACAATATGATTTTTTTTGTTTGGCATTTGCATAATTTGGACAACGAGACCCTTATCAAAAATTTAATTCTTATTCGTGTGGTAAAAGGGTGAAAATTGTTACATTAAAAAGAAAGCAAAAGGCTTCTATTAATGAAAGAATCATCTTCCTAGCTTTACAACGGCCAATTTTTCGGTTACTGACAGAAAAAAAAGGAAGTATCAAGAGTTGCTCAAATTGTGATGTTGGTCTCTGAATAGTCTGATTAAATGAAAAGAGGAGTAAAAACTGGTAACCAGCATTTACCTTTATTCCACATTGTTTTAAATTGCTTTCTTTCAAGTACCAGGCTATCAACGGTTATTGAATTTTCCCAAAACACCTCCCCTCTTTGTGTTATTTGTACATGGAAATAATAAAGAGTAAAACAAAGCCATCGTAGACGGATTGTGCTCCCCGAACAGGAAAGTGAAGGCTTTCGGTAAATAGTTGGTCACAGGAGAGGAGGGTGGGGGTGAAACAGGCTACCTGTGTTTGGTTCCGTCTGCCAAACAGCATTTGCCAATGTTCAATTTACTAAGGGCAATAAAGGACACAACTTATCAGACATTAAGCACCCTTTTCCCGTAACATGGTTTGACATAGATTAAGAAAAAGGGGGGGCACATGTTGAAACTTTTCATAAACAATATGGATGCGAAGATTCATGAAATTTTGACGAAAACTGACGGAAATGTTAGCAGAAATTGAATATTTTTTTTTCTTTTTTTACAAGAAAGCCCATTTTTCCATGACACAGCGTCAAATTGGAAAACCGAGAAAAATACATCGGTGCAAGATCCTTCATATATGAAAGTTTCATCCAATCTAGTCCAGGGGTTGTGGAGAAATGGCTTTGGACGAACGAAGAGACGGACAGAAGGACGCAATCTGGATTGAAGTTCACAACTTTTCTGTATAAAATCAACCCTTTTTACGATGAACCTTAGAAATATAAATGATAAATCAAGACAGTGAAATCTCTTTACACATTTGTATTTCTACATAAAGATATATAAACGCATCTATACCTTTTGATAAAAATTGGTGCAGACAATATTGAAAGTAATGCACAATGTGACAAAGGATTACGTAATCAATTTTAAAAGCGACTTCACAGTAGCAAAGTCAAACTGACAAAGATTGCGTAATACGTAATTAACGAGTTGATAATCAGTGGCCTAATAGGATTATGACGGCACGTGGTAGCCTTTTGACCAACAACACGCTGGACTCTTTCAAGCAGAAAACAATTTTGGGTGTCATTAATCTTTTAAAAGATAACCTAGAAGGTGAAAGAGAGGTAAAGACCGAGATCAGGTCGGCGTCATATGGTGCATCATCCTTGTCTGTTATACGATCAGCATCGTGACAAAAGGAGATACAGTTCTAAATGATTCTTTTCCCTTTTTTTTTTTTGTTCTGAATTTTAACCTTAATCTAGGATTGGCTTTTTTATATATACATGTATAAACTATTGACCGACATTTACGTTTCCTTTGGAAATGATGATTCTATTACATAACTATACAACGGCAGTTATATCCGTATATATATTCAGATAGTTTTTTTCTTGTCATGATTTTTCATTTTACTTTTTGGGTAAAAAAAAAAATCTAGCAGATATGATTAAAGAAGTTTAATTTTGCATAAAACATGCGTTTTCACACCTCAGCATTAGTCACATTGATTGCGCGAAAAACATTGCGTGATTAATAACTCAACCAAATAAACAAGGTGATTAACGGTATCGATGAAAAACCTTAATACTTCAGTTGATTGTATCAAAAGACTATCAAGGACACTTACATCGGTAAACATGTATGTATATATATTTACTTTCTTCTTCTTTTCATTAAATTATGATTCTGTAGAAGCTAGTTAGCTTATGTACAATGTACATGTGGCCTCGATTACTTTATGATTTTAATTAGATCTAATGTAATAATTCTTAATATACACTATCATTCAAGAATCTTTGAACCATTATTCTCACTATCGAGTTGAAAATTTCAACTCATTGTCTCTCTGCTTCTCTCTTTAAATTATTTTGGGGGCGAAACGACTAGGGGAGGAAATGGTTTGGGGGCGAAACGACTAGGGTCCGGGGGCGAAACGACTAGGGGTGAAAAATAGAGGCGAAACGACCAGGGGGGAAACGACCAGGGGGGAAACGTCTTGGGGGCGAAACGTCCTGTTACCACTTCGTAGTGCGTATCACTACAATCCCCCCCAATATTGGGGAGAGTGATGTGTCATATCGGACATGCTCAGACAAAGTTTAAATATGTCCAGTTGGCGGACATGGGGGAAACTCATTATGGAAGAGTAGAAGCTGAATAGTAGAATTTTCTCCAATGGCTTCTTCTTCTGTTTCCTTAAAGTATGAGCTTGTGATGTAAAGTGGTACTTTGAAACGACATATTCTTTTCCAGGGAAATGGGGGAGGGGGATATTGGCGCTTCTTGCTGATAATTATAAATAGGCCCCGCCCCCTCCACCTCGATCTGACCTCCTGACCGGAGAGCTGTATGTCACGGATGTAAATAAACAGAAGATTTGCAGAAAGAATTTGATGCGCATATCATATTTTAGTGGTGCTTTGCATGGTATTTTGAAGATTTGCCTAACCCCGCTCCCAGTCGATCGTAATTTTTCGTATTTTTCGCAATATTTCACCATTTCTAGTTATTCATATTTATTTAATTTATGTTTATTTTTCAATTAAGAAACGAATTAATAAGTTAATGGAGAGAGCTGGCTTTAGATGGACAATAAAAGGCAAGAGACATGTAACTTATCTACTGGTTAGCCAGTATGGTTAACAGAAGAACCAAGAATTGTTGACCAATGTATTGTGTACAATATTTTGTGTAGTAGTATTGATTTCGTTCATCAATTAGCGTTGGCCCGGAACCGTAAAGGTTGACCTACTTTTCAATGCTCACTGTGGGTCATCCCGACATGTCAAGTATACCATTCTAATAGAGCCTAGGGTTTTTTTTTTGGAAGTGTCTATCGGCACGACGGTCGTGCCGATAAGGTCCCTTATTCGCACGACGGTCGTGCCGATAAGGAATGTCTATCGGCACGACAGTCGTCGTGCGATAAGGTCCGGTATTCGCAGGACGATGGTTAGTCTTCATCAAGAGCGTGTAAATCATAGCCCTAGGGTCAAAATTATTGCCAAGGGTTTATATAGTGAAATCTTCTTGTTACTATTCATTTTAGCCTTATCTTAGGCCTAAGGGGTCTTAGGTTTTAAACCATTCCAAAGTATTGTACATAATGTTTGGTGTAAAGGGATCGTATGTAGGCCTATCAGCCAGTGGAGCGATATGTACAGGAGTGTTGGGAACAAATCCAGTAAAGGAAGAAACATTTGAGTTTCATTGGAGAGGAGGAGGAGGAACTTGGAAAAAAAAGTTCCCGGCCCCAGTCAAAGTAGGGGGAAAATTAGCCAAATCACCTACCCTCAATGGTCACAACTATCCGCACAATCGGTGATATCTTTAGAATTTTGAGAAAAAAAGTAACTGGATCGAAGGGCCGCCGAAAATAAAAAAAAGACGGCTTTGTAATATGGCAAACAAAATTTCCGGTACCTAAACCCTATCCCCCCTTTAACCCTTTCCCATACAACAAAATTTAAGTCTGGTCAAAGTTGAAAGACCTTGTAGGCAGCAAAATAAACGCAACTCAAAAATTGAAATTTGTTTCCAGCGGGGCAGAAACCATTGTGGGAAAAGGAGACAACGCTGTTTACCAGCATCGTCTCCTTTTCCCACAATGTTTTCAAAAGGCTTCTGTCTCAGGGTATTTAAAAGCAGGGATTGTTTGGTAAAGGGTTAAAAAAAGTGAATATTTTTTCTCAAATGCAATAGTTAAAGTACTGTCAGTAGTCCATTTTCTGTCGTGCGGATAGTGGTGCTTAACAGCACGACTGTCATGCGAATAAGAATGGTTATCGGCACGACCGTCGTGCCGATAACCTCCATTATAGGCGCGACCGTCGTGCGGATAGCCTCGGCCTTTTTTTTTCAAACCCAAAATGATTGGCAGTCAGAGAGATGGTGTAATAAAGACAGCAAACTACAGAAGAAGATATTTTCTGTATATATCGATCATGTAAAGACCCATTTGAGCAATATATGAAATATCAAAACCCAATTTGAGCGGAGTTTCCACCCTGCAAGCAGTGGAGATCAAGATCATTTGTGCATAGACATGTCCTAGGTCTACATTTTTATACCACCCCCTTCAACGAATAGTGGTATATTGCTTGGGGAACAGACAAAAGCTCACTGGGACAAAAGCCCACCTGGACAAAAGCCCACTGGACAAAAGCCCACTACTAATTTTTGCAGGGAGGACAAAAGCCCACTGCAAATAAAAGAGTGTTACAAAATTATTTTTTATCATTTCTGTAAGAAAGCATTTTTCTACTCCTCTAAAGACAATTTACATCAAATCCAGTTTTTTGAAATTAAATACATGATTATAACTAAAAGTGGGCTTTTATCCTGGTGGGTTTTTGTCCCAGTGGGCTTTTGTCTTAATGGGCTTTTGTCCTAGTGGGCTTTTGTCCTACACCCATATTACTTTGCTAATGTCAGTTGTTAGACCTTACCTTCCAAATAATAACTAGACAGAGAAATGACCTAGTTTCATCAAATTTGGCACAGACATTTGTCTTGGAGTGTAGATGATCCCTATGGATTTTTAGGTCAATCAGTCAAAGGTCAAGGTCACAGTGACAGTCAACATGTTGATGTATAGACCTTGTCTAGACATATAAACCTTGTCTGGAGGATAACTAGACACAGAATTGACTTAGGTTCATCAAATATGGCACAGACATGCGTCTTGGAGTATACATGTAGATGAACCCTTATGATTTTGAGGTCAATCTGTCAAAGGTCAAGGTCACAGTGACCATCAATATGTTGATATGTTGACAAACCTTGTCCAGATGATAACTAGACACTGAAATGACCTAGGTTCTTCAAATTTGGCACAGACATGTGTCATGGAGTGTAGATGATCCCTATTGATTTTGAGGTCAATCTGTCAAAGGTCAAGGTCACAGTGACCATCAACATGTTGATATACTGGACGAAACCTTGTTCAGATGATAACTAGACACGCAACTGACCTAGGTTGATCAATTTTGGCACAAACATTTGTCTCATAGTGAAGATCAGCTCTGAGGTCAATCGGTCAAATGTCTAGGTCACATTGACCATCAACATGTTAATATACTGTATAGACCAAGCCTTGTCTGGATGATAACTAGACTCAGAATTGTCCTAGGTTCATCAAATTTGGTAGAGATATTTGTCTCTTAGTATAGATGATCCCTAACGATTTTGAGGTCAGTTGGTTAAAGGTCAAGGTCACAGTGGCCTTCAACATGTTGATATATAGACCAAACCTTGTCTGAATGATGGCTAGACACAGAATTTACATAGGTTCTTCAAATTCTGTACAGATATTCATCTTGGAGTGTAAATGATCTCCATTGAATTTGAGACAATCCATCTAAGTCATCAAGGTCACAATGGCAGTAAGCTTGTTGAAATATAGACCAAACCTTGTCCAAATGATAAGCTGAGACAGAATTGACCTAGGTTTGTCAAATTTAGCACAGACACTCTTCTTGGAGTTTAGATGATCCCTATTGATTTTAGGTCAATCAGTCAAAGGTCAAGGTCACTGTGACCATCAACATGTTGATATATATAGACCAAATCTTGATGAAAACTAGACACAGAATTGACCTAGGTTCATAAAGTTTAGCACAGACATTTGTCTTGGAGTGTAGATGTTCCCTAACGATTTTTAGATTAATTCATCAAAGGTCAAGGTCATAGTGGCCTTCAACTTAATGATATATAGACCAAACATTGTCCAGATGAAAACTACACACAGAATTGACCTAGGTTCTTCAAATCCTGTACATGAATATGCTTCTTTGAGTGTAAAATGGTCTCTATGGATTTTAGCTTATATAATAAGGTTATTCCGTGAAAGCTCAAGGTCACAGTGACCACCTAGATCCATTTGCTAAGAAAAAATTAAAGATGTCTCAGAATTTATCATATGTAGCTCAACTTGTGGCTCTATCATTTTACTCGCATATTATCGGGGACGTAGTAAGCATGGAAGTTGACAGGCATACATGTTTTGATATCAGTTAATGAACTGTGTCACTTCCTGTATCAATGTGGCAGTATTGTGGCATGACTGTTTTACAAACAGACATCTTATTTCAAGTTCAAACAGTTTGGAGATTGCAGTGTTGGCCTTTGAATAGATATGTTGCAGTCACACATTTTTCATGTGCTTTTGTTTGGTTTATTTTTAACCCTTTACCATGTAGGACTTTAAAAAAAAAAGGGGATTTGCTGGTTCAAATCTTCACCTCAACCAATTTTTTCTGAGGATGGATGATGGCAATTAGCTGTGAAAGGATTCATTCTTGTCTGGCCGGTGACCAATGTTTCGATCATGATGGTTATGTCAGAAGGAGCCAGTAGCTTGGGAAGAATGATTTATACAGTAACAGAAACTCCAGGAAAGCATGGATAGGTGCAGTGACTGCTGCAATATAATTGATGTAAATGTTGAAAGCAATGCTAAATACCATACAATCAATAAAGCAATCAATCAGTCATTCAATCAGTCAAGGGACTGATAGAGCTAACATATATACTAGACATAAATTATATTAAAGGTGGCCCTTCAGATTTTGGGACGAAAATTGTACAAAAATGCAAAAAAAATCATCCTTATACTCCCAAAGCCTTTTGATTTTCATTCATAAAACTCCAGTAGTCGAACACCCTCCGACAACACGAGAAATTAGAGATTTACTACAGCCCAGGTCGACACCGACGGGAGACACATTCTATTTTTAGATGTTCAATTCGCTTATTTTACATACAGGCAGAGTTTCAAACATAGCGTCCGAAGAAGACATTATTGAAAATAATTATTACATGTGTGTTAAGTAATGGAATTCAAGCGTTATGAGTCACGTGCCAGTCACTTGGCATTCCCTAAATGCTTTATTGATTTTTGGCGTGAAATCTAAAAATACCTTAAGAGGCTACATAGCCTTTTAAGGGAATACCATCAAAAAAAATTTTTTTTGTAATTTTATGAATCTTAATTATTGAAGATTTGTATTATATTTCCATATGAATTTCAGTGATATATATATATTTTTTAATTTTGTGAGATGTAAGAATTCTAAACACCCACCTTTAAAATACATGTATTCTTATAAGACTTAGTTTCATCAGTTATCTATTATAATTATGATATGTATTTATACAGATAAAGCTGTAAGATGGTTTATGTAACAGTAAAGAAGGAGACAGATGAAGTTCTACACCTATCTAGACAACCCAGTAATAACTCCTGGGCTATGTTGGCAGGTAAAAATCACAGGGATTTACAGCTGATTGCTGTCATTTTTTTCGTTTTCCTACATTGTTTTCATATATATATATATCTCTCTTAGGCATGAAAATACAGGATTGTGTTTTAAAGCATTTTACTTACACTTTTAAAAACAAACAGCAATTTATTTCTAGCTCAATCTAACTTGTTACCAAACAACGTAATTTTAGACTAGTCCAAATTGGAAGCATTTGCAGACAACAAAATTAAAATTTGTTTTGGGAAGGTTGGAAAACATTGTGGAAAAAGGAGAAAATGCTGGTTACCAGCATTTTCTCCTTTTCTCACAATGTTTTCAGAAGGCCTCTTTCTCAGGGTTGTTAAAAGGCTGGATTGTGTGGTAAAGGGTTAAAGGGTTTACACACTGTATTGCTATGTAAAACATGTTCATTATGTCATCTCCGCATGCTTATAGATGTATATGAAAAAAGAGTTTACCTGCATGCTAGCTTTCATTAACCCTTTACTCCATAGATACTCATTTCTACGCATTGCTTGTAGGAGCCTTTGGAAAACATTGTGGCAAAAGGTGAAATTGCTCGTGACGAGCAATTTCACCTTTTGTCACAATGTTTTCTACGCTATCAAAAGGTGTCATACACACATAATAAATGGCTTCATCCTTGCTGTTGTTTAGGGTCAATTAGAGTTACCAAAAAAAAAATGCCTTATGGGGTAAAGGGTTAATTAAACATTTGATAGTAACTTATCAGTTTAAGAACATTTTAAGTGCTTTTATACACACTTTAGATCAAGATCAGATTGCAAATTTTGTTCAATCAGATCTTCACCTATAGCCATTGTTTGTAAAAATATGCATAGTTGTTCAAGGTGTTTTTTCTGTTTATCAAACAACAAAATTTTAGACTTTTCAAAATTAAAAGCTTTTGCAGACAACAAATGAAATAAGACCCAATGGATGGTTTTGTTTTTGAAAGGGTAGAAAGCATAGCTAGAAAAGAGAAAGTACTGGTAACCAGCATTTTGGTTACCAGCATTTCTTCTGTTTCCCTCTATGATTTTGAAAGTTTCTCACAGGGTCTTTAATTTTTTGCCAAAGAGTGCAGGGTTTTCACAACTCTGAGAAAGAGGTCTTTTGAATAATTGTGGAAAAAGGAGAAAATGCTGGTAACCAGCATTTACTTTTTTTTTCTACAGTGTTTTCTACCCCCTCAAAACAAGTTTCAGTTTTTGAGTCATATTAATTTCGTCATCTGCAAATGCTTTCTGTTTCAATTAGGACTACTCTAAAATTGTGTCATTTAATAAATCATATCTTCAGCCCTTTGAGGGAAATTGCCATGTGAAGCCTTTTTTTTTTTTTGTTATACTATATGGCATGCAATATGCAAAAAGCGGCATTTGGACATTTTGCCTAAACCGTCATCTCGGATCAGCCTACACAGTTTGCACAGTCTAATCAAAGACGGCACTTTATGTCAGTTTTAGATTTTTTCCTACAGTAGACTTGCTTACATGATCATACACGATTGTGAATATCACGCATGATCAGAAAGTGTTGTCTAAGATCAGCCTGCACAGACTGTGCAGGCTGATCTGTGACGACACTTTAGCCAAATGTCCGAATGCCCATTTTCGAGTGTTGCAGGCAATAAAATATCTTATCTGTGCCTTTTTTTTTATTTTCTTCAGGGTTTTTTGCCTTTGGACTTGGAGCAGCCTGGTATGGAAATGGTAGGTATAAGGTGTACATGTATTTTTGTCCTATTACTATTTTGTTTAAATTCTTCTTTCACCTAGACTTCAATTTCCAGTTTAGCAAATTTGCTCTTGATAATAAAGAAATTGATACATATTTAACCCATTACCACATAGTCCCTACTTTTGACGACCCTGAGAAAGAAGCCTTTAGAAAACAGTGTGAGAAAAGGAGAAAATGCTGATAACCAGCATTTTCTCCTTTTCCCACGATGTTTTCTACCCTTCACAAAACAAATTTTAAAGTTTCAGTCACTTTTATTTTGTCGTCTGCAAATGCTTTCAATTTGGACAAGCCTAAAATTTCGTCGTTTGGTAATGAGTTGATATGAACTTTTTAACCTTTTACCACACAATCACCAGTTTTGAAGACCTTGAAAAAGAAATCTTTGGAAAGCATCATGGAAAAAAGAGAAAATGCTAAATGCAGCATTTTTTCCTTTTTCCCCACAATGTTTTCTAGTTGTTCAAGGACAAGTACAATCAAATGAAAAAAAGGTGACTTGTCTTCTGTAACATTCTTCAATTTGGATGAGTCTAAAATTTTGCTGTGTGGTAAAGAGTAAACAGACCACAAAATTTTACACTTGCTGTTACCAAAAGGTGTTGCAGATTACAAATCAAATCTGGCTTGAAAGAAGGAATTTGTGCCTGCTTAACATCATTTTTTTTTTCCTTTTCCCTGCAATGTTTTCAAAATCTTTTTTCTATAAGGGTTATTAAAGGCCCAGTAAAGGCAAAAAATATCAAAGCAGGTGTGTCAAAATACATTTATATTCAAATCATACCATTTAAAAGCAGGGGAAATATTATGGAAATACCATTCTGATATTGTGTGGTTGGGCCATATGTGAGTCACTGGCGGAAAAAAAAATGTGAAAATCAGGCAGAAAGTAAACAAAAAACACAGCTACCTGGTATGTTTTAATCTAGTTTTAAAATTAATTTCTCTGTTAGCAACACTTGGTTACAAAGACTTTATATTGACAGATTGTCATCCTCACAATAATTTCCATACTTTTAAATGATATGATATAGCCCTTTACTCCATAGATACTCATTTCTACGCATTACTTGTAGGAGCCTTTTGAAAACATTGTGGCAAAAGGTGAAATTGCACATGATGAGCAAGTTCACCTTTTGTCACAATGTTTTCTATGCTATCATAAGGTGTCATATGCACATAAGAAACAGCTTCATCCTTGCTGTTATTTAGGGTCAATTAGAGATACCATAGAAATGCCCTGTGGGGTAAAGGGATAAATTCATATGCATGTGAACACCCACTTTAGTTACATTTGGTCTTTATTGTCACTTTAAAATGGGTATTGTTTTGAACAGTAGTTAACCTGGTACTGTACAGGTTACTTTTAGAAATGAGAACTGAGATATGATTTGCAAATGTTTTTCTTCTAGATCCAATCATATGGAAAATAGTCTATGTGACCGGTGGTGTATTTGTGGGCATATCTTGTCTGGAGGACTGGGAGGTAATTTTGGAAATATAGCAGAACATTAGTTAACCCTGACCACATAATCCCGCCTTTCAACGCCCCTGAAAAAAAAAACCTTTTGAAAACATCGTGGGAAAAGGAGAAAATACTGGTAACCAGCATTTTCTCCTTTTCCCACAATGTTTTCTACTCTTTTAAAATAAATTTTCAATTTTTGAGTCACATTTATTTTGTTGTCTGCAAGTGCTTTTTTTTTTCAAACATTTCCATTTACATGCATGACATAAGCAATTTGTTAGGCAGTGGAGTAGTACAGGACTTTCATGACCTTATCTTCACTAGATGTTCCTATTATTTCAAGCCCAGAATCTCTGATGTTAAAATACAAACTACTACCCTAACTTTTCTGTCCCCTAAACAGTAGTAATCGTAATGACTGACCACAAAGTGTACAATTTAAACGATTGTTTTGAGAGTCTGAACTTGTGCCATGGAATAGCAAGTTTTTTAGGCTATGGCTGAATGACATTAATCCAGCCCTAATCTAGGAATGTTTTTGGTGTCCAAACTTGTGTGGTCATTGTGTCCGACTCATGACCTGGAGGTTGCGAGTTTGATACCCAATTGCGGAAATTTTTTTATGGCGATTTTTCTCCTCTCACCTCCGATACATGTGAGAAAAATAGTCAGTGGCTTTGGAAAGAAAGCTGTGCCAGTACTGGTGTGAGAAAGCCAGGAAACACATGGGTGTGTCACTGATGCCCATAATATGACTTAAACTGTTAACCCTTTATCCACACAGTCGCAACATTGATGACACTGAGAAAGAAGTCTTTTGAAAACATTGTGGGAAAAGGAGAAAATGCTGGTAACCAGCATTTTCTCCTTTTCCCACTATGTTTTGTACCTATCAATAAACAATTGCACCATTTGAGCCACATTGACATTGTGGTCTGCAAATGCTTTCAATCTGGACGGGGCTAAAATTTTGTTCTCGGGTAAAGAGTTAAAATGGTGTTAAGATCCAATACAATGTCACTCAATCTGAACTTATGCCATGGTAAAACAAGCTTTCTAGGCTATCGCTGAATGACATTTTTTCGGCCCAGATAGATTAAAAATGGTACAAATAACAAAAATACATTTACGGTCATTTGTATTATTAAACAGGAGTGTGAGTTTGACAAGAAGACTGGAGAGATCCGACTGAAAAAATACAGTGCCTGGGATATTGTATTTACACCTATCACTGGTGCTAACAATGTCCGTGAGTATCTCCAACTAAAGTTTTTTTTACACCATTATCTTCTACATAGTCCCAGCTTTTAATGATTCTGTGGAAGAAACCTTTTGAAAACATTGTGGCAAAACGAGAGGAGCTTGTAATCAGCATTTTGTCCTTTGTCCCAAAATGCTGCCCACTCAGGCAGAATTCACACTTTGAGCTACATTTGATTTGTTGTCTGCAAGTACTACCTATTTGGTCAAGATTTAATCTTTATCATACTTCTCTGGATAAAAGGTGTTTTGTTTTAGAGTTATCCCTTTACCACACAATCACAACTTTTAATGACCCTGAGAAAGAAGCCTTTTGAAAACATTGTGGTAAAAGGAGAAGATGCTGGTAACCAGCATTTTCTCCTTTTCCCACACTGTTTTTACCCATCCTATAACAAATTTCAGTTTTTGTGTTGCATTACTTTTGTCGTCTGCAAATGCTTCCAATTTGGACCAGTCTAGGATTTTGTTGTTTGGTGAAGAGTTAAATTGGGTGGATAATTGTCTTTTGCTGTTTTCCATATGACAGAATTTCAGTGTTGTCCAAGTCGAAAGCATATGCAGACAACAAATAGATTGTTACTGAAAGCATAAACTGTCTTTCACTGTATGGAAAAAATTGTTTGAAATGGAGAAAATGCAGTTTACCACGTTTTTCTCATTTTCAAGTCTTTTCTAAGACTGCCTTCCTTTGGTATGTTAACCCATTACCACACGAGAAAAATTTAGACTGGTCCAAATTGAAAGGATTGGCAGACGACAAAATAAAGGTGACTGAAAAATTGAAATTTGTTCTGGGAAGGGTAGAAAACACTGTGGGAAAAGGAGAAAATGCTGGTTACCAGCATTTTCTCCTTTTCCCACAGTGTTTTCAAAAGGCTTCTTTCTCAGGGGCGTCAAAAGTAGGGATTGTGTGGTAATGGGTTAAAATATCAGATTGTTTGGTTAAGTGTTATGGTGTCTCTTTAACTCTTTACCAAACAACAAATTTAGGGTCTGGACCAAATTCAAGGCATCTGCAGACAACAAATTAAATGTTGTTAACTTTTACCAAAGGACAAATTTTTGGACTATCAAATTCAAAGCGTCTGCAGACAAAAAAATGCAATCTTGTTAATATGATGAGTTTGGACTAATAGGTTGGAAAGTGTTGTGGAAAAAGGAGAAAATGCTGGTTACCAGAATTTTCTCCTTTTCACACGATGTTTTCTATAGGCTTCTTTCTCAGGGTTGTTAAAAGATGGGATTTTGTGATAAAGAGTTAATACGATGATTCTGACTTTGATAGGGTAGAAAATATCGTGGAAAAAGGAGAAAAAGCTGGTTACCAGCATTTTTTTTGTTTCTCACAATTTTTTCTATAAGCATCTTCCTCAGGGTCGTTAAAAGTCTGGATTGTGTGATAAAGATATTTTCCGGTAAAAGGCAATACATTAAAATATTTGTACATATTTTCTAGCCACTTTTTTTTTATTTAGACCAGGGATTGTATATATACGATCCCTATTTAGACAGATCAAAAGCTGAAATGAATATTTTGATTTGTTTGGTTATTTTAGTTGTTGCACAGTTGGCTGATGTGATAGATGTAAGGATAGAGGATGAAAGAGTCAATTTTTTTGGTACCACTCATCAAGTGGTGCTGGTGTTCAATTCAGGAATGTCACTTGGTATAACAGAGTCTTTCACCTTTGGAAAAACTGAGTAAGTACAAATCATGTTAACCCTTTACAAAACAATCCCTGAGATAGAAGCCTTTTGAAAACATTGTGGGAAAAGGAGAAAATGCTGGTAACCAGCATTGTCTCCATTCCCCACAATGTTTTTTACCCTAATGGAAAAAAAAATTCAATTTTTGAGTTACATTTATCTTTCCATCTGCAAATGTTTTTAGTTTGGACAAGTCTAAAATTTTGTTATTTGGTAAAGGGTTAAATTACTTAGTTGCCTTTCACTAACCTTACATACAAAATCTTATGAACAAAGTTTGTAATAAAGAAACAAATGAACAATTGCATAGCACAAATACAGGGACCAGACAGGACTTGTACCTAGAATGCCATTCCCATAACCACTGAGCTAAAGAGAATTCTCCCTTACGTAGTTCTTAGGTATCGTATTTTATACCAGGATGAAGCCATGCATGTAGGTGTAGTCTCCCTTGACAATAAAAAAAGTTATGTATGCAGTGTAGGAAAGCAAGCATCTACCCATTACCACATGATCCCTACTTTTGACGCCCCTGAGAAAGAAGCCTTTAGAAAACATTGTGAGAAAAGAAGAAAATGCTGGTAACCAGCATTTTCTCCTTTTCCCACAACATTTTCAACCCTTCACAAAACAAATTTCAAATTTTCAGTCACTTCTATTTTGTCATCTGGAAATGCTTTTGATTTAGACAAGCCTAAAATATTGTCATTTGGTAATGAGTTAAGTCTGAAAACAAGCTTCTCAAATCCGCATAGCTTCACAATTAGAGGAAATGTCTGCATAGCTTCAATCTCATATTTTTGAGTAAAGACGGGATTTTATACTTGTATACACAATCTCAAATATTTTGCATAAATCTATGTAGTTTATTGAAATTCAGCCTGGGGGCACCTTTCACTAAACTGCGTGCACACGAAATTTATATATTTATTTTTTGTAAGGAACCATCAAGTCTGAAAGTGAGTTTCACTAAACTGCATAATTTTATGATTTGAGTTAATAATTGCAAACTTTATGCAAGCTCATAGCTTCGGGTAAAGCAGGGATCGTATATATGTGTATATACAATTGCAAGTAATTTGTAAAAATCCATGCAGTTAATTCATATCCCTGGTGAATATGGAGCTGAGACAGGTGCCAAATCAATGAAAAAAGATCAGGCTGTTTTCTTCTTTGTTGATGGCAATATTCACCTGCTGTTTTAACTATTGATGTAGTTTGAAATTCAGAGATTGGTAATCAAGTTGGTAAAGACTAGCAGTTGACTAGTGTTGAATTGTAGAACTGAAGTTAGATTTAGATCAGTTTGGGAATGCTTAACTCATTACCACACGAGACAATTTTGGACTGGTCCAAATTGAAAGCATTTGCAGATGACAAAATAAAGGTGACTGAAAAATTGAAATTTAGTTTGGGAAGGGTAGAAAACAATGTGGGAAAAGGAGAAAATGCTGGTTATCAGCATTTTCTCCTTTTCCCACAGTGTTTTCAAAGGGCTTCTTTCTCAGGGGCGTCAAAAGTAGGGATTGAGTGGTAATGGGTTAACATTGTAAAAGGATAAATGATCCATTCATAACAAGATTTGACCCTTTAGCAAACAACTCTGAATTTTAATGAATGCAGAGAAGAAAAAAAGCTTTTAAGACACATTGTGGGAAAAGGAGAAAATGCTACTATGTAGCATTTTCTCCTTTATCCTGAATGTTTTCTATGTTTTCCAGGTAACTTTTGCAACATTGCATGTTGTTTTGAAACATTTAAATCATGAAAACTTGTACTCCAATATATGAATAGTATGCATACACATGCAATAATTTTATTCTGGTCAAGATATATAAACTGTGATATGTGCATTGGTTTTCAACCTCAGATGGACACACTAATTTTTGAAATGAAATGAAAATCTGGGCCACAAATATGGTAATACTCTCGGACATTGTCAAAAATGATTGATTGATTGATAGTATGGTGTTAAATGCCATTTTCAACATTATTTTATTTGTGTCCAGGTGGCCAGTGCACCTGTCCATGCTTTTCTTAGTTTCTTTTTACCAGTGCTCGGCACAATATTCTTTCCAAGCCACTGGCTGCTTTCCTGCATAACTATAGTTTAGACAATGATAAGTGGTGAGAGAGAAATGAATCCTGTCGTGATGACTATCAACAATCTTTGGAAAGAAATTGGCCAGGCAGGGCATTGAACCAGTAGCCCCCTGTTAACCCTTTCCCAAACGACAAAATTTTAGACTGGTCCAAGTTGAAAGAACTTGCAGGCGACAAAATAAACGCAACTCAAGAGTTGAAATTTGTGACTAGCGGGGCAGAAAACATTGTGGGAAAAGGAGACAATGCTGGTGTAACCAGCATTGTCTCCTTTTCCCACAATGTTTTCGAAAGGCTTTTATCTCAGGGTTGTAAAATCCAGGGATTGTTTGGTAAAGGGTTAATGAGACCTTATACTATTGACTGTGCTACCTGGCTTGGCTGTCAAAAATAAATCATTGGTTCCACACACTGCTGGTGGTGTTTTTATGTAATAGAATATAAAAGAAATAATCTCTCTATTGTGGTATCATTCAATAAACCACCGTTGTGAGTACAATGAATAATCCATGAGTGGTTTATTCATTGCGCCTCATAACTCACAATAAGGTTTATTGAATGATAAGCCCCAATAGAAAGATTATTTCGATTCTAACATAACCAGTTCTTAATCAAAGGAAAACAGGTTGATATCTAGAGTGAAAATGCAGATGTAGATCACATTCCGTTGAATGGCCTACTTACTTACTTTTGTACATACTGAGGTCACTCCATATAAAATGACGTCACTCTACATAGAAGAATGTAGATTTTATCACGCTTTCGTTGCACTATGTTTATAGAGCCGAATTCACATGTCAGAAATTACATTATACTCTGTTTCTATGCTTTACTTTTACTTGAATAATTTTGTCTGCAACCTTCAGCGATATAAACAGACAAAACTTGAATCAATGAAAGTGATGAAATAACAGCAAACAAATCTTCAAGGAAATAAGCTAATTGCTGAAATAGAAATATTTTTGGTCAAACTTACCATATGTCAAAATTTGGATCTACTAATTTCAAACAGTCTATAGACATTAAGCGCTGCAAAGTTGTTAAGCACTTTTCCACACAACTATGACACTGAGTTATAAGGTTTTTGAAAACAGTGTGGGAAAAGGATAAAATTCTGGTAACCAGCATTTTCTCTTTTATTTTACGCCCAAAAAGGTAATATAATGCTATGGCCCTGGTCGTCTGTCCACCCATCTTTCTGTGGGTCGGCTAGCAGTTTCTTGTTTGCAGGACTCCAACAATATCCATCAGAGTAAGTTGAAACTTACCACACTGAATCTCTGTGATATGTGGTTGTGCACATGACTCTTAACTCATTACCAAACTACAAAATTTTAGGTTTGTCCAAATCGAAAGCATTTGCAGATGACAAAATAAAAGTGACCGAAAATTTGAAATTTTTTTAAAAGGTAGAAAACATTGTGGGGAAAAAGAGAAAATGCTGGTTACCAGCATTTTCTCCTACTCCCACAAAGTTTTCTAAAGGCTTCTTTCTCAGGGGCATCAAAAGTAGGGATTGTGTAGTAATGGGTTAAAATTCGGATCTCTGTAGGTGTTCCAGATTCTAATCCATTTCACTGACAAGCTCCTTCAGGCATCATATGCACTACTCTGCAAAGCTTTTGTTCCACGTTATTCAATGACAAAGTTCTCCATAGTAGCCGTATTTCAATTATTACTGTTGTCTGCAAATGTTTTTAGTTTGGATTGGTCTAAAGTGTTGTCATTTGGTAATGACTTAACCCATTACCACACAATCCCTACTTTTGATGCCCCTGATAAAGAAGCCTTTAGAAAACATTGTGGGAAAAGGAGAAAATGCTGGTAACCAGCATTTTCTCCTTTTCCTACAATGTTTTCTACCCTTCACAAAACAAATTTCAAATTTTCAGTCACTTTTATTTTGTCATCTGCAAATGTTTTCATTTTGGACAAACCTAAAATTTTGTGGTTTGGTATTGAGTTAAATACATGTGACCCATCACACAAAAAGGGACCTTCTGGGAACTGTGAAAAGTGTCAACCCTGGTCGCGCAGCTGACAAGGGTTGACACTTCATTTTGTGTATGAAAAGTGGTTATTCCACCTTACTGTGCGTTCATTTTTGAAAGGGGGAGGAAAGTGAAAGATTGAAAGTATAACCTTCATTTTCTCCTTTTCTTTCCCAGAATTTTTTTTACCCTTCACAAAACAAATTTCAAATTTTCGGTCATTTTTGTCATCTGCAAAGCCTAAAATAGTGTCATTTTGTAATGAGTGAATAAAATACAGAAAAGCATGAAATAAGGTAAAACTATTTCTTCTGTTGTTTTCAGAGAGCATAAAGAGGTTGCAGAGAAGGTCCGAAACTTTTTAAATATAGAAAACAGAGGTAACTTTATACCAGATCTGACACAAGATGCTTCAGACATAATAATGGGGGAGGATACCGATTCTACAGAAGACGATGATACTGCTGATGATTTTGAAAAAGTGGACAAGTCCGAACTCCCGGCAGAACTTACAGAAACAACAGAAGAAAAGGAAAATGATACAGTTGACACTGCTTAACTCATTATATCCTGCAGACTATTTATTTTTTGCAGCAGACTGCTTTTAAAATCATTGTGGAAATAGCAGAAATGGTTCGTAAGAAGAAATCGCTCATATGAGTAAATTTCTCCTGATGCCTCATTTTGTTAACATGTATTCATTATGAATTAGTGTACATGTATTTTACATTGATGTTTAGAAGTTGTCTGCTGCACTTTTGTTTCAGGAAGTAATGGGATCACACAAGTCATGTTGTAAGTTTCTTTAACCCTTTACCAGACAAGAGCATTTTTTACTTTTTTGACAACTAGGAAAAGGCTTTTAACCCTCTACCACACTATGATGACTTTTAATGACCCTGAAGAAAAAGCCTTCTGAAAACATTGTGGGAAAAGGAGAAAATGCTGGTAACCAGCATTTTATTCTTTTCACACAATGTTTTCTACCCTATCAAAGCAAAATTGCACCATTTGAGCCACTTTGAAAATTGTCCTCTGCAAATGCTTTCAAATTTTGCTGTGTGGTAAAGGGTTAAAAGTATTGTACGTGGAGAAAAAATGCTGGTGGCCAGCATTTTCTCCTCTTCCTGTTTGTTTTTCTCCCCTACCAAAAAATAAAGGAAAAAATGCCACCCTTGTAGCCACAGTCAGTTTTTCATTTGCAAATTTGCAAGTATTTTCACTATGGACAAGTCTAAAATACTGTTATCTGTCTAGAATTTAACACTATACCAACTGAAAAAAAGTTTAGATTGATCCAAATTTAAATACTTTGTTGGTGAGAAAGTGACAAAAAAATGTGGCTTAGATGGTAGAGTTTCTCTTGCAAAGGGTTAAAAAAATTGTGGGGAAGGGAGAGAATGCTGGTCACCAGCATTTTTCTACTTTTTCCTCAATGTTTTTCAAAAGCCTTTTTCTTCAAGTTTGCTAAAATATGGGTTGCTGATGTTTGAGTATCACTTTGGAAGGGTTGAAAATATCATGGGTAAAGGAGAAAATGCTGGTTACCAGCATTTTCTCCTTTTTCCACAATGTTTTCAAAAGCCTTTTCATGAGGTAATGTTCAAACAAGGGTTGTTTGGTAAAGGGTGAAAATACAGAAATTAATCATAAGTAGTGGGTGTGTGCATTTAAATTAAGTTTATCATAGCCAATGCGTTTTTTGGTGATAGGTATTTTGCTGACAGATTTTATCGTTTCAAATTTTGTTGAAAGATATTTTGATTGAAGTTGTTATGAATCTACTGATTGATATTGTTATGAATTTATTTTTCATTTCACGTACTAAATTCTTATATCAGAAGAACTGGATAGAAAATAAATTTTTCTCCTTATTTCCCAAATTTTCAGCTAAGATTTACTAGTCTAGGTTTTGTAGGTAATGAACATTGTCCACTTGTTTTTTCTAACGCACCAAGTGCTGAATGATTAAAATGGTTTGTATATATTAAGTGTTGTAGGAACAACCTAAATATTACAGAGTAATTTTGGAATTGTTTTTCTCTTACTGCCTCAGAGAATTTTGGGTTATGTAGATCAAAGATCAGACTCTATCTTTTTCTGTAGTCTGATTGACTGACTGTACTCTTCATCTTCCAAAGAAAGTACCAAATTTTATCTATAGTAATGTTATTATCCACCCTGTTCACAGAAATTATCATCAACATATTTCTGAGGGTCATGTTAGAGATCTTATATTTGACAATCCCACCAAACAATTATAGTGAAAGTGACATAGAACATCATTAGCCCTTTACCAAAAAATACCTGTTTTTTAGGACCTAGAGGAAGACGCCTTCTGAAAATATTGTAAGAAAAGGAGAAAGCTTGTAACCAGCATTTTCTCCTTTTCTCACTGTATTTCTACTCTTTGGAAGTCAAGATTCAATTTTTGAGTTCTGTTTATTGTGTCATCTGCAAATGCTTTCAATTAGGACAAGTCTAAAATTTCGTCTTTTGGTAAAGAGTTAAACAATCACTCCTCTGCAGTATAACTCTTTCCCAAACAACAAACTTTTAGACTGGTCCAAATTGAGAGCACTTGCAGATAACAAACTAAACATAGTTCAAAAATTGATTTTTTTTCCAGTAGTTTAGAAAACTGTAGGGGGAAAAGGGAAAATGCTGGTAACTAGCATTTTCTCCATTCCCCACAATGTTTCAAAAGGCATCTATCTCAGGATTGTAAAAAAACAGGGATTGTTTGGTAAAGGTTTAACTCATTACCAAACGACAAAATTTTAGACTGGCCCAAATCGAAAGCATTTCCAGACGACAAAATAAAAGTGACTGAAACAATGAAATTTGTTTTGTGAAGAGTAGAAAACATTGTGGGAAAAGGAGAAAATGCTGGTTACCAGCATTTTCTCCTTTTCCCACAATGTTTTCTAAAGGCTTCTTTCTCAGAGGCGTCAAAAGTAGGGATTGAGTGGTAATGGGTTAAATCAACTTTGGAGAGGCCATACTTTACTGTATGAAGCCATTTTTGACCAGTCATAACTTTCTACCAGACAGTAAATTTTCAGACTGATCCATGTTGACCCATGTTGATAGTGTCTGCTGAAAAAATGTAGATGTTGCACAAAAAAACTCACTTGTCCTGTAAGAGACAGAAATTATTGTTTCCTGCATTTTCTCTGTTTTCAACAATGTTTTTAGAAGCCTTTTTTTTTTTATCAGGTCCATTAAATAGAAGAATGTTTGGTATGAGCTTTGATATTTTGATATGTCTTTCCAAATTGTTTAATTATTACATATTAAGGACAGGGTTTTCATTCAGTGTTCATTCATTTACAATGGCACTGTTTACATTTTTTTTTTCTCTGTACACAGTATAGATCACGATCAGACTACACAGAACAAGTAGTCTTATGTTAGATCTACCTTGTTTTGATATGTGTATTTTGTAAGACTTTCTGACCAAAACAGCCTTGAATAACTCAGTATATTATAATAATAATAATGATAACTCAATACATAGACCATTTTTTTATATTTTCCATATCAATAAGCCAGTTTTCTTTATTGTTAACACAGTTCTGAAGTTCTTCTTCCTTATTTTTTTAATTTCATTGTATAATTTTTGTCAAGCATATTCTTGGCACTCTGATCTAGTAATATTGTACTTAAATGTTAAACATTATCAGTGGTTTTCCTTCATGATAAGACATGATTTAATGTTGTAATACCAGTCCAACTGTAATACATGTCAAAGATGACAATAATCTTTAACTCTCTACCAGCCAACAAAACAGTGTTTTATTCTTTTCCTCCAATGTTTTTTTCAAAAGCGTTCTGCTTTGGGGGTCAATAGAGCATTTGATTATTTGGTGAAAGGATAAACAGCGTAAAAGATTGAAGGTAAGGAAAATTCCCAGCAAGAAAAAGAGAACAAAAATTTGTTGTTTCATAGTTCTTTTCACCGGAGAAATCTTAGGCAATTGTGACATAGCGTGGATCCAGAATCAGTGTACACATTTTTTGCTGTCTGATCTTGATGTACAATGCCCTGAAAAGTGCAGTAGGTAGTGCTTGGCAGTGGAATGATGTATACATTATATAGACAAATGTTTTGGTCTTACAACAGACTTGTTGTAAAAAACATTGGCACAAATGAGAAGATATTCATTACAAGATATTTACTGAAGGGTCTTTTGTATGTGATGGCCCTGGTCATCCATCCATCCGTCTATTCATCAGTCTGTCGTCCATCCGCTGGCAATTTCTTGTGTGCTCAACTACTCCTGCTACTCCAATCTGCAGGCATTCCAGATCTCAACCCTTTTCACTGACGAGCCCCTTCAGGTGTATATGCGTCACTTTGCAAAGCTCTTGTTCCACACTGTTTTGATCCATTTAAAATCTAATTCATTCTCATATCTTGAGGGATGTTTTAGAGTTGTCTGTGAGGATTGCACAGCATGTAAAGATTGATTGCATAAGGGTATGAAAATTGCTAATATTAAGCTGTGTTCAGTTAGTGTTGTTCTTTTTATTATACCCCATCCTCGGATACCCCGGGGTCTCCCTATTTGCTACGCTACATCGACCCCTGGGACAATTAATTGGATTTCCCTCGCTTTACCGCTGGCCGAATGCTGGCTTTTCATTGGTTCCATCATCATTTTGTGATGGGCGAGTGGACTGTACGCTATGATGTTTCGTATCGATTTTCGGCGGCTGATTCAAAGTTTTATTAGTCAATTGTCCCAGGGTCGATGTAGCGTAGCAAATAGGGAGACCCCGGGGTATCCGAGGATGATTATACCCCAGCAAAACGAATGTTTTTTGGGGTATACTTGAATCAGCCTGTCCGTCCGTGTGTCCATCCTCCTACAGTTTTCCTTCAATTGTGTCGAAACTTTACACATATACTAAACATATATTGAAGATTTGCAAGACAGCAAGATCCAATTTTCAGTTTTCAACTCTTCCTGGTTGAGGATTTATCTCCCCTTGAACTTGACACTTTTTTTCTATGAAAGCACTGACGGGGTATTAAGTCACACTCAGTGACAGCTCTAGTTACATAAGGTTGCACATAATAAAAGGTTCTCAGAATAGTCCAGTTAATATCTCTCAAGATTCATTTACCAGTATTTTTGTGCTATAGATATCAGCAATTTAATGTTATCATTTATGAAGCTAGTATAATTTTTGCTGGTTTAAGTGCTATATTGTATAATAATCGAGTTGTGCTCTGTGAAAAGGAGAATTAACTCATTACCAGACAACATTATTTTAGACTTGTCCAAATCAAAAGCATTTGCAGACAACAAGTTATAAGTGACTGAAATTTCAAAATTTGTTCTGTGAAGGGTAGAAAACATCGTGGAAAAAGGAGAAAATGCTGGTTATCCATATTATTCATACTATGTCGTAGCTTGGCAAATTTAAGGTATTAATTTTTTACAAAATGACAAAATTTTGGACTAGTCCACATTGAAAGCATTTGCAGACAACAGAATAAACATGACCGAAAATTTGAAATTTCTTTGGTGAAAGGTAGAAAACATTATTGGAAAAGGAGAAAATGCTGGATTCCAGCATTTTCTCCCTTTTCAACAATGTTTTCTATAGGCTTCTTTCTCAGGGTCCTCAAAAGTAGGGATTGCGTGGTAAAAGGTCAAAAGATGCATTAAGCCCCTTTTCCCAGAGTGTCAATTATATGTTTATTATGAATCTTGTGTGGTGTGAAAGCAATAATTTATGAAGTCAGTATGATTGATGAATTAATTGTTTTTATAGTTTTTTGAAATGTCTTCCTTTCTACATTTAAAGTTTGATCCCGGTTTGAAGTTTTCAGGATGTTGTTTAAAGAATATTTAATTCTTACATGTATTGTAGGGCTCGTTGCCCCCTGAAAGCAATTTACAGCAGATTACTAGAGCTTTGAGAAAAAAATATGTAGCCATGCCAATTTAACTCTTTAACAAAAGACAAAATTTTAGACTGGTCCAAAATGAAAGCACTTGCAGACAACAAAATAAGCGTAACTCAAAAACTTAAATTTGTTTCCAGCAGGGTAAAAAACATTGTGGGAAAAAGAGAAAATGCTGGTTACCAGCATTTTTTTCTTTTCCCAGAATCTTTTCAAAAGCTTTGTCCTTCAGGGGTGTTAAAAGTCATTGTTGTATGGTAAAGGGTTAATTTTGGATTTAAATCTGTACCACACAACAAAATTTTAGACTGATCCAAATTGAAAGCAATTCAAGATGAAATATAAGATGCAGCTCAAATGGTGGGGTTTGCATTTGATTACTGAGAAAAACATTTTGGGAAAAGAAGAAAATGCTGGTTACCAAATTGCCCCTTTCTCAGAGTAACCAGCATTTTCTTTTTCCACAATGTTTTCAGATTTCTTCTGTTTGAAGATCATTTTAACCCTTTACCCCATAAAGCATTTCTATGGTATATCTAATTGACCCTAAATAACAGCAAAGATGAAGGTGTTTCTTGGGTGTATATGACATCTTTTGATAGCATGGAAAACATTGTGGCAAAAGGTGAAATTGCTCGTCAAGCAGTGCGTAGAAATGAGTATCTATGGAGCAAAGGGTTGACTCGTTACCAAACAACAAAATTTTAGGTTTGCCCAAATGGAAAGCATTTGCAAATGACATGATAAAGGAGAATGAAAATTTGAAATTTGTTTTGTGAAGGGTAGAAAACATTGTGGGAAAAGGAGAAAATGCTGGTAACCAGCATTTCTCCTTTTCCCACGATGTTTTCTGAAGGCGTCTTTTCTAGGGTCGTCAAAATTAGGTATTGTGTTGTAATGAGTTAAGTATGGATTATGATGTTATGAGTTGAACACATTTGAAATATCTGTCATTCTTTAGAGTTGTAGGCAATAGTCAACTAAATGGTTGTATAAAGGTATCAACATCACTTTGCCAGACAACAAAATATGAGCTCTGTTGCATTCAGATGAGCTATTTAGAATGAATTAGGACACTGTTCCATTAAAAATGCTGCTGTTTGTTTACATTCAGTAAGAGATAACACAAAGTTAATATACAGACTTTAACCCATTACCACACAATCCCTACTTTTGACGCCCCTGAGAAAGAAGCCTTTTGAAAACACTATGGGAAAAGGAGAAAATGCTGGTAACCAGCATTTTCTCCTTTTTCCACAGTGTTTTCTACCCTTCCTGGAACAAATTTCTATTTTTTAGTCACTTTTATTTTGTCATCTGCAACTGCTTTCAATTTGGACCAGTCTAAAATTTTCTCATGTGGTAAACAGTTAAAAAAGTTGTTTATTACTTTACCAGATGAGAAAATTTTGGGCTTGAACAAATAGTAAGCATATGCAGACTTTTGTCTGTGATAGAGTAAAATACATGATTAAAAAAGGAGAAAATGTTGATTACTAGCATTGTCTCCTTTTCCTGCCATGTTTTCAAAATAATAATGATAAACTATACAAATTGTTGAGAAAACTCTGGAAGAATTGCCAAAGAGAAGCTTACATTGATACTTGATAGTTAGGATTTCATGTACATTTGGGTTCACAAAAGTGCTACAAAATGGATATATATAGAGAGACAGTCCCAGTTTACTTTTCTCACAAGTTTCAAAGGTACAAAACTGTAGGTGCATAAGTACTGTAGTAAACAGGCTCCAAGCCTCGGTAACAATAAAGGGCCGTAGCCCTTCAGTTTTCACGATTATTTCAGGTGTACATGCATGTACATTTTTGTAACCCTTTACCAAACAAGTGTAAAGATTGGCCCAAATTAAGTCTTTACCACCTTTAACGACCCTGAGAAAGAAGCCTATAGAAAACTGTGGGAAAAGGAGAAAATGTTGGTAACCAGCATTTTCTCCTTTTTCCACCATGTTTTCTACCCAATCAAAGTAAAAAATCATCACATTAACAAGATTTAATTTGTCGTCTGCAGATGGTTGAATTTGGTCCAGTCCAAAAATTTGTTGTTTGGTAAAGAGTTAAAAGATTTTACAGTTGACAAATTAGGTATGATGCATAGGATTGAATTTGTCTTATGAGTGATATGCAATGTAGTGGGATAAGGGAAAAATATCGGTTACCAGCAGTTTTCTCCTTTCATCATAATGTTTTCAAAAGTCTAGTTGTACTGGTCTTTCAAACACAGGACTCTTTAGTAAAAGGTCATGTCATTTGTCAATACTAAGCCTGTGTTCATGCTAGAGGCCCTTTTTATTGCCCTTGCATATATATTACCTCTTGTAAATAATTATCCTTTGCAATATGTGATTGTTGACACTTGGGCTAAATAGAGTTTATTTCATCAGCTTGTGGTTAATATGGGAAAATATTTGCTGAAAAAGGGAAAAGTATACGAAAATAACGACTGCCGTAAGGCTCAAGTTATTTTCGCAGACATTTCCCTTTTTAGGCAAATGTTTTCCCATATTAACCACAAGCTTATGAAATAAATTAAATGTTATATTTCGTCTGATTATTTTGTCAAGGAACGCCACTATTAAAGCTACTGATCTCAAGTCAATTAGTCGGAATAATATAGGAAATTAATTGCTTTTTGGTGGAAAAAAAACTTTCCTCTTGCCACATTTGAGTCATGCTGTGTGAAAAGGGGACTTATTGATCCAGGTCTGTACTGACCTGGGCTATCACTATTCACTGTAGGTCAGTTTTCTGTATGTCCAAGAACTTGTCTACCTCATGATTGAATTGGTTGTTAAAAAAAGTGGTTTTTATGGATCCATGATTCTGTGATGGCGTGCTTGATACTATCACAGATCACAGAAATGCATTAAAGCCCCCTTTTTCTAGAGCATGGCTGTTTAATTTGGTTTGAAGTTAGTGGGTAGGAATAGGATACTTCAAAATGTGATTTCACAGAAGGATTCAGTGATGTAAGAAAATCGTAACTCAAACACATGTAAGATAAGAAAAATCATTATGGCTATATTACATAGAAAACAAGGGTACCGTAGCTCTATTGTATAAAAAGAAAGCCTTCAAAACTTAAAGAGTTTGATAGCATTTAACCCATTACCACTCAATCCCTACTTTTGATGCCCCTGAGAAAGTAGCCTTTAGAAAACATTGTGGGAAAAGGAGAAAATGCTGGTAACCAGCATTTTCTCCTTTTCCCACAACGTTTTCTACCCTTCGTAAAAAAAAATTTCAAATTTTCAGTCAGTTTGATTTTGTCGTCTGCAAATGCTTTCAATTTGGACCAGTCTAAACTTTTCTCGTGTGGTAATGAGTTAACCCATTACCATACAATCCCTACTCTAGACGACCCTGAGAAAGAAGCCTTTTGAAAACATTGTGGGAAAAGGAAAAAATGCTGGTAACCAGCATTTTCTCCTTTTCCCATAATGTTTTCTACCCTTCAAGAAACAAATTTCAGATTTTCAGTTACTTTCATTTTCTCGTCTGCAAATGCTTTCGGTTTAGGACAAACCTAAAATTTTGTTGTTTGGTGATTAGTTAACCCTTTCCCAAACAACAAACTTTTGGACTATACCAAATTGAAAGCATTTGCAAAGGAGAATTCAACTCTTGCTGAAAAGATGATTTCTGTCTATGATAGGGTAGAAAACATTGTGGGAAAAGGAGAAAATGCTGGTTACCAGCATTTTCTCCTTTTCCCACAATGTTTTCAAAAGACTACTATTCCAGACCCATAAAAACCAGGGATTGTTTGGGAAAGGGTTAAAGATATGATGTTAAAAAAGGATACATTTATTATATATTTAAATTATTACTTAGTGAAAGTCATATCAATGTATTGTAAAAAATAGTCATGTACATCTTAGGGGCCCTCTGGCAAAATGGGTTCAACTTACCTCTGTGCTGCATGACACTGAGCAAGTCATCACATGACTCTGGATCCATGAAATCCATTTTATCCAACTGTTAGGTAGAATGGTTCTTTACATGCAGTAAAAAGACCAATAGTAAATGTTTCAATGTAGGTCTGCATGTGGATTGAGGAGGTTGATCTGGGTTGATAATTATTTTTGCAAATGCATGTAACCCCTTTTCTGAGTGCAGGGCTCATAATTATATTTGATCCATCATGCAGAGAGACCATCTAGGAATTCTGTATATCAACTAGATGAACGGATCAATGATAGTGCAGGTCAATATAAGTTTATAATTTAAAAATGATTGTATAATAAAGTAAAATGACCTTTTTTCACACGGAAAATGACATTAAAGCAAAAAGTGTCAACTCTGGTCAGCCTGGGCAATTTGCGTAGTCTGACCTTGATTGACACTTTTCGTAGTTCTCAGATGGTCCCTTTTGGATGATGGGTCACATATAAGAAATGTATTGGTGTTGATTGCTTGGCTACCTCTTGCAGACTATTTTAAGCTATTCAGAAATGAATTAAGACATACTAGTGGTGAAGATCAGTAAGTTCTGTATGTGCAGTCTGATCTGTTTTTCTTTGTTTGATTTTTAACCTGAGCAAAACTGCCTACTTTTTTGACATTTTCCTAAACTGCCATAGCTAATCCAACTTTATAACTGAGATGCTTCCTTATTTTTCTCTCTTAAGAGAATATGAATCTGATTTTGTGTATTTGTTATCTTTTTTTTTTTATTCATATTTTTTTTTCTTTTTAATCATAGAACTACTTTAATTGGTAGGACGGGCCAACTTGGCAATCTTCTGAAAATTAACCCTTTACCTAACTATCCCTGGTTTTTAGGACCCAGAGGAAGAAGCCTTCAGAAAACATTGTGAGAAAAGGAGAAAATGCTGTTAAGCAGCATTTTCTCTTTTTCCCCACAATGTTTTCTACTCTATTAAGGTCAAATTTCAATTCTGAATCAATTTCATTTTGTCGTCTGCATATGCTTTAAATTTGGACAAGTCTAAAATTTTGTCATTTGGTAAAGACATGAAGAGTTAAGCATACTTGTATATATGATGGAATGATAAGGCTTACTCTCCTAAATCACTTTTACTGAAGAAGACTTTAGAATTAAATTTGTTACTGTAGCTGGGTACAGGTGTTTGTGATATATCGTGCAGCCATATCGACATGTGGTTCTATAGCTCAGTTGGTTAGAGTGCAGGAACGGTATTCTTGAGGCCCTGGGTTCGAATCCTGGTCGAGCCGCGATATATTTTTTCACTACCTGTTATATTTGGTGCCCAACGTTAAAACCCTTGATGTGGATGGCTACTGCCTAGGCACCTCGAGAACGTTTCACAGTGTTTCTCTGTCTCCAGAATTCAGGACAAATTCTAAATTTGGAGGGGGGGAATCCTGGTCGAGCCGCGATATATTTTTTACCACCTGTTACATTATTAACCAAATAAATGTATAACATACACGGAAATACTTTTAAAAGCATTGCAACATTGAGAGAGATTAAATTATGCTCTTGATATATTTATTATATCAGACAGAGCTCCACATAAGAGAGAGTGATAGTATTCTTAATTATTTCTCATCCAAACCCTATGTCATGGGTACTCATTAGAATGGTCTCAGGCTCCACAACTTAGGGTTAGGTGGAAAATGATTAATATTTTCAATTTTGAAATAAAAATTACTCTCGCTATCTGGAGCGCTGATCAGTTATATCATCACTACATGATCACTGTTTGTTGTATAGCAGATGATAATCATGTTGTGATAATACAAAAAATTGTTTTAAAAAGCCATTTTTTGCTTCACTAACCAAAGACAAAGAAGCTTTTGACATGACCCTATGTCTGTTATCTGTGTGTATGTTCATTTTTATTTCAAACATCTGTTGATTCCAAGTTTTACATGGGCTTATATGGTGAAATATTTAAAAATTTTCTTATTATACTGCAAAGAAATTTCTTGTAATCTGATTTTGTACACTGGCAAAACCAAAGTAAAAGGAGTTTCCCTTTCGGGAGCTCCGTATACATAACTATACACTGTCAACATAACATCCAAAATGGCGGCATCGATCAAGATTAATTTTGCCTAAAGATTATGCGCCAAGCTGCACATTTTAACACATATTACCAAGGCTTTAGTGATGTCAGTTCCCAGTGAAGTCAG
Organism: Tridacna crocea; assembly: GCA_943736015.1. NCBI lineage: Eukaryota > Metazoa > Mollusca > Bivalvia > Cardiida > Cardiidae > Tridacna > Tridacna crocea. The sequence goes on along the minus strand of OX031056.1, from coordinate 13,989,130 downwards.
TTTTCATTGAATCGGGGCACTGAGAAGGGAAATTCTACTTTGTCAGCATTCTCATTTTTTAAAACAAAATATAAGCAGGTAAAATTTGCTTGACAAACATTGGAACGGTAAAACTTTGCAGTATAATTAATTTGTTTTACGGTCAGGTGGCTGTGGACTTGGAAACTTGTTCATGGCTGTTCACAGTGAACAGCTGTGAGCAAGTTTCCAAGTCCCCTACCACCTGACCTTACAACTAATATTGTTTCTAACGATAATACCTAGGGCTACAAAATCTGTCTCATGGATCTCGTGTTTTACAGGGCCTTTTGTTGAGGAAATTTTTAAAATCTTCTTGTTCATAACCACACATTCTGGACCTGTATTATTTGGTATGGGGCTTTAAGTTATGGACCTCTATGAGAATTAATGAAACTATAGCCCTTTGGTCAAAATGGCTTTGCCTAGAGGTCATAACTTTCTCTTGGGACTTTATAGAGAAAATTGTGTTGTCTAGTCCCAAACCAATTGGCCAAGTATTGTAATGTTTGACTTGTAATATTTGGTGTGTAGGGTTTTTACTTATAAGCCAATGGAGCGATACAGGGCGATCATGGCCCTCTTGTTATTGCAATAGCAGCTTCTTGGAGATCATTGTCTCTGTCTATATCAGTCAAGGGAGCAGTACACTGCCATTATGCCCCTCTTGTTCTATCTGCTGCAATGTTTCCACACATATTAGCTATATTCTGTTAAAAAGGGGGTATAATGCATTTGAAAAAGTCCAAAACTTTTTTGCTTTTGGTGTTTTTTTCTTGCATGTCAGAGGAAAAGAGGATATCATGATACAGTTTGTTGTGTTACAAAATGTATTTTAACCATTTGCCACACAATCTTGAGTTTTAACGATCCTGAAGAAGAAAGCATTTGAAAACATTGTGTGAAAAAAAGAAAATGCTGGTAACCAGCATTTTCTTCTTTTCTCACAATGTTTTCTACTATTCCCAAAGCAAATCTTGATTCTTGAATCAAATTTATTTTGTCGTCTGCAAATGCTTTCAGAATGGACTGGTCTAACATTTTGTCGTTTGGTAAAGGGTTAAAGATGTGATGTCTTGTTTGGTATAATAAATCACAGAGATTCATTTAACCCTCTTTTGTCAGAGCTGGATGCATGTCCATTTAACTCATTGCCAAACAACAAAATTTTTGGCATTTGCAGATGACAAAATACAAGTGACTGAAAAAATGAAATTCGTTTTGTGAAGGGTAGAAAACATTGTGGGAAATGGAGAAAATGCTGGTTACCAGCATTTTCTCCTTTTCCCACAATGTTTTCTAAAGGGTTCTCTCTCAGGGTCATCAAAAGTAGGGATTGTGTGTTAATGGGTTAACAGACTTCAATTCATGCTGATTATGGCTACTGTAAAAGATTATGTTTTCTGCTGGAACTTGTTTGATACGGAAATATGTTAACTGTTAGTCTGGTGTTGTTGTATGAGATTCTTTGTTCATTATAGCACATGAATAAATGCATAAAATTAATATAGAAATTGATGTGTGTTTTTAACTTTTATTCTCTTTACCCTTTACAAAACAATCTCTGGTTTTCACGACCCTTAGAAAGAAGGCTTTTGAACACAGTGAGGGAAAAGGAGAAAATGCTGGAAACGAGCTGACCTCAAACAATGGGAATTGTCTATAAAAATGTTCAAGATCGTTGTAAGAAAAGGAGAAAATACTGTTTACCAGACCAGTTGTAAAACACGGGATCGAGGGAGGAGGGTAAAAAGTTGAACTTCGCCCCAATCTCTAAAACAAGGCTGTCTGAATACACATCAGAAAGATATTCTCATGCTGTTAATTCCCGCCCCTCTCCCGGCTTCTTTTGGGTTTAACCCCTTCAGCATCAATAGGGCCTATTGCGGGCCGTATAGATCAAGATCAGACAGCAACCATGCTGACCCTAAATCTATACCATTCCCCCTGCAGACCTCCAAATAGAGGAAGTGATTTTGATTTCAAGATGAAAAATATCAATTATTCTGCACAAAACTCTATGTTATGGGTACTCATTAGAATCGTCTCATCGAGACGATTCTAATGAGTACCCACAACATGGGGTATAAAAGATAAATAATGGATTTAGAATACCATCACTCCTCCTTAACGTGAGCTCTGCCCTGTTTAGTCAAGCCAATAAGATATTAACTTTTCAGTTTTCAGCATTTTTTAGCTCCACTGGCCGAGAGCCAGCGGGCTTTTGTCATGGCCAAGTGTCCGTCGTGCTTCCGTCCGTTTTGTGCGTCCGTCCGTGTGTTAACTTTTATTTCAAACATCTTCTTCTCTGAAACTACTCCAATTTTGATGAAGCTTCACAGAAATGATCCTGCCATGGTCCTCTTCGGAATTCCTTGAAAGAAATTTTATTCCTTCAAAACTCTGGTTGCCATGGCAACAAAACTGAAAAATATTGAAAATTTTTAAAAATCTTCTCTGAAACCATAAGGCCTAGGGCTACCAAATTTGGCACGTAGCTTTATCTTGCTGACCTCTACCAAGTTCCTTCAAATAATAGCCCTGGGGTCAAATTGGCCCTACCCCGGGGGTCACAAGTTTTATATGGGCTTATACAGGGAAAACTTTAAAACCGTTCTGGTACCTAGCCACAGGGCCTAGGGTTACCAAATTTGGCATGTATCTTTATCAAGTGGTTGTCAACCAAGAGTGCCCAAATGATAGCCCAGGGGTCAAATTTGGCCTGGCCGCCGGGGTCACTGTTGTTTGTAACTATTGTTGATAATAAATAGAACTCCAAGATATGTCTAATACTAGTGACTTTATTTACACGGAGATTAGCATGATACAAGAAGCAGAGAGTAAACTGACCACACGTGCTTTATACTGTATGTGGGAGGGGCTTATCAGTGGGCTATCTGCAGAGGGGCAGGATTAGCAATACACAACAGTCACAAATTTTATATGGGCTTATACATGTATAAGTAAAACTTTAAAAATCTTCTTACCAAGCCATAAGGCCTAGGGCTCAATTTTGCATCTAGCTTTGTCAAGTGGTTGTCTACCAGAGGTGCCTAAATTATAGCCCTGGGATTGAATTTGGCCCCGTCCTGGGCGTCACAAGTTTTACATGGGCTCATATTGGGAATTTTTTAAAAATCTACTTGTACCTAGCCGTAAGGCCTAGGGTTATCAAATTTTGCATGTAGCTTTATCTACTGGGCCTCTACCATAATAAAGACTAGGGCTACTAAATTTAGCCTTGTATCATGGGTTTCATGTACAGGGACTTTTATTGAGAAAACTTCGAAAATCTTCTTGTTAATAACCACACATTCTAGACCTTTATTATTTGGTATGGGGCTTTATCTTGTGGACCTCCACCAGGATTCGAGCAATTATATCTTTGCGGTCAAAATTGGCTTTACCTGGGGTCACAACTTTCTCGTAGGATTTTATGGAAAAAAATTTTGTATGTCCTCAAGTTTGAAACCAACTGGCCAAATATTGTAATGTTTGGCATGTAGCGTTTTCACTTATTAGCCAGTGGAGCGATACAGGGCCATCGTGCCCTCTTGTTTTTTTTTTTTTTTTTTTTTTATTAAAAACAGTCGAATAAGGTTGAGGTTGTATATTTGGAGCTGGAAAATAAGTCAAAAAAGGATTGAATGCCACACATAAAATTTATCAAAACATCATAATTTATTAAAGAAACAATTTTCATAGACGGCACCCATAATAGGCTATCTATCGGTACCTTTCTTTCCAATGAAAGGTAAAGATTTATAGTAGGTAATGTTCAGATTATGAAGAGTACTATCACTGGTCCGATTTAGATACCATTCCTCCATACAATCTAATGCTAATGGCTGGAAATCTAAGTGAAATTTATTCACAAAAAATTCTATTCGTTCCGATATTTGCTGCAGATCTCCAACACCGAACACACAAACACCGCGGACAAACTTTCCAAAACATTTGTAATCAGCCCAATTCACAAACACTGCAAGCCATGGCTTTTTTTCCGGTTGTCCTGCAATAAGAAAATAATGTTAATGTTACCTCATTAATTATTTGTGAATTTGGTTATTTGACATGCATAGAATTTGGATTTTGGATACCAAAAGAATTTGGAAATACTCTGTGAAAAGTAGGTAATTGCTTCTGCACAAAAAAACAAAAACCCTTAATCGATTCATGTCAACTTGCTGCGCAGTCCGGGCTGGCTGACATGGGTCGAAACTTTTTGCTAATTGTAGATTTTGTGTACATCAACATAAAAAACCAAATCGACTGTTAGATTCAGTCATTACGTCACAGGGCTCCAGATAATAGGGAGTGATGGTATTCTAAATCCATTATTTCTCTTCCAAAGCTTATGTTGTGAGTACTCATTAGAATTGTCTTTGTTTGAATGGTGTTTTAAACCGCTTTCAACATTATTTCAGTCATATCACGGCGACAGTTCACGTTTCTTGGGTTTCACCAGTACTAGGCTAGGCTCTGAAGTGTCTTGCCCAAGGACGCTCCTGTGAAAAAACCCAGTGGAGTGAGTGAGACTCGAACCCGGGACTTCCAGATCATGACTCCTGCACTTTACCATTGAGCCACACAGGACCTTTTAGAATTGTCTCAAAGAGACAATTCTTATGAGTAGCCATAACAACATTGGGTTTAGTGGAGAATATTGTCAATGTTGAACTCAAAATCACTCCCTCTATCTGGAGCTTTGAGGATAGACAAATTCGTTTTCTGGAATCACAATTATAATGACAACTTTCTTGGTTTAACCCTTTACCCCATAAGGCATTTCTATGGTATCTCTAGTTGACCCTAAATAACAGCAAGGATGAAGCCGTTTCTTATGTGTATATGACACCTTTTGATAGTGCAGAAAACATTGTGGCAAAAGGTGAAATTGCTCGTGACGAGCAATTTCACTTTTTGCAACAATGTTTTCCAAAAGGCCCCTACAAGCAATGCGTAGAAATGAGTATCTACGGAGTAGAGGGTTAACTCTTTACCAAACAACAAAAATTTGGACTTGTCTAAATTGAAAGCATTTACAGACGACAAAATAAATGTGAATAAAAAACTAAAATTAATGTGATGGTTTTGGCCGGTATCATGCATCACGGTGATGCAGTAAGCCCCCTTTTGCCAGAGCATGGTCCAGATGTACATGTAATAACCCATTACCAAACGACAATATTTTAGACTGCTCCAAATTGAAAGCATTTTCAGAAGACAAAATAAAAGAGACTGAAAATTTGAAATTTGATTTGTGAAGTGTAGAAAACATTGTGGGAAAAGGAGAAAATGCTGGTTACCAGCATTTTCTCCTTTTCCCACAATGTCTTCTAAAGGCTTCTTTCTCAGGGGTGTCAAAAGTAGGGATTGTGTGGTAACGGGTTAACTCTTTAGCAAACGACAATTTTTTTCACTGGACTAAATTCAAGGCTTATTCAGACAACAAACTAAACATTGATAATATAATTATTCCTGACATTGATAGCGTAGGAACTATTGTGAGAAAAGAAGAAAATGCTGGATAACAGCATTTCCTCCTTTTCCCACAATGTTTTCTATAAGGCTCCTTTCTCAGGGTCGTTAAAAGTCGGTATTGTTGGGGTAATGAATTAAACTGCCATTTTGCCAGAGAATATAGTTCATATATCTTTGAACATCCAACTTTTTCTTACAGCAATAGGTAATACAAGATTTGGGTGATGTCCGGGGTAGTGAGGTAGAGCGTCGGCCTCATAACCTAAAGGTCCCGTGTTCGATACCTGGGAGCGGGTGTCAACTTTGGGATTTTTTCATTGGGCCACACATTCGGCGCGAGTACTGGTCTAGTTCCCAGGAAGCAGAATCGAGAGAGATTAGTATAAATTGTAAGAACTTGTTTCTCAATCGATGTAAAATAAATATGTTTAAACTAAGATTTGGGTGAGACCTACCTACTTCAAAAAAGCCTGGTTATCCCAACTGACTACCGTGCTGGAACACCTAAAACACTAACCTATGGCCCTTTTCAGAGCTCCAGACTGGGGGAGTGATTTTTATTTCAAAATTGAAAATATTAACAATTCTTCACTAAACCCTATGTTGTGGGTACTCATTAGAATCGTCTCATCGAGACGATTCTAATGAGTACCCACAACATAGGGTTTCAAAGAGAAATAATGGATTTAGAATTCCATCAGTCCCTCTTATCTGGAGCTCTGTCCAGTTGACCTTTGGTAGACCTGCATTTTCCACCACCAGACGAACAAATTTTGGACAGGTTCAAATTTGAAGCATTAGCAGGCACCAAAACCAATGTTATCAAGTATGGTGACAGCTCTTTGAAAGGACACAGAAATGTGGTGGAAAATGGAGAAAATACTGTTTTCAGCATTTTTTTTTTTTTTCTTCGATGTTTAAAATTATCCATTGTCCACATACGCACGTAGCAATAGTTAAACTTTTAGATGCTAGAGTAATAACTTCATACTTTACTCCTGAATAAAAATAAAAAGACCAATGAAAGGCCAAATCAGTATAACGCGTGACGAATCTTGTACAAAACCTGATTTGTCGATCTGGTTGTGTGAAATTGGTGCTTTCAACTATAGATACTCGAAAAACGTATGATAATAATGGTCCTCAACACGCAAAAAGGGGCATTCGGACATTTACGCAAAGTGTCGTCTCGGATCAGCCTGCGCAGGCTGATCTGTGACGACAATTTCGGATTGTGTGTGCTTTTTAGGTTCACGAAAGTCTACTGTAAGTCTACTGTACGACAAAGTATAATTTTAGCGTATAGTGCCGTCTCGGATCAGCCTGCGCACTTATCATAAATATCCGAAAGTCCAGTTGCAGCCAACATGTCAAGTTACTCGCTCAGGGTTCACCAATGATGCTTTATTGCATTTACATGTATTGTCTTGTCTTAAATCTAAACCAACAACATTTCACAACTGCTAAACCATTTTTCAATGTAACGTTCGTTTCGTTATGCTTGCAGAAAATCTTTTGTAGCAACCATAAGTGTTCCACGAAAATTTTAGATTCACGGCAAAAATCTTAATATGCCCCTTTTATAGCTCAGAGGCGTTGAGTTTGTGATCAGGAACTCCCGATGGCAAATTATTCCCACTGTTGGTGCTCGTAAATCTGCTGTATCCTCGGCCAAGGCGTTGTCTGCGCATGTCATATTCTTTGACCTGTCTGCTATGACGCATCACTGACCCAATATACTAGGGAAAAGTAGTGCTTATACCGAAGCAATTACCAAAACCTGTCGGGGTTGTTTTAATGAATGGCCGGTGCCTAGGTTACACGTTAGCTGATCATAGCTGAATGGATCGCACCCGAGGTAGCGTTTTATCGAGTAAACGTAACTTTGATTTTGAAATCTGAAAAGTAATGATTGTCGTTTTGAAAAGTAGTTCGGTTCTGTACCCAGAATACCCAAATTCGATAGATGTGTATTTGTAGAATGCTAAATAGTAGGAAATAACGCAAGCAAGGAGCTGTGGAGTCCCCAGTAACACACAGGAAAGACATAAGAAATGAGTTGTCGCCATGTTATGACAAAAATACTGCTGAAATGGGTCTGTAACACCACTGAAACATGTGAGTCAAGCTGTAAATATGGGTTTGATACATTGACAAATAGTATCGACCAAAGTCACCTTAATGAGGCTGATCTGGGTAGAAAATTCTTTGTTATTATATACCTAGCAGTGAAATCCTGGAACTTCCCAGTGTAATAAATTTTGATATCATCACTAGTGACGATATCAACTTTCACTTTCACTTCCTGCCGTAATTTAGGAACTACTTTTTTTTTCATTGAGTACTTATAGATAGTTTTTGTTGTTTTTCAAACGAAAAATTAAAAATAATAATATTAATAAGGTATATAATAAATAGAATAATCAACTGTTTATTTTTGATATGAAAAATATCTCACTCAGATGTATCGTAAGGCGTTAAAAAACTCGTGCTACGCACTCGTTTTTTCAACGCCTAACAACGCATCCTCGTGAGATATTTTTCATATCAAAAATAACCAGTTGATTATCCTCTATCTACTGGTCAAATTTCTGCGTTTCAAAGGATCAGTCTGTGTGTGATTCAGTACGTTACTTTACAAAATCGCTATTATGGATCAAGGATTACGTGATGCCATGCTTAATATAATAAGTAACAAAGATGCATTGAAGTCCTTTTTGCCGTTCACGTATGTATGTTTCATTACCTTTATAGAAAGCCCCAGGTATACCAAGATGGTTGTTATAGTTAAGCGTAGACCAGTAATATTCATCTGGCGAATAAACATCGCGAAACCAGTCCAGTATATTGCGTGCCGTATTGTTATTGATGATAAAGTCAACAAAATCGCGACTAAAGATACCATAGGCACTGCCTTTTATAACCGTTATATTGTAAGGTGGATTGTCCTTCTTCTGTTTGGTTTTAAGCATCTCTGGTTTGCTCCAAATATTTTCACCTTTATAAATAAATCGAGTATTAAATCTGCCGACTAAACGTCTCTTTCCTGTAACGCCTTCTATGTCGTTTGCACCATTATAAATTTGTAGTATTTTCACCATTTCAAGATTAGTCTTAATTGGAAACTGTTGACTAGGAAGGTTGATGAAATATTTCCATGTTTTGCCTCGTTGTAGCAAGTCCTGCATACAGTTGAGATCGGCCTGTAATCTCGTAAAGCCCGCATAAACTATATACTCTTGCCGTGAAACCACAAATACATTTGAGAAGCAATTTGCAATGCCTCTAATGGCATCGTGAACCTTTTGATCGGAAAACATGTCAACATGTAAACAATAGAGGTTATGTGGTCTGTAGATAGCGTGAAGAAGTCGTTCCGCCTGTTCTACCTCCTTATACAATAGTATACTGAAAGCTATTGGGAGATCTTCCTCTTCCTGTGAAATGGGAACTTTAATATAATCACGTGACGCCAGAAAATTGTCACAGTTTTTGGTCAATTGAATATAGTCTGTCTCTGAGACAGATTTTGATCCAAGAATTGTTCTATTTGTGAACGTTTGCGCTTTGTCCACTTCTGATTTACTTCCACTAAATATAGCTGCACAGTCGACACTATCAACACGCCGCCTCGGAGTTCGAACTTTCGAGGGAAAGGAAACCATGTGTAATTTTGCATCAGGCAATACTTTTATCCATTCGGCACAATTTTTGTCCGATTTCCTTAAAACTATGGCAAGATTTAGAGTCGCGTAACCAAAAACAAGGCAGATAGCTGTCAATGCGATCCATTTTCGTCTGGCGATATAATGGCGCATATCCAAAGACTGGGAGTTTCTGAAATAAACATAAGTTTCTCACAGTCAAACATGCCTTTCATTCACATACATTGCTCAAAAAAGTAAATTTTGGCAGACTTTCCTCTCTCTTTACCAAACATCCCCGTGTTTATGTGGCCGTAAAGAAGATGACTTTTGAAAACATTATGGAAAAAGAAAAACGTTGGACGTCTGCACATGCTTTAAATATAAACAAGTCTAGGTAGCAAAGGTAGAGTTCTACATTGACTTTCTGGTTCGTTGATTTAACTCATTACCAAACGACAACATTTTAGGTCTGTCCAAATTTGCAGACGACAAAATAGAAGTGACTGAAAATTTGAAATTTGTTTTGTGAAGGGTAGAAAACATTGTGGGAAAAGGAGAAAATGCTGGTTACCAGCTTTTTCTCCTTTTCCCACAATTTTTTTTTCTAAAGGTTTCTTTCTCAGGGGCGTCAAAAGTAGGGATTGTGTGGTAATGGTTTAATTTGTATTCCAGCGAAATGAAATTAACTTCAAGTCACAAGACAAGCATAACCAAAGACAAATTACTGAAGGAGGTTGTAGAAGTCGTTTATAACAAGTAAATGTCGGGAAAATCACTAAGGAAATTTATCGTGCGTGGTGGCCATTTTGTGTGTTTTTGAAAAAGTTAACAACTCTAGTAACAGATAAAACACACGGTTTTCTCTTTTGTGTAGCCTTGAAATTGAAATTTTGATTTTGTAATTGAAACGAAGGGTTATTAAACACGCAAGCGACAGGTAAGTTTAAAGGTGGCCCTTCAGATTTTGGGAGGAAAATTTACAAAAATACAAAAAAAAGATTATCCTTATACTCCCAAAGTCTTTTGGTTTCCATTCATAAAATCCCAGTAGTCGAAAACCATCCGACAACAAGAAAAAATAGAGGTTTACTACGGCCCAGATCGATAACAATGGGAAACAAGGTCTATTTTTAGATGAGCAACTTGCTCATCTACAAACCGGAAATACACAGACGAAGCTTCAAACATAGCTTCCGAAGAAGACATTATGGAAAATGAGTACATGTTTATTATGTTACGGATTTAAGCGTCATTAGTCACGTGCCGGTCACTTGACATTCCCACAATACTTTTTTTTTTTTTAATTTCTGGCACGAAATCTAAAAATACCTTAAGAGGCTACGTAGCCTTTTAAGGGAATACCGTCCTTTTTTGTGTGTAAATTTATGATTCTTAATTATTGATGATTTGTATTTTTTTCAGTGATATATATTCGTATATTTTTTAAATTTGGTGAGATGTGAAAAATCTAAATACATGTACCCACATTTAAATCCTAGTTTTGTGCTCTATTTACCAAATTATAAGAAATCAAACTTGCTCATAATATCTGTGCGGAGCTTTCAGCTGGTTCTGTCTAAATCGTCTCTGTACCCAGAGACGACAAGTCAAAAAGTCACATAACCTTTGGGGACAGTTATCTGTACTACTATTTCCCAATGACCGGTCTTTTATAACTAGTTATTAGGTAGCTATATTTTACATATATACATGTAGAACCAGAGACAATGCAATTACTGTCACATAATGTCGATGTAGATCACCAGCCAGTCGCGTTATTGTATTGAATACAGCCACATTCATTATTCAACATTGTATAACAAACCAGTTATGATACAGTGTGACAATTACTAAACTTGGCAATAAACCAATAAATGCAATATCAGGATTCCTAGTCATCAAACATCTTCAAGTATTTCTAAATTTGAAAGTAAGACGATTTCCGACTGGCTTAACCAAGACTAGGCCAGTGGCATTATTTTCTAAATCTAGAACTAGACTTCACTCATAAGCATACGACAATATTTCAGGCTTGTCCAAATCCAATGCATTTGGAGACGACAAAATAATATCGTCGGTGTACTTCCAAAACCTCGTAACTACAGCTTGTAACAAGATGCAGTTACAAGGTTTTAGAAGTACATCGACGATATGTTCCAGACAAGAATATTTAAAAAGATTTTCATTTTTTTTTTTTTCAGTTTGTTGCCGTGACAACCAGAGTTTTCGAAAGAATCAAATTCTTTCAAGGAACTCTGCAGAGGACCATGGCAGGAATATTTCTGTTAAGTTACATCAAAATTGGATGAGTAGTTTCAGAGGAGAAGATGTATGAAATAACGCATCGGTTGTCCATATGGGCGACGTCCCCAGGGCCCGTATTCACCAACAATTCTTAAGAACGTTCTTTGCCTTATTCTCCAGAATTTTCTACATTTGTAAGTAACACAACTTCTGATTCGGTTTAGCCAATCAGAGGTT